>CM074601.1:2463333-3695000 GCA_037305975.1 Chrysolophus pictus
CCAAATATTGCCTTAGAGGGGGAAAAAGGCATTAAGAGGTAGGAAAAGATCACCTCTGTGTGCCACGTTTGCCACTTAGGTTGATTGCATTACAAGATTTCCTGCTGGACTCAATACCTACTGGCTTCGGGGGCTGCTCTTAGTGGTACTGCCAGGAACACTCCCACAAACTCATCTCTTGTTCTGCTGGATATCTGAAGGACCAGCAGCAGAATGGATGCCCACAACAATACAAACATGCATACAGGTAGCAGCACTCTGTATTCTGAGTTGTCTCTCTCAGCTGTCCCATGCTGCTGACCCTGGTGGCAGGGTTGAGTTGCTGAGACCCCCTGCCAGGCCTGGGGCTGCAAATGTGGCCCCGCATCAGCAAGATGGAAGCAGTAAAACTGGACTGCATGACTCTGCTTCCCTTGCTTTCTGCCAGCTCCACTTGTAGTGACAGAGGAAAAGAAAGTGCTTTGCATCTGTTATGATAAATGCCTGCTTTATAGTCCAAGCGTATGCAGTAGCTGAAAGTGTGTGTGTAAATTATTCAGAAAGTCTCTCTTTAATACTGGCTGCATTCACAGTCTCTTTCATGTTTAAATACAATGTCTCTTTGTGTGTGAGAACCTCTGCTGATTGCTGCGTGGAGATGGAGCGTGCATCCTACTTCTGGGGAGCTGTGCTGCAGTTCAGGCTGAGGTGGAATAGTTATAAATAGGTTTTCATCTGAAACTATTTGCACGTGGGCATTTATTAGAGCTGGGATTTTGGGGTGTGTTTATGCAGCCGTGCAGTTTGGGGGCACGCGATCAAAATTAGAGCTGCTCGTTTTGCTGTCCATGTGTGAAATGAATGGCTTTGTAATGATGGATGAAACTGCCAGTCTGTATGTTGTGCCCTTTGGTTTAGTTCTGCTTTCTCAATGCAGAACTGGATCTGAATATCCCTTGAAACAAGGGCGTTTTGTTTTTGTTTTGGGGAGTCTTTTATCTGGACCTGTTCATTTAATACATAAATAGAAGAGCTGTGATAGAAGTTGTCTGTGCAGTGGGAGCTCCAGGTCTCCTTGAGCAAAACAACTGCACTCTTTTATTAATATTGTCATTAGATAAGGCTAGAAGTGCTTTTTCATATCAAATCAGATTTAAACAAGTTGAACCTTGAGTTGCTTTTGCAGCAGTTATGTTCAGATTATTTGCATACAGTTCCTCGAGACCTGTGATGTTTAAACGACTGATTCACCCTGAGGAATGACTGATAACATCCCTTTGGAGCCCCTACCTGGTGATGAAAAGCCATCGCTTTGTGAGCCTTGGCATGTAATTCTCTTTGAATAGTAAGGAGGCTGAATTTAGCCTTTTTTTGGGGGGGGGTTATTGGATTGTACAAGAAGGCGCATGCCAAAATTAAACAAAGAGGCAGCTGCAGAATAATCCACTTTGATTTTGGATTTGTGCTGAGAGCCACACTTCCACGTCTTTGTTGTGCTTTGTTGAGATGCAAAATTTCCCCTGTTATTCTGCCAGTTTACATACTTCCAACTCCCAGTCAGCAGCCAGATCTGACCTGCTGGTTGCTGGCCAAGTGTGATACTTGGCCATTAATTAAACAAAATGGCCAGCTATCACAATGTAATTACACTAAAGAAACTTGCCCTTTTGACCACATTCAACAAACGTTCTCGTGTTGTGGCATATAACTTCTTTCTGAGGATTTCTTCCTCTTCATTGCTTGTGATGCTTTCCAGTTAGATGTAAAGCGTTCTGCCCTGAGGCTTGGCCGTGCAGATCAGTGGGAGGCAGGATGCCTGGTTACTTGTGCTGGTTAGCTAAGCTTGCTTCTTCCTGAGCAAATCCAACGTGATGCACTGCAACTCTTGTGTATCATCCTTTGCAGGTTATGAAAACCTACCACATGTACAACGCTGACAGCATCAGCGCTCAGAGCAAACTGAAAGAGGCAGAGAAGCAGGAAGAAAAGCAGATTGGGAAGTCAGTGAAACAAGAGGAAAAGCAGACGCCGCGCTCCCCCGACTCAACTTCCAATGTCAAATTTGAAGAAAAACACGTCCGACGGAGCTCTGTCAAGAAAATAGAGAAAATGAAGGAAAAGGTACTTCCACTGCATTGCTCGTGTGAAGCGTGTGAGGAGGAGACCTCTGTAGTAGCTCAGCACAGGGGTTATGAGCTCCCTCGTTTGTGGTGTGAAAATGCAAGTTGTAGTTTCTCTACAAATCCTCAATATTAGATTGAGGAAAGGCAAAAGCTAGCATCACGTTTGTTTTAGGATAGCTGAATGTCTGTATTACCCCAAGTTCTGCAGGCGCATCCCAAACGTTAAAACAGGTTCAGAGTATGAAAGAAACAGCTGCTTGCTTGGAAGCCACGATGAACGTGTTGTGTACAAGATTTTGGGCTGTCCTTTTGTTTCATGCTCATGCCAGCTTAATGCCTGACCTGTGTACAGGGATGCATGTGCTCACGAGGTGACTTGCAGGCAGAGCAGATGCTTTGCAGGTGGGCAGCTCAGCACTGAGATTCGAGGCAGCAGAAGGCTCGGCGTTATTTTGGGATTGATTTGGGTGCAGCCCAAGTGAACAACAACAACGTGTGAGCAGGGTGAGATCTGCTCAGTATCCTCACTCTGCTTTGGTGTTACTAAGAAATGCTCCTGTTGCTGCTGCGCCTCTTTTTAGAGCACGCTCTGTTGTTGGTTTCTCTTCCAGCGCCAAGCAAAGTACACAGAAAATAGGCTGAAGGCTATTAAGGCAAGAAATGAATATCTGCTGGCTCTGGAAGCAACGAATGCGTCTGTCTTCAAGTATTACATTCATGACCTGTCTGATCTCATTGATGTAAGTGCTGCTGCTCGGGTGCTTATGCTGAATATCATCGCCATTAACCCTCATGTGTTGTCTCTCCTCCTTCAACACTGTATATACACAGCTGGCAACATCCCTACAGCTGTGGAGTGATGGCAGTAACAGCCACGATAACCAATCATTTATCTGTTAAGTGAGCTTTTCTTAGGTGTTTGAATCAGTCTGTTACACAGATAGAAGCTTCTCGCACGACACACCTGGCATTGAAATGTGTAGAAGAAAAAGTTGCTTAGTTAAAATGAAACGGTTTTGGTGTGACGCTTGCTTGCTATTTTAAGCAAACCCTCAGCTCAAAAGTGTGGTTTGTAAAAAAGGAGAGTGTTAACTGTAAAAATCAGTATGGCAGCTGGTAAAGGAAACGGAGGGCAGGAGCATTTCCTAAAAGTGATTTGAGCTTGTTTCTGAAAAATTCCATCCGTTTCAAACGATTGCTTTGGGTAGCATGTCTGACAGAGAGGGATGTCCGTGCCATTCTGAGCTCCCATTCTCTGATACCCTCATCCACCAGGAGCCTGATGTGTTCCTCCTGTCCATGGAGAGCATTGTCAGAGCAGTTCTGGATGGTGTGAGAGGAACTCATTCCCCAGCTGCCCCCAGACTTTGCTCTGGAGCCAAGTGAAAGCCCTCAGCATTCCATGTGCCTTAGTTCTGCTCTTGGTAAGATGCACAGCAAGAAAATAAATCTCTCCTCTTTGAAAACCCTTGAAAGCCAGTTAGGAATCCCAGCATTTCTTACAAACACACAACTGTTCCGCTTCAGCGTGCACAGCTGGAGGACCAGATGCACTGAATGTGTCACCTCTGGGTCCGTGACTTCTGCTGGGTCTTCCTCTGTCCACCAGGCACAGCCCTCTGCAGTCCCTGTTCAGAGCACTGTTGTAGAGGGAGCTTTCTTTGTAGGTGGGTGGATAACTGGCAGAAATGTCTTGTTAGAGGCAGTAAAGGTCACTGGATGCTGTTAACCAGCCAGCTGCACAGCACCTAGCAGCGTGTATCATCCACCAACTCAGCTGACTGTAAAATCACACAAGGTGCACATGGGCACTTATTAGCTATTTAGGTTGGTTTTTTTAAATCCCTCCTTTGGAGGACAGGCCTGTCTGTGTTAACAGCTTTGAGAAACACTGCTATTTCAAAACATCATGTTTTGTAATGTTTGTTTTGGAAATCTCTCTAAATCCTCCCCCAGATATTGCAGATGTGCCTGATGCAGTTGCCTTCTACCAGCCTGCTCTTGGTGTGTTTTCATGGATCACGTAGGAAGGAATTGGTTTGGATTTCATCAACCCCAGCCAAATTTGAACCCAGACCTGAGATCTGAAGTAGTTTGTGGGCAGATATGGGTTACCCAGCTTTGAAGGAAGTGCTCCTTTTGCTGGGTGCTCTCAGCCATCCCTGGGGCACTGCAGGCAGTGGTGCAGGACCAGAACCCACATTGCAGTGCACTGATCTGTCACTGCTCCTCGACAGCAGCCGCTGTGGCTCAGAGCAGTTCTGTGTCCCTGTTAACCACCCCCCCTCCTTAACAGAGCATCACAAGCTCTCAGAATCTGTAAAAGAAAAGCATTATCTGCTACGTTTACAGAAGGCATGGGAAGATATGGAGTGTAACTGAGTTGCATCTCCTGTGCTCCCAGGTATCTCATTGCTAAGACACAGTGAATGTGGATTTACTAATGCTTTGATCTGAAGGGCCGAAAATTGACAATGAGAGCCAGTGATGTTTATCAGAAGCATCTGACTGAAAGAAAAATAAGGTTTTTTTTTTTTAAGTCAGCTCTTAATTCTTCTCCTTGATCTAATCGTTTGATACCGCAGCTTCAAGTATAATAGAAAAGCAATCTTCAGAGTTACAAATAAATTCTGTTAGGCCAAATGGCTTTAAACTCGTTTGCACAGCACAAACCTGTGTTCACGGAAGGATAACAGCACATTGCTTCTTCAGTGTGAGTTAAAAGCAGTGAGCTGGCAGAGCTCTGAATCTCCCGACTTTGGGGACAGAAGCACTTCTTTGATGCTAATGAAACATTACAGTAATGGGGAGGAGATATTAACAAATACCTCCTGTTTCTGGAGGGGTCACTGGGACAGAATGTCTTTTAAAATGCATGGGATGTACGGGTCCTGAAGCTGATTTTATGCTGTTTGCTCACGGATTTCCTTTTTCCCCCTTCTAAATGCAGGTGGTGCTTTAAGACAGAGGGCTCTTAACTCTCTCCTCGACTCTTCTGCTTTCAGGTTCTTGAAAGCCTCTGAGTGGAGAAGGGTTAATCAGCTGTCATGTTGGGAAGTGAATGTGAATGAGTTATCATTAAATTCTTATAAAAAATTGATCTCCTCGGAGGACGATTCCATCAAACATTTATGTAACCCAGCAGAGGGATGGCAAGGCAGACACGTCCATAACCAGGGTGTGCTGGACTTTGAGAAACAGCAAAGCGAGGGAGTGGGCTGAAAAACGTTCCCTGTCACAAGCTTCAGTAAAATAAAGCTAAAACCCTTTGGCATCTTAATGTGGCCCTGCTGCTCTGTGAGGTGGGCCATGAAATATTAACTCTCATTTGACTTGGCGCTCCCAGTGGTTCCTCTGAGCAGCTCTGCTCTGCTTGCAGGAAGGACGGGCTGCTGCTCTGAGCCCATTCTTATGTGGTGCACATTGGTTTCTCGTGGGTTGGCTCTCTGAACTGCTACAGGAATGGCAGAATCACATGTGTGTGCCAGAGAAAGGGGCTTTTTGAACGGCTGCTTCTCCCCAGCACGTGCAAATTCTCATTCAAGCATCTTTTCGGGCTGTTTTCTGTTGTTTCTGATGGAGTGCAGCGTCCTTTAATTATCTGCCTCCAGTCTAACTGTAAGTGCTGCTCTTTTTGCAAGGCCCTGTGACTGCTGCAGCTGGTTGGCACAGGAGCCAGGCGCTGCTGGTGGCAGATCAGAAAAAGCAGGGAATGGGCCCCCAGTCAGTGGCTCCCTTCTCTCCCTCCACCCCTTCCTTTTTCTCCTCTTTTTTTCTCCTTTTTTTTCCCCGCGTTTATGCACAATGACAGTGATGAGACCCAAATGATGGGTGAGGAGATTTCATCTGAATTTTGCTTACGGAGCAGCACAGCAATCAAGCAGATGGTCTCTTTCTTTCTTTCTTTTTGGATATTCTCCTAGCGTGCGTAATCTTGCTTGTAATTCCAAGAAGGTGGAACTCCTTTCTCACTCACTTTATTAGATGCCTTAAAAAGCCTGGGCTTTTTCATGAAAAGCTCCTTTCTCCCTCACAATACGTGAATACTTGGCTGTGCAGTCGTGGTGGAGATGAAGCTGCTCGATTGTCTTCCACTGACATCATCCTCATGTCAGCAGTGGCCAGGAAATTCTTGACCGTGACCGCTCTCTGCTTGAGCGTTTTTGCTCTTGTTTCACCCCAGCAATGAAGTCAGCCCTGCCAGCCACTGCTGGCTTTTGCAGGGCTCTCTTCTTTCTGCCTGTGATTGTGCAGGTTGTGTTCTTGTTCCCTGAAGTACACCGAGTTGAGCAGTTTTCTGTATCCTGGGTGGAGTAATTTAGATGCAGGTTGATCCTTTGCAGATGATGCAAATCCTGTGCTTTGTTGTTTTGTTGGTTTTTTTTTTTCCTTGTAGTATTTCAGTGCGTTGTTTTCCTTTTGTTGAGAATAAGCTTGCTGAAGGGCTTTGGGGTGCTCTCAGTGGGCCTGGAAGGAAAGTTAGAATTAGAAGAAAAGACACTGTTGTACCTTGGGTGTACCACTTCTAGGGTGCTCTTTTTCTAAGCAGGATAAAATGGGGTCTGTGGTGCTCCATGAGAACTCTCCTACTGTTAAAATCCTTTGAGATGTGCTTGTCTTGGAGGAAAACTGTAACACAGAGTAGAAATTTCTGTGGGATTATGGGCTCGAAGATCGGTGTGGAGACAACTCCAGACCTCGAGTCAGGATGCTTCTGTGATCCGTGGGCTGGGAGACAGCTCTGGTCCTCAGAAAGTGATAAAATAACCACGGTTTGTCAGCTGCTTCTATGACTTACAGCCTCAAACACGTTTTAACTTCAGTTTCAGATTGTCTTCACTTATTCACTTATGGAATTGTGTGCTTTTTTCCAGCAGTGTTGTGACCTGGGATACCACGCTAGCCTCAACAGAGCTCTCAGGACATTCTTGTCTGCTGAGCTAAACCTGGAGCAGTCCAAGCACGAGGGCCTGGATGCCATTGAAAATGCTGTTGAGAACCTGGATGCCAACAGTGATAAGCAGCGCCTGATGGAGATGTACAACAATGTCTTCTGCCCGCCCATGAAGTTTGAGTTCCAGCCCCATATGGGTGACATGGTCAGTTTGTGTTGCTGCTTCAGCTCTGCCTGTCTTCTTCCTTCATCTTTGATAGATGGAGGCGTTGGAAGGCCACCTGTTGGCCTCTATTTTTGGGAGGCAGAGGGGAGCCTTGCAAAAGGGAGCTGGTATGAAGATAGGAAGTGATGGGATGGATGCCTGAATGCAAGCGATCCTCACTTCTGCATCGTCACAGCTCCTGAAGGCTGAAGTGCTTAATTAAATATAGTACTAAAAACATGTTTTCCGTCTACATTAACCTATTCTTCAGGCTGTTGCTAATTCCTGCACCCTGAGACAGGCTCTGAAGTTAGAGATCTGAAGTGTGATCTGAAAGAAATCCTCGTTCTGCGCTCCATAAGCTGGCTTCTGTTGATGTGTTTGGTGATCTCATCTCTGGCGATTCACGGAGCTGCTTAGTTTTGCTGGTGGCATTATTAAGAAGATGAAAGGAGATAACTTATGTGGGTTAAAAGATGAAAGCATAATACCTGGGCATGTGCTGCCAAGGTATCAGTCAGCCTGCTGGGTAGATAAAGCAGCTTTTATAATGCTTTTAAATAAGTGTTGCGCCATGGGGCTCCCAGAGGAGTGAGATGACCATCTCCTGGATGCCTTCCCACCTTCTCCAATTTGGGTAAAACTGGGTTGAGCTTCTGGTCTCATGAATCCCTTTGTAGCAGGTGATGTGTCTGCAGAGACCTTTGAAACGGAGTGGTGGTTTCCCAGAAGCGATGTTTGTCTGCTTTTAATTACTACCATTATTTCTCTGTCTGTGTCAGTAATCCCATAACTTTAAGCTTCACAGCCAGGCAGTGATCAGCATCTATCTCTGTGACCCAGCCTGATTTCCAGAGACCTGCAAATGCCTCAGAAAGGACAACAGATGAAAGGTGTAAACGCTGTTTTTTGGGACGTGTGGGTGTGTAATCTTAGAGCAGGAGCAGTTTATAATGGTGCTTTGTGCGTGTTCGCTGTGAGACGGGGCAGCCAAAGGATTTTTGTTTTTGGCAATGAAAATCTCTCTTTGCAGGTTTATCAAGATTGCAGGTACGTGGCTGGGAGCTGTTTAAATCACATAAGCTGAAACCAGCTCAGAAACATAAATAGGAACACATGTACTGTATATTACTTTAGGTCAATTAGAGTTCTAGATTCTTCTCTTGAATAGTCAATAAAAACTGCAGGGGAAGGTCTCTTGCCTCATCTTTTGTTCCAACAAATGCAGCCACTGCTTAAGGCAGAGATGAGGAGGAGCCTTCAGAAGGGAGTCCCTCAGACTGCAGATGACCTCCTTGGTTTTCCCATGCATTGGGAATATGCTGTGAGACAGGAGGAAGAAGAAGAACAGCCTGCACACTGTCACTGCTACCAGCTCGCGTTGACAGCATCATTTATCACGGTCCTTCTGGAGGCCAAATGAATGTGATAGATGCAGAAGTGGTCCTGCTCGTGCCAGATGAACTGTCCGATTGTATACATGCATTAAAAAGACTCTAATTGTATTGTCTGCCTTTAAAAATAATAGCATACAGTGAGAGCAACGTTTTCCTGCCTCGTGCCATAATGTCAGACTAATTATTAACAGCACAAGGCAACCCACAGTTCTGACATTTTCCACAGGTGTCTGACCAGTTCTTTTCTTTATAAACTCCCTGGGTTGATGAAGCAGCATGCCTTGTGTGTGCCCTGTGCCTGGGATGCTCTGCTCACAGAACCCAATTCACGGTGTGATACATACAAGCCTGCCTGCTTCTCCTGGGGGTTTTGGGGTGTGATGCAGCCCAGCTGCTGTGATAAAGCACTTCCAGGCTTTCAGAAGATAGAACTATTTCACATCACTTAAACCAGCTGATTTTTTCTAGTTAATTACGGATGTTCTTGTCCTCTCTCTTTCTCATTAACTTTGGGACAATGGAGAATTTGTCTGGAATTTGGTAGAAAGCTCTTCGCTGATTGAAGTTGGCAGCTGATAAGGGTTTAAGATGAGGCATTTTGGGGGGGGTGTTAATAATAATGAAGTAATTAAACTATTGTTGATGGTGGTTTTCCTGCAATCAGTGCTGCTTTCCTTCCAGGAGTCCCAGCTGTGTGCCCAGCAGCCGGTGCAAAGTGAGTTAGTGCAGAGGTGCCAGCAGCTGCAGTCCAGGTTATCTACACTGAAGATAGAAAACGAAGAGGTGAGCTAATTGACCCAAATCAGCAAACCTTCTGCTGTTTCCACAGGGCAGTGGCAGCTCATTAAGGAAGAACAGAGTTGTCGTGCTCCTCTTCTATGAAGATTTCTAGTAAAGTTCAAGAGTAAGGCAGCAGTATGTTAGGTTGTGACTTTGCATAAAGGCTGAGTGCATGGAGGGGTGCCATTAAAATATGCACTCACCCTTTTTTTCCCCAGTCCTTAACTCAATAGAAGTGGTTTTGTTGCAAAAAGTGTGTTTGGCCAGCTAGGAGGAAAAGCTGAATTTAATGCTTCAAAGTGAAGTCTGTGAATAATGGAAGGTAAGAGCTAATTTTGGTTTAATTGGTCATCTAGGGTGAGGAGAGTTCTTGGGCAAAATTGGCAACCCCTTTCTAACAGGGGTTTGTGGCCCTCAGCAAAGATTTGCAGTGCACCAAAGCCTTTTTGTAATCTCACGTTTCTGTTACACCCAGTAGATGTAATTACAGAAGTCAGATATTGCTTTCTTTCTTCCAGCACTCCTTGCTTTGAGGTGAAATTTCCCTGCTTCCCTTCCTCACCTCAGCCTGTAAGCTTACAGCCCTTGTCTGACTGTGTGTTCAGCATGCACCAAGCCTTCGTTTGTAGGGGTGGCGTTCTGTTAACGAGCAGAACTTGTACCTCACTTATCTCACAGGGCATGAAACAAGTAATTCTTGTCTATGAGTAAAATGCTCTGCAGTAACATGAGTTCTTTCTTTCCCCACTTGCAACATAGCTCCATTTTCTCAAGCATTTTCTCTTTTTCTTGCTGGACAGGTGAAGAAGACCATGGAAGCTACGCTGCAGACAATCCAGGACATAGTCACGATAGAGGACTTTGATGTCTCTGACTGCTTTCAGTACAGCAACTCTATGGAGTCTGTTAAATCCACTGTATCAGAAACCTTCATGAGCAAACCAAGCATTGCCAAGAGACGAGCCAACCAGCAGGAGACAGAGCAGTTCTATTTCACAGTAAGGAGTTAATTCCCAGTGTGAGCACATATAATGTTTTTAGAATTATGCTTGCAGGAGAGAGCAAAATAATGCTATCGTCTTGCAAAAGTGCTTCTGTAATTGATTTTGGACAAGCAGAGTGAGTATATGAGGTTGTAAAAAGAGTTGCTTTGAGTTCTTTACAAGTATACTGGGATATGTTTGTCTGTTGATGCAAGTTTAGTGTGGATAAATCGTGTAAAATTTGATTTCTCCTCTGTCTGTGGGGAAAACAGCTCTCAACAGGGCAAAGCTGCAGCAGCGTGCTGCTCCAAAGCAGCCACATCAGGCTGATCTGCCATTGGACTGGCAGAAATATACATAAGATGGGTTCAGGCCTTGGAGATGTGAGGAGCAGCAACTTCAGGGTGTGATGGGCATTGGTGAGAGGGCAGGGCTGTGCAGCAAGGTGCCCTTTGTGTAGGGGAAAATCAAATGCGTGAGCAGTGCAGTGTGCATGCAGTGCTGAAGAATATGAAGTGAAAGAAAAACGTTGACTTCAAAGAGTGTAAGCCATGCTGGAAGCCCCACTTGCTGCATTGCTGGTTAGGCAGGGCTCACAGGTTGATGCAGAGATGGGAATCAAATGGTAGCACTGAGTTGCAGCTTTCCACTGAAGGCGAGTTGTTGCACTTATGCTGGGATGGCTGTGGCAGAAGGAAGGTTTGTATTCAGAACAGAAGAGGACAGCACAGGGTGGGTGTCTGTGCTAAGCTAATGAAGCAGTGGAGGAGCAAAGCAATGGACATTTACCAGGGGTGAGTGCATACTTAGGACGTGGGTAAGTGTTACACAAATCTCCACTGCTGCTTGCTCTTGCAGCAGCATCCTGCTGGCCCACCTGCAGCACCTGATCCCCGTGCCCTGAATCATTGCCTTGTTCAGAGCTGCTCCTGGGGGGCAGAGGGGAGGAGAACTGCTTTGCTTCTTTGCTTTCCAGATTGTAGGCAGTTAAGGATGTGGGACAGGGACAAAAACTGTGCTTCTCTGCAGCCTCAAAAGCACTGAGACTTATTCCCACGGGTGGGGAGATAAGGGCTGAGCTGTGCTTTGTGCTCCCACCCACCCACTGCGTTGTGCTGGAAAAGTACTGGTGTGAGCGAGGCTGTTGGGAAGGTGTCAGGCTGCTTGGATTTGAGGAGGTGCTGGGTGCGAAGGTTCACCTTCCCTGTCTGACAGCAGATTTTCACCTCTTCAGTTCTTACGATGTGGAAATGATGTCATTTGAGGATGTTTCTCCTGCGTTGTGTCCGACTCCTCTGTGCTGTCAGAACTGAAATCCTGAGGAGTTCATCCACACTTCAGTTTCTTTAATTTTTTTTTTAACTAAGCCATGAATTGAACGTTCATGTACCCTTAATTCCTCCCTCCCCCCCCCCAAAAAAAGCCTGAAGCCTTAATTTGAAATCACTGATGGTTTTTTTTTTCCTAAGAGCACCACTAACAGGGTGCAGAACGACAGGCATGAGGAAGCGTGAGGAATACATGACATATGTGCTCCTTGTTGGTTGGAAACCCTCCCTTCTCTCTCGTAACCCAATCCCTGCAGCTCTGCTATAGGCAGGCGATGTGCTCAGAGTCTGCTGGAGCTATTTTGAGCTGAGCCTTCTTGTGCTGCCTCTCTTCTCCTCAGATTGGCTGTGAGGCAGCAGCTCGGCGCCTTCCAGAGTCACATTTATCCTCAGATCCCCATTTTCACGTTTAGAAGGGGGTCAAAATTTGATGCAAAAATGTAACTGGTTAAGAAAACACACTCAGTATTGGCAGAGAGGGGCTGCAGAGGAATTCTGCATCATCTGGTGCTTGCTTTCTGCCATAGAGACCCATGCTTGCTGCTGGAGCAACCAGAAAGCTGAAGCATTGCAATGGGAGGTGCTGGCACTGCCCAAAAGGAATGGATCTCGTGATGTTTCTGTTTGGTTTTATCAACCAAAGGGATGTAGACTGTGGAGTTTAGCAGTATTAATTAAAGCTTTGTGTTTATATTGCTTCTCGATTTGTACCCTGCCTTTCTTGGGGCTTGCATCCAGGTTGCTCCCATTGTACAAATACCATTTTTCCCCTTAAGGATTGATGGTGTAGTTGGGCAATGCCAGACCAGAACTGGAAGAAAGTGAATCATGTTGGGAAAGCTGAAGACAGGAGCAGAACTTTGTGTTACAATGGGAATCTTTTCCTTGTGTTCGTGTTACAACGAGAATCTTTTCCTTGTGTTTGTGTTACAATGGGAATCTTTTCCTTGTGTTTGTGTTTCTAGCTCTTTTTAAGAGATATCTGATGTTTCTGAAGGATGGTCCGTGGTGTTTGCAGTGTCCTGTGCTGTATATTGAGTGTAAACATGTGCTAATTACAATATGGCTGGCTACTGTACGATGGTGTTTCGTGTGCTGCGGCACAGCGGAGATAAATAATGCTGTTCTGAGCTGCAAAGAGATGAAAGAGCTGTAAAAACTGCCTCTGCAGAGCTGTGAAAGATCAGGAGCAAGTGGGAAAAGTGACTGTGTGATGGTGTAATGTTCCTCCGAGGGAACAAATCCCAACTTCCGTAGTATCTCTATTTGTTTTGCCCTGTTTCCCCCCCCCACCCAACGCTGTGTATCACCCAGAGTGGAGGCAGACGCAGTGTTTGACGAGTGAAGTGGGGTGAGAGAGGTTAAATGGGAGAATAAGCACAGTAGCAGCCTTTTAGCTGGGAGAAACAGATTGCTCATTCAGCTGGCGGTGATGCATTTCCATTTCCCCGTCTGAGGAGGAGATGTTTGACAGCTCCTCAGATGTCTGAACGATGCCAAACGTTCCACTGATTCCACAGTGAGACAATAGGAATGGCACACAGAGATGTATGGGCAGAGCAGTGGGTTTGCACCCACCCAAGGGGGGTTTGATGCATTCTTTGCACTGCAGATCTGGGTGCAGTTCGGTTCTTTGTCGCTGCATTCAGAATTCGGTGACCTACAGATGCAGTCATAGGAATCAGCTCGTCACATTGTTTTCTTCCACTCTTCCAGAAAATGAAGGAGTATCTGGAGGGCAGGAACCTGATAACGAAGCTTCAGGCCAAGCACGACCTCCTTCAGAAGACCCTGGGAGAAAGTGAGTGGGGACCTGCATGTCTTTGCCAGCTAACTGTCCAGAATTACCCAGCAAAGTGGACATTTTCATGTTTCACAAACTTCCTTTTTCCAACCCTCCTGATGGAGAAGCCAGCTGACCTACATGGCTGCTTGAATAATGAGGAACAGAAAGAGCTTAATGAGTCATTAGCGTGCATCGCTCATTTGGTAAAACGAAGCGTGTGCCCCCTTGCTCATCCTGACCCCCCCCCATTTGTGCACGTTCTGCTTCTCACTGAATAATCCATATTGAGTAAACCTCGTGACTTCCAGATCAGTGATTAGTTCCAAAGCACTGCCTCGTTAGGTGGGTCGGAAGGTTTGCTCACATAGAAGCTCTGCTGCTTCCAACCTCTGGGGTTCAATGCAGAGCTCGTGTAAGTGAACGTGGCTTTTGTTTGGAGAAACATGAATGAGTTTTGCAGCATGGAAAATATGTTGCCCATCTGCATGACACTAGGCGTTTGTTATTAGTGTCAGAACAAAGCAAGATTTCTTTTCCTTCATGTTATGGGCAAATTGTGTTGGCCAAACATGCCTGAACTGTGCATCCAAGTTTCCATAGAAACCTGACTGCCTCATCTTTGCAGAGGAGAAGGTTTGAAGGTCTGGATGTCAGGTCACAGACTGGCTCTGGGTTTCTAGGCCAGGGAAGGGCTGGTGGTTGTGACTTAATGGGACTCCCCACCGTTTGTGCTGTGCAAATCTTCAGAATGAAAACTTAAACAGCGTGTGGTCCTTTAAGCACTTTGCTTTCGGTTTAAAAATTACACTGCAAAAAGAAAAAAACAACAAATTAATTACTGCTGCAGTAATTAAGAGCTTCACGTTTATCAGACCCAAACTGGAAGGTAAGGCGTGAAATGAACCTTGTAGAGGTTCTCATCTCTGTTAGTCTGTAAAGAAGGATGGATTCAGGGCTCTGTGTCCTTGAGGTATTATTTCTGCCTCTGAATATCTCCCAGTGACACCACAGTGCCCCTGTGAGTGATGACATTCCTGGATCTCAGCTGATCTGTGCACCCAGCCCTGTTTTCTCTTACCCTGCCTGTCCCTCACAGCGAGCCCAGGCTGTGCTGGGGGGGAAAGAGGAGGAAATGCAATGTGATTTCTGCATTGCTGTGTAGGTTTAAAGGCTGCTTCTCTTCCTGTGTGATTGCTTTGCAATAGCAGAGCTTGGTTGCTCTGTGAAGGGCCCAATGTGTGCCAGGCTGAGCTCCAGCAGCTCCCAAAAAACATCTCTTCTGTCACCTGTGAGATCGGAGGAGCTGAGAAAGCCAGGCACATTGTGTGTTGGAGTTAGCAGGTTAATGGTGTGAGCTGTAACCGTGTCGAGGCTTATTCATAAAATGGCACTTAAATGACACGTGGGCAAATAAAATCCCTTTCGTGAGTCCCAGGAACACGTTTAGAAGCTTTGCTGAAAAACACGCATACAGCTGCATGCCTTGTGTTCCTGGAAACTCCTGGGTTTGTTTTGGGTTTTGTTCTTTGCCCCGTTCTCAGGCAACGTTTAATAGTTCTCTTGCAAGGTACCTTAATCTAAAGATGACAAGTTTAGAAATAGCAGCAAGTCTTCCTATGTGAGCAGTGACACGAGCAGTGATGCCCCTGCCTGCTGTATGCTCTGCAGGAGCCCCTTGATGTTGCTGCAGCCATGGAATTTATATATATATGAATATTCTGTAATGGAAATGGGACAGATGGCTGGAAATTCTGCTTCAGAATAACATTTTCGTGTAAATTATGCACTGTTTGGGCTTTAGGTGGGGAAGGGAAAGCAGCTATCAAGATGCGTTCAACTCATTGTCAGCCATCAGCAATTAGCCGTGTCCCTCCTTCGTTCCTCCTCCTCCTCAGGAGCAGGAAGGCATTGCAGGAAGGTGGATTTCCAGCTCACATCAGTGTGGTTTTGCTGATGCTGGCCTGGCCAGCGTGATTCCCACAGCCCACACTGCTTTGACGTCTCTCACTGTGCTATTTCGGAACGATGCTGCATAGGCAGCAGTTGTTAGCTTGGCTGCTTCCTCACAAACTCAGTGCAAGTCAATGGAACGTTTTTAGAGATGTTTGTGGAAAATATCATTAAACGTCTGCCTCCCAAAATAGCCTCACGCAAGCGGGCTCAGTCCATGGGCTAACAATTCTGCAAATGTTTCCAATCTTGCTAAGTGGCTTTATAAAGTATAATCTCTCTCCCTAGCAATTCCCCTGGGAAAGGGGAGGGCGGGAGAGGTTGACAAGCCCAGTTTTTTGGCAGCTAAAGTCACCAATTAAGAGTGCACAGGGAACCAATTTCCAAAAACAATGCTTTCTAAAGGAAGAGTGCTGGGGCAGCCCGAGCTGTTCTGTGCTTTCCTGGGGGGCCGTGCTCTGCTGATCTCCTTGGCAGTGCTGCAGGGATGCTCACATCCAACCCTCCGACTCTCCTTGTCCTCCTCCTCCCAAACCTGGCCCTGCAGAGCAGCAGAAGGTGTTTCCCCATTCCTCTCCCCTAATGAAGTGATGTTTTTTTTCCTTTGTCTCCACCACAGGTCAGAGGACTGACTGCTCTCTTGCCAGGTAGGTGTGGCACAAAGGCTCACTTTTGCTGCAAATCAATTGCCAGCCCATGATATGCATGTGTTAGAAAATAAATAAAATAAAATAAAATTCATTTCACTGCTGTATAACCACATTCCCATCCTTAAATTCCACTGCAGCACATCAGTGCAGGGTGGTGATGCTTCTGGTTTTGTCCCGTGCTCTGCCCTGCAATGGAACTGAATTGCAGCAAGCCCCAGAGAATCACCTCCTCACTTGTAATTAGGACCAATCACCGAGCAATAACTAACCTCCCCTTGATGGGGTTTTTATAAAGCATAACAAATGTCTGTCTGCAGATGGATGGGTTTGGGGAGCTGGGCTGTGCGTGGGGGCTGTGCATCATCCTGCCTTGTAACAAAGGGAAGGTGATTACTGCTGATCCACAGCCATTACTACTTTTCAGATTCCTCACAGCAAAGCAGAGCTGACAGGTCCTAATTAGTGCCTGACATCTGTAATAATAAAATATTATTCATCATGAAACAATTTGAAATATCAAAGAATCATTACTGCTAATAGTTTAAAATAGGCCTTATTGTCGGTGACAACCCATGGAATCTGCTTGCTTTTTTTGTTGTTTTTTTTTTGTGTTTCATTCAGTGTTTTTGATTTATTTTTTTTCCTAAAAGGAATTTCCCCTGAATTAACAATGTTTTTTTTTTTTTTTTTCCCAAATTGCAGTTCTAATCACCTTATTTATAATTCAGCAGCCATCTGCTTCAATGAAAGGCATTAGGGCCTTTCTCCCACTGTCTCCCATACTTCATTTTTTACCAGGGACTACAGGAATCTTAAACCCCAGTAATAAATCTTAGGGCGATATCTTGGCAGAGGAAGGCTCCTTCCTTGTTTCCCTGCAATTAATGTCTTCCAGCATCACTAAATGAGGCCATCATGACTTGAATTGAGTTGGCTGAGCCTTGCTGGTGTTGGGGGGCACTCATTTATGTGTCTGTTTGAAGGCTTCTCCCATGCAGGCACAGGGCTCTGCAGCGATGCTCTCTGGCAGCTGCTCCCACCTGCTCCAATTTATAGCAAACTTCACCTCGAGTGAGGAGTGGGTAGAGCAGATTTCCATATGGTTGGAATTAAAACGTCAAGGGTAATCTTTTGTCAGAGTGCTGGGCTCCCTTGTGTCTGTGTCAGGTTCGTGGTGATTTAAAGTCACTTAACTTCATATGAAGTTCCATACGTTGAATGAGACTAAAGTCATCATGATTTGTATATCTGGCTCCTTCCCTCCCAGATCAGCATGGCTTGGAATACCAAGCAAGAGCTACAATAGTAGAGAATTATCTTGACTTTTTCTCCTCTGTTTTTCCTCTGGCATCCATGGGCTGTTCTGATCTCATCAGCGGCAGACGCAGCTCCACTGTAAGAAAGCAGGTAATCAGTGTTTGCTTAAGCAATGGGGTGTGTGTGTGTGTGTGTGCAAATGAGGATAGATGGGAAACTGAAGCCTTTCCATCCTTTTCTTCCACGTCCCATTTCACCCTCCTTTAAATGGAGCTGCTCTCTGCTCATTCACTAACTGAAATCAATAAACACAGATCCGCAGCCTCCATTCGTTTGCTCTGACAAAAACTTCAAAAAGGGTTTTATTCTGCCTGTGTTTCTGAGGGACCTGGAACCAAAGAAGCCAAACAGCCTTGAGCTGTCTGCACGGTCATGGTTTATGGGTTTCATGCTGCTCTATTTCTTTGTCCCCTTTCCCTTTGTTTTCTCTCTGGAATGCTATTAGAGCAGTACCTACTTGCTTGTTGCCTCCTTGTAATGAAGATTTACAACAGCAGAGCATTGGTTTGCTGGCTGGAGTGAGTAATTTATTGCTTTTTAGAACCTAAACAGATCTGGAACTGCACTGGAGCAGAACGTGGCAGATGAAAGGACAGATTTGCTCTCTGTTGTTTCCCCCCAGTGCACCCCACCCCACTTCTTCCTTTTCACTTTCTGCAGCACATTTGGATGTGAGGAATATGGAGATCTGTATAAAGCAAAGCTCATGTCCATAGCAGTGATATCAAGAAGATCTGGGTAATCTTGCAGTCTTGGAGCACGTTATGCTCTGGGCTTTTGGAGGCTTGGAGTTTTGCCTTCATCACCAGTCATAATAATGAGGCCAAATGAGAATTTCTAGTCCTGTTTTGGGTTTTTTTTTTTGTTTTATTTGTGGGTTTTTTGGTTTTTTTTTTTGCCACCCCTCTGCATCCTGACTGCTGTCCTTTTCTCCCTGTTGTGCAGGATTCCTCTCAAGCCATTCCCCTGGTCGTGGAGAGCTGCATACGGTTCATTAGCAGGCATGGTGAGTTCAAAAAGTTTCCTGTTCTCTCTCTTTATATATATATAACTTTATATATATGTATAACTTCATAGACATAGAAGCCTTCTGAAATGCTCAGAGTAGCTTGGGACGTGATACTTACACTGCAAGATAAAGAACTAGTGCTGGCTTTTTGCTATGTGCTTGATATTATGTGCTCCTAATTCCTCCAGGCTGCTGCACATCACTGATGCTGTAAAGGCAGAGCACTAAGCTGTGCTTCCAGCAACGTTCCTTTATGAAATAAGGTTCCCATCACGAAGTACCACTCACTCCTCGCCTCCCTTCACCTTGTTTTGGGATGTGAAATGTGGCTTTCACCACTGATAATTGTGCTTCTTGTAGAGGAGGAGGAATACTCCCAGCACTGAATGTAGGAGGTCAAGTAGTGAATTAATTGCTTCCTTATTGCTGCAGTGAGATGATTTGTCCCTATTTCTAAGGTTAGCTTCATAGCCTCGAATGCTGTAGAAGATTTTACAGGTTTGTTTTAATTTGTTTTCATTTTTAATCAATATCATCTGTTGGTAGCATGCGAAACAGCTGTTAATTAACATACGTAGAAAGAGGTTGCATTTATCTTCATTAACCAAGACAGAGCCAAATAGCAGGTCCTGTTTCGTTTTCCTTGTCTAATTACCATCTCACATTAGAAACTATAATTGGGAGTTCCATTCTCATCATCACCTGGGAGAGCCAAGGGCTGTAATCCTTTACCAAGGCCATAATTGGACATTTGCAGGAGAAATCATTGAATCCACATTGCGATGCAAATCAGAGCGTGATAAAATGGGAGACATCAAGAGGGTTTATTTTTAGCAGTGTGTTCCTGGTTGGGTCATCAACAGACACATCTTCCAACAAACTGATTTCTGCACGGTGTGAGGTGGTGGCCTGAAGGTACAGCCTGCAAATAGGAGGAATATGCTTTTAGGCAACAAATGCACTTGAGTGGGAAGGAGCCATGCAGCTGCTGTAGGAGCTAACGTGGTTGGATGTAGCCTGGCTGACATTTACAACTGCTTTCCTCTATGGAATGGGATGAATGTCATTCCCCTCCTTGCCTCTCCACACTCAGAGTTGTTTCTTTTTGCTGTTGTGAAGCTGTGTCACAGTTGGTAGCTGCAGCACTACAGAGTTTCATTGCATTGTGATAAGAACAGTACCAGAAATTGAGAGGCACAGCAGTGCACAGATGCATTCAGGAGAGCTTATTAGCTTATGGTTGTCATTATAAATAAAACAAAGGCCTTGCAACACTCCCTGTTTCGGATAGCATGCAATTAAAAGCCTCAAGTGAATACGAGTTGATTTTGCAGACGTGAAGAAGAACTTTGTTCATGAGTTGGTTTGTGATGGTTGGTGCTCACCATGCAACCATACAGTTATGCTGGTGGTGGGATGCTGGAACGTCTCACCTAGCTGACAGTTGGTTTTCATGGCTTTGCTAATGGTGGTGTTTAGCAGGAATGGCTTAAAGACCATCCTGGAGCCCCGGGTTTGGGTGGTGCTGGAGAGTGGAATGCTTCCATTTCCATGCTTCCATTTCCATGGGCTGCTTTGCCTTGAGCCATAGCAGCATTGCTCCTGAGAAGCAAGCTGCTTCCTCGTGTGGTTGGCAGTGTTGTACTTTTGGCTGTCAAATTATTAGGTTGTGATTTTTCTCTGGGTTGTCAAATCCCATGGGATCCTGCAGGGTACAGGATGGCACGCGTGGCTGCTTTAACCAAGGTGTTGTGTCAGTTCCTTGGGAAGGGTTCGTATTTCTTCCTCAGTGCTGCTGTGTTCTGTTCCTGTACACATCCACACACGTACACAGTATGTAGGAAGACTGCTTTTCTCAGAGCATCCTTGTTTTGGTCCATGTTTCTTACATTTCCTGCATCACATACACCACTGTAGCTGAGCGGGGTGCCAGCTTGTTGATCAGCATCTCTCATTGCCTTTCAGGTTTGCAGCATGAAGGAATATTCAGGGTGTCTGGATCACAAGTGGAAGTGAACGACATAAAAAATGCATTTGAGAGAGGTAAGGAGGATCTTTTCCAGTGCCTCAGAAATGATTGCCAAAGGTGTCAATGTGTCAAAATGTTCTGAAATAGTGTTTTTTGAATGCAACTTCCATTCTGTTCCTGTAGTTTTTGTTTCCTGAGTGACCGCAGCCCAAACACCTCTCTGTGCTCATTAACCTTGAATTCTCCATGTTGTTTGGCATCATGCTTTTTCTCTTGTAGAGTGTATAATAAATATTCTGAACTCAATCCTCTCTCATGTCCAACAGCTTATTGATTATTTGCAGCGCTGTAGAATAGAGAGGAATTCATTATTGGGTGTAAATTATTTTCCTGCCCATCCCCTGCAAGCTCTGTGAGCAGTTTGTTTGCTGGAGGACGAAGTCTTGTCTATTCCATGTTCTTAGAATGCAACCTGGCCACATTTATTCTAAATATCAGCAAATGAGAGTAAGTTTCAAGATGCAGTTAACATGGTGTAGCTTTTAATAGATTTCTTTTTTTTTTTTTCTATGTAAAGAACCTTTCCATACAAAGGCATAGAATGACTGGGAAGCTCCTGACTCATCAGCTTCTTGCTGGGCTGCTCTCCCGAGCTGAGCAGGTTCAGAAGAGCTTTGCATTCAGGCAGTCCTTGCAGTTCTGCTCGGGTCACTGGAGACTGCAGGGCTTGTGTTAAATCTCTGTGTACATCACTCATGGGGGAAATGGTTTCAAACCGAAGGAGGAAAGATTTGGATTGGATATAAGGCAGAAGTTTTGTACAGTAAGGGTGGCGAGGTGCTGGAATGGGTTGCCCAGGCAGGTGATGGAAACAGCTGAGGTCAGGATGGTGAGGGGCTGTGAGCACCTGATGGTCCCTGTTGGTTGCAGGGGAGTGGGACCAAATGGCCCCTAAGGGTCCTTTCCAACTCAAAGCACTCTAAAATAATATAGTTGTTACGTTACTGAGCTTGCTGTTGGGAGAGAGCAGCAGCAGGCTTTTGGGAAGAGAGGATTTTAATGGACAGCGTGGCATCTAATGTCACCCACCTTCATCTCCATCAGTTTGAGAACAAAAATTCTCGAGAGCAGGGAAGGCAGAAACGTGTGTCACAGTGTCAGTAGAGGCTTGAGATCAGATAGGCCCCTTTTAAATAAAAGGAATAGCTGTCATCTTGAGAAAGCAGCCAGTTGTTCCAGCACTAACGTGCAGAAATAAATGATTTCTTGCTTCCTCTCACTTGTTTCTCTGATATACAGGACTGACAAAGTTAACAATAATGTCCCTGCAGTTTATTACTTCCACCAGAACCCTTGGTGGCAGTTAATATCAAGGATAATGCTCTGGTTCTTAGTGCCCATTTATTATCTGGTGTATTATTAAGATTATAGGCAAGCTTTGGTAATTCCAGTCACATAATGAATATATATAGCTTCAATCTGAGGTTTGCCCCGTCATTAAATCTAATTATATGCGATGGGGAGTTTTCCATAGGGAGCAACTCCTTAAGTGGGCATCTTCTCTTTTCTCACACAAACAGTGGCATATCTGCAGTGACAAATTGTTTGTTCCAGGAACACCCCCTGCATTTCAGCACAAGGTGTGTGCTCCTGCTGAGCCTGCTTATGATGCTCATTGCCCTCTTGCGTGTGTTGGGCTTCAGTTGTGAGTTTGCTGCTGAATGTTGCCCTCAGTAGTGGCTCAGTGAAGCTCTCACCATACCAGAACCCTGAGGTTTTTGTCAGAGGCTTCTTTTCTTGACTGCTGCCTTCAGGGAGCTCTGCCTCATGGCTGTTAGTGCAGCTGGAGGGGGTGGGATGAACTCTGTGCTGCGTAAATCTTTTCCTCCAGCTGAGTTGCATCCTTCCATCCTGATTGTTTTCTCCACTCTTCTGATCTTTCTTGCTTGTTTCTTTGTCACCAAGGTGAAGATCCTTTGGCTGGGGACCAGAATGACCACGACATGGATTCAATAGCAGGAGTTCTGAAGCTCTATTTCCGAGGGCTGGAGCACCCTCTCTTCCCCAAGGACATCTTTCATGATCTGATCGCCTGTGTCAGTAAGTACAGATACAGAAATGAACAGATTGCAAGGGCTGTGCTGTGGATTTGTCTGAGACAAAGGTTTGTGCCAGGATTCTTCCAAAAAGAATACAGCAAAATCCTCTGCTTCTGAAAAAAAAAAAAAACAACCTGATCTTCAGGACCTCTTATCAGAAGGTGTGAGAAATGCTGCTTCAGAAACAGAAGGTGTTTCCAGCAGGGTTTCCTCCTGGTGCTAATAGATCTGCTGCCTGTGTGCTGACACTCCTGCATGTTCTGTTCAGCAAGGCAGTAGCCATCTGCCTTTGGCTTGGTTGCCACAAGGGGCCATCCATTGCCTCTCCTTACAGAATTTCAATCACAGGAGCAGTGGCAGTCCAGCTGTTCACATTTCTGGTTGTTTCTAAAGGTGGTTATGGTGGGCAGGGGGTCTGTGTTTTGATGTTGGAGTAACCTCATGTTACACAGCCTCACTATTGCCGTGTTGCTTAGAATGAAAGAATGATTCCATTGTCCTGGTGGTGAAATGGCCTTTGCAGTGGCGGCCTTTGAAGCAAAGCAAGAGATAACTGCTTCTAAAATGACTCGTGATTGTCTTCTCCTGATAAATGCATTTACAGAGTTGAATTCACATTACATAAGAAGAAAAAATCTGCTTCCAAATAAGCTCCCCTTTCTGGGATGATTTATGCTGCCCACTTGTTTCTCAGTAGGCTGCTGCACACAGAGCTTTTTGCCTCACCCCTTAACTATGTTAATTCTCCTTTGAGTGTTGTACGATTTCTTTTTTTGAACACCCACCTTTCTAAGCTAACTTGAATGAGCTATTGTGCCAGAGCTATTGAAGGAGATGACATCCAGTGCTCCCACGCTAGGAAGGAGCCTGCAGTGAGGTTTTCCACGTTCTGGGCCCTTAGTTGCAAAGGCATCACACACAGGACCTGCAGCCTTTGGCAGGCAGCTGGTGAATCCAGGAAACGGGCTGACTCTTGTGCTGTGCTGGCTGCATGTTTTAATATTTTACCTGGGAACCATCCCGTATACTGACTGCGTTTGGACTCAGAGGCAAGCTGGGGATGCGGTGATAAATAACTCAGTGATGCTCTTTCTTCCTTTCAGCAATGGATAATTTGCAAGAGAGAGCTCTCCACATCCGAAAGGTGCTTCTGAACCTTCCTAAGACCACTCTGATCGTAATGAGATACCTCTTTGCATTCCTCAATCAGTGAGTACCTGCTGCAGAGCCAGCCTTGATATTGCTGCAGTCTGAGCAACGATTTAAAGCGCACATGTCACAAGATGACTCCTGCATCTGTCTTTCCTGAGCTTTTGAGCCTTGCTGACGTTCCTCCAGATGTTAATGCCATCTCAAAGGAACCCCAGCAGTGGAAGTGAATAATGCTGCTGGCAAACGAAGCGAAAAGTGATAAGGAGGGATCAGAAATCGCATCCCACGCCAGCAAGGAGCACTGTGTACTAAATAGTATGACTGACATTACTGTCTTAAAGCTGTCCATCACATCTGATGGGTTTGTTGGGCAGCCCAACGGAATCATAGAATTGCTCAGGTTGGAAAAGACCTTGAAAATCATCAGGTCCAACCACAGCTTCCTCCAGCGCTGAGGTCTTGACACCTGGGGTAGCACAAAAGGAAAATGTCCTACCTGGGAGTTAGCACATTTAAATATTCCCCTGCTGAGGCTGGTGGTGTTGAGTGATGCTGCTGTTCTTCATCACGCTCATCTTAACAGCAGGAACAAAGAAAAGGAGAGATTGCATCGGGATGTGTTTTAAATCTGCATAAGGTGGTTAAACTATAAACGGGGATTTGAGCAGGGATCAAATCAATAAGGCTGTTAAAATCTCGTTGGGGTTTCTATTTCATCTCTTTGTTATGCTGTCAGTCTGTCTTTTTTCTTTTTTTTTTTTCACAAAACCCCAGAATATTCAAGTTCTGGGAAAGCAGCTTCAGCAGCAGGAAGCCCAAAGCCAACCTTCCTCCCTCATCTGTGTTCTCCAGCAGATGATGGTGGTGATGATAACATTTTCTGCTGTTAACCCTCCTCCCCACATCTGTCTCTTGCAGTTTATCTCAGTTCAGTGAAGAGAATATGATGGATCCCTACAATTTAGCCATCTGCTTTGGGCCGACGCTGATGTCGGTGCCTGAAGGTCACGATCAAGTCTCTTGCCAAGCCCATGTGAATGAACTGATCAAAACCATCATCATCCAACATGAGAACATCTTCCCAGGACCGAGGGAGCTGGAGGGTCCAATGTATAGCAGAGGTGGAAGCACTGAGGATTACTGGTATGATGGGTTCCACTGAGGGGAAAATGAATGGGTGCATGTTTGTTTGCTGGTCAGAATCCTCCAGTTTTGCATCGTCTTAAATAGGATTGAGGCATCTAGCCCAGCCTCTCAGATTCAGTATAATGCAAGAGATGTCTCTGCTATCTCTGGACAATCGTTAACTTAGAAAGTCTCTCCAATCCTGGTTTGGCATTCTCTGGTTGTGTAGAGTGGCTTTAGTTCAGAGGAAGGATCGCTTGCAGCCGAACCCAGAAAGCTGTGGCATGGTCGAGTTTTCAAGGGCAGCACTGATGGTGTGGGGGGAGGGAAGAGAGAGGAATGCAAAATCACCATTTCCATCCAGCTTAAAGCTCGAGAGGCCCGGCCGCGTGTTCAGTCTGAAAGCAACATCTGGAAGCAATTCAGCCAGCGCGGCTCCTGTCATCTGCAGGGAAAGGTGGGGGAGTGGGGGAAGGAGAGGAGGTGTTCTCTTTCCTACTGGCTGGGCTGATCTCTCCCACTGAAAATGAGGAATGTTAAGTCGTGTCCTTCTTCTCCCCCCACCCCCCAAGTTCCCTCCTCCTCTGTCCCAAGAATGCAAATGATTATTTTCATATACTAAAATAAATATATTTTTTTAAATGAAGTCACTCTGGTGACAGAGCTGCCCTTGTTTTCCTGTCTTGTTCCAGAAGAATTATAACTATCAGCTCATTCCATGTATGTGCAGTGAGAAGCAGTTCCTTCTCACTAACTGCTGTATGCAGAATTCTTACCAGTGCCTCTTTTGGAAATATGATTTTTTTTTTTTAATTTACCCTTCATTCTGACATTTCTAATTAAAGTTACGTATAATTGGATTGTACAGGGGGAAAAAGACTTAAGAATTCTTAAAACCTTCAAGAAATACACCAACAAAAGTTTTTGTCCTATAAGGTGGAGGGATTAACAATGTGAAATGCTCAGCACAGTGCAGTGTGTGCAGCAGTTCACATCAGGATGTAGGATGCAGCACGTCCTGCAGAGTAGCACTGCTTTCCTGAAGGCACTTTGCCCTTCCTAACCACCCCGATGTGAGACCCTGCTGAGCACAGAGGGGTAAAAATGAGCAGGGAAGGCTGCTTATGATGTGAGGAAGAAGCATCTGGTTCCCACTGCAGCCTTCCCACAGCCCCACTGTTCACATAGCTGCTGATTGCTGCCCATAGGGCTCCTTGCTGCAAAGCATGCCTGAAGCAGAGGGAAGCCGTGCAGCTCAGCTCATCCATTGGGAGTGAAGCCTGTGATGTTTGTGATTGCACTGTGCCACTTGGCTGCTCTCAGTATTTTGCCTTGGAGCTTGCAGGCTGTGCTGGCCCTGTGGGTGGACATGCCATGGAGGTCAGAAGCAGCTTGCTTGGGGGCAGGGTTTGGAGTTGGTGGTGGAAATTCAGGGCCTGTGATGCAGACATCTTTGAAATACCGCCTCGCTTCAAGCCCACAGAGCTTTGCTGCTGTCTGTCTGTCTGCCTGACTGCATAGAGCAGCTCAGTGTTAGCAGCACATTCATTCCTACGTGCTGCCATTGCAGGGAAGAGGAATAGCACAGAGATGCTCTGGCAGCACACCCAGCTGCATTGAGCCCTGACCATGATGTCCAGCAGCCCCAGGTTCTCCTCCCACACCCTGGGCTTGCAGGCTGTCCCTGCAGTGCAGGCGGGTGCTTTGGCACTGAGTGCTGCTGGAGGCACGTGGGCTTCTCTGCAACACTTAGCTGTGCAGCACTGGCTGCGTGCGACACGACTTCACAGTCTGCACGAAACCTTAACCCTCAGTTCTGTGTTCCCCTTGGGACCTCCGTTTGGCCTTAAATCCTTCTGTAAACTTTATGGAGTAGCGTGAGGGCTTTGCAAAGGATGGGAAAGGTTGGTTCTGAGGCACTGACTCAGATGCGAATTGGGCACAAACGGGATGCTGGAATTATTCAAACCTTTTACCCCTTCTTTTTTTTTTTTCCCATTCTCTTTTAAAGGAGTGGGAGAGGTAGGTGTTCCTGCGGGTCCTGCCAGAATCTGTCTTTATATAAACATAAATGAGTACTCCTGGTGGGGTTGGTGCTCTGTAAATAAAGATTGCAGGCGATCCATCTGAGTGCTGAGATGGACTGGGCAGCCTGTGATGAAAGGGAAGGAGGGATATGGAAAATTCAGACCTGGAAATATCACTGTGAACGTAGAAATAATTTCCCCCAGGAAGTGGCGGCTATCTCATCAGTCACATAATGAGCTAATTAGAGCAGTGGAGATGATGGCCGGGGGAATCGTTCTGGCATAGCAGAGAGGAGCTAGACCCGATGTGCCATTGCTGTCTGACTCCTAAAGATCTCCAGAGCCCTGGGCTGCGAGGTCTGAAGTTAGGCTGTTCTGACAGCATACAGAAGCTGTTCAGTTTGCTTAAACAAATCAGAGCTTGCTTTGGTTGGGTTTTACAAGCTGACTTCAGCATGTACAAATGCATCCATCCAAGCGGAACCTGGCTGTTGACTTCCCAAACGAACGGTCCTGATTATCTTTGATTTTCTTTTTTATTATTTTTTTTTTTGGTAAATGAGGAAGCTTAGTGAAGCACTGTCTGTTTTTTTTTTTCTTTTAGTGAAAGTCCTCATGGAGAAAGAGCCTCTGCAGAGGATGCAGTGCAGGACGTGGCTGCGGAGCACCACACCAGCGATGACGGTTTGTAGCTCCGTGCTTCTCTGCAGAACCCACTGGGGGTGAAGGGGATGGAGCTTGGCGGTTTCACTTCAAAGTTAAATCTAAAATGGGGTTGAAATCATAAAAACATCACGTACAGCATTTGTTCCCCTTGCATCCTGCACCTTTGTAAAGCAGCCCTTTTTGCCAAGCGTTTGTCGAGTTAGCAGCAGGCCTGGGCACACTCCAAGCTGCTGGAGGATTTTGGAGTTGGAAGGCATGAAGGAAGGATGGAGCCAGAGGCTGAGTGTGCTTCAGCGTGCTCTCCCACTCCTCTGTGTGTGTGCCAGGCAGTTCTGCAGTAGCTCTGGCAGGGAGCTCAGTGCCTTGAGCTGCAGTGGTTCTGCTTCATGGAAGCAAGCAGACAAAAATCCAGAACTGCTCACCTTCCCCTGGGAAGACAGATTTTAGGGCAGAGTCCTGGTGGCATCTCTGCTTGATGATCTTTTGGTCTTCCTAGGGAAACTCCATTACCCTTCTTGTGGCCTCATTAGTAAAAAGGGATGCCAGCTGTGAGAATTGCCCAGGAGTTCCTAAGGTCTCGGGGTGGCTGTTGCACCTCCAAAGCCTCTTTCTTCAGTGGGGAACAGCTGCATGTGAACATCATGTGGGACAGAGGAAAATTACATTATTGATGTGAAACCAGTCCCCAGAGTATAACCAAGAGTGTCAGCAGCATGTAAGGCAGAGTGACCGAAAAAGGATATAGTATATTTAATTCTTTTTTTGACCCCTTACATTTTTCTTAAAGCCTTGATTTTATTTGTGATGTCTCAGTTGTAAAGATGGGAGGAGGATGGCTTTTCCTTCCAGCGAGGTGCTGTCATTTAAATCTTCATTTGGTCATTCATCATTTTGGTCTTCAGCCATTTGCTCCATAGCCCTGTCATGCTCCTGCGCTGCCTTTTGCTCTCTCTGCTCCACCAGCTGTCTGACAAACCCTTCCCGTGGCATTGCTGTGCTCCTGCTGGCTGTATGATGTTTGTGCACCACTAACAAAGTAAGCCATGTCTGAGCACTGCTCAAACGCTGCAGAATCAGTGCTCCTGCAGCAAGGTTGGTCACTGTCACGACGACTCCTCACCAGGGCTGTTGGGAGGAAGCACCACGGGGTGTCCTTGCACTGCTTCTGCATGGTGTTTTTAGGTTGCTTATGCAGCCAGGAGGGCACAGTGATGGGAAAATGAGCAGGCAGAGATTAGAGATTGACACCGTTCTGCAGCCTCTGGAACGGGATGGTGTGGGGCCCCTGTGCAAGGTAAAACTTGGAGGCGTTTTGGATGGAAGTTCTGCAACCTCCACGGAATATTCCATAGGAAGTAGTTGGGAGGGAGAGTTTGGCACCGAAGCAGAGGGAAAGCGGGGCCTCCATCCTTTCTGCAGGAGCAGCAAGGGCTCATTGAGCACGGACTCTCCTCGTTCTTTGAGTTCTCTGCACTGCAGGTGTACTCAGCAGCAGTGCTGTGGCTCGGGTCACCCAGGTTTGAGTTGTTTTCAGCCTTTAGATGAGACCTTTAGTGAGGCTGGACCTGGTCCTCCTAAGGCACAGCCACCATCCCAGCAGCACTGAAGTGCAGATGCTCGGCTATGTGCAATCTGCAAATGCATTTTGAACAACAAAGGAGCATGCAACGCTGCTAAATGGAAGGAAACAAACCTAACTTCAGCAAAATTATTTAAAAACAGGCTTTCCAAACTGGCAGGACCTTGCCTGACTGGTCCTTATTCTCACAGCTTTCTGCTCTGGGCATAAGTGTAGTAGGAAAAAGCTACTGGAAATGAGAGGCTAAAATCTCTCCTGGATGAAAGCCAGAGTCCTAAAAGGCAGTTTGGAAACATAAGAAACCTGAGTGCTGCTCTCATCTGGAACAATAAACACTTGTTAATGAAAGAGAATTTACAGACCCGCAGCCCCGTCGCTTTCGTAAATGGAGGGGGACACCAAAAAACAGAATTCTCTCTTTTTTTTTTATTTATTTAAATAATATGAATTAAACACAACGAAGAAGCTGGCTCCAGAGGCAAAACAAGCAAGAGGAAAGCAGGAGCCAAAGGCAGATAAGTGTATGCTTTGGGGAGTCTGGAGCGAGGCTGCTATCGCAGGCTGGGAACTCGGGCAGGCTTTGCACCCATGCTGGTGGCCAAAGGCTGATAATGGGATTTGTGAGGCTGGCCACAGAGTTCCCTGAATTGTGTCATTTGTGATAATTCCTCTCTGTCTGGTTCAGAAATGAAGGAATTCAGTACTGGGGGCTCAGTGTGGCTGATGGCTCTCCTCTCACCATCAGCTCATGCTTTGTAGAGAGGGATGCTCTCTGGATGCTGCTCCCATCCCGTACCCTCAGCTGTGCCCCTCTGGGGCACCCTCAGTGCTCTTAGATGGGTTTACCCTACAGGTGGTCTGTGGTCCAGCTGCTGCCTGGCTCTGCATTGGGAGACCTAATTTTTGGGTGGGTGCCCCCTCAAGGAGTGATGTGCAAAGCTGTGGCCCGTGTTTGTCCTTCTGATGAAGCATCCCATAATGCTGATGGAGATCTCGGGACAAAATAGCACATCTCCCTCCTGGAAAGGAACCACAGTTCTGTTCCCCTGAGAAGGAGCTCTGTTTCCATGGCTGTGCTAGAAAGCTCCTTTCAAGTAATTAGCAGCTGAAGTCTGCTGGGGCCACGTGTTTGAGCTCATCTCCATTCCCTTGATTCCAGCATAGAATTGGAAGCTGGTGTAATACATACTGACGTTCAACCAAAGGCAGATTATTATTTTTTAAGTCTTAGAAAATAATCCCCATGAATTTCCTATCGATTTTCCCCAGTGTGTGAACGCCCACATTCTCCCTCTGCATAACGTGGGTCCCTCAGGGACTCAGATTAGCGCCTGGCTGCAGACACAGCATGGCTGCAATTCACCATGGAGCTTATCAGCTAGGAGCCATCAGCAGGAGCACGTGCTGTGGCTCTGAAGCAGCTGCACAGTGCAGTTCGTGGGTCTGCATAGGCAGCCATGGTGTGGGTGCTGTGTTTTCAGTGGTTCCTGCAGCTCTTCCATGAGCACAGCAGCCTCCTGTGGTAGCAGAGCCCATTCTCCTGGGCTGGGTGAATCTCATGGGCAGCAGAATTTTCCTTCTGAATAGCTGCTTTATTTCCGAAGCAGCTTGGAATCAGAGGTTTCCTTCCCTTAAATGCTAATAAGAAATGCTGCTTGCCAGCCCAGAGGTGTAGTTGAGCTGCCTTTCCAAAACCACCACGTAGGCAGAATTTGTCCTGGGGTGCATCTCACTGCTCACTTTAATAAGGCATTAATTTGGTCATTGTCGTTTCCATCTGGACGCTTGAACTGCTGTCAGTGGGTTTATGACATGGGAAATGCAGACGTGGCTGTAACACAGAGATCAGATACATCTGAGATCGCAGCATCCTCACATTGCAGGGACTCCCCTCTGAATCTTTCTGCTCTCTGCTACCTTAAAGCATCGCTGCCCTGTGTTCCATGCTCTCTTTGTCAACTGTTTCGCAACAGGTATAAACTGCTGAATGCATTCTGATCCTCAGTGAATTCCTGTTTATTCCTTTCTGTCTCCTAGAGTGTGAGCCCATAGAAGCGATAGCGAAGTTCGACTACATTGGCAGGACTGCACGAGAGCTGTCCTTCAAAAAAGGAGCTTCTCTCCTACTCTATCAACGAGCCTCAGATGACTGGTGGGAGGGACGCCACAATGGGATTGACGGCCTTATCCCTCATCAGTACATCGTCGTTCAAGACACGTATGTTACAATTTCAGTCCATCTGCGAGATGGCCTTGCCTAAAATCAGGTGTGGAATGGAGTGTTTGTGTCAAGATGTTGACACCGCGTGGGGAGAGCTCATCCTTCAGGCTTCCCTGCAAGGAGGGGATCCTATTGAAACGAGCAGAGCTCCGCCGAGGCGTAGGTGTCTGTTTGCATGGAGGTTCTAAGCTTCAGTGTGCAGTAAAGATTTGTTCTGGTGCTGGAAGGATGCAGAGCTGGGATCTGCTGGTTGCTTGCAGAACTCGGGCTCTCTCGTTTGGAAAGATGAAGGATGCTAGCACCGTGCTGTTGTCTTGTATGTGTTTGAGATTCCGTGCTGCTGGTCCTGTGCTGGTTGTGATTTCCTTCCCTCCTCCTTCCTAGTGAGGACGGTGTCTCTGAAAGATCCAGTCCGAAGTCAGAGATAGAAATAAATTCTGAGCCACCGGAGGAAAAAGTGACGGCCAGAGCTGGTGCCAGCTGCCCGAGCGGGGGCCACGTGGCAGACATTTACCTTGCAAACATCAACAAGTAAGGACAGCCTTGTGTTACTCTGTGTAATTGCGAAGGTATTGGTGATGAGTCCCATAAAACATTCCCTTCCCTGAAGCAGGTTAATGAGCGCTTCCCCCTTTGTTCTCCGCTTTTGCCTCTTCCAACTGGCTCGCTTTTTGCTGTCCTCTTTCACTGATGTGGCCAATGCTCATTTAAAACCCCACTGGCTTCTCTTCCCTACCCCTGAGCTGCCATCTGTTCCTGTTGTCCCAAATACGTCCTGTTTTGTAAGCAGAGAAAGGGAGGGAGATGTGGAATTAAGTCCTCATAACCACGTGTCACCATTCCTCGTTACGTTCCTCTGCTGTTGTGTCTCATTTACACATCAGTGTTGGGGTTTTGTTTTTATGGGATGTGGGGCAATCTTGCAGAAAGCATTGACACACATTGTGTTGATGGCACACCTGGAGGCCCCATCCTGCCTGTAACATCCTTCCATCTCTGCAGCACTTCTCACCTTGCTTGCTAACCGTATGCTCGCAGTCAAACAGCACTTCTCCCTCTTGCTTTAACTTCTGCTAACAAGAAGCTGTTCCCATAGCCAGCAGTCAGCTTACGGGCTGAGCTCCCCAGAATTTTATGAGGAGGCTTCTTGATCTTCTATTTACTTTATGGCAGACTTATCCCCTAAATCCTTCTGATTGATTACTTGTTTATTATTAAAACAAAAGCAACTCTGGGTATTGTGCAGGGACAGAATCTTAATGTGATAATTACAGTTTTATGATATTTGGAACAGTAGTTAGTTTAACAGGCTTCAGCAGTCCAAGCCTTTAAAAAGGATGTCTTTCTGTTACTGCCTTTATGGACTAAAGTCCTGCACTGAGCCTGGTTTACAGCAATCAGCAGAGCTCTGTTGATATCAGTACTGCTGTTAGTCTGCATCAGCTTGGGATCCGGGCCTTCTTATTGTTATTTATGGTGTGAGCTGCTGAAGTTCCATCAGTTCCATCAGTGATCTATGCAATGAACAGACCTTTGCTGCAGCTTCACCACCTGCTGGTTTTGGGTAGCGTTGTGTGTAGTGTTTGTAAGAGCAATGTCCACTCCAGTAGTTCTCCCTTTACTAGGGGACCAGATATTTAGCCATAGCAGCATAAGACTCATTTTGTTGTTTTTTCTTTAGGAATGAATCTTCTGACCTATGTGTGAGCAGACTTGAGCAAAATTAAATCAGATGGTTTCGCAGTGACAGTTGTGCCACCCACTGAATTATTATTTGGATGCCAAAATCCTACTGGAGTTAACACTTTCTTGCAGTTATTCATGGGGCTGGTGCTATATATAAATGGATCCTTCCCTGTATAATGGATGCCAAGCTTCAGACCTATGGCATAAAGTGTTCTTCCGCAGTGGCCTTTGTGTAATTGGAATGGAATCATGCTGTCAGACCTCATGGTGCTGGGGTAGAAACTAAATTGGTTGGACCAGTTTACCCATTTGATGTCATGTTTTGGTTTATCTGTAGCCCCGTGTCGATGGTGCCTTATGGTCCTGCTAAAGCAATGAAAAAGAAAGCTCTGTTACCACCAGCAAATATTGGAAATGATTGTTGACCTCAAACTATGGGGTTCTTTGCTTGCCAATCTCTGAAAATAACAACTTGATGCCTTGGGCCGGGAGCTTAGTAGACTTATACTGTGTCCTCCAGTCAAAAAATTGTAGCTATGCTCTTCTAATGTAATAAAAACACATCATCAAAACCTGTCGATGGCACAGAGGGTTTTTTTTTTGTTCAGAATTAAAAGGTTTACTTCACGACCAATTTAATTACGTTCCATCCAAGCTTTCTGTTTTTGCTATGAATGTGCACAGCTGCCAGACTCCTGTTGTTAGAAGCGTTAAATGGAATGGTTGATAACTTCACTGTTTCACAGCGACTCCTAAAACCCTGGGTGAACTTTGTAATGTGGATATCGTTATGTCTCTTCCCATTGTCTTCTGTGTTGTTTTGGGGGGATATCTTCAAATGACAGCCCGTTACGTGTTCCTGCTTGTATTGACTTGTTTTGCTTTTGTGACTGAAGGCAAAGAAAGAAACCAGAGTCAGGCAGCATCAGAAGAGCCTTCCGTCAAAGTGACAGCCATGGACTAGGTAGCTCAATGGCAGAACCAGCCTCCCCAGGAGCCATAGCCGGTTCCAGACCCTCATCTCAGCCCATTATGAGCCAAAGTCTTCCCAAGGAGGTTCCAGACAAATGCTCCATCAGTGGCCACGGCAGCCTCAATTCTATCAGCCGACACTCATCTCTGAAGAACAGGATAGACAGCCCTCAGATCCGGAAAACTGTGACAGCAGGGAGGTCCAAGAGCTTCAACAACCACCGGCCCATGGACCCCGAGGTGATTGCACAGGTGAGGAGTGCTTTGCCTTGAAGGCTCTTCTCGAGTAGAATCACAGAATGGCCTGGGTTGAAAAGGACCACAGTGATCACCTGGTTTCAACCTGCTGTGTGCAGGGTCGCCAACCATCAGTAGTAGGTGTGCAGGATGTTGGGTACAGCAACGTGGTTTCATACAAAGTCTGCATTGATCTCCTGTGCCTTCCCTTCTGGCAGTGCAGTGTTAACGTGCTCCACGTGAGGTTTGGTCTTTCAGCCTCACTCTGTGCGAGGCACTGAGGCTTCTTTCAGGAGGGGAAGATAAACAGCCAGCTCCTTACTGCATAAAAGCTTGGCCCTCTTCTTTATTCAGAATTTTGTTTCGACAACAAAAATGCTCGCTTCAGAAAGTTACACAGATTCCAAAGCTGTCAGCAAAAGGATTAAACAATCCTGACTTCAGGACTTGAGAAAAGCACAGTATTTAGTGTCAATTGAAAGTCCTCCTGTTGGTTGTGCAGACTTGCCTGTGGTTTGGAGGCATACGGAGAAGTACAGTCAAAATAAAAGCAGGCTGCTGAGTTGTTCACAGTGCCATCTTTATGTGCTTACAGGGAGCAGCGTGATTAAAAACCAGCTTTGGCCATAATGCTCCTCTAGTTTTCATTACCTGTTTGTTTAGACAAGTGCCTCGAAGTGAGGGCAGGCTACCAATGCACATACAGCTGTGCTTCAGTTTTACAGAGCTCTGCTTTTGGGATTGCACGTACAGCAAGGAAAGTCTTCCCGTGCAGCTGAGCAGGAATGGTGTTCGTCATGCTTTTTTTTCTTTGCTGGTTTTGAGGCAGTATTGCAAGCATTTGCAAGTATTCCCTCTGCACAGAACCTGGTCCCTTCCTGCTTTTGGAACCATGGGCTGCCACAGCAGTGACTGTGAGCGCGAATGCAAGCGGTGTTTTTACATCTGTGATTCTGCAAGCAGAAGCAGAACAGAAAATAATTAAAAGTCAGGTTTTGAAGAAGTGACAGCTGCTGATGGGGGGAACGATGTAAACGTTGCAGATTCCTGTGTTCCTGGTAGGATCTTCCCTTTCCTAACTGGTGGATGTGCCCGCACACGCGTGCTTGCCTGTACCAACTGCTTTCAGTATGTGATGCATCTATCTAAAGCTGAGGAATGCCTGGGTCTCAGGTTACAGGCAGCTCTGGAGACCTGACTTCTTGGCCTCTTTCGGTGCAGAAGTCTGTGGGTTTCTAAAGAGGAGGGGAAGAGTGGTGGAAAATTTAAACTGTGTTTTTATTCACAAGGCGGCAGCATCAAGTCATAAATAAGGGCTGAGTAAAAATCTGTATTTTGCCCTTTAGCCCGTTTGTTCCAGTGGAGTAATAATGCACAGGTCGAGTCTTTGTAATTCATCGTCCTTCCAGGGCTTTGGTTGATATAAATCAGTTTCTTTGTTTTTTCAATTGAGCTCCAACTGAAGTCATTCTGCCCCTTCCTTCTGGATGTTAAGTCCATTGTTTTCACTGCAGAAGTCTGGGGTGGGAGAAAAAAAGAGGAGAAGAGAGGAGAGGGGGAGCTGTGTGAAATGCATTTCTCTGAGCCCTGCAATATCTGCTCCAACGCCATTTAATAACCATCCCACATTTTCCATGTTTTTCCCTGACTTCCTAAGCAAAATCTGCCTGGCCTCAAGATAGACTTGGAGGGATCAGATTGCTGTCTCTGGTTTCTTCCACTGTTCTCAGACTGATGTACCTTCCCCACTCCAGCCTGTGCAGCACAGGGTGACTGAGCCCCTCTGCTCTGAGCTCTGTGTGATGTGGAGGTCCTGGCACAGCTGGGAACAAAGCAGCCACTGTTGTTAATATCAGAATTCTTCTGCTGTTCGTGTTAATAACTGTAACACTCGATAGAATGATGGGGTGCCAGCTGGAACCTCTGTATTTCTGATATCTTCTGTGTTTTTTTGGAAATGTTTTGAGTCCTAATAGTGTTATGGGAAGGTAAGACCAGATGGGCAGCAGGAAAACCAGTGAGGCAGCAACAGCGCATCATAGAACCACAAGGTTGGAAAGGACCTCAGGATCATCTAGTCCAACCATCCTCCTATCACCATTTCTACCCCCTAAGCTACTAAACCATATCTCATAGCACCTCATTCAGATTTCAGTGTCAGAATGCTCAGCCTCTTCCTTTCCTTTGCATATTTCCTCTCCTAAATCTCCCACAAGAATGGGCCACGTGCTTTTGTGTTCACTGCTGCATTTTGGGATTGTAGTCATCTTTGATGTCCAAGCAGCATCTGGAGACATTGGGGTCTGTAAAGGACTGAAGTAGCGTTAGCAATTACTGTTTACTCCCCAATGGTGAGAAATATTGCTCAGTGTAAAACCTTATGTAGAATGTGTTTGTTGTGGGGTTCACTCTGACACTTGAAGATGACCTGCCAAGATGATCTGAGCACTGATGTTTACAGAACGAAGGGGAATTCTCCAGCACTGAATTCTTCCTATTTATTTACGTGCCTGGGTCCCGTGACTTACTCCATTTCATTTCTCTTTTGTGTTTGCAGGACATTGAAGCTACGATGAACTCTGCTCTGAACGAGCTGCGGGAGCTGGAAAGGCAGAGCAGCGTCAAGCACACGCCAGATGTCGTCCTCGATACTCTGGAGCCTTTGAAAACATCCCCAGTGGTGGCTCCCACATCCGAGCCTTCCAGCCCCCTGCACACCCAGATCCTCAAGGACACTGAGCCAGCCTTCCAGCGCAGCGCCAGCACGGCCGGCGACATCCCCTGCACCTTCAGGCCAGTGAAATCAGTCAAAATGGCCACGCAGGTCAAACCCCCCGCGACACGGCCAAAGCCTGCAGTTTTCCCCAAAACCAACACCACAAGCCCTGGCGTTGCCTCCTCTGCATCTCAGCAGCCTGCTGACAAGTCCTGTACTGTCTGATAAACCCGATGCTGCTCTGTGGGTACAGCCGTGTTGTTTCAGACGAACAGACTGCGCTAAAGACGTTAGAATTCCTATTTAATTGAATCCTGAACTTGTGCTGAAGGTTTGTGGTGAGCTGCTCCCTCCTGCTGGGGGCAGACTCAGTGCTAACAGCCTCATCCTGGTGGTGTCCGGAAGGTGAAGCCCTTCGTGCCACGCGTGGGAAATCCAATATCAGGTCACTGTGAAGCTGAGGAGGAGAACAAAACAGCACTGAGTTGGATCTTGGTTTCTCACTGACGCCTTGCTCCAAGCGTTTGGCTGCTGGAGGGAATATTTGGCAGCATCATGTTTTCGAGTACTGATGTAGTGACTTTATATATATTCCGTGTTTCGTTTATGGCAGGGGAACAATAGGGTAGGTTTTAGTCTATTGCATGTTTTGGTGCCACTCGTTTTGTGGAGCTTGGACGTGCTCCTTCTTGTGCATTGTTACGACGTCGCCCGCTGGTGCCACTGTGGTTAAGGGTCTGTCTGGACTTCCATGCCATCCCTGGGTTTTGTTTGTTTGCTTGCTGCCCCGTCCCTCCCCGCAGGGCTTTTGGTCATCCAGCCTCATCCTTTCAGTGACACGTCATGAGAAATAGTTTCCTCTGGAACACTCGTAGGTTTTGTGGAATGATACGTGATGTGTGTATGTGCAGATATGAACAGATATGTTCCTGGGGTCTAGGAGCATAACAAAGAGCCCAGTTGTTGCTTATGGACAATCTAGCTCTTTTTCTCCTTGGCTCTCCCATATTTAAAAACAGCTTCATTGTTTTCCAGTGTACTTTTAGCCCATGGGCTGCGATGTGGTGTTTGGGCTGGGGAGACTGAATGTAAAAGCAAGCAAACTTCAGAAATCCAGCATCCTCTCACGGGGTCCCAGTTCGTAACGCACACGTTCTTGTTTTGGTCATGTATCAGGATGGATCCTTAACAAAATCCCAGTGACAAGCACTGTAAAACTTCAACCACAAGTTCTCAAGCTCTGTATCTTCCCCCCCCCCCCCCCAATTCCTCACTTCAGGGTGAGCTGCCCTGGGGTCTGCTCTCATAGAGCAGCACTGCGTGGGACGGTGCCATGGCAGCATGCAGATTCTGGAGTGGCTTCACGGCGTGCTCTTGGTGGATGGCATGCCTCTGGAGGACTCCGGACATTGGAATGAACTCTTAGTACGTGTATTTATATGGCAGGCAGCAAATGCTTCAGCCGGCGGCGGGCTGCATGAGCTCTGTTTGTGCTCTGCTGAGAATTGTCCATGATGCTAATTAACACTTATTTAATTCTTACTAAGGAAGGCACGTCTGCCACTCACAGCAGTGAGGAGGAGCTCGTGGTCCTGCGAGAGAGGAGATGGACTGACCCTCACTCTGCATTGTTCCCAGGCTTTTCTGGGATTTAAAAAGTAGCTGCGCATCTGATGTTTTCATCAAGTAAATGCAGGCAAGGGCAGGATAAGAGAAGTTATTTTCCTCTTCCATTTTATCTTCTGGTTTTAGATCTATAGGTTTCTCACGCTTAGCTTCCTTGTGACTGCGCTGTCCTGACGACTGGCACTTAGCAATTAAAAAAAAAGAAAGAAACAAGCAGAACTTAATAAAGAAACGTTTCTTAGATGTACTTTTCTCTTGGATTGAAGGATGTTACTCGGAGAAGTGAAGGGGGTTTTACTGTGTCCATCCCCACCTGTACAGAAGTCACACAGCTGTATTACGCCCTGCGGGAGGGACCCCCAGCGACCAGCCAACATTGCTCTCAGGTTCTGATGGACTTCTACCACCAAGGAATCACTTGGTCTTTTGGGGAATAAGAACTGAACTCGCAATTTTTTTGCTCAGGCAGAACTTTCTGGCATTTACTTTACGTAGGGAATTTTTGCTTTTGTTTTGTTTGGTCGCAAACGACCGATTACTCTGTGTCAAGAGCAGGATCTCTGTGAAATTTACTTTGACTCATTTGTAATGCCTTATTTTCTTTATCTTTTTAAGCCTAGCATTCATGTTTCTAAGAACAAGTGTCCAGCCACGCACAGCACATCTGGAGGAGATGCTCTTTTCTGTCTTTGAGGTCTGAACGAGTGGAAATTGAGGGAGAAAGACTTCAGGTTACTCTGTCTGTGTATGAATTACTGTGCTTATCTCTGGCATCCACAGCTCTGGGACAATCCTACTGCCGAGAGGAATTCGCTTAGCAGGATGAACTGTATACCGAGCAACTCAACTGGAATTTTGGTGTGCACTGTGATTGACACTTAAACCTACAGCAAGCAATATGGCAGACTGAAGAACTTCTCCTCTTCTGCATGGCCTGGGGTTGCCCAGCCAGCAGGAAACGCACACATATAGGGGGAACTGGAGGAGGAAATTTGTAGCTCAGCTGCTTCGCTCCGTGAGCATCCCAGGCTGAGCATCGTTGCCGTCGTGGTTCACTGCCATGGGGCACTGGGGAGGTGGGGAAGGAAAACTGGAAATACTGACACCGCCCTGCAGAGCCAGCGGGCATCTTGTGCAGGAGGTGGTGGTGTGGATGAGGGAGGCACGGTGGTTTGCCTGGGGAGGTGTCACTCTTACTTCCTATCTTCATGTTGAGAAGAAATATTTGCTCTTCCATGGAAATTCTTTCATGACTTTTTATGTAATGTATGTGTCGGATATAAAGACAAGCAGTGTTTGATAACTGGAATAACGTATGTCTGTTTGATAGTGCTTTGTATGAACAGAGGCTTCTTGTTCATCAGATGTTGGATTCAAGTAATCCAAAGCAAAACCTTGAAAACAAAACACGGTTCTAGGTGAGCAGTCTTAATAGTTTGGGAAGCTGTAACCTCTCATGTTTTATTTCCCTTGTTGGGAACTGAGCAGTGTGCTTTCATGGTTGCTAAATTTCTGCCTCTCTGAGGCAATCCAAAGGCTCTCAGTTATCTCTTGTACGTGTTCTTCATGTCAGAGAAGAACGTGTCCCATGTTCTCCAATGGGACGTGAACCAGCTCTCTCACTTGATCTGTACTGGCTATTTTCTTGCAATGAAAATGATTAAATAATTAGAGTGCACTGTGACAGCAGAAAAAAAACCATGTTGTATATGTATGTATTTTGATACCTGTTGAAAAGGAGTCTTTGGGTTTCCTGTGATGAATACCTCATATGTTGAATTTTTTGGGTTTTTGTTGAATTGTTATTATTATTATTTTTTTTTTTTAAAGGCAAGATTGTTCTTGCTCAAAAGTAGGTTAAGGTAACCAAGTTCTCATAAATTTATTTACAGAATCCAAACCCTTCAGAGTTCGGCAAGAAATTCCATCTGTTCCAGTTCCTCTCTGGAGTAATATTGAGACTATAGAGGTCTGTGCAGATGGAGTTTGCTGCCTCATTTCTTTCCTCCTGTGTGTCAGAACCTCAGATTCAGTTGAACGCTGTGTGTGCTTTGGGTTTTGCTGAGCTTTTGAGGGATTTTCTTCCAGATGTCTCTAGGTAGCACTTCAGACCCTTTGCATCCATTTACCTGATAGCCTGGAATGCTCTGCGTGCAGAGGGAAGACTCGAGGCAGGTGGTGGTTCTCACAGTGCATGGTTTGCTCATCAGGCAGCTGTGGTGATGGAGAAAGGCCCATAGGGAACAGCTGGAGGGGCTCCTTGACTGGTGGGCAGCTTGTGGTCCCTGTGCCTGGCAGGATCCGGCCCTGACCTCATGGAGATGCTCTGCAACGAGCAGATGCCTTTCCTCACTGCTCTACGAACCACCAGCAAGGGGGAAAAAAAAACCCAAACATTGGAACCTTTAGGCACTCCCATCACTGACGGGGCTGAATGAACAAACGTGGGCTTTATTTATTGTGAGGTTTGTAGTTGTAGCCTTTTTGCGGGCTCTGCTGGCAGCCGTGGGGCCATGGCTGGAGGTGCTGAGCTCTGATGGGCCGTGCTGAGCTCTGGGTCTGAGCTCACACATCGCTTTCTGAGAAACCCTCCTTCTGGATCCGCTCCTGCTCGTCTCTCCATTTCCTGGTACTTGAAACCAATACTTGACCACAGCGGTGCTGGGCAGGGCTCAGTTCTTGGGGTCTTTGGGTGGACCTGGAGATGCCAACACAACTCAAGGCCTGCAAAATGATGATGATGATGATGATGATTATTTTCCTTTTTGTGCTTCCTGTAACGTGGTCAGAGGCGAAAGCGTCGTTCTTTGAAGATGGGCCACAAAGAGGTGAGGGCAGCTCCCTGCTGTGCTGATACTTGAGGTACCACCTTGGTACAGGGTAAACACTGAGCGGTTTGCAATGGAAACAAGAGGAGGATCCTTCACTTAAAGGCACTGTAGTAACTTTATGCTTGAAGTGGACTTCACCCTTCCTTTCTCTTCAGGCACAGCCCTGTGGTTGAATAAATGAAGTCCAATGGACTTGGACTCGTGTGCGTGTGCCAAACTGCTGGAGCAATACTTGGAGCAGCAGGTTCTGTACCAGACCAGCTCTATGTAGCCAAAACAGGGCCAACACTGAAAACCACCTCCGATGCACATTGAACAGCAGCCACGTTATGGTTCGACTGTACTGGAGTAGAAAATCTGACTGCAAAGTCTGGAAACTGCATTCTGTTGGTCCAAAGCTTCAGTCCTGCAATGGGCTCTGCATTGGGATTTTGGGTTTTGTTAACGATGGTTGTTTGGTGGGATGGGATGTTCTTGCTTCAACAGTTTCCATTGTTTCATGTCTTCTACACCAATATATATATGGTGTATATATTAAACCGTGTAAAGTTGTACTTTGTATATATAACTGTACAATATGGAGGTACATCCTTTTTTTTTTTTTTTCCTTCCTTTTGGTACAGTATTGTACAGTATTTAGGAGTATATGTGTTGGAAATGTTAAATCCGTACTGGGGCTACGAACTGTATTCATTGTCATTAGCAATAGTTTTGGAGAAATAAATGTTTTGGGTATGGTGGAAACGCTGACCTATGGATGCCAATGAATGATGTATGGAGTGGGTGCTGTGGCTGTGCCCATGGGTGCAGGGGTTGGAAGGAGAGAAGAATCATCCTCGTGTGTCTGCAGGCAGCACAGCCTTGTCCTGAGTGCCTGGCTGTGTGTCCATCTGCTCCTGCACACACCTATCCAGCAACAGCAGGCTTCAGCAGGGCACACGTTTCCTTTGCAGTGACCTGATTTAAAAATGCTTAATCTTCATCGTTTTCCCGGAGAGGATGGGCCTCAAACTGCCTGGGAAAGAGGATTTGAGGTTGAGATTATGGATTGGGTCGTTATTGTTACTGCTGGGGTTGCCCCCCATCTCAGCATGTGCTTTTCAGTGCGGGGTGAGGGAAGTGTGTCAGGGCTTTGTCACGTTGGATTCCCTTTGTTTGGGTTCCAAGGAATGAATTATTTACAGTGAGGGCTGATGTATAACTGAGCTGTGCTGGGATGACCATGTTGTGTCCCCACATCACTGGGCAGCTGTGGGTGCTCCTCCTGCACCATGCCATCCCCAGTCCTATGGTTGGTGCTTGGGGACACAGCAAGGCTGCCAGCCCAGCTCCACGCAACAGCAAAAGCAGCTCCCTATGGAGTCCCCATTGATTTCCAGGGGATGCAGCTGTTGGTTGGTGCTTTTTAAAATTATATGCAGTAGGAAACAGTAACGGGGTGATGCCCCGCTAATGGGGTGACACAAACAGAAGCTTTGGGGCATTAACCCACTGGCCTGGAGGAGGATGCTATAATCCCTTAAAGCCCTCTGATCCCATCCGTGTTCGCTGTTGGGGCGTGCAGCCCTCCCACTGTTTGCATGCAGCAGAGCAGAGCACAGTTGGGATGCATTGCTGGGGCTCTGCTGCCATCAGCCGGTGTGAGCAGTGCACAGTGCTGAGCTGCCACTGGGAAGCAATTTTGGGGTGTCATAAATGCATCAGTTATCTCCTACCGTCAGCCCAACTCGACTCATCCGTCAGTTGAAAGCAATGTGTGTGGGTTGGAAGTTGGAGGAATGCTTTGCTTCGTGCTTGCTTTGGGGTTTTATTGCTCCCAGAGCCGTTGTTTCACTTTCCTTTCTCTGCTGCGGGGCAGTGATGTGATCTGAGCTCTGCTGCCTTTGGCCCTGTGTCACTTTGCATGTGTGCTGCCCATCAGCAGCTCCCAGATGGGTTTGTAGGGCAGCCTTTGGTGCGGTGCAGAAATGGAGCTCAGTAATAATTAGCAAATGATTCAGGTGCACAGTCTGCGTGCAGAACCGGTGGAGCACCGTATCCCCTTTGGGATGCATCATGTGCTGCAGACCCGAATAGCAGTGTGTGCTGCATTTCACCACGAGAGCTCCTTCAGACACACATCCGTGTGATCCTAAAAGAATACCTGATAAAGGGGATGTGGGCTGCTGAGGTTGAGCAAGGCAAAGCATCAGGAAGCATGCAGGAACGTGAGCCAGGCCCTGCAGCAGCAGAGGACCCCGAGCACAATGCATCTCACCCTGCATCTCACCCTGTCCCATGTCCCACCCTGCTCCCACATCCCCCCCCCAGCAGCTCCAGCCCTCTGCTGTGCCTGTTTTGCATCCTGCCTTGCTTTAGGAATGTCCCACGCTGTAACTCCGGGCTCTGTTCCCGTGTGATCACATCTGTGTGCACGTGGGGACAGCAGCGCTGTCACTGTTTGCTGCCATGAGGAGTCCCAGAGCTCTGACCCAGGGTGAGAGCAATGCTGGGAGTGGCCGGGGAATGCCCCGAATTGTCCCCACTGCTCTGTGCTGGGCCGGGTCTGTGCTGCTCATGCTGGGGGTTGGGTTTGTGGCTGGGGAAGGAGGCAGCGGTTTGCTCTTTTTGCACCTGCTTCCTCTTTGCCTGTTTTGGGCTTTATTTGGGGCGGTTTTACCTGGGTGTGAAGGACTCACAGCTCTGTGGCTTTGGCTCCTGCAGGGATAGGAGCTGCAGCGCTGCCAGCGCTGGGGTCTGCAGGGACACCCCCAGGGAGTGTTAATTAATATCCTATGGTCTCAGGGTGACCCATCTCCTCCCGAGGGCTGCAGGCTTCCCCATCACAGCTCTGCAGCGCCCATGAAGCAGCACAGCACGACATCTGAACGTCCCAACTCTCGATGCCCCACGTTGAGGACACAAAGAACAGCGGTGACTCCACAAATGGCACAGAGGGGACCACGCACAGCACTGCTCAAACCCTCAGCCCTCGCCCCTGGCTCCCTGCCCCATGCAGCATTGCATGCTGGCCCTGCCCAGCACCATTGGCCCTTTCTCGCCCTGTCCCAGCTGCCTGCGGAGGGCTGCAGCTCTGGGAATTTTTTTTCTCAAGCAGGAAGCTGAAGCATTTCCTCCTCCAGCCGCAGCCGATGCTTGCAGAGCGAGTTTTGCAATCCCGTGGGTTTCTGTTCTGCAGTGGGGAGGTGCCTCTCTCCACCTTGCAGCTCTCTCCTCCCGTACTTTCTTGCATCCGCCGTCGTTGTGCTGCCGGCCCCGACAGGTCCCAGCGAGCAGCGGGGTTTGGCAGAGCACAGAGCAGCGTCGCTGCCTCCCATGTGCAGGTAGGAGGAAGGCAGCTGTGCTGTGCCTGCGGCTGTGCTGTGCCTGCGGCTGTGCTGTGCCTGCGGCTCTCCCATGCATTGCTGGCAGCAGAGGGGAGAGCAGCGGTGACGGCGGTGCTCCCGGTGCAGGCGATGCAGAGCACCCCCAATTACCTCTGGAGCACAGACGACCTGCTGGGCCAAGGAGCCACGGCCTGCATCTACAAAGCCCGCAGCAAGGTGAGGAGGTTGGAGGGGGGGGGACGGACACACGGCCACCCCAGGGCAACCAAACCCCCGTGCCCTCCTGCTCCGGCAGTAGCAGAGCTGCTTTGGCTTTATTTCTGTTCTCCCCTTCGTGGCTTTATGGGATACAAGCTAGTTTTGGGGTGAGCTCTGTGCTGTGCACTATGCAGTGCTGCTCCCCCAGCATCAGGGTGTGTGGGGGGGGGAATGCCTGAAGTTCTGTAAACCCCCAACTCCGGCCATTTGCATGCTTCATGCAAACACTCGCCACCGCTGGGATGGAGACTCACAGCCCTGCTGTTCTGTGATCTTTGCTCAGTAAGCGCGGGGCGGAGGTGAGTTGGGAGCAGCAGAGCACAGCAGTTGGATGCCCCCACCCCACTGCAAACCTCTGACAGCGCTGCAGAAACGTGCGCCCACTGAGCACGTGGGTGCGGGGACAGGAAGCAAACGGAGCGAGCGGCAGTGTTTGCATTTGCAATGCAGGAAGCCGAGGCTGCCTGTCAGAAAGCAAGCTGTGTTTGGGTATCGTTGGCACCCAGAGCAGCAGTGAGGCTAACGGCGCTGTTAGGGACGGGTTGAGCCATCGTTCCCTTTTCCTCTTTTTCCTCCTTCCCCAGAAATCAGGGGAGCTGGTTGCTGTCAAGGTCTTCAACAAAGCCAGCTACCTGCGCCCGCAGGAGGTGCGGATGCGGGAGTTTGAGATGCTGCGGAAGCTGAACCATAAAAATATTGTCAAGTTATTTGCAGTGGAGGAGACAGTAAGCGGGACCGGGACCCTCCCTCCTACACTACTATGTCCAAGCAGAATCCCAAGGCCCTATTGATGATGGGTGCCTGGTCTTTCTGGGGGGGATGGGAAGGTGGGGGCCGTACAGCTACCCTGCCTTTGCCCTGCTCCCCGCAGGGCAGCAGCAAGCAGAAGGTGCTGGTGATGGAGTACTGCTCCAGTGGCAGCCTGCTGAACGTCCTTGAGGACCCTGCCAACGCTTTTGGCTTGGCTGAGCCCGAGTTCCTCGTGGTGCTGCAGTGCGTGGGTGAGCAGCATCTCTGTCCTAGAGCCATTGGGATTGTGAGCTGGACATCAGGCACTGGGGCTAACCTGCGTGCTTGGAAATGGCATCGCTGGGTGGCTGGGGAGTGTGGCTTTGGGGAAAGCCCAAAGGATTTCCCTTTCCAACAGCTTTGGAAATGGGCTCTGCCCCCACAACTGACGATTTAGAGCTGTGCAACCCCATGCGTTCCCTGCTCCTCCCCATTACCCGATGTCCCAGTTACTGATGTGATCCCCATTAATGTGCAGCCCCCCCTGGGGTTTGTCCCCACCTCTGTCCTTCTCTCATTTACACGAACACAACTGCTGTTCCCCACCCGTTCCCAGTGGCAGGGATGAACCACCTCCGTGAGAACGGCGTTGTGCACCGGGACATCAAACCTGGCAACATCATGCGCCTGGTGGGGGAGGACGGGCAGAGCATCTACAAATTGACCGACTTTGGTGCTGCCCGGGAGCTGGAGGACGATGAAAAGTTTGTGTCTGTCTATGGGACAGAGGAGTACTTGGTGAGTATGGCCCCGGGGTGTGCAGGTGGACAGCATCCATCCTTCCATCCAACGTGAGGCGCTGCATGGAGAGAAGCAGTGATGCTCAGAGCCCCTTTCAGAAGGGCTCTGTTTTTTCGCAGTGAGCTCTCAGCTCGTAGCATCACAGGCACTATTTGGTGTTGAGGACATGGCGCTTAGAATCATAGAATCGTTAAGGCTGGAAAGACTGCTAAGATCATCCAACATCAACCCACCTCCACCATAAGGGGCAGTTTTGAATGCCACCCTATGGGGCTCGGTGGGCAGTGATGCTCTGCTCTGTCCTGCAGCATCCCGACATGTACGAGCGTGCTGTCCTGCGGAAGCCACAGCAGAAGGCATATGGGGTCACCGTTGACCTATGGAGCATCGGTGTCACCTTCTACCACGCTGCCACCGGCCGGCTGCCCTTCGTGCCCTTCGGGGGACCCCGCAGGAACAAGGAGACTATGTGGGTACCTGGTGTAGGACAGCACTGTGTCCCTTATAGCTGCATCCCTTAGAGCCTAGGGGTAAGTTAATGATCCCATATAGCCTAGGGGTAGGTTAATAACCCCATGTAGCCCTGAAATAAGGTAATAATCCCATCCAACCTTGCAAGGCTTGCAGTGCAGCTCCTGGCTGCCTGCAGTGTGAGGACCACGCACGCACATGATAGCAAAGGACATGTGTTCCATTTACTGTGTTTGTCCTTTACACTCATCCTCGTGGCTCTTTGAGGCGAAGCGTTCAGAGGGGCATGGAATTTTTTCACTCTTTCTTGGACTGTTCTCTCCCTCTGCTCTGTGTTCTTGCTGTAAGCTGTTCCTTTCCCCATCCCTCCCTGCTGCACCCCAGGTACAAGATCACCACTGAGAAGCCCCCCGGGGCCATTGCGGGTGTGCAGCGACAAGAGAATGGCAGCATTGAATGGAGCTACGAGCTGCCCCTCACCTGCCAGCTGTCGGTGTGAGTGTCCCCATGGGGTCCCTCCTGCATACGGCCGCAGCAATACGGATGTTCATCTCACCTCCTCTTGCTGCCACAGGGGGCTGAAGGATCAGCTCGTCCCCATTCTGGCCAACATCCTGGAGGCAGACCAGGAGAAATGCTGGGGCTTCGATCAGTTCTTTGCAGAAACCAATGACATTTTGCACAGGATCGTGGTCGACGTCTTCTCCCTGCAGCAGGCGTCCTCGCACCGCATCTACATCCACTCCTACAACACGTGAGGGTGCCCAGCGAGGCTGGGTGGGTTGGGGGGCTCAGCTCCTCCATGGCCTCGGTGCTGTCTTGCTACTAGAGGACATTTGCAGTTCGAGAGGTGAAAATCTGAGTGCTTTTTTTCCATTTCAGTACCAGCAAGTTTTTAGATGCTGTCTTCAAACAAACGGACATAGTCCCTCACCACCAAGAATATTTTTTTGAAGGCCACCCATACGAGTTGGACCCCAACCTCCAAGCCCTTAACTTCTGCAGAACAGCTCGGCACAACCCTCTGACCCTGCTGAGCTGTGCTGAGCATCCAGAGGACGTGGTGGGCGTGAGATACAGAGATCGTGAGTACTCCATCTGAGGTGCATTGCAATGCCCCCCGTCCAGGGCATGGGGTGGGCACCATGAGAGGTTTGCTTTAATGACCACCACCCTGCTGGGCTCAGCAGCAGGGGCAGCAGGGTTAGGAGGCTGCAGGGCTATTTTTCCCCCAAAGATTGTAGCGTGGGTGCGATGCTCTGCTCTGCAGGCAGCTCGTGCCTTCACCCACCATTCCAAAAACATAGATGCATGGAACAGCTTGGGTTGGAAGGGACCTCAGAGGTCATCCAGATCCAGCCTTGGAGAGCTGCCCGCAGCCTCGGGCACTGCAGTGCTCCAGTGCCTGAGCAGCTCTGGGATTTGTTGGGATGTCCCTCCTGAAGCTCTCTGACCGCTCTCCACCTTTCCAGCGGCTCTCGACTTCCCCAAGTTTGTCCCCAAGGTGGACGTGGTGGCCGACTGCAGCGCTGCCAAGGTGGGCAGAGGAGGGGGGACGTGGGGAAGCCCCAGCAGGGTGGACACAGCCGCCGTCCCCATCCCTTTGCTTTGCAGAGTGCGGTGGGCGCCGTGCACCAGGCGCTGCGGATCGCTCAGGAGCTGCGGCGGTGCCAGGAGCTGACAGTGCGGGGGCTGCACTGGGTGATGTGAGTGCTGGGCACCCCCCTGCCTCAGTGGGAGTGTTGTGTTGAGTTTTGGGGGGTTCTATGGCAGGCAGTGTTGGAGTCCTGTGCGTGGAAAGCATGTGTCAGGCTGGGAGGGGACTGTTCCCAAAATGGGGACTCGACGTTTGAGGATACTCCTAGCCAAATTTGCTGCTTTCAAGTCAATTTTTTCAGTCTGGGAGGTGCTAGGAACACATCATCATCATCATCTTCCTCATTAGGATAATCACTGTGCATTTTCCCCACTGCATCCATTCCCTTTGGGCAGGAGCTCCTTGCGCTGCGCCCTTGCTCCCTGCAGAGCAGCATCCTCACACCCAGCACTCCTCCTTTTTTATTACACCCAACTCCTTGCTTTTCCCTGAGCTCCACGAGCCCTAAAGCTGATGGCATAGAGGGCACATGATGCACTAATTACTTCTTCTCCTGACAGTGGCAACCTGAGATCTGAGTGCTCGAGGGTTTTGGAGCAGAGGAGAGGGGTGCACGCGGTGCTCTCTGGGCTGCAGCTGATGGAGGGGAAGATCCGTGGGCTGTAAGTGCAGGGGCTTCCATGGGGCTCTTACAGCCCACAATCCCAGAATGGAAAAGCTGCCCTGGGGTGCTCCCAGCCCTCCTGCAATGGGATGCCCTTTGTGTCCTTTATAATTTTACATCTTTTATACCTTTTATGTCATTTTATGTCCTCGATACCCTTTATGTCCTTTGTGCCCATCAGGGGGGCTCCACTAATGGAGCATCGTCTTGAGGAGCCTGGAGCAGTCCTTGCCTTGTTTGGGTGCACCCACCCTAATGCTCTGCCCCAGGCAGAATCAACCCCATAATGTCTAAAATAACCCACACTTACTCTGCTTTTTAGTTTGTTGTTGCAGTGCAAAGTGCCTTGCTGCTGGCTTGCCTTCCTTTCCTCTTTTCAATTCCGCGAGCTTCTTAATTTCCATTTCATCTAAAAAGATGCAGACACATGGTTCCCATTGACTTCAGTTGAATTCATGCAGTTCCAAAGCACTGATGCTGCCTTTGGATGCGGTGCTCACCCATCCTTTCCAACAGGGTCTGGATTGGGCTCATTTCTGCTGGCGTCAGCAGCTCACACCCGTCCCAGCTGCGGGAAGTGGCAGCATCTTGAATGGCACGGAGCCATCTCACAAGAGTACAATTTGGGGACAAATTGCACACAGCCAAGCGAATTCATACCAACCAGTGCTTTGCATCGTGTGGCTCCGATTGGATGCCCTGAGCTTCCCCATGGAACAGCTATATGTTCTCCCTGCTCGGGTGATGACTTGTTTTCACCCCTGGATACTCAAGATGGTTCTGTTTTGGCTTCCTGCAGGTACGAGGCCATTCCTGGGGGCAGTGCACTGCCAGCCCTGAGGGACGTGGCTGCAGTGAAGATGCGCCTGCAGAGGGTGAGCAACCAGTGGGGAGGGAGGAAGGAGCACCCATGGGTGAGGGCAGCACTGGGAAGAGCCGTCCTCACCTCCCATTGACCCCCCACCTCCCATTGATTTCTGCAGGTGGCAGAGGAGCTTTCCCAGTGTTCCCACAGCATCTTTGGTTTCCAAGGGGTTCTGGATGGGATGGTGTCTGAACTGGTGCAGCATGGGCAACAAGCTCACGAAGACAAAAGGTTCGTAGGTACAAATACAATGGGTTTGTAGACATGAAGACAGTGGTTTTGTAGACACAAAGACAATAGGTTTGCAGATACTAAGACAAAAGGTTTGTGGATATAAAGGCAATGGTTTTGTAGATGCTTTACCCAAATCCCATGGCTTTTTTCAGTTTGATTTTGGGTTGAGGTGTGTATGTTGGGGAGGAAACCCCAGTCTCACACCCCTTCCCATTGGCCTCACACCTTCTTCCTGGGCACAACTCACAGCATCCAGCAGATCGAGTGCTGTCTGGAGAAGATGCAGCTCATCTACAAGCAGTTCCGCAAAGCCAGGATGTGTCCAGGTGAGTTTGGGGCACTGAGCTGCAAGAGAACAAATGATTTCCCTTTGCTGGTTTATATTTCTGTGCTGTGAGATTAACCCTGGGGACTGCTGCTCTGAAGAGCCTCTGTGCATGATAGGATCACCCACTGATTGGGTTACGAACCCAAGAGGTGCAGAGCTTGCTCTGATGATGCTCCATATCTTTCCTCCCACAGCACTGGGCTTCAATGAGGAGCAGATACACAAACTGGACAAGTGAGTGGCACCACCCCACCCTTCCAGCCCCACACTGGCATTGTTATGGCATCCCAGTGGGATGCAGCACGTCCATGGCTCATCCAGGCTGAAGAAGGACAAGCACGGCATGTGGCTCCATGAGAAACCAGTAGTGTTCATTTCCATGCCTATTTTCCTGTTCATTTTTCCTCTCCTGATTTCAGGGTGAATTTGGGGCACTTGGCCAGGAAGGTGCTGCTCATCTTCCAGGAGGAGTGTGCACAGCAGTACCAGGAGGCTCTGACCCTGCATGGCAGCAGGATGAGGTATGGATCCAGCTCATGCTTTTGGAGCCATTGATTCAGTGTTGGGATGGGGCCATCCGTTTGATATTAGGAGGTGGACTGGGCCATCGATCTGATGCTGGGCTGTGGATGGGGCCACTGACCTGGTGTTGGAATGGGGATGGGGCCATCGACCTGGTTTAGGGCTGTGGTTGAGGCCATTGATTGGGGAGTTGGACTAGATGACCTTTAAAGTCCCTTCCAACACTAAGGATTCTATGATTCTATGATTCTGTGATCAGTCTGGTGCTGGGATAGGGATGGGAGCATTGATTTGACACTGGGCTGTGGATGGGGTCGTTGACCTGGTGTTGGGATGGGGATGCAGCTGTTGATCTGGTATTGAGATGTGGTGTTGGGATGGGGATGAGGCATTGATTTGACACTGGGAGGTGAATGGGACCATCGACCTGGTGTTGGGGTGGAGACATTGGTTTGACATTGGGCTGTGGATGGGGCCACTGGCCTGGTGTTGGAATGGGGATGGGGCCATCGATCTGACATTAGGATGTGAATGGATGGAGCCCGTAGAACTGCTGCTGAGGGACTCATAAAGTAGCAGTGAGACCTTAGAGCAGCAGCTCGGTGTGACTATGAGCAAACCTTCCCCATGGCTGCTCTCACCCTGTGCCACGCTCTTTAAAGTCTGGGAACAGCCCCCATTCCATGTAAACACACAGCTTCCTTCTTGCAGCCACGCTCCTTGCAGCGGGGAACGGTTATTCCATCAGGAAAATATTGCTATTGAGACAAAGAGATCCACTTATTAGCAGTGCCTTTATGTCAAGTGGTGTTTGGGGAATAAAGCACAGAGCAGGCTGCCCTGCATTGCTCGAGTACAGCAGCAGAGAACAGGGGAGGGGGGGGCAGCTGCTGTTTCCTGGGGTATTTTTGCATGTTTTTCCATCTTTAGGCACAATGCACTCTGAGTCACGACTGGTTCTTTAAAATTAGTTTCACTCCAGCAGTAATTGCCTTGTTTTGAGTTTATCCCTGAGCATTTGTGGCGGCGTGGGTGTTTTTTCTGGGGAGCAGAGGTGGACCATTCACCTGAAATATTCTTCCCTTTTTATTTTAAGGCCAAACCAAAGTTTTTTTTATACAACTTTGTCATTTCTGGTGCACTTCACCCCGAGGCACCCAGCATTGGCAGCAGCAGCCCCAGGGACAGCACTGCACTATGGGCAGCAGCAATGCTCCTGAGCCGAATCCCACTTCAAGCAGCACTTTCCCTAATTAATTAGTTTGCTATTAGTGCTGTTTGGATAGCAGAGCTGCAGCCCTAATTATGACACCATTGTGACTCATTTGCTTTCCTTTGGGATTTTAACTCAGATCCGGCACAGTTTGCAGAAAGCAGAATTAAAACCACAGAAATATCAAACAGTTTGACCAACACTGACCAGAACATTTGCTCTCGTTGCCCTTCCCAGGAAGGTCTGTGATATAAAGAAGCAGCTGAAGAGGCTCAGCAACCGCATCAGCACCTGCAGCGTGGAGGCCAGCGAGTGCCAGGACTGCCTGCAGCTGGTGGGTGCTGCAGGGGCTGTGCTGGGTGCAGGGCTTGCAGGGTGTTGATGTTATACTTGGAGTTTCTGGCCTTTTGCTCAGAGGTTTGGCAGTTTGCTTTGTCCCACTGAGTGAAGCAGTGGTTGGGTGAACCCCTGGCAGTGCCACTCTTGCTCCAAAACTGGAGCTGGGGAGTGGGTTTGTGCTCAGTAAGGAAGCTGCCATCACAAAAAGGCTGAAGCATCGCCTCTGGTTGTGGTGATGGATTACCTGACGTGCTGCAGCAGGGCTGGCGGGTGGATGGGTTGGGTTGTTGTGTTTATCCTGAGGAGTGGGTGAGCTGGGTGTGACCGTGCGTGCGTCATTTCCCTGAGTGTTTTGTCACCCTGGGGTAAGCACGCGAGCAGCTCGTGTTTGAGCTGTGTCCTCTCCATCTCCGCAGGCTTTGGACAAGTTCTTACAGACAGTTGTGTCAGAGAAACGTAGCCTGGCCCTGGTCCCTGCAGTGCCTTCGCCCGTTCCCCTAAGCCAAATGCGCCAGGAGATGGCTTTGCAGTGAGTGCTGGGGACAGTTTGTCCATGGGGCAGTTTGGCTCTGCAGAGCTGGCGTGGGGATGGGAAGCTGTGTGCAGCCCTATGCAATGCCCTGGTGCTGCCAGGTGCCATCCCAGTTCAGGGAGCGGGAATGGGGGCATCTCCTGTACTCCACTCTGGGATGGAGGCAGCTGAGCTGCCCCTGCTAAGGGCTGGGCTGCGTCTGTGCAGGATGCAGGAGCTGCTGGAGGAGATGAAGTCAGTAACGTGCGACCTCCAGTTCAACAACGGCATCATCGAGCGGTGAGTAGAGCACTTGGAGAGCCCTGTGTTCTGCACTGGGGCTGGGCACTGAGCACAGCCACAGCTGTCCCAGCATCAGCCTGGCATGTGGATGTGACCTGCATCACCCTCTGGCAGCAGAGGAGTTTGTCTTTCTTGGAAATTTAAGCATAACCCCTGCAAATGCTGTGCAACGCCCACCACCCTCTGTGCAGCCCTTTCCCTGTGCTGCTCCGTGCTGCAAAGCTCAGCATCCTGCTGCTGGCACAGCCCCTTGGGCTTCTTCCTCTGCATCCTTTCTCCCAGGGCCTTAATGCACACCAGCAGTCTGGTTATGCATACCAAAATCTCAAAGAGTTTCGGTCTGGATTTTAAAAGAAAACCATCAGTGGTTCACCCCAACCTTGTTTGTGTGCAGTGCTGCAGCACATCCACAGTGATTGCAACAAGGGAAGAAATTACAGAAGCAGCCATGAGACCAAGCCCAGGGTCAGCACTGCCTCTGTAACCCCAAACTTTGCTCTGTTCCCATAGGCTCAGCGGGGCTGCTCCTGCTCCTGGGGTCTGAGCATGGTGTGTTTGCAGCTGCAAAAGAGAACAGGGGATCACTGCCAGCACCACAGGTCCTGCACTGCGCACTGCTCCAACACTGCCTGGGTGTTAAAGCAGCTCTCTGGATCCTACCTCTGTGCTCCAGCACTTTTGCACAGTTCTCCAGCGTTGGGTGGCTGCAAGCCTTGAATATTTGATGAGAAACTGATGCAGCACCAGGTTTTTCCCTTTTAAAAAGCGCTTGAAGGACTCGATGACTTTCTGTCTTCTCTGTATCCCAGTGTCGGATGATGAAGAGTGTAGACAGAGAAATTTTCTTTTGCCTTTTTGCCTATTTAGGGAAATTCTATTCTGACTCTGCTCACTGAGCCCAGGGCAGGAGGAGCTGCATCCAAAGGAGGAGATGACAAAACTGGTTCTAGTGCTGTCGCTGCCCCTGTTGCCCTCCTCCTACCCTTGTCCCCATCCCCAGCTCAGCCCCATCCCAGCACTGCTGATGGCTGTGGGCACAGGAAGCTGGGGGAGGTTTCTCTGTTTCGGTGCATTTTTGTAAATATAACTGAGATCTGTCAAAAAGAATTCCTTGTCCACCTCTGCCTTTAATTTGCAGGGTGAAATAGTGGAGATGGCAAGGCTGGGCAGCAGCAGGGATGGTGGGCAGGAATGGGGATGGGGATCAGGGGACCCAGGCAGGAATTCACTGGGGTGTCTGAAGCTGCCCTGGGCAGAACATCCCTCTTCTTGTCCAGGGAACAGCACAGCTGGAGAGCACACTGCTCCCATCCCACCGGAGCCCAGAGCTCTGTTATGTATCTGCTATGCTCCAAGTTTCCTACTGGTTTTGGCTTTTACAAGAGGTCCTGATTCTCTGGTTGTTGCTGAGTCAGTGCTGAAGGTCCCAGCAAAGCCCTGGCTCAGGGTTCAGTGATGCCTGTGCAAGGAGAGGCCAGGCCATGGTCTGGGCAAGCCGGTCTGACTCAGCCTGGGGAGGCTCAGCCTGCCTGCCTGAACCCATCCCTTGGCATCTGGCTCTGCCCTTCACCCTTCCTCCAAACCCCTTCCCAGTATGTTCTCTGGAGGTGAAATGTGCCAGCTCAGCCCAAAGCTTTCAGCTGAGGCTCACGGTGCTGCTCAGCTGTGGGGGCTCCTTGTTGTCCCCAGTCCAGGACTGGGATGGTGCACAGAGGGAGAGCAGCCCGCAAAGAGGCAGAGCCCGGTGCTGCTCCTTGCATTGAGCATGGGGAATATTCCCACATTCTGTTGGGACACCTATAGGGATGTGATACAGAACAGCTTCCTTCTCGCTGCAGCTCTGCCTGGCTCTCAGCACAGACACAAGGGGAGCAAGGCACACAGCACACCTCAAAGGAACAGGGAGCAGTGGCTCCAGGCTGTCCTGGCTTCATTTTCTTGTAGGAACAGGAGCATCAGGAGCTGCCTCTGTACAGGAAACCACTTCTGAGTGGTATTTGGCACCAAATCTGTACATTCCCATTCATTTTAATTGTAAAAACCAACATCCTGACTGCCAAACCCAACCGCTTGCTGTGGAAGCAGTGGAGCTAAGCCACCTCTTAAAAGCTTCTCTCCTGCAAATTATTTTCTAGGATTCTCCCAGCTTTACAACCAGCATTGCATTGAACCCAGGTCCAGCAGAGCTGTGCTGATGTGGACCATGCGAGTGTTTGACCTGGAACGTGTTTGGCTCCAGAAGAAAGGATTTATTTCTTGGCATGCACCAAAAGGAAGAGCTGCTAATAGCCCTTGTCGTGCTTCAGCTGCCATAACGCAGCAGCTGCAAAGAGGACTCCCAGAATCTAAATGAAACAGGGATTTTCTTGCCAGTGTTCATCGGGATTTTTTTTCCCTCCCGAATTATTAACCCTGGTCCTAAAAGTTTCCTACACTGTCAGAGCTGAATGCCTGCTGAGGAAGCAGAGAATGGCAATGAATCTGCTCTATCTCCCAGTCTGGGGGGAGCACAGAGTAAAACATCACACTTTGGGGAGACTTTTTGCCCAGGAACAATTCTGCTGCTCTTCTCATGCAGAAGTAGAGGATGTATGAAAGTGAATCAGGATCCCGAATGGGGAAGAAAAGGACCTTCCAATATGAGTCATGCTACTTAACAGAACAAAACCGGGATTTTTCAAGCTGAATTATTGCTCTTTTAGTTTTAAGCTCCTATTAGGGATTGCCTATTGCACACATCTTTTGTAACTCAGAGCCAGATCCATCCTTCAAATTAAATTCCTTCAAAGGGATTTAAGCATCCTTGGCTTATCCTATCCTCAGAAACTCGCTTTGACTCTTTGTCATCAGACCTTCGGTGCAGCATTTGATCCATGCATCCCCATCTCTGCACCCCAAAGCACCCCCAACCCAAAAGCACTGCAAATGGGCATCCTCAGAGCTGCAGTGCTGAAGCCTTTGCAGAGCGTCTCCAAAATCTGCCTATCATATTTTCCCTTTCACTTCTCCCACAACCACAAAAGCCTCATTTTGGGAGAGCTAATTGCTTGGGCTCGCAGCCCTCAGCGTCACTCCGGTGCCCTGCTGTCGTTTCAGAGGGGAAAGGTAATTTGTTCCAGCTGTCCCTAGAGCCTGGTCCATGCACTGCTCTGTGCAGGAGGGTCTGCGTCTTCAGCTCAGTATATAAAGCAGCACCTGAGAGGTGATCTCGCTGCTCCTGCAGGGGCAAAACCGGGGATGGGATGGGAGTTGATGGGACGCGATGCCGCTGTGCTCCTGCAGTGCGCACTGGGAACAGCTCTGTGCTGTACGCTGCCCACCCCATTTGCAGGACCAGAATTAGGGTGATGTATGCATGCAACGTCCTCGGTCCCGAGCGGAGGAGTGTCCCGCGGGGAGAGGTTTCACAACAGCGTGGGTTGGGATTCCACGGGGAAATCCTAAAGGGAAATCTTGCGGGGAAGAGAGGGGGAGGAGGGGGTACAACCGCGATGGATCCCATGGTAGGAATCGCTGCTCCGGGAGGGTCACCACGAGAAATCCCACGCGGGGCCGCTCCCCGCACCACCCCCTCTCCGTGTCTCCTCCCCGGGGCGGCAAAACGCGCCCGCCCTCCCGGCCACACCGCCCTCCCGGAGCCCGCAGCGCGGCGTTCCGTTCCGTGCCCATCGGTGGGGCCGAACCCCCCCCCAGCCCGCAGCCCCTCCGCGCCCGGCTCCATGCGGCGGGGACCGCCCGGCTCCGCTTCCCCCGACTCGGAGCCTCGGAACGGCCGAGCTCCGGGAAGCCCCGGCGGTGCCAGGGCAGCTCGACGGCTGCGGCGGCGCGGCGGGACCCCTCGGCTGTTACCCGACGTGCGCAACATCTTCGCGTCTCCGCGAGAAGCGGCGGAACGCGGCCGCGGTCACCGTTTCGTCCCCCGCGCCCCGCACCGCGGTTGGTGCGATCTGTGTGGAGCGGCCGTGCGGGAGCGCGCCCTGCGCTGCGACTGTGAGTGCTGCCGTCCCGCAATTCTGCCCCGCACCGCATCCCGCACCCTGCCCTCCGATACCGCTCCGTGACCCCCCTCTCCCATTCCCGGCCCCGGGTCCCCTCATCGAGCTGTTCTCTTAAGGGGGGGTGCGGGGGATGCGGGAGTTGAGGTTTTTCTGGGGGAGATGGGATTATCGGCTCATCGGGCAGGAAGGACTCGTGCTCGTAACGCCTTACGGTGGAGCTAAATCCTTCCAGAAATAGCACGTACATCTCCCTTGCGTTTGTTGGGCACCTCGCTCTGCTCCAAACCCCGGGGCGAGCGGTAGGAGCAATCTAGGAAGACGTGCAGTGCTCCCATCGGCTGCATTAACGCTTGGTTCTGCAGGAGGGATTCATATTCTCATTGTCTGCGGGGTGGTGGAGATGTGAACGGGGAGTTCTGGGGTAAATGCAGCCCATGTGCATCACCGCATGAGGGGTGCCATAAGGACTGGGCTATGCTGGGTGGGCAGCCCTGCGTTACAGGCGGCAGAAATGAGCAACGCAGGTGCCACAAATCAGCTGTAAATGCTAAAAAGTCGCACCTGCTGCCTTGTTATTCCATACCTTCTGAATGGGGAAAGGGCTCACAGCCCACAAACTGTTAGGAGTGCCTGGGGGTGGAGTTCCTCCTGTCCAAGCAGTGTGCCCAGCGAGATGTTTTCAGGTAACTAAGGGAGAATGAGAGCTTTCTTGCTGGTTCTGTAGTGCAAATGTCAGTGCTGTACAACGAGCAGTGCTACTGCTAGGAAAATGAGGAATGCTGATGTATTTCTAGTGCAATTAATCTTGGTAATGAATCCATTTGTTCTTCCCCGGTCGCTGGTTGACAGTGCAAATTAATGAGGAAATTTGTTCTGGCAGTGCAAAGCTGGGGCTGCCAAACGTGGCCTTGCTCCATGTGGGGTGAGGATGCACATGGGGTGGGTATGGGGCTCTGAAAATCCCGATCTGAAACGTTAATTGGCAGCACTTTGTGATGCTGAGTATTGTGAAGAGGTGTTTTGAGGGATTTCTCTCCCAGGACTCTTCTCCGAGTGATACTGAAAGAAGCCTGAAGTGACTGCTTCCCTTTTTGTTTCTTCTGAGAACCGTCAGACTGTGGGAATGGTTCTGCCTCTAAAATTCCCCGAACAACAAAGTGTCATCGCTAGGAGGGAGGGAAACTTCAGGGGATTCTTGTAACATCTGCACCCATCACCCTCCCCTTGCAGCAGATCTGTCTCTGTTGGTTGTTTTTTTTTTTGGTGTTTGTTCAGGTGGGGCGGAGCGCGGATGTTGGAATGTGGAGGTGACAACGCGGTTTCCAAGTCCGTGCTGAGATTTATTTGGGTTCTGATTAGGGATATCCGGGGTGGGGGTGGAAGGGTTCAGTTCTGGAAGCTCTGCTGGTGCAGTGAATGCAGAATCACAGAATGGCCAGGGTTGAAAAAGACCTCAAGGATCATGAAGCTCCAACCCCCTGCCACATGCAGGGCCACCAACCCCCCCATTTAATACCAAATAGGCTGCCCAGGGCCCCATCCAACCTGGCCTTGAACACCTCCAGGGATGGACGGGGCATCCACAGCCTCTCTGGACAGCTGTTCCAGTACCTCACCACTCTCATAGGAAAGAACTTCCCCCCGACATCCAACCTAAATCTTCCCTCCCTCAAAACCATTTCCCCTTGTCCTGCTGTTATCAACCCTTTCAAAGAATTGATTCCCCTCCTGTTTGCAGGCTCCCTTTAGGTACTGAAAGGAACTGACAGCACTTCATTGCAGCTCTGTGCCAGTTCCCCCAGGGTGCCCCACTTCTCATCCTTGCAGCACCGGCGGTGCAGGTGCTGAGTAAGAAATTCCTGCTGCTGGCAGCCCGCAGTGCCATCCCACTGCTCTCTCCTTCCCCTTATTCCATGCGCTGTGGGCTGGGCTTTTGCCACAGGTGTTTTCCAGCCTTGGGTCCACACTCATTCTGGCAACGCAGGGCATGACTTACAGCCCGTGTATTTCCTGGGCTGTGCTTATCAGACCCTGTGGGGTGAGCTGGGTGTGCCCCTGCACTTGGACTGACCACAGCCTGCCTGGTTTGTTGCTCTCACTGTTCATCCCATGGACTCAATCCCACCCCAGGACATCATGTTAACCCACCAGGATTCAGCCAAGGGGTTTCCTTGCAGGGGTTTCCTTGCAGGAAGATCACACAGCTCAGTCTATGTTGGAGCACTGTTGGATCAGGACCCATTTCCATGAGAAGGAAGCTGGCACAACGCACAGCAGCTCTCTTTCTACCTCGTGAACTGCAGCTCTGCCATTACAGGTTCTTGAATGGCTGTTTCGTTAAGATGAGGAGTTCTGTAGCAGGTGTGGGTGCTCCATGCTGGGCTCTGGGATGGGGAGCTCTGCCCACACCAGCAGTGCTTTGGCTGTGAGGATTTCCCATGTCTCCTTCCTGCACTCCCTCCCATCTCTGCTCTCATCATAGTAAACAATAATTGCCACCAGCTCCCAGGACCCACAGTATTGGGGCTTCCCTCTGTCTGGCCTGGGCAGATTCTTGTCCTCCCAGCAGCACTGGCTGAGGATGAGGGCAGTGGGGAGGGTGCAGGGCACATCCTGCCCACAGCAGGCATTGCTCACTGGGGGACTCAGCACGGGCAGGGGCTGCTGCTGTCCTGGGGGGGCTCAGGTCCTCGGGTCACCCTTTGCAGCTGCCTTCCCATCTCGTGTTTATGGAGAGAGACACCAGCGGTGGCTTTGGTTCCCCAGGTGAGGTTTGGGCTGTCTCTTCTTCCTTTCCTGGTCTTTCTGGTGTAGCTGAGCTTGATGGTCTGGGTTGGGAAGCAGGGATGTGTGTGTAGCTGCGGGGTTGGGGGATTTTGAGGGGTGAGGAAGGAATTCCTGTGCGTTATCCTGTGCTGCTTGGTGTGACGTTTGGGGAAATTGAGTGAGCTTTTATCTTTGCAACACTAATGGATGAAATGGGAAGAATGTGTTGTGCAGGATGCAGGGAACCTGCCCTATTGGTGTGGGGATGGCTGTGATACAGAGGTGGTGGGGTGATGGGTTTAAAGCCCTTTGTTGGGTGATGGGGTGGACACGGGGCATCATCCAACACCTTGCATGGCTAGAAATGATGGATGCTATGGGAAAACTGCAGCACTGATCCAAAAACCTGGCAGGGCTCAAGTCAGTGTTGCTCACATAGTCAATCTCAGTGGATTCCTTTAAATCTAATGTTTGATTCAACGTTGGAGGCTTTAGACAACTGCAGGGGAAAAGCAGCGATGTGGGGATGTTGGAAAGGGACCTCCCAGCACGGCTGGGTCCTGCGCCTGCTCTCCACTCTAATCTCTTCCGTTGGGTCGTTTTATCTTATCGAGTAAAAAGCCCCAGAAATAGAAACTTTTCCACAGTGAACAGGACGAGCCCTGAGGTGCATAAGCCCCAAGCTGTGCATTGCTTCATTGTTCCAAAAAAAAAAAAAGAAAAAAAAGATATCCGTCAAATAGATCCCCGATGGCTCATGTCAATGCTTTATCTCCATGGGATAAGGCTCCGTGGAGGCAGGCGCTGCTCTGTGCAGCACTGAGCTGCCCTGGGAGCGTTGGTCCCTCTGCTGAGGATGTCGGAGGGCAGAGCAGGGACAGCTGCCTGCTTTGGGATCATCACGAAGAGAATCTACAAAATATTCGGGCACTTCCCCAAGCCCAAGTCTTGCTCGCGGAGGCTGAGCAGGGAGGACTCACTGCTGAGAGGTAAGGGCTGCATTTGGGTGTCTGCTGGTTGCTAATGAGGGGTAATGGGATTCCATACAGCACAGCTGGAAGTGCCTCATGCCTCAGCTGTGCTGCTCAGGACTGGTCCTGGTGTGTCAGCACACCTCTGTGCCTGGGTGGGAAGCTGCTCCATTAGGAAGCAATGGCTTTGGAGCATCACTCACCCAGCGGCTGCTTTGTGCTCTGGTCCCGCTGTGGTGCAGTGGCTGAGGTTACCTCCTGATGCTGTTATACCAAAGGATGCCAATGGCACACGGGGCTGGGCAGGGTGACTGCAGGCTGTGCTTAGGCGGATGGATGAACATCCAGATGGGGTTCGGTTGCACATCCGGTGTTACCACTTTGAGAATCTTTATCTGCATACAGAAGGAAGTTCCTTTCTGCCACCGAAGTTTCTTGCTATGTTGCCATCGGGCTCGGAGGTTTTCTTTTTTAAAGAAACTGTTTCCAACAGTGGCTTTGTTTGACTCGAATAGAAATGATCTCACGGTCGCAGGGGAGGAATCCTGCCCCGTCACGTGGCTGCTTCCCAGGGCCGTGCCGGGCTTCTAAAATTAGTGCTGCCCACCAGATAGTGGTGATTAGGGCTGTTAATAGGCGGCGGTGACTAAGGAGGTGTCATGCTGTAATCGTGTGGGGAAATGCCTGGCTGTGATGGGTCTGTGCCAGAGGTGGACTCAGGAGCTGTGATTTGTGGGCCGTATTGCTCGCTACAGACTGCTCCCCGTGTGGATGCTCCACCATTCCCACCCCACAGGCTGTGCGTGGGGATGGCTGTCTGAATGCGATGCCTTTGGGGCTGCTGTGTTGGTGCTCAGGTGGGGCTGCAGCCGCAGCCTGCTGTGCTTGGAACCTCCAGCACAGAGCTGGCAAATGTCCCACTGAGCAGCTGCTCCAGCTGTTCGAAAGGTCATGCATTGCATTACCATGCAACTGCTCGGTTTATCCCTAATTAAAATAATTTAAAAAAAGACAAGTGTGTGTGGGGGGGCTAAAAATAAATGAAAAGACCCCCTTGCTTTTTTTCTCAGCCTTGAGACAACCAACTGGAAATGGGAGGATGGCAGCTGGTGTCAGATGAACGCTAAACAATCAGTGGTTCCCCTGGGGGAGATGCTCTGCCCCAGGCACTGCTCCCACAGCACCAATGCTCTGCTCCTGCCCAGGAATTCCCTGATAGGAGCAGGCATTTCCAGTGAGAGAGAACATGGGATGTCACTTTGCTTTCTGCAAGTGTGAGAGGTGCAAAAGCAATGACCCAAATGCCAAAAAATAATGGAGGGAAAGGAAGGTTTTCCTGCAGAGGGGACCTCTGCTCTGGTGAGAGTGTTATTTTTTGGGGCTGTTGGGTAGCCAACAGGTCAGTGACCGTGCTGGAATTGTGGGTTGTGTAAAAAATGGTTGATTGAATGTTGTTTGTAGGGCTGTTAAAAATTAAAAGGGTGAAAGGGCTGTTGGAGAGGGAGGAGCGATAGCTGCGCTCGGGGGATGCGGCTGCAGGCAGCACCCATTGGGTGCTGGTGGTGCACAGTGGGGAGGACCTGGGGCTCCTGGCTGCTCTCCCATCACAGCATGGCTCTGTTCTCTCTCAGACTGCAGGTACACGTGCCACCAGCAGTGTCACAGCCTCGTCCAGCTGGACTGTCGCCGGCCTGACCCTGGGCAGCTCTCTCCTGAGGGCACCATTGTGCTCCCCTGCAGCCAGGTATGCCCTCATGGTGGTCAGCCTCTCTCTAAACCCCATTCCTTGCTCTTAGCAGGATGAGATTTTGTTGCAGAGGTCAGCCTGTGGCCCCCAGTGATGCTTGCTAATAAATTCCCTATATCCCTGTGTATCTTGTGCACATCATCTGGTGGGAGGAGGTGGTGTACATTGCCCCTTTCCCCTGCCTTTAAATGTAGGTGCAGGTGTCTGATGGATGCAAAGCACTGCGTGGCACAGGAGGAGAAGTGAAGGTGCGTTCTGCCAAGATGCAGAAGAAATGCAATTGTGGGTCTGGCAGTGAGCTCTGGCTTCGTGTCTTCCAGTAATTCTGGGGGAACTGAGGCTCCCCAGTCTGGGTTAGGGACATGCACTGTACACCAGGCTGCTCCAGAAGGTTCTGGCATGGAATGCATCTAAATGCAGCACTGCGTGCTTGGTGCTGCTGTGAGATGCTGCCGGGCTGGATGGCTTCTCCTTTGAGTTCTCTAAGGGAATGAGGCCATGGGTGTGTTTCTTTGCATCTTCCCCACGTGTCAGTGGATTTCCCCCCATCAGTGTTAGAAAAGTGTGATTTTTTGTAAAATTAAAGGCTTGTTTCCTCTTTAGGGTGATGAAAGCAGTGAGGGGTTATTGATGGCTCTGATAATAACCACAGAGCGCTCATCAGTTCATCACTGATGTGTTCCTGATGTCCTCCCATCACAGCCCCAGCAAGGAGAAAAGAAAAAAAGGGAATAGATGCCAGAATACACTGGGGTAATGGGGAGCAGCACATGGGAATGTGGGAAACGCCATGGCTGGTGTAGTTGGCAGCTAGTAAATAGCATTATCAAATGTAAGCAAAGCAGGAGTGTAGGAGAAAGTTAGTAAAGTCCTGTTGGCATGGGATACCAAGCATTAATAATTTGGGCCTTGATCCAGCAAGGTACTTAAGTGTGCTGCATTTGGATCCTGGATTTCTCTCCCTGGGTGCAGTGCAGCCAACACAGCCTCTGCTGGGCTCAGCCCCGGGGCTGCAGCACCTGGGATTTCCTGCAAGAAGAAAGGCTTCGAATCAGATTTTCAGTCTTGGTGTTACCAGTGGTGATCTCCAGGCACAGGGCTGTGATGGCAAAGTCCAGGCTGCTTGGGAAGCTTTGCCGTAGGCAGCTCCCTCCTTTTGTAACCCCAGAGTGCCCTGAGCTGAGGCTTTGGTGCTGACCCAACTCTGCACCTGACGCAGTACTTGGTTCATCTCGTGCCCTGCATGTTTGATTTAAGCCTATTTCCCTTCTACTTATAGACCAGCCAGGCTGTGGAGGCTGATGCCACCGTGCAACTGCAGAAGTGTGCATGTTGCTACGGGGAGAGCTTTGCTTTTTTGCAGTGTTATGAGTTGCTTTGTAAAGGTGCCATCTGGATTCTCTCCTTCCGTGTTTGTGATGCAGACGTCGCACCTCCCACTGTGCAGTGCTGTTGTGTTCGTGGTGCACAGCTGGAATTGGGTCTGGAATGTGCTGGTGGTGAGCCGGGCACAAAGAATGGTGCACAGAGGGGTGCTGACAGTGGAGAGTGTGGGGCTGGGGGTCAGGTCTGTTTGGATCTCCTGCGCTGTTGATAAGATGCCCTGCGAGCCACTGCAGGAACTGCCGCCACAGTGCTGCAGAGAAGAGAAATGCATTCCCTGACTGTAAAGTTTCCAAATATTTACAGCTTGAGCATAAGTAGAAAGCAGCCTGGAGCCTCCTTATCTACACCAGGGGATGGGAGCAGCCCCGAGCCAGGGGTCTGTGCCAGGCTGAGTTGCTGAGCACGAGTTTTCATCCCTCTGCAGTGAGGGGATTGCTGCAAACGGGGGTGAAGGAGCTGGGCGGCATTTCCCTGGCTTGCACCCACACCTGGAGCCGGCTCTGCTGGAACCGCTGCTCCCAAAGCGTCGGCAGAGCAGAGGGGCACCCGCTGCCCCCTGCACAGCGCTGCCCCGGACTCCCTACCCCTTCCCCACCTGTTTTTGGGGCAGCGCATCTCTGCGAGCATCCCTCGCTCCAGCCTGGGTTTGTTTCCCAGCGCAGCTCTAAGGACGCAGGGAAGGAGCAAAGCGCTCTGTGAGCTCCGCATCAAGGACACGTTTCCAAGCATCAGCCCCACGGGAAGTTCCGGGGCTGCCCAGCACCTCATCCCTGCTCTCAGGGTGAGAAATTTTGCAATGAGGAAGCGGGCGCGCTGCGCAGCAGGAAGGGGGAGGCGATGCTGAGCAGCGAGCTGGGGGCGAAACGGCACGGCGGCCGCTCCATGCTGCGCGGAGGCGGTGGAGGAGGAGAAGGAAGGTTTACCCGAATTCGGGAGCGATCGCTGCGGATGATGAGCAGCGGGAGCTGCAGATGAGCGGCGGGCAGTGCGGGATGTGAGCGCTGCGGGGCCGCCTTCGATGACCATCGGCAGCAGCATGAGCAGCGGGTACTGCAGCTTGGATGAAGACCTCGAGGATTGCTTTTTCACGGCTAAAACCTCTTTCTTCCGCAGCGCTCCGAGCAAGGGCCCCGCCAAGGTAACGGCTCAGCAACTGCAGCGAGGAGGGCTGTGCGAAGCGGGAGGTGGTGGTGGGTTCTGGGCACGTTTGGCTGCAGGTGCTGCTGGAATTTGCTCGCTGTGAGCTTGAAGCGGCCCTGCCTGCCTCCTGCAGGCTCGCTGCAGGGCTTTGCTCTGCTGCAGGATTTCTCAGCCTTTCGATGCTTCTTTGCCTCCTTCCTGGAGGGTTCGCAGAGGAGGAACCGACTCTGAATGTTGGGGGTTGCAGCTGTGTTTGTTGGGTTAGAATCCCAGCCAGAGTCCTGTGGTTTGGCCCCAAAAAAGTGTTGGCCACTGTGCAAACTGCACCTGTTGGGTTGGCAGTGAGATGGGGGAGTTCCAGGACCAAATTCATCTGCAAAGCGGTGATTGCAGGGATGGATCCCATCCTTACCTGGGTGCGTGGTGCTGCCCTTGGGGAGAGCACTGCCTGGGCAGTGTCACTGCGGGGTGAGATCTGTGACATCAGTAACACAGAAAATGCACAGAGCTGCCTCGTGTTGAAATGTTTAGTTTAAAAATACAGCAACACATCCCTGCTGTAAACTTTGCCCCAACCAGAAGTGAGCAGAAAAGCAGAAGGAGAGCAGAAGCTGCTGCGGAAGTGGGGTTTTACTCAGAAAAAGCCCTGAAGTGCTGAGAGATGAGATGTTGGGTGGGGGACAGCAGTGATGAGGGCACTGAGAGAGCTCCAGGAGAGCCTGGGGTCACCAAAATCAGCAGCACTGCTCTGCTCGTGGCTGTGCTGTGCTGGCATGCATGGGACTGATGGCTTCCAGCCCCCAGCAGGTGCTGTGGGATTCCATTTCTGCAGCACAGGGCTGGGGCTGCTCTCCTGGTGACCTGTGCTGTGATCTCTGCAGGGCATTCCATCGGAGTAACATTGCAAATAACAATTTTTTTTGAAGAAATTCTCCCTTGGGTTTAACGTGGGATCTTCCTGTCCGCCGCCTCTCGCTATGATTACCAACACGTACTGCTGCTTTCTAAATGTCATCTGATGATTCATTTGTGTAGGAGGTGTACGAGATTACGATGTCAACCATGGTGCAGTGCTGCTTCTCACTGTGCTCGGGCACTGCAGCTCCTCCAGCCTGGCCCCCTACCTGTATGCTCTCCTTCACAAGGATGCTCAGGTGCTGTGGTGCCTTCTGGCCAGGCTCCTCTGCTGGGGGCTGAAGTGGTGGTTGCTGGAGAAGATGGAGTCTGCTAGGGTTACATGGAACAAATAGCTCCTGCTCAGGAAAAAACACGACACTGGCTGCCCCAGCAGTGTTGCTGAGCAATGTGGGTGGAGGTGGTCCCCAGCTTTTTTCTGGCTGGGGGTGGAAGCTGTCTGCAGGACTTTGGAGGAGGAAAGGAGTAGGGCCTGCAGGTGCAGGAGGTGAGATTGCAGCTTGGCTCGGTAGGGCAGTGGTCCCAGAAGGATGCATGCACAGGGCACATCTCCTGTGTGCCCTGCATCGCTCTGTCCATCTCTCTCTCTCCTCTCCAGGTGGTATCAGGAGCTGCTGGTGTCAGGAACATCCTGTTTATTTTTAACTAAAGTTAAAAGCAGAGGTGGCAGAACAGCTGTTTCCAAGTGAAATCTCCATGGCAATCAACGCCTGAGCCAACAGCTCGCTGCTAACCTCCCTGAATGTACTGCGAGGCTTTTCCCTTTCTCTAGAGCTGCTTTCTGCCTTTTCCTCTGAGCCCCACAGTAAACAACATTGCCTTGTCTGAACTTCTTGAGGGTGGTGAAACGTGCAGATCTTATCTCACAAATCTCACCCCGCAGCAACACCTTGGGGAGCTGTGAGGGAGGAGAGCAGTGGGGTTGGGGTGCTGTCCCCATAGAACAGCACTGGCACCAGGTACAGCAGGGTGCGGGGCTGCTGACCTTAGGAAGGGCTTTTGTTTGGGTTTGGTTCCTGCAGAAGGCTGTGGGAAGGATGCTCTCCAGCTAGAAGTGGAGCACTTCTCCCCCCAGCATCTTTGCAAATGGATAAATACAGAAGTCGGTCACCGAGGCAGAGCGGTTCTTTGTTGGCTCCAGATCTCTCTTTTGAGAGCATGTCACCACAGTCACAATGGCCCCAGGGCTTTGCCTTCCCCCATAGCAGTCTGTCACGAGCTCACCCATTTCTTACATCCGAGGAGCAGTGCTGGTTAGAGGAGGAGCTGCATGGCAGGAGGATGTGAGCTCATCTCCATGCTGCGTGGCCCTGCATCCCACGCTTTGCTGTACCATGAGGGTGCAAAGGGTTCGGGGTTCTTTTCCCCCCCCCCCCCACTACGTTGCTCTGTCCTGGTCCCATGGGCTCAGCAGTGCCCCTGGGGTTGTTACCGTGAGCTTCTGTTGTTTGCAGCTTGTTTCATCCTGTCCCCATACGACAGGAAATGTGGCAACGGTCGATGGTTAAGAGCTTCTGTTTTTCTTCCTTCAGCGGTAACCGTGCATTCTGCAGCAGAAACTGCAACACCAGAGGTGTGGACAGGTTCATGAAGAGCAACACACAGCTGAACTCTCAGTGTTGGGAGCAGCATGGCTCCTTCCAGGCTGGGTCCTGCTGTGTGCTGAGTATGTCCCTTTGTGCACAGGAAGGCATGTGGGCAAAGCATCGCGCCCACAGTGTCAGTGAGGGGAAGAGGGAACCTCTTTCCAGCAGTGTTTTGCTGCAGCATTGGTGCAGCACAGCACGTTGCAGTCTCCCTTCCAGCATCACAGCTCTTTCAGGAGTTGCTCTGGGTGTTCCAAGCTGCTGCAGTGTAAATGAGAACTGAGGCAAGCTGAGCTGATCTATTTGCTTTTGTTGTGCATGTTTGGAGGGTGCTGGTCTGCACTGGGTGGGGTTTGTGCTATGAAAACAGTGCAGCACACACATGGGCTGTGTGCAGTGTGGCTGCAGTAGGGCCAGGGCAACACCCTGCAGATGGAGGGATGCAGCTCTATGCGTGCATTTAAGACCTACTACAGTCAGTAGACTGCAGTGTTGATGTGTCTTATGGCAGATTGTGGAGCTGAGATTGCCGGTGTGATAAAGGAGTGTTGGTGTGCAGTTCTCGAATACCACAGCCAAGTTTTGCTTTTAGTTTTTTTAAGGCAGTGAACAAGAAGGAGAACGTAAGACAACATCAATGCTCTTCCGTTGGGTTACTGCTGCTTCCAGAGGTCTTTGTGCTGTTTGTCAGCCTTGAGCAGAAGTTGAGACATCTGCTTTGGGGAATGGCTTGAATGAATCTGAGTCTCTCCAATCCCAAAGCTGGAGCTGTTCTGCCAGATTGTGACCAGAGCTGTTGTTTGTCCAGCACTTGATTCTCCTCCTGAAAGAAATGCCACAGTTAGCCTGGGGCGATGCTGCCTATGGTGTGCTCATCTGATGGATGTGGGCCTCCTTCTCCATCTGCACCTGGGAGGAAAAACTGTCCAGATCTTGGAATTAAGGCTGAGAAGTGCAGGGCTTTGCTCCTTAAGTTGCTTTTTCCGCACTTTCTTGTTTTCCCTGTGGAGGTTGCCCTTCTTGCTCTGAGCCTTATCAGCCTCCATAGCTCATCTCTTCATGTCAACTTCGGAGGCAGCCCACACAGCAGGCAGAAGATGTGCAGCTTCAACTTCAAGCCATGAGATTCTGTCCCCTCTGTGTCCCCAGGGCATGGAGTGCTGGCACCTGGGGACTGGAGCCCTGTGGGGTCTGCACCTCGGGGTGGGAATGCAATGGGCCTGTTTAGATGTGCTGGAGCATCCTTTCTGTCCTCACAGCGGGGTTTTGGAACGGAGCGTTTTGGATTCCGTGTTCCCGCAGTGCCTGTGGATGCCTGGGCTCCATGTGTTGGACTGCTCCATGTGTAGGATTGCATCCTGACATTTCCTTCCCAAGGGAATCTGTGGGCCTTTGCAGCCGGTGCCTTGTGCTTGGCATATGGAAGGTGGGAGCACTGCTCAGGCTCTCTATGAGCCTGCAAACCCCATCACTGCAGGAAGCCATCTGCAGCAGCAGCACGTCCCGGGGCTCTGTGAGCCCTGCTTTGCATCCTGAGATGAGGTTCCCCAAACCATGGGATCAGCACAGCACCGTGCACTGCAGCAGCCCTGTGTGGAGCTCCATGCCTTCACCATGTGTCCCTTTTCTCTAATTCATCTTTCACGCTTTGCCGCTGCCAGAGAAATTCTCCTCTCCTGTACGGAGTGCTGAAAGCTCTATTTTAGCTGAAATTTTCTATATTTGTTCTTCTATTTAAAAAAAAAAAGAAAAGAAAAAGATGTCTCTGCAGTGCCACAGGAGCACACTATGGAGAGGCTTTCCTCCACTTGTGCTGCACTCAGCAGAGCATGTCCTGGAGCAGCTCCTCCCTGAGCTCCTGCAATGTTCTGTTTGTGCATTTCCCAGCAAGACCGAGCTGTTTGGACGCAGCATTACCCCAAACAAACCCACTGACACCATCTCCTCTTCTTCCAGAATGTAACGAAAGCTGTAGAAGAAAAACCAGAGCCTCCAACTGTTGAGGAGATCAAAGAGAAGATCGAAAAATACAATGCAAAAGTTACAAACTGCCTGCTGATGAAGCTGGTGGGTATTGCTCTCATGTTCATCTCAGCTGGGAACGTTCACCCATAAGCTGTGGTCAGTGATAGCTGAGAGCCACTTGCCACCAATGGATGGGGGTGGGTTTTCATTGCAGACTTGTTCCCACCTGTGAGCAAAGCTGTGAGGATGCACGGTGAGAAGTAGGATCTGATTTACAAAGCAAAGTGCCACAGAGGTGCAAATTTCTCATAGAGCAGTCAGAAAGGCTTTGTGAAGCACCAGGTTAAATAGCAGAGCTTCCCCAAACAGCAGCTCTGTAACCTCCTGCTGATGTCTGAAAGTCAGCCTAAAGCTTATTTAAAATAGTCAAGATTGGAACAGTTTCTAACAAGCTGATCTTGAGTTATGAATTACTACATAGAGAAGTGAAAATCCTCTAACAGGGGGGTTAAAAACATGACATTCCACTGTGCGTGAGGGGTTCCCAGAGCTTGAAAACCCTCATTTAACTGCGATTTATGATAGTTTCCATAACCAACTTGTAGCAGTGTTGATGTAAAGTAAGAGAAGACAGCACAGCTCTAGGAGGAGGTGAGTCACCGTGGAGTGGAAGGAAGAGAAAGAAATCAGCAGTGACTAACCCTAAATTACCAGTTGCTTCTTGCATCATGCCCAGAAGTCCCAAAGCCGTGCAGAGCAGTGTCACTCACCCAGCACTGTGTGTCATTGTGCAGGGTGATGATGGGACCTACACAGGCTTCATTAAGGTGCACCTGAAGCTGCGCCGCCCGGTGACGGTGCCGGCGGGGATCCGACCCCAGTCCATCTATGATGCCCTCAAGGAGGTGAACCTGGCAGACACCACGGATAGGAGGACGTCCTTCTACCTGCCTCTGGATGCCATCAAGCAGCTGCACATCAGCAGCACGACCACGGTGAGCGAGGTGATCCAGGGGCTGCTGAAGAAGTTCATGGTGGTGGATAACCCGCAGAAGTTCGCGCTGTTCAAGGAGATGCGGAAGGATGGGCAAGGTGAGTTTGTAGAGCCCCAGGATGGTTCAGGTTGGAAAAAGCCTCGGAGATCCCTAAGCCCAAGCCATCCCACCACGCCTTGGTGTCACATCTCCACGTTCCCTGAAGGGAACATCCCAGGAATGGGAACATCCCCAGGGATGGTGACTCCCTCACTCCCTGGGCAGCTGTTCCACAGCATCACCACTCTTTCAGAGGAGGAATTTTCCCACATTTCCAACCTGACCCTCCATCCCAGTTCCCTCAACCACTCCCATGCCCCAACGCAGATCGCTGATAGATGCTCAGTGCCTTGACAACAGCCCTGAGCAGCACAGACTGCTCCCAAAGCCCACGCCACTGTTCCAAGCCTCCCTCTGGGCTCTGCAGGGCTCACAATGCTGTCTGTTGTCCCCTGCAGTCCTCCTGCAGAAGCTGCCCCTCACCGAATTCCCGCTGTACCTGCGGCTGCTGGCCGGCCCTGATACCGATGTGCTCAGCTTTGTGCTGAAGGAGAACGAGACCGGGGAAGTGGAGGTATGTCTGGGGCTCCTTCCTTTGGTTTGTGCATGAACATGTAGTGTTTGGCAATGGGGTGGACCTGCAGGTTCCCAGCAGGGGGTAGCAAGAGTGAGCCAGGCTTCTCCCCCTTCTAACACTGTTGATTTTACCTCTTAAAGTGTTGTTTGATTCCAGCTGTTCCCCAAACTTATCAAACTGCTTGTGTCTTGCTTTGAGGAAATATCTCTCTGGGTCATTTGTTGCTTCTGAATTACACTGATTTAAAAATAAAACCTGCCATCTATTTATGGTGCTATCCCAGAGTTAAACCTCAGTAATCAGATTCAGCTAAATGCTGCCATAAGTAATCCGTGAGTTTAAATAGAAGCTTGGGATGCCCAGGTGATGAACGCAGCTTTATGCCATGGCAGTGCTCCCTGCTGGGACTCATTCAGATGTCAGTGCCTGCATGGGAGCTTTCATTCATCCAAGCTCAGATTCCTACTGAATCCATGGCTGTGTGGGCTCAGGGCTGGGCTGGTCCTTCGTGGCTCCTTGTCCTGGTGCTCTCACAGTGATGCTTGGAGGTTATGCTGCCTGCAGATCAGGTCACATTTCAGTATCATCCACTGATCCTCTACAGATTCAGGAAAAAGCTACAAAAGCCATAGGGTGAATTATGTATGCTCACTTTGCCTCTGCTTTGCTGTTCCTGCAGTGGGATGCGTTCTCCATCCCGGAGCTACAAAACTTCTTAATGATCCTGGACAAAGAAGAGAAGGACAAAATCCAGCAAGTGAAAAGGAAGTATGAGAAGTTCAAACAGAGACTGCAGCAGAGCTTGAAAGAGGCTGGAGACAAACCTGGCTAACCCTCAGGGCGCACCAGCAGTCAGACTAAGCTACGTGTTGTTCTTAAAACGAACAGACTCTTCTCAGGACATCTTTTGGTGGTCACCCTCTCACTTCATCCCTCCATTAAGGACATAGCACCCATTACACGGACACGTTGTGTTTCCTTCTTTTGAAACCTCATATCCCAGGACCAGAGCCAGCTGAAGAATGGGACGTCTGCACCAGAGCTGCTGGGATGTGCTGAGCAGCTCTGTGGGCAATGCTGAACCCAGCAGGAAGAGCTGGCTGAGCTGCTCACGCTCCTCCCAGCAGCTCTCTTGCTACGGTTCTGCAGTTGCATTGCGTGTGCCCACGTGGCCCAGTTCTCATTTCTTAAGCAGGGCACAGGAAGGAGCAGATGACACAGAGGTTGGTGCACCGACCCATGTGGGTGCTGCAGCTGTAACCAATGCCAGACAGGCTTGTTCAAGGTGGGAAATGCAGTCATGGCAGCTGCAGCACCCTGATGTTCCTTCGGTAAGTGATATTCATTCCAGGGAAAGTCATTTATTTTGTTTCTGATTAACTTTGAAAACAGACTTGAATTTGAGCAAATATCCATGATGCTTAGCTGAGCTAGCCTGTATGTTACGAGTTTTCTACTCCGTAGGAATCGGGACCTATGTTTTAAGAGAAAAGCATGAAGGTGGGGGTGTGAGATGGTGGTTCTGCATAGAAACCTGAGCAATACACAGCCAGCAGATGATTGCAGGGAAGCTCAAACCCCTCTTTCACCCATCAGACCCATTTTGAGCTGTGAAGGGGTCTGGCAGGAGAGAGAGGAGCTCCAACCCAGGCTGGGTTGTGGACGTGGTGCAGGAGATCCTTAGCACCAGTAAAAGCAAGGGAACCACAAACCTGAGATGCTTTCCTGCCACCACCCCCTTGCACCATGCCTCCTCTTGCTGAACCCCCCGTGTGCTGCTCTCCCACCTCTTTTCTCCCTTCCTGGTGCAAGGGATGCTATGGGGATGCCAATCCCAGAGGTGATTTCCCCACGTTTACTTTCAGCACTTTGTACTGAGCACGCTGCACGTTCCATCTCCCCTCTGTTCAGAGGACGGTGCAGCACAGTGTGAAAAGTGAACACGAAAACTAGCTGGATTCAGATGGAGCATGTGAAATGCTCCTGGTGATTCGAGTGACTCCCACCCATGTGGAGTGGGAAGGAGCAGGTTATTAGGGAACAGGTGATGGAGACAATTTGGAAGAGTCTAAAATGTACCTCAGTGCCTTTTATTTTTCCTTAAGTGTGAAAACTTTACATTTGGGCTAAGGAGGAGGTTGGAAGGGGCTTTTGCCAAAGCCTTGGCAGTGCTCCCCCAGATCCCTGCAGGCTGCTTTTGTCCAGAGAGAGAAGAGGAACTGTTGTTCCTTTCCACACGATGACTGCTTGGCTTTTTTCCCCTCCCACCCCCAGATTTATACTTGAGTATGTTTATAAAGGTAAGAGAGTAACTGCATCACTTACAGCCCTCACTTTGTACAAATGCCACTTGGTGCAAGCTCAGTTCCAGCTCTTGCCTTACTCAGTGGTGTAAAAGGGTTTCCAGCCACTGCCACAAGGTGCAGGAAGGGCCTCCCAGCTGTACTGTATTCTCTACCCAGATGACCTTTAACAGCGTGGCAGCAGCCCAAACACAGCAGCAATTTTCATGCTCTGGGGCTGTTTGCCTGTTTATAAAAATACTTATTACTTCGCTATGCACTTGTGAAGTAATTTAAGTGACATTTATCCACTGCTTTGAGTCTTGAAAGCACTGTATAAATACTTCTGTTCAGTCAAGTGTAAGAACACTGTAGAAACTGCCACTGGTTCTGAGAAACAAGACCCAGATGCTTGCTTTCAAATCCCTTATCTTTCTGGCTATGAGTTTTAAAAAGATTATTATTATTTTTCCTGGTTGCTGTTGTTTTCTACTCGAGTTCTGGTGACCATCTCCCCTTCCCTTCCTGGAACCCAGCATGTCTTTGACATTCTGTAGAAGGCATGGCTTCTTATGCAATTACTGTGAATGCTGCTGAAAACCTCCTGCAAAGAGGAGGGTTCTTTCTTTTATTTTTTTTCTTTTATTTTTTAAAGATATGGGGCATTGGAAGTGGTAGATATTGAAACTCAAATTCCCAGCAGTCAGTTGTGTCCAGGACAGGCATATTGGGCCCCTTCCTTAAATGCTGAGTACTGTTGGCAGTGCCTTTGGTTACTATGTTGTGTTGCCTAGTTTGTGTGACTTTATTTCTCATGGCTCTTGTAAAACATGTAAAATAATGTGTATAGAATGGAATAAGCAAAGCTTCTATGGCAAAGTGAAATGCATTTTTTGCGATGCTGTAATTTATTTTTATTACTCCTTAGTAATTCTATGGCATTTTTAAAAAATGTCTCACTCCCAGCTTTTTTTGAAGGTTCTGAAACTACTTATTCATATGCAGACAGTGTAAAAGACAACGACAATAAAACTGTCAGTAATTAAAATAAAGAATTAAATCTCTGACTTATTTTTCTGGCGCCCTCCTATGGCACTTTCTTGTACTGAGTCTAAAAGCAAGATATGGGAGTCCTTCCAGAACTGAATTTGAAATCTAAACTTCAGCTAAAGCAGCACAGAACACCTATTTCTGAGAAACCAAGTGTTCCATTAATTGTCTTTAGTATTTATTAGTATTAATTTGTCTTTTGTATTTGGATGGCTTTGACAGAGCTACTACCTCTCATAAGCTGCAGTTAATGTTATACATGCAAGTAAGAGTTCATTCTGCACACTGAAATGTCTTAATATCAATACCTGGAAGTGTTTAAAAGGATGACATCTAAGCCAAATGCTTTTTTTATGTGATATAAATGCTCTATGGCACACTGTCCTGGAACATTCTAGTGTGTTGTGTTGGAATGTATTCTGCAACACTCTGGATGAGGTTCTATTACAGTGCTTTGGTTTGAAAGGTGGAAAGTAAGAATGTCAGGCTGGCTGTGAGGCTCTATAGCAAAAAAAAAAAAAAAAAAAGACACTCATATATTAGAAAATATATGGAAAAGGATAAAGCTAGTATTTTTTTTTCAGCTTTTTATTTTTATGAAAAATGATCACTTAGAGCAGTATTATTATTTGGGATAATCCCAGACCATGTAGAAATGCAGGACTTTGAATGAATAAGGCCTGTACATAACCTTGATCTGTTGGCAGGACGTTTCTATAAATAATGAGAGCTGATTAATTCTTACAATAGATTTTTCTCCTACTTTTTCCGGCCGAGCTTTGCAGCCTTCTCAAGGCCTTGGATATATTTCCGAGGTAGTTGGTATTCTTCTGCAACATAAAGAAGAGTTCATTTTAGGTAAAAATTAAATGACTAACTAAAATCTGTATCTTGCTATAACTAGTCCAAGCCCTGTTCCAGAACAGACCTACCTAGCAGCATCTTGGCCAGGTGATGAACTTGGTTGCCTTGGATCTGGACCTGAACTCTGTCTTTTGCTCCAGGCACTGGAGTGATGGTGGTGCTGGCCTGCACTTTCTGTTGTAGAATATTGGCCACACACTGTGGGTCTAAACCGTACAGCTCGAGGTTCTTGATGATTGTCACCTGAAGATTCCAGCAATGATTGCAGACAATTTACTAATACTGACATTACTACTGTCAGCATTAGTAAATTGCAGCCCATTCATCCCAGAAAAGCAAGCTGCCAAAGCTGCCCTCTGAATCAGGACTCATTCATATCCCATGTTTTTGTTTCTCTTCTTACCTTCTTATTTGATGATCTCTGTGCAGTGGTTATATCAATGGGCTCAATGTTTCCTTTCCTTACAATAGGTTCTTGTCCAAAAAATGTCACCTGGTGTAAGGGCTGCAGACGCTCGAGGCACCTGAACAAAGTTTATAGATCCAATTGGTCTATTCAGCACAGCAGGACTGATATTCACTGTGTTTCTTCTGCTGCAGCCTATCACAGGCCTTTGAGACTATGTATAAAGTCTAGAACTGCACGGCCAAGAAAGACCTTGAACATAAAGAGCAGGATGACTACTATTGCCTAAAAAGGGCATGTTCACTTATCTGCTGCAAACAATAGCTTCACAGATATGTATTTACAGGTTGTACAGAGAATCAGGCAGTGCTTGTTTAGAAATCTTTTCCTGATACTCAGCATGTAAACAAAAACAGAAAGCAACATCAGTTAATGACAGATGGTGGTTGAATGGTGAAGAATGAGATATGATTCAAGTGAAGGTCTCCAGATGTTTTCTGTATCACCAGGAGGAAGCTACAACTTCAGTAACTCCCGTGACACGGGGCTTTGACTTGTACATAATGTGATAATTTTGTGTAATATTGAAACAGCACAATGGAAAAACAGCCACCTGCTCAGAAGGTCATCCCACTTCAGGTGTGAGATTTCATCTTGCTCTGATTTATCCAGCAGGCAGTCACACAGAATGGCATTTACTTTTACAAAGCTGTAAAAGAAAAACATGCATTAGGAGAAAGCAAATTCACTTCTTGTTTTATATTCAGCATCTCTTGTGGAAGCAAGGTAGGATGACTTTTATGTATACTCACTTCTTGTTTGTTTCATCAACCAACTCGTTAGTCTTCACATAGTTAACGATGATGTTTCTCACCTCACTGCTTGAGAGGATGCTTCCTTTTCTAAATAGAAAGAAAACTTGATTGCCCCCCTTGAAAGTGAACAAAATGGCAGCAACACAGGTTTGTTAGCCTATCTCTTAACCCAACAATTGATTTTGTTGCATTTTTCCAGTGCTCACCTGTGTCCAGAGTCCTGAAACAGTGGCACCATCTTTGCTGAGACCCCATACAGAGGTATGATTTCAGGAGCACGGTATACTTGTTCCCTGTCTTCACTCTTGCTATCTTGGGCAGCAGAGGCTGAAGAAAATCCTTCAGGTACTGCAAATGCTTTAATGCTAGGGGAAAAAAAAAAAACAAAACACAAAAACATTATTTGGTGGGAATGAAAGAGGTTGAAATTTGTAACATCAGTTTCTGTGCTTGCAAGTAAGAGAACACAGCAAACTGAGCTTGAGCGTAACTGTGCCTCCTAATGACAAGGCTAAAGATGATGAAAGAAAAGTTAATGCAAAAAGTCAAATTCTGCTTCTTTCCAAATGCAGAAGAGAAGATATGCTTGTATCTACCAAAATATTCTCCAGCCCATTAGTTGCCAAGGAGATGTTACATAACAGCAGAACTCAGGCCCAATGGGAAATTCCAAGAGAGAGCTTAATGTGCTGATATGCAAAAGGAAGGAATCTGGTTCTTGATATAACTATTAATCCTTAAAAAGATAACGGAAGCACTGATAATCAGGTAATAAGCAATTAAAAAAGTATTTGTGTGAATCAGCGTGTGATGTGAAACAGTTTTTCTGTTTTTTAAGATTATAACTTTGGCTGCTGATTTGACAAAGTGGCTGATTTGATCCTATATGACATTTTAAGGCTGTAGCTTCATGGGCATTTGTGCAGCAGCAGTGTCATCTTCTCACTGGAGTTATTTTTTAGACAGATAAGTTCACTTCAAAGCTGAACAAAGAGTTGTCCCAGCAGATAAACTGGGAGACCTGCTTAAATGGGAAAGGCATAAGACAGTCATATCATTAGACTCAGTGTTAAATAACTAGAAAAATGCCTGATGGATATAAAGCTTTCTTCCCTTCCCATAAAAAAAAAAGCCATACAAATTATCAAGACTCACTGTCAAAGTGAGTGACTGCTAACAAAGGTTATAATAGGTAACAGATGGAGACAGATAATTCTGCTCCTTCTACATACTCTGGATGCTTCCAGTCCACCTCCACAATGCTTTCCACGCCTTTGGTCAGTTCCTTCACTTGTAAGATCTTCTGGTGCTGCATACTTTGCAGGAATTTAGAGAACTGAGAAAACAACCATCAGAAATGTGGAGTTGAGTATTTTGAATTCCTCTTTGTATTTCTGACTGCCCCAAAATTACTTGCTAAATCAGAAGAACTTATTGGGGGGGGGGGGGGGGAACCCAGCACTGTAGTCCTTTGCTTCTCTAAACACAGTGGTTACTAAAGAATGTTGCGTGCCTCCATCGTGCTCTAAAACAGAATTAGCAAGTGTTCCTTTTGTAGGTCTGCCACCTGTTTGCTCTGTGACCTTGGCCAAATCACACTCTGTGTCACATGGACTGCTGTGACATCTTTGGCAACAGCCTTTGTCCTTGCCTGTCATCTCCACTCTTTTCATCTTTGTTCATTAATAGCTTCAGAAAAGGAATGATCCCTTCTTGCAAGAAATTGCACTGTCCAACAAGATCAGAGCCTTTAACAGCTATCACAGTACAAATACCAGACTGCATTAGATATGTTCAAAGAAGTGCTCATGCTTTCAGGACAATAACTTTCTTCCCTTGAGCTCTCAGGAGCAGAGATCTGAGTAAGAGAACCTGGCTTCTAGGAACAGCTTACAGGATTTTTCTGTCTTTTTTATTAACACTTCAACAATTTGAAGCTCAACGTTTTTATCTCCTTCTACTTCTTTCAAGTAACATAAAAAAAAAAAAACCAACCAGGAAAATCTCACCTTCTTGTAGCTTGACTTCTTTATATCCAGTTGCTGTCCAGCAGGGCTATAATGGATTTTTAAAAACAGTTCTTTAGTTATAGGTACTCCTTATTACTTTGTAAAGCTTCCTACTTATATTAAAATTGTCTTAACAGCAACAAATATGAGCTCTACACAGAATTACTTCAAACAAAATAACAGAACATGATGAATTCAACTAGTGCTGATGCTCCTACAGGGAAGCAAAGAGCCATTTAAGTGATCAAGAAATCTTTAAACAATTGTTAGTCAACTCAAGTTAGCTATTAAATGCATATCCCAGTTTCAATCATACAAACACCTTGATGTAAGAAACATAATCTTAGGTAACCTTAGATGAGGACTGGATTTTACTTTAGAATAGAATATTTGGGCTGAAGTTTTTGATTCAAAATATTTCACTCTTTCTTGCAACCCCAAAGACCCTTCTTACCACATACCAGCATGAGAACATATGGCTGCGTAGAAATGTGCTGGTGAGCAGAGGGAGGTCTGACTTCTTCACTTTGCATTTTAAAGCATGAAAAAAGCACTGATTAAATAATGCATCCATTTGCTCTGTAGGGAAGAAAAGGACAAGTATGCAGTGAGAGTGAGTAGTCTCTCCTTTATAACATAATGCTCAGCTTCAGACCACAGAACTCTATCCCTACACTCTGTGCTGTCTAGAATGCACAGTAACCTAGATCATGGGTACCAGCTTCAGCAAACAAAAGGTGCTTGGTTTGGATCCACTTGCATGCAAAAGTACCTTGTGGTGTCCTGCTGTCCTCTGCATCCTGCTGAGCCCCTGTGCTACCATCCTCAGCTGTTTCTGCAGCTCTGTTCTCATTGAGTTCCTCCTTTCCCATCACTACTGCACAACTGTTTTGCTCTTTCAGGCTCAAATCACCAATGTTCACATGCTGTGGTGTGTCAGTGGAGAAGCTGTTGCCAGGCTTTTTCCCCTCTACTTCTTCCTCATTTTCAGCATTCTCCTTTTCAGCAGGATCTGCTACCAAGGGAGCTAAGGTAGGAGGACAAGATTTGTCACCATATTCCCTACAAAAGGAAGAAAAAACATTATGTAGCTTTCTGTTTAATGCTCGGAAACCCATAGGACAATAATACTCATAAATGTTCCCCTGATAAAAGGCATGGGGAGTTGTTATGGATCTTAAACTATAAGACTTATTTCCATGTCTATTGGATAGGACTCAGGAGAAAGAACTGCTTCTGTCAGAAAAGCATGGTCGTCAAACACACATAGCACAGCTGAAGCCTTATCAGAGGTCACATCTAAGCTGTGTCCAAACAATGAATGATCCAACTTACTGGGACACAGCTTTGATTTCAGTAAGACCTGTCACACGTTCTACAAAATGCCTGGAGATGCACTCACCAGAGATGATCCATGTAAGTATGCAACACAACAAAGCCCTTCCCTTTCATTCCAGCAGCCAGCATCTCTGTGGTGGACATAGCAGCAGCTGCAACTGCTACAGGAGCTCTGGGGAAACACAGCAACATTACAGCAGGACAGCACAAACACAGTGTGTTACTTGAACAAAAGAACACTGCTGTTGTGATGTACTGGGATTGTTTTACAATGTCCTTGTTCTTTAAAGCCACGCAGGCATTTTTGGGTTTTGTCCCTTCTCTCTGGTATGTAAGGTCTTTCAAAGAATCCCAAGGATATGTGCAGTTGTGCTACTGCAGTGACAGGTGGGCAGTGATGCATTCTTCCCTTTAAGAAAGCACAAGGAGCACAGGCACTGCTAAAAAGAGACCTGGGTGGAGGGAGAGAAATACAGCTTTAATGCTGTTCCCTCTTTCTGAGCTTTCGTGCAGACAAAAAGACAACTGTGGAGATTATAATCTTATGTAAAAACTGCTGTTTCAAAAGAAATCCACCAGGCCCCAGCTCCAAGAGAACAAATTTGCAGAGCTTTCCACCTGAGCTCAAACATATCCCAACCCAGAAATGTAACTGCATTTTTTTTTTGTGCTGAATTTTTCACTGTTCAGGTCCACAGTTCATCAAATACGTGAGAATAACTCTGCTTCTATTCCCTCAAAAGCCCCAGAGTTTCCACGTCAAAAATAGTTTTCCTTTCAGTGCTAGTTTCTAAGAAAAGATGGGAATAAAGAGTTCTCTGTACCTGTTTCCCAGGAGGGTGACAGCACAGAGTGTGCCTCGCTCTACTTGTGGAAAGCCAGAAGATGGCACTACAACTCCTGGCAGCATCAGATCTGAGGACAACAAAGCATCCATTTCTCAATGAAAGATGCAGTCACGACCCTCTTCCACCCCCACCCCTTCTGTTACTCAGCAAAAACACAGCCTGCTAATCGCTGAGTACAAGCCAGAGAAAACATCGTTCTATGTTTCCCCTACTAAGTTAGCACTTCTTGCTACTACCCTGTGGAATAGGGGATTCAATTTGGTGTGCACATCCTAAAACACAGCAGAAGAGCTATCCATCTTCAGTCCCTTGCCTTGTCAGGCACAAAGAAGGTACTCTTTTAGGAATAAGCTCTCAGCCTAGACAGCATTACTCTTCACTGATGACAAGGAAAAAGAAAGGAATGAGAACATACATGCAAAACCACCCATTTATTCTGCCCTGTCCCAAGGCAGAGAAGCTCTCTTTGCTAAAATTTGCCACTGATGACCTAACCACCCTGACCTGACAGCAGCTGCACTCAGTTGTGAGCTCTCCTCAGCAGGAGGAAGTCGCCTTCACCACCTCCTTGCTAATCTGGACAGAAACAAGTGGACCTTGCTGTGTGATTCATTCTGCTTTCCATGCCTGAAAGCAGAGTAAAAACATGTTCCATGCCTCAACTATGGCATCATGTCTTCACTAAATTATATTAAAATTATCTACTCTCCCTCATAGCAGCTGTAGTTGTCTAGACCTTGCAGCTCCATGTACTGACCTGTGTTCCATACATTGATCTCGCTTTTCTCTCAGCATCTTAGATTTAATCTGCGTGCTGAGAGGCCAGCAATATTTTTCCTCCCATTCACTGTCACAACTACTTTCAGCAAACCCAGAACAAACTCTGCAATTGCAAACAAAGCTCCACATCTCTGGGGACAGAAATCATGCAAAAATCTTAAAGTGACAAGGTAATTAGCTGTATGCATCACGTAAATAACCAGGGCAGGCAGTGAGACTTTGGAATTCAAGGAACAGATGCCATGAATAGCACTGCCTTCCATCTCTTTGTAACTGATTGCTTCCTCAAGTCTGCTCCATCCCTTCTTGTCTGCAGTGCTGGACAGTCTCACGCCTTTCCTCCCATTTCTATGACAGGGCTCAATCTTTGCTCTCTGCCTTTGCTGGCCATTGTCTCCGTGGCCAGTTTCTTATCTTTGGATCATACCCAGCAGTAGCCTGGTTGCCATGGGAGATGAATGACCTGCAGCCCTCTTTCATCAATGTTCTTCTCCTGTTAACAAGACTTTTTTTCCCCCAGAAACTAGGTCACTACAAGCCAACAACAAAGCTTGCTCAGATGTTTATCATAGCTACGCACACTTTATTTCCCCAAGAGCACAGTGAACACAGGGACTTGTCTGCTTCTCTAGACAGTGTGTAATGGAAAAAAGACATCTATTTCTACACTTCCATTTATAGATTAAAGCTGCAATGGCTGGAATTCAATCTTTTTCTGGTTGAGCAGTTCTGCTGTTTCAGGTTTATAAAGGCCTGACTCTTACACATCTGAACTGCATCCAAAGCAGATGCCAGAAAATAGATTCATTTCTCGTTAGTCTCGATCTGTAAGCAGCTGGTAGAGCCAGTACTCCAGCAATTCAAATCCAACCCCATCTGCAATCCACAATTTACCTGACAGTGATTAGAACTGTAGGTTCCAGTACAAACTCACTCACTCTCCACAGGATAAGCAAGCTCAACTCTGAACTCACAGGACCCAGAGTGGCAGCAGATGGAGTCAGCTGCCCAAGGAAAGCTAAAAAAAAACCCACAGAGCAGTGACACAGGCTGTTCAGTGTCCCAGTTCGGAGTCACTGATCAACTTTACACCCTGAAGAGGCATTTCCAAATCCGAGACTCTCAAATGGAACAGATTACTGCATTTAAACAGCTTAACCTACTTTGCTTCATTCACAAACTTATCTGCTGCTGATTTATTTTCCGCTTCAGGAGATCAAGGTGAATTACCTTGTGCCTTAGTACATCCTTTATACTTTTTCATTGTTTCAGGTCCCACTGGGAAATAGTATCACCAAAAATCCCTGAAGGCAAATCCTATCTGCAATGAGATGTGACAAAGTTCTGATACTCTTACCTGCTCCTCCTGCTAGCTTCTGTAGCACAGGGGGCCATGTTGAAAAAGCAGGGAGAAGATCTGGAAAGAGCCACAGAGTATAGACTGTGCCAAAACAGAAGAAAATTTAAAGAGGTATCATTAAAAAATGCTAGCTGCTGCTTACTGTCATCTTGAAGACTAAGCAGTACCATGCTAACTGCAAGGTCTGCAAGGTCAGAACAATCACAGAATCACAGAATTGCCAGGGTTGGAAGGGACCTCAAGGATCATGAATCTCCAACCCCCCTGCCACATGCAGGGCCACCAACCATCCCACCTAATGCTAGACCAGGCTGCCCAGGGCCCCATCCAATCTGGCCTTGAACACCTCCAGGGATGGGGCATCCACAACCTCTCTGGGCAGCCTGTTCCAGTACCTAGTACCAGTAACAATCCTATAATAATTAGAAAATAGTGAGATAGAGAAAAAAAAGCTACTTAATTCACAATTCTGTGAATTATTATAAAGATGAAACTTTGAATTATCTTCCGTAACTCATGGGCACTTTGAGCTGATCTGCTACTCCAACAGGGAAGAATTTCAGGATAGGGGAAAAACAAAAACACAGAGTTATCTATCAGAGCCATTTGTCACCTAATTCCAGGGCTGCCTGGATGTGGATGTGAGACTTGCTGATACCAAGTGAACAACAGAAGGATGAGAGGCGAGGATGCGAAGCTGTGGCTGAATTGTTTTGTGGTTCCTAACCTCTCAGGGCCTCCATTCTGCAAGAATCTCACTGGATTTCACATCGATGCCAGCAGAATAAACACAATGAAGCGTGCAGATGAGGTGCAATGGGAGACGTGTAAGCACTTAAGCACGGGGGGGGGGGGGGGGGGGAAATCCTGGTTTGTATTGAGTAAATAGGGGGGATTCCTCCACTGCACTGCCCATACCTGTGGGATACAGAGCTTTTTCAATCTCAAACAGGATCGGGTTCTTGCTGTTCGTGTACACAGTGCCAGCCTCCCCTTTGTGAGTGTATATCTTGACGACATTCAGCTCATCCTTGTTTGGAATCAACTCCACCAACCGCTCAGCGCTAAGACTGGGAAAAGCAGCCGCAACATCACCTCGCAGCTTTTTCCTGTAACGATAAAAGCAATTCCTCCATCCATACCTGGTCGTTATTTTGCGGATATCTGCTTGTCCTTCTTCCTACAAAGACAGAGAAGCAGGGGAGCATCCTGGTGCCTGCCTTCGCACCCCAACCTTCTCATGGAGTGAGACAGTTCAGCCTTGTGTAGAGGCTCTGCCTGACTTCTTTGATGTTTGCTGAATCTGCCTTTCTTTTGCTGAGTTTCTCATCCTAACAGAACAGCTCTACAATACGTTTTCTAATCCCTAGCACACTCTACTCGCATCGTTTGGAACGTTTAACAGCTGTTACGGTTTTGCAAGAAAGAATTAATCACATAATTCAGGAATCACGTTTCGAAAACACGCCGCCAACATACACAGCGTTTTACTTCTTAGATCAACTATTTCTAAGGATTAGTTAAAGAATACAAATGCATCACGTTCTACTTCTTCAAACCAATCGCTGCTTTTTAATACCAAACGCAGAAACATTCCATTCCCACATCACTTTTCCACCTGCGACGACGGACGGGGGAAAAAACCCCCACGAGCTGCGAGGGCGCTGGGAAGAAACCAGACGTCCTCCTCGCTCCCTCCCCGCATCTCTGCCCCCCCGCCCCGCACCAGCCGCTCCCCGCACACGGCACTCACCGCTCGGACCCCTTGATGGCGGTGCTGGCCCTGACTCGGAACGCCTTGCAGAACATGGCGGCTCTGCCCTCAGCCCCCGGCGGCCGCCATGGCGCCGTGCGCTGCTCAACGAGTCCGGGTGGAAACACGCCGCCCTGCCGAGCCGGCCCTAAGGGAAAGTTTGAACGGCAGGGCTTTATCCTAAGGTTGAGATTTCTTTGTTCTTTTGTGGCTGCCGATCGCTTCGCGCGCAGAGGAAATAAAAATAAAGCGCTGCCGAGCTGCAGCAGCAGCGCCGTCGTGGGAACGGGGCGCGTTTCGGCATCGCTGCCGTGCGGGGGGTTCTGACAGCACTGAGCGATGTCGTTCTGTGCGTTTCCCCCTGCTTACAGCACAATAATTCAACCCCTTTTTGCCGCTTGGGCCGAAAGCGTGTTGTTTTAATACAAGAACCGCTGAGTTTGCAGAAAAACAAAGCGACGTCAGGGTGGCCCTGGGGGATTACGTGGCTCTCAGAGAGCGGAGCGGAGCCGTTCGGGGTGGCAGAGGAGCCGGCTGTGCGCTCAGAGAAAACGGCCGCTCGATGCTCCCTGGACCGGCTTCGAACCCGGGTCCTTGAGGAAGCGCGGCGCTCCGTGCCCCGCCCCACTCGCAGTGCGCATGCGCGTTCAGGCGGCGGGCGGGGGCGCGTTCCCTTGGCAACGGGCGGCCCCGCCGCGGCCCGGCAGTTGCGGGCGGCCGCAGCCTGGCTGCCCGCCGCGGCAGCGCTGGACGGCGGCGGCGAGGCCGGAGGTGCGGGGCGGCGGCGGCGGCGAGACGGGGGATGGGGGCCGCCTCCCCCCGCCACCATGCTGCTGGGCAGGAAGCCGGAGGCGCCGCTCGGTGCAGGTGAGGTGGGAGAGAAGGGGCTGGGAGCGGCCCCTCGGCACCGGGCGGGACCCGCGGGGGTCGGCGGAACAATGCGGGCTCCGGGCGGGCAGAGCCGGGGAGCTGCGGGTCTGGGCGTCCCGTGCTCGCGGTGCGCGCTGAGCGCTCCGTTTCTCTCCGAGTATTTCTCGGCTACTGAGCAAACAACGCGTCCTCTTTTACGTTTATTTTTTTAAATTTATTATTTTTTATTTTCCTTGCGGCAAATCCGCCGGCTTTAATTCCCCCCGTATCGTTTGTAAGGGATAACCTACTTCCCAGCTAGTCCGATCAAGGCGTGTGCTCCGTTTGCGTTGCTGCTCGCGATGAGGCCACTTTGGGATTATCTGCTTAATGCAGGGAGGGGAACGCGCTGCCTCCTTTCCTGGAGGGTATATTTGCATTGCAAGCATCGATTAAAAAAAAAAGGAGAAGCTTTAAATTAAAGCAAAAGTATCAAACTAAGATTCCTAACGGTGTTATATGAAGGCGTAGTTAAAGATTGTTTACTAATTATATGAGAACCTCCCAGGGAAGTTGTGGATGCCCCATCCTTCAAAGCCAGGATGTGGCTCTGGGCAGCCTGGTCTGCTGGTTGGTGACCCTGCACATAGCAGAGGATTGAAAATAGATGATCGTTGTGGTCCTTTTCAACCCAATTCTATGATTCGTGAGTTACACCCGAGCGTTTGCCTCCATCCGTAGCAATTGTCAATAACTGTATGGAACATTTCCAGCCAGGTTTGGAGACGGATTATATGACTCCTATATGAGGATAGATCAGCTTAGGTACCAAGAGTCTGCAAATGAAGAGCACAGCCCCTCAGGACTGCCTTCCCTCGGGAGATCTAACGTGAGTATTTTGAAGTTTTCACATGGTGTTATGTGGCAGTCTCATTATAGAAAGTAAAGGCAAAAGGTGGGAGGTTACTTTTTCTAAGCATAAGAGCAATTTGTTATTTTGTGCAGTGTAAAATCACCAGACGGTGTCAGAAGTCCTGTGTTATTACCCTCAGCTTGTATTTTAATCAAAAAATTTATTCTACAAATGGTTCAGGCATTCTGCTGTGTCACCTAATGTGTTGATAAGTACATAAGTCCACACACCTTTTGCTTTAGCTGTTGCACGTTTCCATTTTAGTTTTCTTCAAGACAATCCCAAGGCTTCAGTGTAGGTTTATGTCTTCAAACTTCTTCCAGAAGTCTTTCTTCTCTGAAAACTCAGGCATTATCTGCTGCTTTGTGTGCTAGCAAAGTAGCTCTGCATGGGCTGAAGGTGTAAAGGTGTTTCTTTATAAGCACTGTGTTTCCTAAGCAGATGTGGAGTTATGCAGTCTTTTCTCACCTTGTCTCAACTGAACGGTGGTAGTCGTGTTCATCTGCACAGTGATCTGACTGACTTTTATGTGGCTCTTAGATTTGTTTTGTCTCTCACTGAATTGTGGCAGAACTAAAGGAGCTTGTGCTTAAGCAACAGAAAAAACCCCACTATCTAAAAAATGGAAAATAAACTTTTCACTGAACGAGGTATGCTTGGAAATCATCACCTAGTGTCAAGTTATTCAAACAGATATTAGTAATTAATTTGGTCTTTGCCATTCACTGAGCAAATACAGTAGCACAGGTTTTCTTTTGTGGCTGCACTGAGAAAACAGAGGCAATACAGAGATTTGATGAGCAGTAATTTTGTGGGGGGGGCAAATGAGAAGTCCTAAATGCAGTGTTTCAGTCTTAGTGTCAGTACAGCTGCTCGTAACTAATCAGAAATCAGTAGGCTGGACCTGTCCAGTGAAGTGCAAATGTAATTGTATGAATGTTTTGTTTCCATGGCACAACTTATCCGTCGTTTGTATGTTGTCCATCACAGCTGTGAGAGCTTTTAAAGACAAAATTAAGACAAAACGGCCTTGTTTCAGCCTTAAATATTAAAAAAAAAAATACAATCTCAGTGATATCTTGCATGCTGAAGTGTGCAGGGATGAAAACTGTGATGCTCAGCTTTAAAGGAGAAGCGTATGGATTTCAGCGATGCTTGGTTTCTTGCTTTCCAAGATTTTTGTATTGTGATGTAAAGTTACGTGAGAGCTGAGGATGCCTGATACGTGCAGCTGTTGGTTCTTTTCATCTCCAGCTATATCAGAGAACATAAATATTTCTGCTTTGAGAATAGATGGGTTTGATTCAGTTTGTGGAAATAACCGATGCGCTTTGGAAAAGAGAATTGTGTAGGAACTGGCTCGAGTGTTTACTTATAAAACTTCATCTGAAGTGAGAAGGATGTGAGAGTCTTTAATGCAGTGCCAGTTGTGTTGTCACTGTAATTTCCTGGCTTCTAACAGCAGCATATTTTATCAACGACAAAGGAATACTGGATAGGCTGGGGTTTGTAAGAGCAAGCTGCTGAAGGAAAGCTGGTGTTGCTCAGAAGTCATCTGACTTCAAGTCAGATGGAGCTGTGTGTGTATCCTGCCGTCCTGTGGCAAAGCATTGTGGCAGTCACCTGAGAATGAGAACTCAGCCCTTGCTTCTACCAGGCTGGATGTGGCTCTGGGCAGCGTGGTCTGGTGGTGCCAAGATGATCATTACGGCCCTTTTCAACTTGGGCCATTCTATGATTGTGTGATATTTAGGGATGCTGAGCCTGGTTTGGGCTCCAGAGCCATCATTTCTTCTGTAAGAAATGGTTGTGGTAGAAATACGATCGTGAATTCTTTGTTTGTTGAGGAAGTTAGAAGCAGCATTTGCTGCAAACAGCAGCACTTTTAGATGGAACGGGGTTTTGTTGAGCTTTTGTGCTTTGTTTGTTTGTTTGTAAACGTGCTGGTTTTGTGTGCTCCACTGAATGCTGTTTTTGCTGGCTCTGAAAATACGCCTTCCTTATCTCAGAGGTTCAGCCAGGCTCCAAGAAAAAGGCGTTCATTCTAAACTACAAGGGCTGGGCTTTGCTTTTTTCACTCAAGAGTTTCTGGCGAGGCGTGCCTCTCACAGTGCACCGTGGGTTGGGGCTGATAGGGCTCTGGGCAGTGGAACTCAGTAGGATACATCCAATGGCCTCACCAGGCTTCATGTGAAACCAACTGCTGCAGGAAATGCCCATCTTTTGGGCTTGTGAGCAAAACACACAAGCTTTGAAGGGATGTAGCTTGCTTTTGGTGAGAACATTCATTTCTTTTATTTATGGGCTGTGCTAGGATGTTAGATTTTGTGTAACTAAAAAGGAATTTGGTTTTATTGCTATGGCTCTGCAGGTTTATTTATATTTTTGTGTGATTCCTGTGCAGCTATTTCAGTTTTCGGGGATTGGGTTTGGCATGTGTCTCGAATCTTTATTTTTAGATTAAAGGACAGAATGGAAAACAGATGTTGCTACTCCAGTCTCGGCTTCTTCCATGTTGTGTGGGATAAAACAACACCTCTTTGCTGTCTGTCAGCATGGAGCATCAGTGGGGAGAGGAGGGGAATAACTGCTGTGCAAATCGTGGTCTGAATTCCAGGGAGTTCAGCACTTACTTGTTTGCAAATGTCAAACTTGGAGCTTCCTCTCGTTCTTATTTGCTATTTCTCATGCAGATATTTTAACGTGTGGCAGTTAGTGGCAGTGGTTACAGGCTGCTGTCAAAGAATAAAAGATATTCTTGATTACGAAGGACTTCCAAGTCTGTTTTCTCATAGTTATCCAGCTATTGTGATTCCACAGGGACTGTGGTAATGATGTGCTTTTCCCCTTTAAAAAAGAATAAACACAAAACCAAATGTTTATACGTATGAAAAACTTTGTATACAGAAGATTTATCTTGTCCTGCTGTCATCCTTTTGCTTTCTGTTCAGCTTGGCTACACCAGCCTGACATCATTTGCTGTTGCTCCTTTGTCTTTGTGGCACGCTTGTCCTTGCAGTGTTGCTAACACTTTCCTGCACATTCATGTCGTGTTGCTTGTTTCAGACAGGTGCAGATTGCATCTGTCACTGGTTGTGTTTGCTGCACCCATGTTTAAAGCTAAACATAGCTGTTCCCCTGCCTGTTTGCTGACTGTGTGCATGCTGCTGGAGATAGGTATTGTGTCCTTGTTTGAATGTTTGACTCTCTAGGGTTTACCCTGTATGGGCTTAAAAACACATCTGTGCATGTGCTTGTTTCACTAAGTTGCATTCTCTTTGTATGTTTCCCTTCTATAACTACCCTTATGACTTGTGTTGGCTTAGGTAGTGCATGCAGCATTCTGTATTTGTTCCCAATGGAAATGCAAAACATGCTGGTGTTACTGTTTTTATTTGTGATACTGATTTCGTTCTTAAAAATAAGCTTTATTTTAATCTTTTTATTGTGTTTCTGTCTGTAGGTTTGTAGCAACAAACTTGCGATGAAGGATCACGCTCTGAGTGGGAGCCAGGTCAAAGTGGAACAATTGTTTGAGGACTCTGGGAACAGGAGGAGTAGTACCCTTCAGTCTGCAGGAATTACTTGTTCAGAAAGATCTCTTCCTTCCCTGACAAAAGACAAAAGCATAGAGAGCTTAAGCACTTCTAAAGGTGGCAGCAGTTCCTCAAAAGCCCACAAAGCCATTTCCCAGGCTCCAGAACAAGCTGTCAAACAGTACAAGCATCAATTATCTGCGTATGAGCAGCAAGAGATATTTAACTTCTCTGAGATTTACTTTGTGGGTCCAGCTGCAAAGAAAAGGCAAGGAGTGATTGGTGGACCCAACAACGGAGGTTATGATGATGACCAAGGCAGCTACATTCATGTGCCCCACGACCATCTTGCTTACCGCTACGAAGTGCTCAAAATCATTGGTAAGGGCAGTTTTGGACAAGTTGCTAAAGTCTATGATCACAAACTCCACCAGCATTTAGCCTTAAAGATGGTTCGTAATGAAAAGAGATTCCATCGGCAAGCAGCAGAAGAAATCCGGATCCTGGAGCACCTGAAGAAGCAAGATAAAACTGGCAGTATGAACGTTATTCACATGCTGGAAAGCTTCACCTTTCGGAACCACATCTGTATGACCTTTGAACTCTTGAGTATGAACTTGTACGAGCTGATAAAAAGAAATAAGTTCCAGGGCTTCAGCATCCAGCTAGTGCGCAAGTTTGCTCACTCTATACTGCAGTGCTTGGATGCTCTCTGTAGAAACAAAATCATACACTGTGACTTGAAGCCGGAAAATATCCTCCTCAAACAGCAAGGGAGGAGTGGAATCAAGGTTATAGATTTTGGGTCCAGCTGTTTTGAGCACCAAAGAGTCTACACTTACATTCAGTCTCGATTTTATCGAGCACCGGAGGTAATTCTAGGGAGTCGCTATGGGATGCCCATAGATATGTGGAGTTTTGGCTGCATTCTGGTGGAGCTATTGACTGGATACCCTCTTTTTCCTGGAGAGGACGAGGGAGACCAATTGGCTTGTATGATGGAACTTCTTGGAATGCCCCCTCAGAAGCTTTTGGATCAATCCAAGCGAGCCAAGAACTTTATCAACTCCAAGGGTCATCCTCGCTACTGCACTGTGACCACACATGCAGATGGAAGAGTGACCCTCAACGGGAGCCGATCGCGCAGGGGAAAAGTGCGAGGTGCTCCAGGGAACAAGGACTGGGTGACAGCACTGAAAGGCTGCGACGATCCCTTGTTCATAGAGTTCTTAAAGGAATGTCTCAGCTGGGACCCTGCTGTGCGCATGACTCCAAGTCAAGCTTTAAGGCACCCTTGGATTTGTAAACGAACACCCAAACCACCCAGCACTGATAAAACCTCCAGTAAAAGGATTTCTAGCTACACGAGTTCCTTCACAGGAATTGGTTCCAAGTTGCCTCCTGTGGTTGGGGTAGCAAACAAGCTGAGGGCTAACTTAACATCCGATGCCAATGGCAGTATACCTTTATGTACTGTGCTGCCGAAGCTGGTCAGCTAGTAGCAAATGACATATTGCCAGAATACGTACTTTTTATTTTAATTATTTGTTAATAACGTCAAAGGAAGTTAAAGGCAGAGGTTTTTAATGGATTTAAACATTTAAAGGCCTAACTTTTATCAGACTGTTTCTCTCGCAGCGTGGTGCGTGTGGCATCCTGGGTAGGTCAGCTCATCTGATGGGTAACGTGGCAGTTTGGCTGCTATGCTATTTAATAATGCTGTTTTGGAAACCAAACTATTTCTTATCAAGACAGGTTAGGAGATTATTTTGCTTAAGACAGCAAGGGAAATTGACTTTTAGTGTATATTTTCAGTTAATCCCCAAATTAACTTTTTTTTTTTTTTTTAAATTTTATTCTGGGGAGAGTTTTTACATCTGTTGTCACAAGCACAAATGCATTATTGGTGTAATGCACTCACTAACTTATGTCTGAAGGATTGGACTCCTCTGTGCTGCTTTTCCCTCTTCTATTCTAAGAATTTTAAGAAATAACTTTGGGTAGAAACACCAACAAATTTGGTGTTGACGTTTTGTAGTCTGATTTTAATTTTTTTTTTCAGGAACACCATGGAACACAGGAGGTGTAGATAGATGTAATTCCTGCACGCGTGCTATTTCCCCTAACGGTCTGTGGAGGGCTGACAGGGAAGCTCAAGGAGCAGAAGGAGTCCATTGCAGACTTGGGCTGCTTTGTGTAGGGCTGATGATTCCATTACACATTTCTTGGAGCTCAGATTTATAAGTTCTCCCAGGTGTGTGTGTGTGTGTGTGTGTGTTTGTGTGTGTTTGCTCATTGGTGTGAGTTCTTGGTTGGTTTGGTTTTGTTGTTGTGTGTGGAGTGAATTCCATTAAATTCCATGGAACTCCAAAGCATGCCACCCTGGTCAGGCAAGTAAAAGTTCTCAAGATGTAGGATATAATAAGAAAACATGTGTGGAACAGCCCTAATAAATAGAATAGCTCTCCAAAATCCCAATGTAATCTCAGGAAGGACTGATAAGATGCAAAAATTCATAGATCCAAATCAAACTGCATTATGAGATGAATTATTTTAATTCTAATCGCATTCCTTCGGGTCTGTGAGAGATGTTTCTGCATGCTTGAGATGTGTAAGCTTGTAATTTCTTTATCTTCCAAGAACATGGGGTGGTGGTGTGACCTGTAACGACAACAGCACAACTTGTTCTGGTTCTTAGCTCTTGGAGCCACATGGCATGGGTCCATTTACAAAAACATCTGATCTCCTGCCAGGTTCCTGAATGCAATTTTAAACACAATTTAGAGCCTTTATGAAGAGAGGGTTTTAAATTTAATGAGTTTCTCTGCAGCAAGTTTTTAGTATTAAAACAAGGAGACTTGTTCTACAAACAAAAAAAGGCTCAGGGTGATTTGTAAGATAAGGTGACCACATGTTCAATAGCAGAGTTGCTTTCTGAGAAGATGGGTCTGTACTTTCAGCTTCGCCCTGCTCTAATTACAGCACTGCTCAAAAGCTGGATGGAAAGGCCAAAGAGTCAGAGCCAAAGCCCCAGGCTTCCCACAACTGTTCTTAAAGCGGAGATTCTCACACAGGAGCTTTGCTGACTGCTGTTTTATGAGGGTAAATGCACTAAGCTCAGTGCTGCTATTAAAATAGTGAAGTCTAGCTTTTATCCACGTGGCCACGAGCAGCACCAGTGCGTGTGCTGTGTTTGTGGTTCACTTCAGAATAAGGCACGAGGGGTATTTTTGTTTGGCAAAGCTGAGTGGTGTTTTGTTAGAACGTCCAACCAGGGAAACAGATTTTGGGGGGAAGTGGTGGAATACACCACCAATTTTAGCAGCATCTCTAATAGATGTGACACGTTTCTCAAAGCCAGGAACGTCCTGTTTCCTCCTCTGACTTTTCTATTTGCATTTTAACTATTTTTTTTCTTTTAAACCAGCTGGGTGAGGAAGAAGGGGAACCTCTTGAGGAGCAGTAGCTTGGTAAGAAAGATGTGTAGAAAAGGAGCACTTTCTATAGGAAGACTGTACAGTGGTGGTAGTGTTTGGAGCCAGGAAGAAGACAGAGAGTTTGTGTTAGGAGCTATGCAAGAAGGTGGAATACCCTTTTTTCAGGAGCAGCGACCAGTGGCTTGGCTGTAGAACACTTTTCATCTCTAAAATACCCAATGTGGAATGATTATTCTCCTGGGACTTCTGGGATCTGGTTATGATGAGGTAACTTCTCATGTCACAGCTGTGAAACTACAAATGGAGTCGTTAGCTGGCAAAAACGTTGCCTTTTTGCCTCAAAGATGTGTTCACCTGACCAAGCAAGGTGCTCTCTGTGAGCTGTACATGTTTGAGAATCAACCTTATTTACCTGGGACTATTCCTGTGTTTTAAAATCACACACTTAGTTAACTATCCTGCTAATTTGAGGCTCTGATCTATGTGGCCACAGCAGATGAGAAGGAAAAAGAAGCCACTTGGGAAGATTTCTACTATATTGAAAAAAGGTTCTGTGTAACCCAGAGGGCACAGCTCTGTTTTTTATTTACTAAGCCCCATTTTCTTTATGCAGTATTGGCTTTCTAAGAAGAGTGTGGCATGGTGTGTCCAAACTGGGAGAGCCCTTCAAGGGAGATAATAAACTCTGTGTCTGGGAGAGCTGATTTCTCATCCCTACAAACACTTCACTTGTTGAACTCGTGGTGGGTTCCTATGGGAATCACACACAGCCATGCTCACGGGGCTGGAACACAGGCTGTGTTGTTAACAGTGTCATTTATCAACCACAGATATGTTTGCAGTGTCAGTGTTCAGTGAGATGATGTCGAATCTCAAATTCACGTTTGCTTTTTGGGGAGCTAAGCACCATAGTGAGGTCTGAGGTTGTCAGGAGTGCATCACTTTTGTTACTCGTGATACTGGTTAGGATGCTGAAGTGATACAGTGCTGGACTCATCTAAATAGATGAACAAAACAGTGTTTGTTTTTGAGGAACCTCTTTGTTTTGTCAGCACTCATGAGGTTCCCCTGCACCCTCAATCATGTTCTCTTAGGAAGTTAGCATGACACAAATGCCAACTGCTTGGGATTCTGACAAAACAGACATTACGTTTCTAGGAATTGTAATGAAGTCATCCAGACTTGTTTGTCAGTGTTCCTTATGATGTTCCTTCTGTTTGACTGCTCGTTAGCATTACTCTTTGTGTTGGAAGTAACACGCTGTTTATTGTCTGCATTTCTAGCTGTTTGTTTTAGCAATATTTTTAATACAAAACAAATGAGAAGGCACGAGCATCTGCCAGATATGCATTGCTTTTACACTGGGGTCCAAATACCACGCAGCTGTCTCAGTTGCAAGGAGAAACTTGTTGAACTCAGTGGGGCAGTGATGTGGTCACTGTGGGATGTGGTGCTGCAGCCCCCAAAGCAGGCTGGTTTGGGCTGTGCACACTCTGCCTCCAGTGTATTTTTTGCTAGGGTTTGCTGCCCGGTCTGTCCTGTCTGAACGGGAGTTCTGCTTGCCTGGTAAGCTCAGAGCTCACAACAAACCCCTCTGTAAGGTTTGAGGTGTGTTATGCAGTCTGCCATTGTTTACAATAGCTGTGAGGGCTTCCGTGCAGTTGGAAGCTGTTGGGAATTAGGAATTTAGCAGTAGAGGTTCTTTGCAATGGTCATCTTTGAATCTACCTCTGAAATAAACCTCGGGTCCTTTCTAAAGGGATGTTCACTGCAGACTGCAGCTCTATTTTTTTTTTTTTTTAAACACTGATAGCTGTTTTGGCTGTGAAATGTACACATGATGATCTCAGCAATGTCTTACTAATCCTATCCACACAAGCGAAAGGCTGATTGTGCACTCAGATCTGGGCTGAAATGATTGACACAAATCCCCTGCCTGCCAAAGTTTAATGCTGGTATGGAAGCGAAGAGCCAAAATAACATGGGAAGATTTGCAGTGCTTCTGCGTAGTACCCAGCTGGGATGGAAAGCAAGCCACAATGAAAGACTTTTCCTTAATTAAAAGAGCTTGCAGCTTTTCCATGCGTTGAGCACTAGGAGCTCTGGGTACCCAGCACGTCTGAAACTTGACATCATGGTTTTTATATCTGATGTATATCAAAGATACCACTTTATTATTATTATTTTTAACTTGATAAGCTTTGGGGAAATGTCTACACTTCCCACTTTGCATAAAAGAGCTCTTGAGTGTTCAAAAGCTCCACCAACACTTTGTTCTCAGCTTCCACTGTCACATTTTAGACCTTGGGGTCATCAGAGCAGTCTTGCATGGGTGAGCATCGCTGTGTTCAGAGGGATCACAGACTTCAGCCCTGCAGGAATAACCCGTGTTCCCTATCCATAGTACTGTGCCTTATTATTTTACCAGCCTACATTTGTCTTGGTGCAATGAATTTACTATTCAGGGTTTCTTATCCTTTGCAGCTGTCCACACTAAATGTCGGTGTGTGTGAGGAATTCACAGGTTAGCCTTCTTATTGTAAATATTGTGAGGTGGAAATGTAGGAAACACTTAAGGTGCATGTGAACATATAACCCTGTGAAGGAACGCTTTAAGTCGGTCTCAAACTCTGTATCTCAATGTGACGGGCAGATATTTCCTAATGTTGTACTTCAGTTCGTTTTTAAAAGAAAATAAATACATAATTTTCTTTAGCATCAGACTGTGAATTCCTGAAAGAAGAGCTTGGTTTTAATCTATTATGGATTGCTTCCACAGAGTGCAAAGTACTGCTGTTGTTTGTATGGCCAGGTGCTGCTCTTTGTGTCAAAGCAGAGATGGGCAGGAGGTTTTCGGGCTCTACGTGGTGATTTCAGTGTGTCTGTGTGCTGATGGAGTTCTCTGATGTGACAAACGTGCCGTAATTAGAACATCCCGAAGTTTTGCCATAACATTGGTTGGTCATCACTTTCTTATTTAGCCCAGTGATCTTTTTAAAGCTCAGAATCCTGCTTATCCCCGGGCTGCGCTGAGAAATCCAGCAGCAGCCACTTAAGGAAGATTTGCTTTTATTAGAAACCTATAAATGGGAAACGTCCTGCACACCAGTGGATATCGGAATAGTTGGGAGGTGAAATCATCCTGCAATAAAAAGGGCTGTAGTTATGACCTGCGTGGTTAAGTGATGTACGTTACATGCGGAGACACTTTGCAGGCAGCAGAATGAGGTTTTCCCCTTCTTTTAGTGTGGGTGAATGGCAGATGTTTGATTAAACAAGAGCTGATATGGTAACAGAGGGTGTGCATGCAGACACTGAGTGTTCTCTGAGTTTCTTTGTGTGGATACATGGATGTAAATGCAGGCTGTAGGCTCTGGGCTGTGTGTTCCCCATAGAGCTGCAGTGCTGGCAGTCCTCTGGAGTGGCTCTCAGCCCTTCACACTGCTCACAGGAGGGTTTGGCTCATGCCTTGGGTTTGCTTGGGCTACAATTTTGCCCATAATTAGGTTTTCTTGAAGCATCAGAGCCAATGCTGCTCTCCGTGTGATTCATCTTATCCTTTTTATAAACGGAGTCCTCCTCTGCACAGAAGATGAATGAATGGTGGGCCGTGTTTTCTTTCCTCTTGTCAGATCTGCCCGAAGGGCTCTGCAAAAACTTCTCAGAACAGCCACGTGTGTGGATGCTCAGAAGCACAGTTGCTCTGAAGGTTTCTTCCTTCCCCCTCACCTGAGTGCAGCCGTTTCTCCCTCTCCTCTCACAGTTTGGGCTCTGTGAGCCATTCCCATGGCGTGTTTCAGTTTGCTCTGTCTGTGGGGCTGAAATGCACTCAGTAGAGCCTGCCATGCCCTGCTGCTGAGAAGAGCTTTCTGAAGGTGCCAAAGCCTCAGCCCCGACAAAGCAGCACTTTGTAGGGGTTTGCATTCCTCTAGAAGCTCTGAGATTTGGCTTTGCAGGTGGAGGGGCTGGGAGAGCTGAGAAAGAAAAGAGCTCAGAAGAAAGGATTCCCACTGGGCTGTGCCCTGCGTGGCTGAGCTGCAGGCTCACACTGGCCCTCCTGCACAGCCAAAGGATAAGAAGGAAGGACACAGGTTTCCCTCAGTGCCACTATGGATGCTCAAAGGTCCTCACCCATGTCTGCACAGCCCAGGGCCCTGCACTGGAGTCAAGTCTTTAATATCTCTGTTCAGTGCTGGGTGACAGCAGTGCTGATAGTGCTGGCATTGCTGCTCCAGGAGGCGCTGGTGACGGATGGCAGAAATGAAGCGATGCTGGAGGGCTGAGCAGCCGGCTGTGAAGGCATCAAACAGGAAAGGTCACGCAGGGAATTCACACCAGAAGTTTCCTCTCTTGAATTGAAGCACAAAATAAATGTGGGCAAGCGAGCAGGGATGGTTTTTCTGGTATGAGCATAAATCTCTGAGCCATAAGCTGTATATCCCCTGTATATCCCTTTGCAATTCCCTTCGTTGCTGTTGCCCTGTGCAGAGCTCAGTGCATTGCAAGCCTTTGGCACTGCTCTGTCCCTGCACTGCCAGCTCATCCTGCAGAGCTGTGCTGGGGCAGAGCACCCAGAGGACCTCCTGCACCAGCTGTGCCCACAACACATGCTGCATGTTCCTCTGGTCTCCTTTGGATGCATATAAACTGGGATGCTGCAGCTTCTGCTCCTTTGCTGGGAAGTGCTGCAGGATCCTGGGTGCTTTACATCCCTCCTCATCTTATTTCTTGCTGTGTGAGGCACTGGTGGTGCTTTAGGAGCAGCAAGGGGGGGAGAGAGGGACAAGACTTCCTGCTCAGCTTCTTTCCTTCCCCCTGCTGCGATCACATGCAGTGCCATAACTATTTCCAGTCCTCCCTTTAGCACTTGCAGGACCACACGTGACCCTTTGACACATCCCAGTGTGATGGGAAATGCACGAGACCGGCACAAAGCTTAACAAATATTCCTTGATGATTCATTTTTTTTTTTCTCTTAGACCTGACCCTTCCCTCATTGCAATGCAGAGGAGCAGTGGAGGGATGGCACAAGGTGATGGTCCCCATCTGCAGCTGCATCCTGCTCCCCCCATTGTGCTGCACCCAGCATCCCGGTGCATGCCAGCACCCCAGAGCTCAGCATGCAGAAAGGCAATGTGCATCACTCTCAAAAGCTGTGTGAAAAGATCCCTGCAGCACAGCCTGGGCTGCTCACCAGGAGCAAAACCATTTATAACGTAAACAGATCCCTTCCACCCAAATAAATAGATACTCCTGGCTTTAATAAATAAATTATATAAATAGAGGGAGATACATCTTACCTAGCTGCTGTTGCTATTATTTCCGTTGCTACATAAACAGTTTTATTTCTGGCCTGTGCCACATGCCAGGTCACAGCCTGCTGCAATGTAATCTCTGTTCCTGGTTTCAGCACACCGGGGTGGATATGGTGCTGTCAAAGCAGGGCCCTTCCCGCACAGCTCTCAGCAGCTGCTCCACTTGGCCACTTTCAGCCTGTTGCTCAATGCCCCAAGTGATTTTCCACCACATGCAGATAAAGCCCCATCAGCACCCACTGACACTGCGCTGAGCACGGGGTGCTGCCCCTCAGCTCTGAGCCTTGCAGGGCTGCATCGCCCTCAACCACTTTTTAGGTTTAGAATGTGCTTTTTTTAAGTCTTCCTGCTGGTTGTGCTCCCTATTCCCTCCTCCCCTTTCCTTGCAGGCAGTGCTCGTTGCTTGCACCTGAGTGCATGGAGCTTAGTGAGTCCTTGCTGCTGATGGACAACAGATGCCTGGGCATCCCTTCTTGGCAAGGCACAGCAGTGCTGCTGCAGAGAGATGAGCCCTTCAGCTTCTGCTGCTGGCAGCACAGCTACTGTAGGGAGATGCAGACAGTGGGGGATAAAAGCTCCTCCATCATGGATGTGCAATTGTCCACTTTTGTATGGAAACCTCTGGACAGCAGCTGCTGCCACACATATAGGGCACTTTTAGGTTACAGCACTGGATATGTTGCTAAAAGCTTGCTATAGACCGAGGGCTGAGGTACCCCACAAAAAGCAGCAAACAGAAAGAGCCTGAGGTAACACTGTGTGTTATTTGCTGCCCAAAACACCTGGAGAGGCTGCGTAAAAAAGCAATGAGAGCCCCAAAGTCCTCACGATTGTGTTGAGGCTGAAGGCAGCTGCGGCAGCAGCAAAAGCCAAAGGACTGAGGCCATCGTGAGGAGTTTTACAGGGTCCCCACTGGCACAGAAACCCCAGGAATTGTCCGCATGGGCTCTGCTGTGTCCTGCAGGGCAGCCAGCAGCAGCGTGTGGGCTGCAGGCTCCCACTGGATTAGGGCCAGCCTGGGAGCTGCTTATCCTAATGGAGCTAATCTCCGTAATCTCATTGCACAAATGCCTCCCTCCTCTCTGCTGGCAGACTGCAGGGACCTGAGCACGAGGTGGATGCCGGCAGATGTAAATGCATTGTTCATTGGAATGGCCCAATTTAAAAGCAGATCCCTTGTCTCAGCACTGAGCTTCTCACCCTGCGTGCTGCCCTTCCGCTGTCCTCGCATCCATCCAACCTTCTGCAGCTTATTCCCTGTTTTTCCCCTTTCTGCGGGTAGCACGGAGGTGCTCTCGCTGTCCCTGCTCTGACACCACTGCCTGTTGACAGGGCCTGGCTCTGCTTGTGTCCATCCCAGTTATTTCTCACTCAGAGGCCCCTGAGCTCCCTATCTCTGCTCCAGAACTGAGCGTGACATTGCCTGTAGTGATAAGTGGTGTGGAAGTGTGAGGCAGTGCCAGCCTTGCTGCCTGCTGTGGGGCACTGGCAGGAGAAGCAGGCAGCTGCATCCTAAAGAATGTCACCTATTTTTGCTCAGGGACTGCAGCTGTGGATCTACAGGAATCCAGGACCTGCGGGGAGCTCACAATGGTCCTGTCCTCACCACAACACCCTGAGCTTCTCCATCAGGTTGCTGAGCTGAAAGCCCGTCCCCTCTCTGTGCTGGTGCTGCTGTGGATTTATAGGGAAAAACAAATAAATCTGTGCTTAGAAAAGCTGAGGTGAGGGCCAGGCCTGCAATTCTCACTCCTTGTGGCACAGCTGTGGGGCTGAGCTGCTGCTGTGCCATAGATGAGCATTAATATTTGCTTTCAGGCCCTGTTTTTCCCCCATGTGGGATCTGTGGCTTATCTTGTCAGTTGGGCTACGTGCCTTTCAAAGCAAATTCTTTTTAAAGGTATATATTCCCGTGCTTCTGAGCAGCGGTTTTTGTGACTGTGAGTTCAGGCTGTCCATTTGGCATCACCCTGTGGGCAATGAATCAGGACTCAGTTTCCATTTGGAGGGAGAAAAAATAGCCCTGTGTGGAGAAAAGTGCTGTATGGGGTCAGCTCGGGGGCCTGGCTGCATTTTTAATGCACGGAGGAGCATGGGCTGCTGTGTGCTCCTCCAACGCTGTGCATGGCGTAGCAGCAGCTGGGGACACAACCCTTGGTCCCAAGCAATAGTTCCTTGTGTGTCTCATAGCTGTGGGCTCTGTGTGCCCAGCAGAAGGACTGTGAGGCCATTCCATGGGTATGCCAGCACTGCCGGGTGCTAATCTGCCAGAGAAACCACGCCAAGGGCATTTCTGCCATCCTGCTGCAGGATGGGGTGCCAAGGGGAATATCCCTGGCTGGGACCGATGTTGCCAGCTGGGAATGTCCCTTAGTGCCCCAGGGCTGGGGGAAGGCTCTCCATCTAAATGCAGGATGACAGCAGATGAAGGGCAAAGCGCAGAAAGTGTGTGGCTACTTTTTTGGATTGTGAATCCAGGTTAGAACAGCTCCTTCCATCCCTAAGGATCCCACAGTGCTCTATAAATACACTGTGCTCTGGGATCCCTTCCCAGGGACACAGCAGCTGCCGGAGCAGCACAGGGCTCTGGGCACAACACAGCACTCCCACCCCATCCCCAGCACTGAGAAGGCAAAAGCCACAACAACTGCTCCTCCTCTGCTTGTTCCAACCCTCCCATCGCTTTAAGACACGAATAGCAGTAATAGGGATTAACAATATTTCCTCAATTCAATTACCTCCTACCCTACGAGCATGCAGGATTATTTCAATATTATTTTTTAAATGGGAGAGCTTTCCAGCAGCCTGATGCTCATACAAATCCACCCGTGGAAAAGGACGGGATGCACACAGCGTTAATGGTTGTTCCCTAATCTACAAGGCCTATTTTTCCCGTTAACTCCGTGATAATCAAATAATAACCCAGCTAATTACTGGCCAGGGAGAGCACATTGACAGATCAGCCCGCAAACCTGCTGCCAGCACTGCTGTTCCCAAACAGAGATGGAAATAGAAGGGGGAAAAATCACTTCAGCTGTCAGCAGGCAGCGGCTGAGCGGGGTGAGGACAGCAGGGCTGCTGTGTTACCCCCGTGGTGAGGTTTCTATGTGCTGATAACGGGTTGTTCGTACGGATTGCCTTCTCGGAGGCTGTTTCCTTGTAGGCGTTGTTGTTGTTTTGTTGTTGTTTCTTTTCTCCCCAGCAATCCTACAGCTGCAAAGCTCGGTGTGCTCCGGGGGCCACCTCGTGGCTGCACGATCGCCCTGCAGAGCCCGGCGGTCATCAGCGTCCTGTTCTTTAATTTGTACGGTTTTTTTTTTCTTTCTTTTCTTTTCTTTTCTTTTTTTTTTGACATCTTTTATTTCTTTTTAATTCTAGCATCATTTTTCATTTTGTATTTTTATTTTTAAGTTTTACCTTTCGTTTAATTTCTTTTGGTTTTCGTTAAATCCTCGGGTGGGTGATGGTGGAGCTGATTAACCCGGTGCTGCTCCAGCTGTAGGCTCCTGCAGGACGCTGCTCGGGCTGGGTGACGGTATAAAATGTGAATGAAACTGAAGGAAGCAGAGCAGCACAAGAGGTTTGTGATTTTCTTTTGCTCACATCCCACTCAGAGCTCAAGGCTGGGCTGGAGAGATGGGAGGTGATGCTTAGAGGCCCTGCACAGCTCCACAGTGTCACTGAACCGTGTGAGGTTGGTGTAAAGAGGGCTGGGTTTCCCCCAGACGTTGTTAATTGGGGTGACAGATGCTCCTCTTCACTGATGATGCTCTCTGATTAGCTGAAGCTGCTCCTGTAACAGCTACTGATCAGGTTTTGTTAAAAACTGACTTTTAAAGAGCGAGAGCTGACCTTTTCTAACAGATGGGGCTGTATTATTGGCTTGACTAACAGATTGGAGCAGATGCTATTGCTCATGGAAGGTACAGGCATGGCCCAGGGCCTCCTGCTCTGCTGCCAACGCTCCCCCCACACGTTTGGGGCACTGGACTGCAGCTCATTGCCCTTCTCGGGGTGTTTGTGTTCTCCTGGAGGCACCATGTGCTGAAGGTTCGGGGTCACAGCCATCTCCAGACTGTGTTCACTGCTGTTTGTGGGTGATAGAGAGCCGAATGTAAACCAAGGGTGGCAAGCAGGCTGTGTATTTTGTATCCGCGGGTGAAACATCTGAATTTCCAATTTCATTCCAGCCGATAAGCGTGCAGCAGGCAGCACGACAGCCCGTGGCATCCCAGCAGCTCCGAGCCGGGCAGCGTCTGTGCCGGATCCCGGACTGAGCGTGGAAGAAAGGGGGTAAATCATCACTTCGTTCTTTCGGACGGTTCTCCCACGTTCCGCACGTTGGTGGCATTGTCCCCATCTCCTGGCTCCAAGGGATCTACTTCCAGATAAAAGCTACCGGCACGGAGGGCGCTCAGCTGCCATCAACCCCTTCCTACCACCCCCCGCTCCGCTTCTCCCTGCGGGGCCGGGCCGTGCGTTCGGTTCCCCCGCCCCGCCGAGCGAAGCCCATCCCCGCCCCGTCCCTCCCCCGTTGGCCGTGCCCGGCCGCGGCGAGGCGCTGACATCAGAGCCGAGCCGCGCCGGGAGGAGGAGGAGGAGGAGCCGGCCTCACCGGAGCCTTCCTCTTCCCGTCTCCGCGCTCGGGGCCGGGGCGCACCGGCGGGGGGCGGCGGCGGCGGCGCTTCTCCCCTCCCCGTGCCCCGCTCCCTGCGCCCACCCGCCCGCCCGCTCGGCTCGGAGCCCTCCCGCACCCCGCGGCCCTCCCGCCGCCGCCGCCGCCTCCCGCCATGCTTTCCGGGGCGCCGCCGCCGCCCGCCGGCTTTCCCAGCCCTCCTCCGCCGCAGCCGCCGCCGCCCCCGCCTCCCGCAGCTCCCCACGGACCGCCGCCGCCGCCTCAGTTTCCACCGTTCCCCGTGAAGGGCGGCCTGCAGATCCGGAAGAATGCCATCACGGACGACTACAAGGTCACCACGCAAGTGTTGGGGCTCGGCATCAACGGGAAAGTTTTGGAGATCTTCAGCAAGAAGAGCGGGGAGAAGTTCGCCCTTAAGGTGCGCGCCGGGGCTCTCCGCACTCTCTTCCCCCCGGGGCTCCCAGGTCGGGCTCCTCCGGGTCCCCGGGCGGTGCGGGCGGTTCGCCCCGCCCCGAGCCCCGCTCCTCCCGGCGGCTCCGCTCTGCCCTGTGAGCGGGGACACGGGCAGCGAAACTCGGGAACCGGTTCTGCGGAGCGGGCGGTCGAGCTGCGGGCGGCCCGGACAATGGGAGCTCTGCTTCCCTGCCCTGCTGCCCGTCCGGCCGAGTTGCTTTCTATTAACAGCGCCGGGATGTAGCTTTATGGCTTTCTAATACAAACAAAGCGAATAACGTCTGCTTGTGCTGCCTTAGGAGCCCGGGCTTGGTGGAATTTGTCGGGTGAGTTTGTTTGCTCCAGTTGTTTGGGTGGCAGACTGACCTGGGGTCTCTGCACAGAGCTCCATCGGTGCCCACAGGTCTCCCCAGGCTCCATGAATCAGCGCGTAACAGCGAGCAGCAACAGAGCATTTCCGTGTTACTCTGCTCATCCATTGTCTGTAACTTGCTCCTTAGCATCCCCTGTTTAGCTGTGGATCTTACAGACAGGCATTTCGGTGATCCGGAGGTTTCCTTGTTTTGAAATCACTTGTTGAGGGAAGGAAGGCAGCAGCGTGTCTCCCTGCTGGAGAGGGACAAGGGGAAGTTTGTGGAGATTGGAGCCGGGTGATGCGGGTGCAGGCAGCCTGGGAGCGCCGCGTTCCCAGCAGAGCTGCAGCTTTCACCCACGCAGGAGCTGTTCAGAACCTCGCTGTTACCCTGAGGATGGTGAAGGCTGAACAAATAACTGTCTGGATCTGTAACCCCCACCTCTTGTTCGTAGAGTTGCCTCTCTGTTGCTCTCAGGGTTTGCCAATGTGAATGAATGAACAGGTGGGCTCTGGAAGTACGAGTGGCACTGCTAAGGTACGTGGGGACAGGATGGTGTGGAAAGTGTGTGGCTAAGGGCAGCCTTGTTCAACGGGATGATGAGAGTTTGACTTTTCCTCCCTGAAAAGCAGGTTGTTTTCATTAGCCGCACCCCGTTATGCTGCAGGGTGACACGTGTTGGCAGTTCGTTTGGGTGGAAATCAGCAAAATCCTCTTCTGTTTTGACAGATGCGCTCTTCACTGCTTCTACAGTTGACTCAACCCTATAAAGCGTGGATCCGGCACTTCCCTTTTGCAGTGCTGAAAGGGGAAGGATGAAGCGGCGGTGCGGGGATGGGTGACACCAGGGCTCCTTCTGGGATGATTGGGCTGCACTGTGCTCCCACTGCTAGCAGAACACAGTGCAGCAGCTGTCAGGACTTAATGCTGGGTGCTGTATCGAAAAGCATCTTGCAGAGCAGGACTTTGTGTTGTAAGTCAGAATGCCTGAACAGCCCTTGGAGGGTGATGCTCCAAGATCTCTGCTTTGGAAAGTTGCTGGTCTTCTGCCCTCTGTCCCCTGTCCTGGCCTCTTTGCACTTCCCCGATGCAGACAGGAGTGTTCAGCTGAGCTCTCTGGCTTTTCAAAGAGCAGCACAGCTGCTGCTGTAAGCAATTCCTTCCAACCCCTTAAAAACCGTTCCGTGGGAGTTTGGGATCCCAGACAAGCTGCCCTGTGAGTACAGACCCATGGGTTGGCAGCCTGGGATGCGATGGGAGCTGACTTCATTCATCCCTTGTTCCGCAGTCGGGACGATGTCTCTGTTGGGGACCTGCAGAGGTATTTAGATTGGAATTACTCATGGGCTGCATCAGCGTGGAATGATGACCTAAAGCAGGATGCACAGAAGTGATTGCATCGAGTCGTCATGTTTCAGATGATGCTTAAAAGAATTCTGATGGCCTCTAGCCAGAAGCCACAGCTGAAATCTCTTCGTGCCGCCTGCTTTGGTGGTGCAGCAAACCTTTCCATTCGGAACAGTTTCTCTTTACATTTTCTGTTCCAAGATCTCTTACATTAATGCAGTCCTCTGCTGGAGGGGAAACAATTGTGTGTCTCCTTAGTATTAATGGTGTCTTCTGGTTACATTGTGCTTCCTCTTGGACCAGGAGCAGCTATTATGTTGCTAAACCTAAACACAGAGATGCATTGAAGCTAGCATTTTGCTGAGGGTCAGTTTGCTTAAGAGCACTTTTCAGCGCTTGGGGAGAGTTTGAGCTCAGACTTAGCGTTCCAGCAGCAAGGAGAATGTTACAGCCAATTTTCTTCCAGTGCAATGGTCGTGGCAGAGATGCATCATTAAGTGAAACAGTGCTGTGTGTGAGTTAATGGATGGTGGCTGCACCGTACCTAGGTAAAACGTGGAGCTACTCCTTTGCTTCTCTTCTTGATCACTGTTGTTTATTTCACCAGCTTCCTGCCCTCAGTTTTATTCTTCAGTATCAAGAAGGACCTAAAGCACTCAGGATTTCACACGCAGGGTCAGGGATGCACCTGAGCTGCTAATCTCAGCCCGCAGCTGCTGGGACCCTGTTGGGCGCACAGTGTTTTACTCCTGGGTGCTGAGCAGCATGAGAATGTGAAGACTGTAGAGAAGTGATGGATGGAGCTGAAATATGAGGTTTGAGCGGATTCTTACCCGTTTCTTCCTTTTACCTCGGTGCCATTTATTATTAAGCAAAATTAGGCTTGTAACCTCTGTGAAAGTTTCTGTATGTAGGTCACTGCTGACCACACTTGGGCTGCTGACCAGTCAGGCTGCTGGCATTATGAGATGCAGGCTGTGATGGTGGCACGGGGCTGCGAGCTGCAAATTCTGCTTTGAGCTCATCTTTAGGCAAGGTGCAGGTGGGAGGTTGCTGTCTGAATTCAGCGTAAGGCAGGGAAGTGGCAGGTAACCCAGACTGGAGAATGGGCCAAGTAGAGCAGGTGATGGGTTTGTTTCTTGGCTGTGTGTCACTGATGGGACAGTTTTCCTTTAAAATAAACCATCGGTACTCCTCACCCAAATTTCAGAGTAGGAAATCTTCACCTCTTCCTTCAGGTGGGGGAGCCTCAGGCTGTCTGCAAGGCTGTCCCCTCTCACAGATGGGTTTTGGAGCATCCTCAGTGCTTCAGGGCATGTTTGCGAAACAGTCTCAGTCTCACTCGGTCTCATCAGATAAGGTGAGCGATGGTTCCTCTGATGGAGGACGGAGCCCAGCGCTTTTGTGGTTCATTATTCTTCTGAGTTGCCTGTCCTGGAAGTAGGGCAGGCTGTATTGTAGCTGTATCTGCACAGTGCTGGGGGTGTTCGTGTAGCTGGTGGCCTTGTGGTCAGCCGTCATGGCTAAGGTGTTATATAAAGACACTTAAGGAAGCAGAGCACCCTATTTCCCATGGCTTTCTCTAGCTTCATTTGAGATCATGTGCTTTATCCTTCATATAAGCCAGCTGGAAAAATACCCTCGAAGTGATGGAGTGTGTGAATATCCTGGGCTTTTGCTCCAGGGGAACAAAACACACGTTCTGTCTGCTGTACTTTTGCTCCTGTGTCAGTGGTGGGATTTTTGTGAGCTCTACCATGTATTTTATGTAACCAAAAATGTTTTCACTGTGGCTTTTTGTGCAACTCATAGTTTTAAAACCGTGGAAAGTATCGTGACATCACCAGGGCTTTTCCAACGTAGCGGTTTATTATCTCATTGACCAAAAGAGTTTACTGAGTTGGGTTTTGAGTTTGTTTAAACAATTTATGATCAGCTATAATCCCTTCAGATTACATTACATGTTCCGAACAGTCATATTGACAACACAGATAAACTGATAACAGCCTGGGAGCTGGGGGCTGACTTTTGCTTTGGCAAATGCTCAGGAAATGATGGGGCCTTTCTCTTAATGACTGAATGCCTTCAGCCCGGGGGCTTGTAAAGGAGATCAGTGCTTCCTATGCTTGCAGGCTGGGAGGTGGGGAGTTTACTGGGGTTTGCCATGAAGTGGGAGCCTAAATGCTTGCCCTCACAGATGATATCTGGATAAGCCCAGTGTCTTCATGCCTTGGCTGGACAGGTCAGGAGAGCTCCAAGAGAACTCTAGCTGAGGAAGCATGGGGGGATGTGGGGGGCTTGCTCTGTGCTGATGTTATGGGTGGAAGGAGGCTGCACGGTGTGCTTGCTGTAGGTCCCAGGCCCACGTAGGGCTTGCAGGCTGCAGTCAGGCCCCTCTCCCAGCCCAGCGTGCCTGGCCTCAAGTTGCAGCATTCAGGCAGCATGAGCTCACCTCCTGGTTTCCAAGAATAACGCGCTGCCTCCCCTCCCCTGCGCCGGGCTGGCTGCTCTGGGGCTGCCCCTGGGGCCTCTCAGGCCTGTGCTCCCCCAGGCCTCCCCTGCTGTGGTGTGGGGTGCTGCTGGGCTCCTCTCCCAGCTGTGGGGTGGTCAGGACCCATTTGAGCCCGCAGGTTGAGTAAGGAGAGTCTGAGGGTGTAGGTCCATGAGGATCAAGGCAGTCCTTCCACCAGCCCCATGGGCACAGCACTACCTGATTTATTTGATTTCTTTTCCTTAATAAACCCGCTGGGAACCCAGGCTGTCCCAAGCTGCTGTGCTGGGATGGGGCTTCAGCATGATCCTGATGACCACCTCTGGGCAGCTGGCATTGCTCCTTTGCAGTGAGAACTCTGCATTCAGGAAGTGAGGCTGAGCCCAGAGAGCTCCAACAACCTTGTGTGCTGTGCTGGGAGCACGTGGAACCCAGCCACCCTCGAGCCTGATGCTGCTGGGGAGGACGGCGTCATCTTTCCATGAATTAGTGCATCATGTTGGTGCGTGGCTTTGCTGTGACAAAGGAAAGTCTCCCAGCGGAAAGGGCAGGTGAGCAAGTTGGCTCAAACAGCCTGCGACTGTTGCGGTGTTTGCCGTCATATGTAATGAGATTATTTAAGCTGTTGGCATCGGGGATGCATGTGATTATGCGCCCGAGCACCCAGCAAGCTGCAGTCTAAACTAGAGATAAAGTTCAAAATATACTCTCAGATCTGAATGTTCCTGGGGTGTCCAGCCAGGCGGGCACTCTGCAGTTCAGCTCCTGTAAGATATCCCACTTTGGGATCATTGGAAGGATGGGTTTGTTTTCTCCATCATAATCACATTTCTGCCTCTCTGTGTGCCCCTGCCTGCAGGCAGCTCTCTGGGTTCTCTTGATGAGTTCAGCCCTTTCAGCTCTCCCGTCCTTAGGATGGCACTGTGCATGAGTTTGGGCTGTTACTGCCATGTGCCTTTCATGCTGGAGGAGACAAAATCTGCACAGCAGTAGGCCAGAGCTTTGCAGAGGGGCTGAGACCTCCAGTGCTTTTCAGGCAGCCCCATCTCTGGGTTCTCATAGGGTGGACGTGGAGCATCCTCTCCTCTGACTCTGCAAAAATGAGCAGTTCTCAGTCCGCTTTCCTTGCCCGTGTCCTCTAGCTCTGAAACATGGTGTAGAGCTCGTGTAGCCTCTTGAAAGGCTCCTTGGACTCCCTGCCAAATGTGTGTTTTCAGGGAAAGAACTGGAGCTGGGACTGCTTGGAAATTTGGCAGTGTGTTCCATCAGTCACGGCTGGAGCTGATAGGTGCGGGTGGAAGCAGGTTCAAGCAGCACTGCTCGGAAATGAGCACAGCATCCCACTTGTCTTATCCTCAGCTAGGCTGGGGGAGAGCACGTGCAATCAGACCTAAGCAAACGGGGAAGAATGTGTGTTATCTTCAGCTTGTTGTAAAAAAGAGAAAAACAAAAACAGGGAGGAAGGTTGGTCTGGTAGCAAGACTGTTTTTATTTTAAGTAGTAATGATAGCCGTATTGCGTGTACCATCTTGAAATTCAAGAACAGGTTTAATAAATTCTGTATCCACGTGCATTAGCAGAAGGGCAGGGATTGTGTTTGCTGTTTTTATTGCTGTGGGTATCATGTCCCATCCCCTTCTGACACAGCCAGGCTGCAGGAAGCATTGGAGCCCATATCGCCTCCTCTCTCATGCTCTGCTGCATCTTCCTTTTCCTCTCCAGCCATTTCGCAACATTGCTGCTCATGAGTCTGAGCAGATCTCTAAGAAAACATGGGCTGCTGTTGCACAAGTTGCTCTGCCGCAGTGGCTGGATGCCTTTCCGTGGGAAGGGGTGGACTTGCTGGGAAGTTTAAAACCAAGCTGCCTTCTGGAAGTCATCAGAGCTGGGCGCTGGTGTTTAGGGGTGTGTGCGCCCTGTGCCATGGGCTAGGTGTGGGTTTCCAGCTGTGGCACACTGTGTGTGGTGCCTTGCCCATGAGAAGGAGGATCTGGGGAGCCTGCCTGAAAATTCCCTGGGAATGCCTTCATTTGACTAACTAGGGGGCTTGCAAGATTCTTGCTCTTTTTTTTTTTCTTCAGTGAGTTTCCCTGCAAGGAGAAATCTCTTCCCAGCACCAGGGACAAGAGAGAGAGCAACCGCCCTGCGACTGATGGGAAATTCACTTTGACTCTTGGATGGAAGTTCAGAGCACAGGAACTCTCCCTGCTTTCCTGTCTGACCATGTAAACATGCAGCCCTCTCCTACTGGCCAGGCTGTCCCATCTGGGAGCTGGCCACACCTCGCCGCTTGGCTCTGGTGACTCAGTGGCTCATTCTGTGTTAGCATCTCCCTCCTTGTATCCCCGTTCACACTCTTTGTTCTGCTTTGGGGATGAAACTTCCAGTGTGTTACCATGGGGGGAAGAACATCTCCCTGCCCGTGGCACAGGGTGGTTTTTCTGGAATTGGTGCAAAGCAGGACCCAAGAGCTGCTTCCCCTCACCTTTGGGTCCATGGTGAACCAATGTGTTCAGCTGACAGGTACCAGGTTGGTTTGGTTTTAGGGGCTGGGGAGGGACTGTCCGGGATGAATGGTCCCGACAACTCTCCAGATGCTGGGGCAGTGGCAGTAAATGCAGTGATAGTTTTTGTTAGTTTGTTTTTCATCTTTAAGTGCCCCTGCTTTTTTGCTTTTATCCTTTCATCCCCCTGTCCATTGTAATGTAGCAGCGAAACACTGGCTGTCTTAGTAAGAAAACAAGGAACTTAGTACTAAAAACTGCCTAGCAGTGGGATACTGAGCATCTGTGAAAGGATCAGCAAGTCTTCCCAGCGTGTGCGTGTTCTCACTGTGTACTTAAAAGATGCAAACAGATAAAACCTCAGCTATTGACTCCTTGCTCTGCAGTGTGTTCAGTGCTGGACCTCATCGTGGGAGCTGCTTTTAGACACCAACATTTCCTTCTCAGTCGTGGTGAGAGGGGAGAAGTTTTTCCTCTGATGGTGCTTTTGGAGGCGTGTGCGTCCCGGCGCTGTGCTGAATTATGCATGCTTGCGGGATGAGGTATTCCGAGGTTACGGCGCTGCTCGGGCTGCTGAGCCCCGTCCTGGCTCTGCCAGACCTCCCTGCCTCCCTCCTGCTCCCCGTGCCCAGCGTGGGGCTGCTGCTAGTGCTGGGAGAGCTAATAATAGCAGCTGTGTCCTGAGTGCTTTAATGAGGTGCCAGCAGGATGCGAAAAAGGGCTTTTTAAAATAGAAGCGTAACTGTGTTTTCCTCTCAGCTGGAATTGTCTCACCGTGCCCGGTGCAGAGGGGCTGAGCTCTGCAGGGGGGGTCGGGAGCTGGAAGTGCTGAGGGCTGGGAGCTGGGGTGGGCTCGGTGGGGCTTCCCACACGTGGGGGCAGCTCGTGGGTGGCAGGAGGCTCCCGGCCTCATTGCTGCTGCGGCCCCAAGGCCCCTTTCAGCTCCAGTTGCTCTGCAAAGCCATGTGCAGGGATGGTGGAGGTCTGCAGGGAGGCACAGCCTGCTGCTAGTGGGGCTGCTTGCTTGTTCTCATTGCATTGCTTTGAGGTCAGGATTTCCTTTGAAATGCTTCTTGCTCCGGTGTTCAAGGGTATGCGTGCCCATGGATTGCTTTGTGTTGGAGGGTTGCTCAGCTCTTAACCCGTGTGGGTTTGTTGCAAAACGTTTGCAGCGTGCCGCTGTACAAACTATCTTACGGATCCTGCAGAATGCCTGGGCTGCGGGATATCCCCGGAGCAGCAGGAGGAGGAGCAGGGCAGCTCTGGGAAAGCCCGAGGAGCTTTTACGGTGTGGAGCGGAGGACAAAGGCGGAGGAGGGCGGTCACAGCTCCGGGGGGAGCATGCTCAGGGAGGCAGCCGTGGGGCCCCTGCTTGCGCAGACAAAGGCTTGTTATGAAATCTCCGTGTTGCTCTTGTTCCGACCTTCCCCCTGCACAACACAAAACCTCCTTTCAATAGCAGCAGCGACCGCTTAACGCAGGAGCTGGTTACGTAGGGCAGCAGCCGGCCCCGTGTCCCTGGTAGCACCCAGACCACGTGGGGGTTGGGGGGGGGAGGGGGCACAGCTCATCCCAGGGCATTCCTACATCCCAAACGCTGGTTTGGGTTATGGAGAGGGGAGCTGATTGCCTCTAGGGGGATGTGGCACGTGTGGGATGCGTGATTGGGGTGCAGAGCTCTGAGTGACCCCCAGGAGTGGGCTGCTGTGATTGGGGCGAGCTCAGGAGTGGGCTGCTGTGGTTGGGGTGTGTGTCCCTGGGCTTGGTGTCAGGAGATGCCTGCTGACTGCTGGTGTTGACAAAGCCTGCCAAAGGTACAAAATGCTCTTAAACAAATCAGCGTGGAGAGGACGGAGTGATGCAAACGTGCTGTGCGTCACCGAGCTTCAAGGGCACGTAAATAAAACCTTGGTGATGCCCTGAATGGTGATAGGAGCTTCGGGAGCGCTGTGCTGCATCCTGTTGGCTTTTCCCAACCCATATGGGAGAAGGAGGCTTCTCAAAAACACATTGAATAAGTAAATACGGGGTTCCCTCTGCAGCCAGGCAAAGGATTGCTCTGAGGCCGCTGGAGCCAGGAACCCAGAAGGATGCTCTGAGATCTTGGTGCTTGCTCAGGGCTGGGCCTACTGGTGTGTTTGCCTGGGGGGGACCCTATGGACACAGGGCTGAAGCTGTGGCACTGAGATGCTGCAGTGTGGGCTGGAGCTGTGGATTTTCAGGCCGTGAATGCTGCCTGGGGAGGGAAGTACAAAGTACCTAGGTCAGAGCCGAGTTAATGGTTTACACAGTGCTTGCTTCTGTATGAAACACACCCGTAAATATCAACCACTTCCTATCATAAAGGACGTGTATGTGCTTTTCCATTCACGAGTGCAGCAGCTCTGATAGGAAATCTGATTAGACACATGGCTTCAGGGCTGGGATCTGAAGGGAGGGCTGGAAGCAGCCTCAAAGGCTCTGCAAGGAGGTGGTGATAAAGAGACTGAGTGTGAAACACCTGGCTGGTCTTGGTGTAGCTCATGTGAGGATGTTGTTCACCTCTCCCCAACTTCTCATTTTCCTTTTGTAGTGCAGACTCTGGTGCTGATGGCAATGCTGGTTTCTGTCTGGCCCTGAGCCAGTGCTGTCTGTCCTTCTCACCCGGTGTCACAGTGATTCCCAGCAGGAGGTGACCTGAGGAAGGGATGAACAGCATTTGGGGCATTCTGGGGTCCCTTCACCTCTATGCTCTGCTCAAGCATCAGTCCAAGCTGCTAAAAGAAGCAGAAGCAGGCTGAGCTAAGGTATTAACACACAGTGCAAACCCTACTGTCTCATTAGGACAGAAGAATAATGAATGAGTCACCAAAATTCAGTACTACTTCTGATGTACGGGATGGCGGTGAGAGTAGGATCATCCCCAGACAAAACCCAGGAACCGAACGGTCCTCTGATGTTGTTTTTCTCAGATACACGAAGCAGACACTCCTCATTTGTCTCTATTAAGCGCTGCCGTCTGCCGTTGGCGTGCCGTCGCTGCGAGGCTCTGAGTCAGCAGGGCTGCCTCGTGCTGCCATTTACCTGCTCTGACTTCTCCCCTGAGTTCTGCAGCCCCATCCCTGCATCCTCATCCTGCTGTCCCTGCTGTGCTGGTGCCCTGGGTACTTGCATGGGACCCTTAAATTGCTGTACTTGGATTTCGCTGCAGCGGAGCCAGGCTTGCTGAGCAGCAGCATCTCACTGCATGAGGCCCTGACAGGTGGCTCCTGGTTAAGCCACAGCCTTTTTGCTCGTGTTCTTTGTGAGCCCGGATGGCCTTTTGTTGCTGCCTGAAAAGCTGAATAGCTGCCACATCTGTTGGGGTGAGGAAAGGCTCAGCAGATGCCCTGGGCTGAGGGCAGCAGGGTGGGAGTCCTTGGCGTCCCCCTGCAGCGGGACCAGCCTCAGCTGCGCTCCCGTGGCGTTGCTCAATGCTTGCAATGCTCTTCCTTCCGGGATTTTGCTGGCTTTGCTCTTGCAGGGCTCCTTGTGAAAGCATCATGCAATCACCACAGTTCTTCCCACGGCATCCTGCATCCTCTGCCCGCTTGTGAAACTGCCAACTCACGTTGGCATCGCCAGCAAAACATGTGGCCACGAAGGCGTGGGGGCTGCAGGAGATGTTTGAAAGGGAAAGTAAGCAGGGAGGAGGAAAGAGCCCAGGAAGCTGGGCTTCCTCCCTGCTCTCCTGTTGCTCTGAAGGGGACCACAGCTGGTGGGGGGCCTGGGATGCAGCTGTATAGGACTGTCTCTTTAAGGGTCCCAAATGGTGTGATGCTAAAAGCAGCAAGCAGAAGTAGTGGTTGTAGTCTGCTGCTCAGCTGGGTCCTGGTGGGGCAGGAGCTCTGCAAATGTGTTGGCAGCTGTTTGGGTTTTTTTTTTTGTTTGTTTGTTTCTTTTGCCAGAGCAAAGTGTGAAGCGCTGCTGATGGGGGAGCAGAAAAATAAAGATACATCTGGCTGTGGCAGCAGGTTGGGGCTACTGTTAAATCTCTGAGCTGCGGGATGCCAAGCAAAGCATGGTCCTGCCCTGCTGGGTGCCTGCAGGGAGCTCCCTGCTTCCACCTGCTGTGACTCACACACACGACATCATGGGGGGTGGAGGGGCTGATTCAGCTCTATGTGTGTGTGTGTGGGGGGAACCAGAGCATGTTCTGTGTGTGCTCTGCTCCCTTCCTTCCTTCCTGGCTCCCACCCACCTCCCTGCAGCACACTGAGGGTCTCCAAGTGCTCTCAGTCATTGCAGAATTTCATGTGCCTGATGCTGCTCTGAAGACCTGGGCAGCCCCAGCCTGGCACCATGGGCTGGGGGCAGTTAACTCTTGAACATGAAGTGCTTTTCCTATTGCAACCTTCTCTTTGCCAGACAAGAAATATAAATATAGTTGTGCCCTGGATACCAGAGTTAAAATGGGGACATGGGCAGTGTTACCAAACACACCCAAATATGCTGGACGTAGGGCACATGTGACCGGAGTGAGCAGCAGACTGCTGAAAAATAGCTTTGTTTTGCAGCATTAAGATGGTGGTAATGGAATCTGGGGGCAGTGGTTAAAGCCCTGAGCTACAACTGGGAAAACCAGGGCTCAGATTGTAACTGGGAATGGGGATAAGCCGATCTTTGTCACTTTCCTTGAATGTTTGGTGCTGTGTTTTAACCTGAAATGGGAAAGCATGAAGGTTTGTTGTTGGCTCTGCAGAGCTTGTTAGGCTCAGCACCAGTGGGTGCTGTAGAGCAGGGGATGGTGGAGGTGGAGATGTAGGATGCTTTTATAGTGGCTTGGGCATTACCAAGTCCCTTCTGCATCCCCCTTCCCCTCCTACCTCCCTGTGCTTGGCCCTTGGTGGGCACCAGGAACATTTCTAAATAGACCCAATCATGCCCTTAACGAGGCTGGCTGTGCTCTTCCATCCCATAGCCAGCAGGAAGCCGGAGTGAGGCTGGTCTGTTGGCTGAGCTGAATGGCAGAGAGTGTTTGGGAGGCCATCAGGAAGCTGTTTGCTTGCCTGTGGGTGCCTGAGTACAAAAACAAATGTCACAAAAGCAAATGTCACGGCTGTGCTGTACAGGTAATGGAGGTGGCTGCCTTGAGCTCGTTAGGAATACAATTAAGCTCCCTGAAAAACGCTTAAAAATTGGATGCTTTTTTGAACATCTCCTGGTTGTCTTGCTTAGAATTACTCCATCTGCTTCCTGCTGTTCAATTTCCCCAGTGTGCAATTACTATTTTTTTTCTTTTTTTTTTTCCCCCCCTTTAAACTTCCTGACTCCCCACCCAGGCTGTTGGAGCAGAGCTGTGGATAACAAAGCTTTTCTCCAGGCTCTGTCCCAGCTGCGTGCTGCTGGAGATGCAGCAGCCTTTCCTCCACCAGTTGTGATGCTGTGGAGCGAGGTGTGGAAATACAGCATGATTTTCCCCAAGGCCAATCCTATTCCTGATGACAGAGCCCCCAGTGCCAACCTGAGGTCGGGGCAGTGCGTGCTTTGCTCTGCCAAACCCAACCCCAGAGCTGCTGAAGGCAGGAAGGAAGATGAAATACACTCAGGATAGGCACAGTTGTTGCTCTATATTTAGAAGTATAATAATTAAGGCTGGTTGTTTATCCTGACGAACGCGGTAATTAATAGTCTGTGGCAGCCTAGCAAATCCTTCCTGCACCTGGGAACTGTGAGTTGTCTTTGGGAAGGGCAAGGGCTTCATTAAAGGGCTGCTGCTATTTGGGGAACATCTGGCTGCTGCTTTGGCCCTTCCTCGTGTGTGCTTTGGGCTCGTGGCCTCCGGAGCTGCCTGTGTGTGGGGCCCTGAGCAAAATGACCCCACTATGAACAGAAGGTGAGGTGTGGAGCCAGAGGTGGTGGCTGGATGCAGATGCTGGCCCTAAGGAACAGTGCCTGTGGATGGGCAGTGTGTGACTGCCTGGGGAGGGGGAGGATTTTGGTGGCACACGGGGATGCGATGCTCACAAAGCTGCTTCGTAAGCACAGTGAGAAGTGGTGCTGGTTGGTGTTCTGGGCTGCAAGAATCTCAGATGTGACGCGGGGAAATGAGGACAAGTGGCTTGTGCTGATGTAAGGATGTAGGGGAGAAGGATGCAGAGGAGCCCTGAACTCGTGAGGGAGCTGAGAGCTATTCAACCCCGTGTAATGCACAAGCCTGGCTTCTGCTGGAGTGCTGCGGTACTGCAGTGTTCCCTGCGGGGCTCAGGGCTGCAAACGGGGCACTTCCAGCAGCTTCCATCCCTGGAGCTGCTCTTCATTGGCTTTTGCTATCCACCAGGATCACTGGCGCTGGATCAGGAGCGCAGCTGAGGGTTAACAGGACGGGCTGCACTCTGTCACCCCCCCCGGGTGCTCCTCGGAGTGGTGGCTTTGCGCTGCTCCCGCTAGATGGAGATGAAGGCATTGCATGCAGCACAGAGCTGTGCTCGCACAGTGCCTGCCTGCCTCGCCTGGGCACGGTGCTTGCTGCTCTGCTCCTCGGGGCGCTGAGCTGATGGAGTTCTGCCTCTTTGCAGATGCTGCAGGATTGCCCCAAGGCGCGCAGGGAAGTGGAGCTGCACTGGAGGGCGTCGCAGTGCGCACACATCGTCCGCATCATGGACGTCTATGAGAACCTCTACCAGGGGAGGAAGTGTCTGCTCATTGTCATGGAGTGGTGAGTGCACTGGGGCTGTGTGATGGGGAGGGATGAGGTGTCCCACTGGGGGACACTGGTGTTGTGAGAGGTGTTGCACTGCGATTGTTCAGGACGGACTTCCAAGGTGCCGTGTGCCCTGCACTGGCTCTGAGTCATTCTGAAAGCTCGTTCAGGCTTCAGGCCTGAGCTCTGGCAGCAGATGGGTCATAACCAAACTCGCTTTGGCCGAGCAAAGCCAGGCTCAGCACCAGGTGCTGGCACCCAGCAGCGCAGTGCGGTCAGCAGCACCGCAGCCAGCAGCACTGCTGAGCCAGCCTGCTTTGGGTGGCTGCTTGATACAACATGGGGAGGAGGAGGGATGAAGGGGAAAGTATTGAAACCACATCCCAACCGCAGCTGTGATTTAATACAGCTTTCTTGCCAAAACCTCTGGCAAGCTGGCAGGTTGCCTGGGGGGGGAAGAGGGTGCACGGAGAAGCTCTGGGATGGGAAGAGGCTCTGAGAACCATATCAGGACCTGGGAGCTGCAGGTGGGATAGGCTGGGATAGGATGGGATGTCTGCCTGCATAGGAGGAGAGTGGTGGAATGATGGGCAGTGCATCCTTAGGGTAGGGACAGTGGGTGCTGCATACTATTGTGGTGACTTCCCCCTGTCCAAGAGATGCTTGGGATGCAGCTCCACGTGCAATGCAGTGTGACCATAACCATGTGATCTGTGGTACTCCCGGGTGGTTTGGTGCTGTCCATGTTGCAAGATGTCCAGCTTGAGATGCTATCTGCACCAGGAAGGCCTGCAGCTGTTTCTGCTTCAATTAGATAAGGCTGAGACAGGAAGTGCTGTTATCCCAGTTCTCATGGATAAGTGATCCCTGATCTTATCCTTGATCTATCTTGGAGCTGAGCCTTTCCTTAGGGCACCTGGGGAGCCCTCGAGGCCCAGGAGTCATTCCAGTTTCCCAACCCTTTCCCAGAGCCTTATCTGTGAGCTGCTCTGCTGCATTGGAGTCCATTTTTGCCTCTCTCCATCCCGTCTCCAAGCCAAAGTAAACCATGCCACGCAGATCCACTGGTAGAGCTCAGCTCTGCACCCAGCCTGTTGGGATTTGGGAGATGTCACCCATTCCCATGCGGGCTCATGGCACCTTGCTGTGCAGCCACCTGAGCTCAGCACTTCACACAGCACGGGGTTTCATCACCAAGGCGGTAGTTGTCTCGTGAGCTAAACTAGGCCAAGAAGTACTCTCGCCACATTAGAGCATTTTGCTGTCTTTACTGTAAATGTGTTTTTGTGGCTTGGTGGGCAGACCACGTCCGTTCGTGCCTGGCATCTCTGCAGCGCATGCGAATCCTCTGCCCCTCTCATTTCTGGAGCACCGCTGCCTAGAAGTATCGACCTCAGAGTGGGGATGGAGAGGAGGTGCATCTCTTGCTGAGCTCGTGCAGCTCTTGGCTGGGCACCAAAGGGTCTGACATTGCCTGAGCTGGGGCCCCCTGTCCCTAACCCTGCTGCTTCTCTTCCAGCTTGGATGGTGGGGAGCTCTTCAGCCGGATCCAGGACAGGGGAGACCAGGCCTTCACGGAGCGGGGTATGGTGCCCACCTCTATTCAATCCTTGGGCAATTTCTTGCTCCTTGTAGGAATGTCCCATTCCCCTTGTATTGGTATCAGGGTTTTGCATTTGGGGAATGCCAAGTTTGGATGTGGGTGCTCAGCCCTTGATCACAACCCCAGTTTTTCTTGCTCAGTCAAGAGCAGAGCTAAGGGATGATTTCTCAGCACTCCAGCACAGAAACACTGCCCCCAAATCCATAAAATACGCACTCTGGGGGTTGTGGTTTTATAGGGAACACATGATCTGTGGAATCACTGCTTGGGGAGGGAGGTTTCAGGTAGAAGAAGCATTTTGGCATCAGCCATAAGCTTTGACTCCTGGTCTGAACAGTAACCTAGGGGACAGTGCCTGCTGTAAGTCACCTACAAATGCTTTTATTGGTTTCCTTGCTGCTTCAGAGGCCTCGGAGATAATGAAAAGCATTGGGGAAGCCATCCAATACCTGCATTCGATCAACATTGCGCACCGAGATGTGAAGGTAGGAGCGGTGCTGAGCCCTGCCCTGCCACAGCACTGCTGGGGCTGTCCCCAGCCCTGCCCTCACCTCTTGTCCCTTGTCTTCCCGCAGCCGGAAAACCTCTTGTACACCTCCAAAAGGCCCAATGCTGTGTTAAAACTCACTGACTTTGGCTTTGCTAAAGAAACCACCACACACAACTCCTTGGCCACTCCGTGCTACACGCCGTACTACGTGGGTAAGCTGCTGGGGGCTGAGCTCTCAGGTATGCAGAGCTGGGGGTGAGGGGATCCCTCCTTGGTTGGAACTGGAGGGAAGCTCAGAGGGATCAGACTTACAGCCCATCAGCCCTGCACCCACCTAATGGTGAAGCAGTTTTTGGGATGTCACTTGCTGGATTGCTTTGTACTGCTTTTGGGGTTTGCTGCTTTTTGGGTGTAGCTTTGCTCATGCTTGCAGGATGAGCTGCTCCATGCATGGTACTGCTCTGTGCAGCGCTTGGCACAGGCACTGCGTGGACAACACTGCTGTGCCTGCTGCAGCTTCATGCTACAAGGTGGCACGGGCCCTGTGCATTGCACTGGAGCTGCACAGCCCTGAGAGTTTTTGTCTGCACCCCCAAACTCACTCTCTTATCCCTCAGCCCCTGAGGTGCTGGGCCCAGAGAAGTATGATAAATCCTGTGACATGTGGTCCCTCGGCGTCATCATGTACATTCTGTAAGTCAGCCATTCCCTCTCCATCCTGGTAGGGTATCCCATCACCTGCTGCTTCCTGCTGGGAGCACACACTGATGCTGCCCCCTCCATGCAGGCTGTGTGGGTACCCCCCCTTCTACTCCAACCATGGCCTCGCCATCTCCCCTGGCATGAAGAAGCGAATCCGCATGGGCCAGTATGAGTTTCCCAACCCCGAGTGGTCGGAAGTGTCGGAGGAAGGTAAAGCCTGTTGTGGGGCCACGTAGGCTTGAACTGGGTTGGGGCGTTTTGGGGCTGGGGGGGGAGCTGCCCTGGGACCTACCCGTGCCCCCTTCTTCTCGCCTTCTTGCAGTGAAGCAGCTGATTCGCAACCTGCTGAAGACGGATCCAACTCAACGCATGACGATAACGGAGTTCATGAACCACCCCTGGATCATGGTGAGCAGGGGGATAAAGGGTGGAGATGGGGGCTGGGACATGGGATGGGGGCTGGGATAAGGGATGGGAATGGGGGCTGGGGTAAGGGGTGGGGATGGGGGTTGGGATATGGGATAGGGATGGGACACCCCTTGCTGATGCTGCTCTGCTCCCCCCTGCAGCAATCCATGCAGGTGCCCCAGACCCCACTGCACACCAGCCGTGTGCTGAAGGAGGAGAAGGATCTATGGGAGGATGTGAAGGTATGACTCTTTTGAATTGATTTTCTTCCTCCAAAAGCTCTGTGCTCCGGGTGCTGCCTGGTTCTGCCTTCCCCTCGTGCTGGGCAGGTCGCAGATTGGGCCGATCCACATGGGAATTGCAATTCAGTATAAAATTGCAACGCAAATCCCAGTGGATGGAGTGGGCTGGAAAAATCAGCTGCAGGTCCATTGGTCCCATCCCATGATTTCCTTATGATTGGGACTGGGGGAGGTGGCAGGGTGTGCAGGGAGGGTCCCTTGGGGTCTCTTTGGGGTCTCACAGCAGAGCTGATGGGTGCTGTGCTCTGCCCATCCCTGCAGGAGGAGATGACGAGCGCGTTGGCCACCATGCGAGTGGACTACGAACAAATCAAGATCAAGAAAATCGAGGATTCCTCCAACCCTTTGCTGATGAAGAGGAGAAAGAAAGCCAACCCTGCGGAGCCTGCTGCACTCCCACACTGAGGGCGCCCGCGCCGCCAGCCCTTGAGAAAGCAATAACTATATATATATTTTTTTTAAGAAAAAAAAGACAAAAAGAGGCAGACTGTTATATCAAGCGCATGGAATTCAGACATTTATACCAGACTAGTTATTTTTAGCTACTCACCTGTGTTTCTGACCTTTCTGGAGCAGGCGATGTCCCCCATCTGATCCACGCTCTCCAACCAGGGGGGTTTTGTCCTATAGGTGAACGACGCTGATAATTGGATTTTATTTTTTTTCCCTTTTGTGAAGCATTTTTGTTTTTTATTTTTATTGTGGTTTTTTTTTTTTTTTTTCTTCCTTCCTTCCAAAGACATGGAAATTCCTGTGGTGACCTTCCTGTAGGGTATATAACATAAGTATTTTTTAAAACTACTGTAGAGCTGAAACCCTGACAACGTGCTCCGTGCGTGGAGCGCTGGCTTGAGGCAAGCTTCGGGCAGGGCTTGGGGAAGGAGAGCTCCCAAAGCAGCCATGCGGGGGTTGATGGGTGGCCTGTTGTCTCCCTGGCCTGGAAATCTGCTGCTTTTAAAGCACGCTTGGGGAAAAAAAAATGAGGAAAAAAGTATTTTTGGAACCCTGCCCTGCCTTGGAAGCCTTGCCGCTCGCCGGGGGCGCAGGGCTCTCCGCAAGCACCGCGTGCGTCTGTGCTGCTGTCTGTCCGTACGTGGCTGTGCGTCGGTACGGGGCTCACCCCCACCCTGTGCCATCAGTTCTGACCTCAGGGCAGGCGGGGGGCTGGGTTTGGGGGTTTTTCCCCCCTGGTCCCCCAATCTGTGCAGGGCAAGGATGCTTCCCCCTCTCCCCACCCGCATGATGCTGTGCTGGGGGTCCCCGGGTGATGGAAGGAGGGGATGCGGTGGTGCAGGGCTGGGATCTTGCTGCCCTCCAGTGTGGCTCCTATGGGGGGGCCGGGAGCGAAGCCCCCATCCCCGAGCAGAACAGTGGCGCTGAAGTCTTTAATCCATGAGTTATTAATTATTATTATTATTTGTCACAATGTTTCACCGCATTTAATGTGCTCGGGGAGAAAGAAGAACGTTTTTTTAAGGCCATGTTTAGTTTTTAGGCGATCTTTTAGACACTGTATGCAATTTTAATTTGTTTTAAGAAACAGTTTTTATCTTATATATATATATATATATATATAATTTTTTTTTTTCTCCCATCTGTTGGCTTATACTAACCTTTCTGGTCTGCTCTTCGGCCCTTTGGATTAAAGACTCTTATTGCGTCTCCCAGTCTCTCCTCCTTGCTCGCGTGGTTCCAGGCCAAGTGGCTGCTGGTGATGCCCTGAAATGTCTCCTAAGCAGCTGAGCTCCCCCCAGAGTGTTTTTCAGGGACACAGTGCTGCTGCCCCACCAAAGTCCCTTCGTGTGGGGATACGGTGAGATCTGGTGGCCAGGTCTGCCTGGATGATGCTGCTGGTGGAGTTTCTTGCATGGCATTGCTGCTGGGATGGGGGGATTTGGGGGCTGTGGGGTTCATGGGTGCTGCACTCAGGTGCCGGCAGGGGGAAGTAAGCATCCGGAGTTGTGGTTGTGCTGTGGGCACCGGGGCACACATGGTGCTGCCACTGTCTCCTCTCTGCTGGCTGCTGTCCCAGCAGGTGACACATCTGGATCTGCAGGCGCTGGGAGCTGCTGCTGCTCATCCCTGTGCTTGGCTGCAGCATCTGCAGGTGGGGAGGAATTATCAACACCCCCCGTGTTGCCCTCCTTGTGCTTCTGGAGGTGGAGATGCTGCTGCGCTGCTCCCAGAGGCGCCACTGCGGGCTGCTGGGCAGCTGTGCAGGAAGGACAAGCGTCCGATCCCACAGAGGTGCAAGAAGGAGCTCTGGCAACCTCTTCCCATCATCTTTGCAAGAGCCAAGCGGGGAGGAGTCATTCTAGCTGCCAAGTTCCAAAACAGTGAGCTCATAGCTGCTACCAGCAGCGCGCCGTGGCTGTTTGCACAGCGCAGCTCTCCCCACGGAGCGGAAATGTGGACTGTACAAACACGCACTGCACCCAGAGGTGTGAAGCACAGTAGATCAGCTTTGGGCTCAGCCCACAGCGGCCGTTAGTGCTCAGGCTTGCGTAGGTTCAACGTTTTGGAAAGAAGTTCTTTATAAACAAACGTAATCCTAGAGATAAAACCCCAGTGTGGGGTGGGAGGTTGGCATTTGCTTTATTTCTCTTCCTGCCCTTCCCTGCAGATCGCTCCGGAGGGGCCCTGTGCAACCCAACTCCTTTTTTCTGTCACCGCTTTCTGTCTGTTGAGGTGGATGAAACCAGAGCTGTGTCTTTTCTGTAAAGATTCTGATACTAAAAGGAATAGTGGGGTCGGTGTGGGCGGCGGGCGAGAGCGGGGACTTACTCACACGGGGCCATATTTTGTCACTTTGGGTTCGAAAGCAAAATTTTGAGTCAGATTTGTTCACAAAGTACTGGAAGCGAACAGGGTGAGGAGGATAGGAGAGGGCGACCGTGAGCTGGGGAGAGGCATGATGGTGTTTTCTATTATACCTGGGGAGAGCATCCTCTGAGCTGATGGGGCTGACGGACTCAATCGTGGGAGGAGGTGCTCTTGTTCTCCTGCTTTTCACAAGGGGAAACCTTTGAAACCCCGAGTGATGCAGGAACAGCAGGAAGCCAATTTGTGCGAAGATGTTCATTCACTCCTTGGTAGAGTCAACCGGTGAATATCAGCACTGTGCCCCTGCACTGATGTCACCCAGTTCACCCTAAACTTTGCTTGACCCTAACAGCAGACAGAGGTGGCTGATAGGTGGGGATTGAGGTAAGTGCTATATCCCACCTTTGGAAGTTGCATCAGTGACAGCATGCAGCTCTGAGTTGCATGGCCCCAGTGCTCCTTCCCTCAGCATCTCCTCACCATTGCTCTTCATCATTCCAAGAACCCGCGGTTGGATTCTGCTCTCCCATTGCTCTGAGCTCATCCTCAGCGCTGCTGTTAAAATAGCATCTGCATCGTATTCAACCTTTGACCAACCTCACCCGTCACGTCATCCCCATACGCGTGTGCTGTGACGTCGGTGCCCAACGCTTCATGTAAACTCAAGGAACCCATTCGTGTTATGTGCTGACTCTAAAGGAATATGTGAAAGATTCACCGTAATTCTTTAATGCTCGGTAGGAAAATAAGACCCACCTTGTTATTTTTGGTAGCAAACTTCCTGCTAAGAAGAAGAAAATACATTTCTCTCTCTCTCTTGCGGGGATCGGTGTTGATCAAAAACCTGGCGCCTCTCCAGGGGGACCGTCAGCATTTGCTGCTACCTGAGAGATGAATCACGGAGATCTCATTTCCTCGTTGGCGATGAGCAAAGCGCCTGCAGCTCTTGCAAGGACAGAGATGAGGCCTGGGCTGCTCGGGGCATAGCACAGAGTGTCCATCTCCTGTGGTGTTGGTCAATGCTGGGCAACCCCCGGAGGGACGAGCTGTGCTGGGGATGTGCAGACAGGAAGGTGTGTTGTGCAATGGGCAGCAATCAGAGCAGCACTGAGCGCTGTGCACTGCTGGCTATCTGTTTGCACCTCCAGTTTTCTAATGACAAGGGTTATGATTTTTCCCACGTGTGCGTTATCATAAGCTGTTCTCAGTGCAGTGGAAGCTAGCCACGGTCTTCTGTTGGCTGAGCAGGCTTTGCCTTCATTGCGTTTCTGCTCTGTTTGTCCCCAGGTGTGCTTTGCACAAGGCTCAGGTTTTGCTTCTGTGGTGTTTCAGAGCTGTGCTGGGATTCCTTGCAGCTCTGTTTGGAGCTGCCCCAAAGCGGCCCCAGTGGCAGGATGGGGATTGGCCATTTCTCCTGGTTTGGGGCCACTTCATAGGCCCATACACTGGCACGGCTGAGTTGCTAATTAGGCTTTCTTGAGTGTTTTAGTTAAAACGCCAGGCATTAGTCTTGCTTGACCCCATGGTTAGGTGGGTCCTGCTGAGTGCTTGCTGGATTTGAATGTAAAATCACGGAGACTTTGGACAGCACTCATTAGGGTGATGATGACTGATAAACTCAGCTGTAAAAATGGGCTGTGCAGGAGCACCAATCCACTTTTTTGCTGGCAGAATGGGGCTCTCCAGCAGTTGCCCTATTATATTAAAGTAACTTGGATGCTTCCCTAGCTGGGAAGGCAGAGTTGTTCCTCATTTCTCTGTAAACCCTGGTGACTACTGAAGCCAGCACAGGGCTGTCAGTGTGTTATGGATAGACAGTGAGGGCTGTGCTGGTCACAGGAGCTGGGCTCAGCATTGCAAAAGTGAGAAACTGAAGTTTCATCTCAGGGAAAAAGAAATTTGGCATCGCTGCCAGGAATTGAACCTTGCAGCCTTGCCTTGACCCCCTGGATTGCCTGGAGCAAAGATGTTGTTGCTTCAGGGTGTGATGAAATGGTGGAGAGACCCTGCAAGAGACAGGAGCACAGAAAGCAGAGATGTGAGGTGAGAGCTGGCTGGTGTGTGTTGTTGCATTGCCATCCCTATCCAATGGAGATCTCCATCTCTTTAATCAGAAAGCCCAGCACTTGGATTGAGCTTCCAAGGAGCTGGTGTGGCTAAGGCAATGATTTTCCTTCCTCCTTCCATATCACTGTACAATGGGGTGATATTTGGTAGAGCTTTGGTAGAGCTGTGCTCAGCGCCTTTCACACATTAATAGATGGCATAGGATGAAAAAACATTGCAGGGATCACACATCTCAGTCCTGCAAACCCCCAGGTTTCAGTTCCAGCACCGGGAGCCGAGCCCTCAGGATACATCAGGATGGAGTGATTGAGTGAACAAAGAGGAAAGCAAACGACGGCTGTTCCTGTTGGGTCCCCGAGCTGAGGGTAAGCGGCCATTAGTCATCATGAAACCATCTGCCGTGTCGAGGAGACGCACAGGGCTCAGTAGTGCAGCCCAACACACTTGCATGGGAAGGAGCTTCGCTGAAAACGGGAGGCTTGATGAGAACCACTGCCCCCCGCAGGGCCCTGAGCTGCTGTGGGGGCAATGGGAGGAATTGCTTTGCTTTGCACATCCCACTGTCCAACCCTGGTGCTTTGCACATCCCGTCGCCCAGCCCTGGGGGTAGCAGCTGCAGGGAGGAATCGCTTTGCACATCCCCTAGCCCCTCATATCCATTGGTTTTGCTCGTGATGCTCCTTCTGCTGTGCTTGGTTTCTGGGACAGCTGCAGTAGGGCTGCTTTCCTGGGTGTGGATCTGTGCTGGAAAAGGAGACAGAATGCTCAGCTCTGCTCTGTAACTCTACAGCATTGTCAGTAACCATTAAAGGCAGTGCAACAGGGTGGGAATGGGCAGGTAGAGGGCTCTAGCAGTACTTTTGTAGGGATGTTTTGATCTATGTTGAGCTCTTTCTTTTTTTTTTCCATTTGCCTTGCGTCTTGCTATGCTCTTCAGAAAGAAAGGAGTTGGTGATAGGAACCTGCAAAGCACTGATTTCAGTCACATGGGGCTAAAATCTAGGGCACAGAGAGGCATTAGCATGGCCCGAAATGTTAAAAAAACCCATTAAATAACAAGTGTTAACTGTAACCACAACTGAAATTGGGAGAGTTCTGAAAGCTTTTGCAGTTTTGATTTTGTCTTTTTGGTGCTTCGGTGCCCTCAAGGCATTGAAATTTGGGTCCCCATCCTGTGTGGCCATTTGAAATGGTGCTGGTGCCCAAAGGCGCCCTTCCTCCCTGTTAGCAGAACGTGAGTGGCTTTCAGGAAAGGTTCCAAAGAGGATAAAATGGAGAAAAACAGAAGGATTTTCTGCTCCAGTCATGGACACTCTGATGCATTTCCACCCTTGATGTGTTCCCCGTTTGAAGTGACATTTGCTTATGGAGGAGGGAAAAGCTAACGCTTGGGTATCCCAAGTCCTCTGGAGTCTGTGTGCTCACATGTGGGTGATTGAACTGAAGCAGTGGTGAAAACACAACTGTTTCACCTGTGCGAACACTGCATGGATGACCTCTCTCTCTTCTCTCTTGCTCTGTGCCCTCCCAGAATCCAGGTGTCTTTCTGATGGAGAAGGGAAGGATGGAGCGGCCGCCCTCATGGCAGCACCTCATAGAACTGCTGGTGCCCACAGCAGTGATTCACCCGCACAGCTTGCCTGTTTCACCATTAAATCATCTGACATTGGGGTTGTGCAAGCCTGGACTTTGCTGGTTGTCCCTTTCCCTGCTTCCGTGCCTCAGAGTGTGCCCTGTGCTTGAAGCTTGGGCTGAGTTTTGCTGGGCTCTTAGGGAGGGAAATAAAGCTTAGGAGCGTGTTCTTGGCTTTGCTGTTGGAAGGAAGCCCTGTTGGTGGGTCGCAGTGGGAGCTGGGTGGGTTTCCATGCAGCATTGGCTGCACTGTGGCAGCTCAGGTCAACTGCTCTGCTGGGTTTGTGTTCTGGCTGGTTCCTGATGTCCTGCATTTCTTCACCCTGCGGGAGCTGGGGCTCTGATGAACATCCTCCTCCAATTCTTTTCCCATAGGGCTTAATGGTTATTTCTATTGTTTTAACTCCTACATGGTTTATCAGCGTGCAATAAATACCAGGCTGCAACCTTTGCAGCAGCACTGATGCCTGGTCTGGAGGAGCTCATCCAGTGGTGAATGGGCTCAAGGAGCCCTCAGGCAGTGGGGTTTTGCTCTCAGAAAAAAAAAAAAAAAGAAAGAGATACCCAGTGAGGGAACCATTTGCTTCCGTGGGATAAGAAATAAAACCAACAAACCAAAGAAGCAGAAAACCACCGCCTGTGAGAGATGTGACAGTCCCACGCTGTTACTGTAACACCCAGACTGACTGAGATTGGCAGGAACTACATCAGCACTACGTGGTGTGGGATAATGAATGCAGCACAGCAGCCAGAATACGGCGCAGCACATCTTGGGGTGCACGAGCAGCTGCAGTGCCAAACCCCTGCTATATAGAACACTCATTTTGTTGTATTTCTCCATTAAGGCTGATGTTTGAGGTGTGTGCTTGTGGATGTTGGGGCACCCAGTGGGCTGCCACCTGTCCTGATGCATGCAGCACACGTAAGGGCAGGATGCAGCCTGACTGGTGCATGTGCCACGTTCTGCTTTGAGGTGGGTGTGAGTCACAGCTGTGACTTGGATGGTCCTGCTGTGTCACACTGCATGCTGCTTTCTATTCGTCCTCCTTTTTTGTCCAGGCGTGGGAGGGACTGCTGTGAATAGGGATGGCCCGAGGGCACGGCCAGAAGTGACTCACAGCATGAGCTCCTCTACTGGCACTGTCATCATCACTGAGGGATTCTGGCTTTGGTTGCCCAGGCAACATCTGCAGGGATTTCCAGAACCTCCTTCTGAAAACTCCTTGGGGATGAGACAAGCCTTTAGTCACAGGTGTGTGTGCGTGTGTTTCATCCAGCAGGTCAGTGTCGTGTGGCAGACATCCCCGTGTTTTGGTGACAAACAGCACGGACACACAGTCTGCAAGCAGCCCCAGCCCATGGGTGTCTCCTTGCAGTGCACAGCTGTGCTCTGTGTCCTGCACTGAGCTGCTCCAGCAGCCTCAGGTAACTGGAAACCTTCCTGCTCTGTACAGTACGAGGCATCCCATCCTCTTCCTTCCTGTGGTTAGCTCAGCAGAGTGACTGAGCTTTACTGAAAAACTCACCGCCAAGCTGACTCAGCCTTTTCCCTAGGCAGGGGCAGGTGCTGAGCTCCTCAGGCTTCTACCTGGAACTGCTGCATTGGGCGCTGTGTGACAAAAGTTGTGTAGAAGGGTGAAACTGCAGAGGGGGATATTGGCTGGTGTTAGATTGGAGGTGGTATCTCCTGTCTGATCTGGGGTCAAGACCTCATCCTGATGGAGAACAAAGGTGAAGCCATAGGATCAGTGAGGTTGGAAAAGGCTGTAGGATGGTCAGGTCCAACCCCACCCCATCCATACTCTGACTGCATCCCTCAGTGCCACCCATGGACTGCATGGGGCAGAGTTTCTCTGCCATAACACAACGGCAAAGGGATGACTGGCAGGGGGTTTGTTACAGTGAATATTTCATTAGAAACTTGCATTTAAATGTGAGTCCCCTGTGTCTTCTTGCTTTTCTGGTCATTAATGCATGCACTGTGTCCTTGGAGGTCCTCCCTGCATGCACCCATTCCCCATTGCCTCCATGCACTGGTGATGCTGTACAGCCCCGTTAACAGCTTGGAAGAACAGAGGAGAGCCTTTGTTTGCCACAAGGTCTTTATTAGCAAAAATAATATCTTTCTTTCCATGCAAACTGATGGAGCATCTCATACAGTGACAGAAGCTGGGGCTGTGCCCACCTTCAGTGAGGATCCAGCAGTGCTCTGAGCCAACAGCACTGCAGCGGGAATGCTTCCCATGGGGATGCCCTTCCATCTCCATACACACAAGAACAGAACAAATCACACATAAATAATCACTTTTCAGCAGTAATTTACAGAGTACAGGAAAGCGAACAGCAAACTGGCTGTGTTTTATTGTCCTGGTGCACAAATACTTCTAAATATTAGAAGCAAATGCCCTCCAGGTCTTGGGATGTTCCTCCATCTCCTCTTACAAATTAGAAACAAAACCAAATATTGCCAGTGTTGCATGCAGCTCTATGGATTTGAATACAAATTACTCAACCCACCTTACAATGGTGGCGAATTAAATATCCTCTAACTTCTAAAAATTAAAAAGAATATAATAAACACTGAATAAAACTCAACCAAAGACTGAAAACTACCCGAGTCAATTCTTCAAAGTGCAGAGTGTCCAACCCAGCAGCTCTGGAGGCCAGTCGACAGCAGCCTTTAAATCAGGTTCTATTAGAACCAACTGCTTAATTCCTACCATTAATTCTCTTTGACCTGGAAAAGCATACAGGCTGGGGGGAATAGCCAGGGTTAACTGAGCTATTGCTGAGGCAGTCATGAATTGTTTGCTGGGGAGCAGCTCTTCTCCTCCACATGGCTTTCCATGCAAAGCAGGAGCAAACCAACCTGGTCATTTTGCTCAGTGCAAGGCCGTGTGATAATTCTGAATGTCTCAGTGCCCAATTGCAACTGCAAAGCCAGAGGTGGGGACGTGGTTATGGAAAGAAATAGCTGATTGCTTAAATAAATCATAGCTGCAAAGAAGAGGAGCAGAGGGGGCTTTGCTGATCCCAGAGCTGGGTTAGCTGCTGCCCAACGGCTGTGCACAGAGCAATTGCATTCAGGGTGAACTCCGCTCATTCCCCAGAGGGATGGGAGCTCTAAAGCAACAGATACAACAGGGCTATCGTCAATGGTACAAAACACCAAACAATAAATAGTTCACTAACTAATAATACAATATTGTAAACATAGACACTGAGGTATTAGAAAAAAAAAAAAAAAAAAAGAAATAAATATTAAATTCATTTGGAAGGGGAAAAAAAAAAAAAAAACCAAAAACCAAAAAACCAAACAACAAAACCCAACGACTTTTAAATAGAAAAACGAACGTTAAGCTGTCACTGGGCTGTAAGCCTTGGGCTGAACCCCAGCACAGCACGGTGTGCTTCGTAACACCACGGGGTTGGGCTGCGTGTGCTCACTTCCTCCTCCTCATCAGCAGGTACTCCTCGATGTAGTTGATGAAGATGTCGAACTCCCCCATGGCTTTGTAGATCCCGTTCTCATCCATCTGCAGGTGAAAGTCAGCCCGTGATTCATCGGCTGCACGCGCGGTGCAGGATCCCCAGCTGTGCTCTCCTTCCACCGAAACCTCTGCTCTCTCCCCACCCACTGAAGGAACGCAGCAGCTGCTCTGAGCTGAGCTGCGCTGCGTCGGCACAACTTTAACACCCTCTGAGCGCGTGGATCCAGCAGCAAAACCTCCCTGCAGGCACCCACCTTCTCGAACGTCTCCTTGATCTGCTTGATGGCTTTGCTCCTCTTCTCGCAGGTGAAGAAGTGGTGCTGCAGAGGTGAGAGGCAGTGGGTTAACTCAGTGCTGTTCCTTCCTGCTGCTCCTGGGGTGACTCAGCCCATGCAGGCTGCGTGGTCGCAGCAGCTCCAGCAGTGGGGATGCCCATGCACACAGGTAAGGGATGCATTCCCCCCCCAAATCCCCACTCTGTTAGACTGCATCAAACAGCTCTCTGAGCATCCTCCCTATCACTCTGATTATCAGGTATAGAGAAGGGCAAGGAGAAATGCCACCCCAACGGAGGTTTTGCTTGTTCTAATTGCTCTGCCCCCCTGGCTCCTGGCCCCATCTCCCTGCCCCAGGAAGACACAGGGACCATCCCTGCAGTACAGAGCCCACTCACACAACGTCTCATCGTTATCTTCAGGCTCAGCAGCATTTCGCCCAGGTCAGTCATGCTCTGCTGATGGCTGGCGTTGCTGGTCTTCTTGGCGCGGGGCAGGACCTCATCTGTGTAGAAGTGCAGCATCTCTGACACTGACTGGCAGCCAAAGTTCCCCTGGTGGGAGGAGAGAGTATGCTGATGGCAATGCTTTTGCAATCTGAACCGCAGCAGTGGTGCTCAGAGGCTGGGAATGAGTGTGCATCAGCCCTGCTGCAGGCACCTTGCTGGAATAAGGGTCCATGGGCCGCATGTGACAGTGGGAAACATCCCGGATTAGGATCATTTTCCTTTGGTGGAAGGATGCAAAAGGGCAGTGGACTTGCACTGGAATAGTAATCCTTACCTTAAATTCATCCAGCAGTTCAGAGCTGAGCAGTTGGATGCTAAGTTCATCGTCTCTGGATTGCTGTAGGAGAATGCAATAGGAGAAGTGCTTTATGCAGACAGCTGTGTTTTCCTCTTTGCCTCCCTCAAGGGATGCTCTGCTTGCTTGCGTTTATGCTTTAACCCCGCTGCTGGCATCCCTTGAGTCCCCATTTCCAGGGGCTATCTGTGCCTCCAACTCCTGAGCCCAGGCTGAGCTGATGCTGTGCAGAGCATCACCCCATGGCACTAAAGTGCTCAACAGCTTTTCTGAGAGGTAAGAAAGTTTCATTCCTGATATTAATTGAAAGACGTGCAGCAGGCTCGAAGTCTTAAATCCCACTGATCGTGTTTATTTAATAACTAATACAAGCCATGCTGCTCATCTGGCTTTTAATCTGGAGGGTTATGTTCCTTTATTGCTAAAGCATGCTGGCAATAGCTGAAGGAGGAACCCTGGGGTGAGCGCCCATCCCTGCAGCCCCGCAGCACCAGCGGGTGCTCAGTGCACTCCGTGCTGCTCTGTATGCAAAGCACTGAGATTTGTCACAAGGCGATCACTCAGGCTTCGCTCTGTCAGAGAAAGTCTGTAGCAAAAGATTTCCCTTTTCAGACAGTGCTGGCTTCAGTGAGGCCGGAGCTCATTGCCCTGAAGAATTTAATCCCTTGCTGCTAAGTCAGTGCATGATTTGCTCTGCAACTTTTAGGGGGAAGTCTGCACAATAAGGCTCGCATTATGAAATCTCTCGAGTTCATTATAACTAAAACCAGGAAGAAAAGCCTTTCGTGTTATCTCTCAGCAAGCAGTGAAACCAAAGGGCAGCCCATAGCGCAGCACACGGCCAAATCTCTTCTGCCCAGAGCAACCTGCTGTCCCCTCATCCAAACCACTCAACTCTGCAAAATAACCCCATGAAACAGAAGGAGGTGTCATACTTACAAAATAGTCCTTAATTTCCTCAAACTTCGCCCTCAGCTCCCGCAGCCAGACGGGCAGCAGCTCGGAGAAGCGCAGGCAGGTGGGCTCCAAGCAGTGGGCAGGCAGGGTGCAAGCAGCCAGCAGCAGTAGCAGCAGGGCCTGGCAGCAGGTCTGCATCCTGGGGTCTTTATCCTTTATTCTGCTGCTGCCCTTGGTTGGATGCCACTGGAGGGCAAAGCACAGCTCTGCAGACTTCACCTTGATGGAGCCCCTCATTTATACTCTCAAAGCATCTCAGTTTCCTTTCCCCGCTTCCTGACGGGTGATATTAAGGGTATAAGTCACTCACTCAATAAACCCAAATGTCACTTGGGTTTCCCGTCAACTTTGGGTTTCCTGTTCTCTTGACCCCCCTCCCCTCCTCACTACCCATCAAATCTTTTGTGCTTAGACTCTGCATTTTTTTTCTATTGCTTGCTTCTTGTAAATTTAAATGAGGCGTCAGATACAAAGCGAAGAAGGAAAGGTGCTGTGTGAGCTTACATCTGCATTTCACAGCCACTTTTTATTTTTAGAAGAATGCTCTGCTCTCGGGGGAAAAAGTGTTTCTATATTTAAGTCTCTCTACAGGTTGTCACCTCTGATCCCCAGTATTGAGCATCACCCAGCAGCACTGCATTCAGTGAACCTGTCCAGGTGCTCTTCACTCCAGCACTGCTCTTATCCAACCTGCTCAAACACTGTCACCTCCTTTAGCACTCTGATGCAAGTATGCAACACTCTAAATCTTTCTTTTTTTTTTTCTTTTTAATAGAGTTAAAACAAAGTCAGTGTGAATGCTCCAGCCCTCAGCTGATGTTTTACCCAGGCATTACCATGGTCACAGCACATGGAGACACGATGGGGGCTTGGGCTCCTGGTGTCAGTTCTGCATGCTTTCCTGCAACTATCACTTTCTTAAAGTGTTTCCTAGCAGCACATGCTGACTTTTATTGCATTTTATCATGGGACCCACTCTTTGCACATTGATGTGCGCTGCTCACGTGTCCAAGCTGAACACGAAACCTTTTCTTTCTTGTTCTTGGATGCAATTTTGTTTCCAAGAAATGGACAACAGCCCCAGCCGAGCCCCCAGCACCAGCTTCATGAACCGGGTGTGCTCTCCTCCCCACTGATAAAAGTGACCATTGCAGTGCTGAAGATAACTCCACTGACGTCTCTCTTTCTTCCGTTTTCCTTTCTTTCACGCTCTCTTTCTACATAATTTTATACTTGTTTCCTTTTGGTGATAAGGCTGTTATCCAAGAAAGAGAAAGCGAAGGTTAGCTTGGCCTTTCTGGGGGCTTCTTTGAAGGCTTTTCTGCTATTTGGAAGCGGCATTCCCTTCATGCTACCTCCAGCTTATTGCTTGGGACAAATCACTCCGATTCTCATTTCTTTCACTGCCCTGAGCCTCCCTCAGTGTGAATTTGCAGACCTCTGTGAAGGAAGTTGTTACAACTAATGCTGGAAAAATGCAAAGTATTCGTTATACCATATATGTAGATTTCATTTAGAAAATAAAGGAGAGGAAAGTTTTGTATTAGAACATACATGAGTAAGAGCAGATGAATTTTGTATTTGTAATCAGGTGAGGTAGCTTCTCTAAACACAGCAGCAGTGAGGGGTTTTGCCTGGTTTATTTTCCTTCAGTTGGTGTTGTACCTTTCCCAAGGGCCGGAAGGGAGATTTTTCCCAATGAATCACTGCATGGGCACAGAAATTCTATCTGAATCAGAGTGTGTCATGGGGACCATGCCCCGCTTTTCTTCCCCTGTTTGCGTGCCTCGGTACAGTTTCTTCCCTTGACCACCAGCAATGAGGCTGGGAGGCCATGAGGAAGGAGAAGAGCAGCAGCTGACTCAGACCGAAATGTGTAGTATTAAACATAACCCATTTCACTGATGCTGTCCCACAGCTCTGTGCTTTCACCCCATGGTGTGAAATCTTATTTTGTATTATCTCCAAGCTGCCTCAGGTTGGTAGAGCTGTGTGAGCAGGACCCGATGGCCACTGAGCTCCATGGGAACACCAAAACCCTCCTGCTGGGCGTAGGGACGTGGCAGCACCTGGATCTCACCCCGTTCTCTGTGTATGTGCAGCTGGGGCCAAAGCAGTGACTTCAGCACCCCTAGGTTGGTGTGATTTGGGGAACCCTCCTTGCAATGCTCTGCAGGAGTTGCTCAGCGCTCTGCTCATGGCTCGGCCCTGGCATCGCAAGGCTCGGGCTCTGGCCATGGTGCTGACTGAGGGTCCCGGCCTGGGGTCGTCCCACACTTTCCTTCCTGCCCAACAGCTGAGCTCATGTTTCCAAACTTCCCTTCTTCTCAGCAATCATTGCTCTCCGTGAAGTCATCTCAGTTCGACACCCAGACCATACTGAGCAGCTCCCTTATGCAGTTCCCTCCTCCCTGTTTTGGAACTTGCTTTGTTTTTCAGCTGCACACAGTGTAAGCCAGTTGCGTCCATTCCACAAAGGAAACTGCCCTGCACACGCACGATGCTCGCTGTGTTTACCTGTGTTTCCTTCGCCATGGCAGAGATTTTGACGGTGCAGTTTCGCTCTGACTCACCACTGCTTACTGCTGTGGAAACGCATTGACTCTGCAGTACTACGAAGCTGTTGCATGAATGAATAAAGCACCTTTCCTAAAGAGTGTCCGAGGACGTGGGTGTATATCTAAACCTTTAGGAAACAGCTTTCATGATTGCCAAGAAGATCATTTCAGGAAGGAAATGTTACTCAAAAGCCTTTTGCACTCTTTGATGCTGGCAGTTTCCATAGGGGCAACTTCTCCCATTTTTTTTCCCTCTGGGTCTCAATCATTGCCTTTGGACAAGGGAACATGGTGTATTTTATGCACTATTATGGATACAGCTGCAGGAACTGCCTAGATTTCCAGGCTGCTTAACAGAATGTTTCTTACCCCAAATTCCCCATTTCTCATCCATTTCTATTTGCTGTCAGTGACCCCAGGGAAGTGGAGACTTTGCTGCCCTTCATTCACCCACTACGAAACACCCATTGGCTCTCTCGGCAGCACCCTCTCTAATGACTAACAGTTCCTGACGCATGAAACACATTGCTTTTCCTTCATGATCTTTTGCTGTCAAGGCACAAAATTGGACTTTTCACTTCTGGAAAGCGGCTTTCTAGCACTTGTTGGAATTTGCAGCTTGACTCATCCCAACCTCAACAGGTAAATCCCAAATTACTCTACGGAAATTTAACCTATGTCATTAATTGTATTGTTATGTAACCTTTAAGAGTCCCAGAATAGATTACTAATCATGAATAGACACTTTGTTGTGACCTCTAATGCAACTTCTACTGTGACACACTCTTACATAAGAATTTCTTAGTAGGTTCTGAACTTCCATCTGAACTAAACAAAATTGGAATCCTAACCTAAAGACATTGAGCAATGGAGATTTTGAACTTGCAATATCTTTTCCGATTAGATGAAGGAGTGAGCTCTCAAAAGTCATAGAACGGAATGTATTTTTCTAAGTAGAGTCTGAATAGAATTTCAAACTGAAGTTTCTAGACTCATTAGGAATGGTGCTGAGCATTGTTTAACGCTGTGTTGTTTAACCAGCAGCAACTCAGCACCAAACAGCCCTTCACCAAGTGGGATGGGGGAGAGAATTGGAAAAAAAAGAAAGAAGTAAAAGTAGAGATAAAGTTAACTATTTCCTAAGGTAGAAAAGGAAGAAAGAAGCAGCAGTAGTGATGATAATAATATATATACCCAAAGAAGTGATGCAGAACGCAGTTGTTCACCACCTGCTGATCGATGCCCAACCAATACCGGAGCAGCAGCTGCATCCAGCCAGCTGTCCTCTGTTTTATAGCTTTCAGCAAGATGTCATATGACATGGCACATACCTTTGGAGAGTTAGATCATCATCCCCCCCCTACACTCCCCGGCTCCTTGTATCTTTGCACACTCCAGCTCATTTCCTGCAGGAGAGTACAAGAAGCTGAAAGACTGAAACCCCCTTGACTCTGTGCAGCACTGCTCAGCAATGTCTAAAAGATCAGTGAATTACTATTATAGTTTTTCTCCTCATCTCAGACACTGTAAAGGAAATCATCTCTGCCAGCAGGTGCAAGACCAGCATGTCATGGTGAGCTGCAGCTGACAGCATCTCGGCAGTGCCACATTCCCAGCCCTGCGCTCCCAACTGCTGGGCATGAAGTTGTGGGGTTTTTTTGCTCATTGCATGCTGCAGAGCAGTTGAGAAATCCTGGGTTTTCTCTGCCAGCCCATAGCGTTCAGAGCAGCATGTGCTGGTTGTGATGTACTGTGGGCATGCGTTGTGCCCGTCACCCCACAGCCCCTGGGATTCCCCCCGTGCCATTGTCACTTGCCCCAAATGGCAGTGGGACGGAGTGGGGGGGACTGCCCATCTAGCATTGCTGTGAACTGGGCATGGGTTTTGGTGGCGTGGTATCATTGCCTTGGACAGAAATGTGGTGGCCGAGTCAGTCTGAATTACAGTTGATATTTCCAAGGCAAAGCCAAGGAACAAGGAACGAGTTTCATGATGCAGATTCCCAATAAAGTCAGCCCAAATTTGCTGCTGGCACTTCTGCTCCTTCAGAAAATAATGCAGGAAAATAGAATTGCTCAAGTTTTTCGTTCCCTTCCATTTTCTTATTTTAAGCTGACAGCGTGAATTTAGCTGCCACTTTTTAGTTCCCCCAAACTGGGAGACACATGGTGTCCGTGGGCTGCGCTTTGCTTCTATGCCACTTCCACGAAGAAGGAAATAATCAGCATTTGACCCCCTGGGTCAAATGTAGGCAGAAATTTCTGAAAAAAAATAATGCCCACACGAATTTAAACATTCTCATTAAATGTAAAGTATCTCCTGCTGGGTGCTTAGAGTACAAACATGCAAAGATCAGCTTTCCATGTCCCTTTGTATGTCTGTAAGTGGGAAGTTGGAGATGAATCTGAATGGTGGAAACCCCCCCATGCTGAAATAAAAGCTTAAAAGAAGAAGGGGGGGGGAAAGAAGAAGAAAACGAACCAGAAGTGAACTTCCCCCACTGGCTGCTGTCTGCTTGGGACAGAGAAGCATGGCCATTAGTTTCCTTTTCCTCCTGTCTGACCACATGTTTCCAAAACTATGAAGTCGAGGAAGAGCTTTTGTTGGTCACTTTGTGTGTGGCAGAAATGTGCCTCAATGGATGGCATCTCATTTTCCAAGGGTTTGTATGGAGAAGCACACACTGGGGGGGTGGGACAATCCCTGTGCCCTGCTGGGGTGTGCAATGTGAGCGAGCCCTTTGCGTGGTGGAATCCTTCCTGGAAACGCTTCCCATGTCGATTTGCCACATTTTTTTCATACTTCCATTAAGAAATAATATGCGAGATGGGAAACCTTTTGCTCTTTCCCTTCTGTTCTCCTCCCTGTGGGCACGAAACCTCGGGGCTGTGAAATCTACACTCTGAGCTGTGCTCAGGGCAATATTAACCCCAAACTGAAACCTGCATGTGAGCGCCGGGTGATGCACAGCTCATGCACTGAAACGTGTTTCGGTTTTGGTGAAAGGTAAGTGGATGGGAGTTCTGTCTGACCATCGGGATGATTCATTTGTTCCCCAGAAAATTGAAAAATCGAGCTGATAGCTGTCAGTTTCTCCTTTATTAGGCATCATTTAGTGCCTGCGCTGTCAGCACATTTCGTGCTCCCAGGCAAACGTGGTTCTATGAGACGCAATGCTCAAATTTGGGGCTGAGTGAAGATATCTGAAAGACTGCAGCTGGCAACTGCTTCCTCCTCTCCTGGACATCTCTGCTCAGTTCTAAAGCTGCACCATTCAGAGATTTGTCTGCCCAAAGCCTGCAGGGAGCAGGGGTGACTTGGTAAAAGCAGCCCCTCTGGGTACCAGTTCCCACATCGGCTGCACCCAGTGCATATCACAGTATTTCCAGGCTGGTCTGGGCTCTGAGCAACCTGATCCAGCTGCAGATGTCCTGTTCATTGCAGGGGAGTTGGACTGTATGATCTTTAAAGGTTCCTTCCAACTCTAAGGAGTCTATGATTCTATGTGGGCTGCTCTTGCTTATGGAGGACACGACCTCCATGTGATCCAGACAGAGTGCGAGAAGTGATGCTACATTCTGGGGCTGTTCATTTGTATTGTCAAAATGAAGAACTTTTCTCCAGTTGTGGCTGTGTTTTATTTCATCCCCCTTTGTTCACCATCCCCATCCATTGCAGAGCACCCACTTCTCCAACATGAACTCGATGGGACCCCCTCCATACTGCAGGAACACACGAAACACTGCAATAGATGGGTAACAAGAAAATGCAAATCCTGATTGCAGCTCTCTGACTGCCAGAGAGGAAAAAGGTTTGAAATTAGAACCAAGCCTATTACATTCAAAATATACAGGGAAGATGTGTACGGGGCCTCTTGTGGGTTTTGAAAGTAGAGGTCAATGTGCTTCAATTGCTTTTCATGCCCAGCTTTCCCCCCAGAGAACACTCTATAGTACAGTTTCGTTTCCCTGTGAGGAGCTGAGCCCCGCTGCCATTGCAGCTCTGTGTTGCTGCCTCCTCTTGCCTTGCATCACTGTCACCATTTGTTAGAGAAGCCCAGTCGCTAATATGTCAGACACCCACATCAAAAAGCTCCTGAAACCTCCTGGAAACTGAGAAGCCTCATTGATTAAGGCTGGGTTTAATTTCGTTGGCTGATTTGAGTCTCTGATATCAGAGATGTGTGTGTTTGAGAAAGGGTGCGTAGCTCAGCATGGGTGCTGATCTTTGCATCATGCATCAGTGGGAGCTTTCATTCATGTTCAGCAGCAAGGCAGTTTTTCTCAGGCTCTTTAACCCCAATTTTTGCTGAAATGCTGATTTTCTTAACACGATGGGGAAAAGGGAAGAAGCCAACCATCAAAGCTCACTGTGAAATCTTGATGAAACGATCATGAGCTCACCGTGTGCTCAGGCAGGGACTGCAAAGCCTTATGAAAACCCTGCAGACCGCTGTGGGATTGGGGCAGGAGTTCTCTGAGAGCAATCTGCTTCCCCATCCAACTCCTGGAGTTGGTAGGAGTGAGTTCCTGCCTCATGCACGCTTGGTGCACCTGCCAGGATTATGATATTAAGACTTGCCTTGTGAGTTTCCCTTTGAGGAAGATGGAACTGATGACAACCAGAACATGAGTTCATGCTTTATCAAAGCTGGGTTAGCAAGTATTTAACCCTCACCACCCCCTACCCTCCTACTCTGGTGACTAAATTAATGGTTTTCTTCAGAACAGCTGTGTCGATGCACAAAACCCCTCCGCAATGATGAATCTTAGAGGAAAAAAATTAAAAATCTCTCTTTTTTTTTTTTTTTCATTTATTTTTAACTTCTCATATGTAAAATCCTGGCTTGGTGGCAGCACTGCCAGGAGTGAGTCATTTGTGTGACATCACACCGGCACTGTGAAGGCGGTGGCTGAGGCAGCGGCACTTTCTGTGACGTGCAGCCAGGATTTGGGGACAGCCAGCAAGGACAGCAGGACCCCAAAGCATGAGACGTGGCTGAAAGAGCTGCAGAGTGACGGTGTTCCCCAGAGGATGCTCTGCAGCAGGGTGGTGTCACACCCTGGGGATGCTCTCTCAAAGCCCTGTGGAGGTGGTGATGGTGGGGCACGCGCTGCTCTGTTTGCACACATGAAAAGCAATGACATCCCTGGGCTGTGTGTTGTTGTCCTGGCCAACATGGGCTCTTCCAGGTGAAGATAAACTTGAGGAAAAAAACATGCAAGGTGGAAAACCTACAGGACATTCCAATGACAAACTTCAGGGCAGCAGCTTTGGGTAGAGGAAGAATTAAGTTTTTGGGCACCTTTCACATTCACTGATGTGACCCCTGGCATTGCCACTCTGCTGATGGCGATCTGGGCATCAGTGTGGGTCTGTGTCCCTGGGCTTTGGGCATCGCTTGTCCCTGGTGCTCTGGGTGAAGCTGAGCCTGGGAGGCAGAGAGCAGCATAATTTCAGAATTATTAAAGTGGTTTTGGTTAGAAACGTGACTGAGAAGAGGGCACACTATATACCACACCTATCAGCCAATTACTCCGCGCAGAACTCTGAGTCATTTGACGAGTTTACCGAGAAAAACAATTTTCTACTTTTGTCAGCAGCTGTGGCTGAGCGGGCGGTGCTGCTCTGATAGCAGCTCCCTGGTTTCTGTCGAAAATGGATTGCACTAATTAAGAGAAAGCAGAGCAGTCAGATTTTCAGGGCTTGGATAGAGCACAGCAGAACATTTCCACGCGAGCAGCAGCTTACAAAGCACGGTGCTGAGGTGGGGATTGTCCTCAGGGCAACCCCGGGGTCTGGAGCCCCATTAGTTCCAATGGGGCTTGAGATGGGCTCTGGATTTGAGGGTCAGACAGTAGCTTGACAATGACCCTTGATGTATGGCGGGGTCTTGGTTAGCTGCAGGATCACCAATGGAGGTGACAGACCCTATCATGTGCTTTTTCTGAACATTTGCCCTGCCTGGCTGAGTTGTTTTTTGTGGATGTTCTCCTGATGCATGGTACAAATTGCTCCCTGAGCTCAGATACGGTTGCAGCTCTCTGCTATTTCATCTGGATTTTTCTTTTATTAAAATGAGTGCTGGCATTTCTGTCATTCATGTCATCTCATTCTGGGGATCTGTGTACAAATCATTATCAGCTTCAGATTTGATATGATGGAGTACCTAAAACTGCTGTGAAATGAGTAATGCAACCAAATGGCAAACCAAGGATGGTCTGCAAAGCATTATCAGCTCTTATAGCATGAAACTACATTGAGATGTGCTATTGAAACATGCATTATCACTCTGAAATCCTTTACTGGAAATCTAGACTTAACACATGTATGTGGTCAGTCATTGACAGAGCAGCTTCTATTCAGGTCAGAGAATCTTGGTGGTGGTTTTTAAAAATTTTTTTGTGTGTGGTTGCTTTTTAGGTTGAAATAAAAGCTTCTGGATCTCCGAATGATTGTGGCGTTGTGTCAGCAGGGGCTGCTTGAAGTGCTGCTCAAAGGCTGCTTTCCTCTTTTGATTTCAGATTTGGAGGCAAATTAGTGATGCAGAGGGCTTGTCTTCTTACCTTGTAACCCCTGACCATGGCGACAATGGAGATGGCAAACCCCACCATGTACTGCTATGACAAGTTATTTGGGTCCTAGCTGCTTTCTGGGCTGCCTGGAAGGACAGAACAGGGCCACATCCCCAGGGTGCTGCTGCACATCAGAGCCTGAATGACGCTGGAGGTGCCCCAGGCACCAAGTTCCCACTCTACCATCTGATCTCAGCTGCATCATCGCACCGTGCTTCAAAAATCCCTATTTCTTTTTTCCTCTTCCTTCCCAGAGAACACGAGCCACAGCTTGCTGGTTTATTGGGGATATTCTCCTGCTGCTGCAGTTGGCACACGGTCCAGATCCTCTGCTACGTGTCCTGAGAGGAGAAAACAGAGCATCACCCACCCCATCACCCATTGGCTTCCCCATAAGGTGGATTTTGCATTGAGTTTCTCACCCACTGGTGCTTGGCTCGCCTGCCTCCTGGGCACCAGTTACCAAAAAGGAAAAAGTTTGGTTACCAAAAGGAAAAAAAAGAGAAGTCCCTTTTTCTCATCTGCAATTTACATAATGAAGTAAGAACTCACGGCTCTTCCCTTGTTTCCCTGCAGGGCTGGGTGTGCACTGGGTGCCTGGGAAAGCTGCAGGCATGTTTGGGTTCTTGCATGCCTCTTCCTCTGCTCTGAGCAAAACTTTTGCTGCAATTTTACGAGCAGCAGCTGGGGATTTGGAAAGGAAAGTGCAGATTAATGGGCATGTGCTGCTGAGGATCGCTCCAAAGCTTCGACAAGATGACATGCAGCCTGAGGTGGGTGTGGAGCTGCCTTTGGCTGGTTTCCTTTATAGGGACCAGGGGAGAATGGTGAGTGCATTTGTGGCCATTTTAGCTGTATGCAATACAGTGATCGGCCTGGGCATAAAGCCTATTTGCCTGCCCTGATGTGATGATGGATATACTCTCAAGATTGAGTTTCTTTATCAATAAATTACTCACCCAGCAAAACCCAAAGGCCCACAGATGTTCACACCCCATCCCCGCATTGCAACAGTGATGTCCCCAGCCTGCTGCTCTGCACCATAGTATGGAGGTGCCTCCAGGTCCACCAGTGCATCCCCATTGGGTACAGGCAGCCTGAGGAGTTTATTTAGCTGCTTATTAGTTTACGGGCTGAGCGTGGCTATGTCCAGAAGGAATGACTTACCAACCAGCCTGGGCTGTGTGTAATGATCACCTCCATTACCTGCTCTCTTGGAAACCATCTCGTGGCACAAGGATGTTGTCTCAAAGCTTCTTTTATCCAAGCATCTCTGGTCCCCAAACACTGGGGACATGCTTGAAGCTATGAGCACCCACCCATCCCAGGAGCAAGACTCAGAGCAAGGTCCCCATAAAATGTAGGATAAAGGTCCCCCCATGCCAGGACAGTGCTGGAGAAGGGGCTCAGCATCTTCCCAACCCCTGCTGCAGGGCCAGATGCCTCCCACCCATGGACACCCCAATGGCTGGAGCTGCCACCCCAATGCGGTGCTTCCCCTCAGTCCCATCCTCCCAACTCTCTGTGCCAGCATCTCCCGCCTCCAGATGGTAGGGAAACACCTGTGGGTGAAGGAGTTAGTCCCTATCGCTTGCTAATTAATTCAGTAAATTGCAAAGGGAAATAGGCGCTGGGAAAAGCAAGAAAAATCCCAAAAGTTAATCCGCGAGCTGTTTCCTCCCAGTACCTGGATAAAAACACGTCCTTTGGAGCTCTTTGGGACAGACGTCGGCAGGACGGATTGACCCGTGCCAACAGAGCAGGTAAAGTGCTGGCTTTATCCTTCCACCATGCGTCTGTATCTCCTGTAACGAGGTTTTGTAAGGGCTTTATTTATGAATGTCATCGTGAACACAAGCTACGTTTGAAGTATCCATGCTGTTCCATAGGGAAAGTGTTCTCCCTTGGGAACACAGCCTTTGGGGTCTGCTGCTTTTGGTCACGCTTTCAGCCCTGCTGTTCCAGCAGGCTGTCAAATGCTTAATTTACCCATGCTTACTTTTTGTTGAAGATTTTTGGGTAGAGATTTGTCTATTCACCTGCAGTTTTTGCTGTTTGGGGTTTTTTTTTTCTTTTTTTTCTTTTTTTCCCCCCACTTTCTTTCTTTTGGAATCTTTTAGTAAATATTCCTTCTTAGTTTTTCTCTCTTGTAACTGGCAAAGAAGAAATGGATAAGAGATATCAACCAGTGTTGCTTTTAAACATACTTACATGCATGTGTACCACCAGTACTGTATGAAGTGTGTGTGTTCCAGAAATAATTTAGCTGTTGGCATGTCCCTACAAACCTCCCTGTCAGATGTATGTTCCCCCTGCAATCTCACTTAGTCACTTACATACATGAGGTGTGCAATGAATGCTAAACGATTTGTTGGAAATCTTAGTAAGAACTATTTTTTTTTTTTTTTTTTTTTTGTGCTTTTTATTTTTAAGTAGGGGGAAGATTGTGAGGATACACCATTCTCAACAGGTGCTCCAGGCATGCTGGGCTCCCGTGTGCTGCTCTGCCTCTGCTCCATGACCTGCTGCCTCACCCTGCTGCCAGCAGCTGGGAACACAGTTCTCCACTTTGGCCCCTGTAGGATTTCAATGAGCATGAATGAAATCAGGGCTGGCTTCACCGCCATCAAAACCAACATTGTAAGTCTTACTGTGGGCTCCTGGGAGCAACCTGTGTTCCCATAGCCCTGTTCCTCATTGCATCTCTCTCTTCCACACAGCAAGCCCGGGACCCCATCAGGACGCTGAGCATCCTGTCCCACCCACACTCCCTGCACAGGGTCCAGGTGGGTGCCCTCAGTGCCCTGCTATGCCTCATTCCTCCCTGCTAACCGTGCTCAGGGCTGGGAGCTGCTGGGTGGTGAGATGGCATCTGAGCTCCTGTGCAGTGCATGGGAAGAAAGGGCAGGGCAGGGAGGAGGAGTGATGTGAAGGTGTGAAAGGAGCTGGGGGTCCTGCAGTGGTTTCTGCATGGAGTGAGCTTGATGCTTCTCCAGAAATGTGCACAGCACCCAGATGGGTGTCCAAAAGCTGGGAGACACAGAACAGGAGAGAGACAGGAGTACTGGGTGGTGGAGGACAGCGTAGGCTGCACTGCTCTGGAGGGATGGGAAGGGCAGGGAAGAGTCCCTGTTGATGTTCCTCACCCTTCTTTCTCTGCAGGGTGGTGGGCTGAGAAATATAAATAAGGTTTTTGCAGCTCTCCTGCTCCAAGGCACTGCACTTGGGCCACTGCTTCATGTCTCTAATGGCCAGCTACAAAGCCAGCTCATTGATTTGCTCACTCAGTGAGGCACGCTGAGGATGGGCCTGGAAAATCACTCTATATCTGTTATCAGTATACCTCAAGCAGAGCTGGAGAAGGTTTATACACCACTGTCAGCTGGAGAAGGTTTATACACCATTGTCTGCCACAGTGGTGGGTGGCAGAGATGTTTTCTTCTAGTGGTGGGAAGAAGGGCTGTGCCCATGGGTTTGAAGCACATGGGAAAAGAGGAATTTGTCCCTTAAGCCTTCAGATAAATGCTGCATGGTCCACAAAGTCTTCAACTTCTACGTGGACAAAGTCTTCAAGCACTGCCAGACCGAGAATTCCTACATCAACCGAAAGATCAGCAGCATAGCCAACTCCTTCCTCAGCATCAAAAGGAAACTCGAGCACTGTGTGAGTCTCGTGTTGCTAAAGTTTAGTTTCAGCTTTGGCATTTGGCATGCAAATAAACCCAAGCGTTTCATAAGTTACCAAATCTTTATTTAGAGGAAAGCTCTTAACAAGAATAGGAAGAAGCACGATGTGAAGGGTTCGTGTGTTCATTGAGAAACTGATGTATGTGCTCACTCACTGCCATGGCAGTGACCAAAACCAGCACTGGGTCTGTCTGGGTGATCTGCTCTCAAAGGAGCCTGATTTCAGGACCTCAGATGTAGGTGTTGTACTAAGGGACATGGTTTAGAGGGGAAGTATTGGTGGTGGATGGATGGTCGAACTGGATCATCTTGGAGGTCTATTGCAACTTTGGTGATTCTGTGACTGATTCTACGATTGATTCTGTGATTGATTCTATGAAAACGAAACCCTCCAGCTTAATGAATTCAATTTTGTTTTTCTAGCGTGATGAAAACAAGTGTTTGTGTGGACAGGAACCCACTGAGAGATTTAAGCAGATACTTGTGAACTACGAAGGGGTAAGCTGATGATTAAGCCTAGTAATTAATGCAGCTATTCAGCCTCCTTACACTTGGTGGTATCACAGCCATTGCAACCTGCTCCTTTTACATCCCTTTCAGCTGAATGTCACATCTGCAGCAATGAAATCCCTGGGGGAGCTGGACATCCTGCTGGACTGGATGGAGAAATATCCATAGAGAGGAACCGTGTGCTAACAGAGCTGCTGGGAGGGTGCATGCCTTGGGAATGCACTGTCCCAGAGCCATTTCTTGCTGACTGTTCGATCGAGCACTGAGCGTGCTGCAGGCACAGGAAGAGGCACACGCATCCACAGGGTCTTGCATTTGGATGGCAATGTGGAGTCAGCTCGAATCAACAGAGCATTCACATCTCCGACTTCTATCAAACGACACTTTCCAAAGGGAGAATTTTAAAGAGTTCTCTTTAGCAGGCAATAAGCTATGATAACTTAATAAAAGTATTGTTTAAATTATCAACTCTTTGCATAAGGATGGTATGTTCATGAGCACTGAGTGCCTGGCAGAGCTGCTCACATAGAGCTGATGTTACAGAGCTGCATTTGCCACTCTGGGCTCAGCTCTGGCTGAAAGGAGGTGAGGAGTGACAAACACTTGCAGGAATAGGTCCTTGCAGGTACTGCAAGCCAAGGAAATCTGTGTTTCCTTTCCAGATGATGTTTTCTGCAGTATCAGTGAAATGAAGTGTTCTATAGAATATATGTGGTTGCTGAATAGAAGAAACTTCTGGTGTGCATTTACTGACACTCAGCAGGAGGTTTGTGGAAGGCTGATGCACTTACTGTAAACAAAGCCAGCCTGAAACTGTGCTGACTTTGCGCTGAATTCTATCAGAATTCAGAGGAATTACATTTCGAGTTGGTGAAACTCTGAGCTCACCGTGGTGCCCTCTCAGAGCAGGCACAGCCCCTGTGGCGATGTGATCAGATGCATCATTTAACCTATGGCCGTGGCTCTAACGCCTAGTAACTTCTCTTTTTAGGAAAGAAACCCCCCCCACAAGTGATGTTGGGTTATTTGTGAGAGCAGTCAGGAAGCAGGAGGTGTCTGATTTTGTTTGCTTTTAGATGGGAGTGGATGTGCTGGGGTGGTGGGGCTGAAGTGCAAGGTTTCATCCTGCAGCAGTGGGGATGCAGGGGGAGGAGGAGGGTCCTGCACTGCACACCCCCCATGCTGGAAACTCCAAAATGTAAACTGGAGAGATGTGAAACCAGCCCTGTTTGTCCATGGGATCACTTCCATTGTGCACGGTGGATAGCCTCCCATCCCTATCTCTTTTGGGCTCTTTTAGCCTCAAGTGGCTGCACACACAGTGATCACTCACCGTCCTTGCTCAAATATTTGCTTATGCCAGAAAGGAAATGCTTCCATGGCCCTCCTTCACTTCATTTACTTTCTCATGTACAGCATTTTGCAGCGTGACTTCCATTCTCCTATCCATACACTTAACTCCTGCAGAGGAAAGGCTGCCTTGGGGCAGGTGGAGGAGGAAACTGCTTCGCAAAGGGACGGAGAAAGGGGTTTTCTCCTGCTGGAGATTTCCAAATCGCAGCATTCTCCTGCAGCTGTATTGCTGCTCAGCCCCTGGGGATGTGTTTCCTATTGCACCAGAATTGTTCATTCACTTCCAGCAACCGCAGGCAGGCACAGACCCATCCTACCCCTGCTGCTCCCACTGCTGCCCCGTGTCGTGGAGGGGAGGATGTAGTAATGCTCCTTATTCCATTTATTTTACCACTTGCTGTCAGAGATGCACATGACCGAGGCAGAACCATGGAACCTGAGCAGGTCAGTGCTATTTTTATCCATCCCCTCCATCCTCTCTGCCTCTCACCGCCCTGGCTGCTGCCTGGAGATGTGCAGAACTTCATGCGTTCAGGGCAAATTGCTGCTTCTTTGTCACATCTCCATCCTCACTGCTCCTGCAAGGCTTTATCTGTGGAGTGTTTGGCTCTCTTCACCAGGATCTGACCTACAGGCAGCAGCGCTCGCGTGGCCATGCACAAATAAATTGCTTTTCTCTGTTGAATAACCCACTCTCGAGGATAAGACCAGGAGACAACACTGTTTTAATTACAGTCATCATTGCTTCTGCCTGGACAAGCACAAAACCATCCAGGGAGACTGACCGCTGGTGCCTATTGCTTAATCAGTTAAATGGGTTGTTATATTAATTAACACCATTCTGTGCTTTCCCCATGCTCTGCCACAGACTGAGAGCCCGTCTGGTCTGCTGAAAGCTGCTTGTATCTTTATTGGACATGAACAACCCCAGGCACTCCTGGTCTGCAGCTGCTGCCCTATGACCAGGAGAGCAGAGGGGAATCAGAAGCAAAAGGCATTGCCTTAAAAGGATTTCCAGGGGGGAAAAAAAAAAAGAGAGATTAAAAAAAAAAAAAAAAAGATTTAAAAATACATATCTTGTAGTCTTTGGGAGCGTTAAAGAGGGCCCCGGCTGCGCTGGTGATGTTGGGGCTCAGCCTTTATGATTCTGGTTGAATCTCTGCTCCAAGCTGAATTTAAAGACGGAAAATCAAGCAATAGCAAATGGGGGCAGCAGCAAGCAGCGCAGCAGGCTGAGCTCTAGCAGTGAGCTCCATAGCAGAGCCAGCCCCCAGTGCGTGTCCCCATCCCTCATCCTCACACCGAACCACCCCACAGAGGGGGGATCTCAGCTGGGGCTGTGCTCTCCCCCATGGAGCTCTGGGTGACAGTGCTGGGAGTGAGGAGAGAGGCAGAGTAGGCGAGGTCAGCATCCTCCTTGGAGCCCTGCGGGAGGGAGGATGGAGGACATGGTGAGGGGTGATGGTCAGTGGTGGGGAGGGGGCATGTGTGGAAAGCATTGCTCGTCCTTTGGGTTAGTGCACAAAAATTGCCTGAGCCTGTGGGTTCTCAAGGCAGGAAATAGCTGCAGAAGCTATTTAGGTAGGAATTTGGGGCTCCTGGCTTTGAGGAGGGTCTCTGTAGAGATCTGGTTTAACTCTTGGCACTTGCAACTACAGCTAACCTGTGGCTGGGGGTTAAAGAGAGGTGCTCTGAGCTCATGCTGTGTGTTGGTACCACACTGGCAGCACAGGCTCACCCAGGGCAGGGCAGGGCTTGGGGTATGTGGGCTGGTAGGGGTCATGTTCCCCCGGTGACTGATCTCCTACTGGTGGGCAGACTCAGCCATGATGGAGGCACCTGGCTACAAATAGGGCCCAGGGGCTGGAGCAGCTGTTTTGGTGATGCTGCAGGGCTGCATTGGGGCTGCAGGTCAGTGTGCTCTCTCCCACCTCCCCTTACCCGTTTTGCCTTCTTTGTCTCAGCAGTGCTTTCAATGCTGGCTGTGGTGGTGACAAATTCTGCACAGACAGAAAGGCAGATGTTAGAGTGTGATGTCTCAGCAGCTGTTGGGCTTCTACAAGCCCTTGCTGCCTTCTCCAAAGCTTGGGGTTCTGAGCAGTGCCGTACCATCGCCTCCCAGCTGGGTCTCCTGGCTCTGCTTCATGCACACGTTGTCGTTTGCTCCGTACTCCTTTGGGTTCTCAAAGTCTGACATGCTGATGTTGGTCCTGTAGCTGCCCACTGACACCAGATCTGTGCAGGAGAAGCATTCATAGCGGTACTGGGAGCAACTCCAGCCAGCACACTGCGAGCATGCTGCCTTCATCTTAATACTAGTGACGCTTGAGGGCTTACACAGGGCAGGGACTCACCTGATCGCCTGATCTGACGATATTTAAAGACAGCAAAAGCTGTAGCAAGGACCACGAGAGCTGCACCAATGGGGCCCAGGATTAAAGCAAGAGTGTTGGAGCCAGAGCTTTGCTCAGAGCTGGAAGAGAGGAAGGTGGAGCACTGAGCTGTGAAAAGCATTTTCTTACAGAATCATTCTGGACTGTACAATGTACATAGATTTCCATCCATCTGAATGTCTATATAAGATGGTAGATCTCAGTGAGTGTGATGTTATCCAATTAATGAACTGATCTGAGCACATCACAGGAGGATAAGTGAAGGTGTTGGATGGAGGTACTGCCCAAGAAGCTGCAGTAGCAGTTGAGTAATAGATGTGTGAAGGTAGGCTCTCTAATCTTGACAGAGATGCTTAAAATTAACTTTTCTGTACCTGGAATTTCCAATTGTTTCCTTCTGAGACTGTGTTTACCTTATCTAGAGAGTAATCCCAAGTCTTTAGCTGTGACTTTTTGCTCCTTCTGTTGCTTTGAGCTTATTTCTTTGGAGGAAAGCATTTTCTTCATTGCTAAACTACGTGCAGTGTGCAAACAGCCTGTCAGCAAGAAGTTAACTTTGCAAAATTAATACGTGAGAGAGGCTGGGGAAGGACTGACCTTTCTGAGGCAGCTGCCCTTTGCACCCCAGCATCGCTGTTGGCTCTGCCCTGCGGAACAGCCCCACCAGGAGCAGCAGTATTGCTGGCTTCCAGATCCAGGAGCTCTGGGCTGATGTTGGCAGCTTTCCCTGCATGGTGGAGGTAAGAAGGGTGGTGAGGTTTGAGCACCCTAAAATACTGCCCGAAGCTGATGCTGAGCCCCTTGTTTGCTCATAGGGAACTGGGGACAGCTCTTCCTTTCTCCCTCCCAATGCTTTCCCGTCTATAATGATGAATGGGAGACACACAGCCCTTTGTGTGACTGATGTTGGAGGCTGCATCATTTCAAGCGATGCTACGACTTGTGAGAGCAACTATTAGTGAAGATGGGGTAGCAAATGGTGAGGGAAGAAGTGACTGTGGGACTGGAAGGATTTTGTGAATGGAAACCAAGGCAGCCTGTCTGGGAGAGCCCACATTTGGGAGTATTTCTGTTTTGAGGTGCTGCAACCTAGTGGACAAGGAGAGGACTCTTCCCAGCAGGTGCTCCACCCCCCGAGCTTCGTTCCTGGGGCTCACCTCCATCCACCTGCAGGGACACTGCCATGGTCTCCCCATAGTGGCCATTGCGTCTCACCCCACACCAGTACCACCCCTGGTCCTCCACTGTCACAGGGTCGAGGGTCAGGATGAGTGTTTTGTTGGCGGTGTCACAGCTGACATCCAGCCCTGGTTGGCTTTGGTCAGAAGCAGTCAGTGGGGTACAGCCATCACTGCTCCACTTGCACCAATACTTCTCGTAGGAGTAGTACTTGCATGAGTAGGAGCACGTTAAGTCCACCCGTGAACCCACTTCTGCCTGCACTTCCTCTTTTCCCGTTAATCCAGGCTCTCCTGTGAGGGCAAACAGAATGTGAAGCTGCAGTTAGTGGTTTAGCAGTGAGATTGGCACCCAAAAGGTGTGGGGCTGCTGGGGGGTGGTCAACCAGGAGGTGTGACCTTGAGAGAAAGTGTTCCTTTACATTACAAAATTAATGGTGGGGATCCCACATAGATGTCAGGTGAAAGCTGTTTTTTGTAATACTTGGGATGAGACCTTTGTGCAAACACTTCCCCCTAAGGCCAAAACCTTACATCTAGAGGAGCATGGGGGAACTGTCACAATGCTTTGCCTAGTGACAATATTTCAGAATCATTACTCACATCTCTTCCCAAAAAAGTGAGATCTGTTCTATCGTGGCAGTTGGACTTTAAGGTCTTTTTCCAACCTTAATGACTCTATGAAGCTTGGTAGGTTGTCTGGTTTGTATCGAAAGGGAACTGCTTATGGGTTCATACCTTCTATGATCTTCAGCTCCTTTGATGTTTTCCTCTCCCTGTGATCATTTGTCATGCACCAATAGAAGCCCTCATCGTTGCTGCGCAGCTGGTTCAGGACGATGCTGAATGTGCCATTCTTTGGGTTGTCAAACATGGCCACTCGTCCTTCGTATGAGATCGACAAGAAGCCAGTGTTATCTATGATCCGAGCACAGCCTGTCGTTCTCCATTTGCACAAATACTTCAGCGTGTAATTCTTGGTCGGGTCGTAGTTGCAATCAATAGTTGCTGAACTTCCTTTTACTCCAAATATTGTGTCCTTTTCCTGTGAAGCTTTTGTCCCTGGAGATGAAAACGAAATGAGCAGCCTGACCTGCTTACCTTGTGCCATGTGGCAATGTTCAAGTACAGCCAGGTGATGCTCGGGGTGCAGATCTGAGGGAACCATTCTGGCACTGCCAGAATTGACCCCAAAGGGTCTTCCAGGCCTTTCCCTTTCCCAAATCCTCTGATGGTGGTTGTCCTTGTGCATTGGCCTTTCTTAGTTTTGGCCATTCTGCTAGATGAAGGGTGGTCTTAAAGTTCTCCTTGAGTAAGTGAGATTGTTAGTGTTGCTTCTAAAGAAAAGCAGGGAAAAAGGGAAACAAAGCACTGGGAACAGCTCACTCACCCTCATAGACGTGCACATTCAGCTCCTTCGTTTCTCCATACTCTCCATAGGAGCCAACCCCACACAGGTACAGGCCAGCATCTTCCCAGTTCACCTGGGTTATCATGATGCTGAATGCACCTTCTGTGTTATCATTGCTCAGCAGGACTCTCCCTTGGAAATCCGAATCTATTTGCCCATACGTGTCGACGATGTTGCGGCAGCCGCTCTTCTCCATCTTGCACAAGAACTTCCTTGTGCTGGAATAATCCCCTCCGAAGTCACAGGCCATGCTCACAGAGCCCTGCAGCTCCACATAGAAGAGCTCAGCTTCTTCGGGTACGTCCGGACCTGTGCAATCAGAGAGCGGTCAGTGCGTTCCCTATTGGAAGCTGGGTGATGGGCAGTCCTGCTGTGAGCACCTCTCCCTGTGTCTCAGTGGCTGAGAAGTCAGTGCTTTCCCAGCAAGGTTTGTTGCATTGAGTTGTGTATCTGATTTCTATGCCAGATTTTTGGTTAGAGGAAAATCTGTTCTGTAGGAACATTAGTGGGGAAAGAGACCCTGGAAGCATGGAATACCCTGAGCTCTTGGATGCTATTGTTGGGCAGACATCCCACAGAGCTCTATCAGAAAGGAGAAGAAAAAGTGAAAGAAAAAGCTGTGATTACCTTCAGAAACGTCCAGTTTGACCCTGTTGGAGAGCCCTTTGCCATTGAGCCCGATGCCACACTGGTAGGTGCCCTGGTCTGCTAGGGCCAGCTGTGAGACGTTGACCAGCATGATGCCCTGCTCCGGGAAGTCAGCAATGGTAACTCTGCCCTGGTAGCCCCGTGCTGTGTATCCACTGGTGGATATCACAGTCAGGCAGCTCCTGGAGGATTCCTTGCACCAGTACTTCCTATCGTGTCTGTTCACCGTGGTGGGAGGGTAGAAGCACTTGATGCTAACGGAGCCATCGACCAGGCCGTACACCTGCTGAGGTCCAAACACTGGGTTTAAGCCTGCAAGAAGAAAACCCATTGGGTGTGCATGCCATGCGCCATGCAACCATGGCTGTGCAAAGAGCTGCACGTCCTGGTGTGCTCTGAAAGGTCCCATGGCAGTGCTGGGTGTGAATGGGGACCCCAAACCCTTCTCTCTCCCTTAGGAGTGCACCATCTGGTTTAATGTTGCTTGCAAACCTCTGTGCTCTGGGCAGGTTACACTTACTTGCTTTGGGAGGATATCTACTTTTTGCAGATTCAGCAGGGAGGAAGGAGAGCAGGAAGATGAATGCCAGCAAAGTCATTCTTCTTGCATTCCCTGGAAAAGGCACGGAAATTGGTGAATAATAGCACTTGCAAAAATGATTAATGGTCAAGTCACCTGATAATGTCTCTGTCTGGATGATAAGAGCATTGTGGCTGTTAGAGAGAAATACAACATTTAATCACTTGTCAAGCAATTTAATAGGAAATGGGGAGCTGATATCTGTCCTTGCCCGTTTTGCTACAAGGCACTGTGACTACCTGTGCATCTTAACACCTCAACCACGTCAAATGGCAGGAGTTGTTTTTACCATAAGCCAGTTAATGCCAGGCTTGCAGGCTGATTGTGGCTGTCTCTTGGGCAGGCAGCAGTGGCAATGTGCACAGCACAAGGAGCGATTTTGGCCAAATTGGGGTTGATCCAGAGTCAGAAGTGACATTTGGTATTACTCGTTACATTGGAACAGCTCATTGGAAGACTGAAGATCACAGATGGCCCAAAGGCTGCTGAGCCCCAGCAGGACTGGAATTCAGGGTGTCCAGAGCTGGGCTGCTCTCACGACCCTTGCCAGGGGATAATGCCACTTGTGATGGTTTGTTGTCCATGCAGTGAAAGAAGGGTTTGTTCCCTTCTGAGCCCGGGTGCCAAAACCGCTCCTTGGGAAAACCTGCTTGTGTAGAGCAGTTCCTGTCTGAAGCCTGTATTTAATTTCTGATCTTTGCTTCCCTGTTCTCTTCAAGAACGTGATAGAGTTGGGCCTTTTCTCGCCTTGGCTGCTGACAAAGTTGGTGAAGTGAGGAGATTTAAACCCTATGGAGAAGCAGAGCTGTGCAGCCCTGGCAGGACTCAAAACGATGGCTTTGGGGAGCACCAAACCAAGCTGCTCATCTCCTGAAATTTGCCCATAGGGTGAATATTTATGGCTTATCCCTGTTTTGATATCAGTGATGGCCCAGGAGAAGCCAAAGCTTCTAATTCACACTGATGTGAGTGTGCTGTAGGACTCTCCATAGTGAGCAGATGCATTTCCAGACTGTTGATCTAGCCATTAATTATTACGAGCTATACTGAAGATGATGGATGCCAAAGAAAGTCTTTATAAACAGTCACAGGAATTTGATTTCTGGACATCAGGTGATAGGGTTTGTTTTATTAGGGGTAATTCCCAGTAGAAGAAAAATGCCTTTGCTTCCGTGTGAAGATGAAAGGTGCTCTGTTATGCTTTCTTCCTTGTATTGGGACTTTTAATTGCTCGGCGTCCACTTGCCTATGGCTAATAATTAACCCACTGAGCATGAAAAATGCTTCTTCATACATATCCCACAGGCAGCCAGCAGGGCAAACAAACCATGCGATGTGGAAAGCAAACAGTGCGGCACAACACAGACCCACAGGGCTCCTGTGGCTACTGCTCCCCTGCTGCCCTCCCACACTCAATGCAGGGCGAGACAAGGACAGGTCCTGGGTCAGCTTTTCTCCCTTCTTGGCATGGTTTGTGTTGGTCTGATTCCTTCCCAAAGCAATCGTCTGCCAGGCAGTGAGGGGTTATGGAAGTCTGTTTAGAAATGAAGCTACAGCTGTACCCAGAAAGATGTACCAGAGTCGTCTGCACATGTAAGAGCAGAAAGGTTTTGCATCTTTGAGGCCACATGGATGTGGCTGTGCCTACCTGAGGATAACAGTTTGCATGTAGCACTGCACACATCTGTAGCTCTGCACTGCCTCTGCTCCTGCTCTGCTGCTAACATCTTGCATCACTTCACTGAATGCATGGAGGCAGATCCCATGCACAGCCACGTTACATAAAGTCTGGGCTGATCCACTGAGCAGGCTGCATGGAAAGCCCCTGTGGTGCTCTGAGTGCCCAGAGATGCTATCCAGTGTGTGGATGAGCGCTGCTGGATGCTCTGCATGAGGCAATCACAGTTTGAGATGCTGGGGGAGAATCACTCTCAGCCTGCTGATAGCACAGCTCGGGTTCCTTTGTGCTTTCAGAAGACTGGGTTTGCTGTCTTCAGTCAGAGGACAGGATTAAATCTCAGATCACAGCTAAGAGAAAGTGCTGCTGAGCTGCGTGGGAATGCAAGTAAGTGGTTGTGCATGCAATCTGCATTAACACTGCTCCCATGGGTGGTTCTGAGAGAGCCCTCGCATCCTCGTGAAGTCTGGCATGAAGCACGAGGCTTGTGTGCTCCCTGTAGCTTCCAACAGAAGCCAAATTGGGTCACCTCATGCAGGAGGGGTTGCCATAGGCTTCATAGATGCCTCCATCCTTTGCATGGGGCTGTGTGACACGGCTGCTCTCATCTCTGAGCTGTTCCACTGGGCTCAAATGGCAGCTGGACTCTGCTCCTGCTGCACTGCTCTGTGTGTCTGCGCTGGGTTCCTGGTGTCCTTGGAGCAGGGAAGACTGAGTGTGAGACCATGGTGTCCCTATTGACTGGTGGGTGCTGGGAACTGTGCTGGCACCAGCCCTTCATGAGTGCATCATGTTGGGCATCATGCAGGCTGGTGGGAACCTGCACATGGCTGGGTTGGTTGCCTTGGTTTGTTCAGAAGCAGCATTCATTGTTTGGGCTGCTGAGCCCAACGCTTTGCATGTAGTGACTTAAAAACCTGATGCATTAAAACCTGAGTTTGAGGTTGTATGGGAGGTGATTCTATGAGATGGCCAGGAGAAGAGAAGAGGGAGCTCAGTTATTCCCAGTGGGAAGTGTCTCTGAAGCTGCTCTGCAGCACAGGGCAAAGAAACTGCAGATGAGAAAAGATGAGCTGGCATTTTGGACATTTCAGGCCAAATTCTGGTGCTTAGTTTAAAACATTTTGATGGCTACAGGGAGGAAAAAGGACAAAGGATGTCCTAGTTCGTGCCCATTTGCAGCATGGGATCAGCAGAGGAGCAGCCGCTGTTGGAAAGTTTCTCCTGTGGTCAGGAGGCTGTGTCCCCTCCTGTCACCAATCCCTGATGCTGCAGAACAGGTTGTCTGGATCAGCACCAGCTGTGGGCTGGGTGTATTCTCATTTCTTCCTTTGTTTTTGTTTTTAAATAAACTCAAATCTTGTTTTTCTGAAGTAGAATCAACTTTAATCTTGCAACATCAAAACTGCTGGCTCCTTCCTCTTCCCTGCCCCCACATCGTGTATTTCGAAGTTGAGCAGCACAGAACTGTGCAGCAGCAGAACTGCCAAGTGGGCTCTGCATGCTGCTGCGTGAGCCCTCCTCTCCCAAGATGGGTTGACCTGGACATTGGAGAGGAATGCCCTCAGTTTATGCTGATACAAAGGAGATCAGGACTTGAAACAAATTACGCAAGCGCAAGCAAGGAGCTGCTCTGAGTAGGTATGAAAAAGCAGAGTTCAGTTCCCAAATTCTGCTGACTCAGCTGCAAGTTTCTCACCTGAGTAACCGGTGTACTCACATGGTGCAGCTTGCAAGGGATCAATAGCGTGTAATCTATTAGCCATTAACTATTGCTCTTAACAATGACCAGTGTCAAGGACGTGCATTGGGATCAATGGAACGCAAAGAGCTGGTTCCTAGACAATTCTGCTTTGCGTAGCGTTTGCTGTTATTCCCATAATTAAGAAATGACATACAGAATGGAGTAATATATACATTTTTTCTCCCTCAAATCCTTTTAAAATCAGACCCGCTTATATTGGGGGTGAGCTGCGTGGATGCAAGCTGCTGTGGGTGTGATGCTGAGCAGAACAGTTGGGGTTGCATTGAGGAGGAACATGGATGTGGATGCTGGGGGAGATTCTTGGTGCCTGGAAGCAAAGCACAGAATCGGCTGTCCTGCTGCCCAGCACCAAAGCTCTCTACATCTTCACGGGACCCATCACAATGACTGCATTGATGGCTGCCTTATGAGTGTTGCTAATGGGGAAAAGCCACCCGTCCCCTTGGATAGAGCATTTCATTGCACTTCGTGGAGGCGAGTGAGCAATGGACTTGTTAAAAGATCAGCCTGACCTGAACACATACCGAAAATAAATCCTTCATGTTCCAGATTGATGATGCCTGCTTTACAATATGGAGAGGTTAAACAGGGCGTGCTGATTTTGTGATACAATGAGCAGAGGCAGCTAGGCAGATCCTGCTGGAGATTATCAACAAAATCAACAGCCTTCAGGAATTCCTGCAGCACTTATTGCATCCCTAGCTAAGAATCCCTTTTGCTCCAGGTAAAACTATGAGATGAGCACTATTTTTTGGATAACAAATGAAAAAGAATGCCCAGATGATCCCCATGGTAATGACTGAATTTTGCACTGAGGTGGTGCTGATGATGACCTGATTGGATGCTCCTGTAAGCTGTTAGATGTGCCCCCATACTAACGTGTTGCTTTTCAGATGGGATTTGAATGGTTCACTTATTTCTTGTCTCTGTTTCTAGTCTCTTAGGCTGGAAAGTGAAACCGAGACTACAAATTGCTCTTCTAGTTTAAAACTGTGAATATTCCTGGAGCTTGTAATCCAAAAGCACTGCAGTGGTGCTGTGCTGTGAGAGCTGGATGAATGGAGAGCGCTTGTGCACCTGTCTGTGGCCACAGCCTGGCTGCTATTGGCAAGCATTATTTCTCTATACAAATGCATTAAAAGTCCAAAAGGACTTTGCATGGTAAGCATTTAAGTGTGCAGAAACCCACCCTTTGCTGTGGTACATTCCCAAATCCATATCCTTATGACTGCCTCCGTGCAGCCATTCAAAAGGCTGTAATGACCACAATAGTATTTACTAACAATTATTTCCTATCAGTGCAAATATTGTAATGATAATTAAACTTATTTCCAGAAACGGAAAATTCAAAGTCTATCACAGAGAAGGAAGATAATATTATGAGCTTGATTCTGCGCTTCTGATGTTCTTTTAAAGTAAGACAGCATCTCTTCACCAGCGAGACCTGCACGTCCATGCATGGCTGTACAAAGCTGCTAATTTGAGGTGAATGAGTGAGAGGAAGACAACGAAGAAGCATTACTTACACATCAGGTTACTTCCGCAGACCATTTTGTACTTCTTGCTTTCTCTTTGCTTCACCACTCCTGGCTTCGTGGTTGACCCCAGGACCTCCTTGTGTGTGTGTCTGTCTGTCCCGTCTCCCTCCAGGACACCAGGCTCGGGCAGTGCCAGCCAGTTTTAAATACTCATACTTCTAGCCCTGCATTTCCACCTGTTGTGCCTTAAGGGAACAGCATCCAAGCCCAAGTGAGTCCTGAGCCACGTGGGAGCAGGGCAGCCAATGCTCCTCCTGGCTCCAGCTGGCACTTGGCTGTGGGTGCAGCCTCCCGATTGCACCCTGCTGTTGTGCAACCAAGGGTGGGCTCTGGCTCAGGGTGCTGCCCTGGCACCTCTGCTGGCTTTGGGAAGGGATTCAGCTTGATGCCAACTCATGGGTCTGCTTTGTGTGGAGCATACTGGGGTCCTGTCCCCATCCCTCTTTCTTTGGCACTGCACTCAAAGGAGAACTCCCCTGTGCAGGGCTCACCTATATTCCCAAGTTGTGACATCCTCAACCAACAGAGGAAGTGTTTGATAGAGCAAATCTGGGCAAAAACATCTTTGTCACTGGTTTTCCATCTTTTGGAAACCAGTATCCCAAAGCAGACCCAGGCACGTTGGCTTCCCAGGTAGGGCAAGTCGGCGTTACTATGGAGGTATGCCCCATTCCTGCCCTCTGTCTCTACCTCCTCCTGGGGAGAGTAAGGCTTGGCCTTATCTGTGTAGGGCAAGAGCTCCGTATGTTCTTTAAAATGAAATGTGTGTGGGTGCTTTGCTGCTGTGTTCAGCCTTGCTGCTCTGCTCCCCTGCTGTGAAACATTGAGGGTCCCAAACAAGAGTTCCTTCTGAATAGTGGGGTTGTTGGAAATGGAACTGTATGAAAGCGTAAAATTAGAGACAACTGAATTGTTTGTGTGGGAGGAGTCATTAATTTGCTTTCCTTTATTCTAATAAGGCAATAATTTTGTTTTATTCTGGGCCACGGGAAGACTTTCTCACCTGTTCATAGGAAAAGCTGAGGAGCTGGAGCAGGACAGTGGCCATGATAAACACAGGTGTGTTTGCTTTTTGTACACCTACTGTTCTCAGGAGAGCCTTTCCTTTTTGGATGCCTGCATGTTGCCTCCCCACCTCCTGTCTGGCTGCTGATGTGCACAGAGATGTGCTTGGAAGGAGCTGGAAATGGTGGCACAGCAGTAGGCAGAGGAACACTGGATGAAAGCAGCTGGTGAGGGCCTGCAGCCACTTGGGCACCTTGGACAAAAGGCAGTTCCTGACAGACTAACAGCTTCTTTATCCAAACCTCTGTCTTTGCCCTTGAAGTTTCTGGTAAAACCGATCCTTTGTCTCTGAACAAGATGGAATTACGCAAATATATTTGCTTTAACAGACAAGGAAGCGTCATCTTGCCAAGTCACAGGTGCCAAAGCACTTTGGCATCTCCAGAGCACAAACAACCCTTGGTTTGCTTTTTTTTTTTCCTCCAGGCTGAAGTATGGCACGTAGTCTGGGCTGCTGCTGGGCTGAAATCTTTGGTGTTGGACTGAAGTCTGACATGTTTTGTGCTTTGCAAAACAAATCCCTAAGGATGAGGATTTCCAAGAGTCAGACTTGGAGGCGTGAGGATCCTTCCATTCCATACCCAGCTCCCCGTTGGGGTGCTCTGCTCTACAGGACACAGTCAGGGTCGCATACAGGAACAGTATGGCTAGTTTCTTCATTTTGTTCTCTACAAACCCCACAACAAGGCATTTGGCTGCAGAATGGGGAGCGAGGAAGAAGTGCTGCATGCTTCGAGGTTATCGCTGTGTTTTGCCTTTCAGTAAAGAAGCTTCTGAGCTTATGTACATCGTGCTCTGAGAGAAGGGGTTCTCCCCGGGTTCCCTCAAGTCTTCATCATTCATGTTGGAAGGAATATTTTTCACTGAAGGATTCCTGTGAAAAAAAGAAAAAAAAAAAGCTGTTACATGGTAGTGCCTTTACAACAATTTTAGAAGTGATTTTATCAGTGCTTGGTTTTATGCTCAACTCTTCGATATCTACACTATGTTATCCCAGTGCTTTTGTAGATGTCTGTAGATTTGCTTTCTGCTTCTAATCAAAGTCAGTGGATGTTTTAGATGGGAGGAAAGGTGTAAGCATCCACCCATTGGTGTGTTCCAAGAGGGCACAAGTTATCACAACCAATTTCCCTTTGCAACGGTCTGCCTCTGAAATATTAGCAGCTGCTTATAGCATCAGAGAGCTCGGATCCAAGTGCATTGTGACAGGAGCAGGAAATGCCATCACCAATCTTCTTGAACCACTGTGACAATAATTTGGATATTTTTTGTGATGGAGAAGTACGTTTTACCAATATGAATCTCCACAGGTTGGGTATACTTGGAAATGTCTCCACGGGTGTTTTCTACAGCAGTGTTTCTCTGAAGGTTACCAGTGCCCCATGACAGCCCCATCGATTTCATGTTACCCAACAATGGACACTTACACACAACCTGGTCTGTCCGAACCTTCCGAGGAGAGCACGTATTATCCTGCATATGTAGGGCAGAAAAAAATGATATGATTGCAACACTGATCAAGGATTGCTTCTGTATAATACTGCAAGAGGTTGCAAGCAATCAGATTTTGTTGAAACAAGCAAGCAGGAAGAGCGATAACGCGTTCGTAATGCGTCAGCAAGAGTTGTAATCAACACTAACATAAATTTATAGGCCTTGTGTAGGATTTAATCAAATTATTTTGAAGATTATGGCTCAATGGCTCTTGGTAAGGGATAAAGGCAGCAGTTTCGGGAATGCAAACTCAACATTTGTCTTGTAAAGGTCTCTTGCACGTTAAGCAGCAGGCCATCTTAAAATTTGTTTTGGGACTCTCCTACTAAGGCAGCTGGCATTTGCAGCATCAGTTGCAAGAAAACACCCACCGATGTCTGCCTGACTCTGCCTTGCATCCATTGGTGTTGTCTGGGCTGCTGAGTTCCTCCATCCCCTGCCCTTCTGTGGGACTCAGCCCAGTCCGCACCAGCACAGCTTCTGTCTGTCCCAGGGTGCTTCTTTCTTCTCCTGAACAAAATACACGTATGTGGGGGAGGAAAAGCTCTTCCAGTGCCTACTTACATCTGTGAGCATGACACTGGATTAGCCTTTTGTATCCCAGTCTCATTCTTGTGAATAAGATTTTTGGATCAAGTACCCACCACTCTTCTCACTGAGTAATGGCTCTAAACTTTTACCTAGAGACACAGCATGAGATGTGTGTTGTTTTCTTGTTGCCTATTGGTTGTGAGAGTTTTTCCAGCACCTTGGTCTGTTGTGCTCCCATTGACACAGGTCAGCTGTGTCCTTGCCCTTTATGCTAAGGTTTCCAAGCACTGTGGAGCTGTTTGTTCAACGTGCTGCTCCCCAGGAATGCAAGCAAAGCCCTTCCAGAAGAAACAACTGTAACCCAAAAGGTGATGTCTGGCCAACTTACCCATCTCCTTACAAAGCTTTATTTTGGTAAGGACAAGAACAGTGGTAATGATGAAAATCAGCAAAACCAGAGCTGGTATCACAACGGAGAGCAGAGAGAATTCACCCGATGAGCTGGAAAGAGGAACCATCAAAACTAAATAGGATTTTGAGTCAATTACTGGGCGGCTGAATGCAGGCTGCGGATTTTATAGCAAATAGCCTGATTGACTCAAAGGAGAACAGTCAACAAAGTCAAGCAGACTTGGAGTCATTTGATCTGGAGTTTGGCTTATGAGGAAGTAATTTCTACAGATACCTCTGCTCTACCGTGCAGGGTTTGTGCTGCACATTGACTTATCCCCTCCAAAAGGAGAAGGAGCTATTTTCATCATGCAAATTCCCAAGCAAGGTTCAGGCTCTCTCTGTGAGCTCCTGTAGGCTCTCATGCTGTTGCAGGGCATCTATGTGCTGTCTCCTTGAAAAATGCCATAAGTGCTAATAGAGTTTGACACGCAGACAGTGAAGAATCCAACCCTTTATACAGGGTTGTGAATTGAGGTTAGCAACGTGCTCTTTTTGACTTGAAGGAGGCTGCAAGTGGTGAGAGCAGGGTTGGAGCCATGGTGCTTTTTATGCAAGCTCTAAGGTGAGCAGGGTTGCTGCTCAAGATGTCGGGATGGATTTGTGGACTTTGTGGTTTTTCTTCCGTTGCAACTGATACCGCAGTATCTGATGCTCCTGTGCCAGCTATGCAAATCACCTGGTGCTGGATGGTGCCATAGGTGGGAGGAAAGGGTCCAAAAGTTCGCAGCTGTCCTGCTTAGCAGGAAGCACAGGAGCTAAAATCACCAGGTGAGCAGCAATTTTGTAGAGAAGTGCCATGGAGTAATTACTGGCCAAAATAGCTCATGGCCTCATGTTTAACCTTGTCCAAAGATAGGTCCTTATGGAACGCACCCAAACACTGCAGTGCACTACAGGCTGCCTGTAATGACTGGGATAAGGTGTGCAGTGAAGTATGAGGCAGCTACTGATTCACCAGCATTATTGCTCAAGCCTGCTGTTGCTTAACGTCCTGTCTCCATTCTAACCAAAGGAAAACAGGCAGGAACACATCTATCGACTCTGGCATCTGATCTACAGGAGTGACCAGCACCAAAAATTCAAGACAAGTTCAAAGACCCACACCACAGATGGACACGAGATATGCTTGCCTGCTGCTTTTCTAATTACTCTCTTCCATCAGAGTCCACAATCTGCAGCATGTGCACCGCCTGTGTAGAGCCCAGGGAAATTGGGCAGGTTGGAGCAAAGCACCAAGGTTGTAGCTATGGGAAATGTGGCCATGAACTTACCTCTGGCTGTAGGTGTCACTGCGGGAGGTCACAAAGGTGCTGGGGGGGAGAACTGGTGGATGGGGGGTGGTGCCCTCAGTTCTGGTGCCCGTGATGTATGCCAGCTTCGTGGTGAGTCTCAGCCCAGTGGTGTATGTTGGCCACGTGGTGTCTGTTGGCCACATGGCGTACGTCAGCCCAGTGGTGTCTGTTGGTCCCATGGTGTATGTTGGCCCAGTGGTGTCTGTTGGTCCCATGGTGTATGTTGGCCCAGTGGTGCTCCTCTGTGCCACTACACGGTTGGAAGGTGACCTTAACGGCAAAGTGGGGTTCACAAAATTGTGCCTTGCTGGGTTTTGTGAAGTGAAGGTTTCTGCAAAGAAAATGGTTTGGGTGCTTAAATATTCTTTTATTCTTTTTTTTTTTTTTTTTTTTTTTTTTTTGGTGAACATTCCAGAATTTCCAAAGATTTGCACATCTCATTTTGAATCTGCTGATGGAAAAAAAACATGCAACATCATATGACCGTTTCAATTATAGAAAGCAATTTGGGAATACTAATGAAAATCCATCAATACTTGGCCAACATTCCTACCTCAACCTCACTATTTCTGTTTCTGACAGTTGAAGAGTAAATTGCATCTGTGTTTTTGCATGTTGAAGTTCCTAAAACTGCAAGGTAACCTTCAGAGCAAAGCACACCTCCATGCTGCACGTGTTGCACTCAGGATATCACGTGCTGGTGTTTTGCATCGTGAATTGTCAATGATATTTTCAAACAAACTAGATTTCTGCAGAAAGCTCAAAAGTTTCACATAATGCCACTGCATTTATGCACGGAACAAAGGAAAGCATTTGAAGGGGGTGTCCATGAAGGGATAGGGGGAAGAATGATTAACAAAAGGAGAAGGATTCATTTGTGTTTCCAGCCAGCCATCGCCTACCTTTCTCAATGTGCAATTTCATGGAGGTCGTGTGCTCCCTATGCCTGTTCCTGGCCCCACACCAGTACCACCCTGCGTCCTCCTCTTGCAGATGGCTCATCATCACAGTGTACGTCCCACTGTCCTGCATGCTGCTGCTGCTGATCCATAGGCGCCCTTTGTAGGACTCATGCACAAACCCATCGGTGTCCACCAGCAGGGAGCAGCTGGCCTTCTGCCACCTGCACAGGTACTTGCTGGTGTAGCTGCCTGCAGGGTCGTGGTGGCACCTGAGGGTCAGTGAGCCCCCCACTCTGCCATGCAGAAACTTCACCCTCCGGGGCTGGGCAGGGACTGTAGGTAGAACTCATGATGATGTTTGATGTGGCTGCAATGAGCCCGTGGGACACAGCAGCCCCCAGAGCCCCTTCCTACCTGTGGTCACCTGCAGGGCTACCATCTGCCACCTGTCCCAGTCAACTGGGCTGCCCATTCCACACCTGTACAGCCCCATGTCTTCTGGCCTTAAATCATTTATCAGCACTTTGAATGCTCCAGAGCTCTCCTGGGGGGTAATATAGATCCGTCCCTCGTAGCTCTTTCCCACGTAGCCGTCGGTGTCAGCAATGAGGATGCAGCTGCTTTTCCCCACTCTGCACCAGAGCCTCCTGGTGCCACCCCGGCTGTCCCCAGGTGGGCAGGGGATGGTGACAGAGCCACGGAGCTCCCCAAGGAACAGCTCAACTGGCCTCTGCATGCCCCCATCTGCAGGGACAGAGAGGGTGGGTGTCACCTCCTTTTGCACTGGTACTTTAGTCACATCTGTGGGTTTTATGCCCACGACTGCCTAAAGCAAAGGGTGGCAAAGGGGGCATGACCCCCTCCCTGTCCCATCACCATACCTGCTGACACCGTCAGGTTCAGGCTGACGTAGAGGTCGCTGTTGGTGGGGCCAATGCCACAGCGGTAGATCCCTGTGTCACTTGTCTTCAGCTGTGTCATTGTCACCATGAAGGTGCCATTCTGAGGGACGTCCTCCAGGGCCACTCGGCCCATGTAGTCTTCTGAGATGAAGTTGGTGGTGGAGATGATGGTGTAGCAAATCCCATCTCTCTTCCTTTTACACCAGAACTTTCTGTCATGCTTGTTGGCAGGCGTAATGGAGTAGAAGCACTGATGGGTGACGGACCCTCCAACTGCACCTGTCAAAAACCTGGGCCCATACAAGGTGCTTAAGGCTGACTCTTTGGGGAAGGAGGGAAGAAGTGCATTAGTTAGAGATGTGAACATCCACGTGGATGGGGAACCTTACCGTCCCAAGCAGGGTGCCAGAGGCAAAGCTCCGCCAGCCCTGGCCGTCCTGCTCTGTAGTGATGGGGAGCAGTAAACCTCCAGCAGGAACCTTTTGTGCCTGCAGAGTTTCCTGGTGACTCACCTTGCAGCAAAGCCACAAAGAGGAGGAGAACCTCCATGTCTGCCCTTCTCGAATGTTCACTCGGCAAACTTCCGAATCTCATTTTGGGTACTGGCTTTTGCTGGTGTCCCTATGAGCAAACAGAAGGGAGATTGTGGTTTCGATCTGCAGAGCTGAACAGCTCCAAACAGGGAGTTTGAGGATGGCAATGGTGATTACCAAGCCCAGCTGCAGTCATGATCCATGGCACCTCGCTGGGTCTTGCCCAGACCCCTGCACCCCATCCTGGGGGCATCAAACATGATTATCTTCTTTTTTTTTTTCAGTGCAAAACACAACAACAAGGGCTGCAGTTCTCGGGAATCCCACCATCATGCCTTGTGCTCCTCCTGTTAAAGTGCAATTAGCTTTCTAACCTTTTAATTTTACTTAGCTGTAACTTAACTTCTTGCAGGAAACCTTTGGGCAGAGTGCTGTTATCCATCTTCAGATTTCAATAGAAGTGATGTTTGAGTGTTTTGGAAGGGAATTACTTCCTTGTGCAAGTTAAAAATTGACTTTTGATTACCGGAATTTCATCCTATGGAGTCCCTACTAAAATTCTTTGAGATTTACTTGACCCCCACCATGATTCAAATCTGAAGTTGGCACAAACCAATTGATTTATTTCATCCTTGCTAACTCACTGAGCTAACCTCAAAGCATTTTGGAGACAGGAATAAGGAAATGGCCACAATGCAGTGCTGTCGTGAGCCTGATTTCCAGCCATCGTGCTGAGCCCTGGCAGCAGCACGTGGGGTAGGTGCCCCTGGATGTGGATTTGGTCCATGCAGCATCTCACTCCCTGAGCCTTGCACGCCTTGCTCACCTTGCACAATTTGCATTCTTTGCTCACCTTGCATGCCTTGCTCGCCTTGCATACTTTGCACACTTTGCACTGGGATTATGTGCATCTCTCCTCTAGCTTTCCAGCTGCACTCCCTCCAGCTGTGGGGCTTACAAACCCAGCTCAGAGCCAGCTCTCTGCCCCAGTTGCCTCTCTGCTGATGGGAAGTGTGGCTGGGACAGCAGAAATGTGCTCTTCCCTTTTCAGTGCAGACAGAAGTGCTGTGGCGGTGCAGCTGGCCCTGCATCCTCTTTGGGCAGTTCCCCTTGTGTTTTTTTCTCCCCCAATGTATGAGGCAGTGGGTGCAGCTCTGACACCCAAAAATTAATGAAGAAGTCACAAATTTTGCCAAAGCTCCATCATTTAGCTGGCCCTGCTGCTGACAACTCAGATGAGCATTCTAACAAGGCTTTCTTCCTATATGATACATTCTGTGCTGGCATTAACTTGCTAAGTTCTTCCTGGCATTAGGCCATTAGTGCCTGGATGTGAAGTGTCTGCAGGCTGGTGTAGCTCTGTGCCTCCTTAGGGGTGGGTGCCACGCTTGCACAATCACCCAGCTGCAATATTTTGGGATCCCATACAACAGCTTCACAGCCCCACTCGTTCACTCCTCCATTTCCTACCCTGAAGCAACAAGCAAAGCGTCAGCACTGGGCTGGGGAATGCCTGGGCTGTGCCTTCCAGGACCGCCATGAAGATGCTAATTAATAAGGAGATCTCACTTCTTCCAGGTTCAATTACTTTGAGCAACCCCAGCTGAGTGCCAGCCACATGCATTCTACCTGCAGCACCAAACATGCATTTTCTGGGTTGTTTATGGCACACTGAGCTGCACATGATTGGCAGCTCTGAGGACTGGTGTGTGCCTGGAGCTCTGGGTGCATCCCGTGCTGCAAACGACTTATGGATCAGATGGAATCTAAAGCAAAGCACACCCAGCAGGTCTGTCCTATCTGTGCATCTGTTCTGCAGTGTTGTTGGGTTACTGAGCTGCATTCATTTACTTGTTTAATTCCAACTTTCTGTGCAAAGGTTCTCATTCAGTCTCAGGATTTGGGTGGTTTTGCTCTCAACCAGCAAAATAAGGCACTGCCCACCACCAAATAAAAGAAATAGCAGAAAGCAACAAGAGAGCTAATATCATAAATCCTGTTTCTTTTTTTTTCTTCCTGTCTTCAGTTCAGTTTTCTGCAGTGAAAATATCTGCGTGCCCAATTTTATTGCACCTGTCTGATTAAACAGCCCTTCCTCCACCACCAAGAACACTGCTAGTTAGCTGCTGCTCCATAACAACTGCTTAGCATCTCTCCATGTACATAAGAACTTGCCTCATCTATCTCATTTTGCTCTTTGCAAAAATGCAATAATCCATTTGATAGCTTTAAGGAGAGGAAAGAAAGAATTATGCTAGCTCTAGAAGCAATGGCAAATTTAAGCAGAAATGGGTTCTACCACTCTTCCTGCACTAGAGATGACAACTTCACGTTGCAGATCTATTGCATATTGACATCCATCCTTTGCAAAATTGAAATCCATCAGAGCAGTGCACGCTGCTGCTGTGTGATAGCACTGCACCCTCTTCAATAAGAACTTCAGGGCAAAGTGAGGATCACCCACCTTAGGTTAGGATGCTTCTGCTTCTGGTCTGCAGCTCTGCAGGTCTCTGCTCAGCTCTTGATGTTTAATTCTGGTTGTTTTTTTTTAAAGGTAATGATGTTTAGAGTTAATAAGGATTTTGCTGTATTGAGGTTCAGCAGTGCATTGCTGAGCAAGTTGGAGACAGCCAGAATAATGACAGAAATAGGAGAAATGACAGTGATGTAATGAATATGGAACCTGAAGAGTGCTCCTTTTTAGCCACTTAGTGATGGAAAGGAAACCAATGAAGAAGCCAGGAGCAGAAACTGCACATTTTGAGAGGAATTCCCCAGTGCTTCAGACAAGATGCAAAGTTGTAACACAAAGGAATGGTTTTTAATTACTAGCACTGAAATGCTCTTTGCTGAGAAGGGCCTTTAGGCAGAACTTAACACTAAGAATGAACGTTGGGTGTGTTTCACCCCACTTCTGCACTCTGAACCACCCTAATGCTCACCTCTGGCACCACACTCTCAAAGATTCCAGGACAAAAGTCTGTTTTCTGCCTCAACAGTTGTTAAAGTTTCTCACTGCAGCAAGCCCAGCTCTACAGTGCTAAAGGCTGTACTGCTGTGCTGTGATTTCCGGGTAGTTATAATCACTTTAATGGAGGGAAATTATATTGGATCATTGCAACATGGCCTGATTAAACCAAATTGCCAATCAGCTAAAGAGATCAAAGTTGAGAAATCAAAGCAGCATGTCACTAAGGCACGTGGACTTTACCTGAGAACATCGCTATGATCTCTCAGTGACTTGTCATTTCGTAGTGATTGGTTTTTTCCTTAATTTAATTGTGCTGCATTTTAACTGCTTTGCATTTAAAGTTTGTTGGTTGGTGGGTTGCATTGCTTCTGGAAAGGCAGGAGTGTGCATAGCAACGGTTGTGATGTTGTGGCAGACTTTGCTCTGTTTCTTCTACAAATAAAGATGATGGATTGAAGCACAGTCAATGCACAGCAGGGCTGGAAACGCCCCAGGCTGGTTCTGCCCTCCCCATCCCCACAGGCTGTGCAGGACATCACACTCCATGTGAGAGCAGCAGGTGGTTTGGTGCTCATGGCAAAGCCAATAGACGTGACTCGCTGGAAAGCTTTGCTCTGCCCTGTGCAATGTGCCAGGGTGCAAAGGTTGGGCTCTCAAACTTGTGGGGCACAGGTATGCTTTGAAGCCTCGGATCATGCTTTTTGGAGCACTTTAGATTCTCCCCGGATGAAGGTGTATCTCTATCCAGCAGTTTTGCTTTCTTTATCATTGTTTGATGACTTAAATTGCAGTCATTTTGTTGCTTTGTACCAAATCCGTGCAATAACCAGCTCCCAACACCGATTCATCTTCAGTGATATCAGTCTCCCTAAGGGCATTTATTTGTTTTTTACCACATTGATAGCAAAACAATTGGATTGCAATAAAATGTGGCACATAAAACTGAGGGTGAGAAACACTTCCATGCTGCAGGTGAGAACCAGAACTCCTTGTCCTTGTCCTTGCCCTGTGGGAAGCCACAAGTGGGGCTCAGATGGGCCTGGATGACACCTGGATGGCAGCTGGCATCTCCCCATGCCCCACACAGATGATGGAGCAGCAGTGACCCTGCATGACCCCATGGGCTGCCACTGGGGTAAGAGTTGATGCCCACGGGTGAGCAGAGATCTCAGCTTAGGAGGTGCAGTGAAGGTTCTGAGCTCCATTGGTGCCTCAATCCAGGAAGCACTCTGCTCAAAGGTTGCCCTCGTAATTGCTTTATTGCTGTTGATAAGACAAAGCCTCTCTACTTCCACGCCGTTAATAATTCATTTTAACTGTGGCACTGGGTTAAGTCCCGCACATCTTCCTTTCTCTTGCCTTTCTCTGGCTGTTTCCTAACCGTTCCCTCGCTATCTGCGTGATCTCGGTGCGGGAACAGCTGACGTCCCGTGCATTGCTATGGGAGCCGTGCTCCTGCCCTTCGGTGCGGCTCTGGGATGGATGCGGGCGGAGGGGATCGGGTTGGAGCATCGTCACCTCGTGTCGCGCACTGCCACCGCGTGTCGCTGCCGCGGATCTGTCACGGCAGCAGGATGGTGCTGCTGAGCCCTGGTGGGCAGACGTGCAGTTTGCAGGTCACAGCTGGGAAAAGAACACTTCTGGAGAGCAGTTTTCTATCTTTTTTTCTGGTTATTTGGATGCAGATTCCTGATTTTTCCAGGTACAGGGTGGGCACGGCTCTGCTTCTGCATTTGCTTCCCTGTAGAAAGGGGTGCTCTCACAGCTCAGCATCCAGCTGGTGGGAAAAGGAAGGGCACCGCGAGGGAAGGAAGCAGGTGAGAGGAGCCCAGCACAGGAGGGGTTAAGGCTGTTCTGTTTGCTCGCTGCCTTGTTCAGCATGGGAGTGGTTCAGCACAGGCACCAGAATGAGCACTCATGGGTTGTCTGTGCTGGATTCTCCCTTCCCCATCACCAGGATGCTCATGCTGGTGCATTGTATGCTGTCACCTTGCTGGTGGGGACATTGCATGGGTGATAAAACCTGGTGACCTGCCACCAGGAGAGCCTGGCAACCCATGGGCTCCTTACAAAAGGTGAGGAGAAGGACTTCTGGTATGCAAAACCACAGCAGAATGACAGCCCTATAGTAGGGACTGGGACCATGTCCCCACACTGCACTCCAACTGCTGCAGCTGTGCCTGCATTAGGAGTGAGCTCTGGCTGCAGCAGGGCGAGACCTTGGTGTTACTGTTGGATGAGCTCTCCTGAGAGCAGCCGGTCCAGCCAGGTAACACATCCTGAGTCACTCTGATGAGCAGCGGGGTGGCAAGATGCTTTGGGTGGAGGCTGATTGCTTTTGACCGAGGTGATTTGAAGGGTTAGTAACAAACAGGGATAGCAACCAGCTGCTCCCTTTGCTCACCTGGGTATGAGGTCCCCAGGTGTCCCAGGCTGACCCCAGCTTGTCAAGCAGGGACACCTGAACTCCCCACCTCTTGGGGAGATGAAAAAGGTGAGAAACAGAGCAGCACTGGAAGAAAGAAGGGATATTTTCTCAGCATGATTCACAAAGCAAGGGGCATGGCTATGGCAGAGTGGTGGTGCCATCAGGCAGAGGCAGGGACTGCATGGAGGCAGTGATGGCTTCTCCTGTTACTAAACAAGAGCTGGCTCTCAGATAATTTACAGAATTTGGTCCTTTGAGCCATGCTTACTTTAATGCAGCACGGATGGATGTCATATTGGACGCCCAGTTTGTTTTCCCAATGTAGAGTCGTGAAGGTGCTGTTTGTGAATAAATGAGAACAACAGCCTGTGCTTGTTTTGCAGTGCCTATCAGAGTTAATGATTAAATAGTAGCTAGGGCAGTGTTGTTGAAGCAAGTCAGGTGTTATCAGTATGCACGAACCTCTCTGTAAGGAGCAATAATAACCCATTCTGTCTCTTACTGGACTTCAAAGCTAAAGGGCATTGGAAAACAAAGAACAGCTGAGGTCCCTCTGAAGCAGGAGCGTGTTCACCCTGCCTGTGCTACCAAGGGGGATGCAGTGGCTCACTGGGACTGAACTGGTGGTTGCTGAGCACAGATTTTAAGAGCAGGAATGAAGGATGTTATTTGAGTTTGGTTTTCAGATATCAGGTAAGTTTGAGTCACTGGGAAGTAAAGCAAAACAAACCACAACCAGAGAAAAATGTGTTCATTTGAATGCTGCAAAGCACTTGGGTGCGTTGGGCTCAGCTTGTCTTTCTGTCTGCTCTGTATCAGCAGGCTGTGAGCTCCCCACACTGAGCACTGTACAATTGGGGACCACAGTCATGAGCGTTTGGGACCAGAACTTATCAAACCACTTCTCCTGAATTTGATCTTTGTAATGAAAGATGTGTGTAAGCATGTCTTTAATTGGGCCAGCAGTGACAGACTCGCACAGACATGGAAATGACATGTCTGAGTGTTGTGGGATGGATAGTTAAAAAGTGGATACACAGCCTATGCAAAATGCAACGCTGAGTGTTTGGGTCTTTACAAACGTTGCTGTGATGTGTAAATACACTGTGGAGTCTGCATGAAGGCACTGAGGGCATGTTTACCAACTCCTCATGTTATATTGTAAATATTATGCTCACTTTTCACTGCTATTTTATTATTATTATTATTATTTGTAATTTTGCTTCAGACACAAATCAAGCAAATTATGCCCACAGTTAAAAAGTACCAGATCTGCTTTGGGAGGTGCCCAGCCAAGAACCCAGGAGCCCAGTTGGAGTCTGGCTGAACCTGGGCTTTGTTTCTGTTCTTAGAATCACAGAATCAGAGGTTGGAAAAGACCACCGAGATCATCCAGCCCAATGATCACCCCTGCACCATCTCCTGCACTCTTGCTTTTCTCCTGCCCATCTCCTGCACACCCTGAGAAAGCAAAGCATCCACCACAGCTCTACCAAGTGTCTTCTTGTTCTGTTCCTGGGTCTCTGCACACAATGTGTGACTATTTTTAGGACAGAAACAAGCACATCTCTGCAAGAAAAGCAGCAATCCCTGCAGCTCCCTGCACCAGCTGTGCTTGGGCCACAGGGCCACAGGCTTTGTGCTCAGCGATAGGAGGCAGCAGCTGCAGCAGCACCTGATCCCACTGCCCTCATAAAAAAGGCTCTCCACCCTGCTGAAGTTCCTTGTAGTCTGCAGAAAGGGGCAGTGTGGGCTCCATGGGGATGTGGGATAATCAGGGCTGCTCCTGGTGTGCAGATGGGCAGCATCCAGCCCCCACCCAGCACTGCGCCCCCCCGGCCCTCGACTTACGAGTGCAAATGATTGTCAGGGAGAGGGAGTGCAGTCTAAATGTCAGAGGAGGGACTGAGCTCTGAGTGAAGGGGTCAGAGCTCTGAAGGCGGGGTATCTGGCAAGTCCATTTTTCACAGCCTGTTGCCTTTCCAGAACAAATTCCCTGTTTGGAGGTAGCAGCTGTTTGCTCCTGTGAGCACAACCCTGCCATCCCCATCAGGCACAAATATCACAGTGACTAAACCCTTGTCTCTCTCTGCAGAGAGCCTTCATCCATAGTCATCACTTGCAAAGCAAGCCAAACCCACAGCTTCCCCTTCGTGACAGCCCCTAAAAGCATTAATGATTCTGTAGATCATGCCCCAGCCACACGCCGGCTGCTGGCTTGTTTAAACAGCCGTGTACAAAACATCCTATACAAGAGGCACTACTTTATTAGGCACGATGCCCTGAGCGACTCCGTGAGCAGCAGGCCCCACGTTTGCCCCCCCAGCTGTCCCAGCAGCAGGTGCCCATCCAGCAGAACCACGCAGGGTTGCAGGCTGTGCTCCTCGCTCTCGCCCAGCGCTACTCCTTCAGCAGGCCGAGCTTCCTCAGTGCCTCACGCCGGTGCTCCTCTGTTGAGCCCTTGGGGGAAATCTTCACGCTGACGCAGGAACGGGTCGGCCGGGGGAAGCTGGGCAGCGGGCTCGACCTTCTCTTGCTGCTCTTCTCCACCTCGGTGGGCTCCTTCAGTGCAGCAAAGTCCTTCCCCGCCCCGAGGGACGCGGGCCGCGGTCTGCTGCTGCGCAGGAAGCTGGGTGCCAGCCGCTCGATGAAGGACATCTTGCCCAGCGAGCCGCTGCCCTTGACGCCCGGCTCCTTGGCCATGCAGCTGCCCAGCCCTACGCCGGAGCGCTCCAGGGTGTTGGATTTGAAGTTCATGGCCCGACCCGCTGGGGCTGTGCTCAGTGCTGCCTGGCCCTGCTTGCAGGGAGGTGGCACGGGGCCGGGCCGGGTGCAGGGCTCCTGCAGGTCCTGCGGCAGCCCCAGCTTCTCTAGGGCCTCCCGCCGGGCCTTCTCCCTCTCCTTGGGGTCGAGCTGCCCTGAATTCTGCTTTTCTGCAGCAGCGTCTGCAGCAGAGCCGGCGGGTGATGGCGGTGGTACCTTCACCTTCTGGCTGGGCTCCGCACCAAGCGGCACTGGGCTGGCTTTGCTGGTTCTCAGGATAATGTTTGGCGGCAGTTTTCGTGGTTTGGGGGCTGTGGGAGGCCCACGCTTGATTTCAGGGTCCTGCGGGACCTCCTGTGCTGCTGGGTGCTCCGCTTGGCCCTGAAGAAGCGCTGCGCTCTCCCTGCCCATCTCTTGGTGTGGCAGTGATGTCGGACCGGGGACAGCCACCATCCCCAGGGCTGGACGGGGCCGTGTCCAGCTCTCCTCTGCGTTGTCTTTTCTGGCATCTGAGCCATCGCTTCGTGACTGCTCTGCATGGCTCTCCTGGTTGTCTTGGAAGGGAGCTGGAGGTGGGATGATAAGAGATCTCACCTCTCTTCTCATGTTAGCTTGGCCAAGCCTGCCCTCCTTGCCCGTCTCCTGTGGAGATGGGTCCTGCATGGTGTGTGCATCTGTTTTGCCATCAGCTTTGTTTGCTCTTTGTGCATTTGCTGCAGTGATGTTCCTAGGAAGGCTGTGGTAGCCTGGGCTTGCTGCCATTGCTGGAGCTGAGCTTGGGAAGCCAGAGGAGCCCTCGGTGCCCTTCTGGTTGGCTGCATGCTGCTGAGCTGAGCTTCCAGGAGGAGTCCTCTTCTCCAAATCTAGACAGAGAGAGGCAAGAAGTCATGCACCGTGCTGCACGTACACACAGGATATCTTACCATTTACACAACGCTTCTTCATGTCTGGTAATGACAAGCAGAGAAGCTCTGCCCAGCAATTCTGTTTGCCACATTAGATAGCTGCTAGCAGCTCCTACATCCAGCACCTGGGAGAATGCAGCTGGTGCCCTACATATCCCACCACACACAGCCTCCTCTCACCCATGGAGTGATGAAAGCCATCTGGCTTTTGCTTACCAAATTAATAAAACTGGGGCAGCGCTCCCTCCCAGCCTGCCAAGGAAGCTCACCCCAGTGTGGAAATCCTTTGCAAATAGGGCTGGAGCCCAATTCCCAGCTTACCCTGGGGAACAGAGTCTCTCTTCAGCCGTGCCCTGGGCAGCCGGGAGGCCTCTGCATAGTCAGTCTCATCAGTGGAAACCCCACTATCTGCTTCTGCATCCAGTGAGCCAATGGTTTCTTCTAGGAACATCAAGCACTCCTTCTCTTCCACAGATAAATAGTCATAGCTGTTATCGCTCTGAGAAAAGAAGGGGAAAAAAGGAAAAGTACTGATAGGACCTGCAGGTGTGCTTTTATTTATCTGGGGATGGCAGTGTCTCTCCTTGTTCTCCCATTGACATCGCAGCTTTGAAAGGAACACAGCGAGATCCTGTTTAATTTTTGTTGCATTTCAAGCATCGTGAGATACGATCACTGTGGAAGTGCCAAGTCAAAGTGCAACATGTAATAGACATCATTAAAAAGCTGAAGTGCAGGAAAGGATGGAGCATGTGTCAGATCAACCACGGGGGAGAAATTGTTCCAGGTGGAGTTGTTTTGCAGAGAGGTGCCTTCCCAAGCCTTGCACCATGCAATACTGCAACCAGTTTGTCCATCCCTAATAAATTTTAGAGGGTTTGGTTCTGGTTTGCAATACATCAAATGGAAAACCTGCCCAGGACTGAGCTCTGTCCTAGCACATATCAATTATGCTCCAAGTCAGACAGGATGTAATTAAGCCATCAATCTTGGAATCAGTGTTTGGAGACAAACAAGTTTTAAGGAACAGATAATGAAAAATTGCACATCTACACCCATTGTCCCAGCTCATCTCCACCTTAACTCCTAAACCCATCTCTTGTCAGCCAGGGAGGAGTACAGCTCGATGCCTTCTCCAGCTGCAGTCACCCTCGTTGGAGCCACTGTGACCCAGTTATCCTACTGGTGCTGGGACAACCTGCCCTGCCCCTGGGCTGTGCCAAGGGCTCCTGCAGTTTGGTGTTATTCCCTGAAGAAACCAAGCAGTGATCTTGATCGCTACCACGTAGGTGTGAGAGATTGTGAGCATTTTGGGGTCGGGATCTGTGAGGTCCTCGTGCTGCCACAGCAGTTTTGAGCAGAAATCCAACCGAAATCTCATGCTGAAGGGAGTGAGCCATGCCTGGGCTGAGCACAATGGGACGACTTACCCGCTGCGAGTGGTTGGAGGCTGTGCTGACCATGCTGTCACAGCTGTCTGAGTTGCAGGCAGCCATGCCCAGCCCCAGGTCCTTCCCAGGCATGTCACGGGCTGTGATGCGGGCTGGGACAGCACGGCTGGAGCAGGAGAGAGGAGATGTGTTAGGCTGCAGGGCTGCTGCGTGCAAATGTGCGTGCTCTTAGGCTGCTCCTAGCAAGGAGAAGGCATTTTTGAAAGCACCTTTGGAAATGATTTATTTTTTTTCCAAATGTATTAGAAATGGAGTGAGACTCGGAGAACCTATCCCATAAGGAGGGTGATGATTTAATCACCCAAGAGATGTGGTCCCTGAGCAAAGGAAGGAGCAGCAAGCCTGCAGCAAGCATGCACACTGAGCCATTGCAATTGAGGAGCACTGGCAGGGCTGTTCCACCCCAAGCTGAGAGCCCTGCCCAGGGCTGGTAGCACCTCCACACCCACCCAGTGCCCACTGAACAAGTAGCCCTTGGGGTTTCTACATGCAAAACCATTCTGGGGCAGGGTCCCCAAGATCCCACGCAGGTCAGTTACACTCACAGCATGCACAGCAAACAGAGCTTCATCCCCGGGGGAAAAGACCAAGCAGCCTACAGAAGCCATAATTACTTGTATCTATAAAGCATTAATCTTCCAAAAGGTACCGACACCACCAATTATATGCTTTCTTTGCTTGCACCACCCAATCTTTGGGAGATGAGAGCAGGGCTGCAGAGCACAGCAAACAAACGCCCTCCCCAACGCACACAGGCCCACGCAGGAGCAGTTGTTTGCAGGCAGACAGAGGAGCTCTTTGTGCTGCAACCTGGCCACAGGAGCACACTGCTGCTTTTCTTGGTAGAAGGATCAGGGAATTAGATCTGGTGATAAGCGAGCAGATCTGGCTGCTCGTTAAGACAGTCAGACCCTGAAAGAATTCTTTTGTAATTGGAATACGCCACAAAAATCAGATTTCACCGCCCACAACCTGGAAGATCCAATGCTTCCACTCAGGAGGAACTTAGTGCTTCAGGTTGGGTTTTGTAGTATTTACTGCCCAAATTACAGCTGAGGAAGCAGTGTTTTTGGAGCACAACTCCCCCCAGTTCTTTGAGTTTGGAGAAGCTTATAACCAGAGCTGTTAGCTCTCGGGAAGCACAGGCTGGGGCTGGGGATTTTCAGCCTTCCCAAGCTGCATAACTTTGCTGCACACACCATTTGCAACGTGAAATACAAATCTGCTTCCAGGCAGCAAGAGCCTATTGCCTGCTTGATGGGGACCCACAGGATTGCTGCAATGTTCTGCACTGCTTCCTACCCGCTGCACAAACCCGAGGGAGCAAAACAGGGAAGCGAAAGTCTTGCTTGAACTTGATCCTGGAGCGGCATCCTCTGTGCAATGGCACAGCTGCAAAGCAAGCAGACCCGAGCAGGGACGGCCACATGGGGGTCTCCGAGCTGTTTCCTGTGGTCAGCACATTGGGAGAAATGATCTGAGCAGCCCTCTCCTTTAAACAGTGTGAGCGGGAGGAGGCAAAGTTCAGCAGGAGCGTCAGGAGCTGCGCAGGAACAAGGGGCTCATTCTGCTGTGTGCTGTTCTCAGAGGAGATTATGGTTCTGACACATTCATCCGATTCAGGAGAGGGAAAGAGGAAACCAGCCCTGAAAAATCTCAGGTTTTATGGTTCAGAAGGATTTTGCAGTTCGCTCCTTGCAAAAAACAACAGGTTAGCCACAAACTAAACGTTCGACCGAGTGTTTAAAGTAAATTAAAAGGATACTTGAAAAGCTGTTTCTCGATCATGTGTTCTCCCACTAAAAGGATTTTCCAAGAGGCCACTTTTTATTTGAAACACAAAACTCGCTGGGGCAGCTTTTGCAACATCTGCTGTAACTGTCCTCTGCAAAGCTTGCCGAGCCCTCAGACATCAAAGAACTGCTGGGTAGCAATTAATGCTAATTGCTTTATTTGAAGAGGCTACTTTCTTCTAATCCCAGCGTGACTACCAGGGTTCTATCGCAGCTCTCCAGCAGCGTTCACCAATGTCAGTGCTTTTTGCAGCTGTGCTCTGATGCCCTACACCCACTCACAAAGGGCCCCATCCTAAACACAAAGAGCACGAGGAAGAAACAGAGCACAGGCAGCTCCTGGCCTCTCCGTGCAGTGGGACAGATCCCACCCCAGGGTGACCGAAGGCGATGGTGCACTTCTCCAGTTCCTCCTCTTTAAACAAATAGGGCGCACATTTCAGTTTCAAGAACTGAGTTTGCTGTCCCAAGATCGAGTTTTACCGGTGTCCCACAGCTCTCCAGCACCACTTTCCAGCACCCCCCCCTCCAGTCCCCATCCTGGTGCCGCTTGGTGCGTCAGCTCTGCCACTCTTTCTCCTTCCAAAGCAAAGTCCCCAACATGAAGGCACCGCAGCCCCATACCCCAGGCAGAGGCACTCAGCTCTTCACCACAACCACATTCAGCAGGAAAAGCAGAGAGAGCAGAGAGCAGAGGAAAGAATAAAGATTTTTGCTCTTTTTTTACCAGGATGTCCGACGTCCCCCGGTGCCCAAATCCTCGTCCTGGCCACGTCTATCCCAGCACGTCTTTGCTTTTCTGTGCTAACCAAACACGGCTAGGTTACACATTAACTCCCAGCACTGATAAGGCTGCGCAGGGCACAGGCAGCAGCCCGCCCGTCACCTGCAGCACAGCCAAGCCACGCTCATCCCAACCCGAGCACTGGGAGTTCCTTCCTGCAGCTGTGCTGGGGTCAGGGTGCAGCACAGCCCCTGCTCTGCCGGGTGTGCAGCTCTGCACAGGGTGCCTGGGGGGGCAGAGCCCAGCGAGCGGCTGCGGGCTCCCGGCACCACCCAGCACCCCCCCTTCCTGGCCTCGGCACGGGTTTCACTGGAGACTCCTTAATCCGACATCCTGTTCTGCAGCATAGTTGCTCGCTGACATCTGGAGGCCCTGACCAAAACGCCCTGTTGGCAGTGATTAAGCCCTTCGCCGGGTGTTGGCGCTGGGTGCTGCGTTGCCGCACAGCAGGTTTCTTCTCTTCCGTGGTTTGGGGCATTGGGTGCCTCAGCTTGGGGCAAGACCTGCTTCCTTCACAGCTCTGAGCATACAGATTGTTGCCGGAACAGAATGAGGCTCATGTACCACCAAAGCTTTTCCAGAGACCGTGTTTTCCCACTGTACGCTTTACAGGGATTCTTTCATAGAAGGAAAGGGGAGAGTCCCAGGAAAACGGCACATATCTCAGCAGAAACCCTGCAGGGAGATTCCAGCCATCATTCAGGTTTTCACGCTTTAATGATTTTTTTTTTTTTTAAATAATGTGTTGCAACATGTTCCCTGCTACACAGAACAGGGAAGTGGAAACATGGGTTATTTCAAGCTGCAGAAGGATGGAGGGAAAGAGGATGAGTGGGGAGCACAGATCTTCCCAGCAGCACTGGCAAGCCACAGCTGTGCCCTGTTACAAAAGGGCCATGTGAGCTGAGGAGCAAATCACAGCAGATTGAGAAACTGGAGAGTGTGGGGAATCCCATGCCAGTGCTGCCCTCCTGTACTCACACAGCAAAGGTAAAAGATGTGAACGTGGTGCTTTCAGTGGAGCTGTTGCATTGCTGGAGTAGTGCAGCAGCCTGGGATTGTAGAGCTTAGTGCTTCTGGAAGCACTCACTGGCACAGTGCTGGGTGGTGCAGTGGTTTGAGCAGCCTGGTTTGTGATGCTTTTGTCTAGTTGCCTTTGGTTCTGTGTCTGCTTAGAACGTGGAAGCATGGCAAAACCAGATGTGTTTTGTTACATACATGGAAACACAGAGAATTGAACAAGCACTCCTGATGGAGAGGCCATGTGCTGAGAGCACCATGCTGACCCGTGCCATACAGTCTGTAGAGCTTGCTGCCTGAAAGGCTCTATGTAGATCAGAGAAAACATCCTGTTCCATTAAGAGAAGTCTTGAGCTGCTGAGAGCTGACTTCTGTACAGCAGATGCCAGGAATGAACCTGTTCTTTTTCTACACTCTTCCTCTGACAAACAAAACCAGCTGCTACTCAAAATAAAGCGTGATTTCACGTATGTGGTATGAAGTCTATGCAAATAGTCAAGTGATGCAAAGAAAACTCTCCAGAATGCTGTGAAAGGACTTTGGCATGCTAACAGGCACCTCGTGCCTCGCCCTCTGCACAAACAGCAGAGTGTGGGTGATTCAGGTCTGGCACGGAGGAACTGCATCCACACAGATAAGGCACCTGCTGATATAATGACCTGGGTTTGGCTGGAGGGCTGCTGGACCCTCCCCTCACACTGAGCTGTATGTATGGTGCCATGCATGCTGACAAACTAATTATGGAAGAGATTGGGTAATAAGGAGGTTTTAGTATGGCTGTGAACTAAGAAGGACCCCAATTTATTATCCCAATTTTAGAGAAAAGAGATAGAGATCTCCATGGCTCACTTAGCATTAACCCCACATGAGAAACGAGGAGGCAGCTCTGGCTGCAGTGCTGTTCCCAGCACTTTCCCCAAGGCACTGATTAAAAATAATCCACAAGAGCACTGCAGTCCTGGCCAACCTGATTTTGCTAACCTTCCTATTGCATTGCTTTGTTACAAAACCCATCTGCTGCTCACGCTCAAGGAGTGAAATCTTGATTTCAGCAAATTGAAAGGAACTTCACTGTGTTCCATCCGGCACAGAGTGAAACCTGATGGTGGTTGTAAGACTGAAGGTGCAGCTTCATTTACGACCCAGGCAGATATTTAATTTATATGATGAAGAGTTGCAATTGTCCTTAAAGCAAGCTGAAAATGTGGTGTTCCTCTTATGGAAGGGTTTCCCTGCTGGGACAGGGCTGAGCTGAGCTTGGTGCAGGGCTGGCTGGCCCATGGCACGTGACATTGCACGCAGGGCAGTCAGCAGAGTTCTGCTGAGATCAGATGTTGCCCTCATTGCTGCCTGTCCCCTCACTCCTGCTTCCTCTGTGACAGAGCAAACAATGCTGGGAGGTCAGACGTGGTCACAACAATGATTGCTTTGCTGTTCCTTTGCTGTAAGTGCAGCTTCTTGAGGGCTCTGTTGGCTGTGTCTGAGCACAGCTGTTGCACTGTTGTGTATTTGAACAGGTTGTTGAAAAACTGGGGTGGGAATAGGACATTCCTCTGTGGGTGCCACAAGGGAACAGGAGGTGCAGTGTGAGTTCTGACCCTGTACCACACAGGGAGGTGTTCCTTCCATCTTCTCCCCACTATTTCCTCTTCCATAGCCTTGTCCAGAACCAAGGAATCATGCACAAACTCATGCTCTATCAGCTCCATGGAGAATTTTGCTCTACCCCTTTCTCTCAAAGTCATATGAGGAATTAAGCACTTATTAAAGGCATGGAAAAGTAACTGCTCTGAGAACTGGAGCTGCCATGCCATTATCCCAGCAAGCCACAGCTATAGCTGGGGAAATAGAGGTCTGACTTCCTCCTAATACTGCCCACGTAGGCAATTGCTTCCATGAAATGGACAGGATGTGACTGAAACAGAGAACTCCTAAAGTCTGTTTAATGACTTGTACATCTAAGTGCACAAACAATTCTAGAGGAGTATAAAACTCTTTGGTCACTCTTGATGCCCGAGTACATCAAGGAGGCCAAGTACATCAAGGAGGCATTTTACTATTTTAAAAGCATAAAATTATATTGCTGAAAATATAATTTTACATTTTTTATATGTTATGTTGCTGGAAAAGTTGAAAGTGAAGATTTATCTCAAAGGGCTGTGGGACTGAGCCCTTCTTGGTATGACCATCCCTTATACCAAAGGGAAAAGTGAATCAGGGAGAGAGGAAAGCAGATGTAAATTACTCAAAGACTGTGCTCCAGATGTGAAGGCTGTAAAAAATACACTGGTGGAACAACAGTGAACAGAGCAAAAACCTGGCATTCGAGAGCTGAGGCAGAGACTACACTAAACAAGGGTGCATGCATCAGTCACGTTTATTGGTGCATCGACAATTTTTGCAGTTCAAGTTACGTGTTTAAGGAAATATATCATTCCAAATGGTCTGCACTGATGGTACATGAAGTGGAACGTTGTATTACAGTGGTAATTAAGACTTGAGAATCACTTGCTAACACCATTTGCTCTGCTGCAATGGGACGCGCTGCTGACATAGCAAAGTCCTTGCTTGATATCTGCTGAGCATGTAAACTCAGACCAACTTTTAAAGTGCTGTTAAATCCATGAGATGTGCATCTCGTCCTACAATACAGTGTTTGTAAAAGGCCACGTGATGCAGGTGTCAGGCTCTTCTTATTTAAGGAAGGATTTTAGTGCTGGTGAAGTGGCCAGGCAGACACTGGGAAACTGAAGTTCTTCACTTAATTAAGATCTAGTACAGGCAAGGAAGCCAGCATGAACAACACAGCTTCTACCAAGCCTGCCTCTGAAGTAAGAATTTCATTTTCCAGGGCCTGAGTAACTGCTGACCTCTGTGCTGAAGCGTTCAGTGAGGAAATCGGTGTTTAATTTCAATTTGGGAAATAAGTGGCATTGGTATGGGAATAAGTGGCACTGGTAAGGACACACCCACAGCTTACAGGCTTTGTGGATGGGTACAGGCTGCCTGCCACCACCTGAGCCCACAACAGTCAATTCTAAAATATCTGTAACTAATAACAGTTCAGTGCAAACGTATCAGCGACGCTCAGAAATTCACCCCCCTGCTGCCAGGATCCCATTTTTGTGGCACTTCCAAAGCTGTATATTAAGGGCAGATAAACACTGCTAAAAAGATATTTAAAAACCCCTAATGTTCCATTCTTTTACAAGTACAACTCCCCATGTTAATGTAGTTCAGGAGCTCCTCCAGCTCTGTCCACATCCCCAGTTATTTGCTCTTTGAAACAATTTGCCAGCACGTAACAGTATCCATGTTTACAAACACAAATTACAGCTGTCCCGTTGATATTTTGTAAACCAAAGGGATTTTATTTTCTAGCCAACTAAATGAAACATCCAAGCGGTGACACTGAGGCATCTCCCTCACACGGAACTCCTGCCCTGTTAGTGGATTTGCTACGCAGACATGATAAAGCAAAGCTAAACACGCCAGATTCAATACACCTAATTTTAAATTTAAAAATACTGCAACTCAGAAATAATTCCCCAAAAGTATTTGGGCGCGCTTTCAGAAATCCACCCAAGATACAAAGCTAAAAAATTGCTCCCAAAAGTTCCACGCCGTTGCAGACGTGGCAGACAATAAATACGTATCTTCCTCTTCTACAGCACTTTTGTTTCAAAGACACCCAAAGTACACCTCTCTGAGGTAGGTATTGTCCATGTAACAGATGGCAAATGGTGAGGAACAGCTCCTTGTCCCAGGCACCTCACCTCTTCAGTGTGAAAGCTGAGAACATGATTTAGGGTCGACAGTCTCTTGGTCTCATTCCTAGACAGCATTTTGTCTCAAGTCGTTGTATCAGTGTAATCTTCAAGTTCCCTCTTTAGGTTCATAAGCATCAGCTTCTCGAGGGCTGTTGGTAATGATTTGTTTTTTCTCATGATGGATGAACAGCAAAGTGTGGTTTAACACTGGAAGCTAAGTGGTTTTCTATTGGAAACTCCCAACAGCGTGAAGACGTATTTTAATACTGAGATAAAATGAAAACTGGTCCATAGTGCTTTTGGCAATTCTATTCTTTATCCTTAATTATTCTTGCCTCGATTTAGCAGAGCACTCGCACAATTTCGCTCTGTTTCCTGTGAGATCCCCTCAGTCCAATTCAGCTGAGAACCTCAATGAAATTTGCTGCTTACAGAAAACAGGATTTTCTGCAGCAGGAGTTCAGCTACGTGCCTCACTGAACGGAGGCCTTTAAAACTAAGATTGATTCCATTTGGAAAGCGGGTTTGTTTCTGCCTCAAACTGAAGATGCACGTTCCTGCTCTCCGTTTGTAGAAGAGCAAGAGAGGTAACTTGAAACAGAGTGATAGAAGGCTAAGAACGTTGTAAAATTCCTTAAAACAAATGTATTACAGGCATTACAAAGGAAAAAATAAATCCCCTTCAGTACTACGCACCTATACAGCACCTTTTAAAAGACCTCAAAGCACTTACTGTTAAGCTCACAACTTTGCTGTGAGTTAAGATTGATGAAATCAATTCCACCTTCCCTGATTCTGAGCAGTATGAGAAGTAGGGCGCTTCACCCAGCTTGTTTTGTTCTGACAGTTCAACTGCATCCTTCATTATCCGAATTAAAGTCTTGCTCCTCCACAGTCATCCGTGACAAATCAAACACATTAAGGCAGAATGCAGATGAAGAGACCTCGAGCCTCCCTTCTGGATTACTACTCTGTCCTTCTAAAAAGGGTAAGACTTCTTACCAGCAAAAACAACTGAGAACTATACCTTAAAGTGCTAATTTACAGTATTTGGAATCTGCTACAGCTTAGTAACACTGTGGCCGTGAGATCAGCTACAGCCAAATAAAGACCATTCCAATGTATTAAACAGATGCAAATTAAGATACTTCCCTAATTAATGTATTTCCCTCCTGCCAGACTTTGAGATATTGTTAAGAACCCAAGTATTCCCAGTAACATGCCTATGTTCCGATGCAGTGTAAACACCAAGGGGCTGATAGTTATTTTCCAAGCAACTAAAAACTACCTATGGAGGATTAATAAGTTTATTCAACACTTAACCACCTACTCGTTAATTTTAAGAAGGCTATCTTAAAGCTTAAAGGCCACTTCTTTCTCTAAAGCCGTGACTTCACACAAACAATACATTCTACTTCTGATAGTAACATAGTGTAGGGCAGCTTTAGGGATGCTCTTTCCACTAAAAACCGTGCACCCTGTGAGCAGCAGCAGTGCTGCTTCTATGCGCAGAGTCTATTTTTTTAGTATAAATAGTGCTGATACACACATTTCCTAAACCCTTAATTTAATTACCCTGAAAACATAATACTAATAGATTAATTCAGTAATTTAGAGGCTCGCTTTTTACACTAGTATTGAACAAGCCTGGTTCTGTATGGCCACTCAGAGCACACACACACACAAAGAGAAGATTATTTCAGAAATCAGGTTTTAGCTGCCAGTGTATTTCACCTGCCAAATGACTCTAAATTAGCATGCGAGAAGACAACCTATTTCAAATCAGTTGGAAAAGTCACTAACCCCACAAACCTGTGCGTCTTGGCCATTGTTAATACGCTTTTCAAGCTCTGTGAACGGAATTTTGTGATTACATACAGCTTATCTGGAAATCCAGAATTTGATTCCGGATGAGTGAGGTAGTAGATGTAACCATCCTCATGCAGGTTGTCACACCTCCCCAAAGTTGGTGTGTCCCGTCTCCTTGGCGTGTTCTCTGGCTTCCACTTGTCCCGTCAGTCCCTTCTGGCACACCATGCACCTCAGCGTGAAGCGATTCACGTCAGTGAACTGCCTCTTCCGTCTGGCTTCGTCTGCTAGCTCCAAGGCTTGTGCGAGAACAACATCATCAGTGGTAGAGAAAATGGTCTGGGGAGGAACGTCCGAGTCGGGGATTTTACGCTCGAGCGGATCGTAATGAATCCCATCGTAGATCAACAGGACCCGCTTGGTGTACCCGGCATCCTCCCCGAAACGATCGATTCTGACCGTCTGCGTGTCCACCACACAGATTTCACACTGATAAAACTTCGATAAAATGGAAACCTCGATGGCTCCCCCCCAGGTTTCCTCTCTCCGGATCCAGTCGCAGTATTCCCTGTTGGTTTTCCCCAGCACTGCCTCACAATACGCCTCGGGGTCGCTGGCTACGATCTGTGCAATGAGGCTGCGCATCTCCGGGGCACAACCGGGGTCGTACACACCTCCCTCCACCACGTAGTACACGCTGGTGAACAGACACGAGTTGTCAGCTGGTACCACCCTCCTGGCCAGCACGGGAACCGCTTCCCTCACCGCCATCATCCTCTTGGCCACGACTGGAGAGTCGGCGCTGGGCTTGGACGTGTCCTCCTCCACGATGAGCGTGTCTCCTGTCAGACAGAGGGGAGAGCTGAGCACACGGATCGGCACAGAACCGAATCGTTAAGGTCAGAAAGGAACTGACAGCTCACAGCCAACCACCCACCCATCCCCACCGGACCCACGAGTGCCGCATCTCTGCGGTTCTCGACCACCTCCAGGGCGGTGACCCCACAGCCTCACCCGGCCCGGCGCGTTGGGTCACAGCCTCGCTTAATTAAGCTAATTGCAGCCCGCGGGGCAGCGGAGATCGTAAAGCGCAGGCGCTGCCGCCCAGCAGGCCTCACCCGAGTGGATGCCCAGCTCGCCCAGCCGCCGCTCGCCGTCGCTGAGGTCGAGGCTCCGCGGAGGGAAGCCGAGCAGCAGCCGCTGGGCCGGGGCGGGGACGCCGGTGAGGGCGGCCAGGGCGGCCTGCATGTCGCGGAGACGGGAGTGTGCCGTGAGGCCGGGCAGCGGCTGGGTGCCGCTCCGGGCCTTGCAGCGCAGCCGCAGCATCCTTGGCGCGGCCGCCGCCGCCCTCCTCCTCCTCCTCTTCCTCCCCGCCCGGCCGTCTCCGCTTCCGCCCCGGCCCAGCGCCCGCTCATTCTCGCGAGATCTTTTTCCGCGCTGTTTCATTGGGCGCTGGGCCGCGGCCAATCGCGGTGTTGCCAGAGCGGGCGGCGCGCGCCGCGGCCGGTGTCGATCTCATTTGCATGCAGGGCGCGCCTGGAGTTGTGGCGTAGCGCCGTTCTCCCGCCCGCTTGCCGGGGAGCGATTTACATCTCATTTGCATGCAGCGCGGCGGCGCGGAGCCATGGCGGCGGCGTACCGGCACGGCGGCAGCGCGCCGCGGGGCAGAACCGGGGCCCAGCGCGGCGGAGAGAAGAAGTGCTGTGAGTACCGGGGCGGAACCGCACACGGAGCGCTTTTCGCGGAGGGAAAAAAAAATAAAAGCGGTTGTCGGCTTCGCTTAACAAAACGCGCGGTTCCCACGGCACGCGTGGATTTGACTGCGCGCGGTGAAGCCCCGTTATCTCGGTGCCCTTCGTGCTGCTGACAGCCTCAGCCCAGCCTCGCTGCAGCCCTGCTGCCTCCACACCTCCTGTTTTCCGTGACCGTCTGCTTAAACCCGTGTTTTCTTCCATCCTCAAGCCATTTTTCTTCTGCCCTTGGCAGCTCGGGTCTCCTGGGTAAATATTTGTCCCGCCGAGAACCGCATTAGCCCCATTAGCTGCAGCAGGTGCACCGCTGCTAATCACTTTCATTAGCTAACATCGCTTGCAGCACTCATTAGGGGCCAGCAGCCAGCTGCAGGACAGCCGGTCTGTCTGTCCACTGCGCTCCACACTAACATTTTCCTGCAGCGTGGGCATCCTACATGACCAACTCGCCCACCCTCATCGTGATGATCGGGCTGCCCGCCCGCGGCAAGACCTACGTCTCCAAGAAGCTGACACGTTACCTCAACTGGATTGGGGTGCCTACCCGAGGTGTGTGCCCCCACAGCCCCTGCGCACGGGTGGGAGGGTGTCGGTGGGCACCCACCTCAGCACTGCGTTATTTTGTGTCCCAAGTGTTCAATTTAGGGGTGTATCGCCGGGAAGCTGTCAAGTCCTACAAATCCTATGACTTCTTCAGGCACGATAACAAAGAAGCGATGGAGATCCGCAAGTGAGTTGGCGTCACAGGGCTGCGCAGATGGCCCGCGGTCTGCTTAGGCTTGGGGTTGGCAGCCATGTGTTTTTGTAGCACAGAATAACATTGAATGCCATGGAAGGAGGTAGTGCAGTGCACAGATCCCTTGGCAGGATCCCTGGATGCGTGGGAATGTTGTTGGTATCAGGAGAAGTAGATGGAAAGGAGGGGCTTGGAGCACCCAGAGGAGCAGGAAATGTAGGGGGTACCTTAGGTGCTGTTCCCATGGGATTTCCCAGGTGTGGATTTTTGCCCTCAGAGATGTCTTTTCTTGAGGGGAGTGGGGTTGGAAGTCTGCATGGAGCCTCAACTGGTAGAGGCAGCAACTGGGGCATCCCTAAAACAGGGATGGGAGCATGGGAAAAGGGGGATTTAAACAGAGTTCAGCTCTGTAGAGCCCCCAGGAGTTGGCAAGAAGCGAGGCTGGGTGCGCCACCTGTGGGAAGAACAGAGAGCTGAATTTTTCCCAGTCTCAGAGATTCAGAGGACCTCCAGTCTGAATGCCTTGCACCTGCTCTGACCCTGCATTTCTCTCCTGCAGACGGTGTGCCTTGGTGGCCCTACAGGACGTGAAGGCGTACCTCCTGGAGGAGTGTGGGCAGATAGCTGTAAGGCTCTTCCCAGCCAAATACACCATGGGGGCTTCGTATCTGGGTTGTTCAAAGCTGCCCGTAGCATTTGGGAACCCAAATGCAATCCCTAATCATTTGGGGCTGCTTTAGAAGCTGCAGATAACCTTTCTCATTGCCACTTATTTTCTGGTAGGTGTTCGATGCAACCAACACAACTCGAGAAAGACGGGACCTGATCTTAAATTTTGCTAAGGAAAATGCTTTCAAGGTAGTGCTGCTGTATTTAATTTGTGATTGGGATCACAGTGCTGGAGCTGTTTTTGACTTCTGATTTTAAACCAGAGCTCTTGGTCCTCTAAAACATGTTTCACTGCCTCCTTCACAGGTGTTCTTTGTGGAATCCGTGTGCGATGATCCGGAGGTCATTGCTGCCAACATCCTGGTAGGTTGCCAAGCTCTGTGCCATGGAGCTGCGTGCTGTGCAAGGTCGCCAGCTCTGCTCACAGCACTGCTGGTGGAATATTGGCATTAGGGATGATGTGCACAGTGTGGGGTGGTCGGGATCCCGCTCAGACTGCTGCTGATGGTTGCAGGCATAACCTCTGCTGCAGGTGTCAGTTGGGGGCTGAAGCTCTGTGTGTCACCTTGCTGCTCCTGCAAGGAGGGCTGGGGGCTAAATGAGGCTTCCCCGTAGTGCTCTTATATCTCAGCTTGTAAATACTACTGAAGATTTATGGGTTGTAAAAGCTGAAGGTGCAGTTGTTGAAGTTGGATGTGAGTTGAAGCCGAGCAGTGTTTGACCTTGAACATGGGATGACAGGCAGCTGTGTCTGCACTGGGGCCGAGCACTGCAGTGTGCCTCCCCATTGCCTTTTGTTGCATTGCCAAGAGCAGGTTTTTCCACCGGGCAGCACTAAACAATGCTGACTTGTTTCAGAAGGGAAGGATGATGATGTTCAGTGCTGCTTTTGCTCCACGTCATGTTTGCTCAGCTTTCCCCACGTGTCTCTTTCTGCTCGACAGGAGGTGAAAGTCTCCAGCCCTGATTATCCCGAAAGAAACAGGGAGAATGTGATGGATGATTTCCTGAAGAGGATCGAGTGCTACAAGGTCACGTACCAACCCCTCGATCCTGATGAGTACGACAAGTAAGCAGCGAGCCCAGGCTGTGCTCTGTCCCTGAGCTGCTTTGCTTTGCTGCTTTGTGTTCTGTGCCTGAAGACTTGCAATGCTTGTGCTGAAGCACTCCCAAAGCTGAGATTTGCTCGTGCGAAGGCGATGCCCTCGGGTTGCAGTGGATTTAAATGTGATGCTCCCTGTGCAAGCACGGTGTGTCCTGTGTCCCCGCAGTGGTGCTGATGCCTTTTAACTCAGGGCAGAGAGCTGGGGGACGCCTGCACGTGTGTCAGTTGTCAAACCCGGCGTGTGGGTGTTCTTATTTTATGTTGACTCCAGAGATCTTTCCTTCATTAAAGTGATCAATGTGGGACAGCGGTTCCTAGTGAACAGAGTCCAAGATTACATCCAGAGCAAAATCGTCTATTACCTAATGAACATCCACGTGCAGCCACGCACCATCTACCTCTGCCGGCACGGCGAGAGCGAGTACAACCTCCTTGGCAAGATTGGAGGGGACTCTGGGCTGTCACCACGTGGCAAGCAGGTGTGGGTCTGCAGCACCCAGATGGCTGCACTGCAAAGTGTCACAGCCCACATTGCTCCCATGGCGAGGACATGGGGGGGGGAGGCAGCTGTCCTGTGTGGCTCCTGAGCTCCTCTGCCCTCTCTCAGTTTGCACAGGCGCTGAAGAAGTTCATTGAGGAGCAGGAGATCGTGGAGCTGAAGGTGTGGACCAGCCAGCTGAAGCGCACCATCCAGACAGCTGAGTCACTGGGGGTCACCTACGAGCAGTGGAAGATCCTCAATGAGATTGATGCTGTGAGTGGGGCACGGTGCAGCCTTCTGCTTTTCTAGGTGGAAAATAATTGAATTGGGTATAAAAGCGTTTCCTGACCATCGCTTGAGTTTTCCAGCCGTGGCTGTGCATAACGCCCTCCACCCCTGTCAGGAGGTTTGGGGTCACTCACTAGGGCTGAAAGCACCTGGAACTGTTAGAGCTTTGCACAGCAGCAGACCTTCCCTTCCAGCTGTGTTGGGAGAGTGACACTGAGCATCCCACGCACTCGTGGGGTGTATGCAATGCCTTGCTGCTGGGCAAAGGTTGGCACTCTCACTCTGGTTTTTTTGGGGGCAAAAGAAATGCTGGTGCTGTGCTCATATTTGTGTACCGAATTGCTGTACATCTGTGAAGTGATGGTGCACGGAGTTGTGCTTCCTGCAGGGGGTGTGCGAAGAGATGACGTATGCAGAGATCGAAGCCAAATACCCTGATGAGTTTGCCTTGAGGGATCAGGAGAAATACCTCTATCGCTATCCTGGAGGAGAGGTGAGAGCACTTAAAGAAAGCAGAATGCTGCCGTGTGCATTGGGCAATGTGTGATGAATGGAGTGGAAGGGCTTTGCTTGGTTTCAGCTCTCTGTCCCCAGTATTTCCATGAGAAATCAAAAGCCTTAGGAAACCCAGCTCTCTCTTAGAGGAAAGGAATGCTGCTCGCTGTTCCAGCAGTGTGTGAAGCAGGTTCATTGTGCTGCTGTCAGTTGGCTGAAGCTGAGTTGTCCCTATGGAAAATCACCCTGGGAGAGAAATGGCTGTGGGTGGGGATGGAGTCGCTTCTGGTTTTACTTCACAGCCATATTTAAATGTGTAATTTAGTGGTTTATTTTCTTTTCAAATTGCACTTGCTAAGAGTTATCACTAATCTGAACTTCCTGTAATCTGAGGGTTGCTGCCATCCAATTTCACCCGGGGCTGTTTCCTTATTTTCCCCTCTATTTACTCCATCACTTCTGCAGTTTGATGCTTTAACCGATACTTTCCTGAAGGTGAAGCTGCGTTAATTGCTACTTCTGCTCCAAGTCTGTTTATAAAACCCCTTGCAAAATTCCTGTTTTGTTTTGCAGTCCTACCAGGACTTGGTTCAGCGCCTGGAGCCCGTAATTATGGAGCTGGAGCGGCAGGGCAACGTCCTTGTCATCTCCCACCAGGCAGTGATGAGGTGCCTCCTGGCTTACTTTCTGGATAAGAGTGCAGGTACAAAAATAAATGCGTGGTGGTGGGGGCTGGCTTCTATTTTTGCTCTTTTTCAGGGTTTTTGGGTGGGTGTCTGGTAATTGCTGTTTTGATTTTCTTGACAATGGAGGAACTGCTTTAAAAAAGAAAAAAAAAAAAAAAAAAGCCAACACCAACACCCACTTCTGAAATGGTTTAACCCTTGCATTTCAGCAGAGCTTTGCAGGATGTGAGGACAGAGTCTGCTCAGTGCCTGCCCTGCTGTCTTTTTGCTCAGCCCTCGTTTCCAGAAGTGCTTCAACCAGGAGCACCCCTATGGGATGGATTTTCTTGATTTAAGGAAAACTGTGCTCTGGGAGAGCAGTGAGGGCAGTGGTCCATGGCACAGCGATGCTCTGCAGGACACGTGTGACACATTACGTGCCTGATGCTCTGTGATGGGAATTGGCTCCTCCTCGTTTTGCAAACAGCATTGCTCACTGATCAGCACAGAGCTCTGTGTTGTGGGAAGAGCACTGTTTGAGGTCACTTAAAGAGAAAACACCAGGCTCCTGGAAGTTGGGGCATGCTGCTGGGGCAGCGTGATGCTGTGTGATGCTGAGCAGTGCTGAGCTGCTGTAGTTCTCCCTGTTGTCTGGATTGGGTTCCCCCAGAGTGCTGCTGGGGGGGGGGCTGTGGTGGAACCTTTTGCTCCTGAAGGTAAAGCTGATGCTGCCTCTCCTGCAGATGAGCTGCCCTACCTGCGTTGCCCCCTGCATGCCATCCTCAAGCTCACCCCGGTCGCCTACGGTACGTGCTTCCTTTGGGTGGGTACAGCTGTGTGTGGAACAGCAGTTGTTGCTGTCAGTGCTTTTGGTGATGCTGGTGGGAGCAATGGGATGGTATGTATTGGAGATGTAGATTGGATATAAGGAAAAAGTATTTCACAGTAAGTGGGGTGGATGTCCACATCCCTGGAGACTCTTAAGGTCAGGGGATGGGGCTCTGAGCTCTCACAGTGAGGGTCAAAACCAGAAAGTAAGTGAAGTGTGAATTCTCTCTTAATGCAGAATGAACTGTTCATGAGATTTTTGGTTTTAGTTTAGAAACAAGTAACAACCTTCTGCTCACTTGGCATGCAGTTATAATACGTTTTTATTCTAAATGGATGAGAAAATAAATTGCACTTCCTCCAATAAACTCCCCATTCTGTTTGGGCAAGGTTGTAAAGTGGAGACGATCAGCCTGAACGTGGAAGCAGTGAACACCCACCGGGACAAACCTTCCCTGAACTCAGTAAGTTGAGCTGCCTTGTTCTGCTTCTTGGTTCATGTGATTGCTCAACATTTGCCTTCTGTGGTCTTAAATCAATTGCAGCTCTCCCTGCTGTAAGTAAAGCTGGTTGCTTTCAGTGCCAGCAAGGCTGCTTCAGAAGCAGAACTCATGGCATGTAGAGTTGTATGTGCTTCCCAAGACAGTGGGAGATATTTTGAACAAGTATTCACTGGGGCAGAAGTGGGCAAACTGAAGCCACTTGGGTTAGGATGCACATCTTTAAATCCTAGGTCTTGTTGTTGATGCTTGTTTGGCATGTCTGCTTGGAACTAGTGCTATTAACACAAAGTATCTAGGGAATTCCTGCTGCCTTCCCGAGCTCTCAGCCCATTGCAGAGCCATAGGCAGTGTAAGGCTGCACCTTGGGGTTCATTGTGGGGTCAGCAGCCCCAGGACAGGCTGCTGCTGTGCTGTGGGTGGGAAGCATGGGGCTCATCCCTTCCTTTGAGGTGAGGATATTTGTAGCTTGCTGGGTGATGGCTCTCTGCCCTTGCCCTTGTTTTTGTGGATCTCACCAGTGTTTTGCAAGCATTCTGTGGAAGTTTCCACTGTTTTCGTGCTCACTTGTGCAGGCATGCTTTTGTTTTGCAGCGTGCCCACAGGTGTTGGGGAATGCCATTGAACAACTGGTTCAGTAAGGCTCCCCACTTAAGCACCACAAAACTTACCACTGCATTAGGTTGCAGGGGAGCTGATCTGAGCTGAGCACAGTGGTGCATGGAGGCTTTTAGCCACCCCATGGCATTGTAGGATGTTCTAAAAAGAGCTCCAAGGGAGAAGAGTTATCTGCCATTGTCTCAGACTTGTTGCTTTGCTGTTTGTGTGATTCCTGTGCTGAAATCATTGGTGCTGCTTGGAGGAGTCGGAGGATGCTCCTGCTCTGTGCTTCCTTGGGAACAAGCTACTTTGAGAGCAGTAATACAAATAAGGGAAGTTTTTCTGTTGTTTTTTTTCCTGAATCAATTGTAAAAATCAGTAAGCAAAAAAAATCAAAAAAACAAACCCAACACAAACTAATTCCAAACCCAGAAGGAAGTAAATCTGCAAGCAAAGCAGGCGTAGGGCATCCACCACCACGGGTCCGCTCGTGGCCGGAGACTCTCGGGGATGCACTGCAGTTGTAACATCTCCTTCCCCTTTTCCCTTCCTTGTGATGTCCTCCACCTGCAACCAGAGCTGCCTTCCCATGATCCAGAGCCCAGGCAGGATGAGGAGGAGCAGCCTGACGCCGCTGGCCAGCACGGCCACGGAGCAGCGCCCGCGGCACCACAGCGTTGGGAGCGGCCCCACTGACCTGCAGGTTCGAGGTGCAGCTGCTCAACCCCGGCTGCAAGCCACTGTCCAGGTGGTGCCTTGCTCTGCTTCCCCTCCCGTGCCACTCACGTCACCCAACCATGGCTGTAGTCCCAGCAGAAGTACCCCAAAATACCCAAACGCCACTGGGAATCGTTCTGCATTAGGCACTCTTGAAATAAACAAGGAAATGCATGAAAATCTCTCCATTAAGCTGGAATTGTGGTGCCAGAGGTTTATAAAACCCTGCCCCATGCAGGCAAGCTTCCATCAGTTGGGTGGTTCATTCTGGGTCCTGCTTTCCAACAAGAGCTTGATTGGAAAGAGTTACAAATCTCATCTCTGTCCGAATTTGTTGGTGCAGCCAAGTGCTGCTCCAGCTGTAGTGCAGTTGGTGGGGAAATCCCTGTGCTCAGTGCCTATGTACGTTCCTATGGATCCCACCAGCAGCTGGCTGAGCAAAGGTTGGGCTCCTGGTGTTTGGGTGCTGCTTGGTTTTTTGCCACCTCGCACTTCTTTTGGTTTGAAATCACGTAGGTCCCCATCAGGGTGGTATGTGAAGCCCCATTTGCTTCTTTGCAGGTTGAAAATTGGTTCCCTTTGCTGTGTCCATCGCATGAGGTGGAGGGGGAGGGCGGGGGCTCCTGGTTTGGGTCCTTGTGCATTTTGTTCCCCTCGGTGCAGTGTGAGACTTCTCAGTAAAACTGTGGCTCTTCTATAGGGGAATTCATTTTCAGATAACAATGAACAGCTTTAATCTCAGACATTTCACAGCTCGATATCTTTCCAAGCTGTTTGCAGTTGTGCTGCTTGTAGTTGTGATGCTGGAGCATCAAAAACTTTGCAGCTCAGGAGCCACTGCTTTCAATGTGGGTGGGGATGGTGAGTGCTGTCCTGGAGCTCTGCCCTGGATGGAGACACTCAGTGAGCTGCTGCAGCTCAGATGCAAGCCCACAGTGATCTCCCTACCCTGAACCCCTTGGGTTGCTTCCCTTCTTTCCTCATTTCCTTCACTGCTGTTACTGTTGCTTGTAAACTACCTTTAAAATGCACTTTGAGCTCTCCTATGCTGTTTCTTTTTCCTTTGCAGCCTCAAGTGGGAAATGCTTGCCTGTGAGTACCGCTGAGAGCAGCTTGTGTGCGTTCTGTTGTGCTTTAGTAAGTAGGACTTCTCTTGGCTGAAGTTGCATGGAAACTACTTTGGGAAAAGACAAATGCACTGAGCAGTAATTAGTCACTAAGGGGACCTTGATGGGTGCAGGGTGCTACCGGGACTGAGGTTCCATCCGTGCTGTCACCCTTAGGGCAGTGCTGTCCATCACATTGCAGGAGGTGGTACCAGTGGTGTTCTCCTGTGGCTTGGGGGTGAGCTGCCTTGATGGAGTAATAGGGAGAAGGAAGGGGGTTCTGAGCTGCGCTGGGGAGGGCGTTTGGGAAGCAGCTCTGTGAGTGAGCCTTGCTTTGCTAGTAGGATTGCTACTGCCTCTTCTATCATGTCACCCTGGGGGGCATCCTTAGGGTGAGCAGGGCAGGGCTAGCTTTCACCCACTACAAAGGGAGAGTGTTTTCTTGTTTGTATGCCCCTTTCTAGGGAGCCAGCAACCAGTGTCAGCCAGAAGACCTTGGGCTCTCCCTGCTGTGCTGTCCCTGCAGCAGCAGCTGTGGCAGACCCTGGTGCGACCCCTTGCTTGGCTTAGCAGATGCTTCACCTCATCCAACTCGTGCACTGTTGTTGTTTTTGTCCTGTAGAAGCTGGTTGCAATTCATGTTTGGGACCTGGCTGTATGGGATAGCTCTTGGTGTGCTTCCCTGCACAGCACAGTGTTGGTCCCCATCCATTTGGGATGACCACAAGATCCAACCTGCTTTTACCCATCTTTGGGAGCATTCTGGAAAGCTTTGGGTGTTGCATCTGCACTGCAGAATGCTGGACCCTGGGACCCTTTGACCTCTGGGCCCATCCTCTTGCTGCTGGTGCTTTGGCTTCAAGTGCAGAGAGCTTGATTTAGTGGAAAGCAAGTGGAGAGTGTTTGCTGGTTCCATTTCCTGATGGATGGAAGGAAGATGAAGGTTTGGTTGGGGAGGTTGTGCCTCACCTCCAGGTGAGGGAGGGCACTGCTTCTGCTGTTGTGGGGGGGAAGATGAGTTTCCTCCAGATCTCATTACTCCTACTGGCATGTGCAGCTTTTGACTTGGCCAAAAGTCAGATTTTGCATTTTGTCCTTGAAGTGAAGCTCTTCTGGTTGGTTTTTCTTTCCACGAGACGCCCTGTCATCATGTAGAGCCTCAATTTATACACATCTCCTGGGATAAAAAGACACAGGACCGATCTTAAATTTACATCTCCTGTTCTCAACATGCTGCAGAGAGGTTTTATTGGTAAAGCAGTATGACTGTCCTGCCAAAGCTGCAGAAGCACACACAGCCTTGAGTGGTGTTGAATGCAACCATGGCCTTCCTGGGAGCTGTTCAGCCTCTGCAATGCAAACACTGCAATGTTTCACCCAAAGTTGCCTATATCCCAGCTTTCAGGGTCCTTAATGATGAAGAAGAGGGGAAAAGCAGAAAGAAACTGGGGGAGCTTGCAGTGCATCATTTCATAACATCCAAAGCCTCAGACCTTCAGCTTTGTCTTTGTTCTCTGAACTGCAATGAATGCATATGCCAGCAATGAAAAATTATCTTTATACCATTATGCTTCAAGTGTTTGCTTTCCCTTTTGTTTATAATAATAATAATAATTCCTAGGGGCATCCAGGAAGGAAGTTTGGTCCAAGTTCCTTCATTCCTCTACAAACCCTCTCTTAATAGTTGTGTTTTGCTTGAGAAAACAGCATGTGAGCAGCTACTGTGAGTTAACTCTGATGGTTACTCATTAAGTGTCACTGCTGGGAAAGCTTTGCAGATATTCTATTTTTCTTATCATAAATGGAAAGAATGTAGAGTCTGAGTTTCCTGAATGTTGGACTGAAATGTTGATGCCTGCTGCTGATTGTCAGCAAATTGGCTTGAGAGCTGTGCCTGCTGCTTTAGTGCAGAACATGGGTAATGTGATGGTTGGGTAAGAAGGTAACAAGACAAATGGTATGCATTGATTGCACACCCCTTTGCAGTGTCCAAAGCACTGCTGTGCACTGCACCTCAGGTCTCTGGGACCACTGTCTGTGCTCTGGGATAGGGAATGAGCAGCAGCTGCTGCAGAACATTGTGATTGCCAGAGTTTAGTCCATTTGCTTGTGAATGCGACATTCACTTGTATTGATGTGTGTGCCTTCTGTGGCCCTTGGTGAGGCACTGGAAGGTGTTTTATCAGAACCAGAAGTATTTGTTGTGGCTGATAGGAGAATTTATTACTGTAACTTTTCTAACATTTGTCTGGAAGTGTAATTTCCTGTGGAGAGGAATAAAACAGTGACCCTGAGTAGCAATCAGCCTCATTCCTGCATGGTGCTCGGTGAAGGTTGCATGCCTGGGCTTGGGGCAGCTGGGAGAGCTCTGCAGGAGGCTGAATGGCAAAGCAGGAAGAAATTATCTGCTCAGGAACGAGTTCATTAGCAGACCCTTGGGTAGATGCAGCCAGGTAGATCCACTGCATGAAGCTGGTTGGATTCTGTGCTGCGAAGCATCTGTCTGTGGTGTCCTTTGGTTTAGCACCCGTGGGTTGAGCCATGTTCTAACCTGTGCCTTTCTCTCCACAGAGGCTGGCTGGCCTAGAGGTGTAGGGCTGCAATGGACAGCAGGAGCCTGATGGGACGCGGTGCCAGCTGCAAGCACAGTGAGCAGTGCCTTCCTGCAGCCATCCTGTCCTTGTGAGCACTCGGTGTCTGCCGTGGCACTGCAGAAAACTTCCTGAGAAGATTTTTCAGCTGCTTTTAACGTGTGTGTGTGTTTGTGTGTGTGAGCAGCAGGACATGTGAGCGAGCTGTCCCCATGCTTTGTGTGCACTGCTCGGGGCTGCCTCTGTGCCTCTCCTCCCCTGCTTGCTGAAGCAACTTTTCTTTGGAAGATGTTCTCATCAGACCCAGTTCCTAGGTTTTATTCAATCTTTACCATCTCTGAGCTCAAACGCAGTTACTCAGTGCAATTTAACAAGCAGAAGCACTCCAGGTATCGCTTGGCTTCCATGGCTGTTGCTTTGAATCCCCAGACCTGAGCCTCTTGCTTTGCTTTGGGAAGGGTTTTGCATGTGCTGTGGCAAAGGACCCACTGCAGGGGACAAGGACATGGATGTGCCCATTGCCATCTGGGAACAGCCAAGCTGCTTTTGGGCTCAAACCCTGCTTTGGCTTTCCACTGCTGCATGCCTCACCCTGTTCTCCTTTCTCCTGGGCTTTGTGGATGCTTTTCTCTTGCAGCAAAAATTTCCTCACTCTGCATCGCACAGCACTGTTTTCTTCCTGCATTCCATGCTTACTGTCCTGTTCCCTTTACCTTAGCCAAAACCTCTCACAATAAGCTTGGATGTTTTGCACTCACACGCAAGTGATGCATCAGAGAATCGTGGATTCATTGACCAAAGCTGAGTCATGCTAATTCTGCAGAACATTTCCTATTCCTACACCCGTTTCAAGATATTTTTGTTGTCAGAAGGTAGCGAGGGGCCCGGGCTGTGGGTGAGGTGAGGAGCAGCAGTGGGGCCACGTGTGTGTGCTGTGTGATATTTGTTTTACTTGTCTCTTGTACCAATTTTTAGACCCACAGCACATTTCTGTACTCGCATGTGAGTAAGCTGTGAACGTTGCTGATGTAATGCTGCCTTTTGTGGAGTTGAAGCTGTTCTAGTATTTAGGGCACAGGTGTTGCACTCCTTCAGTGCTGGCTGCCTGTTATTTGGGGTGCCCTGCCAAGAGGTGAGGTGATGACACTCCAAGTTTTCACTTTTCTCTTACGAGTTATTTGCCAAACTCCATTTTGTCTCACTCCTAATGTCCCCCCTTGAAATTAGGGCAAAACTATCAGGTTTGCAGCCCTGAGATTAGGTGAAGAAATGGGCATTTGGGGTTGAGCAGGATGCTGTTACAGACCTGCTCCGTCCAACAACTCCAGGATCTGTGACTCTGGAACCCAGGCTGTGTGTGTTAAGTGTGTAAATCAGTGCCTACCCACGGATACCTGAGCTCCACACACTCTGCCTGACTGAGGTTTACTTGGGGATTTGTGTTGTAAACACTCCCACAGCTTTTATTTCATCAAGCTGAGATGAGAGGGCCGCAGCAGAAGCCCCAAACCCTTTAGGATGTACAGTCTGCAAAAGTTTTATGTTGATCTTAAGCAGTTATGCTCCAGAGGGATGAAATTCAGGGGGTAAAAAAACTGAGTTTTATTGGGTTTACTCCTTAGGTTGTGCCCACTGAGCATCCCTGTTACTGAATATTAGAAATAAGCCAGAGGTGGGAGGGGAAAGGGAAGGAGAAACAAAAAGTTGAAGGAAGAGTTCTATAGGCTGCATAGCACAGCAGTGATCCTCCAACGCACAAACATGCTGGGATGGGCTGCAAACCTGCAGCATCAGAGCCACCAGCAGATGCCTACTGTGAGCTGTTCACGCACAACGTGCTGTGATGACTGGTGATAAGGAGTTAGGTATACGTGTATCATTAAGGAGCTAATGGCTGTAATGAGGCATAGCTATTTTTTCCTGCCAGAATTCATGAATGTAGCTGATGAGTGTCGGTAGTCGTCAGTTTTTAATTGCTGCTTAATGCCTGCTCTGCAGTGGTGGGTGGCTGTGGGTTGCTGTGCTTCCCAAGCGATGCTGCAGCAGCTGCATGCTGGTGCTGGGACAGAGCCATCTGCAGCAGCCAGACCGTCCCTCAGTGCTTTAAGCCAAAGCATAGCTTCTCCCCCTGCATCTTAACTTAATACATGCCTCTGTAAGGCAGAGCAGTGGCAAATTCACAGTGACTGTGCAGGTGACTGGGAGGTGACAGCATGGTGCTGCATGTCCCAGGTGAGCCTCTGCCTGTGCTGGGTGCCAGGCGCTTCCTTGAAACCACCTGACTGCCCTGGCACTGCACTGCTCGTGCAAACAGCTCAGGATAAATAAGGGTTGCACAATTTACCTGAATTTAGGATTAACGGGGGCTTGCACTGCTGGTCATACAGAGCTGTGGTGTTGGGCTGCGTTCAAAGCACTCCAGTAGCTCACCATGGGCTGAATGTCCAGTGGTGGGCTTGTCTGCTTCGTGAGCACTGCACCAACACCAGATTTTACTCCTGTATCTCCCTGATTTCTATTTCCATCCGCTTTTGATGTCAGAGGTGCTCTGTGCTGGTCTCAGGGTGCTGCTCTGCATTACTGTGTGCTGCTTGCAAACTGCATCCTTGTGCTGTGCGTGGGGAGGGTGATGTTCTGTGTTTCACAGAGTTCTGCTGTGTTACTGCTTTCTAATGGTCTTTTTTCTAGGTTTTAAAGAAAAAAGCGATGTATGCAGAGTTGTTGTGTTGTGTACTCTTTGCACTTACGCACAATTATCCCGTGAGCATTTATTTACGATACAGAGGTTTTAAAAATAAAATCTTGTTTCCTCTCCTTTTCTGTGACTGTTTGCTGTTACTGTGTCACCAAACCAGCACACAGTGGGTGATGCTGAGCTCAGGGAGTGCATGGGAAGCACTGGGGGGGTGAGGGTGAGCATGGGGCAGGGGACTTGGGAGCAAGAGAGGTGGGTGCCATCCCCTTCCCTATGTAATCCATGTTAAAAATGATGATGTTGGAGGAACCAGGATTCACGTTTTCAGATTTCTTGAGGTGTTACGGTGAGAACAAATCTATTTTCCTAGAAAAAAACATCTAGAAGAGCAATGGGTGAAATCACTTTGGAGATCCCTGAGCAGATGGAGGGGTTGGATATCCCCAGTTCTTCCTTCTGCTCTTCTCCAAGCGCAGAGATCTGATGGGTTTGCACATGGTTTAGAGGGAAGCTCTGCCTCTGGAAGCTGTGCGTGTACTTTTATTTCTGACGATGCTAATAGCATTCATTCTCCTGCAATCCTATCTTGCAGTGACACCCTGGATGAAATGAAGGAATGCCCTTTTCCTTCTGCTTACCCAGCTGTGAGCTGTGAGATGGGGCAGATGAGAGGCACTGTATGGCCCTGTGGTGCAGCTGTGCCCCGGTGCTTTCAGCACACACAGGTGGGCTTGTCCTGTGTCATCTGGAGAGAATAAACCAGGAGAGCCCGTGTTTGGGTTTGGGATTAACTGGGTTTCTTGTAAATAGTCAGCAGAGGTCACTGCCTGCTGGGAGTGACTAAACAAGGCCCAGCTTGCTGTGGTTTAGAGAACCAAATCTGCTCTGTTGCATTTTGGCTGGGGCTCAGGCAGGCTTTGGGAAGGTAATATTTCCCTCTGGGTCTGAGGATGCGAGATGGTTGGTTTTTTTTGGCCAAAAGAAATCCTTGCTCTGGCAGAACCAGCTGTCAGAAACACAACCCGAGGTGAAAAGGGCGCTGTTGAATTTGTGATAGCAATTGAAGCTTAAGTGAAAATGCACAAAGTGCAAAAGGAGCAAATGGCTGTGGCCTCTGCCAACACTGTTATTGTTGGAAAACAGTAGGAATTGTGTGCAGCATCAGTGGAGGGGCTGAGCCCGAAGTGCTGCTGAGCTGAGTGAGCAAACCCTGCGGGCACTGCCATAGAGCTCTCAAGAACTGCAGTGCCCAGAGGGATGCCATCATCTTGAAGACACCCGTGGGCACTGTGCAGGACCAGCTCTGGATGCCTCCACTCTTGGACTGTTTCAACTGGCAGCTCTGCACACAAAGCAAACAATTTCAACATCTGCTTGGGTTGCGTTCAATTTTGTAGCGTTTTGTTTCGTAGGTTGGGTAAACATCTTCTTTCTTGCTAGGAGGAGTTAATCATTGATAGGCGAACTGGCACGGGTCTGGTCCCTGCAGAGCATGCAGTTGGCTATGTGCAGCCATTTCTGAGCGTGTGGGTGGATCAGAACCCCTCCTTCAGCACAGCAGGGCTGTGTCAGTGCCATTGGATGCACCCATCGCTGCCTGCAGAGCCCAGGTAAGGTGGGCTGAGCTCCAGGAGTGGGATTTTGGGGTGTTCTTGCAGCTCGAATGGGCTAAGGGAAAAGTAAAATAAATTGAATGAAACCAAGAGATGTAATAAGGAGTGAAGGAAAGCCAGAACAATGAATCAGCAGCAAGAAGAGCTCGGCTAGGGCAGTGGAAAAAGGGAGGAGTAACTTTTATTAGGAGGTGCTTAGCTTTCCTTTCTTTTAGTGACCAATTTCTCACCAGTCGCCTCTAGGCACAGCACCAAGATGGGCTGTATTGCTTCCAGGAGGAAGGTAGGCTCTCAGAGTGTGTGTAACCCTGGGAGGGTTTGGGCTCACAAGGGATGATCCTGGAGAGCTGCAAGACAGACAGGGCTCTCTGATCCTTGGAGCAGCCAAATACGCAAACTCAAGCTCAAAAATGCCAAGGGAAGACCAGTGAAGGAAAGCCTACAGGAACAGCTTAGAATCTGCAATCAGCCATGGTGACCCCAAGAGAAAACTCAACGCTTTTCTCCCCTCCCCCACTGTTTTTAAAGATATTCGGCCTAGAAAAAGAATGCTGTGACATCTGCAACGTGGTCAGGATGAGGATGCTGCCAGCTCTGGGATCAGCGAGACCAAGGGGCCGTGCTGCTGCCCTGGTGCTGCTCCTCACTGCTGCCCTGGTGGTGGGCACCCAGGGTAAGCAAACATGAAGTGAGCAGAGCTGGGATCCCCCCCAAGGGGAAACTCCTTCCTGAGGTTCACAAAACCTCGATCCTATTTTCCTCTTTGCGTTTGAAGAGCCTTGTGAATCTGATCGCAACCATCTTCCTTTGCCTTTTTGCTTTCTGTGCAGAATGGCTGTAAAATTATTCTAGGTAACAAAGGTGCACTGCCTCATATGCTACTTGAGGATAAGGAAGCTGTTGGTCTAGGCTATGTCACCATCCTTGGGAAGCGCTGGATGAGGAGTGAAGAGTGATACACAGAGTGATGCTCATCCCCACTGCAGGCTGCAGTCTGCCCTTCTCCCCTCTGCTTCCCTCTTCAATGAGTTTTATGGACTGGACTTTCAGAGCAAGCAGCTCTCAAATTTGCAGTTTCCCCAGCATTTTCCTGATGGTGTTTCTGTTGGTAGGTGATTGCGATGCTCCGCCACGGTTCTCATTTGCAGAACTGAAGGAGGACTACTTGCAGAACAAGACATTTTCCGCCTCTCAAGTGGTGGAATACAGATGTCGTCCAGGCTACATGAGGAATTCGAAGGCCCGAAACACTTACATTTGTGATAAGGACACCTGGAAAGGAATGACCAACTTCTGCTTACGTGAGTACATTTTGGGTTGGCTTCTGATTTTGGGTGAATCCATTGGCTCGTTGGGCAGCATTCTGGTGGCGGGGAGGTGGTGGGATGAGCAGTAGTGATGGGGTGCCTGGTGTACAACCTTGAGTGCCAGCAGCAGGAATCTGTCCGGATGTTGCTTGCCCTTCACCATGACTCCAGCTATACTCAGAAGTGCATTTTTCCTCTCAGGTACTTGTGAACACTTAGTTCAGTAACAGTATTTCAAGCTTTCAGTAAGAGAATCCTTTAGTCTTGACAGCAACACGGGTTGTGCCACAAGTTAGAGTGGAAGGGGAATTCCAGAGAGCTGCGGTCCATCTGCTTGCTCAGTATTGGAGAGGTCTTCTGCTCTCCTGCTGGATGTTCCTCATTCTCCACGGACCTGAAGAACTAACTCTGGTCCTGTTGTCCCCCAGCAAAGCACTGCAGTTACCCTGGAGAGCCGACCAATGGCAGGCTTGTGGAAGTAGAGCAGTTCACCTTTGGGTCCATAGTGAACTACACCTGTGACACTGGGTAAGCTGGGAGTACTTGGGGTCCTGCAGGTCCTTGTGACCCTGAGGGGATGTCCAGCCCAATTTCCTGTAAAACAGTGACTACAGAGCTAACGCACTGACTCTGCAAATCAGAAACAAGCTAAAAGGCCTTTATATTCCCTGGTGGGTTTTCTGAAGTCCTTTTGCTCTAGGTTAAAGTCTGTACTATCAGAAACCTTATGCTGGTGTAGGTAATGGTAGACTAATCAAAGTAGTTTTTAACTTCTCCTTTGAAAGCTTGAAGGAGTTTTCTTCCCCTCACGCTTTGAAATGATTCTTAGGATTGTAGAATGGCACAGGTTGGAAGAGACCTTAAAGATCACCTAGTTCTTGCCAAGCTCCAGTTCACTCTTCAGGGCCCTTCTAAACCGTTCCCAGTATTTCAATATATTTTTGAAGGAAACACATCACTACTGAAGTTAGAGCTTATGGTTATAGTTGAGTTATAGTTAACTATAGTTATCTATAATTAACACGTTGTCTCACTGTTGTTTCACTGCAGTTGCTATCAACTATTCTACTAGTTTGGTTACATTGGGCAAATTTCTTATCAGCTTTAATTCCAAGGAAGCCAAAGCAATCCTGCTAGTGGTGTTCTAAATGAAATTAAAAAAAAAATCTAAATTGCACTTGACAAGTAATTCCCTCCACTCATTTTCACACAGGTACAGACTGGTTGGCAATTCCCAGATTAGGTGTGTGATTAAAGATGGGCATGTTGCTTGGGATGGAAACGTTCCCATCTGTGACCGTAAGTAGAGTCCTGCAGCTCAGCTGCTGTCTGGTACTGGGGATGGATGAAGATAGAGAGGGCTTTGATCATTCACTGCATGTTGGAAATCTGGAAAAACACTTTTCTTGGTGTTTTCCTTCCTGCATCCCATGGAAGCATTCCCTGGTAGTAAGGCAGCTGCCCATCACAGGGATGTGCCACTCAGTTGTGAGGCAGAGCTGCCCTGAGACCTGCCTCTAATTTCTGGTGCCTCGGGCATTTGTGTCTCAACTTCAAACCACGCGTTTAATTAACATTAATTTTTCAACTTTTTTTTTTTTTTTTTTTTTTTAGCAATTCCATGTTTACCCCCTCCAAAAATAGCTAATGGAGATCACAACGGAGGTGACGTCACGCTCTTCACTTATGGAGCTTCTGTCACCTACCGCTGCCACGCTGACAGCAGGGGGAGGAAGCATTTCTCCATGGTGGGGGATGCCTCTATTTTCTGTACGACCAACGACAATGTGAATGGTGTCTGGAACAAGCCAGCCCCGGAGTGCAAAGGTGAGTGGCAAACTGCCCACAGGAGACCTGGGAGGGGGTATTCATCTGAGGCCACAGAAGAAACAGAAGGCTTGCCAAGATTCAGAAGCTTGCTGTGATACCTGCTGCCTTTCCTTTGTTCTCATTCTTAATAAAATGGGGGGAAAAAACCCAATTAATAAAAAAAGATGTAATATTGGACAGAGACTTGAAAAATGCTGCTAGCTTGTTGTGCCCATTTCCATCCCTTTTGGTGAATGTGTGCTCCGAGAATCATGGATTCATTGGGTTGAAGGGAGCTTTAAAGTTCCAGTTGCAGTTAAAGTTTCCAGTTGCAGCCCCCCAGCTACGTTAGCAGTTGCCAACACCAGATCACGCTGCCCCATTCACTCTGACTGCTCCAACAGCTCCAATGCTTTTAATCATCCCCCCCCCCCCGACCCATCGCTCATTGCCTGAGCTCTGTTGTTTCCCCCACGCAGTGGTGAGCTGCAGGGAGCCCCAGGTGGAGCACGGCAGGCTGCAGAGCAGGTACAGAGCTGAGTACACCTATGGTGACACCGTGATCTTCGACTGTGATTTCCGTTACATGCTGCTGGGCAGTGACACAACAATGTGCCAGGAGGATGGCAGCTGGGACCCACCACTCCCACAGTGCCAGCGCAGTGAGTGCCTGCAGGGACACAATCCAGGCTATGGCTATGGGGGTGGTGGGCTGTATTCTGTTGTTTTTGCCTCTTGCACCACAGTGGCTTGCATTGGAGATGATGTAGGCGTGGGACTTTATGACTTTGGGCCTCATAGCTAAAGTCTTGTTTCAAGACCCAAACTTGATGAGAGTTTCTTCCTAGAATTCAGAGGGGCTAAACTGACCTGTCTATACTCAATACTTTTAAAGGCCATTGGTAGATTAGGGCAGAGAGTGTTGGCTTTGTTAGAAATTGCACGTCATTGCAACAAGTTAGTGTAAATCACCATACACTGTAATAACAGATAATGCATTTCATTTTACTTCCGTTGCATTCACTCTCTCAGTAGCTCTGAACTCAGACAATTGGCTTAAGTGAACCTCAGGAAGAATCACATGAGCCCACGTTTTCCCCCTGATCCTTTCATGCTGTGTACTGTCCTGCACCTCACTGCTTTCTCATTGGCAATGTCACGGAGTGTTGATTTCACCCCTAGGCAGCTGTGATGACCCTCCTGATGTGCAGAATGCTGTTAAAGCAAGACTTGCTGGCAATTTATTTCCCGTTGAGACTGTCATCACTTATGAGTGCCAGGCGGGCTATGAGTTCAGCCCTGGAGTAGTGATGCAAAACATCAGTTGTCTGCCAGACTATACATGGACTGAAATTCCACCGCCCTGTGAAAGTGAGTGCACGTTCCTTCAGCTTGAGTATCCTTGCGTTTGGGCAAAGCTATTCCCAATTAAACAATCCGTGTGCAGTCTACCTTATCTACCAAGCTTAACTACTATGCTTTCTGCTCCTTTGAACCCATGGAAAAAATAGTGTACCGTCACTAAGATGGGATGGCATGGTGCTGCCAGTGCCCATTGGAGAGGGGAATGTACCTCCAGGAAAACCCCATGAGTCCAGTGGTGCCCATCAGCATTGGTGGTGGGATGCAATAACTTCATATGTATGCCCAGAAAATAAAACTGCCTTTAGGAGTGTCCAGAAATGGCCATTCATTCTCCTTCTGCCTCAAATGAACCTGCTGTCATTGAGGTACTTATGCCATGATTTCACACTTGCTGCTGTTTGGTGTTTCTCAGGAATTAGTTGCCCGAATCCAGCTATCAAGAAGGGAATGCACATAAGCTCCTGGGGCAAGAAAAGCACGTATGTGGTGGGAGACATAATCCGAATTTTTTGTGATTCTGGCTATGTTCTCAAGGATAGTGATGATTATGTCGTGCTTCAGTGTACAAACGACGGCACATGGAACCGGGCAGCACCGGAGTGCATTCCAGGTAGGAGAGCTGCTGCATCACCTTGACTTGTTGGCTGCTTATTTGTGACTTTGGCAGTGGTTTGGGTCACTCCGTGCAGGACAGCTGTCTGCTACCATCAGTAGAAATCTACCCGTGGCCTTGCGTAGCTGCCTTCTCTGTGGAAAGCTTCTTCATGGGGTTCTTCCTAAAAATTCATGAAATCCTTTTATTTTTTCTCATGCTTCTAGAACCTCGTTGCCCAAAGCCTGTCATTGACCACGGAAGAGAGGTTTATAAGAGCAAAAATGATTACACAGTTGGGACCCAAGTGAAGATAGAGTGTGATGAAGGCTACATGATCAGTATCCAAGAGTCGGTCACGTGCCGGGCTGATGGGAACTGGTTTCCCACATTACCCTACTGCCAGCAAGGTACATGCAAGGCAGGTGCTGTGATCAGCACTGGGGCAGGGCAGGCAGCCTTCCTTCAGCATCGCCTCTGAGATGCAGAAAGGCGAGCACTGGCTGTGGGGCTGAAGATGTCTTCCCCAGCAAATGCCAGGCAGGAGCTGAGCTGTGCACGGAGCTGAGTTCTTACCTGAATATGATAATTATGTATTTCTTTTTTTTCCTTCTTAATCTTTATTTCATAGGCTGCGGCCCTCCCCCGCAAATCACCCATGGGCTGGACATCAACCCAACATCATCATTCTTCCCCTATGGCTACAGAATGAAGTATGATTGTGCCGCGGGGCTGTCCCTCATCGGGGATGAATCCATTTACTGCACCTCTGAAGATGGAGTGAACCTGGAATGGAGCGGCCCTGCCCCAGAGTGCAGGGGTGAGTCTATAGGGTCACCCCAAAACTGGGGCATCAGGAGGAGCCCCTCATTCATTCCCCCCACCCACTTTCTGTCCCAGGATATGAGGCATCCCTGTACTACAGCTCTCTGTTCTCTCCTTAGCGGTTCGCTGCCCCAGGCCCGTGGTTGAGAATGGAGACATGGTTACACCACAGCACACGTTCCCCTATGGGACAACCGTGCGCTTCTCCTGCAAGGAGGGCTTTGCACTGCATGGCAATGCTGAGAGTCGCTGCGTGGCTGATGGCAGCTGGCAGCCAGCCCTACCTGAATGCCAGCCAGGTGGGTCCAGCCCCGCAGACTGAGGCTGGCAGAGCACTGTCTCCTCCTGTTACATTATAATGCTGTGTGTTTGCCTTCTAGTTAAGTGTCGTGCACCAAAGAGCAAGGAGAACCTACAGATTTTCTCTGACAGGGAGGAGTACGAGTTTAATGAAAGTCTGTACTACTCCTGCAAGCAGAGCAACAACCTGGGAGAGACGTCGTTAAGCACCTGCTCCACTGGTGGCTCTTGGATGCCACCACCCAACTGTGTGAGTACCACTGCTTCGTGTTTTGCCCCATTCATAGCTTGGAACAGCACCAGTCTGCCTTCATGAACACGCTTTGTTACGATGGGGCTGGCACAGCTGTGGGTCTGCATGGTGGGGGTGTGCAGCACGTGGGTCCCCATGGCATTGACTCACGCCCTCTGTCTTTGTCTTGGCTCTTTTAAAGAAAACATTTCACGCGTGCAAGAAGATTCGTCAAATCCGGGAAACTTTTGAGTGCGGAGTTCCTCTGGCAGAGCTGAGAACTTTGCTGGAAGTACAGAAACTCTACCTGGAGATCCAGAAGCTGGAGAAGGATCTGGGAGCCAGAGGAGGCCGCTCATGACTGTGACTGTATTGTGGTGGGAAGAAAGAGTTAGAGAAGTGAACAGATTCCTGTCATAGGAGGAATCGGAGTCTTTTGACTCATCCTGGTAGAGCTTGCTGCATTAGGTTTGTGCGTCACTTTATACCTTTTAAAGCTTTACATTTAGGTCTGTTATCCTGAGAGATGTGTGGTCTGAAAGGAATGGAACTGAGAGAGAATTGTCCGAGTCACACACGTGTATGGAGAGCCATCACTCACCCTCTTCATCTGCAGCCCCATTCGGCCCATCACTGCGTGCCAACAAGTGTTAACAGCCTAATTAGCCACAGCCTCCAGAGCTACGTGGTGCAATGGAGAAATCCTCCAGGCAAAACTAAACGCCAGCTTTTCCTTCCGAGTAGGACAGTTCTGATGTGGCCTCTGTGTGCCCATGCACAAAGTGGAGCCCATGGAAATAAAACTGGAAGGAAAGAAGTGGCTGAATTATTTCTGCGACGTCCAGCGAAGGGGAAGTGCTCTGCTAACTCGCATCGTGTGACCAGACTGGTGTTCCTTCACTGCTAGATTTATAATAAAGCTGCAGTTCTAATGACTGCTGTGCCTTGTTTGCAGTAATTCTGCCCTATCTGTGGTATAGAGCAAGGGGCTGTTCATACTCAAGTGAAAAGGCAAAGGGGACACGCAGCCCTGCTCCATGCACTGCCTGTGGCTCTTTCTGCTCCAGAAAGAAGGCAGAGCAGCTCTGCCCATGTAACAGCTTAGCTCCCCACCATCCCCACACACTGCAGAAGGAGGGCAGTGCTGCCGTCAGCGTGGCCCGCCTGCTGTCCCCCACTTCCTCCACCTGCTTCCCCTTCCCCTGAGATTTTTGCAGTCCTGTGGCACAGCCGCTGCTCGCCATGCAGCTGCTCCTGCACTGGATGGGGCCGTTGCTGGCACTGCTGCTGCTGCAGCCAGCGGGGAGCCTGGGTGAGTGCCACCTCCTTTCCTTCCTGCTATGGCTCAGCTTTGCTTTTCAATCCGATATGGGATAACCTCTGCTGGAGGTGCTGCTAACCTCTTGCTGATGCTCTTGTAGAGCTCGGTGCCTACTGCTCATGGCACATTATTCCTCTTTGCTTGCACCTGCAGATGCTTGCAAAGGGACACCCCAAATTCCCAAAAGCAGTAATCTTACAGTGCCTTAGGGGCTGCAAGCTCATCCCTGTGCTACCCAGGGTCAGGTCCTTGTGCAGAGTTTTGCTGAGCCTGTCCAGGGCTTTGCTGCCCACTGCCCTGGGTCCTGCTGATCAATGCAGTAGCAAAGAGTCATTCCCTGGGCTGGAGCATGTCCTGCAGCTTGGAGGCTCGAGATGAGGATGGTGGTTGGATGGGGAAAATCAATTGGACAGGTGATAGCTTAATCGTTTAATTAAAAGGGACATAATTAGCAGTTTGAGTGGTGTCAGTGGTGTGTAATCACCGAGGTCAGGATGGTGCTGGCTGTCACGCGTCCTGTGGGCTGGACTGCTTCTGTCCAGCAGTGGTTTGCTCTGTAGTGACCCTCAGAAGAGGAATAACTCCCTATTTCTGCTGCAGCTGACGCTGCCTCTAACAGCAGGTGTCCCTCTGATGCACAGAGCAAGCATTGCAAGGAAAGGTCAGAACCAGGCACGGGTTGTACCCATGGAATCCTGCTGCTGATGGCTCCTCGAGCACGCTGTTAACACCCAATCTCCCCATCCCAACTGCTGCGCTCGCTAAATCAACTCATTTATCAGAGGTGCAGGGATCTGTCAATAAGAACTCTCCTGCAAACTCCCATTTGTTTGCTGCTGCAGAGGTGCAGTGCCCGGTTCCAACCATCCCTCATGGGTGGCTGAATCCTGCACAGAAGAATCTCAGTGCTGGGAGCACAGCCGTGCTTGAATGTGAAGCTGGCTACGTCCCCGTGGGCAGCAGCAGCGTGAGGTGTCTGAGCAGTGGCAGATTGCAGCCACGGGCACCAGCATGCACCCGAGGTACACATGGTCTTTCTTCTTGGTCTTTTTCCCATGCATTCACCTGGGTTTATTTGCTAAAAGTGCATCAAGGTGGGCTGGGACCCCAAAGCTCAGCCCCATCCTTGGTTGTGGGGTAGAGCTGTTGGCTCTGTGTGCTGCTCCCCAGGTCGCTGTCCTTCCCCTCCTGCTGTTGACTACGCCGACCGCAGACCTCCATACGAGCTCCTGGTGGGTTCCACCATCACCTACTTCTGCAGACACGGGTACACGTTGATCCCTGGTGTATCTCCAACAACAACGTGTCTCAAAAATTTCACCTGGTCCGCGATCCCAGCGCTTTGCCAGAGTGAGTGTTCCCTTCTCTTCGCCTCGCCAACAAAACCATCGATTTAACGAGGTGGAAATAACATAGTTTTCAATCCTTCAGTGGTGCTGTGCTGCAAGGGCTTTATTTAGCAGTGCTTGGGCTCTCAGTAATAATTTTGCTGTTCTAAGTGTGGCATGGTGGAAAAGAAACACCAGAAACTCACGCTAATTATTTAGCTGCCCCAGCAACAGCAATATGTTGTCCCACTGGTGCCATCTACAGCCAACCACGGGGTTCAGACTGTTCTGTCTACAAAAGGAAATGGTGGTATCACATAATTACAGTGTGCCACGGCTGGGTGGTGATGCCTGGCTGGTTTGCAGTGCTAACAAGCACTGGAAACAGGCTGGTCCAATCCATGGAGCTTTCTGATGGCTCTGTCCCTCAGTGGTGCAGTGCCCGAGCCCAGCCATCATCAACGGGAGGGAGACGAGTGCAAAGCAAGAGAAGTACAGTGTTGGACAGCAGGTGGAGTTCCAATGCAACCCGGGCTACACGTTGTGGGGCAGCCAGAGGACTCAATGCTGGTCGGATGGGACGTGGAAACCCCCGGTGCCGTACTGTGATAAAGGTGAGCCCAAATGACTCTTCCTTGGTGGGAGCTGGGAATTGCATCTCTACAGCACGTGGGAGCAGTGAAGAGAAAATCCTATAACCTTTGGCATCTTATCTGTTCTCTCTCATAGTCTGTGTCTCCCCTCCGCTGATCACCAATGGGCAGCACACCGGCTTGAGAACAGAACTCTTTCCCTACGGTACAGAGGTGAAGTACAGCTGTGCTGCAGGGCTGTCCCTCATTGGGGATGAGTCCATCTACTGCACCTCTGAAGATGGGGTGAACCTGACATGGAGCGGACCTGCCCCGGTGTGCAGAGGTGAGTCACAGCAAAGCCAGAGCAGCAGGAGGAGCCCCTCATCCCCACGACCCTTCTTGTGTCCCAAGGGATGAGGCATCCCCCTAACACAGCCCTCTGCTCTCTCCCCAGTCGTGCGCTGCCCCAGGCCCGTGGTTGCCCAGGGAAGGATGGATGTGTCATGGCACACATTCCCCTATGGGACATCCGTGCGCTTCTCCTGCAATGAGGGCTTTGTGCTGCATGGCAGTGCTGAGAGTCGCTGCGTGGCTGATGGCAGCTGGCAGCCAGCCCTGCCCAAATGCCAGCCAGGTGGGTCTGACTTTAACAATTGATTTCTCATTTCTACAGATTGAAAACCACCTGCACCTCATTCTACTCATCTACTACAATTTCAGGCTTGGTTTTCTACCCACACAATGACATTCCCCTTGCTGAACTGCTTTCTGCTGTGTGATTTGATTTCAGTTCTGTGTCCCAAACCACAAGTTGCCAACGGAAAGCTGACAAGCACTGATCAGGCGTGGTACCCAATAAACACAACGGTCACGTTTGTGTGCCATGAGGGATATCACCACTTCTCAGGTGATGGAGAAGCCGCATTAAAAGACTCTTGGACAGCCACCTGCTTGGCTGATGGCAACTGGACACCATTGCCCAAGTGTGTAAGTACTGTGGTGTGGCTGTTTCTGGATGAATGCTGCCTGATCTCTGCTATGAAAAGTAACCCTGACCCTCTTAAAAAGCCTTTCCTTCATTGCTGTAGTGGGGGTTGCAGCTGTGTTCAGCCAATGCACAGCAAACTGGGAAGGAGTGCAGCCTCAAAGCTGCAGTGTGGGTCCCCATCTGCAGCAATTCAATCACACATGGCTTTCTCTGTTTTCGGTGTTGTTTTGCTTAACAGAAGAAGGAAGATGATGCTGATGTGTGCAGAGAGGTTGCTTATATTCAGAGCATCGTCTCTGACTGCCACGTGCCGACAGAGGATGTGAAAACTCTGCTGGAAATACAAAAACTCTTCCTGGAGATTCAAAAACTGAAAGTGGAATTGCAAGGACTGGAGCACATCCTGCATTAAACAACCTTTCCCGTGGGCACAGTCCATACAGTCAGAGTTCCTATAAGAAGCCTACTAGGAACTGTATGGTTTTTGCTTCTATAGGGCCAGATCACTTCTGCCATGCTACGTGCTAGAGCACAGAGGGGTTTTTGTTCTAACCCTCAGATAGGACACGCTTGATTCGCTGTGTACCACTTTTTGCTTTAGGAAGCAAAGCAAGAAGTTCAGTTGAGCTTCTCTGAGTATAAATTGTGCTAAGCCAGAAGTGGGGTCGAAGTCTGCGAAAGCAAACTCCTGGCAGAGGTGATTGCCCAGCACCAGGCTGCAAGTGTTTGCATACCTCGCTTATCTAGACATAGCAATGGAGTGAGTACTGAGCTGCATCACTTCCTATTAACCTGTGTCATGATTTTATGGTTTCTACTCATCTAATTATGGGCAGTGTCAGGGCAGTAACACAACCAGGCTCTAAAGCCCACTTGCTTATCCCTGGATTTAAGAGGTAACAGGATTCTGTACTTGAGAGATGCCAGTGTTGGTCTCATCTTCCACATCCCTGTGTCTGCAAGCAAATGCTAAGAATAGAGGGTGCAAGTTTAAGTACAGAGAATCAGATAGCAATGATTTCTCTTATTATTCAATAAACAATAAGCCCTTCATGCATGCATCTCTGCAATGAAAGAATCAGGAGCTCCATTCAGGAGCTCAATAGAACAGATGTGTGACTGCGGATGTCCTGTGGTCTGTCACATTGGCTGCAGATGAAGCAGTGTTTGTTGAGGTCGGGCAGATGTGGCCAAGAGCAGAGCAGTGGGGAGGGGAGGGAGGTGGGCACAGGGCAGATATGCAAATAACACGTGGCCTTGGGCTGTGCTGTGCTTCTGCCATCATCCCTGGTACAACGCCTGGGGGAGTGATGACATCTCATGGGATGCAAAGAGATGCTTTGCTATTGCATCCCATACTTCACCAAATGGATAAGGGGATGAAGTAACGGGGTGCAGAGCTGGTTAGCTGTCTTTGTGCCACATGGAAACCCATGCTGTGGCCACCTGGTGCCACACCAGAGGCAGCATACCTCCCTAAGCAGTGCTGAAAGCACCAATAAGATCAGGGTGTTCTGCCCTGTGTGTTCCCATCGATGCATCTGTGTGCCCTAAGCTGATGTCATGTTTATTTCAGCGCAGATGGAGCTGCTCACATCCCTCTCTAATTACCAATGAGTCAAGCAGCCAGGAAAAAATTAACAGACAAAAAGGATAATTCTTTTATTTTAGTTTCAGTAACTCTGCTCATGGAAAAGCTGTGCTGTTACTGCCAGCAAACGACTGAGCAGAGGCCGGGGGCTTAAATCTTAAAGCTTTATGTCCTGGCAGCATCTGGTTGTGGTAAATCTGTGCTCACTGCCAATCTTGTGTCAATGAAAGGGTTGAGGATTCCCCCAGCCCTGTGTGTATGGGCTGGGAGGACACACAGGCTTTGCCCAGGCTCCTGGGTGACGACTGCTCCCTGTGTTCCTGCAGAAGGGCTGAGCTCTGTGTGAGTTCTGGGAGGGTTTCCACTGTTCCACCAGTTTGGCTGCATCCATGATGCTGCATCCCCTCCCAGCTTTCCAAAGCAGCTGCTAGGAGCCAGCAGCACTCTGCAGAGCAGCACAGGGACTGCGATGGGGTCTGGAGGAGGAGGGAAGCACCCAGGCACCTCGAGCTGCTGGGCTCGTGCTGCAGGGCAGGGATCCATACGTCCTGCACTGCTCCTGGCTCTGCTGGGGCTCCTTGGCATGCCGATGGCTCACGGTAAGTACAGCATTGGGATTCATGGGGGGCAGCAATGAGACCTTCCCAGGTCCCATCATTTTGCTGAGGGGCTGGGGATGACAATACCACCATCCTCGAGGGCTGCAGCTCAGCCTGCTGCCTTTGTTCAGGGGAAGATCCTGAACTGTCCTCCTGGGAGTGGAGTTCTCACCCTAGGAGGTCTTCTCACACTACAGGTGCCTGTGGGCCCCCACCTCGCATGACCCACTCCCAGCCTTTCGGAGTCGAGCAGCTCAGCAGCTTCCCTGTGGGCTCCAGGGTGACCTACACGTGTCTGCACGGTGCTATCAGGGTCCCTGGGGTGTTGGATACGGTGCAGTGCCTGCCTGACTCACGCTGGTCGGAGCTGCGTGATCCCTGTGGCCGTAAATACCCCCTTTTCCTGGCAGAGCTGCCTCTCATTTAAAGCTTCTGCAGCAACTGCTCTGCACGATGTGCATGCTTTACTGCTGCAAAGATGGGCACAGTGCTGTTGATGATGGGTGAGTGGAGCTGCAGCTTGATGCTGCTGTTCCTGCTGAGCCCCATCCAGCAGCTCCTGGCAGCACGGTGCATGGTGCTAGCAGCTTTGTGCATGCAGTCAGAGCATCCCAGGCTGCACTTTGCTTATGGATGCATTTAGCACGGCTGCAGCCTGAGAGAGCAGAAGTAAGAGAGCAGAAGTAACCTGCAATGAGCACACGGAGCTCTTCAAAGGCTCCATAACAAGCATTTCTGAACTTTCAGGCTCTGCTTTGCATGCCTCTCATTGCCTGCTCTCAGACCTGCTCTCCTTGGTTGCCAGTGAGCTGCACTACCCCGACAACACTGCACTTTGCTGCCCTGTCCGAGGCGGACGAGATGACCAATTTCTACCCTGTTGGGTTCACCGTGAGCTACGTCTGCCGCCCTGGTTATGAGAACACCTCAGAAAGCCAACCCACCAGCACCTGCCTTGAGAGCCTGATGTGGTCAGAGGTCCCAGAGTTATGCCAGAGTGAGTACAGCCTCTGCCTGCTGCTGAGCATCCCCATGCCATGCTGAATCATGTCCCTATGGCCACACACTTAATGCAGGCTCAGCTGGATGTTCCTCTTTAAACCTCATACAGGAATTATTTCATTTATTTGGTAGCGTTCTATATTTCCTGTTGGCACAAATACATCTGTTTTGATTTTCATGTAATGTTTGCAGCTGGACGTAGCATATGCATGGGACAAGTGCCAACGTGCAGGGAGGATTTCTAGCACTGAAGACCAAGCATGTTCCCTAATGAAATCCATACAGCAATAAGAAGGATGGTGTGGCAGCTGTAGGTTTCTTACAGCCAAGTGCCCCACAGCCAAAGCACTGGGATGGATGCTCACTCTGCCCTTTTCCCTGCAGGGAAATCCTGCGGGCCCCCAGCAGCCCCACCTGCAGGGAGGACCCTCCAACCCACAGATTTTCTGTTTGGCACACGTGTGATCGTTCTCTGCAATGAGGGGTGAGTCCTGAGGCAGTGCTGGTGTTGGATCACAGCACTCCTGGTGCTCACGCATGGAGCTGTGGCTCTGGGCTGGGTTGCTCTCTTGCAGCTGTCCCTGCTGCAGTGCTTTGGCGATGAGTGCTTTTCCCTTTTGAATTCCAGCTTTGGGCTGGGAAGGGATGAGGCATAGCTGGAGTGAGTGGGCTGGGCCCTGGGTTTATGGCAGCCTTTTTTTTTCAGGTGTTATCCAGAGGAAATCTAATTGCTGGGGGTTAAATACCCCAGCAGGGCTGTCGTGGTATCACTTTGTAGCTGCAGACCTCAAAACAGATTACCTGCAGTATTTCAACTGGAGGTGTTTGTGCTATAATAAATAAAGGGAGCTATGTTTGAATGTTCAAGCTGAGCTAGAAAACAGGAGCAAAACCCTTCCCACCCATCAGTCTGACTCATGCCCTCTCTCTGCTTCCAATCAGGGCACACACGCAGTGCTAGCCGACCTGCAGGCTTGCAAAGTGGAACTTGTACATATCCAGCTTCTGTTCTTTCCTCCCCAGCAGGAGCTGGCATCGCCTGCTTGTTCTGTCACTCTGTGCAGCAGAGACTTTTTCCTACAAATATTCCCTTAGGGAGGTCTGGAGGGAAATGACAGCACATCCCACGGATGGGATACACACATGAGGGTGGAGGGATTATGTTATCCATGGAAGCAATATTAGCTATTATCACTGGTATGCAAATGGTGACGTTTCAGAGCAGGAGGATGCAATTGAGTGCTGCCAGGACAGGAGCTCAGCTTCCAGCAGCACGTCCATGAAAGGCAGATTCCCATCTGATCACATCAGCACTGGCAGGAAAACGCTCACAGTTTCAGGGTACTCACACAGATTTCTTCCATTGTGTGCTTTCATACAGGTACCAACTCCACGGGAGGAATTTCATCCAGTGTTGGCTTAAAGGAGACGACGTTGAGTGGAGTGAACTTCCAACGTGTGAATGTAAGGCTGATCTGATCCTCCTCTGAGCTCAGTAATTCCCACAAGATAAGGTCTGCTATAAGACTGGTGTAACTCCATCTACGCAGCGTTTGTTTTTCCTTATGCTATGTGCCACCAACGCTGCAGCTCAGAAGAGCCCATTCTGCTGCTGATGCTGCATTTCAGCAGTTCCGTTCCCACAAAATCACAATATTTTCTCATGATGTGAGGTGAGCAGTGGAAGCCCTGAGATTTCTAGGGCTGAAGAGCCAGGGCACAGCAAGCTGAGCACAGGGAGCGCTGGCGGCCCATCTTTACCTGTTCAGATCTCTTCAGATATCTTAGCTGGGTTCAGAAGAAGCACTTCACATTCATTATTCCTGAGGCTTGCAGTAACGCTGATCTTGGCTTTCTGTCATGCAGTAATCACCTGCTCTTCACCTCCTCGGATCAGCAATGGGAGGCACGATGGTGAAGGTGTAGAAAAGTTTCCTTACAACTCAACAGTGACCTACAGCTGTGACTCTGGCTTCCAACTCATTGGGAATGTGAGCATCCGTTGTATGAGAGCAGACAATGCAAGAGGGGTCTGGAGTGGAGCAGTGCCCCAATGTAAAGGTGATTTCCTGTGCATTAAGGATTTCTGATGGGTTTGGTGCTCACTATGCACCAGCTGAGCCTACTGTGATTGCTCAGCACAGGCATGAGCCATACTGCGATCTGAAGAAGAAACCTGCTGAGTAAGGGATGAAGTGTCTGAGAGGGAGAGCTTTGACCAATGTGTCTTGTTTTTACCACAGAGAAAAGCCCACCTGTCAAACTTGCAGTAAAACCCATGGGAAGGAGTCCTCCTCCCCAGAGTGAGTTGCAGTGATTCCAACCCAGTTGAATTAAACCCCACATTTCCAGACTTAATTTTCCCCTTTATCACAGCTCTGTGAAAAAGCCGTTCTGTGAGTTTTGTGTTTTTCATTTTTTTCAGGTTCCCAGAGACGTGACCTCAAACCACCCAAGAAGACTTTCACAATGGAAATGAAAATGAGCCTCTATAAGAAGTCACTCCAAAACACCAACTCCTTCTCTTCCTCTACTTCATTCTCCAGGAAGCCAGGTGAGCCCAGCACATCCCATAGAGCTCAGAGCTCATTCGTGGCACCCATGGCTTGTTCCCTTTCTGTATCCACAGCCCTCATTCCTTCCCATGTTTCTCCTCCATGGCAGGGAGCTGTGCTACCTCAGCTCTCAAATTTGTGATGCCTTTGTACAAAACCCAAAGCTCCTTCTCTCCTGGAACCCACAAGCAATCTCCGTGTTCTCCCAAGTACCGCAGCATCTCTGCTGTTCTCCCCAGGGCTGGCTGCTCTGACAACACATGGTGGTCTAAAGCTGCAGCGTTTTGTGGAAGTGAGTGTCTCATTTGTTTACCTGTTGTTAGAAGTGATGCTGCAGCATACAGTCGGAGCTCTGAGCTCCACCCCAGCTAAGGCTGTGTTGTTCCACACCAGCAAGGTCGTGGGCAGCCAGGAGAACCCGGACGTGGCAGAAGTGCTGCTATCAGCGATTTCCCATCCGTTGCAAAGGGCTCTTTTACCTGTAGGAATGGTGAGTGTTGGTTGGGTTGGAAACAGCGGCAAAGCAGGAGATGTAAGCAGAAAATGATCAGTGGGAATGGCGTAGGACCCCCAGAGACCACTGGAGGGTCTCACTGCACAGCTGGAGATGTGGAGCAAAGCCTTTGGGTGTGAGCCCAGCCCATCCCTGCACTGTTCCTCTTGGATCACAAAGAGGGATGAAGCTGGGGGATGTAGGCCCCTTGGTAGTAACAAAGACTGGCTGGAAGCATCCTGGAAAACACAGCAGGGATGGAAAGGGAAAAGCTTTGTCCTGTTGTTTTTTTTTTTTCCCTTCTAAAAACCCTCTCTGCTGCTCTATTATGTGCCTTCAGGGTGAAAACACATCTAAAAACCTCTTCCTGTTGGTTTTCCTTTTTAATTGCTTTGTCATTCCTGGCATTTCTTCAGCAGTTTGGGTGAACGCAGCAGCTCAGACCCGGCCGTGACCCAAAGCGAGCCCCGACACATCCCAGCCATGGGGAAACCCGATTGGAGGCACTGAGCTCTCCCTGTGTGCCTGCACACGCTGTCCCATGCAATTCAGTGGTGTATCGTGGCCTAAACACCTTGTTTTTTATTTGAAAGAAAATGGCACTGTAAGTATAAACCACCAAATCCACCACCGCGCTCTGCTCCTGAGGCACCTCCTGCAGTGGTTGTGCTTCTTCAGACTCACTTATTTTCCTTTGGCACAAGGAAGCTATGCCAGGCTCGCCTCACAGACATGTATGAAGTATGTTTTTCTAAATTGTGATGTGCTCGAATGTTTCCAGGGTGAAAATTTATGGGCACCGGTGTTGGCTGATTGCCACAGCTGCCTCTCCCATCGGAGATGTTAGCTGTTCATAGAATCCTAGAATGGCCTGGATTGGAAAGGACCACAGTGATCATCTCATTTCAATACCCTGCTGTGTGCAGGATCACCAACCACCAGACCAGGTGCCCAGACCCACATCCAGCCTGGAGCTCTAAGGTCACAAACCCACTCATCAATCCCTCTGAGCAAAGCAGGCTGTGGTTTCCCCAACCCTCTTAGTGCTGTTTGCAGAATTTCAGCCAGATCTCCTTGGTGTCACAATCTCTTACAGTCAGAGTTTCCACCCCCCCCCCCCTCCCCCCACTTATTTCCTTGCTCGTTAGCAATACAGACTGCTGCCACAGCAATTGGCACAAACACAAAGGCACACAGGGAGCCCACAGAGGAGACTCAGATATCCGCAGTGCTCCCTTGGCTGCAGCAGCCTGGGGATGTCACAGCCATAGTGCAACCAGAGTGCTGCCTTCTTCCATTGCCCTCCTGTTAGAAAACCATAGCACTTTGCACAAGAAATTAAATACTGGCCTTTTGATCTTTGGCACTGTAAGCACTTTCATTATCAAAAGCTTCTTGTTGTTGTTGTATCAAATGTAATTATTATTATTATTATATTTTTTTTCTTGCCACTTGTATTTCCATTGAGACTACAGGAAAGCTAACAGCCGCAAGCATTGTTCTCATGTCATCACACTGCAACAGAGAAAGCAGAAATGCCAGTGTTACATCATCAGTTGTCATCTCTGTCCCATCCTGTGCTGTAACTGCCTCATATTTGGGGGTGTCTGGGTCTTTATTTACAGTTCATAATAAATGATGGGTGTTTCTGAGTGCTAGCTCAGTGCTCGTTGTGTGCATTGCACGTTGTGTTCAGGGCTTTGGGAGACATCTCGACGAGGAGAGCAATTCTTTATCGTCACTCCTCCGTATTTATCTCTGAGTTTGATTCTGATGCAAGTTTAGTTTCCGAGAAATAAAGCAAGCAAGAAAAGCAGCCCGTGCAGCAGTGCTGGGGAATGCAAGTGCTCCCAAAAAGCACTTTGAATCAGAGAGGTGAGCAACGTGGGGGGGGGGGACACACACACCTGCCTGAGCCCCTCTGCATTATGGGCCCCTCCGAGCAGACTGAGTGGGAGCTGCTGACCGTAGGGCTGTGCAGATCCGAGGGTGGAGGGCACAGTTCTACGGGCAGCTCCCACGCGTGGCTCTGCAAGCTGGTTTGGCTGGAAACCTCGCGCTCTTCCTGCCAGCGCCTGGGTCTGCTCCAGCTGCAGCGCTGCCCTCCCTTCTGCCTTTGCCTTCTGCTGGGTCTGAGCCCCACTGCACGGGGAGGGCTGGCAGGGTGAGATAACACTGGCTGCAGCGAGCAGAGCTGCTGTGCTGTCAACTGGCTCAGCTAAGCTCAGCTCAGGGTCGGATGCTGCTCTGCGCTTTGTTTTCTTGCCCTGAGGTCGCTGCCGTAAAGCAATACCAGAGATTTCCCAGCATTTAGAGCATTTTCTTCCTGTTTTACGCAACCCAGCCGCTGCCCTCATTCACACCGCAGGTGACCAGCGATCTCCACATACTCAGTCATCACAAATACATATCTAAAAAGAGTACATCATCCAGGCTGCCTGACCCCTCCCTTAAGAAAACAGCTCTTGGCCCCACTGCAAATGCTTTGGATGGAGCTCAAGCTGTATTGAAAAAGGAAATAAAGCTTAAAAATATATATAATAATAGCAATATTAAAAGATGACTGAGTTCTCCGTGGAATTCCCCCTTTGCTGGGTGATGAAGGGAGCCGCCCAGCCTCAAGAGGGAGGATGAAGACAGACCACCGCTGCCCCGAGCCCGAGGGCGGCTCCGCTCCCTTCGCTGCGGGCCGGGCGGGGCCGGGGCCGGGCGGGACCGGGGCTGGAGGATTTCCCCAAATGCCCGCTGGCCGCGATGGGCTCCGCTCCGTACCGCTCGCTGCTGCCGCTGCTGCTGTCCCCGCTGTCGCTGTTGCCCGTGGTGTGCGGTGAGATCCTTTGCGCTGCGCTCCTTTGCGCTGCGCTCCTTTGCGCTGCGCTCCTTTGCGCTGCGCTCCTTTGCGCTGCGCTCCTTTGCGCTGCGCTCCTTTGCGCTGCGCTCCTTTGCGCTGCGCTCCTTTGCGCTGCGCTCCTTTGCGCGCCTCGGTGCGGATCTCCTCCTGAATGCGTTTTTCTTCTCTTACAGGTGACTGTGGGCCGCTGCCCAGCCTCAGCAGGGCAGAGCCCCCGGAGGACATCCGGCACAAGAACAGCTTCCCCGTGGGCTCCAAAGTAACGTACAGATGCCTCCAGAATTTATCGAAAATCCCATCACGGTTGGATACAATAATGTGCCTTAATAACTCCCTATGGTCCAACCTGCAGGAGTTCTGTGATCGTGAGTAGTTTGCTGCTTGGGACTGTATTCATGGCTGTAGCAATCACGGCTGTAAGGGCTTCCTCATCTGAGGAACTTCTTCTTGTCCTTCTTCCTGACTGTGCCTCTGTGTTAATAAACACAGATACCTCAGGACAGCACAGCAGTGAGGGGAAGAAAAATAGCTGGGGAGCACCGGCACAGCCCAGAGCTTAATTTGGAATTAACAGTGTGGGAAAGTCTGTGGCTAATTGGCTGTGCTGTCTCACACCAAAGGTTCTACCTGTGGAGCTGGCAGTGCAGGTGGGCACCCAGTTTGTGGGCAGCTCCAAGAAAGCACAACTGAACATTTGAAATCTTTTCCAGTGAAGCAGCCCTCTGTGGACATTTTAAAAACCACAGAGATTATCCATTGCTTTCTTAAAACTGTCAGTGTAGCAGTATCCTAAAGGCTTGTGCATGGTTGCCTATATCTGTACCCATCTGAATGCAAAATATTGTTTCTTGCTTTGGAGATGTACACTTGTCTGTCCTTGTTACCAGACAGCTGCCAGAGCCCTCCCCAAGTGGCTTTTGCCAAACTATCAAAAGAAGATGAAATGAAGAATTTTTATGCTGTTGGGATCACTGTGAGCTACGACTGCAGCCCAGGCTATGAGAACAGCACTGCTGAACTCCCCACCAGCACCTGCCGCGAGAATTCAACATGGTCAGAAGTTCCTGAGCTGTGTCACAGTGAGTGCCTCTGCATCGTTTCCTTCCCTCCAGCTTCCCCCTCCTGCTGCAGCCTCAGCACAGGGCACAGGGCTGCCTTCCTAAATATTTAGCATGAAACACCACCACGAAAATCACATCAGCTCTTCTATTTCTGTTGCTCCGCGCCCTAAGGATGCTCTCATTTCTTTAGAGCAGTCTTGTGGTCCTCCAACAAATCCAGAACACGGCACTGTTGTGGCAACAGATCACCTCTACCTTGCAAGAGCCGAGGTGGTTTGTAATGAAGGGTGAGTGTGAGGATGCCTTGGGCAGGTCCTGGGGGTGTCAGTGCATGGAGCATAGATGTGCCTTTTCCACCTGCAGGTACACACTGTCATCAAGGGTATCGTTCATCCTATGTTTCACTCAGGGAAATGGGGTTGCCTGGACTCCACTTCCAACGTGTCAGGGTAAGGGATTCCAGCAGCACTTGGCTGGAAAAATGGAATATCTGTATTAAAAAAGCATTGAATGTCATGGGTTTTACCAGTTGTTGTGGATTTGTGCTTTGTGAGGTGGTGCCCAGCTCCACCAGAGAGCAGTGTGGGCTCAACGTGCACAGCCTCGTAGTTTTCCCTTCAAATGCAGCACGTTTCAAGTGGGTTGGTAGCAGAAGAGCATTTATATTCCATCTGCAGTAAATTAAACATTTCTGACTATTTCTCCTTCAGTTTCTCCCTCTGTAACTGGCACTACAGCAGTGGCAAACTCAACCCCTCATTTGGAAAAGAAGGCATCAGAGAACCACTACATCCTACGTAAGAGCTCAGGAAGGCTCTTTGTGCCTTCAGGCCTCTGTGATTGCAATCCTTGCACCCCACTGCAGAGCCTCTGTGGCTGTTTTTTGTTTTTTTAAATATCAGTTTCTTTGTTTTCTTATCCAGCACTTGTCCTCATCCCTTGTATCACTGGTAAGTAGCTTAATGTGGAAGATGTCTTTTCCTGACATGCCTGCGATTTGCTATTGAACATATGGGGTCGTTGTGTTGGCTTCTTCATTTCTAAGCTCCTAGCGATGAGTTTTATGGGTTCCTGGGTTTCTCTGTTGTTGGGCCATGCAGCAGCACCTCAAGCATTCCAATGGGTTATCTTATGGTAGAATATTCCATCAGTTGATGGAATGAAGCCAATGAAAGAAGTTGATCATAAATGATACGCCCTGTGACTCTTCACTGATAATGTTGGTTTTCAAGGCCTTGGCAGACCGTGGGAGATGAGAGGTAATAAATCTCAGAGCATTCTTGCTGCAAAAGAGATCAAGTACAGGAACAGCGAGTATCTTTAAAATACAAAATGAACAGCAAGCTGTCTGTAAGAGCAGCAAATAAATGGGGATGGTACCTTTCAGTGTGGCACCACTCCTAGAGATCCTTGTCCTCATTTTCCAGAGATACAAGAGGGAGTTGCACTCCTATGGCTGAGAAGGAGCCTCTAGGTGGGGACAGTGCTGCAGAGCACTGAATTTTGCTGCCTGTCTCTCACCATTAGGAGAGGCACATTAGGGATGTTTCACACACTTGATATACCTTACGCACTGGATTTGCTGTTTACGATTTGTTTTCTTCCCAAGGAGCTGCTGTGATTGTCGCTTGGAGCATCAAGAAGTGCAGTGCGAGTAAAAAGACTGGGTAAGTGGGCTCTGCTCTTCATTCCTCAGTCACCTTTGGCTTTTTCCTAATGATGGGGGTATTTCATAGAATCCTAGAATGGCCTGGATTGAAAAGGACCACAATGATCATCTCGTTTCAACCCCTCTGCTATGTGCAGGGTCACCAACCACCAGCTCAGGCTGCCCAGAGCCAGAGCACTTTAAGCTCTGAGCAGTGGATGTTACATTTGCTGCACGTTCGTGTGATCCCCATTCAATCGTTGTTTATTCTATAGATTTTTTCCTTTCTTCTCTGTCTCTTCAGGTCTTTCAAGCCAAATCCAGGGGATGAAGAGCAGAACACATTCCACAGAGCACAGAGCTGATGGGTGTGCAGGGGCAGCTGCAGTCGACTCCTAAAAGCACCAGGATTTTTGCAATGGAGAAACTCTCTATCGAGAAGCAGAAGGTTCAAACTTCCTTCGTTTTCAGCTCCCTCTCCCTTTCTGTAATATTTTACTTTATTTTTAGTGTCGGAAGAACATTTTCCCAGTTCTTAAACTGAGACTTTTAATATTCAGTAATCATTTCTTTCCGCCAGGAGAATGATCCCATGTAAAACACTGCATTTGCACGTCTGTTTTGCTAAGCCTCATTTAGTAGCTTGCAGATAAAAGTTTGAAAACTACAGTATTTATAGCAAAACTGTTACATTTTTTTCAGTGAAAGGAATACAAAATAAGCAATACCATCACACTGCCCGTCTGCTTTGTCACATTTGCGATGAGAAAAATCTCTCACATCACTCCGGTGCTTCCACAATCGCGTTCTCAGGCCGAGGCAATCAGCCTCTATGCGGGTGGCTGCCGCTGCGTCGCGCTGTTGGTGGCACAGCCGCTGGGAAGGGCGGTGATGAAGATGTTGGTGGTGGAGGAAAGCTCGTACCCGTGGGCACGGGGGGGGGCGGGCGGAGGGGGCGGATGGAGGCACCGACCCGCACAGCCCTCGCTGTGACTCAGCCGCTAATTGAGGGCGAAACCTTCGCGCATCGCGGGGCTGCGTTCAGCTCGGCGGGGGGAGGAGGTGACCGTGCCCCGTCCGGAGTTGGATGTAGGTGTGGATGTGGGTGTGTGCGAGTGTGCTGGGCCCGGTTCTCATTTTCCTACGGAGGCGGAAGGATTTCGTAGTACAACGTGACCTACTGGCGCTGATGCAGCCTCCGCTCGCTCCGGAAAAGGCGGTGAGAAGGTGAGCAGTGCTGAGCAGAGCCGTGCTGCTGGGCTGCTCGCGGCATCGCGCATCGGAGCATCCAGGGATGGCCGTGGGAACGGCGCTGCTGTGGCTCGGCGCTGCGCTGCTGGCGCTGCCCGGAGCGTGCGGTGAGTTGGACCCGGGGGGAGCGGAGCCCACGCTGGGGAAACACCGCGAGGAGCGCTGCCGATCGCCTCCCCATGCCTGCAGGTGATTGCCCGGAACCGCCGAGGTTCGTTTTTGCGGAGCCCCCCGGTCCTACCAACTCTTCGTACCCCGTTGGGGAGGTGCTGAAGTACCGCTGCCGTCCGGGGTACACGAGAGATGTCAGCAAGTCCCATCACGTCACCTGCCTGTCCGACTCCACCTGGGCGTCAGACCCTGATTTCTGCATCGGTGAGTGCCCCCGTGTGGGGGCGGGGTCCCCAGAACCCCCAGGGTTTCACACAGCTGGGATGGATACCCCAACAGGATCGCTGTTAATCCCTATTCTGGGCACTCAGAGTGCCCGAGCAGAGCTGCCCTTTGTGCTGAGGCATGTTAATCTCTTGGGCATGAACTCTGCGCTTACTCACTTTACCATCTGCTGATGCGGTGTAAATGCTGAAATAGAATTCCAGAGAAGTAGGGTACAAAGGGGCAAAGTGAGATTCCTCATGCGCTGTCCCAGCAATAACACTGGGGTTCCCTTCTGCCCCTTCTGCGCTGCTTTCCTCCCCTACAGACCATGATTTCACTTCTACATCAGTTTCAAGCCTCAGTAATCATGCAAACCTTTATTGTGCTGTTTGCCCTTGGCCGTGTTTAACCTTCCATTCCTCAAAAGTTAAAGTTATTTTGCGTTTCTGAAAGTGCTGGGGAGGAAGGCAGGAAAAAGAGCTCCTGCTCTGCAGTGACTCTGAACAGCGGTGTGATGCTGTGTGGCATTGACTGCAATAAAAAACAACTAATGCTGAGCATTTGCCCTGCCAGGAAAGTCGTGCGAACTGCCAGAAATACCGAATGGTGATTTCCACGTCAGCACCAACCTCCAGTTTGGAGCTACGATAAACTTCACCTGCAGGACTGGGTAAGGCTGCAGTGGGTCAAGGATGGAGGCAGCAGTGAGGGGATGGGATGCTTTTAATGCCTGTGGGTTGAGTCCCTGTCCTTTCAGGAGGTGCTGGGAGCAGCTGGCTGTGGGGTCCGTGCTCCTCTGCTCCTGCTGTCAGAACAAGTGATGTTCTGGGTGTGAGAGTGAGCTCTTTGCAAATTTCTTGCAGCTCAGTGTCTCAGCTAAGGGCCCTTGGGATGGGCTTTGGTGCACTGGGGATGCAGGGAACAGGAGCAGTGATGGGGCTGCTGGTGACACTTCTGACCCCCCATTGCACAGCATGGGACTGGGGAAGCTCCTGTATACCCCCCTGCTGCCAGCATTGCATCCAATGCTGCCTTTCTTCAGAATCATAGAATGGCCTGGGTTGAAAAGGACCACGATGCTCATCCAGTTCCAACCCCCTGCTGTGTGCAGGGTCGCCAACCAGCAGACCAGGCTGCCCAGAGCCACATCCAGCCTGGCCTTGAATGCCTGCAGGGATGGGGCATCCACAGCCTCCTTGGGCAACGTGTTCCAGTGCCTCACCAACCTCTGTGTGAAAAACTTCCTCCTAGTATCCAACCTAAACCTCCCCTGTCTCAGTTTAAAGCCATTCACCCTGTCCTATCACTATCCACCCTCATTAACAGCCGTTCTTCTTCCTGTTTATACTCTCCTTTCAAATACTGGAAGGCCACGCTGAGGTCTCCCCAAAGCCTTTAGGTACTGAAAGGTTGTATTTTATGGGTTGGATGGCTGTTGTTTCCCCTAAGGCTCAGCTTCTGCAGAGAGCGCCATTAGAAACTGCACAACTTTGCATTTCACAAGTTTTTTCACATTTATTTTTAAGAGATTCAATCTTTTTGCTCTCAGGTACCGTTTAATTGGGAATCCGACTGCACAGTGCATTCTGAATGGCAATGATGTTGGTTGGGATCATGTTCCACACTGTGAAGGTAATTACGTCTTAAGTGCTTTGTGTAGGTCCTCAAAGCTACTGCTGCACACCTCCCCTTCAGCCTCTCCTCTTAGACTACAGCTGCTTTTCTGCTACTTTATCACTAAAAAAACACGTGTGGAATCTGAAGGAGTGTCAGCATTCAGGACACTGGGTTGAGATGATTGCCTTAGGGCTGCTTCTTCGTCTTTTCTTTGGCTTTTCTTGGCAGTCATTTGTTCGTTTGTAGAAGTAGGTAGACCTCAGTTTCATGTTGGATTGAAATGTTTTTGTGTTTTTCTACCCGTGCAGTTATTCCCTGTCAGCCACCCCCTGCCATTGAGAATGGACAGCACAGTGGTGTGCACACAGATTACACCTTTGGGGTAGCTGTAACCTACAGCTGCAAAAATGGGTTTTCTCTCATTGGAAACGCCACAATTCACTGTACATCAGATGATAACCTCAGCGGGGTATGGAGTGGTCCAGCTCCAGAATGCAAAGGTAAATACCTTCTTCCTCTCCTTATTCTTTTGCTTTGTTTCTCATCGTTCTCCCGTATGAATTCTTTCCACTCAGCTGACAAACATGAGAATGATTTGAGTCTGAATGGATTCCACGGTGCTGTGGTTTCCCATAGTCAGAGACAAGGCGTGGTGCAGTGGGTTCCTCAGCACATGGAAAGCTGCTGTGATAACCTGAACTGCGTGAGTGTAGGCAGATGAAGTCCTCGTTGTGGCCTTCCAATATTTGAAAGGAGAGTATAAGCAGGAAGGAGAACGGCTGTTAATGAGGGTGGATAGTGATAGGACAAGGGGGAATGGTTTTAAACTGAGACAGGGGAGGTTTAGGTTGGATATTAGGAGGAAGTTTTTCAGCCAGAGGGTGGTGAGGCACTGGAACAGGTTGCACAAGGAGGTTGTGGAGGCTGTTTCTTCACGGTGTCTCTGCTCACTGAGTGCTTGCGTCATGCCTATGTGCCACTGTCTGTAGGAGCTTCTCACGTAGTGGCCCTGGTGATGCTTTTTCTTCTTGTAACAAATGTTCTTATCGACTTCCCTTCACTTCCAGTGGTGAGATGTGAAAAGCCAGAAGTGGAAAATGGGAAGAATTTAAATAGCTTTGCCACTGAGTACACGTATGGAGAAAAAGTGAGCTTTGAGTGTGCTCCTGGGCACGCTTTGAGCGGCGCTCAGACGGTTACCTGTGATGCAGACAGTGCCTGGAAGCCACCTCTGCCAAAGTGTGACCCACGTGAGTACAGACAGACTTTCTTCCTGAAGCAGTGTGCTGCAGATGGTGCAGCAGTGCATGGACCACGTTAGCTTTGGTAGCTAGCATTGCTTTTGTCTCCAATTGTCAGGATACTGTGGCCCTCCTCCCAGCATCCCTTCTGCTGAGTTAACAGGGGCTGCAAGCAGCAGCTCCTTGGCTGGAACGAAGCTGACATACCAGTGTCAGCCAGGTTTCACCACGGAGAATGGGAAGACCCTGGAAGTCACCTGTCTGCTGGACACGACCTGGTCTGCAGGCTCTGCGCTGTGCACACGTGGGTACCTCTGCTGTGCTGCTTGGACTTCTTTCAAGTGAGCTAAACCTGCTCGAGATGCTGGTTACTCTGGTTGGTGTCCAGCTCTGGGTTTGCAGACACACCTACAGCTTTCTTGCTTCAAGATGTATGAATCAACTTCTTTTTCTCTAGGTCAGCAATGCACTGCACCCACAATACAGAATGGGATTGTGAATGAGGACAGTTTCCTGTTTGGGGCAACTGTGACCTTCTCCTGCAACGCTGAGTGAGTTGGGGCAGAAAATCAGGGACTCCAATAGGCTGTGACACCCACCTGCAGGACCTCCTGCCCTGGTTCCCAGTGCAAGATCCCAGTACAGCTGCATGTCGAGTGTAACTGTGCTGAGAAGGGCAATGCTCGCTGAGCACTGATGCTGGGAACTCTGCACATCAGCCATGTGCTGCCTGCACAGCACCACAGTGCCATTACTCACCCAAGTGGTCCAGATCCCATTCTGTAGCAGGAGCAGCTCCTGGCTGATTGCTTCCATCCATGCCATGGGAGGAAGGGAGAACCATTGCTGGGTTGTTTTCTGGAGTGTGCTAAACCTCTCCTCTTTCTTTAGGTACGAATTAAAGGGATCATCTTCTGCCAAATGCGTGGCAGTGGGGAATGGAGTTGAATGGGACGTGGATCTCCCATCCTGTGAAAGTAAGGAAAAGGAAAAACTGCACCAAGCCATGGGGATAACAGCTGGGACTGCTTTGGTATAGCTGCGATGGGGCTGGGATTTCAGTACTAACTTGTACTGTGAGGCATTATGGGCCTCTCAGAGATTAAGCTGAGAGTGAAGGAAGAGCAAAAGTTACAGGAAAAGAAAAATTACTACCTGAGTTTTGAGTGGGGAGAGTTTTCTTTCTCTTACCAGGGATGTAAGAGCTCTATCCTCTTGATTTGCTGTAATGCTGAAGTCAGGTAATGCACAGTGTGATGGGAAGCTGGGAATGGCTGAAATGCTTCTGACTATCACTTCCATGTCTTGCATATGGGCTGAGACTCCAGAGCTGGGCTAAGGGCAGTAGCTGAGGTCTGGCACTTAGCAGGAGCACTCAAAGCATTCCCACTTGCTGCTAGATGCATGGCCCTGGCTGTATTTCCTTCTCTCCGTGCACACTGTGTACATTTTCAGTCTCTCTTGGTTCTGTTCCCCATAGGAAAGCGCTCTGATATTCTCTGTGAACAGCCCCCCAGCATCGGCAATGGGGTTCACAACGGCACAGAGGTCACAGCCTTCCCCCAGGGCGCCGTTGTGGTTTATTCCTGCAACGATGGCTTCATCCTGGCTGGAGGCAGCACCATTCAGTGCCTAGTAAATGCTCAGGACCGTGGAGTCTGGAGCACACCCACTCCTGAGTGCAGAGGTGATTATCTCCTGGGGCTGTCTTGCTGTCTTCTGTCTGTTAAAGAAAAAAAAAAAAAAAGAAAAAAAAAGAAAAAAGAAAAACACCCTATTTTTACTTTCTCTTTAAACCCTCAAAGAAACAGCTCAGCTCAGAATATGCCATCTGCACTTCCTGGAACAACCCCACTTAGAATCTCACGCTAACAGCATGGGACTGGGCTGCATCACAGCCTTGCAGGCTGATAGGAGTGTTATCTGCTTAAACACAGATGGATTCACCCCCCCTGGTGCAGGGCAGTGCAGGGTGATGCACAGCTCCCTTTCTACACATGCGCTGGCTCTGAGCTGCTCAGTGCTGTATAATCAGATGTCCTGAAGGGCTCCCTTTGGCTTTGAGCTGCTCAGTGCTCTATAATCAGATGCCTTGAAGTGTTGCATGGTTGTGCAGAGTCACATGTTGGCTTTCTTCCTTTTCAGATGGAGCGAGCAGCATCATTGTTGGTAAGTGACATGTACTGCAGATCGTTGTGCTCCCATTCTTGGGTATCTTTACATTACTGGTTCTTTATGTGCTTTACTTAAACCTGAAATGGGCTGAAGAGTCTTCCATAGCAGTCTGTTGTCACACTTATGTTTTTGTTGCTGTGAAAAAGAGGTGGGGAGGAAGGCGGAGGTGCTGCGTGTTTGTGGCTGGGAGGGAAAGGGTGAGTGCACAGCCTCAAGTTCCTTTTGCCTTTGCAGGAGTCCTGCCCCTCCTCCTGGCAATGCTGGTGATGAACTTCTAGATCAGGGCACGGCTGCAGCAGGCAGACAGTTGGATGTGGTTGTGCCCTGTGTTGCCTTCTGGAGAAATCAACCCTGCAATACGACTGGCAGACCTGTGATGGATAAAGATGATGTTGAGCCCTAGTGCCCCCCCAGACAAGCAGTTGCACTTTTTAGAGCTGGTGTTGTGCTGGACACAACAACAGTGTGGCTGTGCCAGTGGCTCAGGTGTGAGTGTGGTTATTGCTATGGGAAGTGGCAGTGATGCCAAAGGTTTTTGAACAGCACTGCTGTGGACTCGAGGAAATTGGGCGCTTTGGGTACCTCTGTATTCTGATTTTCAGCCCCACTGAGGTAATGCTGAGCCTCGTCCTCGTTAGGGTTCACAGCTGTGTGAAGTGTCCTGATGTGTGACTGTCTCTGTATGAGTGGTACTTGAAAAAGTAGTGTGAGCCAAATGCTGTGACACTGAAAGCACTAGCAATGTTTGCATAGAAGCACACTGTAGCATTTTCTTCAAGGCCAGTCTGGACACAACAAGCCTTATAGATGGGTAATTTTACCGGAGAGAATATAAATATAAATGCCTTGTGACAAATAACTATTCTGACTGTTCCTGTTTGTGCTAAAATTAGGTTCGGAAATGGTGTGAAAGTGTTTGCCACCTCCCTGTTTGGTATCAGTCCCAGAGCTGGGCTTCTTGCTCTGCTTGCCTGGGTGCCCGGAGCGCCCACTGCACCCAAAAGGACTTGCAGCTGAGGTTGCACTTGAGGTTGCACAGACAGACACCAAGCAGAGCCTTTATTTACTCGTCCCTGGGGAGCAGGGCGTAATACCTGCATCCTTCTGTACATTCCGCTGCAAGGAGCAAGCTGACAGCTTGGAGGTGAGGGCAGGAGCTGAAGGCCTCATGGGGATCCCAGTTATATGGAATGCAATACTGACAGCTTTGAAATGTGTGTGTGGCTGATGCCTTCAGACCCTGTGACTCTGTTAAGCAAAACGTGGAGGCTCAGGGCTGTGCCTGAAGATTGCAGCTCTGCGTTCTTCACGATTTACAGCTGGAAAACGGAAGCATTCAGAATGCTTATCATGCACTTATTTGTTTCTGCATTTTTATGTGTGCCTTCCTGTTAACCGGAACATGCATCTGTTAAGAGGAAAAAGCACAGAGAGCCATTTCCTCGAGCACCTGGACTTTCTTGTAAATAGACTCTCAGGGTTCCCCTTACAGCAGAGCTCTGTCCTGCCCATCTGGCAAAGCAAAGCACTGTTTTCAGAAGTAAATCTTACAAAACCAGAAGTTGCAGGTTGTTTTTCATTCATAAATACGCATTTCACATATGGACACGTATATAGAGAAATGCATGTGAAAATCTAGTTGTACATACATGAAAAGTGTATTGCTGTAAGCCATGTGGGTGACTGGAGGATCAGAACACAAATGGAAAGCCCGGTGCCTTACTGCCGTGTTCTGCTTTATTTCAACCTCAGCATCATTGTTTCTGTTGCACAGTCCAGAGTGCATTTCCCAAATGATTGAACTTCATCTTGAAATGACCGTGTGAGTCACGAAAGCTGCCAATAAAAGCGATAAGGACAACCTGAGTGCTGTTTGCCCATTGCCTCCTCTGGGTTCAGAACATCCTCTGCCATGCAGCAGTGCTGGGGGGGTCCTGGAGCCCTGGTGGTCGGTCTCCAGCTGCAGAGCAGTGCCCCATTGCCCCCCAGGGACAGAGTGTATCCAGCTGCCCCCAGCCCAGTGTGTGGGAGGAGGTGGAAGTGTTCTACTCTGCCCTTCCCTTCCCGTAGCCAGGCAGGCTTAGCTGGCAATGGCTGCTGAGGAAGAACCCTGGCCACTTCCCATAACCAGGGATGCTCTGCAGTGACTCCATCCGGCTGAAAGCCCCTCATGCCTTCTCTGTCACGGATACCCCGTGTCCCAAAACAGGTCCCAAGGGCCCATCTTCCCTTGCATGGAGGGACCAAAACACCATGAGCAGAAGGTCACTGGGGCTGCACAGCCCAGGCTGGTGGCTGCCCACACCCTGTGCAGGAGCCCACAGGTTCCTGTCCCCCAGCCCTGGGAAATCCCACAGCTGCAATCCTTCCTCAGGCATGGGGAACCAGGACCCCCATATCTGCATCGCATCCCCTGAGATTTGCAGTCTGCACTGGGACCAGAGTATGGTGCTCACCTTCACCCTCAGCATCCTGGGCTGCTCCGCTCTGCTCCTGGCTGCCGTGAGTGGGCAGCAAGGTAAGGCAGGACCTTCACCTTCCTTCCACACTCCTCCTCTGCCTCCTCACTGCTTCTCTCCGTGCTTCTCTGGCTTTTCCCAGTGCAGGGCAGGCAGATCCCTGGGAACAGGGGGATGTGGGCGTGCCAGATCCTGAGCATCACAGAGGTGATGGCCTTCTGTTGCACCAAGGAAGGGTCAGGTTGGAAGTTGGGAGAAATTTCTTCTCCAAAAGAGTGGTGATGCAGTGGCACAGGCTGCCCTGGGGGTGCTCAGAACTGTGGGGATGTGGCACTGAGGGACATGGTCAGTGGGCATGGTGGGATGGGGTAGGTCTCAGAGGTCTTTTCCAGCTTTAATGACTGGATGCTTCTGTGATTCTATAAAAAAAGCATCTGTCATTTTGGCCAAAGCCTCGCTCCTGTTCTCTGTGTGGGGCAGGAGAGATCTGGAGCTGGCTGGTGCCAGAGTAAAAGCTGTACAACAGCACCTTCCCTTGGCACTTAGCTGAGAGTGCTTGGGCCCTTCAGGTTAATTCTGGATGGGAACTTGGAGCTGAGCTCCTGCAGCACTGAGGAGGAATGTTTCGTGGGGCAGCACCAGGAGATGGGGCACAGAGTCTTTCACAGCTTCTTCTTGGAACAAGGGGCTCGACCTGCATGTTTGAGCTGCCAAAGTAAAGCAGGGCATGAATGAAGTATTACCCAAGAAGCCTGTTGCAATAATAGCTTGTGTTTGGGATTTGTCAAGTTGAAACTTGCTGTGATAAATAGAAGTGAATTGGGATGGGGCAGAGCAAACAGGCTGAGCTCTGCTGTTGATCTGACAGCCTGAGGTGCCCAGAAAGCACAGCCCAAACCCACAGAAGCTTGGCTTGCCTTTGTCATCAGAGCTGCTCCCCTGCTGATTTGGGTTTGCAGGCTGATCAGTGCTGGCACAGCATTGCAGATCTGAGGGCTGTGTGGCTGAACGTTGCTGTTGTCTCTCTTTCCAGTCAGACAGCGCCGATGCCCAGTGCCACACATTGAGAATGGGAGGAGTGCTCCTTCTCGCTACGTCTATCGGCCTGGGGACTTAATAAGATTCACCTGCAACACGGGCTACACCTTGCAAGGCTCCCACACGAGTATCTGCCAAGCTGACTTCAGCTGGAACCCACCTTTGCCAGCATGCAAAAAGGGCAAGTGTTCTGTGTGTGTGAGTGGGGCTGCTGCAGGGCAGAGCTCCCTCCATGTCCTCTCATATTGCTGAGAAAGCAAAGCCAGGATGTCCCTGATGCTCTTCACAAAGTGGGAGGGAGGGAAGCAGCTCTGGAAAGATGGGCTGGGATGGGGAATGGAATTGGCAGCAGCCAAGGCTCTCGGGGGATGCGGAGAAGCTAACGCTGGTGCTGTGCTGCTGTGCAACCAAAGTCTGCAGCCATGGGGAATTGCACCATCTGCCTCCCTGGGGGCATTTCTGGACTTCTGCTTACGGCCACACATGGGATGTTTCCATCTTCCTCCCGGAATGGGAAGTAATCAGAGTTTCCCACTTGTGCTGCTTCTGTGCTCACGTGTGTGCTCTGCCTGAGCTGTGATGTGCTGTTTCCCTATTGACAGAGGGGAAGGAGTGCCTCTGTTATGAGTGATTTCCTCTGGATGCAATGCGTCTGTAATCTCGTGCTGTTCTAATTTACCAAAACGCAGACTGAGCAGCAGTCAGGCTATCATCCTGACCACCAATCCTGTGTACAAAATAGTGACTCCCAGTGCAATTTCATCTCCCCCTGCAGAGGTGACGTGTCCTCAGCCACCGAACATCGCCAATGGGCTGCACAGCGGCCAGTCCATGAACAAATTTCTCCCAGGAGCAATTGTGTACTACAGCTGTAAGGATAACTTTGAGCTGGTGGGGAACGTCTCCATCAGCTGCTCAGCAGTCGGGCGCTGGAGCCGGCCCCTGCCCCGCTGCAAAGGTGCGTGGAGGCAGCCCTGCGGGCACTGCTGCTCTGTACTTGCAGGACGTGGCCATGCACTGACAGCCATGTCTGTGTTCCCACAGCCATCGGCTGCCAGAGTCCCACAGTGCACAATGGGAAGGTGCAGGCACTGAAGGACACCTTCGAGGCTGGGGAAATGCTGCAGTTTGACTGTGATGCTGGGTATGCTGCAGAGGGCAGCCATCGGGCTCGGTGCCAGCCTGGGGGGAGCTGGGACCCACCAGTGCTCAGCTGTGAGCGGGGTGAGTGCACTGGAGGACCCTGCAGGGTTGCTATACATCCCCATGTCCATCACAGCCACCCGTTCCTCTGCACGCTCCTCTCTCATCTCCCTGTCTCCTCCCTGCAGTTCGTCCATGCCCCAGGCCTCCAAAGATCAGCAACGGAGATCATGATGGCCATGGCAAAGCAGAGTTCACCATGGGGATGTATGTGACGTACACTTGCAATCTCGGCTACTACTTGGCTGGGAACATTGAACGTGTGTTTTGCAAAGCATCGGGGAAATGGAGCCAGCCCAGCCCACACTGTGAAGGTACACGTGTGTACTGTCACCCTGTCTGCAAACTGTCACCTCACTCTGTGGCCAGCACAGCGTGGTACTAGCATGACACAGCTCCTGACCATGGCTCTGAGCCCTTCAGCAAGGGATTCAATTCTCCTGAAATTAAGTATTCAGTTTTATAACGTGCAGAGAATGAGCTTATACCCATGAACCCTGAGCTAAGTGTTTCTGAAGCTACAGGTGCTGTAATTCTAGCAAATTCTACAAAATCTAGAGGGTTGAGACCCTCTTCTGTCCCAGCAACACGGCTCCATCCTGCCCAGTGCTGGGCAGAGCAGCTGGGGCTCAGCCATGTGCAGTGCTCCAGGCACAGCCCAGCAGGGACCGCTGCTTCCTCCACTTAGAGTAGAGTTTTCTGTACCAATTCCCTAAGAAATTAATGATATGACAAAGCATTTTAGTGCCCATGTTTCTGAGTGAAAGTAGACCTTAAACTCTGAATATTTCTATGAAAATACAAAGCTAAAAATAGCCATTCGTAATGCCAACATGAGCCCAAGTCATTTGCAGTCTTCATTTCTGGACTAAGCCCTGTGTTACTGAACCCAGTGCCTGGCCATGATGCTGAGAACCACCGGGCCAGATTGAGATAACGCACTGGGTCTGCAGAGGCAGCTTCAGGATGAGGCTGGTTGGGCTTCATTAAATCAGTCAACATTTCTTTGTCCTGAAAGGAAAGCCTGGGCAGCTGCAGCGGGCAGAAGGGACACAGAGATGTGCAGGACATGGGGTACCAGCCCTATGCCCCACCTTCACCTCTTCCATGCTGACTGCTGAGCTGCTTTGAGCTGCACATCCCCACAGCATCACTCGTTTCACATCCCTCATGGCTTTTCCAATTTCCCTGCAGAAGTGACGTGTCCTCAGCCACCGAACATCGCCAACGGGATGCACAGCAGCCGCTCCTCTGCCAGGTTCCCGCATGGCACCGTTGTGTACTACAGCTGCAAGGATGGCTTTGAGCTGGTGGGGAACGTCTCCATCAGCTGCTCAGCAGTCGGGCACTGGAGCCGGCCCCTGCCCCGCTGCAAAGGTGCGTGGAGGCAGCCCTGTGGGCACTGCTGCTCTGTACCTGCAGGACGTGGCCATGCACTGACAGCCATGTGTGTTTTCCCACAGCCATCGGCTGCCAGAGTCCCGCAGTGCGCAACGGGAAGGTGCAGGCACCGAAAAACACCTATGAGGCTGGGGAAATGCTGCGGTTTGACTGTGATGCTGGGTATGCTGCAGAGGGCAGCCATCGGGCTCGGTGCCAGCCTGGGGGGAGCTGGGACCCACCAGTGCTCAGCTGTGAGCAGGGTGAGTGTGTGCAGGACAGAAAAGGACCCTGCAGGGCTGCCACCCATCCCAATGCCCATCACAGCCACCCGTTCCTCTGCACGCTCCTCTCTCATCTCCCTGTCTCCTCCCTGCAGTTCGTCCTTGCCCCATGCCTCCAAAGATCAGAAATGGAGATCACAACCGGCACAGTGAAGGCTTTTTCACCACGGGAATGTCTGTGTCATACACCTGTGATCCCAGCTTCTACCTGGTTGGGAATGCACATGTGGTTTGCAAAGCATCAGGGACCTGGAGCCAGCCCAGCCCACGCTGTGAAGGTGCGTCTGTGCTCACTGTGGGCAGACTCTCTCCCCCCCACTGCCCCCAGGTCCTAGAATTAATCCCATGTGAAGTGCTGCATGGTGGAAATTAATTTCAAACCCTTCTGTTATCAAAGCAAGGCTAGGAATTTTGGATAACACCGTGTAGATGTTGCTGTTGCACTATTAGCAGCCCGTGGATTTGGAGTTTTTATTTGCTTATTTTTACTCCTTTTGCTCATCATTTCTGCACATCTTCCCTTCCAGCAACCATCTGCTTAAAGCCAGATATACAGGATGGGCGGATAGTTGATGATCATGGACTCATCTATGCACCAGGGCAAATGGTGACATTTCAGTGCCAGGAAGGCTACAGCTTGCGGGGCAGTGCCCAAGCCCTGTGCCAGGATAATGGCAGCTGGGACCCCCCAGTACCCCTCTGTGATCCACTCCACAGCTCCTTGCTGCCCAGAAGGTCTGAGAGCTCAGGTAATGATGCTGGAGCTGCCTGGGGTGGGTGGCTGCTTGCTGCCCTAACCCAGCTGTTAAATAATGTGTTACATCCTATAAGAAAGCAGAAGATTTAGTTATCTGGAACAGGAGCCTGAAATCTGGAATCCTTTGGGAAAAAAAAAGATGATTCTATGGTTCTGTGTCGTGTTTGCTTAGTAGTGTCTACATCAGGCCAGATAACCAAATGTTCAAGGCAAAACAAACACCCTTTCTGGTAATGGTGTTCTCTCTCTGCTTTCACCCAGTGCTCCTGTCCTGCCTAACTCTGCCTGTTTTCTCTTGGTAGGTGGCTGTGGGGTTCCCACCAGGCTGACCTTTGCTGAGCTCAATGAGGAGCACAGAAATGAGATTGATTTCTCTGTTGGAAAGACTGTGGGATACACTTGTCGGCCCGGATTTGCTAAGCATCCAGGAATGTCACCCACTATTACATGCCTGCAGAGCGGAGTGTGGTCAGAAGCACTCGAGTTCTGTAAAAGTGAATAGCTCCTTGATTTGGTGTTGTTGTTCCAGAAAGGAATAGGTGCTGGGTTCTGTCCATGCTGCAAAAACCTTAACGTGATTCTGGTGTTCCAATCCTATGTGACTAGTAAAGCCATGTAAACTTATGTTATTTGAAACCCATTTTGGGGGTAATTGGAAATGTGGGTGGATTACTGGAATAGCAGTTGCATCTGTTGGGCTGTGCTATAGGGAGAAGCCTACAGGGAGATTCTCTCTCCTCCAGGGAAACAATGCAATCACCCCGGGGAACCCGAGAATGGCCGGATTACAGCCCTGGCAGACCTCTTCTTTGGGTCAACAGTGGTCTACAGCTGTGAAGAAGGGTAAGTCCAGAGTTCAGGTCTGCTCCTTAAAAGGTCAAGGCAAGATGTGTCAGGTAAGTCTCCCTCTTTTCCTCCTTTTCATCCATTCATTCTCAATGCATTGATTTTATAAAGAAGCCCAGGTGTAGAGCTCTGTACCTATATAAGCACATAGGGTTTTCCCAATCTTTTGCTGTGAAAAAGGTAGACAGGTGCTGAGCTCAGAGGGGAATTTCTCCCACAGTGCCAGGGCTCCACTTCCAGCGGTGCTGAACCCACTGCAGGGGGTGATTGGAGTGAATGTGAGCCCTTCTACCTCCAGGTACAGGCTGATTGGGAAGTCCAGCCGGAGATGTGAGATCTATGGGGGACGCGTTGCATGGTCCGGTGACATTCCCACCTGCCAGCGTGAGTAGCTCCCAGCTCGGTGTCTGCATGGTGCTGGTGTTTGTGTCCCAGCAGCAGCTCCCAAATCTCTCAGTCAGAGCTATCCCTGCTCTGAGGGCATGGAAATATCAGAAGGGTTTGATTTCATAAAGAAATATTCTGGGAAGAAGTACAAAATCTCAGAGAGAAATGGATTATTGAAAGTGAGGAGTCACGCGCAGTGATTTCTCAGCAGTGCTTGCACAGATTCTGCTCAGAAGACTTGAAGTTGTTGGGTGGTTATTTTACTTCTTGAACAGTAGAAAGGATAAAGCATATAGAAGCTTCCTCCATAAGAGGAATTGCAGTCGTTCCACCTGTAGGCCAAGTGTGTATGCCAAGTGTGTGGGATTTTGAGTACTTCAGTGCTGTGGTTGAATGCAGAAGGTTCGTTGTGCCCCACTGCAGGTATCCCCTGTGAGCCCCCCCCCAGCATTCCCCATGGGAAGCACACGGGGCGGCTGCTGGATGAATTCCACTACGGCACCTCGGTCACCTACAGCTGCGAGCCCGGTTACCCAATGCATGGGAATGCCTCCATCTTCTGCACCACCCAAGATGGGAAAAACGGGGTGTGGAGTGGGCCCCCCCCACTGTGTGGAGGTAGGGCTCAGAGGGAGCAGGTGGGAGTGCTTGGGTGCAGCAGCCCGACTGTTTTCTGTTCGGAAAGGCGAGGAGACCTCGAGATGGTCGCATGTGTTGTCTGGGTGCCTGCTGAGGCAGAGTTTGCTGCTTTGGGGTGGGAATTGTTGTTTCGGGGTGGGATTTATTGCTTTGGTGCAGGATTTGCTGCTTTGCTTTGGGCAAGAATTGCTGTTTTGGGGCAGGTGCAGGCAGGATGCTGTAGAAGCACGCTCCATCTGCAGCACTCCCAGCCTCACCCTCCAGCTGGGGTCTCCCCTGCACTGTCAGGCAGTGCATCATCAATAGGAAAATTACCTTCAGGCTTGCATCTTGAAAATAATCACAGATGCAAGTGCTTTGCAGTGCACAGCTGTGCCCATTCTGAGGACAGCTCTTCCCTTCCAGAAGCAGGATGCTCTGCCCCGCAGATCCAGAATGGGAGGATAGTGCCAGCTCCTCGGAGCACCTACGCACACAAGGACACTGTCACCATCGAGTGCGAGCCAGGCTACGTCATCCGTGGCCCCAGAGTGGTGCAGTGCCAGCAGAACAACACCTGGCAGCCCCCGGTGCCCATCTGCGAGCAGGGCAAGTGGCCAGCCAGCACTGCAGGTGCCACCCTGCCCCATTGTACCCCGATCCTTTGATAAGTTGTTGGCTTGTGTCCCCGACAGCTGGCTGCAGGGCACCCCCCAGGCTGGCGTTTGCTGAGCTGAAGGAGCCCTACAGGAACCAGACTGCCTTCCCTGTGGGTGGGACCGTGGAGTACATGTGCCAGCCCGGCTATGCCCGGCATGTGGGGATGTCACCGACCATCACGTGCCTCAGGAATCAGAGCTGGTCTGTGGCACTGGAGTTCTGCAAAAGTACGTCCTGCATATGCTGTTGGGAAATTCATACTTCTTGAGTGCAAAGCCTTCTGGCTTTTTGGGTTTATTCCTTTGGTGCAGCATGCTGTCTGTTTCAGCATCCCCAGGGGATGTGCTGCACAATGCTGATGTGCAGTGCTAACAGCAGCTGTGTCCTCTTGCAGGGAAGCAATGTGCAAACCCTGACGACCCACAGAATGGCAGAGCCATGGTCCTGACTGACCTCCTCCTTGGTTCCAAAGTGAATTACACGTGTGACGAGGGGTGAGTTTGTGGCCAGCTGAGCTCAGCTGTCATTTGAGAGTAACGCAGAAATTAAGTGGCAAAATGGCTTTACGTTGAGGAACCTCGTAAAGTCTGAAGCCTTGGCTGCTATTAATAAGGCTTGTGAAGAAGTCTGGAGTCTCTTCATGTAATCACCAGTGTTTCTGTGTGATGCAGATACAAGCTGATCGGGCGTTCGCAGAGGACATGCGAGGTCTCTGGCACACGCGTTGCATGGAGCGGGGATGCTCCCACCTGCCATCGTAAGTGGGACGGGAGGAGGCCCTTGGAGATGGCTTCCTTGGGGTGTAGACGAAGGGGAGAATCTTTCAAGGCAAAGGTGCCATTGCAAAAGATCTCTTGGGTCACTCTATCTGTAAATATTTCATGTTTCTTATTTCTTATGCTTTGTTTTGTTTTGGATATTTTTGAAATTGTTTTCAAAGGCCTTTTATCTTGGTCCAAACTGGGAACACTGTTCATGTTTTAAACTTCCTCTTCCTGTAGCAAGAATTCCTCACTGCTTGTGTGTAGGAATGTTTGACCAAGTTCTCTCTGCATGAGTCACAGTGTTATGGAGAGGGCAGTAAGAACTGTGCCCCTATCTTTAGCAGGATAGCAAGGAAATGACCAACACAAGGGTACAAGTTTGCCTTCCCATGCACCTCAGGATAATTTGGGTCATTTTACTCAAAGAGCTTAATTGCTGGGATGAGTTTACCTTCATCCTTTCCTTCCTGGAAGTGAAGGGTCTCAGACCCCAATACTGCAGCAACGGTGCTAAAACCTCACCTTGTGTATTCCCAGGTATTGTCTGTGACCCACCCCCAGACATCCCACATGGGACACACAGTGGGGGATCGATGGATGCCTTCCCCTATGCGGCCGTGGTCACCTACACATGTGAGCCAGGCCGTGTTTTGGCTGGGACAGCCTCCATCTTTTGCACCACTGTGGATGAGGAGCACGGTGCATGGAGCGGGCCGCCACCGCGCTGCGAAGGTGAGTGTTGCAACTATGGTGGGAGGCAGATATTTATTAATGGGGTTCATTGTCTTCCTCCTTTGGTTTCTGAAGGTTATTATTCTGTTCCATATTTAATAATATTCTCTCCCTCCCTTCTGCAGACGTGCAGTGTCCTCCCCCTCCAAGCATCGCCAATGGGAAGCACAGCAGCCAGCCCTCGGACACGTTCCTGCCTGGTGAGGTTGTTCAGTACACCTGTAAGGACGGCTATTTGCTCATTGGGAATGCATCCATCACCTGCACTGCTGCAGGAACCTGGAGCCAGCCCCGGCCACGCTGTGAAGGTATGTCTATGTCAGCTGCTTGGCGCCTGGGTCATCTCTTTCCTCTTGGCTCTGGGTTTAACCATCACTCACCAAATCCCCACAGAGGAACAGCCAAGAGGTCCCAATATGGAGAGCTTCTCGAGCACAACTGGATAATGAGATTTCAGATTTTGGGGGGCAAGAATATGAATCAATATTGTTGACACACTCACGGTGTTGATGGCCAGGCTTGATTGCAGTTACCACCCAGGTTGGGCTTTGTGTCCCAAATTTGCCTTGTAATCTTCACTTCCAGCAACAGGCTGCAGAAAACCTGAGATTGAGAATGGAAGAGTGACTGGGCCAGAGTCCGTCTATATGCCTGAGGCCATTGCTGTCTTTGAATGCAATTTTGGTTACGCCTTGAAGGGCTCTCAGGAGTCTCAGTGCCAATTTGGGGGCACATGGGATCCTCCTGTTCCCACGTGTGAAAAGAGTAAGTGAAAGTGAGGCGGTGGGTGGTGGGTGACTTCTGAATCCACCCCAGCAGGTGCAACCACCTCACATTGGAGGTGAAGGGACCCTAAGGTTCCCCTCAGGTAGCAGGACTGAAATGGAGGCAGGAGACGGGTGTGGGCTGGGTGGAATCATATCCAAACTTTGGCACCTTTAGATACTTGGGAACAGCTAATGGAGAAGAAAGAAATAGCAATGCAGCCTCATTACACAGGGTGTAGACCTGGGGTGTAGACCTTCACTACATTTGATTTTTTCACCTTCCTGTAGTGCTGCAGTGTCCTTCCCCTCCAAATATCACACACGGTCAGTACAGCAGTGAGGATGTGGAAGTGTTTGTTCCTGGAACCTCTGTGAGGTACAAATGTGACCCGGGGTACGTCCTCACGGGGAAAACAGCAGTGACTTGTTTGATATCTGGAATGTGGAGCATCCCTTACCCGCGGTGTGAAGGTGAGCGGAAAGGCTCTGGCCCATGGGCTGCATGCACAGAGGAGCTTGGGGGAGTGGGTGGGCAGGGATTTAAAGGATTTCAAGTCCATGCACTCCTTTTCGTGTGGATGCTCCCTGAATTTTGACCTCATAAAAACACAGGGGGAAGCCTGGCTCTGGCAGCCACTTCCCCAACTCAGGCTTTGCTGCTCCTTGCTTCCAGTGGTCACCTGCATCAGTCCTAGCATTAAGCATGGAGAAGTGGCTGAAGGGCAGCAAGTTGTCTACCGGCCCGGGACCATCATCACCATCCGGTGCCACCAGGGCTACATGCTGCGGGGCAGCCAGGAGCCCAGGTGCCATTCCGATGGCTACTGGGTCCCCTCTATCCCCAGCTGCGAGCCAGGTGAGCGTGGGCACAGCTGCTGCTGACTCTGTGGGAAGACAGAAACTGGACAGCCCTGTATGGGGACAAGGACACACAGGGATCCGTTGCTTTTGCATCATGCAAAATCACTCCAACTTCATTCTCTCCTCACACCCTGCTAGCGCTGCCTTGCCCTCCACCACCCACCATTGCCCATGGCATACATGATGCCGAGCTTGGGGCCAACTTCACCAGTGGAATGTCCGTGAACTACAGCTGCCAGCCCGGCTTCTCCCTGCTTGGGGACCCCTCTGTCCAGTGCCTGGAAGGCAGCTGGAGCCTCCCGTACCCACGCTGTGCAGGTGAGGGGTCAGCACGGTACAGCATGGCATGGCATGCAGCCCCCAAGCTACGCTGTGGAAATTTTGGGGGTGAAATTCAATTCCAGCACAATGCTCTCTTGTATCTGAGCCTGCAGATTCCTGCACTCTAAGCCCAACAGCCAATCCCAAAGGATGTGTGGAGGAGTGTGGAAGTATAAAACTGGCTAAATTAAGGGTTTTTTAAGACCATATAAATATCATGCATGCATCCTTCCACACTAAGAGTTATTCATGCAGATAAATGTCAGAACACAGGATGAAAGAGATGCTACCATCACCAGGTTTTGTAGTGGAATCTACCAGTGCTCTCGCTTCTCAGCTGCGTTTCACTACCAGCCTAATTTCTCATATGCTTTTTTTTTCCCTGCAGTTGGATGTGGGACACCAAGAGTGTTACAGTTCGCAGAGCTAAACAAGGAATATAAGAACTGGACTGAGTTTCCAGTTGGGACCACAGTGAAATACACCTGCCTGCCAGGTTACTCCAGACATTCACAGATACCACCCACTATTACGTGCCTTGAAAATCAGACGTGGTCTGAACCGAAGAGGTTTTGCAAACGTAAGTTTTACAGATGCTTCTGTGTCATTTAAATCACAGCGTGACAATGGAAGCCCTGTAGCTTGGTGGATTTTTTTGGTTCTCTACCCTGGGGATTTGGTCAGATCCCTAGAATTCCAATGCCACTTCTCCTTTCATGCTGAGTTAAGCTGAAAAACACTCTTGTTCTGTCCAGGGAGAAGGTGTGATCATCCAGGAGAGCCAGAAAATGGCAGAGTTATTGTTACAACAGATCTCTTCTTTGGATCAACTGTGAATTACACTTGTGATGAAGGGTGAGTCCTGGTCAAACTGTGCTGCTGTGCCCACTGAGGAGACCCAGGGCCAAGTGAGCTTGGGTCCATACCTTCAAAATGGTTAAAATGGCAGTATGTAGTGGCAAGTAGGGTGGTAATTGGTGGTTGTGGGAGATGCAACCTCCAAAGAGAGTCCCACAGTAACAGGAGTGCTGTTGTTTAACCCCAGGTACAGGCTAGTTGGAGCATCTCAGCGACACTGCGTGATTTCAGGCTCTGGGACGCGAGTGACATGGACTGGGGTCATTCCCGTCTGCCAGAGTAAGTGCACATGGTGGGAGCTGAGCACTGCACAAAGAGATTCAGAGCTTTACTTGGGACAGCATAGCCTCAGGGATGGGTTCACCCTCATCCATCCCTTCCTGGAAGTGAATGGCCCTGCAGTCCCCCACACTGCAGCAGCAGTGATACTAAAACCCCACATGTGCATCCCACACAGGTATCGTTTGTGACCCACCTCCCGACATCCTGCATGGAACACACAGTGGGCACTTGATGAATGCCTTTCCCTATGCAGCTGTGGTCACATACACGTGTGAGCCTGGCCATGTGCTGGTTGGGACAGCCTCCATCTTCTGCACCATGGTGGATGGGGAGCGTGGTGCCTGGAGCGGACCAGCACCACGCTGTGGAGGTACAGCTTCATGGAGTCATAGAATGGCTTGGGTTGGAAAGGACCTCAAAGATCATCTAGTTACAACCCCTCTGTTATGAGCAGGGTTGGAATCCTGAATGGAGTCTTTCATTTTTCCATAGTTCTTTTTTTTTTTTGTATGGATGGATGGCTTTGCCCTCTTCCCCCCGATGTGCAGTGCTCTCACCCCCCAGGCATTGCCAATGGGAGGCACAGAGGCCAAGGCATGGCAGTGTTTGTCTGTAGTCCATGTCTGTGATCTTGGCTATGTGCTCATTGGAGCAGTGCTGCTGAACTGTACTGTCGCTGGAGTGTGGAGTGACCCTGCCCCTCAGTGTGAAGGTGTCTTTGTCACTTGTGGATATGCCATGGACACAAAGGGATTACGGGAGATGTCGAATTTGAATTTGCAGAGATTGAGTTCTCTAGTAGTAATTGGAAATTGTAAACAGAAAAAAAAAAAAAAAATTCCTTCCCTGCAGGGCAGCTTTGTCCTTCCCCACCAGTGATTGACCATGGCCAGCATGATGGCATGGACGTGGAGTTTATCCCTGGAATGTCTGTAAATTACAGCTGTGACCCTGGCTATTCTCTTACTGGAACACCAGCTCTGTACTGTACTGACAATGCAAGCTGGAGCAGCCCTCAGCCCCACTGTGAAGGTGAGCTGTCTGTGCCATCATGCCATGAAAGGGAGGACACTGTGGTGTCTCAGCAAGAACCAAGGGTAGAGAGCTGCAGCAGCCTTTGTCAGGAAAAGAAGAGCAAATGGGTCAGGATTTAAATCTCCAGCCCCCTTCATTTCCTGCATAGCTGCTACTGGAGCCAGCAAACTGCCACTGCACAGAGCCTGGGCTGCACATCAGCTTATTTCCAGCACACACTGGATGCTGTACTCACTTTGGAAACATCCTTCCTGCACTTCCATTTGTGCTCTTTTTCAGACTTTTTCCTTGTCTTTTTAGTGTTACAGTGTCCTTCACCTCCAAATATTGATGGAGGCAATCACGACAGCCAGGATGTGGAAGTTTTCCTTCCTGGGATGGCTGTGAACTACAGCTGTGATCCTGGCTACAGCCTGCTGGGGGAGGCATCCATTTACTGCACCGAGTCTGGAAACTGGAGCCTGCCCGCTCCTCAGTGTGAAGGTACTGTGGAGGGGCAACAGCTGAAGCCAGGCTGCTTGGGAATCTCTGGACATGCTGATGGACACGATCTCTCTGTGTTCTCCCTCCCGGCAGGTAGCTGTGGTGTTCCTCCAAAACTTAGCTATGCTGAGCTGGCCAAGGAGCACCAGAACATGACAGCCTTTCCCGTTGGGAGCACGGTGCGCTACGCCTGCCGCCCAGGATTCATGAGACACCCCACAGTGCTGCCAGTTCTGACGTGCCTCAAAAACCACACGTGGTCTGATGTGCGAGCGTTCTGCAAAAGTGAATAGCTCCATCCGTTTGGTGTTGGTTTTGGAAATGCGTCTAAATTTAAACACATGGGTTTCTAAAGAAATTCTTTGGTACAAAAATGATTCTTACATGGCTTCACTAGTCACATAGTTTGGACAGCTGTTGGTCTTCTATAAAAATTTTTGCTGGTGTTTGCATGTGGACAGATCCTTAAGATGTTTTCTCATAGCACATTGTAAAACTGCAGGAGAAGAGTTTAAACTTAGCCTTGTTCTTTCCCAGGGAAAGAATGTAATTATCCTGAAGCACCACAGAATGGCAGAGTTGTTGTTCTGACAGATCTCCTGTTCAGGTCCATAGTGAACTACACATGTGAAGAAGGGTGAGTCCCACGCTGCCTCTGCTGATCCATTTACTGAGCTTGTGTTGGGCAATTTAAAGCGAGAGGGCACAGCACACTGCTCAGCTCATGCCAGTAAGCCAGGATTGGTACTTCTGGCCCAGGAAGAAGGAACCTGTTTCTTTTCATCCCCACATATCCCACCAAGAGAATTATCCAGAAGCAAGAGAGTGTTCTGGAAACGCTGGGGTAGTGCAAAGCCCAGAGTGCATGCCTTTGTATCAGCTGCTATTCCTTCTGTGTAACTCCAGGTACCGGCTGGTTGGACAGTCCCTCCGGCGCTGTGAGCTCTCTGGAGCAGATATGGCATGGAGTGGTGATCCTCCCACTTGTCAGAGTAAGTAGGTCGCAATTAAATCTGGTCTAGAATTGCCATATTAAGTCCTGAAAATCAAAAAGTGGCATTTCCTTAAAATAAATAGAGCCTTGGTGAATAAGACTTCCTAAGAGTATTCCTCTGAGGTTGTTTTTTTTTTGCATGCTTGTTTGGTTTCTTCTACAAATTTTCCAGTTGCCAGCTTTTGATCTTTCAGAGTTATGTGGTAGGAGGAGTTGTCAGATGCCTGCAGGGATTTGTTCCTTTTGTTTCACAACCACAATAGATGAAGGAAGAAATGTGTCTTGCATGAGAGTGGGATACTGAGCAGAGCTAGGTTGAGATCTTCCACTGCACTGTTATCCAAGCCACAGGACTCTCTTGCAGGGGTTGGTCATGGCAATTAAGATGTGGTCGTTCCTTCAGATGGAATTGCCTTGGAAAGCATGAGCTTGGTGCAGTAAAACAGTTGTGAGAATGCTTAACAGAATTTGATTTCTACAACACTTAACATGTTTACTTGGAATGTATGTGCATTATTTTGTTTATAGACACAAAATTATGTTTACATATGAAAAACTGTGATAATCCCGTGGTACATGAAGACACTAAAAAGCCCTTCATTCTTGAAATTATTCTTCTGTGAGTCACTGAGTTTTACCTGCACAGCTCTGCTGAGAGCCTGCCCTGGAGCAGTGGCTAGGATGGGCTTTATCTGGGCATCAGCTACAGCATGTGCCTGCTGCCTCTTTAAGATGATGAATTTCTTTTCCAGAGGTGGTGTGTCCAGTGCCACAGATCCAGAATGGGAGAGTATCCATTCCCAAACAGCGCTACAGATACAAGGACACTGTTAGCTTTCAGTGCCACGAAGGGTTCATGCTGAAAGGCCATTCCACAGCCCAGTGCAAAGCTGACAGAACATGGGATCCTCCCGTGCCCATCTGTGAGCAGGGTGAGTGTCACTGACTTGGTGACATTGCAGGATACTCCTGGTTGCTGCTGCCTGCTCTCTGAAGCCACATCTGGCTTTCCCTTTCCTGGTTGCTCTGACTGCGGTAAGGAGAAAGCAGAAGGTGTTCCTTTCACCTATGACTCTTTCCTCACACAGGCACTAAGCCAGGTTGAGGGCAGCGCAGTAAGTGGGATTTGTGCTTTTCTTCCCTGCTTGTTGCAGTCTGTAGTCCACAAGCTCTTCCATTTCTGATAGATAGAAACTCAGTAGCTGTATGGCAGGATGTTGACTATAAGAGAAGAGGGACCTATTTGCTGGAAATATAAAGGAAGGATGATAGGAAATGAAGGTAAATTTGTGCATTGAGTGCGTTCACCAAATGTGTATTTTCAACTCTTAATGCTGCATCTAGATGCAATTACCATCCTGCTGCTGCAACGAGTCCAGGTAGGTGACACATGGGAGGCAAGACTTAACTGCTCCTCCCACCCGGTCCTGTTTTTTGAGGGGAAGAGGAGTAATTATCCATTTTACTCCTTTCTTACACAATTGTTTTTTCACAATTTAGCTTCACCTTCTTACCTTTCTCCTCTCCTCTTTCAGTGGGAAAGTGTCTACCTCCTCCAAGCATCATCAATGGGGAACACAGTAGTTTCTCAGACACTTTTGGCGTAGGTGCAACCGTGCACTACCGCTGCAAACCTGGCTTCTTCCTCATTGGCAATCAGTCCATCCGCTGCACACCGCATGGAGTCTGGAGCCATCCTCTACCTCGGTGTGAGGGTACGTTCACACTCTTGTCATTGATTCTCATCTTTCTAAACGTGTTAAGTATGTGGTGATATGTGGCTAAAGTTGCTGAAACAAGCTGTTTCTAGAGCAAAATCCACCTAAGGAAAAAATGTGGCCAAATGCCCTTATACATCCTGCACAAGATTTGCAGTGTAAATAGTTCTCTCTGCCCTCAATTCCACAGCTGGCTGTGTGAGCCCAGGAGCTGGGCATGGAAAAGCTATTGGATTAGAATCTCTCTACATGCCTGGAGACATCATCACCATTGAATGCAACACTGATAATATCTCAAAAGTCCTCCACAAGTCCCAGTGCCGATCTGGGGGCACATGGTTTCCTCCACTCCCTGCCTGTGACCGAGGTAAGTGCGTGTCATCCATCCTTAGCGCCTGTCCCTTCTGACCTTGCACTACTTGTAGCACATGGCAGGATGTTTAGGGGGCAAGAGGAATCCTAGTTTTTAAACCTGAAGATCCATCAACCCTATTTTTTCCTGTTCTTATCACTGCAGTATAACTGGTGCTTCACTTTCTCAAAATGAACTTAAAACTAAGCTCAGCCTGGTTTTGTCAGATGTAAGGGACCTGTATGGATACTGCTGTAAAACGGTCTTACAAATGTGCAGTTCTCATTATATACACCAGCTAATCACTCTTCTTATCCAGTGCATCAGGGAAGATGATGCTGGACAGCAGCGCTCCTTTGTGTAAGAAGAAATTGGTGTGACACCAAGTCAGATGCTACAGGGTGAAGTGGGTGCATGAGGTTGGGCAGTGGGCTCTGTGCATTAGTGTCAGTGGTGTGGAGGTGGGCATACAGCCATGCACAGGTGCTTGGAGGTTCTCCTCTTGTCTCCAAGAGTGCTTTTTAATCTGTACTTCTCTCTTCTTAGTGCTGCACTGTTCCAAGCCCCCAGATATCCTCCACGGGAGCCACAGTGGCCTGGGAAAAGCAGTTTTCACTCCTGGAACATCTGTAAACTACAGCTGTGAGACTGGCTTCTCCCTTGTTGGGATGGCATCCATTTACTGTACAGAGTCTGGAGCCTGGAGCCATCCTTTTCCAGTCTGCCAAGGTGTGTTTTTGTTGCAGAGAGCTAAGAAGAAAGTTTAATACATAATGTGCCTGAGGGAAAGATTTATATAAGGACTAAATCTGAGTCCTTTACTACTAAATGAGTGATAAGAACAAGATAAAGTTTATCCATGTTCACAAAACCTGGTGGAGTTAAAGAGCTACAGAATTGATTGTTGAAACTAGATGAAGAAATGGAAAGAGCAAGGCTGCAAGAGTACAGTGCCTTAGCTATTCTATGGCTGTCTGTGAGGATTCTTATTTCAACACTATCATCTGTCTCTCCCTGACTTCCAGTGGTGAAGTGTCTCCACCCTCCAGCTATCACCAATGGGAAGCTCCAAGGCAACACTTCAGACACATTTTTCTATGGAGCATCTGTGTCCTACAGCTGTGATTCTGGTTACTCACTCACTGGGGATGCTTTCATCACCTGCACAGCATCAGGAACCTGGAGCCATCCTCCTCCTCGATGCAAAGGTGTGCGTCTGAGATATGTGAGCCAAAATCTAAGCAGTAAAAAGTTCTGCTGCTGCTAACACTGAATTCCACCCATTTATTTGGCTTGGGAACCACTTCCACATCACAGCTAGTAGGCTCCAGATTAATTACTAATTGGCCTATATTTTTATATAACTGGGAAGAGTATAAAATCATGATAAAGAAGTAGGATGGGATCTACTTTATGATACCAGACAGAAGTATATGAGTGCAGTGGAGGAAATTCGGGAAGGCAGTTTTAATCCCCTCATGTTCTGCATCTCTGCCTTTGTTGCTATGAATTAGTTGCATATTAACATTTCTCCCTTAAAAGCTTTTCCTCCTTGAGGAGTAGAAACATTCTCTTTCCCTTTCCATGCCCTGTTATTACTAGCAGGAGACAGGAAGTGATTACATCTGATGACCTATAGTTTACATGTGAGTCTTACTACTCCTTTCATGTAAAGTGCCTCTACTTCTGTGACTTGGCACTTCTGCGTCAATTTCAGTCATCAGGCAAACGTGACTCATGGCCCTTTTATGAATGTGGCAGGATTTCCAGTGTGGGTGTTCCCGCATAGAAAACAGGGCGTTCAGCAGAAAAAATTCACAGGGCTTTTCCTTGGTGGAGCTGTACAACATCGGTACCTCAATAGAAATGGACCTGGATAACAATAAGAGGAAATAACGCACACCAAATACTTACATAAATAAGCCAGTAGCTATTTAAAAGAGACAAAGTCACAGAAGAATTCTCCCTGTTATTCAACATTCTCATGTTTTTGAGCTGTCCTTAGAAACTATTATGCATGGTGGTAAAAATAAATAAGCCACAATATAATGGTCAGAATTTACATGCTGATATTACCTACTCTGGTCCCCACTGAGAATTTATTCCTCTAGAATCCTTGGGCTTGGACTGTAAAAGGTGACCAAACAGACCTGACACACCAGTCTTCTCCAAGTGTCTTGCTAGCCCAGCATCAGAAAATCTCTCTCTGGCAGGTCTCCTTTCAGGCTACAACTGTTCTCCATGGGGGTAACCAGTGGGAAGAAGCTAACTTGTATAAACCTCTACATGGTGGCATAAGACACAAAGCTCCTTTTGTAGCCACAAAGAAATGAATCATATTTGGGAATTAGAATTATTCAAAAAGAACTCAAGAACAATGCCCTAAATAACACACACTTCTACTTTTCATATCTTACATTCCCTCACACTTAGTGTCCCTTTTTATTACTTCTAATTTCAGAGATCAGTTGTGTATTCCCAGAAGTTCAAGGTGTTAAGAAAACCACGCCTGGAAAAACATACAGAATTGGGACTAACATCACCCTTGAATGTGATGATGGGTACACGTTGGAAGGCCTCAATCAGATTCAGTGCCAGGAGGACTTCAGCTGGGACCCTCCTGTGCCAGCCTGTAAACTCAGTAAGTGAAATGTAAATCAAGCAAAGAACAAAGAGAAAAATGCAAGCGCATAGTTTCATTCTTGTCTGCGAACTATCTGTACAATGTGCTCCCAAGGCCTCTTAGGCCTGTTTAAAGCTGATTTTACCATGGCAGTAGAAAATAACAAACAAAAATAGCTATTTTTATCAGGTTAGTTTCAACACTATTTTCCACAGTCTTTCTGCAGTTCAGGGCTTCTGTTTTCCTGGTAACACTATCATTGCTGTTAATTTCCCTTTCAAACATGTAAGTGACTTTCTATTAAATATATATACATAAATAATGGTATGTCTTTTTAAAATTCTGTATTGTCAGCCTAAGCAGTAAAAACTTTATCAATGAAGGGATTAAAAACTGTTGAGGAACACTGTATTTTATTTTAGAACTGTTTACTGATTATTGCTTTTCTCTTCCTTCAGCTTCACCCAGGTCTGGCTCAATAGGGCTAGGTAAGCAGCTCAGAAGAATTTCTGTGGCCAAATCTTTGGCTTCATAGCCTCAGTGGCACTATTTTCCTCTTCTTACTCAAAGATATGCTTATTATGTCTCTTGTGCTGATGGGTTTTAAAATACACAGTGCAAATAATACGCTCTCTTCCCTCTCAGGAATTGCAGCTGCAGTCGTTCTGCTTCTCCTGGGTGCGACCATTGCCTGGAAAATTATCTCCAAGCAGAAGGAAGGGTGAGACATCCTGTTGGGTATCCATTCACATTTTTCTTTGCCCAGTTATGACTCCTATACAGTCAAAACACCAGAATTAGGAGGCTGGGTCTTTCAGTTTTGTATTTTGAGCTTTAAGTTGCCAGCTGTACTGAGCGCATCAACTTGGAGTCAACTGTGTGGTTGTGCTGTTTCATTTCCAAGATTCTTCCTAAGAGGAAATCTGAGTGTTCACTATGAACTGACATAGTTCACTGTTCTTTTTCACGCAGCTACTACCGTACATATGAAAACTACAATCACAAAACCTCTCTGGACTAGATGACAGAACAGAAACGTTCACATCTTGCACGGCAGGTATGGATTAACATGAAATATCTGCTATAGCTAGGAAATTGAGTTGTTTCATTATAATCCTTGCAGCTGAAAACTTTCCACCCAACCTTCTGTTAAGTCAAACATGACTACACAGCTTCAGCTGTAAACTTATCTTTTGTTCTCTGGCAAAGGCAGCTTTGCAATCATTTCCTCTTTGAAAAACAAAAAAGCATTACCTAGGAGAGCAGGCCCTCCTCCCTTCCTAAGCAATGATATGATTAACACTGGCATGAGAGCTTAAGGAAAGATGATTTTTACATTGTTAATTGCTTTCTCCCCAGGCTGAGCCCGGTGCTGCCCATAAACGGCATTCGAGGCGTTTCCCCACGTTGGGACTGAACCAAGAAAGCACTTCAACACAAATCAACCCTCCTGCTCCTCCTGCTCCATTAATTAAAGCACTCTAAGGGTCTAACGAAGCTGTCCAGAAGCCCATCAGAGGACTTCCCGCACTGCACCTGTTCCTATCCCTGCAAACCCTGAGCTGAGGGAGAACCGCAGCGCTTCTGTAATAAAACCCGAAGGCAGGACGGCAGCTGCTGCGTTTGCGTCTCTTTTTTTGCGCCCACCTCGACAGATCCGCGCCATTATTTTAACAGCGCAACGCGCGCAGCCCGTCTATCTGAGGAAAGCACAAAAGCCCCCCACAGAGCCGTTTGATATTTTATTTTTTATTTTTTTTTCAATCAGCCTTTGTTCGCCTGGGTTGCACCACAGATCAGACTTTGAAGCTGTTCCGTCAGCCGGAAGGAGGCTGGGCAGGCCCTGCCTAAGAAAAAGCCCTCTCCTCCGGCTGAGAGCCCGCTATCTCGCGCTCTCCCCTCAGCGCTGAGGCCGCTCCGCCCTAACGATGAGGGCCGGGCACAAAATGGCGGCTGCCGTTCCACAGAGCGGAGTGATGCGCAGCGCGCATGCGCAGCGCTCCGCGCGCCGTCGCCTGAGAGAGGGACGCGGAGCCGCGGGCATGGCGGCGGGCGCGCTCGGGGTCGCGGTGCTGTCGGTGGGGCTGTTGGCGGGGCTCTGCGCGGCTCAGGCGCAGGGTGAGCAACGGGAGCGGTGATCCGTGGGGTGGGGGAGGTGAGGGGGCTTCGCGTGCGCGGTGGAGGCGGGGAGCGGGCGGGGAGCTGCGGCGGCGGGAGGAGAGCGGGCGGCCTGTGGGGATCCAGGAGACAAAGGGAGCAGCCGCACCGCCGGATGGGTCGTTGTGGCGCTGGGAGGACGAAAGTTGGCTGTTATATTACGGCTTTGGGGTTTGTTTTTTTTTTCTTTTGTGCGTGTGTTTTGTTCTTGTGCGTGAGGGGAGCTCGGGGAGGAGCTCCTTTGTGTTCGTTGTTTGCTTTTGCTGCTGTGAGGCGAAGAGGAACGTCACCCAGCGCGGATTGTGTCATAAACTTAATCAGAAACGCAAAAAATAGGAACTGGAAAGCGGTGTGTTGCTGAGGTAGAACGCTAAAAAGGAACCGAGCAGAGCAGCAGCGAACCTGTGCTGGTGTGGAGCGGCGCTGGGTGCGATCAGGGTGGGAACTGGAAACCCAAAGCCTTAAGAACTGCAAAAACAGTGCTGGCTTTTAAGAACCTCATTACTCTGTGGAGGTGCCCAGCTGCACGGGGCTCTGGGCAGACCGGTCTGGTTTGGGCACCCGATGGGCTTTAAGGTCTCTGGTGTGATTTGTTTGCATTAACATCCTTAAAACCGACCGCGCTGCCCTCGCTTTGCCTCGGCTTGTATCTCCTCATGCTGATAAATATTGTTTCCCTTCCTTCCTCGCGCTCCTGCAGACTCCTGCATGCTTCCAGACAAAGTTCAGTATGCAGAGCTCATGGAGGACTTCAGCTCGATGAGCAGCTTTCCTGTTGGAACCACTGTGAAGTACACCTGTCGCCCCGGCTATATGAGGATCCCTGGGATGCCCGTTGAGCGAACGTGTGACGAAAACTTAACGTGGTCACAAATAGAGACGTTCTGCACAGGTAATGAGTGCGTGGCCTTGTAGTGGAAATGCAGAGTCGTGGCCTGAAGCAGTGACTGAGCACCTGGTGGGAAGGCAGGGCCAACCCAGGGGGGTTCAGGTGCCTGTAATGCACCTGAGTGACTGGAAGAGGTGGAGTCAGGATCCACCTCCTCCCAAACCTCATTTAAGGGTTGGTAGTGGAGGTGAGGGCATCTCTTGCTGGAGATCCCGGCCTGCCCGAGACTTTCTAAAGATAAGCAGCTCTTCTTCATTTCTGTATCCATGGCTGCTGATTTGGACTTTTTCTCCTTTGCTGAAGCCAGAGGTTTTGCCACTCTGCTCTTACCATCCCGTTATAGCATTACAATCCTCTTGCTTTTTTAAAAAAATTGTTTTTCCTTTGTTATTTAACAATTTCAGTTGGTTTTGTGTGAGAATTGATTTTCTGTATAATTTAAAATGAAGCTTGAAAAGTACTGGTGACTTTAAGGGCAGTGTATGCCAAAGACGTAGTCTTTGTATATAACTACAAAGATATAGGCTTGTTCTTTTTTCTTTCCTTTCCCCAGCAAAAAAATGTATTCATCCAGGAGAATTAGAACATGGCTTGGTTCATGTGACAGATCTTACGTTTGGTTCAAGAGCTACTTTTTCTTGTGAAAAAGGGTGAGTGTTGGGTTTTTTTTTTCCTATTTACACCTGATTTGAACCAAAACCAAACTGAGGTTCTTGAGTTATAGCAGGACAAATCACAGCAAAATTTGGTTTGATTCCCTGGTTTTACTCGCATCAAATTAGGTTTAAAGTGTTTGGCAAAATTTTGTCTGTGTTACCTCTAACAACTTCTTTTTTTATTGTCCCTGTGGCACAGGAAGTAAGTGTATATTCATTGCACTTCATTATTACATGGTATAGTGGCCTGTTTGTCTGTGTGTAGCAAATCAACTCAAAAGTGTTAACCTCTTCCAGTGTTTTTTCCTTTCTTTTCTTCTCAGTTTTAATTTAACATTGGTGACTTGATGGTATTAGGTACGTGTCTTAAAAGGGAAAGGTTTTGTCTGTTTCTTTAGTGCTGTCTCATTTGCTTCTCTCATTTTCAATGTTGAGTCTATTAACAAAATATCTCTAAGTATAACATTCTCACCACAAGAGAAGTGTGGTGTGTTGTGTCCATGTAGTCACAGAACAGAATCATGTAAGCAAGATTTCTAGCTGCTCCCTGGAGAATTGAATGTTAAGTTTTACTTCTTTTAATATTTTCATCTGTCTAGGTACAGGTTATATGGAAATAGTCAAATTTCCTGTGTAATTAAAGATAAAGGTGTTGACTGGGATGGATTTCTCCCTGTATGTGAGAGTAAGTAAAGTACTGCTGTATGTTTGCTTTGTACTCAGACAGTGGTAGTTTATTTTATAATATAGCTGTGTGCTGTACATTCACTGGTGAAAGAAATGATGGTAAAATAGGGCAGTGCTTAAATTTTTTTTCTTGAGCTATTGGGGATGTGCCTGAGGAATCAGCACTGAAAAGTCTCAGTTATTGTTGTAGTAAGCTAATAGCTGTTAAAGTCTACCTATTGTTGTTACAAGTGACCACAGGTCTCTCTCAGTTAGAGCTAAGACAAGTTACAGCTTTGTGTTGGATTTTAAGTGCAGTGACTTGAAAATCAAAGCTTTTTGCTTATGGAAGCGAAATTCTGTTAGCTAACTTTATGATTTTATTCCAGAAGTTCCTTGTAAACCTCCTCCAAGTATAGCCAATGGGCACTACACTGAAGCAGAGAACTATGTTTATCAAACAACAGTAACCTATAGTTGTAATAATGTACAGAAAGGAGAAGATCCCTTCTCGCTGGTTGGTTCACCTTCTATTTTCTGCACAGTTGATGATAACTCAAATGGCATTTGGAATGGACCACCTCCACAATGTAAAGGTTGTTTCTCAAATATATTTATATCTTATAGGACTCAAATTTCAATGTCTGCCTCTTTTGGAATGGGGGAGCTGAGGGGATGGATGGTTTTCCTACAGAGAAGGAGGAACTTTGTCTTCTGCTGCTGTAAATTGATAAAATTGCAGTGCACATCAGATCAACTGCATTATGGATATTGATGGAGTATGATATACAGAGTGGCTTAGAACTTAAATTAAAACTTAAAAAACAAAATATGAGCTGACCTTGAGTACCTAATAAAAGCATGTGTGAACAACCACCATGCTAGTGCAGAAATAAGTGTGAAGTTTAGCAAGCATGTGGTCTTGCTTTGTGTTTGCAGGGAGGAAAAACCGGATGCTTTCATCTTGTCACTTGAATGCTAACTAAATAATTTGAGTTTTCTGAAATTCTGCTGCTGTATAGGAAGAACTATGTGGGTTGGAAGTGGGTTGCACTTTTAGTTGACTGTGTACCGTTGCAAGTCAATGGCTTAAATCAGGGACAATCTGCACATTGGAGGGAGGAAGCTTCTTAGGCAGCCCAGTCCAAACAGTGAGAGGAATTAAGAAACTTTGTTACAAGTATTAAAAGTGCTGTGACTGTTAGAAGTTCTAACAATAGAAGATACTGTTAACAAATGTTTCAAAGCTGGTTTTCCTCTTATGTATTTCAGTGGTCATCTGTGAAAACCCAGAACTAGAAAATGGAAGAAAATCATCTGGGTTTGCATCTCACTATACCTATGGGAGCACAGTTATGTTTGAATGTGATCCAGGCTATGTCTTGTTTGGGAAGGATGTAATTACTTGTGAAGAAAATAGCACCTGGTATCCATCAATACCAACTTGTAAAAAACGTAAGTTTTTATGGAGGATTCCAACTTTTCTTGTATGTCGAGAGTGTTGTTAAATCTTAGCTATAATTTAAAGCAGTTATACTGTAGTTGAAAGTCAGAAGCTAAGAAATTTGATATTGAGCCTCATCGTGGCAGCTCTTCCAGGTGTTCGTGTGACTCCTAACAGTGTTTGGATGATAATGAGTTGAATTTTAGGCATGCATGAGGAAGCTGTGGCTCAGATGTACTGTGGTGTTACTTCATTGTAATAGCATCCTGCTCTTTGTTGAAGTGATATCATGAAGAAATGAGGAGGATAGATGTACATTTTGGAATCTTGATAGAATATACAAGGGTTGTGCATAACGAAGAGATCAGTAGGATTCTTGCTGTGTACTCACAATCATTGTGTCTGAATCTGCTCATACTTAGCTCTTCAGCTCTAGCTTTCCAGGCCGCAAACTGCTTGTAGATTTTTGACCAAGCAAGTTATTATTAGGCCTAATTTATAGGGGCCATTGGAGAGCATTTTCTGCTGGAGGGACAGGGAATGTGGCTGCAGAACACAGTCAGAGGATTTCATGAATGTACGTTCTAATGATAAGCCCTCAAGAATGAGAACTACTTCTACTAAGGATGTGTTTGAGTGTTTCATAATGGATGAGTCTAATAAGGCACCCGAGAATGATTTGTATGAAAAAAATAAACCAAAGGTTAGACTTCTCAGGTGCTGTATCATATGATCATGCTACACTCATGGAGTGGTGTTTCTTTTAAATCTTCCGTAGGAAACACTTAAAATTATGGTAAAGGTAGACGAGAAGTTCTAACAATTCAGATACACTAATAGCATTATATTATACAAAAGCAATGTATACTTAGAGAGCTAGCGAATTATAAAACATTTAAAATTCCTTATTGTTGCATTTGCTTTTATTTTTAGTTAGTGAAGAATCATGTGGTGCCCCAAAGATCTCCCATGGAGAAGTGGTTCCACTGAAATCTGTGTACTTAAGAGGAGAGTCTGTTCAGATAAGGTGCAGTCCTCACTGTGCTTTTCCTGATGGTGGTACAGAGGTCACAGTAATGTGCCAAGGACAAAATACATGGAGTTCTGACCCGAACTGTACATGTGAGTAGAATTCATAATTAGGAAAATCAAGTGACAAGTTTGAAATGTCTGATGTAGTGCTTGACCCCTGAAGGTCAGAGGCCCGTCGGTGTGCCCAGCTGGTCACAGGTTACGTTAATAGGTTGTGAGTGCCATGGGTTGGGATTTGAGTAACTGTGCAGAGTTTTGTGCCTAGCTGGAGTCCTTCTTGAGTCTTAGTTTTATGTGTAGGAATGAATACGATTCAAGAGCTGTTGTGAAAGACCTGTTCTGGGAGTGCTTTTTGAACTTTTTGCCTTTGAAGGTGACAGACTTCATACTCTTTCTTTTTCCTTTGCGTGATGTGATCACTCGTAATATGAACAGAAAGATTTTCATTACTTTGATGCAACTCTTTATCCCAGTGAAGCTGAGGTATATGTTTCTGCTCATGCATCTGAAGCATGTCCATCATACATTTTTGCTGCCTCTGGGCAGCAGGAAGCCTTTGCATGTAATGTCTTAATGATGAACTGAGCTTCTGATATTTACACGAATGTAGGGACTTCTTGTTGGCAACTTCTTTAATCTATGTATCAGCTCTGTTCTCAGACTTTTTTTTTTCTCACTTTCAAAATATCTCCTTTCTAGGTGGTCCTGAACCTTCTGATTCCTCTCCAGTCATCAGCCATGGTAGAATAATTGAAGGGAAAAAATCTGTCTATTCCATAGGGGATTCAGTTACAATTGAATGTTATGCAGGCTACACATTACATGGTGCAGCTCGTATTGAGTATATTGGAGACGGCAGATGGAGTCCAGAAGTGCCAATTTGCAAGTTAAGTAAGTATGAACTGCAAGAATTTCCAATAGAATAAAAATACATACAGAATATTTACTACTTGGGGACATGCTTTTATATTCAGAAGTCACTTATTGCAAACTTCTATCTTTATTTCGGCATAAGAAAGATGGATTTGGGTAAACGTGCTTTTAATAATTGGCATACTTAAATTAAATAAAAATTGCTGTGCAAAACTGACCTGCTGCAAGGGTCATCTTGACAAGCGTTTGATTCATTTGAGACACCCTCATGAGTACTTATATAGTACGTTTGATTAAGAAGCATGCATTCCTCATAATACTCATCTACTTTGTTTTTAGGTGCCTATATTATTGCCATCATCTGTGGTAAGTATCATATCATTCCTGAATAATGTACGATGCGGTGTTTGTTTTTTATGGGGAATTGATATTGTGGTCATCACCTGGGACTAATAGGAACTGTGTCTGGAGTTCTGGTTGCTTGCTTGTCTGCTCCTAAAATCAAGCTTTCTACCACCACTTCTTTGTAAGGTCATTCTAAAAAGTAATGACGGTGTTGTGAGCTGTAGTAATATTCCTGAGCTGGTGGTGTTTTGCCGTCTTGGTGATCACTGGAGCTGAACTCTGCTGAAGAGTCTTGAGCAAAGTATCAAATATGTAATTGGGAATTAAGCCATGTGAATTTTTGAGCATTGGAAGAGGAGGGTGCTGTGTAGGATTCTGGGCGTAGACAGCATTGATTTTTGAGGAGATCTTTCTTATGAGCTGTTTACTATCACTCTAAGGCTTCTTTTTAATTCTTCCTCAAGTGATCGTGGCAGTTCTGGTGTTCCTGGCAGCCTTCTGGATCTTTAAGAAATTCATTTCACAGGAAGGGTAAGTAATTCTTTTTTTTATTGGCAATTTCTGTGTGACAGCAAAAGCAGTGCTAACATATGTAGTTGCTTAAGCCTTATCTGCCTCTTCTTTTTTCAATTGTCTGATGTCTGTATGTGAGCTTAGCAGCTAAAGTACCTAACAGCATATTTGACTGTTTCCTTATCTGTTACTTAGATAACATGCTAGTTATCATTCCTGCTATTTTAAAGGATGGAGAAGTGCTGACCTTAGGCTTATGTTTAACAGAAGTACACTTAGCAATGTTCACATCTGCTCCAAAACATGCCATTTTGTATTTTAAACCAGTGTTACTATTGGTTTATTTTGGTTTCACCTGCTTTATTTTATTTTTTTGCCTGAGTAAGCATCTGGTGTCACTAAGGAAAGTCTCCTTAGGCTTTAAAAGCCAGAGTGGTTTATGTGATCTGGAAGCCTTGCAAGTGAGCTTCCTTGCTTCTGCAATGTACCAATGGTAGTGGAGGGAAACGAGATTACTGCTGTGTTTTGGACTAGAAACAACTTGAATAAAATACCATGGACTTATTTGAACCTTCTCCTTGTAACTATATTGACCTAAATGGTCCTATAGTGTTTGAACAAATAGCAGGCATTGCTACTAGGATGTATAATGTGTAGATAGACTTCAGTTCTGTCATTTGCAGTGGCAGTGCTTATTATCTTTACATTACAGACTGTATGAGATTGGGTGCACAAATAGTGGATTTTGTTTCTTTATGAAGCATACGTTGCATTTTGAACTTTCTTTTCAGAGTAACTGGTTATATATGCTTTTTTGATAGGGACTTGGCAGGAGAATTAAATGCTTTGTGCGTTGCTTCTTGTAGTGGTGTCTTTTTTGTTGTTGTTTTTTTTTTAACCTTCTCAGAAAAAATACTGTTTTCTTGGAGAAGCACTTTGTAACAGACAAAATACTGAAAACTTAAAGCAAGTCAGGTGGAGCAGTGGGGTGTTACAATATTCATCTCACCAAAGCTCACTTAAATTTCGGTAGATTTAGTTTAAAAATAAATAAATAAATAAAAATCTGGAGTTTGTGAGACAAAGGGATGCTTTTAGTAAAGCTAACCAGAGGAAATACTCCTGTAGTTCATATTTGAAGTGAAGTACAGGTGATGCTACTTGGGACAAGCCTGAAGCTAGCTTATATCCAGTGAAGTTTTAGTGGAATTATCTTCCCCCTAGGCAGCATGGCATCTTCTCAGTGACCCCAGTGGCTGGGGCTGTGCTGCAAAGTAATGCAGTGCTTTTGATTAACTGCTTTTCGTCCAGCGCTTGGATAATTTGCGACCTTGATAGCCCAGATGCAATCTAGTACTACTATGGCAGCACTTTCTGCCTTCATCTGTGAGAAAGCTGTTCATTGTAGGAAAGGAAGAAGGGATCTAAAGGAAATATATCAAAAAGCAGAACAAAATAACGTTGTATTCCTGAAAATCCCAATACTGCGCCATGTGCTTTCCTTCAGCTTCATCGCTGTGAGCGCCTGACTGTTAAATCCCATTCTTGTCTCAAAGCCCAATCTAATCTCCTTCTGCTAGGACCAGATCTCACTTGTTTTCTGGATTCCTGAAACAGCTGAGCCCTTCTGAACCACTCTGCTTCCAGTATCTCATATTGTACATTGGCTGTGTTCGTCTTCAGCGTGCAGCAAAAGCTGTGTCTTGCCCTTTGCTGCTTCTGTGTTCAGTCTGTCAGTTTTATAGGATATTCAATTAGACCTTTTTTCCCCTTTTGCTGTTCAGCTCGTATACAGTTGATGAGAATTGCAAGAAAACATGTATTTTAAAAACAAATACACCAGTTGAGATGGAGGAACTGCACAAATGAATTAATTGAATCTTGAAAAGGTATACCTTTCCCACTTCATTTGGACATTTGCATTAAGCTTAAGTGTCTCTTTTTATGGTTTACCCTGAATTTTAGAAGTATGGAATCCAGTGAAACCTCAGTTTCCTACAGAAAAAGCAATAAGAAGCATGCATTCATTTCCTCCCTTCAGAGGAAACCAAATCACATGTCTTTTCTGCAATTAGCTCTTTCCAAAATCTGGCTCTTTGAGCCGTGTTGCTGCAGGACAGATGTAAAACAGAAGGGATCAACTTGACTCTTCCTCATCAGTATTTTGTTGTTACTGTCTTGATGGTTTGAATTTGCACAAGAAATGTTTTTGCAAACTTGTGTCTGTGTTGCTTTTCTCCATGGCACAAATTCTGAAAAGGTAATGACTGAAACGTTAGGTTTCTTATTCTGACTTAAGTCTTTTCAAATGAATAGTCTTGTATTTTATTTAGTTATTAAATAATGAGTGACTTCTGAGTATTTTTGATAAGTTTGAGAAGGAATATATGGAATTAAGCTTAAAGTTGATTCCATAAGAATGTGTTAATGAATACCATCTTCGTCTCTGAAATAAGATGTTCCTAATTGAGAATTAGTTTTCTGGGTTGGTTGGCCTTACATTTGGGGAGAGAAGGAATTGGGAATTCTCCCTGTCGCGAGCAAAAGGGAGGATTGGAAATAAGAGAAATGATAACGCTCCCAAGGCTTTGTACAGTATCTAAAACTCCTTGGAGACCTCAAATAATGGTGCAGATGTTTGTTGGTTTTGGTTTGCTTGTTTGTTTGCTGTGAAAGAAAAGCTGTGCTATTAGAGAGTTTGAAAATACGTGGATGTGGGTTTCAGTGGTCATGGCTGTGATTATAAATTTATTTCCCTCTTGTGTTTAAGTACTGCACACTTTCTACAGTGAGCTACAGAATCAAATTTTCACAAATGCTTGGCTTCTGTCTATAAAATACATACTAACCATCAGACTGCATATAAAACGTACGGGTTGCTCACAGTGTAGCCTCCAAATGAGTTAGGAATGCTGTAACTGCTCTGTCTGTGCTCAGCTGCTGATAATATTCTGGCATGGTTTCTTCATCACTTGAAATGGTCCACTTGGATCAAGTCTTCCCCTAATCTTTGGGTTGTTCTTTGCACTCCTGAAGCTGAAACTGGAGCCAAAATCTCACTAAGTGTGTTGGTTGCTTACTAGGATGCAGACAAGTGAGTTAGTTTCATGATTTCACCTGATGATTCAATGCTACATCTGAGGATGTGCTTCCAGAATAAATGTAAGAGCTATTTAAATGTGAAATCCCTGATTTGACTTATTTTTCTGTTTGTAGGAAGAGTGACAGCACTCCACATACTGCCAAATATACGAGCTGTAAAGCATGAATGACTCTTTCTGAGGGTGGGAGGGAATTTGCAGTTGGATGTGCCTATCAAAAACGAAAATAAGCGCGCTTATTCGCCTACGGAAACTTAACATACCTCACACTGTGCTTTATGCTATTGGTTAACTGTAATAGAGAATAGTAGGATAAAAAAAAAAGATCAGAATTGTCTGCTGTTTTGTTCTGGGTCACTCACTGTCTCCTCTGTGTGTGTAAAATGGACTTAGAGGCTCTTCCTGCAGCACACATCGCTGTCTGTCGGCGGGAGCACTTACAGAAGATGGTCCGATGTTAGCTCTGCTCACTAGATTTCTCAATCGCTTTTGCAGTTGTGGTGGTGTAAATGTTATCTCTTATGTTCTGAAATGTTTTAACTCTCTCTTTTTTCTTAAGAGATTGGTGCAATTTAAGGCTGTGTGTGTTTGAAACGGTTGCAATTTAGATCTTGTATCTGCTGCTTTCTTGTTTGCCAAAGTTGATTCTGTATATCTGATGAATTAAAATGTGCCTTTGAATCAGAGTTTTATAGCTTTTATAATGCCTTTAAGAAGGAAAAAAAAAAAACCTTTGGTATAATCCCAAAGGAGCTGTAATGATCCTGTTGCAATGGGGATGTGAAGGTTTTCCTAGCAGGGGTATCTCCTGCGTTTGTATCTACTGGCCTGTTGACAGAAGGAAATTTAACCAAAACCTGCTGAGAATCTGTGTGCCCATCCTTGGGTAGTCTGGTATTATTATTATTATTTTTACTTTGAGTCTTGATGTCCATTTCAGAGATAATTATGTTGTTTTTCAGAATAGAAATGCTTTCATGTGAGTTTAGCTGAGCTAAGTGAGGATGGGTTTTGGCTTTGTGGGTTTGCTGCCAACATGCAGGCAGCTTCTATGCACCCCAGAAAGAGCAGTCACCTGGCATCAGGTGGCTGAGGCAGGGGTAGATTGGCACTGCTATTGGGAACACGTTGTTTCAACAGCACAGAATTAGTTGGGGTTTCATTGGGCTCTTTGGGACGCTCCCAGCAGGTGTTTTTGAGTGTTCCTAACAGTCTCCAGTTATGAAGAAGGGGTTCTGGCTGTGCAGAAGTGCTTGCTGTTCATGGCCTCTCCAATAGCTGCTGCTTAGTTTCCCAATTGCTTGTAAATACTGTGAAAATATAATATACTGAGAATTGAGTGTTGCTCATTAGCTGGCTTGTGTGTGGCATTTCCAATATCTCATAATATACTAAAATAGAATGAAAGCTTGAGTGAAATGACTGTATAAATTTGGCTTTATTTTTATATTGTTATGAATGTAAAGACGAGTGATGGCTTGTATTATTACAAATAAAGATATTATTTGGCAGTAAGCGTTTGTCTTTCATTTGTTTGTGGCCGATGGCTGTGTTGTTTTCTTAGAGGATAACATGAGTTGGGTACACGATAAGTCAGATGTGAGGTTTGTGCTCCAAATGTACTCTTTTGTTTCTGCACAGAAATGTGTAGTCAGCTGCCTCAAAGTGAAACCTGTCAGAGGAAGGGCTAGAGAAGTAACTAGTGAGCTTTATTTTGTAATCCATGATTGTTATTATCTGCTATGGACTGGAGCACTTGAACCTGGTGCTAGCAGAGAGGCTGGCTGTGATGAAAGCATCGTGTTGTTGCCATCTGCTGGTGTGTCTGTGGTTGGTAGTTGTCCACATTACCAAAATCAGCATTAGTGCTGACTGCTGAGTGTGGGGTGTGTGATGTGCAAAGGGAGCTGGGACTGAAATGAGACTCAAAGAGATTGGATGTTGTCCAGCAGGGAACCACGTCATCTGTCTACCTGAGACAGAGCTTGATCACAATTTTATTTAAAAGAAGAAGCTGTGAGTAAATAACAGTTTAAGGCAAACAAATAGCACGGGGGGTACAGCGGGCAGGAGGGAGGCTGGCTGTGCTGCTGTGCATGAGTCCTGACTTGTTCGAGGTGAAAGACCTCAGTTGGGTGTTAGAGCAGATGCTCCGCTTTCCCCTTAAGCATCCCATGGTGCTGAGTGTCCTCCTGTGCTGCAGGATGGTCGGTCAGAGGTGTAACTTCAGCTCAGAGAACAGGAGAGCACGCAGGATGTTTGTGAAGCAAGGTCGTGCTTCTGCTGGTGTTTATTTATAAGGATTCTGGGGCTGGGGGGAATGAAGTTTTCCATTATTGTTGCTTTTCCCCCTACATCATAACCGATTTCAAATGGTGCTAGACAGAAACTGAGACTCTGAACACCAAGAGAAATCGGTCAGCCTGTGTAAGAGACATTTTTCTGGCTCAGAGAAGATCCTCTTGCAGATGACAGCTATGCATTCTTTAAAGAAGACTATTCAGTGCTGTACTGAGTGCTTCATCCACAGCAATCGCCCTTTCTGTGTATGTGAATGTGTTTGACAGCAGCGAGGTCAGGCAAAAGTAGTTTAGTTTGGCTTCGTTTTCGTGGTTTGGATGCAAAAATATAAATGTCTAGCAAAACATTACTGGAAGGGAGCAGCAATAAGCTCCAAAAAAGTAATTTTAGGAAAAGGAGTGGATTCTGTGCGCATCAGCGTGATTTCATCACTATTATTGAAGGCACGTGTGGGTTTGTTGACTGTTGAGATCAAACTGTCGGGGGAGCTTCTGTGTTTGCAGAACAAGTCCTTGGAAGCTACAGCATGGTAATGCTACAATGAAAAGATCCCCGAGCACACAGGGAAAGTACATTTGCTCCAGATTAGTAAATTAAATGCTAGCTTCTTAGTGACTGGATAGGAGAGGAAATGTACTCTCTGCCTGTCAGGGTGTAAGAAGCACAGTGCTGATTTCCATGCAACTTTTGGATGACTTTACTCTGAACAACTCGAACTCAGCAGCCATTGTTTATTAAGTAGCAATACATTGGAAGGAAGATCTTCCTGTTGTGGCCCTAACTTCCAGAGGGTGCATACAGTGATTGCATAGTGTCTAGAAATCGGATGGCATTACAGAACGGATGGTTGGCAGAAAAAGAAATGATGGGGGAAAGTGCTGGTTTAAGGAGGATAGACTGTCAGTGAAGTTAGCAGCTGCTTGATCTTCTCCCACGCTGTAATTCTTGCTCCTAGAACACTGATTTCAAATGGTGCTAGATACAAAGTGGGAAAATCTAAGCCACCATGTGAAACCAGCTTCCAGAGGAAGACAGATCTTGCACGCGGCTGCAGGCTGAGAGGGGAAAGTCCTTCATCTCCACCGTACCTGGAGAAAAATTAATTTATTTGATGTTATTAGAAAGTGAGACGGTGACCGTCAGGTTAGTTATTTTATTGATGTGTTTTTGAGCATCTCATGGACAGCTGAGGCTCCTGTAGGAGAAATGAGACGTGCGCTGTAGAAGCCCAATGCTCAGCAGGGACTGTTGTTTCCTTTGCTCGCCAGGTAGAGTAGTGAAGCTCTTAGCAGCAGATGGTGAAAAACATCTGATTTGGTGGTGCTGATTTTGGAGGAGGGGGAAAAAAAGAAGTCTGTGCCATCCAGAAGCAATCTACCATCCCATTCAGACACAGTCATCTGTATCCCCTGCCCTAAGGCAGCGTTGCGGCTTTCCATCACTGACTGATCTCAGTGTCAACACAGGACAGGTGGACATACAGCAGTTGGTGCCCTTGGTGACAGGGGAGAGAAATGTGACTGTCACGATGGGTCAGCTCTCTCACATGGTTTGTAAATAGGGTGCTCTTATAGAGCAGGGAGGGCAGTCTTCTTTGTGAGAAGACTGAAATCCTGTCAGCAAAAAGGAACTTTTAATGAGAACAAATTATGTGGAAATGACTTTGAGTTGTGGGCCAGAATGAAACCTAAAAAGGGAGCGTTTGAAAATATAACTGTAAATGGTTCAACAAAAGTTGCTGGGGAGGTGGGAGAGCGTGAAAATGAGCGGCTGACGGCTATTGGGAATGGAAGGGGTGTGAACAGTGCTGTGGTGCAGCCGTGGTGGTTACCCTGCAGCAAACGTGTGGGAAGAGATGGCTGGCTGCAGGCCTGCCAACCACTACACACGTGCAGTTTGCCAACTGTCAGACCCTGGCCGCTGTCTCTAACCTGTGCTCATGCAGAAGCTGGTGTGAGGTGGAATCGAGGTCAGCAGAAGCGGGGTTGCACATTTTACTTATTGATACCCCAGGGTTTTGGCAACTCTTAGCATCAGTTTTGTAACCACACCAAGGATCTGCTTCAGTATCTACATTTTCTAATGCACACCCACAGATAGCGGAGGAAAGCTCAAGGAAAAAAGCATGTCCTTCCAAGAAAGGGGGGGTGGAGGAAGGGGAAGGAGCTGTACTAGATTACAGTCTGGATATTTACTGTAGTTTCTAAATCCATTAACTGGGGCAGCAGGGTGAGAGAAAAGTGGAAAGCAGGTTCCCTCCCCAGTGTCCATCTTGCTGGCACAGTTATTTATGAGGCATCCTATATTATCAGCATAAAGGTTTACTACTGAGAAGCTGGACTGTGAGGTACTGCTGCCAGAGGTCGGCTGTGGCACTGCAAGGACCTCTGCAGCATCCTTTGGACACGGGCTCAAAGTGAGGGTCACTTTGTGGCTGGTTTTGTTTTTGTCTTTTTCAATATTGAGCACATGCCTTAACAGGAGGAAGGAAGATTTAGTAAGGTTTTTAAAAGTTGCTGGAAATGTCACTTATGTTTGTGCTACTGTAAGTGAGAGCATCCCTGGAGATGTGAGGTGTAGGAAGATGGCGAGTGCCTCTGACCCCTTCCCCTCTGCACTTCCCATAGCAGCCAAAACTTCTAGAAATAGCATGCAGCAGTTAAAAACCAATGGCTCACTCATTATTTATAGTTTGATTAGAAACAAATTTCCTTTTGGCGTGATTAAGATGATGCTGTCCCTCCTGCAAGTCGCTTGCAGATCTCCCTGGGCCTCACCAAGCTCTCATTCCCTGCATGCAGCTGGGAGGTGTCAGCCCTTGCTGCCAAGCTGCAGATACACCTTACAAGAAGGATCCATCTGTGACATTGTGTTCTCTTCTTTCCAAACCCAATAGCATGCTGGGGCAGGCAGTGTGCAGGAGGAAGGAGAAAAAGAGAGCGGCTCAGGACCATGTGATATGCATAGTGTGCATATATGCAAAACCAGTGCTTGTCTCAAGCATTTGCTGGGTGTGTTGGATGTGTATGTATGGGGACACGTGCAGAGACAAGCAAATACAATCAGCTAGAGTTGGCTTTGTCAAAGTATTTGAATTTTTGTAAGTAACAGCGAAGAAAGTACAATGTTATTGTTCTCTTTTTTTCCTCCTTTGCTGACATATTTTAGCAGCAGCGTGCCATAGCTTCCTTCAGAGGAACCTCTCTAAGCCTTTCAGGACTCCATGCTGCTTGATATCCTCTAGACAAGACAAGGCAAAAAAAAAAAGGAAGAAATCCCTGCCTGCCCCATGAAAGGGAACCTCCTCCCTAACCAAGGACCTTTAATGTAGTCTGCAGGAATGTGGCAAGTCAAAGTGTTGCAGACCTGATTTCTCACAACTGCTTATATATAAGGGCGATTTCTGGGGATTCTGCAGTAAGCATCTTTTTTCTTTCCCCCTTCCATTTTGAAATGCCGGAATTAAATTCTTGGATCATCAATTTCTGGTCTCCCCTGCAGGAAATATTCCTGTTCTGCATGCAGAGCTGAGGCAGAGAGCCACCCCCCCAGTCAAGGGATGAGTCAGACCAGGCCAGGTGCAGGACAGAGGGGTGTGACAGTGCAAGTGGTGACCTGTAAGGGAAATTGAAATGAGTGAACTTCTAAGCTTTCAAAAAAAAAGCTTCCTCAGCTCAGGGAAGCGTGTAACTGCATCTGTTTGTTGTGCAGCTTTGTTACTGTGCGGAGTTGCGTAGGTCAGGTATGGACAAATGTGCCCTAACTTGCAGTCTGGGCTAATCATTAGTGTGTAATGCCTTCTGCAGCTGCAGCACTGACCAAGGCTGGGTGCAGGCAGGTAAGTGCTGCACTGCTTTGTGGGTTTGATGCTTGTGACTAGTAGACAGCCCTAGAGATGCTGCTGCTATTCGGGGCAGCGCAAACATGCACCTCCCTCGTGGTGAGCTCAGAGCATAATGGAGACTTTATCCTTCGTTAGGACCAGAATAAAAACTTCAGGTCACATTCCTGAATGAACAGTTTGTTCCTTTAGTCCCCCTCTTGCAGCCTAAGAATTGTGCTGGAAATAGTAAAGTGAAAAACTGGCACTCCGAGCCCTCAAACTTATGCTGTCTGTGCCCCACCAGCAAAAAGAAAAAGGGAGCTTGAACATTGCACCATGGCATGCTGTGGTGTACAGTACTAAAGTCTGTAAGATTTCTAGTCCCACGCTGCCTATTGGAGCAATGGGACAGCTAGGTCTGCTTGACATTTGGGTCACTGATTAGTTTTTACATGCAGTGGAGCCAGAAAACAATCTTTTCCAGATTATTTAGGGCATGCCCTGTGATATGCAGCATCGCTGATGGCTGGAATTGATTTTGTGCCCAGGTCAGAGTTGCATCTTTGTCTTTCCTCTTTGCAGAGTGGTTTCACCCGAGCGCATTTGTGTGTGGTTATCTCTTGGTGCTTTGAGTTTTGGACTTTGTTCCTACTGTGGTTTTGGTGCCTACCAAAGTTTTCCTGAACAGTGCTGAGCCCTGGCCTGGCAGTCAGCATAGGTATTGTGTTGGTGGTTTGGATGCAGCTAACCTTGTCTTGAGGGCTAAATAACAGTAAAATCAGCTCAGACACATTTGCTGATGTGCTGGGTTGTAGCAGCCCTCGTGTAGTGGTTCTATTTTTCTGTGTTTGGATCTAACAAAAGAGGCTTAAAAAATGTATAAGAAACCCCTTAGCTGTAGGATATGGTTCTTAACAGTGCACTACTAATATAACTGTGATTTATTTGCAAGACCTGCTTGGTTTTTTGTCCATTTTTAATCCCAAAACTTTGTGTCGGACTGTTAGGTGAAAGATAGCACATATTTGCTGTTCTCCTGATTTACTTGTCCTAAAGCTATTCTGAACTGAAGGGAACATTAGCATGGCGATGACTGTAGGAGTGCAAGTCATTAGCATTACAATTTCTAATCTTCTGCTTCCCATCTGCTAATCTGAAATTGTTTTGACCTGTGTGCAGTCATACAGTTCTCTTCCACCTTTACTTTCCTGAGAGTTCCTATGCAAAGCCACAGCCTGCTTGGAGGGCACAGGAAGCACTGAGCTGCTGAATCCTATTGAGGATTTCAGGTGACTCAAAGAACGATGAGGCAAATTCACACAAGGGAGAAAAGCCTTGCAGTTGCATGACCTCAGTCATGGAGAAGCAGTTGGAAGGTATAACAGTTCAAACTCATCAGATGTAGCTATGCACAGCTTGTTTGAACAGCATGTCACACAGCTAACCACATCAAAAAAAAGTCTCCACTAAAGCAGCTGAAACCAGGAAAGTAATTTTCTGTTCCTAACTTCTGTACCTAAGCATCACCTTAGAATATACGGTGTTACTGCACGTCTTGAAAGAAGTCACAGGGAGATTATTGTGATTTGTGTAGTCAATTCAGGAACACGGTGTTTCTCTAGCACTACAGATCCGGCTACTTCAGGTAATGTCAAGAAGGGAAGTCCCATTTTTCTTTGTCATTGAAGAGACAAAATAATGTCTTGTACAAGTGGTGAACATAAGGGAACAGCTGCTGCCATTTTTTAACTGAAGTACGGCCTGCCCTTAAGCCAGATGTGTACTTTGCCACATTCTAACACCATCCACAGTAGAAGGACCTGGCAAAAAAGCTGTAGAAAGTCTCTAACCCAACTCCCCCAAGTAGTTTGCTTTTTGCCTGTTCCCAACATTCTCATCATACTTTCTATCACAGAAACATCCCTATGTTTGAGAGCCACTGCTGCTCTGCATCGGAGCTGCAGAACCAAATGCAGAACAGTGTGCTGCTGGTGGACACGTAGTGTGCACCATTTGCACTGGATAAAGATTGTTTGTGTGGGGAGCTGAAGAGATGTGCTTAACTCAGAAATAGCTCTCTTCCTTGGAAAGCTTAAGGTCTGAATCACACTGTGTTGGCTCAGTTTTTAGCAGACAAGCTATCGCATATGCCTCCCTGTAGGCGAAGAGTCGTCACTGGCATCAGGATTAGCAGCCAGGTTCTTTTCCTTTGGAAACTGGAGAGTAATGCTGCAGGCTAAGGCAGGCTGGAAGCATGGTCATGGCAAGAAGTGGCCCAGGGCAGGATTGTTGGAGGTGGGCTCGTAGAACAGCAGGCAGGAAGGATCTGCTTGTGTTGGTGCTTGGCCTGGGCTGGCTCTGCTGGACCCCCACATTCCTCTGTTTAAAAGGAGCCAACCAAACTGTTACTGTGAAGATGGGGACAAAATAAGCTATTTTGCTTAAGATCGTTGAGGCATTAAGTACTCAGTGCTGCCTCTGGAGCCGAGAAGACTAGAGCAGGGTATAAAGTATCCCTAGTTGATGATGCCCTGAGTAGCCCACTGAAAATACCACTGACACAGACAGGTAGAAGTGCCTCAGAAAAAGGTGGAAATCTGGCAGGGGGTGAAGCAGCTTTAGAGCTGAGGTACCTGAAACTGAAAGTAGGTGTGAGAGGTAGCAGCAGTGTGACAGATGCTGCTGTGGAGTCCGCCTTCTAATGACTACAGGAGCAGAAATGCAAATATATGCACTTTTTTTTTCCCCTTTGGAACAGAGTGTAAGTTGATGCCTAGTCCTTCAAAATACATCACTCCTGTCTCCCAGCAATCCAAAGGAAAGAAGGGGAGAGAGACCCAATACAAAGTTTTTGAGCAAGTTTTTGTAGTTTACTCGAGAAACAAATTACAGATCAGGATTTTAATACTCTGCTGATATCTAGCGTATTTTACACCTACGCTTTTGAACTAGGTTGTCCCTCTACTGCAGTAGCCTCACCTTAATTTTCACGCCTTGCCACCAGGTTCAGGGCTCAAGCACTGCAACTGTTGCAAGAAATGTGGACTGGGAGTTCCAGGACCTGACAATGAGTCAGGAATGACCTTGCAGCGGGCAGCTATTGTACCTCTCGGAGCTGTGCCAGTATAAACGGCACTTGCATCTCAGAGTGCAGTTGAAACCATTTTGTGAGATTCCCACGTTGGCCATTTCTGCTGCCTACTTTGCACCACTTTGGGTGGGTCGGAACAGGGCAGGGTGTTCCCTTCTTACACCATAACAAGAGCATGGTCCCAGCCCTAGGTCTCAAATATCTGCCTCTCTACAGATATACAGAGAATATGGGTGACTCCGACCTCTCTTGCGTGCAACTCTGTCCATTGGCACCAGTGCCACAGATGCTCAACTAATACAGCTTTAATCTCAACCTTACCCCCCCCCGCCACACCCATATTAAACTGTAAGAAAATGCCCTTTAAAAAAAAATATATATAAGGCAGCAGTGAGTTTTCTGGATAGGTCTGGAAGCGATTTGTAAGAGAAGTGAGGAAGGAATACTTGGCATCTGGACATTCTAATGAGTTTTCCCAAATAAGAAAAGCATTTCCTCATAGACTGTAAGCTTCTCACAGCATCAGTAAAGCTCCTGACACAGAGCCCGACGCTGTATTTGTATGACATGGAAATTAACAGCAGCAGCAGCACTGCAGGCTCAGAGCCTACTCTGTGAGCAACAAAATGGCTAGGGGTGCTGTTGTGTTCATCTGAATTCCTTCACCGTTTGTGGGTGGTAAAATCAGTGGGTGCCAGTATCCCTGCCATATCAGGTATGGTTGCGAACTTGAACATCAGTGTTAAATTAATGCTTCTAACATTATTCTAGCTTGTGCCCTCATCAGCTCAACCCCACCGAGCAGAGACAGCAACCAACAGCAAAATCGGACTGCGTCACAGATGTAACATGACCATCGGCAAAACAAGTGCAGAAAGATATCATGGCTGTCTCATCGTTCAGACAGCCTTCTTTCAGGATCACAGAAGAATGAGCTGGTAATGCTTTTACGTTTATGTCACGAGCGTTTGCAATTCTTAACTGTACCAAATTTTGCAGGCTTTGAACAGTCTAAACTCGAAAGAAAATGGCACGTATTTTGCCAGCAGACCCAATGCACTGATGAACGCTGCGTCACAATGCCGCACTAAGGCTGAGAGTATAATAAACCCTGCTTTAAAAAGGAGGGAAACCAAAATATTGAGAAATACATAAGTTTACCCAAGTGTCAGAGGGAGAAAGGATAGGCAGCTTTTGCAAGACCTTCTGAGGCAATACACAGGAAACCACTGTGGAGCAGCTAGCCATGTTACAGCTAACATACAGCATTCACATGCACAAAATACTACTGTCCTACAGAAATATGCCCTGTCCCCTTCTTAGCCTTGTTTCTTGCAAGCCTCCCAGATTCACCTGCTGATTGTAACCTCAATTCCTGAGTAATGCTATTTACAGACTAAGTTTAACATTGAACTAACTCCTCTCTCTCTGTCTCCTTTTCCTGCCTGCACTTAGTCACAAACTATCATTGTGGCCAAAAGATGGGAGCAAAAATAAATGTTCCTTACATCGAACGTAGCTACTCAAGAGCATGCATACCCTTAGTATAGTGGCAGCCAGTTGCAGCTCCTTCCAAAGGACTGAGAAATGCCATTAAGACGCACTACCTTTGCAAATTAATGGGGTCCTCCATCCCACTGCTGTGATGAGGGGAAAAGCATGGAGGGTTCTCCCTTTGGACGGGCTTAACCCACCGTTCTCCCACGTGAAAAAGAATCAGTTCTTAGTATATCTCCTGGCTGGACAGAATTCCCTCCGCAGCTGCCTTGCACTGTTCCCACAGATGTGTGTATTTATGCCTGTCCATCTTGTTGCAGGGACCACCATTGCTGCTGCTATTCCAGTTGCTCCCCTGCTCTGCGGAACTGGCGCTGCAGGAGACAAGGATGCTCCAGCCAGAGAGGGCTCAGTGAGTCAGGAGGGGCTGTGACGACTGCAGCAGGAGCTGAACCCCCCCCCCGGAATCCAGCAGGAAAGGAGGGGAGACGAGGAAGGTAGAGATGGGGAAGAGGAACAAGCTGGGGAGTGGCACCTACTGTCTGTTTGCTTCTTCTCTCCCTGCTCTTGCCACTGCACTGCTGTTGGAAATGGCGTCCTCTCCTCTCGGTTACTGCGCAAAGAAATGGTTGGGCATAAAACCGCAGCGCTCGCGGCCTGTATCAGCCAGCAGCCCCAACCTGGGCAGATGCAATGTGCCAGCACAGCCCCTGCCCTCAGCCTGACAACTAGAGGAGAGGCACTGCTGTGACCGTGGCAGTGCAGTGCTCAAGCTGGATCTAAACCCAGCGGTTGTTGCTAAACAACCGGTCCTGACGCTTGGTATGTCAGTGAGTGACGAATATAGATTAAATGCTTATGCTACCACATCCTTAAACTTGGTTAAGCCTTGGTGTGATGAAGGGCTATGGGATAACGTGCCCTGCCGTACAAGAAAGCAAAGTTACTGCTCTGTACTTAAATGGGTGTCTTCTACAGCTAGAAGGACTGAGTTCAGAGCCAGCTGTGTCCTCAGAACTTCCCAGCACATCTTCACTGATGGGCACTTAAGAAGAGAGGTGAAAAAACAGCACAGTAACTGGTGCAGGGAATGAAGCATTCTCCTCTCGGCATCTCCTTGGCCACTCTGGCACAGCTGCCTGCCCAGACTCCGTCCATCCTTCCCTCCCTGTCCTGTCCTCCTTCCTGCCCACGTCCTAACTCTGCCCTTCCTTCTGCATCATTTCCAGGTGCCCCCGAGGAGCTCGCGGTGCAGCTCGTGCTTAAGCACCGCCTAAGGAAGAGGAAAAGAAGGAAGGAAAGGAAGAAATAAAAGCCCCGAAGCCAAGCAGTTTCCGTGGTGGAGCTTGGCAGCTCTGACACGTCATCGTGACAACGACACAGCAAAGCGAAACCTTCCCGGCGCCGGCGCGGGACAGGCAGGAGGCGGGGACCCAACCCGGGGACCGAACCCGGGGCAGCAGACAGACCGCGCCGCGGGGCCGGACCGGGCCGGGAGCCCCCGGCACTTTGAGACGAGCGCAGCCAACATTCGGATTTGACACCAGGCTCTCGGCCAATCCGAGAAGGCTTTTCACCTGCCATCGCTTCCTCCGCCAATCAGACGGCGTGTTTGGGCTGAGAACCCTCCCCGGCCAATCGGGAGCCGGCTGAGCCACTTAGTTAATGATGCAGCAGTACAGGGAAGACTATCACATGTGAGCTGGAAGGCTGCCAACATGGAGACACGGAGAGAGCAAGGTAAACAACTTTCCAACGCCAAAATGATGACATTTAATCCCTAAATGCTAGCTTCCCGTCTCGACTCATCCTTAACCCCTTTCAGCTGGTGTGGAAGCGTCTGGAAGGCACCGTGTACCTGTCCCCAGTGCTTTTAAAAACTGGCCGACGTGCCCTGCAATGATCACTGCGTCACCGTTTGCCACTTTCTGAACTACGCAGCGACAAAGCCCTTATCCCAGCTCACAGGGTGGCTGTTAACCCCTGCACCCAGCCCTGCCTCCACGCCAGCCCTCGGGGGGACGGCAGGGAATAAAAAGCCTGAGCAAAACACGAAAACAGCAGTCTGCAAAGTTGTCATCTCTCTCCCACGACTGCTGCCCTCCTCTGCATTACAGCAATGCTGGCAAGAGTGGCATTCGTACAACCTGTGCCGACGTTCCATTGAGAAAACAGCTCTGACGCAGAGCAGAGCAATCATACCCAGCCGAAATAATAATGAAGGCACTTGGGGAGCTGAACTTAGGGACGATGGGGGAAGGGGACGCCCTGCAAAGCATTACAAAACGTAGATGCAGCTCCAGCCCCATCCTGATCAAAGGGTACGTACGTGGGAAAGACGAACCGGACCGAGGAGCTCTGCCCGTGCACCAGCTGCGCAGCGTTCAGCCCTCTGCTTGCTGTGTAGCGCCGCAGAATAGAAGGTTCCAGAAATTTCCTTTCCGTTAACCCTTTCGGTGTCTGCCCACTCTCCCTCCCCGCGGGATTAAGTGCGCCGGGTCTCCAGCATCGTCAATGGGCGAAGCCTCCTACGCCAACCGAGCCCAGATACGTTCTCTAAATGACACCGTCTGGTGACAGGAGCTCCGTCCCTGGTGTTGGTATTACTTCTCTTTCTTGAGCCCTCTCTCCCTCTCCGGCTTCTTCTCTCCCCTCTTGCTGCAGCAGGGCTGTTGCTGGTAGACCTATCGACGGAGCTTGCTCTCTCGCTCTCTCGCTGAGCTCTGTGACGCAGCTCTAAATTCTCCAGCCTGCTCCCTGTGTTATAACAGCGGAACTGCAGCCTTCCAGGGAGCCCGTGCCAGCAGTGCCAGGGCCAGGCACACCGAGGGAGTCTCACTCCTGGACGCTGCACCTTTTTTTTGGTGATTATTGTGTTCCTCACCTGTGCTTCTGTGCTGCCTTCCGAGCCTCTCAGCCTCGCATCTCCCTTTCTGCTTCTGAGTCATGCTTGCTGGGTTAACTCTTTTAGGATTGGTAGTCAGCAACACAAATCTCAAACGAGCGCAGCTGAAACCACAGCCAACTTTGTGGTGGTTTCTGCTTTAAAAAAACCAAAGCAAATCTTCTTGGCTCTAAGAAACAAAAACACACACACACACACACACACGTTCCAGTAGAGAGTTAGTGCTTCTCGATTAACTGTTTCGGTGTCAGGAACCAGTGCTTGATGTCCTGAAATAAAGGGCTCTGGGCCTACATCCTGCAAATACTCAGTCAGCATTACCTTGTAACACAAAGCAACTTAAAAGCAACTCATAGGAATGGATGAAGGACTTCTGGACATAAAAGCACAAAAATGCTGCTGGATCCACGTGATCATGTTATGCTGGTTGCAAGACATTGATCTGATTGTGGTTCAGGCACTGAGCAGATGCAGTGTGTAGGATAAGGTACTGAAAGTGCTAGGAAGCTATAGGCTCTACTTAATCTGAACAGTATTAATAAGTGTTACCGCACACACAGATTCAGAATGCTCAGTGTAGGCAGGGGAACTAATAGCTGCATTCCGGGAGTCTCCAGAATCCAATCATCTCTGTCAAAAAGGTTCACCAGCAGCTGCATATTGCAGCACAGCAGGCACAGCCAGGCAAGCAAAGTGCTGCTGCTGAACGGCTCTCCTCTCCCATAGCCCTCTGCCTTGTGTTAGCTCCAGTGCAGTCAACTTCAGCACCAGGCAGAGGAAGCGCTGCTCCCGTCTCGGAGCCTCGAAACCGGAAAATGTGGAGGAGGATCAGTGGTAGATGGAGCATCTGGGAATCAAAGCGGAGCTAATGGAAAGCCAGCCCTGCATGAGGGAGTTCATGCGTCAGACTGCATGTACAACAGAGCCAGCAGCCCGTTTGAAAACCTCGGAATCAGGAGAGATCACTACGCAGAGGCATCTGCCATTTTAGTGCTGAACTGTGGAGCTGGCTGTGAGCTTTGGGCTTTTCACTACAACCAGGGCTGAAGTAACCACTATTTTTTTTCTCTTTGCAGCGTCTGAAGAGCCTGAGCTATTTTGGGATTTGTCTGTACTACACTGAAAATGACACCTGTTACACACAGACATAAATGAGAAGAATTGCAAGCTCCTGGTTTCTCAGATACAATTCTACCATGGAAAAAAAGATAGGAGCTGGGGATGTGGGAGGGCAGCGTGGGTGCTCGGCGTGGGGTGAAGAGCTGACCCTTGTGAACTGAATAGTCAGCAGTACAGGGAGCACAAGGCTTGTATCTGATGCAGACCACCCTGTGACCAAGAACAGTAATGCTCGATCAACGAAATGCTGCAAGATGGGGTTTCTTACACGCCCAAACACATGGGACTTCAAGCCTTACAGATCTGCTCTGTGGCCAAAGCTGCAAGTGTTAAGTGTTTCAGTTAATTGTAAGAGTGCTTTGGCTACTTAAATGAGTCACTCAGCAGCGATGCTCTGAAGTAGGCCAGCATTTTGTGCAAGGTTACGCAGTCAGTTTCCGTTACCCCTGAGTTATCTCAGAAGTTCAACCAACACACAGAGGCTGAGAGGATTTCCGTGTTCCCTGTTGCTGTGTCTGCCTGCAGCCCATCTACGGTGCCCATGGAGGTACCAGCAGTGTGCAGACCACCCCGCAGCCCCCAGGCACTGAACATGGCAGTGGGATGGACAGAGCCTGAGAAGTTGGGACAGCTGATGGGCATGCTTGGCTCCCAGGAAGGCTGGTATATTAAGAAAGTAAAATGGAGCTTTGGTTTATTTCAAATTATATGCTTTTGGTTGCTTTCAAGGGAAAGGCAGTGTTTATTTAATGGGTTACTTTCATTTGAAAATGACCAGCCGTGGGACATTTCTGTCTTCACCTGATCATAAAGTATTTACTCTGTGGAGGCACTTCAGCTCCCAAGAAGGATCAAAGCCACAGTGCCCTGCGAAGCACTCAGGTAGGCAACTAAAAACACGCAGAGTGATGGAAAGCTTGGTTGAGATATGGCATTGCCTGTGAGCTGAAGTAAGTGAAAAAAAAGCTGTGATTCCATGGTAGAAATCAAGTCTCCTGTTTTAAGTGGAGCCTTACATGGTACCACCTTATTATTATTATTACTTTAATCATCAGAATTTTGGTTTTGTAAAGACTGTGAGGAAGTAATGTCCAGTGCTAGAAAGGGAGCTTGGCAGCTGGAAAAAGCCTATGGCAGCCATGGGAGGCAGCCAGAGGGGTCTGTGTGTGTGTGTTGTAGTGGTTGTGTCCATTCTAAAGTGGGACAGGTGTTTGGGAAAGGAGAGGAAAGCAATTCATCAGTGAGCAGAAGTGCAGGCTTGCTGTTGCTTGTCTGCTAACAGAACATAGAGCTGCATCCTCAGTTCTTTGGCATCTTCTGTGATATTTTCTGCTGTCATGCTACAATGGCCTTAATAGCAATAACATATGGAGAGTGAAGTTATGAAAATCTAACGCTTGCAAATGTCATCCAATGCCTTGTGGTGTTGTGGGTGATAAAATAACCTTGGCTGTCCCTGGAGAAAGGTCCTTGGTCTTTTTAATGATGAGCAGAGCCCCAGTGGTGCTGCGCAGTGCTTCAACTTCCCTCTGGTGAGGGCTTGGCTCCAGTTCCACTTTAAATGCCATCAGCCACACCTTCCTCCCAACTGCAGGAAGCTGCGATTGTTAAAATCAGGGCATGTTCCTGTTTAACTAAAAGGCTGAGATCAAATAAGCCAAAGGCCTCAGCAATGCCAAACAAATTCCTGCCCAAGACTCAGCAAGTCTGTGCAGCTGTAAATGTGTGCAGTGCCCGACCTCAGCGTCCACGTGAATGACGTCTCAACGCGTCACCCTGGGAGCAGGCAGTCAGGAGAATGTGGGCAAGTTAATGTCACACTTACTGAGTAATAATGCTTAGCACAAAGGTCTTCAGTTTGCCAACCAAATGCCCCTGAAAACCAAGTGGTGATGTTTCTCAGGTGCTGACGTGGCATCCTGCATTGTATTTGAAATGAATGCAGTTTTGTGTATGGAAGACTGAATCAAATAGGGGTTCAATAATTTGGCTCAGATCAAAGCTGAGATGGAAATTTGGGAGTTCCTAAATCCTAAATTTTACTCCAGCTGCGCCTCTTGCTTAATTGTAGTCCTTATTACATAGAAGTCAATTAGAGAGACTTAACAGCCATCTGAAACAGAAGCTGCAGGAACAGTGTGGCTTTTAGAGGAAATTGATAGGAAATTATTTAGAGGAGGTACTTTCTTTCGTTTTTCAAAGAAAAGCAGAAATAAAACTTTGAAGTTTTGCTTCTGTTCTCACATGGACGTAGGCAATGACAGATGAGTTGTGGTCCCACAGTGCTGTCCTGTCAGCGAGACAGTCCGGATTTCAGGAGCCCAGCTGGGTCCATGGGGGAATGTTCTACACAGTACAGTGTGCCGAATTTCCTTCTGCTGCAACAATAATAGGAAAGTTACCGAGTCAAACGTTTAGGTTTAGCATGTTGTTGTTTTGTTTTGCTTTTCCTGAAAGGTTTATTGCTATCTATCTAGATGATTTTCATTAGTGAATGTGAGAGGAATGGCTTCTGGAGTGTTTGCAGTGATTCCTGGCTGTGATAAGCTCAACCACCATCTCTGTGACACACATCTTTGCCAGCCCAGCGTGTGCACACTGCAGTCCCATCCAACCACAGAGCAGGTAGGCGTATAAATAACAATACAAACCTCTTCTGAAGCACTTCTGAGCTTGTTTTTGTGCACCTACCCAGGTGTGCAGGGCAAAGAATTGGCTGTTTATAAAGCTCATTCTGTTCTCTCTGTATTGTAGGCACTGTTCAGCTGTTGGGTTCTCATCGTCCTCTCAGGGTTTGGGGGTTTCAAGGGAAGGAGATAGAATGGCTGCCATTGAGATCAAAAACTAGAGGTGTGAGTTAGATCCCAACAACTGCCACGGGTGTAATGGTGTTGGGCAGTGGGGTTTGCATAAAATCTTTGCATTTTCTGTGCAATAAGGCAGGCACCAAAATGGGAACCTGCAGGTGACAAACCTGGACATCCCTTTGAAAAGCCGTAGTCTGGCATTTGCCCTTTGAAGCCTAAGAAAATCCCAGCTGGAAGAGCTTAGATCCTTTTCAAAGGGATGGCACCACAGGGACAGAAAGGCTGCTTCCAAGCACAGTGGATGCCCTGTGATGAAATCAGGTTTGGGGCATCAGCATCCCCCAACCCCAGCTCAGCTCACTGCCTTGCAGCAGTCCCGACCCTCCCGAGCTGTGGGTTTTGCTCGCTTCCAAATCCAAGGAGCCAACAGTGCTGAGACAAAAGTAATTATTTCAGCTATTAGCTGCTAAGAATAGAGCCCGCGGGGGTGCTCTGCATGGCTGAGGTGCACTGACAGCACAGTTGGAGGTAGCAGGGATTGCAGTGGAAGCACAGAAATAGCCGTTCTCCACACTCAGCACTTTGAAGCTTCATGAGTCACCGAAATACATGGTGAGGGGACAGGTAGGGGGCAGAGAAAATTACCCCTCCCCCTTTACATATGAAATAGAGCATTTCCCTGTGCAAATTGCTGGATTTTGGGGCGGAGAACAGCATTTTGCTGAGGACCTGGGGAGAGCTGGTTCTCACATACATCTTAACATCTTGCCATGGTGCTGTTTAGGACAAATTGTTGCAATACCACGACGTTTTCACTCCATACAGCTGCTAAAGGGAGAGTTTCCTTTTATGCTGTTTGTGCAGTGCAGAGTACGATACATTCCTGCTCCATGACTACGTTTCCAAACTACATAGTAAAAGGAATAATAATGAGAGTAAAAGTTGTACAACTGTTTTTGTACAGCGATCTGCGTGTCGTTTTAGTGCTGGATTTCTCCAGCTATTGTACAGGAAAAAAAAATAAGATAAAATAGAAGGCTGATTTGTAAAAACACCCTGCCCAACCAAAACAAAACCAAACGTACCCAAACTGGAGCTTTGAAAGAGAATTTCTGTATGAATCCTGCGTACAGCCACAGAAAGGGTCAAGCTAGATAGAATTAAACATCTCAGCTGGAGCAGGGACAGGGCAGCAGACAGCTTGCTAAAAATAGATTAATCCTAATTGCAGCCACACTTCTACTTTTCCAAGGTTTCCTGTTTCACATGGGGACACTGAGGCCGTGAATGGACGGAGGGTCGCTGCGCTCAGCCCCCAGCCCTGGAAGGCATCTGGAAGCCGAGCTGACCAACAGACCTCACTGAGGTGAGACCTCCCCCTTCCTGCCCGTGCTCTGCAGGAATAACCCTGCACTGTCACTAACCAGGGTGTTGTTGCGTTTCTGCTGGCTTCAGTGCATGCAAGTCTTGTCTGAGTTTTGTACCTTCCTGTTGTCCTTCAAACTGGGATTGTAAATTATTTTGGCCGGCAATAAACTGTCTTTGCTTGTCCAGTGCTGAGCTGCTCTGGCCTCTCAGTTAAGACTTCCCACCACTTCTAAAAATAAGTATTTATAAGATATTATCTCCTTAAAATACTTATTAGAGGAGGCAAGAAAATGCTCCTTTCCCATCTCTTTTCTCCTCAAACTACCAATTTATTTTTTTTAATTTGCTTCTAACCGGTGTTCTTTCGATCTGCTCCCTTCTGCAGCCATTCACACAGCAGGAGAGCACAACAGCTCCAAGTTAGAAAGCGTACTTTGCACTTACACAACCAGAATCATTGGGAGACCACAAGTAAGTTCTAAAATCCAAGCTACCATTAAGAAAATAAAAATTAAGTTCAAAAATATTTTTATGGAAGTGCCCTGGTTACTTTTCCCAGGCGGGAACTATTTTGCAAACAAATCTTGATTAGAAGTAGAACTTTTTTTATTCCTAAGAAAACATAGATATTTTCATTTTCCAATATGTTTTTGGTTTCCTTATTTGACCAATTCTGATTACTCATCTTAACCCAACTGTAGATTGATTTCCCTTTCCAGAATGGGAGACCTTTGTTTTCAGCAATTCCTTTGGATAATCCGCAAAGTAGAAAACAAAACATTAAACATTACAAAACAAAACAGATGAAAATACTTTCAGCTTTGCTCATGTTGCTGCCAACTATTTTTCTTTAAAAAAAAAAAAACAACTAAACACAAACCAACCCCTTCTCAGCCAGTGCACGACTGTATCATTTTACTCCTTTAAAGGGGAAGGCATGACTGAGGATGAGTGCTCCGCAGTGGCCAAGGTCTGGGTTTAAGCCCCTGAACCAGCATCTAGTTCTATTCCTCCCCAAAAAATAAGGCAGTAAGGGTATATTCTAACAAAGGTGTGAATTTTTAAGGCTTCCTTGAACGAGTATTTTGAATAGCAAACCAAAGATCAGCCATATTATTAAGGGATTAATAGAGTTCACCCAATTTATTTGCCCAAACCACCACTTTTAAATTTTTTTTTCCCCTTATTGTCCTTTCATGCTTCTTACAGCCAGCCCAGGAAAAGAAGGCATTTAACACATCAAAAAGCCTAGAGTGATATTTCTAGCAGGCTTCTGCCTCCTCATTTATACCTGTGAGAGTGCAGTTCTCTCTTTGGAAGGCAGCGCTGCCTCGGTGCACTGTAATATGCCAAAAACAGCCTGGCAGAACCTTTCCTTCTGAGGCCTTTGTGCTGCCATCCACTGCTGCATTCTCTGAGCAGGTTGCTGTGAAAGATAAATAGCAGAGTCCCAAAGTGATTTAATGGAGTTTCCAAAACCTTCTGTCAGTAGAAGCACTGCTTGGCAGAGGAGCTTTAACTCACTCCAGGCTTCACTTTGCCCCTTCGTTTGACAGGTTTTTCCCAGACTGGAAGGTTTCTACCGAGTCATGAAGATGGTTGTGTTTGGGGTGGTTCAGTGCATCCTGTGCCTTGTGTCAGCTCTGTCACCTGGGGAAGGTGGGACAGCAGCTTTGAGCTGAAATCATCTGCTTTGCCTCCAGAGCACAATTTGATATTGGTGTTCGTAGAAATCGTGCTGAAAGCAATTTGTGGACTCCGTCTTGCTCCTGTTTTCTTATATGGTAGGGTGACAGATATCAGCTCTCCTGTGCTGTTGAGGACTAGAAGATGCCCGTGGATTGGGCAGGTCTTCAGCCATGACTTTGGGGGGGGTAGGTGAGTGTTTTTTTTCTGTTGCTTTTCCAACAGAAATAGCAAACATTCCTCTCTGAAGATATGATTGCTAAAAAAGACTGGTTCTGGCACTGACCAGCTCTGGGATGGGCTTTTGGGCATTTCCAGCAAATGTAGATGCCAGCTCTAAGCTTACAGACCCTGGTGCTGAACACATGGGCATTCTGTGCAGATCCACGCAATACATGTGATAAGCAGAGAGCCATAATCTAGAATTCTGGACTGACTTGGAGAGCTCCTTTTTAAGACTCAGAGCATGAACATGGCTGGAGGAGCAGGGAGGGTGAACTTGTGTGCCTTGGGGTGTGGATGGTGGCCTCCTCCATCCCAAGCCTGACATGAGATGAGACCTCTTACCATGAGATAAGTCCCCACAGCACAAGATGCTGCACTCCATGCCACACTGGTTCAGGTTAACCCACAGCCCTGTTTTCCACACGTAACCATGGTAACCCGAATTATCTAGCAGAGGTGCACACCAGGCCAATTTGACACAGCTGCTCCCACCACGTCTGGCATCGTCTGAGCCTGCACAGAGCAGGAGGACATCTCTGTGGCTTTGCCATTTGCAATCCCAGTGCAGGCAGTGGGAGGTGGGGAGAAGGAAGAGGAAGAGGACGAATGCCAGTGCAGTTCATGCACAATGCTGGCTCTCAGCAGTACGATTAGTTACTTGGCAACGAGAGCAAGGTGTGTCAGAGTGGATGGGACACAAACACATGCACCAGCCCCAGCAACAGCTCCAGAACTCGCAGCTAATATGGCTCGTCTGGTTTTGCTATGGAGCACTTAACGAATTAAGTAACACCTGGAAGCAGCCTCCCACTGAGCACATTACACAACAACCTTGTGTTGCCCATATTTTCCATGCAATGCCGTTTGGTGGAACTGTGTTCAGCAGAACAAAAGTTGCCTGTCCTGCCCTTCTCATGCAGCTGAGAGATGGCTGGTGCCGCGCTGAGGGGACAGCACGAATTTCTGCACTGAAACGGAGGGATTTAATGGTTGCTGATGCTCAGGAAGTGTTGTGGATCTGCTCAGTAGTAACAACTGGTATTCCTCAAAAGAGGAATAAGCCTTCGGATTTCCTGAAACCTAAACCATAGGTTTTTGCAAGACTTTACAGTAAGCCAAATTGCACCAAACGGAGAAAGGACGTATGGTGGAAAATACACCTATATTCTTTTGTAAACATATTGACATGGTTTCCATGCTCATTTCTTGTTGCACGACAGTAATAGAGCAGTTAGTTTTATCTCTGAGACAAAGAATCGCATAGAAAAGTAAAAGCTGGTGTAAATAGCAATTGAGAATTACCTACACATGAGCAGTGCTGCCCAGGGGACGCAGTGGGTGCTCAATGCCAGGCCATTAACTGTGAAGGACTGGTGGCCAAGGCCAGCAAAGCACAGGGAAAATGCTGAGGTGAGGAATGCTGAATGGGACGTCAGCATGCATTGGTAATTCTGCCTCCCAGTGCCAGGACACGATGAAATTCTGCATGCCTCTGGGGCTGTGACTGCATTAACCTCCTTGCTTTGCTTTGATTGTTTTCCTACAGCCCCTACAGGTGAATCTATGGCAAGGTAGAAGATCCATGGTTCTCATAGGAAGTTAAGGAGTTGCAAAATGGGAGCTTCTACAGAAAAGTGTCTTCTGGCATTTGCTGTACCCTGTTTCTACCATCAATAAGCCTTGGGCGAAAAGAGGGAGGTGCTGCAGGGGGACACAGGGAAACAGATTGGACGTGACAGTGAAAAATAAGGCTATGGGAGACGCACAGCATGAGCCAGGGATGGCTGAGCCTTGAGTCCCAGTCTTCCCTCTGACACACACTCCCTCCATAGGTCCACCTGCAGGATCACCAGGCTCCCGCTGGTTCACTTTCAGCTGCTGAGAGCCATTTTATCCTTAGCACTGCCCTTCCCAGAGCTGCCATGAATGTGTTCTGCATTGTGAGTCCAGAGCTCCACAGCTGCAGCCCTGCAGCCTTGGAGTGGGAGCTTTCCTTGGCAGCTCCGGGTGAGACGTGGGCGAGGGCACCAGCGGAAGGAGCCCATTACAGCCTGACCCGTGTGAGCACACATTTGTTTCTGCGCAGCCTCCCTAGCAGACCCGCCGAAATCTGGGTTATATAATGCCACTGCTGCCTCGAAACAGGGAGGTTAAAATGAGGTCGTCCAAGATGGGAGCTGCCTGCAGCCCGCAGCCGCCTCGGGAGGACGATCCCCTGCCTGCACCGAGCACTGCACGCAGGGGAGCACTGCAACATAAACATACAGAAACATAGGCCGGGATGCTGGAAGTCTCCTGAGTGCTCAGGGTGTGGAATCAGGTCGATTTCTTTATTTGCATCTCCCTGTTTACGTGACAAACTGTGCTGAGCAGGCAGCGTGACGGGCTGTGGTCACAGGGCACTGCGGAGCTGCAGGGTGCCAGATACACACAGCACAGAGCAGCTCTGTGCTGCAGCCAGCCCCAGGTGTTACCCTTTGGTGCACTGGAAAGCGCACCATTTAAGCATGTTTAAAAGGTTCAAGGTCTACATTATTCCTTCCATAATTGCTTTATGACTAGTATGCCACGGAAAGGCCAGGTAAGAAAGTATAGGACTGTAATAGAAACGCAGCATAAGTCTTGCTTTCTATTCTTTTTCCAGAATACTAATGCAGTTCCTACAGAACAAAGAATGGAAGCTTCCTCCTGTAAATGCATTGCACAGAGATCACAAGGTGGAAAACATGGGGCTGTTTGAAGGGAGCTGCTTGGGGTGAGCACATCTGTGAGCTTCAGCACTGGGCATTTGGTGATTCAATGACTGGAGGGGATGGTTGTGATGGAGGCCACTAAAACCAACGTGCTGCTGCCTTACAGCTGCAGAGCACTGCAAAGAAGGGGAGACAAAAGTTGTGTTACCAAGAACACACGAGCTTGAGGAAGACCTACTACCTCCTATCAGCACATGAAAACACCTGGTTTCCCATTGCCATGGACTCTTTCCTTCAAAGCGCTTCTAATTTGTTTCCAGATCCTCCAGCTTCTTGGCTGGTGCCAGAACAGAGTAGTGAGGGCTGGAGGGTTGTCGGCAGGACAGCAGCTGTGGAACAGTCTTTGTCTTTGGCAGCAAGTGATGGACGGTGCTTCTGTCCCAGCGGGGAGATTTCTACTGGATACATGTGGAATGATTGCTGAGCACAGAAAGAAGCAAAGATGAACCACCTACCTGCTGAAGACAGAGGATCAGTGCTGCTCCAGCTTTGCTCTTTGTTGGGGCATATGGGTTATGCAAGTTGCTTCTGGTTGAGGTCCCATCATGGGATGTTTTTCTCCAAAGTGCCCCAGTTTGTGCAGGCAATGTAACCGCACGTCAGCTTTCACTGCTCAGCATCAGCACTCCCTTCTGTGTTACTTCTCTGCTGTTTTTCAGAGGGAGCAGTTGGGCTGAGAACCCACAGGGACAGCCTGATGCAGGGCTGCAAAACCTTTTGCAAACCCTGCCCCGTCCTGGCAGAGCGATGCTAGGGCAGGGAGTGACCCTGAGTAAAACCCTTGCTCGGATGGATCATGAATACATCTGCAGGATGATGTAGCAACCCGTAACTTAGGTAAGAAGCGCTTTGCAAAGGAGCAGTGCACGAAAACAAGTCTGAGCAAAAGGAAACTTAAGCCTCTTAAATATTAAAGTTCCAAAATTAAACCCTTGTTTATATAACGGTTGGGTCACTGCTGCAGAACACAGAAGTTTGCAGCCTTGCACCAAAAAAGGCTCTCATGGAGCCAACAGCTGCTCCTGAGGGCTCAGAGCAGGTGGGAAGCAGAGCTGCAGCCAGGAGGATGCTCGTGGGATTCAGCTGCCCTGACATCAAGTCTGCAATCACCCCATAAAACATCGCAGCCCTTTGGGATGTGCCTTGTAACTTGGCACAGCTTCAGAAAACGGGGCAGGAAGGAATGGGCCTGATATCCCAACTACTTCGGTTTGGCTCGTTGCAGGTGATAGCACAGCAATACAAGGCAAATGCACAAAACATGGAGACGAACTTCATGAAGTTTCTCTGCTGCTGAGTTATCTTGAAAAAAGCCCTCTAAGAAGCCCAGCAGATACACCCCTACTTATTATTTTGTAAGAAAAGAGCACAAAAGAACTTAATCCAAAGTAAATATTTAACCAAACAGCAATTAACTAACAATGATGGATTGTAAACAGCGCTGCTCCCAGGCTGAGCTGCGGCTCTCGCTCTGTTTCTCTGGGCTACAGCTGCCTTAGGGGGGGAAGGCAAGTTTACCGAGTCAGGTTTGTCTCTGCCACCTCGCTATTAAAAGGCTCTACAAACACAAACGGCATCGGATGTTCTGAGAGCGAGGAAAACAATAAAGAACACAGCAATGCATCGCACGGGAGTTGTAAGGCTTTATAGAACAACCGTCCTTGGGAAGGAAGGCTGAGAAAACACAAAGCTGTAAAGGAACTGCTTCCCATCTGGGCAGCCTCGTGTGCGTGCATCCCATGGGGCAGCAGGCCCACTTACCCACAGGGAAGTAGTGATCATCATAATAAGCATTCAAATATTATTAAAATATATTAAGAATTATTAATTAAATTATTATTACGTCCCATTTGTTATTGTTATGCACCATTATTATTATTAGGTTCCACTCGGACAAATATCCCCCCCACAGTTCACTACTTCCATAATAATAATTTATATTGTTGCTATCTCTTATTTCCCAGCTCCAGCAGCTTGGCTGGGCTCTGTCCGTGCCCCCACCTACACCGGGGGGGGATGTTAAGGGGCGGGGTGGTCATGGGATGCGCAGGGGATGCTCCCATCCCGGCCCCGGAGCGCTCAGATCCCAGCGGTTCCCGGCGCGTCCCCCCCCGGCGCTCCCGAGCGACGGAAGCCGTGGCCGTTCCCCCCCCCCGCACCGCACCACAAGGTCACCCCGCTCTGCCTACACGTCCCAGGAGGCCGTGCCCCCCCATCCCACAGCCTGTGGGGGGGTCGGGAAGGGGGCGGCGGACGGGCGAAGGAAGAGCTCCGGATCCATCGGTGCGTCCCGCTCAGCTTTTTCCTCTCCTTTCTCTCAGGACGCCCGGACCTGGGAAATCTTTTTAAATCCTGAACGAAACAGATGAACCTATCTGGAGATCTTCTGCAATTAAAAAAAAAAAATCAAATAAAAGCGTCGGGAGATGAGGAGCAGGGATCCGGTTCCGAAGGTCGGTGCTACAGGGCTACAATCCTTGCTCGCTCTTTGCGGCTCTGTGTGTCACTGCGCGTCGCCGTGGCACCTTCCTGCGCCCGCAGCCATCGAAGGTGCTGCTCCACTCCCCCTTAGGAAGCAGAGGAAAAATCTTCCCCCATTTAATGGATGGGAAACTTGGCACAGCACAGACGAAGTGATTTGCTGACAGCACATAAGGAAATTGCACGAACGGAGCATTCTCTCAATTATGCCATCCTTGTAACTACATAATATCCCTCTGTAATTCCAAACGCAACATACTCCCTGCACGGGGCTGCCTGCACTGCTGAATGCAAAGAGTGCAGACAGCATTAACAGCACCCGTGCATTCTGCTGGGATGGTTTAATCCATACTGCATCCCCTGCATCCTCAGCGTGGTGGGCTCTGCACAGAGCAGTCCCACAGACCACAGCTGAGGTGGGCAGGGGTGCAGTGCAGATGTGACATGGGGGGGAACCAAAGGATGCTTGGCTTCTTGGGGTACAACACACTCACATGCAGCACACCCAGCTGCAGCCTGCTTTGTGCTGCAATCCATGCAGGAGGAGCAGCATGCTGGAACTGCCCCGTGGGATGGAGGAAAGAGCAGAGCCCCTGGATGCAGCCGCGGTGCGGGTGTGCAGCACTGAGTCCAGCCCTGCGTGCTGCCATCCCGCCCTACGTCAGGGCTGTGCCACGATCCAGGCTCCCCTGCCCTCATTTGAATTGGCCCGGCCTCGTAATCTGCTGCTAAGTGGGACTGCGATGAGCACCGAGATAAATTTAGAAAGAAATCTTTGTATGGGTCAGAGGAAAAACACCGCAGCCTCTGGAATCCGAGCAGAGCGACTCCGCGGCTCCTGCTGCAGCCTGCGGGCTGGGAGGGGAAGGGAGAGGAGCCGGGGGGTCTCAGCGCTGCGTGGATGTGGTCAGCCGAGACTCCCACCCAACAAACCCATTCGGTTCTGATAAATCCAGGTTGTGTTTATGTGTAGTGAGGAAGGCTTGCGGTGCATCACTCCTCCTCCAGGACCACCGGCCATGCCACAGCAGTGTTGTTCCCTTACGGTTCTGCTAAGCTGTTAAATTGTTTTTAAACAAGAAAAAAATATATATAATGGTATTAGTGGTGTAAAATCCCCCATGAAATCACGCATCCACTTCCCCTGCTACATTCCAAGCACCATTCAAAAGCCTTTTATCATGTGCTCATAAAGGGTATGGAACCAACGCAAGAAAAGGAAAAGAATTTTCTGAATGATTTTCCTTTAATAAGCTATTAGGACCTTGTACTGCTAATTAAACTATTAATTAGATGTCTTATCGTTCCCAAACATGTTAGCACGTTGCCAAAGCAGCAGAGAGCCTCTGGGGCAGGCGGTAGATAAGGAAAGAAGGAAGATGCAAACGTGAAGATTAAAAAAAAAGAAGAAAAAATCATGAGTAAAAAGAAGCAGAAATAGCAAATAAAGAACTTAGGGTAGGTAACGCATTATTTAAATTACAGGAATAAAAAAAAAATACACAAGCTAAAAATAAACACCCCAGGGATGTGGTCTGCCTTATGCAAGACGCAGGAACTGACGGGCAGCAGCGCTCGCAGCTACCCGGGTGCCAGCCCCACTGTTCTAGCAGAGCACAGCCAGCAGATAGCAGCATTGTTATACATATGTATGTATATACCCCAGGCTATGGCTGTTGCAGTTTCTAAGTGCTGCAGGAACCTCAGAGCACGGCCTGAACACCCGGTGCTGCTGGGAGCAGAGCACAGCAATGCTGGTCCGTAGGGCTGCAGCCTGCGCTGCTGCTTACATACTGTGATGGGATAGAAAGTGCCATGATAATAGCAGGGTGAAAGGGTACAGCTACAGCAAACGAGAACAAGCCTAAATACAGCAGCCACAGAGGCAGAAACAAAGGAAAAGAGCTGCCTACCTTTAGAAAGCCACAAGCAAACAGGAATCTCCAGCAAGAGATGCCCTCAGCTCCACTCCAACCCTTAAATGAGGTGTGGGAAGGGATGAATCCTGACTCTGCCCCTTCCAGTCACTCAGGTACATTGCTTGCACCTGAGCTTCCCTGGGTTAGCCCTGCCTCCCCACAGGTGCTCAATCACTGCTTCAGGCCATGACTTAACATCTCTGCTACGCACACGTGTGAAAATCCAACATAAAAGTGGTACTTCTGCATCCTGCAAACAGCACTGCAGCACATCTCGGTGCCCCTGGTTTCAGCAGGATGTGGCTTTGCTTTTGGTGGCTGTCACAATGCACATGGGGCAGAGTTAGCATTAGCGAGTGAGCTGGAATTTTAGCACCCACAAAGGGTGGGTGCCCTGGGGAGCACAAGGAGCAGCAGGAGCGGAGCTGGGGCTGCAGGTGGGACAGGGCTGCTCGTGTAGGGCAGGTCCTATTGCTGGGGGGCTCTGCACCAAATCAATGGAAAAAGAATGAGGAAACAGAAAGTAGAGCGGGGAGCTGCTCTCCCCTGATGTGGGACGGGCTGTTCTGCTGTGCAGGGCTCACCTAGCAAGGTGCTGGTTTTGCTATGCACTCCACAGAAGATCTGCCGAGAGAAGTAGTTAATAAGACTTAATTAAAACTTGCTTGCTCTGATGAATTTGATTGGCTTCAGCAATGCACTGAGCAAACCTGAAGCTCACAGTAACACTGCGTGGCAGCTCAGACACAAAAGTATCTCTCATTGCTGAACAAAGTCTCCACTTTCAGCCTGGGGAAGGGTCTGGTGCTGCCTGCATGGCACCAGGGCTCCGTTCTGCTCTGGGCTGATGCACAGATGTGACGCTCAATGTCTGTGCCAGCACTGGGTGAGCAGAAGAAAAGCCACAGTCCCAGCAAAGTCGACGAGGAAGGGATGTGAGGGGTCTGATAAGGAAGGAACAACAGCAGCCCCTTTGCCTTGGCTGGGCCGCCCACAGCCCCTCCTGCAGCCCTGCAGTCCTACAGCCCTGCTCGGCTCTGTGCCCACCAGGATGTTCCTGTGTAGCCTTTTGTTCTGCCCCAGCAGCTGATGGCTGGTTTTGTTGTTGTCTCAGTTTGGCTGTAGGACGTACCCAGAGCTGTGAAAAATGCACCTGAGCTTTGATTAGATCTCTCCTTTCTGATGCAGCAGATAGTGCTGATTAGATAAGCAGCTGCCAAAAGGAAACGGAAAACACACCAGGAAGGACCTCCCCCCACCTCCATACTGTGCTGCTGGGATTGCCTCCAGCAGAGCCCCAGTCCAACTCGTGGGTTTTTGAGGGCAACTTCTGCACAGCAGCTACAGGCATCCAATGTCAATATGTGGAAGGAGCTGCAGTGAGCTGGGATCTGAGTGAGCCCCACCTGAGTCCATGCTTTCTGCTGGGGGACCCCAGCTCAGCCTCCCCGACCCATTGGCACTGCAGGTCACTGCTCCCCTGGTTCTGGGAGAGACAGAAACAGTTGAGCCCACACTCAAGGCAGCACCATTCAGATGCTATGGAGTCCAAATCTCTAAGCAATGTATGCAGTGAAAAACACAGCAGCCAAAATAGCCACTGCTTTTACTGGACTATTCCAGCAGTGGGCAGGGAGGAGCGAGATCTTCCTCCTCTACCCAGAGACCCCATGCTATCCATACCCATGGATGTGGAGATGTGGGTGTGGGTATGGATACCTGTGGGCACCCACCCACATCCATGCCCTGCAGCTCTGCCCCATTGCTCAGCCCCACTGTGTGCACGGCAGAGGCAATCAGTGCAGTTCCAACACCATTACTTGGGTGCATAGAAGAAGCCTTCTTCCTCCTGCACGCACGCACACACCCTGCTTTCAGCACAGCCCCCAGCCATCAGCCAGCAGCCTCGTTTATTTCTCCAGGAATTAGCAGCACATGGTAAACATCAGCAAATCAAACAAACGCCGTTTAATAACTTGATGCACGTCACTCGTCCAGCAGACGTGTCGGACAGCTTTGAGTCATCACGTTGTGCTGCAAAACAAGGGCTCACTGAGGTGTGGTCCTGAGCCCCACGTCCCAGCGGGATGAACACGCGGCAGCTCTGAGGACACTCATTTGTAATGCTTCTTTTTTCTCTTTTTTTTTCACTGAGATGATTAAAATGAGGGCTGGGAGAAGCAGTTCACAGGGGAACGGCGCTCGGTTTGCTCCTGCTATTGGCTTTTCAGCATTGGCTTTTTGTTACTGTAAAGTAAAACTACTTTGTTTTTGTCTGAATGGAAACGTCCATCACAGAGTCCAGCAGATGTCTGACCAGGAGCCCTTTGGCATCTTCTGTTCCCAAAATCCTATGGAGGCCAAAGCTCCATTTTGTGGGGTTGGGTGATGGGACCACACGATGATGGATCACTACTGTGGTGTTAATGCCATCTCCAAGCTGGGAGATGGGTGAGACATCACCCTGAAACATCTACCTGCACCCCGGTGGGGTCAGCAGAGCTCAAGGTCTGTTTGTATTTCAGCCTTCAGTGCCACGTGGGAAGTGTTACACAGAGCTTCAGTACATTCTAAGAGACGAAGGAATGTCAAAGATGGCACAAAGGGCGAGGAGGGGATTAAACACCCCATGCTCTTAAAGGAGGAAGACGTTGTGTGCTTAAAGACGAGATAAAAAAACATCATTCCCTGAAACCTGAAAGGTTCGTGTCACTGGAATCCCAATCTAACTATTTAAATCACAGTACCACCAAATCCTGGGGCTGCTGGTGCTCAGATCACCGCTGCAACTTGGATCGTGGCTTCAGCCTCCTCTGCTCAGCTGCATTTCTCACCGTGTGCTTTTAACAACAAAAGCAGAGGATGGCAGTAAAGAAGTTCCCTGTGTGGTCATTGGAAGAAGGAGGGAGAGCAGAGAAACGGCCCCAAGCAGCGCTGGAGTACAACGCGCTTTGGGGCGACGGTGAAGTTCTTCACAGAAACGAGAAAAAGAATATAAAAAAGGATGGAAAAGTTCAGCGTGAGGCACTCGTGCACTCGTGGGGTCACATGGAGGTGTCGGCCAGGCTCTGCGCGGTGCCGCGGCCGTTGCGGGATGCGCCGTTCTCCTGCGCCCCGTTGGCGCTCGGCTTCTCCTGCGGTGCAGGGCTGCCCTGGCTGCCAGTCTCCAGGTCATAGTGGTCTTCATCCTGCAGGCAGCAAGAGGAGAGGTGGTGTTAGGGAGGGGAAGGCTAGCAGTGGGTGGCTCTGCCACCAAGCAGAGGGTGGGTGGCATCCTGTGGGCACGGGACCGGCGCCCGCTAACATAGAGCCATGTGGACATGGAGCCCTGCTGGCAGCCAGGAGCTGTGCTTGTCTTCTGGGACCTGAAAAGAGGAGCTGTCAGGTGGGTGCTGTTGGATAACCCACCTTGGGTTGGCAGAGCTGCCCCAGCACTGAGTGGCTCTGCCAAGAGCCCCTTGGCCAAGAAGAACCACCATGGAATGAAATCTATGGGGGTTTCCTATTTCTCTTCCCCTATCCCTTGCAGCAACACACCAGCAGCTCAGCACTGCACAGCATGGAGATGCATATGGGCCTGCCCATACACAGCTATGCTCTGTGGCTCTTTACTGACACTGCTGCAAGGAGCTGCCATCATCTTCTACTCAGGCATACTCACTCCATGTGCCCATAATGCATCAGTTTCCATAGGGATGCAGCAGTCCTATAGGGATGCAATAGATCCTTTGGTGTTCAGCAGGACCTGGTGACCCTGGGCTGTGGGCAGAGATTGCAGCCAGCAGCAGAGGAGAGCAGAGGGTGGGCACCAGCATTGTGCATCCTCTGATCTCTGTTCATTCCTCACCCCATATCTGTGGCAGTGAGGTCTGTGCTACTCATGGCAAAGTGGTGTGACGCTGTTCAGCATCTACACCAGCAGCTCCCACCATGTGCTGGCCCCATTGCCACCATCCAGGGCTGCACCCAGCGGTGCTGGGCTCCAGCTGCCTCTTGCACAGTTGCACATCTGATGTGAGACCTTTCTGGCAATGAAGCACTCCAATGGCTGCAGCACCACCCGTAAGCAATGATAGGACAAAAGCCAGGCACTGAAATTCATGGCAAAGGAGTTCTGAGCGCTCAGGGTGTAACACGGACATAGGAGCATTTCTTCTTTCTTTCTTGATACGTTTTATTAAGCGAGGGGAGGAAGAGCCTTTCTTACAGCATCAGTAAATGTGCGGTGGGGCGCCGGCTCCTGGCTACCGGGCGCTTTGCCACCTGTAGGCACTGACCAGCCTCTGTCCCGCAGGGCTCCAGCTCCGCCGCCGCATCAGGAAGTACCCAGCCGTGCCCAGAGCTGCCAGCAGGAGCCCGGAGGTGACCAAAGCCGTCAGTGTCTTCCGAGAAAAGTCCTGGTGGCTCCGCACGCTGCCCCGTTCGAGGGATTTGATTCCGAACTGAAAAAAAAAGAACACTGCCGAAGAGAGCCAAGAGCCTCGCAAACAGGAAACGCGTGCGTCTGCTCTGCAGCTTTCAAACAAAGCTGCTCTTCACCTCCTTGGGAGATGCACACAAACAGGGCTGGGCTGGAGATGCACACAAACAGGGCTGGGCTGTGCTGCCCGAGCTCTGTGCTTTGCTCGCAGTGCAGTATCTGCTGCTGCATGGTGAGGTTTGCTACCCCAAACCTGAGATTTAGAGCATGCATCTGCATGATGGAGTATCTGTGAGCTGCTGCAGCTCTGCTGGCTGCCTTTATTTGGACACCTGGAGCTCGGCTTTACGAGCCGGCAGCAGCCTCACTGCAGTGCTGAGAGCAGGAATTAATTAACATCACGCAATGCTTTGAAGACGCGGAGTTCCAATTACATCCTAAGAGTTATTGTTGGGATCTAGCCCTTTTTAAAGAGGATACTACCCAATTTTACAGTGACTATTCCAAGCAATTCTACCTTCAGTGCTTGCATCAAGGATCCAGGGCAGCAGTTTTGGGCTCACTGCTTCCTGGCACAGCAATGGACTCCAGGCATTGAGACCATCCTGACACTGAGCTGCCTAAACCCCACTCCCAGGGCCCGACCTCTCTGGGCATTTACCTTTTCCCAGTGAGACTCCCGGAGCACATCCATAGCAGGATCTGCAATTGTTAAACAGGAGAAGTGCATTACAATGAGCGTCACATTGCAGTTAACCTCAGCACGAGGAGCCCAGGAGCCACAAACCCCTTCACCCCTCCAGGTGCAACGCCATGGCTGAAGCAAAACCCCAGAAGAAAGAACTCCTCCCAAGCTGCAAGTGAGAATCTGTGCCCTACAGAGACCTCCCCAGCCCCTCTCTGGGGCCTGAGGCGTGGTGATGGCTGGGGCTCAGCTCCTGACCTGTGTTCCCATCGAGGACGAGCAGCAGGCACTCCTGGTCCACCTCAGACGTGGCGAGTTTGATCTGGCAGGGTGGGGGCACACGGTGAGCATCCTCTTCACAGATCGCGCTCCATAAATCTGAGCCCTTCGTATCCAAAAAATGTTTCTGCAAGGTTTTCAAACAAAGGGCCGTGAAACCAATAAATGAAATTAAGATATTCATAGCAACTCTTGGAAGTGACATTTAAACAAAGCTAAATTTAGGTTCTGAGTGGCATGGCAAGTCCCTCCAATCTCTGGACGGAGCAAGCAGCCCGAAGAGCTCCATTGTTTCAGGATCCCAGGCAGGAGCTGAGAGGGAGGGGAAATAACAGAGAAGCATTTTGCCTTCCTGTTTAGGAAATGTCTTCAGTGTTTTTTCTAGGTTGCTGATCAAAGGCCAGGCAACAAAACACGCATTTCACACTTCTTAGAGCTGAACCAGTGCTTGGGTGGAAGAGGAAGAGGAGAACTGCAGCCTTTCCCTCCCATGGGCAGGGAATGTATGGGACAGGACTGTCCTCCTTGCAGCTATTTCCAGATGCTGTCTGCCAGCAGAGCCACTGACCCCATGCCCCATCCCATCCCATCTCACTCTATCCTATCCTATCCTATCCTATCCTATCCTATCCTATCCTATCCTATCCTATCCTATCCTATCCTATCCTATCCTATCCTATCCTGTCCTGTCCTGTCCCGTCCCGTCCCGTCCCATCCCATCCCATCCCATCGCATCCCATCCCACTGGGCCACAATCACAGCCCCTCTGTCCCACATACAGCTCCATGCCGCCTGCCTTCCCCTGGAGTCCCACACCAACAGGCACACTGAGCAAACAAAAATGCAGAGATCCATCTACGGCAGAATAACAAACAAATCAGTTTCAGCTGTCTCTAAAGGGCTTGGCGTGGGGACAAGGAAGGCCAAGATGGAACAAGAGGCCCAAGTGTGTACTTTCCTTTCTCCGCTGTGGAAAGAACTCATCCAAGTATCAGAGTTTCCCTTTGCAATTAGCAGAGCTGGATGCCAGCTCATTGCTCATTTGCTTTGGGAAAAGTCAGCAGGAAGGACACGAGGCCGTTCCCTCTGATCTGCCCCTTCTCGGCAGCTCCTATCAGTTCCCAGCTGCAGCACCCACCACCACGGCCAAGCAGTTTGGAGCACATAGCACTTTGCTATGGCCCTATAGGACATCCTGCATGCTATACCATCCATGCTCGTGCAACCCATGCAAATGCCAGGAGGACCGGTGCCACTAGATGGCAGCTGAGCTCGGGAGCTTCCATACCAACCCTGGCAACCCTAAATGCCATTTAACAGGCAATTTTCAAAGGGAATCCAAGCAGGAATTCACCCATCCAAAGTGGTCACAGCATGGCTGACCAGCAAAATAAGACTCATCGTTGTCATTTGTACCCAGGGCGCTGCCAAGTCTCTGTCCCATAAGGTCCTGCCCCTGTTGGGCTCTCCTGCAGCTCTGCATGGAGGGCACATCTGCTCCCACTCACAGCAGCACCACAGCTGCCCCTTCTTTGCTCCTATAAGTAGTTTTGGTGCAAAAAGCCGAGGGCTGTTACGAGTGCCTGGGATTCCTCTGGGAGTCAGCACGGACAGGGACACAGCTCTGCCCCCGGGCTCCTTCCCTGGGCTGCTGGCAAGACAAGAAAAGGCGACTGTGTTCCCAACAGAGGAGAGGAAGGAGAACAATAAAGGCAGTTTCCTGTTCAATGTGGTGGGAGAGACTTCAGAAGCCAAACAGACCCCAGAGCTTCATGAGGAAAAAGGAAGATTTATGCAACCAGAAAGCTGGATTCCATTGGGATCCCTTTGGGATCCTCCAGGGGCTGCTGCAGCCATCCTCCCCTTTTATTTGGCACAGCCCTCATGCTTTCCCTCAGGGATGAAAGTGCAAAGCTCTCTACCCCAAACCGACCCCCAGTACAGTGACCCCATCTCCTCGACTTCGAGTGATGCAAAACCCACCCCTGCTGCCCCCCCACCTCCCATGTGCCTCCCCATTGCAAATGTAGGGCAGCCACTCACGCAGGTGTGGGACTCGTTGAGCCGCAGGCAGAGGACTGTGCTGTCGCTCACTTCTTTGATGTTGTGGCACGTGATGGGCTGGAAGTCAGAAAGCAGTGCTGGGATTAGCGAACCACTGGAATAGTGTGTGTTGTCCAAAATGCACAGCTGGATGATTTTGACAAAGCAGAAGACCCCTCCAGAATGCTTGTGTGATTTTCTCTGCTCAGCAGCTCACAGCACAGTGCTGAAGGTTCCTGGGTTGCCCTATGTAGCAGGGCTGCAGGCGTGGGAGCAATTTGCAGGGCTCTGCAGCACCCGTGCTTTGCTTACTCGTCCTGCCCAAGGTGCATGCACTGCATCACCAGCTTTGTTCATCCCTCCCTACCCATGAAGGCCACAGTGCAGACCCAGACAGGGCTGGGAGCAAGACACCCTCTGTAATTGCTCACAGCCCTGATGCAAAGCCACCCACTGTCCCCACTGCATGGGATCACCAGTGCAGACCATGTGCAGCCCCACCCCCCTCCTCTCACCTTGCTGACACCACCAGATGTGTGCAGCTGTGTGGTGGCCTCCGAGACCGCCGTCAGTCTGGGGGTGGCTGTGGAGCTGAGCAGCGTTGATGCAGATGGGTGTGCAGCTGCTGTCGTTCTGGGGTGCAGTGTTGGGCTCAGCGTGGTGGATGCCCCACTGCTTGTGTCCTCTGGATGGTTGTCCAGCAGTGGTGTGGGGGTCTGGCTGGTCTGAGTGCTGCTCTGGGTGCTGGGATGGGCGCTGGACTGGAGGCTGAGCTCACTGCTGAGTCCTGGGGAGCTGGGGCTGCCTGATGTGGGTTGAGCAGTGGCTGCTGTTTGGAAGAAATGCAGTGAGAAAGATGCACGGAGAAGCTTAAGTCCTCTGCAATCAGTGCGTGGCATCGCGCTGACTGAAGTACGATATTGATTTGTCATAGCCAGCAGCATCAGAACGCGGTGCTGGCTGTGTAAGAAATGCATTAGGCTTGCTTAGGTTGCCTAATTGTTACATGAGCTCCATAATCTGTGCACAATGGGCTCAGTTCCCGGGCACACACTGCAACACTACCAGGGTGCCGTGGCCGACCTCCCCCCTTGATCTGGAGCCATCAGAGAGTCGGGGTAAAAAGTTAATGAGGCCATCATCCCATCCCCTCTTATCTGTTTGATGGAGAGAATGGGGCTGAGCCACCAGGCCTGCAGGCAGCCAGAGCGGTGCTGCTTGGCTCTGATGGCTGCACAGGAATAAAGCAATGGGTTTTCCCAGTGGGTTCTTTTTTCTGAGAGCACAGCCCATTCTCTGACCGCTGGGTTTCTAAGGGCACATTGTACCCACGCACTGAATAAATCTGATTAACAACACAGTGATTACCAGGGCTGTCCTGAGTCGCTGCAGTGCTGCCCATGATGCCGGTGGGTGCCACGCTGCCAGTGCTGCTCTGTGCTGTTGCCACGGACAAGGTCACAGCAGTTAAGCTGTCTGTGGGGCTGTCAGCCGCGGTACCTGGGGGAGAAGAAGCATTAGGGGCTGCAGCCAGGCCCCCATCCACCCCTGTCCCATTGCTGCACGTGGAGGTTGAGCTCACAACTTTGCTTTCTTCTTGCCCCAAATTGGCCTTGAGCTCACATGGGTCCAGAGAGCAAACAGCTGGGAGAGCATCAAAGGCTCCGCGAGCACCAAAGCTCCGCGAGCACCGAGGATGGGCTCAGTTCTGCCCTCATCCTGCACACCCTGAGCTCCATCAGAGCGCTGCACAAAGCCGGATTGTGGAGCAGCTTGAGTCGATAATCCTTGGAGGGGAGACTGAGGCCTTGGAAGAGATCTGTGTGTGCCTCGGGAAACAAAAGTTGGATGTGCAGCCGCAGGCAGCGTGTCAAAGTAAACAGAAACATTCCCATTGGCTGCGGCTCAGGCTCTGACTCATGAGCAAAAACATCTTTGGAGGTAAAGCAGAATGTTTGGGGAGTCGCTCGTTGCTCTAACTTAAAGTTTATATATTGCTTCCTGGTGTGTTCCAGAGATGACACTTCCAGCTTTCCTTTCTGCTGTGAACTTCATGAGTCAGTGAAAACACATTTCTTCCCATCTCTTAACCTTTTACATTCCTATTTCCACTTTTGCAAGCTGTTTCAGTGTCTCCTGCGGGGCTGTTGCTGTTTAAGACTCTTACCCAGACACTAAAGACAAACTAATATAAAATACGTTGTTTCGTTTGTGCTTCTGCCCAGCACAGCTCCGAGGAGCCTTACCTCACTCTTCCCAGCAGTGCTTCCACAGGGAGCAGCGCTGACATGGGCTGAGCAATGCCAGCAGTGGGGCTGGGTGTGCGCTGCGCCCTTAGCATGCCTCGGGGTGCTGTGCCTTGGGGTGGCTTTGCACTGGGGTGCTTTGCATTGGGGTGCCATGTGTTGGGGTGCTGTGCTTTGGGATGCTGTGCATTTCAGCGCTGTGCTTTTCAGTGCTGTGCATTCAGGTGCTGTGCATTTCAGTGCTGTGCTTTTCAGTGCTGTGCATTAGGATGCTGTGCGCTTGGTTGCTGTGCATTTCAGCACAGTGCATTAGGATGCTGTGCATTTCACTGCTGTGCATTTGGGTGCTGTGCATTTCAGCACAGTGCATTTGGGTGCTGTGCATTTCACTGCTGTGCATTTGGGTGCTGTGCATTTCAGCACAGTGCATTTGGGTGCTGTGCATTTCAGTGCTGTGCATTTGGGTGCTGTGCATTCTGTGCATTTCAGTGCTGTGCATTTCAGCGCTGTGCACATCAGCATCGTCCTGGCAGAACTTCTCCTAACTCAAGCTATCAGCACTTGGCTGGAGGAGGCCCAGAGGACCTGGGTTGTTGGTTGAAGGCCGTGCTGCTGCTCAGAAGTCCCTGTGGGGCTGCTCAGGAGCAACGCTGCAGCTGCTGGGGGCTCTGCTGGGGTGGCTGCAGGTGGTCAGGGCCGGACTCAGGCTCTGCTCTCAGGGAAGGTCTCTCCCCTCCCCAGCAGTTGCAGCCAATCCCATCCCTGAGTTTTTCTGAAGAATTTTAACAAATCAAAACCAGGAGGTGCGAGCCTGTGCCCAGAACTGAAGTAGTGCAAAGTTAAAGCCAGGCTTTGCGTACAGCTCTGTGTTTGCATGGCAATCAGCCGGAAACTTTACGTCACTGGAACTGAGGTGACCTCCCAAAGCACCACAGCCACCCCAGCACCTGTGAACTGTTCCAGATGTCTGCATGGCACCAGAGGTATTTCTGATCAAAGCCTTTTCACCGCCGAATGTCACAAATTGAAGCCTGGGTTACTGCTGGGTGCAGTTGGCAAGGAGATGCATCACACAGCACTGCTTTCTTCCTCCCTCCATTGTGGCACATGCAGCTGCTTCTACAGAAACCACGGTGAAGTTTGCTGCAGCACTGCAACTCATGAGACAAATAACCATCCGAACGTGAGCTGGAGGGTCCATCCTGAAAGCCCATTTATTGCACCCTTTTTTTTAGCAGCTTTGCTAAACCGGGTCCAACAGAAAGCAAAACTCCGCGATGCCAAAAGCTCAGGAAACATGAAGAAAAAAAAAAACTCCTTGCTTTGCGCTCACAGTCGTGGATCACAGCGCTTTCTGCCCTGTGCCTGCAGCCCTGCAAGGCAGAAGGTGCAGCCCAGAGGGATTCCCTGGACTTCAATTACACCTCCCGTGCGCCTTGGGACCCACAGCTCTGGGATTGCAATGCAGAGCTCCATCCTGCATTACTCACACATTCCCAGCCGTGCTGCTCCCGGCCATGTGGCAGGAACTGGGGCGGGTGGAGCCCTCTTCCCTCTGGAAATATCTGATAAAATCCCTGCCCTTCCCCCTCCCTCCCTGCACAGGATATGGGTGTGGGGCTGTGGGAGCGCTGCATCGTGGCTATGGGCTCAGGGCACCAGAGGCTGCACGTGGACATTGGAAACCTCCTTTGCATCGCTGATTTGTAGAGCTTTTCTGGATCTTGCAGGAAAACAATTAATAAAGAAAGAATGCTTCCCAAAAACACGAGATTTAAGAAACAAAATCGAGCTTGGCAGAAAAGACTGAACATGACATGGGCCAGCAGTGCTTGCATTGGGAGCATCCAAAGCACAGCTCCTCTGTCCCAAACAGGTGTGGAGCTGAGCATGGCCAGAAGCCCAGAGCTCACCCCACCTGCGAGGCTCCGTTCTGTGCCATGAACACAGCATGCAGGGCAGCGCAGCTCCCGGGGTGAGAAATCCACCCCAGCAGCAAAGGGAAAGGAGCGCCGTGGAACAGAAGAGCAAAACACAGCAAATTCCTTCAACAGAGGCAGTCCCTCGCTTTGGCAGGAGTTGGGAGAAATTGCATCTGATGACACCCGCGGGTCCCTGGCTGCTGTCCCAGCACTCTGCGCCCGCACGGAGCGCTGCTTCACTTCTTTATTACTTTGTGGTTGTTGGGCTTGGGACAAAAATGATAATATTTCCATATAGAATAACCCTTTATTCATATATATATATATATTTTTTTTTCTTCAGATGACGACTACTTTGAAGAGCTGGAATAGGAGAGTTTAATACTTAAGACCCATCTGATTTTCACAAAACGTTCAGTCCCTGCCACAAAACAGATTTACACCGCTGCAGAGCGAGGGGTGCCCTGAGCTGTGGGTGCACCCTGCAGCTTTGCATGCTGCATCTGCAACACACCTCCCGTTAGGGAGCTCTCCCTTCTCAATTGCTGTCCTTCCCAGCCCAGCAGCATTCTGTTTGCAGCACCTCGTGTGTCGGGCAGTGTCTGCAGAACATCAATCAGGTGCTCTTTATGTGCAATTGCAATCTGCTGCGCTCCCACTCCATACCCAACAAAACGCATTCCCCACACTTCACCCTTTCCAAAGACACAAAGCAGTTGCCCCATGCATTATTCCCACGCTGTTCCATTTCCCAGCAGCTGCATCCCTGATCTCTTCTGCAGCCCGCACTCACCAGACAACTTCACAAGGCAGAACGCGATCCAGAAAAGCTGCCTCCACTTCATCATGCGCACGCTTTCCCAGCGCAGCATTCCTACTCGGGGCTCCCCGTAACGCTGGGTGCTGCTGGGACCGCTCGTGGGTTCAGCTCTGCAGCACTGCTGAGCTCATGTGCTTGGTTGGAGTTCAAGTCCCTGAGCTCACTCGGTGCTGGGGTGGGTTTCAAGTCAGGAGTTGTGCATTGGTTCAAGACGGCGAGGTGGAGTTTGCCTGATTCGATCCCACGGTTTTATAGAGTTCATGGCAACCTCGCTATCACTTAGGTAATTTTCTCCTCCCTGCTTTCCTGCCAGCACTTCCAAACAAACAAACAGACGGAACAAATCTCCCCCAGCAAAGGAGCCCACGGCCCTCATTGTTTTAACCCTTTCCTGAGAGCTGCTGCCCCGCACAAAGGGGCTCCAGCCCAGCAGAGCTGCTCCAAATCCACCCAAGTCCACCCCTGGTGGGTATGGGGAACCCCCGGGAGATGGGAATGCTGAAAAATGGCTCCTGAAGCTGAGATTTTCTCAGCAAATTTAGCAAGGAATTCAAGGATGCGAAATCATCACTGACCTGAAGAGAGGTAATTCCATTATTTTCACTAAATTGACTCTGGTCAAACTGAGAGCTGAATGAGATTTAGGGGAGGTCTACGAGAGAGCAGAATTCACAGGCAAAGCCTTCTGCTTAAAGCCTGGAGCAGAAAAGGGGCTTGAGATGAAGAAGTACCTCTGTGGAGCTGATTTCCATTAATGACACCCTATAGAAACATTGATAGCAGTGTAGAAACACCGACCCCACTCTTACTCCCAGGCTGAAGGTGACCATGTGGAAGTGGCATAGCTATGGCCATTTGAGAAACCAAACCCCAGTTAAGTCAGAATTCTTCCTTTCCTGGTCTGACTGATTGATACCATCACTGGAAAAGTCATTGTTACCAGGAAACAAAATTGAGGTGGCCATGAAAACCACGGGCAATGAAGCATTCAGTGGATAGACTGACTTTTGTGGATGTCCCGTTGCACCTCTACAGCCACATGGCTCCAGTCTGCAAAGGGATCAAAGGAAAGGAAAAAAAAGAATTAGTTGCATTATGTACAGAGATCCCCAGATAGCATTTCCACGGTACGCGTTTGGTGGTGTGACAAAATTCCAGCAGCTTTTGTTTTTGGCTTAGGACAGGAAAAAGTCTCTTGGAAGGAAACATCTGTAGCTAAAAAATGTGCTCCAGCCTCTATATAAAGATTTCTATCGTGCTTTTAGACTTTTTCTTTGTATTGGATGATAGAATTATGTTTCATTGAGAATGAAATATCCCGGGAAAGTGTGGTCTGTAAAACCTAAGCATGGATATAGTGCAGCTCTGCACCCAGCATTTGCTCTTTTTTCCCCCCCCGTAACACACAGATGCTTTGGTAAATGCAAGACTCAGCGCAAACACAGGTCTGCATGCGTATCAGCTTAGAAAATACATTCAAAAGATGAAATAAGTAGATAGAGGCAAGGGTCCAATTTAAATAACAGGAAAATGTTTTCATTTCTGCCTTATTGAAGTGAGGATTTGGTTTGCATAGCACAATTGGAAACAAAAACTGAAATTCTCAAGTTTCAGCTCCTGGGAAGACCAAAGACCACTGGTGAGAACCAAAGTGCCACCGCACAGCAAAGCGTTGGGAACAGCCTCAGTAGGACTGGGGCTTGGGAACACTCAATGCAATGGTTTGTCTGAGCACTGATATAAAGTTGAACCACAGGGACAGAACAAAACAAACCAACAACTTTCCATTCTGCGGAGTGAAACAGTTGAACAGAAATTAATGCAGTTCCGCAATGGCTTTGGCCATGATGCGGATGCCTCCAACCCCTCCTATCCCACCTTGCAGCCCTACAGACCCCAGCCCCACAGATCTCAGCCCCACAGCCCCGGCCCATAATGTCCCTTCCTGTCCTACACGGCTCTCCCATCCGCTGGCCCCATTTCCTGCCATTCTCCCTCTGCCCCGGCTGCTGCATGGAAGGGACCAGCAGCATCATCCGGGTCTGGCTGCCAGTCATGTCTCACCTTTCACAAACAAACTAAAAATAGAGGGGCTGGGCTAAGAATAGGCAGTGGCCAGGCCTGCCAGACACCAGGATAAGACCCAACGCCTTCAGCTTCCAGGGGAAGCTGGGCTGTATTTAAATGAAACTCCCTATAACAAAGATGTGGGTTTGCATTAATCCCCACTGCCACTGCTTGCACCAAATGCATCAGGCCATGCCTTGCAGCTCATGGTAGGATGGTGACTCACTAAAGCGTGGCACAGTGGGCAAACTGAACACATCCTCAAAATGAGGAATAAAAAAAAAAAAAGAGATGAAAAAGTTCTGAAGGTCTCTCCAATTGAAAGCACGGACCTATGGTGGTTTAGACGAGATGCCTCGAGATGCTTCCACCCATTGCTTTGCCCATAGGAGTGATGTCAGACGGTGGCAGTGGTGGCATCTGCTCAGCACCCATTGAGCATCACCAGCAGCTGCCACAGCTGGAGCAGGAACGGGGCAGGTCCTGGCACCCTTGTCCCATCCCAAAGAACTGTCCCATCTCTTTGGCTGCCCATAGGTGGGGACACACGGACCTCTGAGCACACAGTGGATGCGCAGAACACCCAGCTCTGCACTGATTTCCCTGTTTGTTCATTGAGCAATACTTCCACATTGAGTAACACTTCTTCTCGTGGACGTTGGCTCTCCATTGAATCCTCTGCTCAAAGCGAATCGATGCAAACGAACGCTGCGGAATTATTTCCTCCTCTCAGCATTGTAACTGGATTTTATAGTTAAAAATCATCTCGACGCCGTCGCCATCAGCTGTCCGAGGTTAACAATGGCTGAGACAATCTGACCCAAACACTTGAGGGGTCAAGTGCCCACATTTCAGACAGCACGGTGATGAAGGCTTGTTCACATAGGCTGGGAATTTGGCCAAGTATTTAAGGGTGATTTAATTTAATTGTGAATGATGCAACAGACATATGGCTAGGAAGTTATACGCCAGGAAACATGTTTCCTATAAGTATTTCAGCAGGCAGATGGCACACAATAGTTTTGGTGTAGTCATTTCCCCACCTCCTAAAAGCTGCTATTTTGAACAGAAGAAATAATTCAGTTCCCCACCACGCTCCCAAGACACCAACGCTACTGACCCACAGGACGTGCAGCGTTCGAGGACTATTTCTGCACAAAAACCCAACAAAGAAACAAAACCTTGTGCTCACCTATCCGTTCCCATGCCAAAGTTTCATAGCATGTTCAGCACTGAGCAAATATCGGCGCTTCATGGCGGCTCAACACAATAGGGGAGCAGAGCAGAGCGCCCAGCAGCAGTGTGCAACGCCACTATATATATGTATATATATATAAATTCAGGCAAACTCCTGCCTGCAAGCGCACTTAATGAGTTCCTCGTTATTTATTGCACCCTTGCACAGCTATTGCTTATTCATTTACCCTCAGAGGAGCCATTCCTCAGAGAGAAGCAGCCGAAACAAACCAACAATATCCGTTTTTCGATGCGTAGATTGCGTATTTGCTCTTTAAAAAAACAAAAACAAAACCAAAAACTTTGGGAAATATTAAATGAAATCCGCGGTTGTGAGAACTAAGAAAAGTGATGTATTAAAACAAATCACTTCGTATGATTACTCCACTAAAATCAATACCTTCAAACAATAAGTGGATAGGAAGCGTACACACGGCTGCGTTCGTACAAACCATATGGTGAATATATTCTTTAACAGTTTTATGCCTTAAACTTTTACTTCAAGACTGTTGGTTCAGATCTAATCAAGGCTGTGCTCATTTACTGCCTTCTGTCTGCTCAGCGTTTTGCAGGGTATTACCGAGTCCTTAATCTAGTTTTAAGGGGCAGGCTACAATGTAAATCACACCATTTAAGCGTTTCCCATGGAACTGTTCCCTAGATTCGTATTTTCCACGAGTCAGAGAGAAAAAGGGAGAATCTGCAAAGCCAGGAGCCAACAAAAGGCTTCCCTCCTTGCAAGAGCAAGGGCCTGTGCATGGCTACTGCCTGTAATTTGTTGTCCTCAAGGTCTCGTTTGTGCATTGCAGGAAAACCATCATTTGGATACGCAACGAGCAGCAAGGAGATACAGCGATGCATGAAAGCAAGTAGGGGAGGACAGCGATGAACCAGTCCTATCCCCATCACCATCCATCACTCCCTTGGGACTGCAGCATGGTCTCATTAACCCGGCTGGTCTCACGGACTGCTTTTCATTGCTGTACCATCCGAGCTGCTCCGCTATAATAAACAGCGGCGCCACGAAACGCCGGTAAAAATCGTTAAAGCGTAAGTCTGGTAATTTAGTGCAAAGATTAGCTTCTCCACCCAGATGTACAGCTTGCTGATTGCAATTTATTCCTCACATTTATGGACGGCATATAACTGTGTGTGCTGGATCCACGGCCAGGCTTTCCCATCCATCACGAGGAGCTCCAGCGGTGTGGACGGACAGAAGGACAGAGGTGGGGCTGAAGCTCATCCCAAAGCACAGGGCAGTGGCCTTATAGGGAAAAGCCATCCAAACCTGCATCCCTGCTGTGTCCGGGGGGATTTCTCCAGCGTGGAGAAGTGATGGTATTTCTGGGTGAAGAAACCCAAACGGTGATTATGAAATAAAGGGTTGACTTTTACTCTGAGTAAATATCAGTTAGTGCCAGGTGGCAGCGAAGCATCAGATGAGACATAGAACTCATCAGCAGCGCTGATGAAAGGCATCTTTAGGAGCACTGGGGGAAAAGCACTGGAAAGGGCTCTCATCTCCACCCCGGCAATTGCTGATAATAAAGTGCTGCTGTTTTCTACCTGGCAATGAGGTCCCAGAGGTATGAGCCTCTCTGTTTTTCAAAGGAAGGTTTGTTCAAACACGCAGACAGGAGCATCCCCGCTCATTACCCGTCCTGCTGCCGCTGACCCACCGCACTGGAAGTGGTTGCAGCCCTCATTCAAGTTATCCTTTTGTTTTGATTTTTAAAGTCGTCTCCGCTGTCTTGGAGGGATAAATAAAATGAAACAGAAATCTAAGAGCCGCTTCTGTGGCTGCCTCCTGAAGAGAAGGCTGCAACAGCAAAACTGCCTCAGCTTCAGTGCGAGGTGACCTGAAAAAATGACAGGGCTGTGCTCACAGCCACGAGCACACAGCTAAATTCATACACCACTTACTTATTGATGTGTTTGTACAATAGGAGTGGCTGGGAAGGCTGCAGACTCCCAGGTACCTTCTGATGGCACATAATAAGCACAGACAACACAGACCTACAGTGAATAATAGAACAAAAAGCTTCCAGTAGCACTGAAAATCAAAGTGCATATGCGATCAGTGCTCTCCAGTGAAACCTCCGGGGAAGGGGAGTGAGGGGCATCCATGAGCCTGGGGAGGAGGAGACGGGTGGTACAAAGCAGCTGCATGAAAATCTACACCCCTCTCCCCAGAATATCAGAGTTTAAAGTCATGCATGCTGTTCCACCACACGTGAGAGCTACAGAGCATCTCAGGGAGGTTACTGAAAAGGTCCAATTAAAGTAGAGGCACGGGAGGGACACCCAGGCTGTGGGTACAATCTCAAACCTGTGGTTTCAATACTCAGTATTTTTCTTTTTAGCCCCATCAAATGCATTTTTCCCCCTGTGTTACTGCGTTGGCATCACTGCTGCTGAAAGTCCTGACACCATCAGCTGTCTTGTGAGGATAAGTCTTCTCCAGGATGGGAGTATTTCTGTTCTGTGCCTTTAGGACATCTTCACTGCAAGGATCTCAAGCACTTGTGATGAACAAGGAGCACCTTAATTTCATACAGATAGAATTCAGGGCTCTGCTCAGGGGAACAAGGGGAGGCCAAGGGATGCTGCGGATGGAGCCAAGGGAGATGCTGCAACCCAGTGTAACAGCAGCAGTGCACGCGTGGACGTGCGGGAGCAAAATCTGTCTTCATGAGCAGCCCAGCAGAGTGCAGCATCTCCTGTAACAAGGCTGTGTTTTGCTGTGACATCCCATGCAAGGCAATGGGCACAGCTGTCAGCTCAACGCAGCTTTGGCCAGGGCAGTCAGAGGAGAGAGGCAATTTTCCCTGATGAGGAATACCAGAAATCTGCTTGTTTTTCTCCATCACAAATGTCTCCCCTGACCCCCCAGGACACGGCCCTTTGCACAGCACTTGCAATCTTTGGCAATGTGGAGATGAGAGGCGACGCCGCATCATTAGCTAAAGCGCCGCAGCGACACGGGGCACACGATCAATGCACGGGGCTGAGGCTCCATTACTTATGAGAAATGCTTCAGAGAGCACTTTGGAAACACAAGCCCTCTCCTGAGACCTTTCCGAGATGGCTTCAGATTAATTGTTCCAGGTTTGTTGGTTTGTTTTTATGGAGGAAGGAAGATTTGTTTGCTTTTCCCCTCCTCCCCTGGAGTTCCACCATCATCTTTTCTCATTAGGATGGTGGCAGGAGGTCAATAGAGTGCCCTGTCTGAGCGAGATTCCTCCATCATTGGAAGGGGAAACTTTTAGATGTGATGCTCTCCAAGCCATGCGTCTGATGGCATTTTGTTACCGTGCAAGAGAACAAAGAAAAGCAGAACCCTCTGCACCCCATAGGGGTCAGCCACGCACACACGGCAGCTCTCCACCCTCCCTCTCTCCATCCTCATCACCATTCTCTCCGGTTTTGGGTTTCCTTAATTATTTGGGAATCTGGAGAATAATCTGTTGTCAAATCCCGCAGAACAAATTGAACGTCAGGTTTTCAAACCGCTCTAATAAAGCAGATGGTATCGTGAGCCTGCAAATCTCCTCCCAACCTCAATGCATCTAAACGCTGACAGATTATCCATTAATGGGCAGATTAATCCTCAACAGCAAAAACAGTGGGAAGGAAAATGCATGCCTTTGTCTCCGTAGCAGGAAAAATGAGCTCGCTAATATGTGTGGCTCACGGGAGAGGTGGCCATGGGCTGATGGAGAATCACAGCAAATTGCTTCCCATGCCTTGAACTAGACCAAGCATCTGTAGCTTCTCAGCCACGCTTCTTTTGGGCGTAGAGCCTCCAGTCTTTTTGAAGAACAGCTGGAGAGGTTGAGGAGCAGTGCCCACATGTGCAGGCAGCTAAGAAAGCTTTCAGTCCCTTCCTCCAAACAGATCATAGGATCACAGAATAGCTTGAGTTGAAAGGGACCCCCAAGGATCATCAATTCCAACCCCGCTGCCACAGGCAGGGCCACCAACCTCCAGATCTGGTCATTGTCAACAATCCTGATCATCTCTTTCCCTTCCCACCCCAGATGTGGACAGAAGCCTTTCTGCCCAAGGAGAGATCATTCAGGCTTTGGCTCTCTGCTCTTTGTGCATCTCAATGGCAGCCAGCACTCCTTCACCGGCCATTGTGTGACCAAGAAAAGGATTTTTGGTCTGTGTCAAAAGCACAGCAACCCCTTCTCAATGCTGTCCCCTCCTCTTCCCACTGCTGATTTGCTTGGCAGGTGTGAAATATTAATTGCCTCACATGGGAGCTTGGCTCGCTGTCTGTCGCATTTGACTGAAATATCATTCTCTGCTGCAAATATAATTACTGGGGGTCTGGATTTTAAAAATAGCCTCTTGCCTGTCTGTTAATTAGGAGCCACGCTTTGCTACACAACGAGATATTTTGGTTAATTATAAAAGAGAAAAGGACAAATTTGTCATGTCTTTTGTTTTCGTTGCGCCGTGGCTGCGGTGACAGCGCGGTGATGGACGGCTCTGCCAGCTGCTGTGGGAGGGGGGACAGCCCTGGGGGGGCTGCTTCCTGCAGAGGGGTGCAGACAAAGGAAGGGAAATATCAGCCAGAACCTGGCTCTGCTCTCAAACCTTCCCCAGAAACTGTTTGAAGACCCCCCTGGTTCAAAGCAAGGAGGTGTTCATGTGAAATCTGCTGCTGGGTGCAGTGAACCTCTGCTGCCCATGCTCTGCTGGGGCTGTCCCCAAGGTCACAACACCTCTCTTTTCTCTTGCTAAGAGCTCACAGCAACGGTCAGACACAATTCTGCTTTGTCTCTTAAAAGTAAAGAAGAAAAATGCCATTTCCAAAGCTCCAACACAGAGAATAGCAATGATGAGTTAGGGAATGGTGGATGTGAGTGCCAGCCAACCTCTCCATGGCCTCAGGTGCTTCATTAATAACGTGTTAATCAACCTCCAGAGGAATACAGATCAGCAGGGAAGGACTAAGGTGCTCCATCACTTGAGGATGCACTGTGCTGGACCATCACTGCCATCCCCATGGCCATTGGAGAGAAGAGCACAGGACCAACCAAAGGACCAACCACGTGCTTTGTGCTTATAGAGCATCAGTGCCAATACTTTGCAATAGGATGCACTGATAGAATGTTTTATAATTATTTATGCAATTATCCAGCATTTCAAAGGACCCATGATAACGGCTTAAACTGGAGTTTTAAACAGGCATGATAATTATCCCAGCAATATTGAATGTTGTGCTGTCAAATAATAATGTCATACGTATTAAGAAAGCTCTCAGAAATAGCAGAATAACTCAAGATGAATGACACAAAAGTCCTGTATCCTTCTCCTGAAAACAAAGAGAACTTTGTCTATGGAAAATTAAACACGGACAGAGCACATGTGGAGGTACCATACGTGACAACTGGTAACAAACAGAAGTGAGAGAGGAAAACATCTCTTCAGCCTGGAGCAATTGTGCCAGGATTGCACCCAGGAATAGAAAAGGTTGTCCCTAAAACAGCAGCCTGGAGAGCATCCTGGGGCACAAAGCCCAGCCAAAGCCACTTCTGTGTCACGTTCCCTGTCCCATTCTGCCTCAGTAGCAGCTTCTGGGGGAAACACTCAGGATAATAAGTGTCAGAGCAAAAAAATATTCAGAGAGATTCCAGCCAGCATCATAAAACCCCACTGAATGAGCTGCAGCAACTGTGTGCCTGCCTTCTCCTTCTGCCAACGCCTCAGCAACACTTAGAAGAGTGGCACCAACTTTGCACCCTTGTGATGAAGATTAAAACATGAAGCCCAGTAGAAATCCTTGTAAATTATTGAAGCTGTAGCTCATTATAATGGTAGAAGTGAGCCTTTCTTTTCAGCAAGTGACATGGGAGCAGAAAAATGGCAGGATAATGATGCTCAGGCAGAACAATTATTGCATTGTGATAAAGGAAGGCGAAGTTTATCACTCTGATTACCACCCTGAATTTTTGTGTGCCTGCTGCAGACCCAAGGCATCTCCTTGCAGCAGTCTCTGATGTTCCATTGCTGCAGGTGGGTCTGCCTGGGCAATGCATGGCATGCTGCAGTGAGGACAGCCCAGGACAGCAGAGGCTGCAGCCCTGAGCAAGGAGTGGGTTAACTCCTGCCAGCATTTCTTTCTCCTCTGGGGATGTTTGCATGACACTCTGCCCACAAAGCATGTCAGTATAAAGCACGGTGTAAGAGTGACATAACTTTTATCAAGGGGAAATTTAAGGCTTAACTGCCTTTAAAACGCTGGCGTCACTCACTGCGTGTGCCAGCTCTTTTAGAATATTACACTCATTATATGTAATTCTCCCTCCTCTCGGAGAAATATTAGCATGTACTTTTCTCCCTGTCAATCACTTTCCTGACCTTTGCATCATCAGCCCTCTTTAAGGCTCACATCTCAGAGCCTCTGCTAACGACACGCCACAAAGTCAGCCCTGAAATAGGATTCCCAAACACACAGTGAGAACCTTTTGGGGAATTCAAAACTCAGTGCTGCAGCTCCCTGCCATCACCGGGAGCAGAGCTGTGTCCCAACCTCAGTCTGCAATCAAAAATAGCTCCATCCTTGTGGAGGTGCATTCAAATACATCATCAGAATTCAAAGCCAGTCCATTCACAATCCATCGTCTCTGTGCATAGATTAAGTTTTGGTTTTGTGTCATAGAATCGTCGAATTGCTCAGGTTGGAAAAGACCCTCAAGATCATGGAGTCCAACCACAACCTGACCATCCTACCCCAACTCTAACAACAGCTAAATCATGTCCCTGAGCACCACGTCCAGATGGATTTTAAACACAGATGGTGACTCGACCACCTCCCTGTGCAGCCCATTCCAGTGCTTAACAACCCTTCTGTAAAGAAGTTTTTCCTGATATCCGACCTAAACCCTGGTGCAACTTGAGGCCATTTCCCCTCATCCTGTCAGCAGTGAGAAGAGACCAGCTCTGCTCTGCTGCAGTCAGCTTTCAGGTATTTGAAGAGAGCAGCAATGTCTCCCCTCAGCCTCCTCTTCCCCAGACCAAACAGCCCCATTTCCTTCAGTCTCTCCTCATAGGCCATATTCTCCAAGCCTTTCCCCAGCCTTGCTGCCCTTCTCTGGACCTGCTGCAGCACCTCCATGTCATTTTGTACTGAGCCCAAAACTGAACACAGCACTCGAGGTGAGGCCTCACCAGTGCCGAATACAGGGGCAGGATGACTTCCCTGGTCCTGCTCACCTCACCATTCCTGATCCAAGCCATTGGATGCCATTGGCCTTCTCGGCCGCCTGGGCACACTGCTGGCTCATATTCAGCAGACTGTGCACCAGGACACCAAGGTCCCTTTCTATCGGGCAGCTTTCCAGCCACTCCTCCTGCCTGCCCTGGTGCACAGCTACAGACCAGCACAGCAAACACACACACCTCACAGAGACAGCACATCTCAGACCGCGTACCTCCATCTCCATCACTGTTTCAAAGAGGAAAAAAAAGAGAGAGAGAGAGAAAAAAGGGAGAAAACACCGTAACATCCAGCATTATTTAGATTAACCATCCTTTGGTCGGACGTTTAGGCACGGAGGAGAACACGGGTTAAACCCGCAACGCGCTGCACGGGCCGGGAGCGCCGTCGGGCGCAGCAGCAGCGCCTCCGTGCCGGGATGAGCAGCAGTGCGGGGAGAGCGGAGCACCGACAGAGGGCAGACGGAGCAGCGAGAGGAGCACAGAGCTGAAGCACAGAGCTGAAGCACTGAGCCACGGAGGTTGGAATTGACCCCTCTGGGATGGGAACCCCGCGGGTCCTTCCTGAGTTGGGAAAACTGTGCGTCCCAACAGCGCTCCTCTGTGTGAGGGAAGGCATTTGGTGCAGGTTTGGGAACACTTGTGGTTACAGGTGCTGAAGGAGAGGGAAGTTTCAGTGGTGGACCTCTTGCCCTGCTCCTTATAGTCCCAGGGAGCTGCTGCTTGCACCCAGAGCTGCTTCATGAGCCCACTCAGCAGCGAGGATCAGCTGGCTCTCACACACCTTAGCTCAGCCTTGGTGAGCCCAAAGCCACAGGGTTAAAGCAAAGCAGGTGGAAAGCAAACCTGGTGCAACTCTCCACTGCAGCAGCCCCAGCAAGCCTGGCCCAGAGCCGTGTCACCCAAATTGTGGCTCTCACCCTCCCTGCATGCCCCACACCTTTCTCCCATCCCAGCCACCTACAGCATTTCACCTGGCTTCTTGGTGAGACAACGGCGAGAAGGAAATGAAAAGAAATGCTGTATGGAAATGGGAACCTGTGCCAACGTGGCTCGTGGAGCTCTGCGTGAGGAGCAGCTGTGATTTGCCAAGCCAACCAGAAAATTAAAAAGGATTGTTGTACAAACACGCAGAGGGTGTGTTTAAATGAGTGGTGTGTGCACACATGAGTGGGGTGGCCCCACTTCAGGAGGGACCCCTTTGCACTGCGAGGTGCCTTGTGCTTACCTGCACTGAACAGCAGGGGAGGGGCTGCAGCCCCTTTGGTTCTCCATTCTCCTTTCCCAGGTGAGATGGGAAAACTCAATGCATTACAGAGCATCTCTGCACCCCATGCCTGCTGCTCTCTGGGGATCTTCTTCCATTTCTATCCCACCAGGCCTGAATGCATTTCTTGCTGAGGGTTAGAAGAATTCACTTACACTCTAATTTAATGAAGTGTCTTAGACGTGGATTTAATCACAGCATTAAGGTAACGGTCACTGCATCCAAGCTGATGATTGCAAACTTCTTTCCTGAGCAGGCAGCTCTGCTGCATCCTTATTAATCCAAAAAAAAAAAAAAAAAAAAATCACATCCATATTAATCACTCTGCAGATTATTGCTCCGCTCATATTCATTACCAACCAGTTAATCCCCCAGCACTGGTGTATTACCTTCCACCAGCTGCCTCCACGCTGCTCAGCTGCAGATGGAGAAGGATTCTGTGCTGTTCCAGAGGTGTGGGGCTGGGGGGTGAGCTCTGTGCAGAGCCCCCACTCAGCTGATGGATGGTTTGCATGAATGAGGGCTTCGGGCGATGCCTGCAATCAGCACAGAGCTGGGAGCCTGTGTAGGCAAGGAGAGCACCGTGCACAAAGCGATGCTTTGATTTATCTCCTGGAGTGGATTTGAGCATTTCTGGGGCTTGATCTTCCGCTTGCTTTACTTCTGCTGGCCTTCAGCCACCTCCCTCCTGGGCAGGGTGATGGTCCTCTGACCTGCGTTTGTTGAAGGCCACAATGCAGTGTGTATGAGCACAAGCAAAGCACGAGGTCTGTGACCCAGCCCATACAGCCCTGTACAGCCCCAGGCCATGCCTTTGTGCTGAGATGCTGGGTTCCTGCTGCAAGAGTCAAGCAGACGTCGAGAGAATGGTTAAAAACTCATGCAAAAGCTCCTGAGATCCTCTCCTTTGTGAAAGCTGAACATAGCCAAAAAAAAAAAAACAAAAAACCCAACAAAAAACCCTTACTTGTAAGCATTTCTATTATCTCCTCAAAGCTCAGTCCCACTGAGTGCCCTCAGAGTTTAATGAGACCTCCCAGCAATGGGTAAGGGATGGCAAGGAGCATCCTTAGAGATTCTGGAGAGGAGAAAGGCAGATGGGTTGCACTCACAGTGCCTGCAAGGAAGCTGGGAGTGGAGCACAGGGGGAGAATTCTCTCCACTGAAGGAGTCAATGGAGAACATTGATTGCTTGGATACGCCATGGGGTTGCAATGCCTCCAGCACTGGGAGCACAGCAGATCCTGCAGCTCCTCCTGAGGCTGAGCAGAGCAAAGGAGCAAAGCCATCACAGTGCGAGTGCGTTTTTCAGATGGTATCAATGAACCTGGCTTTGTTTTAACCAGGCTGCAGGGCAGAGAACTCACATTCCATAGCCCATAGTCGTGGGGGAACCTCCTGCTCCCTTCCCAGCTCTGCTCCGAGGGGAAGGAGGTGTGGGGTGGGCTGGGAGCACTGGGGAGGACGCACATATGGCCCCACTGGATGAAAAGAACAGCAGTTTTACTGGGGAGATAATAGGACCTGTTTATAAATCCCCGACCGTTATTCCTGGTGCTTGCTCCCCAGACAGGAAAGCCCATTTCCAGGAGCACTAAGGGTGAAATGGCAGTCATAAAGCGCCAGCAATCAAACGTGAAAAGAGCAGCCCAATTCATTAATAGCGAGACAAGCTGATAGAGACATTCTTAATTATCAGATATTACCGTGGAGTTAATTCTTACCTGAGTTGCTTAAGCTTGGCCATCCTTCCCTTTTCTTTGACGTTTTGCCATAGGGCAGCATGGAACATTTGTAATTAGATTCCCTCTCTGGAGCTAATTATGAAGCAACAATAAAAATGGAGTGCTTTCCATTTTCACAAGTATTATTTTGAACTAAAACCAAACCCTCTGCCTCGACTCTGGTATCTGTAATTTAACACAAAACCTGGGATATAAATAGGAACATTCACTCTGCATTATGCCACACATCTATTTTATTTTGTACTGTAATGCATTCACATTATTTTATATGCACAAACCTGGACAACCATATCTACACATCTATGTGCATCCCAACCAGGACCAGCAAAGATTCCTTTGTCTGCAGAGACTTTATGACTTTTTGTTCCATGGATATCTGCCTATAGGGAAAGGTTTAGCCCCAAAATTCTGGATAGGGAGTGCAGAACAGCAATCAGCATCTCTGGCAGTCTGATGGGAAGCACTTGCTGCTGAAGAAGCAAAACCTATGATTAAGCAAAAGAAGTGCCATTCTGGATTGTTTTCACCTTCAGAACCAGGGACTGTTCAGAGTTGGTATCTGTTGGACACGTCTCACTGTCTGCCACCCATAACTCAAAATAAATTTCCATTAGCAATGAGTTAGCCACTTCCATCTAACAACCCCACGCATGCTTATTGGAATAAAAAGCAATAGATTCCTGTGTTTCCTATTGCCCATTTAGGATAACTGTCTGGTTGCATACAATTACATGTCACCCTCTAGCTAAGCATCCACAGAAGAGAAAAGACGCTGGAATTTAAACAGGTCAAAATTAATGCCATGACTGCAGTTGATAATTCCAAGCGTCACTTCCATTAGCTCATCTTGATAACCAGGCTGGAAAAGCCAGCTCCAAGACGTCCAAACTCCTTCCCACTACTTACAGAGTGATGGTAATCTGCAATCAATAGGCCAATCCCGTCTGGAGGGGGAAATAAAGCTGGAACTGGGGCAGCTCCTGAGGCTGGGGGTGATGCCAGGCTCTTTGGGAGGAAGACCTGAGGACCACAGCCTCAGCCCAAGCCCAGGGATCTGTTCCAGCAGTGCCTCCCAAAGTGCTGTTTGTGGTTCTACCTTCTCCACATTGGACATGGGAATTGACTGAGGGCTCTGAGCCATCTGCATTTTATATAACCTTTATTAAGCATCACTTGACCTTGTCAGTGCCGATAAAGCCCTGGGAAGTGCATGCCAGATAAAATGTAGTTTTAATTGAGTATACTTATTATATTAAATATATTAACAGGGCGCAGACGAATACAAATGACCCTCTGTTTAATGCTTTCGATTCACGTCGAAATTCCTTTTGACTTTGAGGAGCTGAAGGAGTCAATCACGTTCCCAGGGGGCGGAAATGGGTCCTGCTGCTGCCACCAGCATCTCTGCTACAGCACAGGGTGAGTCAGAGCAGGTCTGAGCATCCCTGGGGCTCCTGCACGTCACTTCCCCTCCTGCAGCCTTTTGGAAAGCTCTGGGTATCTCACTTCATGTTTTCCCATTTAGATTAACCCAAAGCACAAATGAAAAGCAATTGTCTCCTCCACTATTTTCCAGCTCTGCAAGACATGCACGAAGTCACTCCATCCCAGCACCTCCCAGTTCAGCTCAAACAGCTGCAGCTGGGGCCATGGAATGGATCTGCAAAGGCTGAGCTCTGCTGGCTCAGGTGGCAGCAAGCAGGACGCGGCCCAGCTGCTTCCTAGCATTCGTGTCAAGCTTTGCTCTCAATGTGAGGAAAATAAGATGAAATGACCTGCCTGAGGAGCAGGCTGTCTCCCTGACATATTTGCATTAGCTTCAAATAGGAAGAGCTTCCCATCAGCCTATTAGCACTGCACTAAAACAAGCGGGCTCGGTGTCAAATGGCTGAATAAAACCACATCTCGGGGCAGCACTGAGCTCCCCGCTGCGAGCCGCCTCCTGCCTTGGATTTATCCTTTCAATTACCTCATTTAAAAGGAAGAAACGAAGCCCCTTCAGAAGAAGCGGTGAGGCCTCTTGTTTGAGATCCCCGTGTTTCTTTTGCAGCCTTTCCTTAAGGGTCTCTGTTTTTCTGCCACTTATCATCATCCGGAGTAATTTGGGGCTGTTAGAGAAAGTTCGTTGCTGTAATTGCAACCATATTGGTCATTAAAGTTGACAGACAGCTGCTGGAGAAGTCACTTGCTGATTCCTACCACTCAGCAGATGCCTCTCAGCATTTGCTCAAACGTTAGCTTGAATTTATGAAATGGAAGCAAACGCGTTTTACCGTGAGGACCGATCGTCTCAATGGGGAAAGAAATGAAGAACCCACCTGATTTATTGGCAGACACCATTTGCATGCTCCTTCCCATCACTTTAGCACTGCCGAATCCGGATCCTGCATTCTCTGTCCCACGCAAGGAAAGCTGCACTGAGGAGGGACCCCTCAGCCCTTCTGCTGCCTTCTGGATGACCATCGAGCGCTTCTCACCCCCACCTTCCTGAAGACATTGAGCAAAGGTACTGCAACCCTGCAATGAAGGATCTGAAAAAGCAGAAAGGGAGCCAAAAAAAGCCCCCTCCCATGGTACCATGGACAAAGCTCGGTCCCACCGACCCCCATGAGCCCACCTGCACCCAAAGAGCATTCTCACCTCATCACAGCAAAAGTATTTCCTGCTGCAAAGGCAGAACAACTGCTACACAGCACGTGGCAGAACAGAAGGACCCACTCATGACGTGCTTTTTGTTGTTGTTTTTTTAACCAGTAAACTTTATTTATATATAACAACAGTACAAAGTGAGTCCTTGGCTTGCAAAATAGGAGTGTTTCATATTTACAATAGGTACACAATAATATATTAGAATAATAACAAAACCCCCTTTTTCCTTGGAACATTTTTTAAATACTTAAACTTTCTTACATTTTTCTTTTTCCACAGCACTTGTAAAAACAACAACAAAAGAAAAAACAACCAAAAAACAGACAATCATCTTAAAAAAAAATATAATACAGAACTCCAGTGTGTCAAGTATAACGGGAGGGGAGGAACCAGAGAACAATAAGGTGGAATGGGTACGGATACAAATCCATTCGTTATTCCTGCCAACACACAACCCCTAGAAATGGCATTATTTACTGTAAGGAGCGGGGCAGAAAAAAATAAAAATCTGTTCCACGATCGATACCTCTACATTCTATGACATTATGGGGCCTCGTTTCTGGGGATCCCAGAAGTTTTAGTACCTGTGTGTTCCCTCCCCTTTGGAGGCCCAGAGTTTGGGGCACTGTCCATGCGACGGATGGACCCTGCAGATCTGAGTACATCCTCACTCACTGCAGGAACGCACATTTTTTCATTATTATATTCCACTTTTAGAAAGGAAGAAGGAGAAGGGGGTGACACGGGGACAAGAACAAGCACACAGACACTGCCGTGCCCACAGCATGGCCACAACACCTGCCACCCCATGCCACCCTGTGCCAACCCATGGTGCCATGTGCTTTGAGCAGCGCCTTCCATGAGGAGAAAATCCCTTTGAGGACTTCCATCCTCTTCCCCTCTAAACCCAAACCACACTGAAATCATGCACTCAGGGTTGCTCAGCCCAGTGGATCCAGAACGCATCTTCTTCACGGCGCACACCAACATCCTTAATCTCATTATTTTCCCATCCAGTGTCCAGCTAAAATAAAGTCCTGCCTATGTGAGAGCAGGACAGCACAGGGGTGATGCGGGGCTCTCACCAAGGACACATCCATGGCTCTCCCAGCTCACCTAGCACGCATCCACAGGCAGGGCAGCAGCTCCCTGCCTCAATGGTTCACTAACTGTGGCACAAATACCATTCCCAAACTGGATGGCAGAAGCTTTGTGGCATTTTAATGCATCTTTGATGTCAATTAACCATCCCTGAACACTTTTTTCTTTTCTCCAGGGTACAGCCACTCACGAGTTCTCATGATGCCCTCGCTTGCTCCACTCGGTCCATTTTGAGCTGAGCACTGGGAATGGAGTGGAGAGAGACCAGCAGGCAGGAGTGGGGCTGGGTGAGGACTGGAGGCACTGGAGCATCCCAGGATCCCACTGAGGCAGTGTGCAGCTCAGTGCTCTGAGCCTTGGACTGACAGCAAGGACTTGCACTGAGGTCAGCATCACACAGAACACAAACAGAGAGCATTACGTCCTCTTGCTATTGGCTTCCACGTGCCCACCCAAACTGCTGGGTATGTTAGGACGTTTTTGATGAGGTCCATTTCAAGGCAGGGTGGATAATTTCTGCAGGACCGGGCCATTTTTAAGACAGAGTGTTGAAGGCACTGCTGTGATGGAGGTCTCTGGTGGCTCCGCGCCGGGCAGCTGCGCCTGCCAACCCCACGTGTCCCAGCACCGTGTGTCCCATCCCCGCTGAAGGCCCCAAGGAGTCCACAGCAACCCAGCTGTTCTGATGTGTTCTGCCCTCCTTTAAGCATAAATCCATCCCTTATGGCACAGAGGGGACTGCACCTCTGCACGGTGCTGGGTATTCCACAGCAGGGCTCCTGCAGAGACGAGCTTGCCTGTAAGTTAGACTCTGGTATATGGGCTTTTAATAAAGGCTTTCAAGGTGGAGAAGCATTTGATTAGCACCTTGCTCCCCCTTGGAGTGGGTGCTTTGATAGTACATGAGCAGAAGATTAAATGGAATTATTTAAGCATTGACACCAGGCAGAGAGATTCCAGAAAGTGACGTCTCCCACTTTGATGTCAAAATACCTGAAACGAAGTGAACCACAACACCAACAGCCCCGCAGGAGGAAGGGGCCACAAGAGAGAGCTGAAATCATTTCATCTAAGGCAAAGTCACTGCCCCTCCTGACCAAACATTGAGTCCATTTGCTGCAATGCAGAGGAAATGCCCTTTGGAGCTTTTCAGTTTCCTCTCCAAAGAGTAACTGAAGAGTTGGATGCAAGCAGGGCAATAGATTACAAGTTCTTTGCCCCAGGGGGATATGTTGCTTCATCCCATGTAACTGACCATGAAGATCCATAATTCATGGCTACCATCACAAGTAGATGCTCAGTGGTTTATCTACAGACTACTCCTTCCAGTCAGCACCATGCTGCTTCTATGCCATCCTCCTGATGCCTTCATGGTGATGGATGAAGAGCTATTCCTGCTGCCTTCCTTGGAAGCCACTCAGACCTCAGTACCCCACTGTTCTGCAAAGAGCTCCTCTTGGTTTCCCTGTCCTCCTCAGCTCCATGCAGCCTGGCCAGGAGACAGGGACCTGGCTGTGCAAAAGCCTCATGGAGAGATGGGCAGAAAGCAAAATGCAGGCTGTACGGCAGCACAGCCAGCAGCATCCAGGTCTTTGCTTTGGGTAGTCATATTTTATCCGTCCCACAGAAATAACTACTTAGATTAATATTTAGAAGTGTTTGGAAACCATTTCGAGTGCTGCAGAGTACCATAAGGATTTGGTGAACAGTCTGAATATGAATACTCAAAGCAATGACCACAACAACATACATCCTTCCTACACCTTTCTCTGCATCTCTCCCATCTCAGAGCCTCCCATCACGCAACCCAGGCTGTGCTGCACGAGGACTTCCTCCACACTACCAACTGGACCCAGAAAAATGCACAGAAGCAAGTGGGCTCAGCAAAGGGTCGTTATAACACTGAGTTTCCTGAGATGTTTGGATGCACGTCAGCTCCTCCTGCTGGCCCTGGGACCTCAGCCCACAACAGGAGCCACCTCACTCCTGGTGCTTACAGAAATTGCTTTTCTTTTGCTGCACACAGCAGACCGAGGTCCAGACCACCCCACCTGGTGACTTATGGTGCAGCTCCACAGCATCGTGCTCAAATATCCCAAACATCCAGCGTGCTGCTCCTTGGCAACTGGGAAGAAACAGCCTCAGGAGGGACTCTGCTGCTGTCAGCTCCCATGGTTGATGCCTCTCTCCCCATCAGGTCCAATGGCCCTGTCCTCCCTGTTGCAGCCTGCGCAGATATCAGCATTTATCACAGAGAGAAATATTTACAGCGCTCCTTCCCATCCTGGCACTCTACAAAGGGACACATAAGCTTTGGTGTCTTTTAAAGAAATAACACTCACAGACATTTGCCCATCACTGGCCACAAGAAGACGTGCCATTGGGCCAGCGAAGAACGGAAGGTAACGACAAGACGCTTGGACAGACACACGGACAGCAGCTGGCACTGATAGTGCTGCCTATGGGTTTCCCTTGTCTAGAGCAGAGATTTCTTTCCCTTCCTTCATGGAAATGAAAGCCATGGGCCTGCCCCGTGGGTGACATCACCTATGATCCCGTGCTTCTCTGGTCCGCAGTCAAACAGAGAATAATAAACAGCATCTTGCCACAGCTCGGCATTTCAAGTATTGCTCACTGTAAACATTGGGTTTGGGGTTGGTTTTACTGCAAGAACCACGGACAGCTCCACTCTGCTCCTGCCATGGCTGCAAGAGCACCGCATTTCAACAGGATCCTTCTGCATTCAACAGTAAATGAGATTTAAAATATATAGATATATAGAGAGACACTATATAAATACATAGATAAAGCTGGATTTCAAGACAAGTTGGATGATCGGATGGTTTTGCAATTCACAACAATTTCCTTCTAGTGCCTACGGGTTACTCAGCCACTGAACTATTTCTGGCTAAGCTGCTATTTTGCTTGTGTGGATAGGTGTGGTGCAAACTTGTGCTCATATTTTTTTATAAGATCCCAACAAGACTGCTGTCTTCCAGACTTTCCAGTTGGTGTAAGAGTCCATTTGCAGATGCCTGAGCACATCCTCGGGGCGTGGCAAGGATGGGATCAGGACTGAACCTGGCTGCCAAAGTAATCTCTGTGGCTTTTGTGGGTTTTGTTTTGTTTCTTTTTTTTTTTTTCCTGCTTTTTTCCCTTTTTTCTTTTTCCTTTTTTTTCTTCTTCTTTTTTTTTTTTTCCCAAAAACACCTTTAAATAAAGTTTTATTTCCTAATATACATCAGACGATTTTCATGCAAAGCAGCAGTCATGGACACATCCAGACGTTGCAGGTTCTACCTTTCCATGAATACCAGAAGAAGCGATCCACCTTGAGTTGACGCTGATTGCGGTGCTTTGTCTTCTTGATCTTTCTGCCTTTTCAAACCAGATCCCATGTGATTTTGAGCGCAGCCAGCCCCTGGGCCATCCCTGCTCCCCTTGATGAGCGTGGTTGTTGGGGTGTGCAGTGCCTTTCTGCTTGTTCTCCCTCTGAATCCCCATGCGTCCGTGCCATGCTCTCGCCCCTCGCTGTCCGTGTGCACTGCAGCCTTCCTTCAGCTCTCAATGGACATGGCACCAATGAGTTGCTCTACTTTGTATGCCAGACGCTGCCTCCGTGCCTGTTCGTCCTGCTCCAAAGCCCCAATGAGCTGACACAGAAAGAAAAAAGAGAAAGAAATCAGTGAGAGAGCACAGGGTGGGCAGGACTGCAGGGTAGGAAGGCGCGAGTAACATGGAGCATTGATGTGCTTCAAGGGACAGAAAGAGCCAGTGAAAAACACCAGATAGATCAAGTCCTAGGATGGCAGGGGAACATTTCCCAGAGTACCAAAATGCCCCCTGTTTCCTCAGGAGTAGTTGACAGCGAGAGAAATTGGGATGGAGCAGTGTGGCCAACACTCCCTTAGGATGTGCAGCCTCTGGGGTTCTCCACTGATAATAAATCCCTCAGACTCACTCCAATAGTTCTGTATTGGAATATAATTCTTCAGTAACAAATGGTGAAGCAGCGCAGTGAGCACCCAGCCGTGCTCCTCTGCTTGCTTGGCTGCTCAGTGCAGAGCCCTGTACCTGGGGCTCCACATTCCTCGTCTCATTTAGCATGAAAGTTATGGGATTTTAAAATCTAATTGGAAAAAAGCTACAGTATTGTATCACAAATGCATACATGCAATTAAATGACAAAACCCTTTCTTTTAATGGACATAATTGCAAAATAGGTTCTTCTTGCACTGAAATGAAGGGGTGGAACAGATGGTGAGAACTTGGTTTCAAGCGAAGCATTCATTAAAGGAGCTCAGGCTGCCAGGAATTCTGTGCAAACAGGAGTGAGCACCAATGCACCAGGGATTTGTACTATGCTGTTCCCAAAGGACAGAGGACATTCAGGGGGAGTTTCACTGGGTCACGATGATTTTTTTTACTGCATTTAGGAGCAAGATGCACCGTGCCAAGGCTGAGGAACTGAGTTGCTCACCCAATATTTCAGCTATCAATTCTCCTGGGACAAATGCTACAGAGCAGGATCTGAGCCCCACTGCGCACAAACAGAACAGATGTGGGCAGCAGCCATACAACCTACAGCCATGCTGCAATGAGGGGAATGTCCCCATGTCCCCTTCCCATGGGCACCCACCTCCTCGCTGTATTTGCTGACGTAGGAATAGATCTCGTTGAGTGCACTCAGCATGTTGAACTCAGCTGAATGCAGACGTGACTGCTCAGCCAGGTATGCATTCATGTCCTGGTCGCTGATGGCTGGCAGCTTGGCAATGTCTGCATAATACCTGCAGGAACCAAAGGTTCGGTGAGGAGCAGGGAGGATAAAATACCCCCTCTTCTCCTTGGGATCTTATCACTGGGATGCTATGACTCCAACCTCTCCGCCCGGTTCCTACCTCTCCACCCAGCTCTTGTAACTGGGGATGTCCTTGGCGTACAGCAGCTTGTTGGATGGGGAATCCTTGCCCAGGCGGTGCTCGGAGGTGGAGCATGAGTCCATGAAGGTCTGAGCCACAACTGAGAGGCAGGCATCCGTGATGCTGCCTTTGTGGATGTCAAAGACGAACTGCGGGTTTTTGATCACGTTCACCCAGAAGCGGAGAGGGAGGCTGCAGGGAAACCAAGAAACAAAACTGGATGTTAAGAAAAGCCTGAACAGATCCTTCCTGTGCTGTGTGTTCCCTCTGTGGTGGTCGAGGAGTAGGGCTGAGCCTGGGGAAGTGTGGTCACCTCTGTGCCCATCGCTGGCTTTGTCCCCAAATCCCAAGGCCTTCACAATCAAAGGGGAATTATTATTCCTTTTTTCTTTGGCTGTACAGCAGGATCAAAAAAGCAGCTGCTGCCTTCTATTACCTTTCAAGTCTTGGCTCTCTCCATTCAACTATGCACAGAGGGCTGCAGCCTTAACTCTTGCTGCGCTGCGGGCCAGCAGCTCAACTGCACTCTGCAGTGTTCACCCCTCCCCTCCATCGCATCAGCTCTGTCCTGCAGCTCCCTCTGCTCTGACCTCCTCCAGCAGCCTACGCCTCTCTCCATTCTCCAGAAAAACTCTGGCATTGCTACTCTGCTCCATTCCCCCTCTGCTCCATTCCCCAGCAACCCTGCAGCTATCAGGACAGAGCCCTGCAGGGTCAGAGCCCACATGTGGGTCAGAGCCCCCAGCGGTGCCAGCGCAGAAACCCCCACCCCATGGTGCTTTCTTTGTCACTGCTTCAAGAAGACTCATCTCTATTTGCGATTCGAACGTTTTTATCCTAATAACTCCTTCTGATGCTTTCAATAAATTGTTTTTTGCTCCCCACTGCCTTAGCAGGGAATGCAGCTTTTGCAGACGCGGTGATTAGAGGCTTTTAAAGCCATGCGGGACTTGGGGGAATGCACAAAGTCTTCAGGGAACAGCCATTTGTTGTGGGCTTTTTTATTTTTTTCCCTCTCTTGCAGAGGTAAATTTCCAACCCACAGAGCTTTTAATCCTAAAATAACAGCAGAGCAGAGCTGTAATAGCTCCATTGTTTGGGGAAGGCTAAGCTCATGGCTCAGGATTGGCACCCAGAGCCCCATCTGTGCGGGACAGCAGTGCTACTGAAGGGGTCTGCATGGCTCCGTGCTGCATTTATGCACTGGGGCTACAGCACCGTGTTGCTCCAGCCCTTCCCACAGCTCTCCCATCTCTTTTTCCCCCACCACAACAGCCACATCTTACCAATTGCTCTTCCATGTGTGCCGTACATCTGTGTCGTGGATGCCGTGCTTGTCTGCCTGCTCGTCCAAGAAGTCAAACATGTACTTGATGGCCAAGGGGAGCGCGCTGCCGCGGTGCACCGTGCTGAACAGCGTCTCAAAGAGGTCATCCACAAACTTCTGCAGCGTGCCCTGATGGGAGCAGCATGGCAGCTTTTGTTTTTTTGGGGTATGGGATTTTTTTTTTCTTTTTTTTTTTGGTGGGGGATATTTTGGGATACGCCTGCTTGGTGGTTGCTAAGTTGAGTTTGATGTTAGAAACTGCTGTTGCATAAGTACTCCAATTTTGGGGGCTTTTCTGTATCCAACAGTAAAACATATGTATGGGGTTTTTATACCACTGAAAGGAAAGTGAGCTTGGTTAAGTTGCTTTATTGTTATTTCACAGAATCACAGAACGGCCAGGGTTGGAAGGGACCTCAAGGATCATTAATTCCCAACCCCCCTGTCACATCAGGGCCACCAACCTCCATATTTGATACCAGATCAGGCTGCCCAGGGCCCCATCCAACCTGGCCTTGAACACCTCCAAGGACGGGGCATCCACAGCCTCTCTGGGCAAACAGCTATTTAAACAGCTCAGTTTAGAAACTGGGCTTGCACTGCTGATAAGGGGGAAGCATTCATAAACTCAGGGGTAAATTTGACGGTTGGAACTGGATGATGTTTGAGGTCCCTTCCAACCCAAGCAACTCAATGATTCCATGGAAATGAACCCCCAGGGCATGACAGGGGGCTGAGGATCCCCAGTGACCACATGGACATCCCTTCTTGGGCATCTCCCAGGCAAGCTTAGCACACCATTTACCTTCGTAGCCAGCAGCCTTGTCAGGTAGATCTCGGACACCATCTTGCTGCCTCGGTCTCCCTCCTTCTGGTCTCCATGGTCGTGGTTTTTCACCAGGTGCCAGACTTTGACGCCGCTCTCCAGGTCTGGGGTGATCATGGGGGCTCGGGAGCGCAGGCTGTCGGGGCTGCCGGTGTAACGGAACGTGGAATCTGGGTGTGAGAGGAGAGGGCACACTCAGTGTACTGCCTCCTTCCATCTGCCTGCCTCTGCTCAGGGATGGCACTGCTCTTGTCAATGCCAGAATCATCTGCTCTGATTTTTTTGCAGGGCAGTGGAATGCAATACCGTACAAAATGGAAGCATTTGCCAAAATACGCCGTGTGTTTATAAACAAAGCACATGTTGGTCTTCACCAACCACAGAGTCCCCCAGTCTGAAGCCTTTCTCCTTCTGCACTCAGATGTGAGGCTTCTCCCCCTGTATTTTCATCCCTTACCTGCAACACAACAGCTCCATGAGGGATGCCCCATGCCTCCCAGCTCATGCACGCAACACCATCTGCTCCCAATACCAATATTTTGTGCATAGTAGGAGCAGAAGAAATGGTTCTTCATTCTGAGGCTTTCCTAGAGCAACCGGAGCTGGATTCTGATCACAGAGCCTCATAGAAGCAAAGAGCAGAGGCAATAGGATCCACCTTACTGGCATGGAGACCAAGAAGGGATGAGGGATATGGAACTTCCCAAGCGATGTGCTACCCTGGACATCTAGCCAAGACAAGGTGCTAACAGCTCGGTGAGGCCAACATCAGTCATGCACTGCTCATTGTTTGTACTCTCACTGAATTCTTTTGTTCTGTGGGAACCTCATGTGTTTTCCTAAGTTGAGCCTTCAGTTTGCTGCTTGCCCTTCCCAGCAAGAGGAAGGAGATCAATCATAAATCAGCCAGGGGAAGTGTGCAGCTCATTACAAAACTAGCTAGATTTTCATCCCTGATTAGGGCTTAGATAAATGAGTACTCCAACTGATATAATTAAGGAGACAGACAGGGGGACGGCTAAGGAAGCATCTAGTAATTCTATTTTTAAGCGTAGCTCTGTACTGATATATAATGGGGAAAGTAAATAAGTATCTCATTTAAATTCTGTCGGCGCAATTAGAAGTATTAATCTTAACGTGAGGAATGATAATTCATATTGGTGGCTCACAAAGGCTTTTTCACGTGGCAGAGATCGATGAGCCCTGAGGACTCCGTGGTGTGACCTGGCTTTGGTTTTCCCATCCCCTGCAGAGCAAAAGCAGTGGGCTCCAGTCGTGTTGTGCTGCCCAGCAGAAACGTTCTGCACCACAAAGCCTGACTAAGGGCTTTCCTGCAACAAGGATGCCCAGTTTGAGAGAATAAATCGTTTGGGGAGCTATAACCAGGACAGGGAGATGGGTTTGCCAGGAGCCCCCTGTTCTGCAGAACGCTCTGCACAATGCAAGATAATGAGAGATCAGCGCGCTAGAGATTTTGCCACCGCTGCCTTTTATGAAAGTATATTATTACCATTATTGTGGATTTAGCGCTATAAATGCACACCTGGCACCTAGCAGACTCATTTATTCAGACCGTGGAGTCTTTAGGGACCATCTGCAAAGTGCCTTAACCATGCTATTATGCAAATAAACAATTCCCAGGAGCGCGAATGCTAGCGCATCGAGTTCACACTGCTGTTACCATTTCTGACCCATTAGCTGAGATGTCGGGATCCTCCACTTAGAGGAAGAATAGATGAAGGAATTGTTATTTTCTCCCTCCCCTACAGCCCTGCTTACAAGAACACAGTCTGCTCTCTTTGCAGACATGTGCTGTGGTTGATGGCTGGACTTGATGATCTCAGAGGTCTTTATCAACCTCAATGATTCTATGGTTCTATGTGCAGCACCCTCCGAGCCAAAAGCCATTCCCAGGGCCTTCCCCAGACCCACGTTCCCAAGGGCTGCTCATGATGCGCTCCTCGGTGCTTCCTTTTCCCCCCTCAGATTCGTAGACTCATAGAATGGCTGAGGTTGGAAGGTACCTTAAAAGATCATCTAGTTCCAATCTCTTCCATTGCTCCTTTCTGCTGTTCTGCTCACAGATGGAAAAGCCTTTGCAAAAAAACCAGCAGCCAAGCACATTTTTCTGTTTGGCACACAAGTGCAGTCTCCTTTTTGACAGCGTGCTGCAGTTCTTTGGGGGCAAGCTGCTGCTTTTTTTGCACCTGATTCTTTCAGGTGCTGCCCTCACCCAAGGCAGCCTCTACACCCACCAGGACACATCCTTGTTTAAAGCAGCTCTGCTCCTCACCATATCTGCTGATGGACGTGCGGGAGATGCTGGCGGAGGCAGGGATGTTGTAGGAGGAGGTCTGCTTGGGGACCAGAGCCACAACGGAGCGGTCTGACACCTGGGGAGGGGAGAGAGAAGAGGTGAGCCAGACAATGCAGGCAACAGAAATGCTCGGGGCTCAGGTTGGCACAGAGCTGATGACACAACGCTTGGTTCCTTGGGTCAAGGAGAAAAGTCTTGCTGGCAGCCCTGGGCTTCTGGTGCTGAGCTCCATGCTGGGTCAGAACCTTAGGAGCAGAGATCAAAGAAAAGCAGTGATAAATCAAGGGACAGACAGAAGATTGCTTTGGTCATTCTGATTTAAGATTGCGTTTTATGCAATAAAAACGGGAATCTCAAGAATTGTTGTGATCCAATTAAAGTAACAATGCAGAGGGAATAAAACAGCCGTGATAATGTTATGGGCCATAAAACATTCCTATTAAACCATTTTTTATTTTAACAATTTTTATGAACTTTAGAAGTTTGATTTACAGCCCACCATGTCATACTGCCATCTTTCAGGGGTATTAAATCGTCCATCCCTCTGCTGCACCAGAGAGGGAATTAAATGCTGGGAAGTCCAACCATAAATGAACATTAATGCTAACAAGGTTTGGTTATGGCAGACTTTAGTAGCCATGTTTAATTTTATCCTCCCTATAAATCCAACAGCCACTGGGTGTTTCTTAACACATTTCTGTTAATTAAGGACCTGTGGGTCTCATGGGAATCTCTGCACCCAGCACTGCCTGCAGCACAGCTCCTGCACCACAGCCCTGCTGCGCATTACGATGAAGTTTCAGGCAAATGGGTGTTGTTATTATTGCTAACGAGAGTGGAAATAACAGCCACTTGTGTTCCACAGCACAGAAGTGAGATACTTCTGAGCAAAACACTCCCAACACCTTTCCTATTTCCTCCGCTGCTCCTGCCTCGCTTCATCCAATTTATTAAGTCAATGGAACGAACAATCAGCGGCCGTGTTATTATCCAGGGGTGTCATTAGCTGCCACTTCAGCTCAGCTCCACCTTGGAAGCTGAGCACTGGGATGCAGCCCGGGGTGGGGACAGCAGAAGTCCCCATGCCCTGAGCACTCCCACTGCCTGAACCCAGGGTGCAATGGCTCAGCCACAAATCCTGACGTACAGAGCAGTGTCTTACAGAACACAAGCTCCTTTTCCACCTTATTCTGCTGCTGCCACGCTGCCGTTAAACCTAGCTTCAGAAATATCCTGATTCTTCCTTCCCCCAGCTGGAAATATGCCTTCAGGAGAGGAAAGATGGAGCTGGGCTGCCACCTCCGTGCCACCTCCCAGCAAGATGCAGCCCCAGCAGCTCCATGGCCATATCCTCATTTCTGCACACTCCTTCCCTCTCTGCTTCTAATTTGTCATTTAAAGCAGTTTTCTAATCTCTCAGCCCTTCCAGGCTCCCGGTGCCTGACAGGTACTCATGCTCTGCTGCCTCCTAGTTAACCCTGCACGAGCCACTGTAAATCATTCAATATTAAATTCAGGGTTTCATTTTTCTTCAGTAGAGCCACACAGGGTGGGATTCTCCCACGGGGTTTAATATGCACAAACCAAAAGGACACTGCATAAACGTAATTCAACGTGGTTCAAAAGCTCCGGAGACTTTAGCAAAGCACTACACCTATTTAACCCATACGCCTATTATAAAAATGAAGAAATAAGCAGCAGGCCTACAGCTCTCTGTATAATTCTATAAAGTGGCTCAAAAATATTACAGAGGGTGAAAATACCCTTTTAAATCCAACCCGGTTTTTGCATCCCACGAAGAGTACATTTTGCCAATTGAGGCAGATATATAGTGGGTTGTTTTTCTACCAGCCTAAACACATAGAAAATGAAATATGTATGTATATAAATCTAGAAATCATCTCTCCAGTCCTTCAGAAACCAGCGACAACCTCCATCCCCTTCCTGCAGCTCAAAGCACAGATGTGCTGTATGCCACTCGCCCTTCCCTGCTGCCCTGCAGCTCCCCATGCTCTGTGCCATGCATTTTCTGCACCCCAACAATCCTGGCTTAAGTAACCAGAGAGCAGAGCCGGAGGCAGCACTGATTTTGTAACCCCTTCTAAGCAGTGCCTTTGCGCAACATGTTTGTTTTACTGTGCAGCCCTGGAGCATCTGTATTTCTGATACCTAATAAAAACATTTATTACTGGAACAGGAAAAAAAAAATAAAATGGTAGAAATACCAAAAGGGAAAAAAAATAAAATTCGCTGCTGTTTGGTTTTGGCAAAAGCTCTGCCTCGGCGAGATTCCTGTTGCAGTGCACAGAACTTGGCTTTGTTTCATGGCTGAAACAGCTCCATTCGGGCTGCACGGAGCTGTGGCCAGAGCCATGTGTGACTGCTGCCTATTTAGGTACTTGGCAGCAAACTTCCACTTTGTTCCAGAGCAAAGCTGACACTCAAGTGGCAGGAATAGCTGCGGTGCTGTGAGTGCTGTCAGGATTTTGTTTATTTTAAGGCCAAACTTATGGCTTGGATTTCCCACAGGCACCAAAATGAAGATGGTCCCTCCCTTAGCACCCAGCTCACATCAGAACATGAATTTCACTGGTGACTTCCTCAGTTGACTTCTAAAGATCACGAAGCCTCACTGCTCCCCTGCATGCTGCATAATCCCTTGCAGCTGCCAGGTGGAGACGATGTTAAAAACAACAGAATTCATCTCCCATGGTAAGCTGGATGCACAAACCTTCAGGCTGAAGGATTGGTTTATACGGTGTTGGTAGCAGGACTCCTGTGAGCAGACTTGGAAGGCTCTGGGATTCAGAAGGCAGAATCCCCTCTCTTCTCCCTGCTGCCCTCCGTTCTGTGCCCTCCTGCAGCCCTACAGGCTCAGCCCTCCCCTTGCTCTGTCTCACAAGCACGGCTAGCAGCTTTAATTTAGCCAATTTTCAACCCTGCTAGGTTCTTTAAGATCCATGTCAAGGTTGCTTTCCTGTCTAATGCAGAAGCACATTGAACCACTCAGGTTTCTCATGCAAACGTGACCTCTCCGTCTGCCTGGAAATTAAATTTCTGCCTTTCTGTTCCTTCATCATGGCAACCTTCTGGGAGCTGCCTACCCAGGCCTGCTCTCACCTGGTAGTGCAGCAAGGTGTTCAGTCGCTTCCAGTCGCCTTCAATCTTGGTGGTGATGTCTTCATCCTGCAGCACCACGCGTGCGATGCGGCCCTGCCGCCACTCTGCAAGGCAAAAGCGATGGATGCATTGGTCAGAATGGGGACACCCATGGGCTCATCCACTTGGCTAACCCAAAGAGCCCACAGAAATGCTCAACAGGTAAAGAGAGACACCCAGAGAAGGCATCAAGCCCCTACCCAAGTCCATGTCAACAGCTCTCGGTCGCTGGGAATAGGGGACGTTCTTGTACACGGCGTCAAGGATCTTCTCTTTGACCTGGGTGATGGTGTCACAGTTCAGCACCTTCACTGGGATCTCTGGACTGTTCTCGTTGTCTGGATTCACACAGTTCAGGATCTGGGAAGAAAGGAGAAGCACACCATTCCCTTAAGGGCTCCACACAGAAACAGGAACATAGTTTATTGGTGGTGGATTGATGGTTGGACTGGATGGCCTCAGTGCTGTTTTCCAACCTTAACGACCTTATTAGAATAAGTGTCTGCACAACAAGCAACCCTCATGGTAAAACCCTGCATCTCTATTTGCCTCACTGCTGCTGCATATATCTATATAAATAATTAAGATAGGAGTCTTCATACATTGATTTGCCTTTGCTAGAGTGAGGACAGTGGACCAAATAGGATATTGGTACCTACAAGTTGGGCACAACCCCAAGCTACCAGCTAGGGACACTCCTCATTGGACTGTACTGCACTGCCAACACCAGTGCTCATGGCAGTGCTCCCATGGCAGGCCTGAAGGTCAGCATGGCTCATGCCCAGCAGGGAGGACAGCAGCAATCCAGCTCTCTCCCAGCATTCACTCACCAAAGTCTTGTACTCAATCTGCTGCCGGATCAGCTTGTCTTCGCTGAGCGAATAGCGGGCTTCCCCCGTGATGGCATCAATTGGGCCCTTCTCCATCTGCTGCTTGATGGCACAGTACAGCATGAAGAGTGGCTCTCCGGCACATTCCTGCACAACGAGACCAGCGGCGAAATCAACCCAGGGGTGAAGTGCAGCTCCACCAGGGCTGCTGGCCCACAGACGGATCTTGCACATGATTAATTGCAGCAGAGGCACAGCCCTGTTGCCTTAATCATTAGCACATGTGCAATCGGGCTCAGCCCCCAGCAGCTCTGGCAGAGCACAGCCAAAACTGCTGCTTGATGGCTGTTGTGCTTGGCTCGGTAAAGCTCTACTGAATCTATAGGGCTGTAAAATGGGAATCTGAGATCTTGATCTCATTGTTCACTCTCATGAAGAAAACTCTGGGGGGGCTTCCAAAACCAAAATTAAATTGCAAAACTATGGGAGCGCAGGCATGGAGGTGCTCAAAGAGGTGTGAGCCCTCCAGAGGGGCACAGCCTGGAGTACTCCAGAGGACACAGCTGGGTGACACTTGGTGCAGCCAAAGCCAGGGAACGTTAAACAGAAGAGCAGAAAACTTTCTCCCAAAGAGAGCCTTTCAGCAGTACTCAAGGAAGGCAACAGAAACTTGATTGCATGAGACTGTTTTTCAAGCTCAGATTTGCCCCATGCAGGTGGGAGAGCAAAGCAGCTGTGCTCTGCTCCATCCCTCCTTACCTTGAGAAATTTGTGGAGGAGGAAAGCAAACCAATTCGTCAGCATCTTCTCAGCCACCGACTCTGTCCTAGGAAAGCCAGGAGGAGGAGAGACACATTACCAACAAAACCAAATCCTTGCACAACCAACCTCAGGAAACAGGAATGGCCAGGGACAGGAGGAGAGGAGCATCCTGCTCCCCACAGCAGCAATACCACCACTCAGCACAGCTCCCAGTGCATGCAGGCAGCACGATGCAGGCAGCTCATCCCCAGCTGACAGCCCATCAGAGCCCTGACAGGGAACAGGGAGCCTGGGGACACTCAGCTCTGTGCACGTGGTGCAAATTACAGCCTGGCGCGGTAAATCACTGGGATTTGCACTGGGCTGGCAATCAGGGACAGCAGAGTGACAATGGCAGGAAAATTGCAGCTTTCTCCCCGGTCCCACCCAGCGTCCTCTCCCCACATTGTGCCCAAGATTATCTTTAATTTCAATACAATAGCTCCTAATGATAGTTTTTAATGCTGGCTCTGCAGGACCCTGTTTCTTTTTCTGGGATTGGGACACTGTGCCTCCAGTGCTGCCCAGCAGCATGGCGCTGGTGCAGTATTGCAGCAGGTACAGCAAAGCTCTGTGGGTCCCATCCTGCTCCCGACCCATTTTCCCTGCTCTGCTGACTTGAATTAGGGACTGCATCTTGGTATGTATTTATACAGCACCCAGCATGTTTGGGGATGCTGGCATTTAATGAAAAAGAAAAAAAAAAGCCAACAGGGTTTGATCACAAAGTCAGACAGATCAAGTGCAAAAAAGGAGCCACAGATTTCAACAAACAAAAACTGACACCAGTCTGTAAAAAAGACCCGGGGTTACGTTATCTATCATCTCTTAGGATCACAACATCTGCCAGGAATTTGAGAAAATGGCTGCAGATCCCCAAAGAGTTCCAGCCTGAATTGATTAACTGCCTAAAAACTCATCCTGCAAATTGACACGCGCACTGCTCGCCTGTTTAAATCACTTCCACTGCCCAATTAAGGAGGAGCACCAGCAGCATGCTGCCGTGCCAGCCAGCCACGAGCCACAGAAAATGCAGAGGCAGTGACGTAGCCAAGAAAAGGATTAAAAAACAGAGTGAAAATCACGCATTCGGGACGAATACTGATTTAATAAACTACTTTGTTAATAGAATATTAGACTAATAATTGGCCAGGGTGCGGATTAGCACTACTAGCAAGCTATAGATCCAGCTGGGTGCTCGTGGGATGGCTCTGGTGCCCTGCTCTGGCACTGGGAAGCAAGCAAAGCTAAACAGAAAGAGCCTAGAGAACCCCAAAATCAATATGTATTCTATTCATTTTCCCTGCTGTATCTGGGTCTCTCAGCTGCTGCCTGCTGTCTGTGCCAGGAACCGGAGCTGCCATTTGATTTAATGTCAACTTTTTTGCTGTCTCCCATGAGGGGTCACAGTGGAGGAAAACGAGAGGGGAAAAACGAAGAAGAAAGAGAGGGAGAACCGAGCACTGATTGGCAATGACTGCCACGAGAGAGCTCAATAAATAAAAGCACGCAGTGCCTTGCTTTGTGGCTGTTTGTTGACGATTAAGGAGCAGGGAGAGAACACGCAAATTAAAAGCAAATTTTTGCTTTCTGCATTCATTTGGTTTCCCTGTGCCAGGCACGGGTTTAGGAGGAGAGTTCTCAGAGCTAACCCACAATAAGTGGCTGTGAGCAGAGCCATCCTGCTGCCAGCGCAGTGCTCTCTCCCATCTGGGGATGGGTGGGAGAGAAGAGAACGACCCCCAGTGCCATCCGTGTATTTCTGGAGCACTGCAAAGAGCCACGAGGGAGGGCTGAGGCAGAAGGTGCCTTCCCAGCGACGCGCCAAACCATGGGGGAAATTAAGACGGCTTCCTTTCCCGAGATGAGTTATTGCCTCTGCAAACACAGCCAGACTTAAAGCAATTTCCTGTCAAGTATATTCATGACGGTTGGAGGAATCCCTGCATTTTTCCTGGGGCTGTGAAATCATCCCATTTCCCTTGGCTGCAAGGTGCCAGCGGGGCACCACGGGCAGCACTCAATGGGACACAGGACAGCTGATGACATGAGCAGGGTCTGGATGAGCATCCTGCCCTTCCCTGCTGGCTCCCCAGGCATTGCCAACCCAACGGCTTCGTTTTCCCACTTGTCTTTTAACCACCACCACAAGAGCCCAGCACACGGCAGCGCCAGCCCTCCCGTACCTGCGCAGCAGCAGCTTGGGGTGGTTCTTGTTCTCCAGGTTCTTCTCGATGAGGTCGGACAGCAGCTGCTTCAGCACATCAGTGGCGTATTCCAGCCGGCCCTGCAGCCCCGTCATGATGAGCGACGCCACGTTGCCGCGGTCGCGCATGGAGAAGCTGCGCTGCAGCTCCAGCGTGCGGATGAAGGTCAGCAGGAAGACTTTGTTGTTGATCAGCTGAGCGAAGAGCTTCAGCGCTTTCTCCACGCTCTGCTGCCCGTTCCCTTGGACCTGTGGCAGAGAGCAGCCATCAGGAGGGAAGAAGACTGGAAGGCACCGCGTGCGTAGGAACCTTTGGTTTCAGACCAAGCTGATGGGACCCACAGCACTGCCCAGAAGTGATGAAGAGTGGGGTGATGACAAAGGGGTGATGCTGCTGTCCCACCCCATGGGACTCCCACTGTGGCACTTCCCCACTGCCCTGGGTTACACTCTACTGCCAACAGCCCTACAGACAATGAGTAATTTTGCTCGTTCTCCACAAAAAGTGGCACTCTTAAAAGTAAATTAAATACCAGTTTTGATTATTGCTTCACTATGGGGCAAGTGTAAAAAATTGAGGCTTTCAGCCAGTTCCAGACTCAAGTAATTCATTACAAATGGATGAGCAGCGTTAAGCCGCTCTTTACCAAACATCTTGGAGAATTATGTATTGGTTTTACTGATGTTACATAATCAAGCAACTGTGTAATTGGCAACACATTTATCACTTCTGCAGTTCTATTTTTCATGCTGAAAAAACAAATATGAAGCATTCGTATTTATTTGCTAGAGCTTATATGGCGATGGCAGCAGCAACAATGGGTGGGATTGGGAAACCCAGGGAGTGGAGATACTGGCCCAATGGCAGCAACTGGTGGCCCGTTGGGAAGGAGCCAGATTTAGTGGATGAGTACTGAAGAGCCCTTGCGTGAGTGCACAGAGTCGTGGGACCTCAGTAAAACCCTGAGAGGAACAAGGGCACTCACTGACAGAGACAGCCCATGCCTAGGCACTGCGCTTGCCCTCCTGTGGGCATGCCATGGAACAGCAGCAGGAGGATTCTTGGGCTGAGGAGCATCTAAAAGGACACCAGGAATTCATCCAGCATCATTTGCTGCTGGTCTAGAGCAACACCCAAACCAGTATCCAAACTGGAGGGGAGGAACCAAGCAGTGCGTGATGAAGATACAACGCCAAGCTCTTGCTTATAATGAGCTCGGGGTCCATCCTGCTGGCCCCATGGTTCCTAACAGGGCTGGGGGAGGAGATCACTGCCCACCCGTTACCTCCAGCTCCCGCAGAACGGGGTGGTCCTCAATGCCAGGGAAGAGGACCCTCATGGCATACGTCCGGTAGTCGAGGTATGGGATGCCAGAACGGTCCAGGTCACTGGTTAACTCGTTGATGTCTGTCTGCAGCTCTGCAAAAGCTGTTTGGGGAGAAAAGAAGGAGGAGAAATGCAATGCAACGTGGGCTCAGAGCGGCGTGCAGCAGTGGGTGCAGAGCAGAGCTGCATGGAGCTCATGCAGACCCTCACCCTTGCTGGGAGTGAGCACAGTGCAGGGAACAGATGCCAGGAACAAAAGATGCTTATGAATTTGTATGCAGTTCACACCTGTGTCTGTGCACCTAAGACACTTTTAAAAAGGCTGCAGATAGAGATGAGGATCTCTTTTCATAACCTGGTGCCTCCCTTATTCTCCTTTCTTTTCCTACCAACAGTTGCCAAAATAATCAAATCCGATGCAGATCAAATCCAAGCAGAAAGCGCCTGTGCAGGCTCAGGGAGGAATTTTTCTTCCTCTCAGAACAGAACTTCAGTGTGGATGTCAGGGTGGTATTTGTGGTCCTGTGCTCATTCTACAAAGCAGAAACCCTTGGCTCAGGAAGGTCTCTGCCCCCAGCCAGGATGCGCCCGTACCAAAGCGAATGGCATCTCCAAAACATATCTCATCCTTTGCCTTTCAAGATTACCCTTTTAAAATCAGCTGAACTAATCCTAATCAGCTGTTGACTGGGACAGAGCTCACACTATCACATTTGCAGCTACTTTTCTTTATTTTGGTTTACTTAAGCTCCTTTCCAGAACACACAGTTTCTCGGCAGCCTGACCCTTCCCCATTCTCCATCTCATTCTGTGCCTTTTCTGGAGCCGTATACTAAAAAGCCATTAGAGAAGGGGACACGTTGTGCAGGGCACCCTGGGGCTGCTGCAGCCCTCACCACACGATCGAGGCATGCTGCTTAATCAGGATCAGGCTCTAATCCTATTCTCTGCACATTAGGCAGGCAGAGCCCGTGTCTGCCACTTGCTCTCATTACTGTTTCCCTGTGGGAGCACGTGCCCTATTGCCAATGTTGGACAATGGGGATGGCTCTGGTGGGGACCACTGGAATGGCTCCAGGAGGGACTAAAGCAAAGGTCCCAGTGCCCAAAGAGGAATCAGTCCCCAGAGAGAAGGGAGAATGGCTGGATGGGAGGAGGGAGGATCAACATCCAGGTATGGGATGATGTGGTACTGACCCTCTTTGCACTCCAGTGCCACCCGAGACTCCAGGTTGTCCATCTGCATCTGCAGCCTCTTGAGGGTCAGGTCGTTCTCCCGGGACTTGCGCTTGTAGGCGATGAGCACGATGATGACGATGATGAGGAGCAGGCTGCCGCCGGCCGCGATGCTGACGATGGCTGGCAGGGTCAGCAGGCTGTCAGAGGTGATGCTCACCGAACCGGGGGAGAAGATGATGCCGCCGACACGCACCTGCAAAGCACCAGGGAGGTAAGCAGCAGCTTCTTTGGGCCTGCCCAAATCCAGGGCACCGCATTTCTCATGCATTTCTATGGTGGATACACAGCACGGCTGCGGCTGCAGCAGCACCAATTGCCTCCAGAAACAAAGAGCGCAGCACAGCGAGACTTCAAGCCATGATGAATGTGCCAGCCCTTCACTATCTGGGCTTTGTTCGTATTATCTGATGGCTCCATTTGACTTTCAGTTTATAGCTTTCAACTCCCTTTTGTAACCCGTGAACGTTTGTGACCCAGTGACAATTTCCCTGACAAGAAACCGGAGCAAATGGAGAGAGAGGGGGGAAGAGGAGCAGGGGGGCCCACACACAGAGGCCAGGTTCTCTTGGATGTGCCCAGGCCACAGATGTGAGCCGTGCCTCTGCGAGCCACAGTGATAACTGAACAGTTTTTGGATGCTGGACTTGAAGAGAAATAAATCACAATTGCAACCTCATCTGGGCTTTGCTCGAGCGCGTTTGCAGCTGAGTGCTCAGTCTGGGGAGAGCAGCAGTGCCCAAAACCAAAGCGAAGCATCCTGATGAGCAGCCCGGACCTTCTGGCTCCTTCTGCCTCAGGGAAAGCCAAATCCTCCTGCTACCCACTTGGCAAAGCAGATCTGGCTGCAAGGACTGCTAAAATCCCTTCCAGCTCTCCAGGAGGGGAACACAGCTCACTGCAGCTCATCTTACCAGGGAAAGGCTGGAATCTGGTGCTGAGTGCCCTAAATATTTATTCTTTTTGGAAGGCTTTGACAGTGGGCAGTGAGTCTCAAGGAGGCAACAAGAAGTTTCACCACGCTAATCCTCATCAATATTTTAAGCTTTCAGTTAGACAGCCATAAAGATCTAAAATCCTGCAGCCTTTGGATGAGAAATTGCACTCAGAGCAGGTCAGGAAGGGGGAGGAGGAAGGGGCGCTGATGGCAGCAGTCGGTGCCTACCGTCACTTTGTGCTGCCCGCTGAGGGTCGGTGGCTCACACAGCAGCTGTGTTTCAGACACGGTGACGGTGCAGGGCGTCTCTCCAACCAGCACTGTGTAGTTGAGTTTGGCTCCTCCAGAAGCAGGCGGGCACAGGTTTTTGCCCTGGCAATAGAGGTGGAGAAGACTGTACAAGGATGCGGTGCGTTTCCCTGCTTTTCATTCCCACTCCCTGCTGGCACAAACGATGGGGCTCCTCTTAGTGCATCCTGGTCTCCAAACAGGGACCAAACTCCTCTCCCACTCATTATTTTCTGGGCCCTCCTGAGTGGAAGCTTTGCATGCTTCTAGACACTTCTGTATGGCCACTGCATGAAAAACCTTTAATGGCTTTACTGAGAGTGACAGAGCACTGGAGCCGGTTGCCCAGAAAAGTGGCAGAGTCTCCATCTCTGGAGATACTCAAAACCCACCTGGATGTGATCCTGGGCAATGTGCTCTAGGGAACCTGCTTGAAGCAGAGGGGTTGGACTAAATGATCCCAAGTGGTCCCTTCCAACCTCAACCATTCTGTGATGCCACCACATGGTATGCACGTGGGTTTTCTCTCACTGAGCTCTGCTGGTGAGAGCCACAGGGTGCACACAGATACGAAACACCAAAGTGTATTTGGCTCTGCTGGGTTTGAGGAGCTCCCAACCCCATCCCACCACCGATCCCATCCCACGGGATGAGCAGAGGTCCCCTTACCTTCAAGATGATGGGTGACCCCGGCTTCTGCTCCAGCATCCCACTGGAGCTCAGGGGCTCAAAGGTGGGATTGGGGTAGTAGATGAACTTGGTGTCGTTGTAGACCCGCAGGGACTGCACGTTGTTGAAGATGAAGCCAAACTCATCGGGTCGCTCGACGGCATCCATGGTGGGCCGGGGCTCGGGGGCCAGGGCAGGTGCAAGGCAGCTCAGTGCTGTGGCATTCAGCACCACACACACCTGTGGATGGGACTCTGAGTGGTGCTGGGGAATTGCCCCATGCTGGGGGGTTCCGACCTGCACAGTGATGCTCTGGGGCCCTAAGTACTCCCTGAAAGCTCTGGTGGATTCCAGCTCTGCTGGAGGTATTTAATCGGGGCTCAACACCTTACACCCATCGTTTGGGAAGATTTGCTTCCCGTGCAGCCAGCACAAAGGTGCTGGAGCAGAGACAGAGAGAGCTTCACAATGAGAATGTTTGAAGAAAGCTGGAGGATTGTACACCGAACCACTCGGTCTTTTTCTTCCTTTCCTTCCCAGCTGCACCCTTGCTGGCAGCACTAGCTTTGAAACAGACCTATAATGAACACCTGGCCTCTGCTGCAAATTGGTGATTAGAGGCATCTCTCTGATGTTAGAGAGTGAGACGGACCATCCCCTGGCAGCATGGGGCTGGGGCAGCATGGAGGTCACCTCCTGGGGGTTGCAGACACCCCCGGCTCCCCCCAGCCCCGCAGCAGGAGCTGCTGGCTTACAGAGCAGCAAGGGGCCAGCCGTAAGTGGAAGATTTCACTCAATTTTGTGCCTTCAGAATTATTTTCGTAACACTGTAAGTGCTAACAGCAAAATGAGATGTTTTTAAAAAGAGCTCAGAATGAAAAGGTCTTTGGGGGGAAGGGAGAGAGGGGATGGGAAACTGCTGCTAACAGCCTTGCCCTTTCCAAGATAATGCAGGTTCAGAAAGATCACTGCATAGAAACAGTATTTTTCAGTTTTACTTGATCAAAATAATTTCCAAGCGTACTGAAGGTGCAATTTGTATTTGTAACGTACAAGAACATTGCTTTCCACAGCAGTTTATGAACGGTGGAACAAATGGCTTAAATAGAGGCCTTGGCTGGCGCTAGCTGGGATGGAGGCGTGAAAAATAACACCCAGCTTCCCCCAAACACCAGGAGCACCACGCGCAAGGAGGGGAAGCAGTTGGGATGGTGGGGTCAGATCCCTTGGACTTTCCATCAGCAAGCAGAGCTGAGCTAGGTGCAGGGAAAGGAAGGATGCTGAGGAGGAAGAGACACCATTTCTGTGCGTCGTGACTCCTGTCTCCATGTCTTGCTGCTAAGAGTGGGGCTAAGCACAGGGCAGACCCCCAAGTAGCCTCTGCCAAGCAGAAAGCACTGGTTCCAGTGACAGTGTCAGAGGGGACGTTGCCCACAGCTACTCACATTGATGGACTCCCTGCCGTTGTGCTTGACACGGATGCGCGGCTCTTGGATGATGTCCAGGTTGGAGCCAGTGATGGTCAGAGGTGTGTGCCCGCTGCAGGGAACCAGAGAGCCCTCATTAGTTGCCTGGTGAATGGGAAGCCAGTGTTTGACCACAGGGATGCCCGCTGCTCTCTCAATGACGTTGGCACCCCAGGGACTCCCAGCTCATCCCCAGTCGCAGGGCAGCGGTGCCCACGTGAGCCAGCTTTTCTCCTCACAGCTGTGCCCTCTCCCATGCAGCAGCCCTTCAGGGCAGCAGGACGAGAAACGGGACTAAAGAAACCAACTGAGCCGAGACTAAATGTGAAGAACAATAAATTAGTCACGGCGTTTAATGATTTACACAGCGGCGCTTCCAAGGCGCATGGCAGCGGGCGATGAATGGCGCGTGGGGAAGGAACTGCTGAGCAGCACACACACAAAGTGCCTTCCACTCCTGGCTGCTCATTTCATGTGTCGATTGCAGCTGCACAGCCCAAATTCACCAAAACCTCCAGCACCTCCACAGCAGAGCTGTGCTGTTTGGTTGACGCTGTCTGTTTGCCATTCTGACACCCACCCAACCCAAAACGAGAAGTGAGCTTGAATGTGGGCTCAGAGCAACAGAGCTGCTGAGAGGTACTTATTTCCTCCATGGCCAACTTTAAGAAATGATTGAAATTTGAAATGAACCTGAGCACAGCCATTGCAGCAATACCAGGGGATGAGGACAGCCCAGGGATTTTAGCATCGCAGCATCCCAGTCCCATGCAGTTCCCACCAGTTGATGTTGGACAACTACTACGTTCTGATTAGCATCAGCTTTCCCATTTCTTTGTGGTTGCTGGTTTTATTTTATTCCACAGCCACAAAAAGCCTTTAATGAGCGACTGCACACTCCTTCAGCGGATGGAAACCATCTTGGGGCTTTATTCGTGCTCCCAGAATCCAGGTGTAGGCTGCTATGGCTGTAATTGCCATGGTAAATGACAACTACTCCAATAACTTCAGATCTGACTTTTGGTCAGTGCAAATGTTGCAGACATTTGGCACTGAGAAATGCAGGACATGGGTGGAACATGCATTCCCAATGGCACAGGGCAGGTGAGTTCCCCTGAGCTGCATTACCTGGCGATGCTCCACTCAGGCTCAATGTTCTGCACTTTGGGGTCATCAATGTATTCAAATAGCAGCATCTGCTCGAGCTGAGCACGGTCAACGCTCACGGAGACGTGGACAGGCCCCAGGCCGTGTGCTGAGGGTGCTGACAGGCACACAATCTCATTCATGGATCTCCTGCGTGGAAAGGAGCAGAGGGAGTGTCAGTGGGCAGAAAGCATCCCTGTCCCCATGAGGCCACCCCACATGAGGGCAGAACCATCACTGAGCCCTGTACACTGAGATGCACAAAGTGGCCGAGCCCAGCAGGCACAAGAGAGGGGCAGAGCCCCATGCAAGAAGAGATCTTGTCTGCCCACCAGGAGAGAGGCACACGTGCTTTGTGCCAAACTGCAGCCTCCCGCATCCCTCCCTGCACCCGCCGCCTTCTGTTGGGCATGTGAAAACAGATGGCCGCTTTTTAAATGGGATGCAGCAGCTTGCTCCAAAGCCAAATTCTTTCCCTCCCTACCCCACTGCATGCTTAGAGCCTCATGAGCTGCAGAACAGGCCCACGAAGCCCCAGTTTGGGGAGCACCATGCTGCCAGCACTGCTTTGTTCCCTGTTTGCCCACCAGCGCAGCATGACCCCTGCTTGGTGCTGCTGGGCATGGCAGGGCATCTGCTTCCCCCACAGTACAGGCTGGCTGGAGCACAAAGCAGTCGGGCAGTGCAGTCAACAGAGCTCCCCCATCCTGCTGCAGGGCTGCAGATTTGCACTGGGGATGGAGGTGCTGAGTTCCACAGCACCACAGGGCCACTGTGCAAAGCGGCAGAGCCACATCCCCGAGAGTCCAGTGCCCAAACTCAAATCCCTGAGGACAGGAAGGGCCATGCTGCTGCCACGGCTCATTTAGCTTTGGCTTCTCTTCTGCCAGCACAGGGGAGACGACAGGCAGCTCCTCAGCATTACACTGTTGTTATGGCACTTCTATCAAAGCCTGGCACTCTTTAGCTTGAAATCAAATCCTGGCACACCACCGTTCCATCGTCACCATGCCGCACACACCACTGAGGTGCCTGAGCAGCTGTGACACAGCTCAGCGTGTGCACTGATGTGCATCCAGCACAGCCCCGTGTCTCTGTAGGTACGCTGTGCTCCCTCTCCAGGGTCCTCCCAAATCCTCACCTTCCTTCAGGAGAACATCCACCCTCGGGTACCATAGTGCTGCACCATCTGCACACCCACCCAGTGTCACCAAGACAACAGAAAACTCCTAAAATATCCAAAACCGACCACGCTTGGCTGTTCCTACGGATGCTTTCCTGTGCCATCCCTGTTCCCTGCATCCCTTTGTCCCACTTCGCACCATCACACCATGTCTCTGCCCCAGCTCTGCCTGCCCCACCGCTCGTTAATTAGCTCTGTGCTATTATTGTGTCGTCATGGTGAATCTACCCACTCCTCCGATCCGAGCTGGGAGAATGGGGGAAGCTGTAATTAGAGTGAATCTCATTAGAAACTGCTTCATCTAATCATGCTCCCCCACACCCTCCAGTACAATTGAAGTTCACTGCCACAAAACAGTCCAAGCAAAACAAAGTGCACAGTGTGACCCCACGAGAAAGATGGTGTCATTTATACACTGCTGCTTGCTTTGTTTAAGTTTCTGCTTGCCTGGTGTAATTAGAACATACCAAGAATTCAGACCTGCTCCAGGTTTTGCAGGTCGGTATCTGCAGGTTGCCTGAATGCAATCATATATTTATGGAATTTTATTACAAAGCCAATTCTGCTCATGGCTGCTTCTGCTGGCGGTAACGTGGTCACCTGCGTGCACTGAGGATGCAATCTGGCAGCTCTGCTCTGGACACAGGAAGAAATGCCAATGGACTGGTTGCCAAATGTAGCACTTGGAGAGCCTGTCTGCAGCTGCAGAGCTCGGCAGGTCCAACCCTTCCTGATCTCCATCTCCTTCATCTGGTGCCACAGCACAAGTGGGGAAGGCCAGGTCCAAGGTCCCATCCTGCTCCTCGCTACTTGGCAGGACTGAGCCAATACAATCCCATGGCTGCACCTTCACAGGTCCCATATCCATGAATCTTGAGGTCTTCCAGATGAGAATTTCACCTCCAAGGGTCATTCCATTCCCAGATACCTCCTTAGCTTCTGCTAGCAAGCTGGAGCTGGGATTTAGAAGGCAGAATCCCTCCACACATCACAGCGTTTCACGTAAGCTCCTGGTTTGCAAGGCGCAGAGAAAAAGCAAAGGGTCCTCTTGGCATTCTCTGTCCTGCAGCCCCATGCAGATTTCATCTGCTCAGCGCAAGGAATGTCTTCATGGAGAGCAGCCCCCTCTGTCCTGCATATGAGTGCCTGCAGTGTGACACTACGCTGGTGGCACTGGGGCACCTGGGGACACCCCATGTGGGGATGTGTGCGTGATGCACACAGACGTATACTGCATGTATCTTTTTTTAACTAAGCCCAAGAAAACCCATTAAACCCTGCAAATGTCAACTCTGCATTTACACTGCTGGGTAAAAAGCAAATTTGCCATGGGAATCCCAGAGGAGGCTCATGGCTGTGCACGTTCCACAGCAGGAGGCTGTGAGGATCCTTCCTCTGCTCCGCAATTTCAGAACCCTGCCTCGCTCCAATGGTTTTGGAGAGGAGAGATATCCCCTTCAGGCTGGATATCAGGAAAAATCTCTTCTCTGAAGGAGCACTGATGCACTGGCACAGGCTGCCCAGGGATTTGGTGGGGTCGTGGTCCCTGGAAGTGTTCATGAAACATGGAGATGTGGCACTTGGGGACACGGTTAGAGGGCATGATGGGGACAGCCTGACTTAATGGTAGTGGTAGTTGGACTTGATCTTAGAAATCTTTTCCAGCCTTCATGACTATGATTTCTGAAGTGGCTGTGTGCTCAGCCCCACAACCCACAGCCCCCAGCACAGCCCTTACCCCTGGAAGGCGCAGCTCTGGTTGCCCAGGAGCACGGAGACGTGGCTGCCAGCACCCAGGTGATGCCCTGTGATGGTCACCAACGTCCCTCCTGACTCAGGACCACGGCTGGGGCTCAGGAAGCTCACAGTTGGTGTCTGCAGAAAAAAGGACAGCTCAGCATCCCCGCACCAGCAGCATCCCACCCTCTGCTTTCAAAATGGAAAAGCAAAATGGAGCTGCGTCATGGCCACCTGATGCAGCTGCTGCTGAAATGCTGGATCCTGCTGTGAATGAAACACATCCCTACAATGTAATTGCAAGTTTAGCCTGGGCAAAATTATGTACTTACCTTCACCTCTGTTCTTAGAGAAATAAAGCTGTTTGCGGTTTCGAAAATGAAATACAGCACAAATACAGCACAGTGGATGTCTGAACACAAACGGTTAAGGTTTGCCACATTAAAGAAGCAGGGTATGGTCATGGGAAACAGCACATCACAGCAGCACAAAGCAGTGCCAGCAACTCCAGCTCCACGGAACCATCAGTGGTGGTGATGTGGGAACAGAGCTCACACCTGGTGATGAAGGGAGAACATCTCAGCGTGTCTGCATCCCACTCAACACTTATCCATGGTACTGCTGCAGCAGTGCCACCTTGCCATCCTGCCCTGCACCCGTGAGCCCAACTCCTCATTGCTGTGCTCACCTGAACTGCACAGAGCCCATCCTGCTGTGGACAACTACCCCACGTGGTTCTTCTTCTAAACAAGGGAAAGGCAGAAGAGCTGAGGACGCACACTGAGAATCTGCAGCAACTCCAAGGCTGAGGCAAGGCCAGCACTGCAGGAAGGGCTGAAAGCTAAGTCAGAATCTTCCATCTTCAGCTCATGGTTTGGTGATAATTATGACAGATTTATGGAGCTGAAGTAGCTCCAAGGTCCCACTTCCCTGGGTACAATGGGTGTAATTACGGTGACAGCTGAGCTCCCGCCTGGTTGCAGCACCAGATGAGCTCACCAAGGCATGAACCCTCTCAGGGTCAGAACACAGCTCTGCTTTAAGGTACCAATCAATTTTACTACTGACTTTAATGGCATAAACCGGCTGTAATGGAATTTGTGGCGGTGCCAGCAAGAATAAATAGAGGCCAAGTAACAGAAGGAAACGATGTCCGCAAAGTTCTAGATGCCTGAGGAAAAAAAAAGTCATAATCAGGGTGCTGAAAGTCAGAACCACAATGCAAGGGATGGTAATGTTCAATGCACTCCTATCGTTTGGGCTGTAGCAGCTCCTGGCACCCCGATGTTCTGCACCTCTGGGGAAATGCAAACCCATCGGATGGTGGGGCTGCCCTGATTTCCCTCTCCACTGGGTTACAGATTGTAGCCCATCAGTTTGTGCTGGCATTGCACTCCATGCATAGATTCCACTCAGCACAAAATCAATGCGATGGGATGAATTGCCCTATTTAGACAAAACTGGAGATAGGAGGAACCCCAGCTGTAGCTTTAGGTTTATGAATCACAAGAATGCTAATTAAATAACCCACTGACCAGCACAGAACCCCAACCCAAAGAACAGCACTTCATTAGGCAGACAGAGGAAGCCTATGTTGAGCTGCTGCCCTTGAGGGGAGAAAAAAAAAAATCATTGAATATCTGGATGCTGAGTAGCTCCTCCATCCCAAAAGAAAAAGAATAAACCAATAGAACAAACTATTCCAGATCTGTTCAGGTTTCACAGGCAGGTGATTAAAAGGAGTTTCTAGCAGGACCTCAATACCTGAACCACAGAAGGATGGGCTCAGGCACTTGCTGTCCTTCTCTGTGTGCTTCTGTGCTTGTGCCAAACTCCCATCAGCTCCTGCATCATATATATATATCTGTACCACAAATGCAAACAAACGGCTTCAAAACCAGCAAGAAGCAACGGCAGAGATTTCTTCCCTCTAACAACGCTCCTTCTTTACTCTTCTTTCCCCAAAACACAGGAAGATTTTGAGTCCTGACTGCAACCCCATGACAAGATCACATGTACAGGAGTCCTCGAGCACAGCTCAGCGCCACGCTTTGCAAAGCAGTCCTGCTCTGAACACACAACCAACTTTGCTAGCAGGAGCCCCGAGCAGCAATTCAAAGCTTGCCATTATTCAGACGCGCAAAGCTGGAAGCAAATGCCGTGCAAAGCCTGCTTTTAGGCTCCTACCTAAACACTGCTTCTTCTGTGTGAGCTTTACACCTTGGAAGCACGGCTCGGTGACAGGCTGCCAACGCACTGCTCATGCAATGCCATGGGGAAAGCACTGGAAAAGCGTGGGTTTGCTTCTGGTGCAGACACCTCTGGTGCAACAGACACCTCTGGTGCTCAGCCCCCCCAATGCAAGGAACTCACCACGAATGTGTAGTGCTGCACCGACTTGGCCGTGAACTCAGGCTTGCACTCTCCGATGCACAGAAGCACTGGGCCGGAGCTGATCCCAGGGAGTGCCTGCCCCATTTCACAGACGATCCTGGAAGCAGAAACGCTGCAGTGAGGGTTTGCCAGGGGCTGCTAGCACAGGGCTGGCTGCTTGCTGTGTTATTTTTCTCCTTTCCCCTCTTTAACTCTGATATCTGCCTCTTTTGGAAGGAGTTAATTACTGAGTCTATTTTTACCCCACATAGTAATTTAAAGGGAAAAAAAAAAAAATCAAAATTAGACATAATTATTACAAGCTGTAAACTCCAGAGCAAAGCAGAGCACTAATGGCAATATATTAGCCAGTAGCAAAGTGAGTGCTAAGTCCTTAGAGTAACAGATGAGTTCATTAAGGGAACAGCTCACACTGCAGTCTCCCAGTTAATCAAAAACGCAGAAACCTGCTTGGGGATGAGAGAGACAGCATGGTGCAGGCGGGGAGGGCTGCTGCAAAACGCACCCACAGGGTGAGGGTAAAGCACTGACATGAGTCCTGTGTCCCTCTGTGTCCTGGGGGCATCCTGAGGGGTCACTGAGAGCCTGAGCAGGAGCTGCTGGGGTGCACTGTGATGGCTTAGAGCTGCAACCCACGGCTCCTTGCAATGGCAGCAGGTCTGCTGGAGACGCAGGGAGAGGTTTGCAAAGGGCTGGCAGCTGGCAGGGCTCCTCTGCTATGCTTGGAGGGATTGCTGCTTGCTCCCATGGAAAAAGGTCATGAGCATCCTGGAGAGAGGCCTGAGGGTACAAGAAAGCTACATCGTGCAGGAGCAGCAGCACAGGCAAGGAAATGCTCGATGATGTTCAGCCCCAGGAGCCAGAGAAAAAAGCCAAATTCCCCTCCCTTGCTGCAGCTGAAGGTGCTTTTGCAAAGCAGGAGGGGAAATGCTTGCTTTTCCCCCGACCACATGAGAACGCATGAAAGGCTCCAATGTGTGAAGGCAGAATTTCAGCAGCACTGAATTCACTACAGGTAAGAGAAAATACAGAGACGAAAGAACCTGCAGACTGCATGCACAGGTGCTGCCAGGAGGCCCAACAAAATACACACATGCTAATGATGAGCTCTTACGAGCACCTCGTTGCAGCACATCAAGATGGGTTGCCTAGAGAGATGCTGTCTTTGGAGAACACAAAGGGAAGCGCCTCAGCTGCGTGCCTCAGTGTGCCACGTGCTCCTCACTCTGCCTTTATCCAGCCATGGCCTTGGCACCTCTCTCCCCTCCACTGCTGCTTTGTTGCTTGGTCTGCTGTAGGGTCAGGGCTGCAGGCTGGGATGATCCCAGCAATCCGTGCTCCTGCAGCAGGCATGCAAAGAGCCACGCCGAGGATGCACCCAGCAAGTGCCACCCATGGGAGGAAACACCCAATTTTTGATGCTTCCCAGCGAAGCAGCACCCACAGGCACAGCATGCATTCCCCATACAGCATCAGGCAGGAAGGAAGCAGAAGGGGGTGGAGTGACCCCGGTGCACCTGATTCTGATTCCCAATCAAAGCCAAATCCCCAGCAGGTACCTTGTTACAAAATGATGCATTCGGCACCGCTGTAGGGTGCTGATTGCTGGGCTAAGTGGCCCTTTCACCAACATTAACCTAATTGCTGGCTGATAGATTGCGTGGCTGGAGCATATGGTGAGTCATTACAGTCTTGGAATTCAGTCTGCCCACAGAAGCCTTAAGAGGGTCCTTTTATCTGTATTCATCTTTAAAAGGCAGCTCTCATGCTAACGCTTGCTGTTATCTGCCCAGGGTAAATGTTTTAATGATGTTAACAAACTTTGAAAGCTCAAGAGCCGTAATTAGAGTCATGATTATAAAATCAGGGCTTCGTACCATCAAAGGAGGACAGTTTTATCATATTCTGTCCTTTATCTGAAAAATAAAATACAACAAAATTCCGCTCAGCAGAACAGCGCCAGCCATGGGCACTGACTGCTCTGCACATGCCTGGAGCTGAGCAGGCACTGATGGTGCTGAGCATCTCTGCAGTGCCCTTCATGCAGTGATGGCAATGCTAATGGATCAGGGAAGGGAGATCCATGGTACAGGTAGGGAGCAATGAGCAAAACTCCACTGCCAACACATCCTGGTGATGGGTGGTTCCCTGAGCCAGGGATCAGACTGGGACCCACCAAATGGATGGCAATGCCAGAGGATGGTGGTTTCCAGCTGCTCCCAGGGCACATCCATGCTGCTGTGAGCATCCCCACAAGCAGCCCTGGCACACCCTGCACCACCCTGCTCCCAGCAGTGACATCAGCCCTCCCCAGCAGGATCAGCGTCACCGTAGGAGGTTTATTCGCCCGTCCTCTGTTACAAGCCTATTTTCTAATTTTTGGTTGACATTTTCCTTAGTGAAATAAATGAATGGGCTCCAATGGAAGGCTGCTCGGATGAGGTGGCTGTCAGCGCCTCGCGCCTAACAAATGGCAGCACGCAGCCTGCAGTGCCAGCTGCATCTCAAACACAAGGGGAGCGGAGGGGGCAGAGCTTCAGAAGGAAAGTTGCTTAGCAAAGCAGCGCAGAAGGAAACAAAACACTCTGTGAAAGCTTACAGGGCTGCTTAACCCCCCCTCCGGAAAGCACCCGGCACCTCAGCCATCACCAGCTCTGTTCTTGCACTGCTGTGGGGCTGGGAGGTGGTGGAGGTGTTGTGCCCAGAAGTTGAGGTCACTCACTGTTCGGCGACGATGTACTGCTCCGGCAGAGGAGCACACGGCACTCCTGCCACCTGCACACCACGGGCAATCTCTGAGAAGTCCAGGCCCAGGTTGACGCCACGGATGGTCACTCTGGTGCCTCCTTCTGGGGGTCCCGACACCGTCAGGATCTAAAGGGAAGCACAACAGGGGTCAGGCTGCTTTCTGCACAGCCCCCCGGGGTGGAGGTGGATCCCACCCTGCAGGCTGCCCAACAGCACTGTATTCCCCGCCTGCTGCATGCACTGCTGAGAAGCCAACAAAGCTGGAACCCACGTGTTGTTCTCAGAGAGACACAGAGGGACAATGCCACCCCCGGGGAGAAGAAGGATCACAGACTTGTGTGAACCTTTCACGGTCATCTGGAGTCCAACTCCACTGTTTTATGGACCTGTAGAAGCCATTCTTGTTCTTCTCTGCACCCCTTGCCAAATCCATTTCCATTTGGGTTTCGACTTTCCTGACCCCGCTCCTACACAGCCCACCACCATCCCTATCCTCCTCCCAGGGCATCTGTCCTTGCTTCCACTGCCCGTGCATTTTCTTCTTGCTCTCCATGCTGGCCATCAGGCCCCAGTTCTGTGTGAAGCAGAAGCCTGGCTGCTTTTCACATACTACATAAGGCAGCAAATAACCTTCCAGCAGTTGCCTGCTGCTCTGGAAAACTTTGTTACCTTCTGCCTTGGCTGCTCTCTGAATGCTGATAGCACATTTATCAGTAAGCTGGCACCTCAAGTGGCTCAAAATGCTGAAGGGTGAGGGGTGTGCTCTAAAGCTGCCTGCTTATAGCCTGCCTGAGCAGCAGCTAGCTCTGCTCCTACAGCCTTTCATCAAGGACAATGCTCTCTTCCATGAGCAGTATAAATTACAACAACACAGAGGCTCAAGTTTGGGACCCAAGACACTTAAACAACTGTTTTGAATCTGCCACCGCTCTTGGGTGAGCTACTAATCTTCCCAGTGCTACAGCTGGTATTAATAAACAACATGATCTATAATAATGCACTTCAATTAACTTAATGGATAAATCTTATTTCTGCGCGTTGGTTCCATCCTCGCTTTTGGCACAAGATTTCAGCTCCCCAAGTCCTTTCTTGGTGCTTCTGCCCGGCTGCTTTTCCTGCACCTTCCCCAGAGTTTCCATTTCTGCTCCTCTTTTCCCCAACTGAGTTCCCAACCCACCCCCATGACTGCTGTGTGCTGTAACCCACACCACACGGGGAGCCTTGTAGCACTTAGCTCTGCGTGCCCACAAGGCACGCTACAAACCAAGCTGCAGCACTAATGCTCCCATCACCAGGGATCACCTGAGCCTGGCGGTTCACGTACTTGACAGCTACAACTGTCCTTTGCAGCTCCAGATTATGTTAAGATGTGTTTTGTTGTAGCACTGCACTGCTCATTGGCTCCTCGGTCCCTTCCCATCTCCAACAAACAGCCACAGCTCGCCATTCCCCAACCAGAGCGCATCCAATGGCCTCACCAAACAATGCGGGGCTGATGCTGTATTTTGAAAACGTCCTGACCTGGAAAATCCCCAATATGGAGCTCCACTCGACCTAGATTTTAGTGGTCGCTAATTGAACAGTTTTGAAGTAACTGTGCCATAAAGCAGCCCCAGGGTTAGAACAGATGCATTCAATTAATTGCAGCTGGAGAGATTCAGTCAAAATCACAGAAAGAGGAGAAGCCTTCAAGGTCCACTGTGGGGCACCTGGGGGTGCTGTGCAGGACGGGGGGCACTGGGAGGAAGAGCACCCAGCCAACAACACCCAGCTCAGCAGCTCACACACTGCGGCCCATTGTGATGTTGCAGTGCAGCAGCTCTCCCCACCTTGCAGAGCTGCTATAATAACACAGGGTGCAGGCTCTCAGCCCCACCTCCTGCACAAGCTGACATATGGCGGCGATGGTTGATGGCTGGACTAAATGATCTTAGTGCTTTTTTCCAACCTTAATGATTCTATGACACAAGATTTAGCCGCAATGAGCATGAGAAAGCGAGACTCAGACCAGTGCTGTCCTTCCACAGCCTGCACCACTCCTGCACTACAGCGAGCATCTGTTTGGGTGCACAGAGAAAACCCCCTGCCCCCTCCCCAGCCACAGTCACCTTCACTCTTTGTCCTTTCCCCACTGCTCCAAGCAGCCCCATCCCAGCTGATGAGCCCAGCAGGAGCCAGCACACGAGCACTGTCATCACTGCATGATCCCTCCTCGTCTCTGCCTTGGCTGATGGCACATTCAGAACCTAATTGTTATCTCCGCAGAGCAACTCCATTATTCAGGCTGACACTGCCCCCCCTTCGGCTGTTTGTTGCACTGATGTTATATTAATGAGGCCTTCAAATAAGTTGAATAGGAGATCAGAGTGCCGCTTGTTCGCGAGAAAACTGACTTTTATTTATTTATTGCCAGGACCACAGACCGGGTGGAAGTTTTGTACTGTTAGAGGGCCTCATTCAGTGCAAAACAAGGACTGAGTGCATCCCATACACTTCTGTGCTGGGCTTCTGGTGCAGAGCCCAATAGCAATGAATGCTTCAAGTGACACCTGGGGAACACCAAAATCTACACCCACAGAACCCAAGGCTGCAACAGTCCCACGACTTCCAAGAGCACCACAAACACTTTTCTGGGCTAAGGGGAAAGAGAGAGGAGCTGACCTCTGTGTCCAGAGGGTTTGGGATTAGGAATATCGACCTTGCAATGTTTCTCCTGGGCATCTGTCATTCTCCTTAGACCTGGCTGCTCAAGGCTTTGGGGGAGTTAATTAAGCAAGAAGGCAAAATATTTCATTCCCTCCTGACAGCAGTGTCACTCCTAGCAGCAGCGCTAACAGCCCACGAGCAGCTCTGCTGTAGAAACGCTCCTGGGAGACGCTTTGCATCCCTCAGTGGTCTGAAAGTGAACATCAGACACATCAGCTGCAGCCTAATTAGCTCTCTGGTTTAATCAGCATTCCTGCGCCAGCCTGTGGTGGTCACCCTGATGCCAGGAGCACGGCAGGGAGCGACAGCCACGCAATGGAGCTGTGCTCCACACCCTGCTTGGCTGCAATGCGTTCACAGCGCTCAGCACTGGGACACTGAACCCTCCACCCATCAGATAGGGGATGGAGACAACCCTGAGCCCACCCAACCCCAGCGGGATGCACAGCTGAGTGCTCTTACCTCAGTGATGCGCGGGTTGGAGCATTTGACGTTCCTGCTGGACCAGTCGAGCCAGGGCTGGGGGCTGCAGTGGGGTCGTAGGGTGCACCTGCCCTCCCCGCTGCACCACCCACACTCAAATTTGGGGTCAGCCTTCAGGCACAGCCCGCAGCTCTCACGCTGCGCCGCGCACTTGTAAAGGTGCACTGTGGGGGAGAGAGCAGAGAGCACAGTGCTGAGTGATGCTCCCAACCCTCCGCAAACACTGAGGTCACCCCAAGGAACTGAATTAAGGAGCAGCTCCCTGAAACCACTCACATCCCCAGGTAGTCTGGTCTGGGTTCCATGAGCGCTCCCAGAGCATGAGGTCCTGGACACAGTTTCATAACAGCTGTAATTAGAAGCACTGAACGTTTTCTAGAAGTCATTCTTTCCATAGATTGCTTTTACAGCTTTCATTTCAGGGCTTTCAGTGATTTTCCCATTGCCATGGCATGGAGCTGCTCCCACCCTCACTGCCCACAGCCCCCACAGCCCACGTTACCTTTCACATCCTCCGGGTTGTCAATGACAAAGTTCCCATTCCACACCACAGCAAAGTCCACTGCCAAGTTGCTGATGTCCATCCCATCATAGAGATACTGGAGAAGAAGAGGGAGAATGAAACGCTTGGGAGGGTGCACCAGTGACACTGCCAGGAAAGGAGGGTTTTTTAAGAAGCAGCGATTATCCTCTGCATCACGTGCTGGTGGCTGATCCACCACCATTTCCACATTCCAGCTCCAGGGTCTTGCTTTGCCTCCCTCCTCCTCACTGTGTGCAGATAATTAAATCAGACCTAGTCCCTGGGAGAGGTAATGGATTAATTACTCCCCTTGCAGCAGCTGCTCCTGTTGCTCAGCCCCAGCTCATCAATATGGCCCCTCCAGTTCATCAAGAGCCACTAAAAAGACTTAAAAAACCACTGCCATTGAGGCAGGCTACCCCATGCAGTGCTGTCCTTCTTTAACTCACACTTGGTTCCAGGGATTTACCTTGCTGGGTTTCACTGGGTTGTTACAAATCCACATCCTCTGCTCAGCTGATGGAGCTGTTCGTGCAGAATTGCCCTTAAACTCTCTACCTACCACTTCCCATCAGCCTAAAAGGAGGAAAAAGTGCTCCCCTAATGTTTATAAATCGCTCTGGATAGGAAAAGTGCTACACGGTATTAATACATTTATTAGCCACCAAGCTGCAAGGCCCAAAGACAGCCAGTGATGTATAAATACCCAGCACAACTTTTAAAAATTCAAAACTTGATTAACAATTTAAGACCGTCTGCACTGAATATTAAAGCACGCCTGAAGTTCCCCGTGCTGACGGCCAAACCCAACCGTGGGCACCCTGCAACCCCTCTGAAGAGCCCCTGCCATCTGCTGAGCCCCATCTTATGCAGGGCAGAGCTGCCTTCCCCACCTGCTTCTTAGCAGCACCCCCAGGTGATTCACAGAACCATAAAATATAGAATGGTTTGAGTTGGTAGGGACCTTTAAAGGCCATCTGGTCCCATTGCCCTGCGCTGAACAGGAGGAGCCACAGCTCAGCAGGTGCTCAAGGGTCTGCAGGGACGGAACCCCACCACCCCTCTGGCCAACACCTCACTGCCATTATTTACTTATATCCAATCTAAATCTCCCTTCTTTAAGTTTGAATCCATTCCCCCTTGGTCCTATCACCCTGCTACCGAGTCTGTCCTGTATCTTACAGCCCCCCTTCAGGCACTGAATCTTCCACCCCCCCACAGCCAAACCCAGCTCCTCCTCAGCAGCAGCCCACTCTGGGCACTGCAGTGCCACACACAGGAGGTCAGTGCAGCTAAAACAGGGGGCAGCTTTGTGCTCACCGAGCTGTTCTGGCACTGCACGCTGGAGCTGTTGAAGCGCAGCGCTGGCACGCGGTGGATGACGCCCTGGATGCTCAGCACACATTCATAGCCACGTTGGCCAGATTGAGGCTGTGGAAGGTTCCGGGCTTTCAGAGTGATGGGTTTCACTTCTCCAACCGGGATCAGGATCTCCTCCGTGGGGAAGAGCTGGGGGCAGTCCTGGAAGTGGTAGAAGAGACGTCGGTTTGTGGTGTGCAGGGATACAGAGCAGCTCCAGGATGGTGCTGAGCCTTGGGATGAACACAGTGCCACGAAACTGGAAGCGGTCCTTTATATTCTCCATTGAAAACCACGTGGGAATGTTTCAAACATCAGTGAGATTGCAACGAGGGAGAGAAGATCTGGAACTGTGTACACTGAAAGCATGGCAGTGGGTGGTCGTGGGCTCTTATAACTAAGCACAGTAATTAAAGCATTAAGTAGAGAAGCGTGATTTGTTTCCACTTCTGCTACTATCTGGCTGAAAATAATGCAATTGTAAATCAACAGCCACTTTTAACGTTAATGCTGCTGTTAATATTGCTATTTCTGTTACGTTTGCAGGAGCTCGAGACCTCACTGCTGAAGATGCTCCAAGCGAAGAAAGGGAATCCCAGTGCAAACACTGCTGCACTGAAGAGCAACACATCCGAGCATGAGACGGATGGGGCTGTACACAGCAATCTGTGATGAGCCACAATGAGAGCTGCTGGTGCCTGGTAAATGCATGACATTTCTCCCATAATATCTCAACATCCTAAAGATGATCTCCTCCTCATGCCACACTGCGAGATGCGTGCAGGGTTTGCTCCATTTCTGTCCCAGGGACTGCAACATGCAGAGACAAAGGCTCTGACCATCAGAAGCATTTGCATCCCATTTAGCTCTAATTTGCTTTGATCTGATGGAAATAGCTACCTAAATACCTGTAAGTAACTGACACCCTGTGATTAATCCCGTGCTAATGTTGAAGTTTTAGGGAAAAAAAATGACGGATGCTTCCCTCTGCTCTGCCAAATCCCACGCTGGCACTGCAGCCCTCCTGCCCAGCCCTAAAGCTGGTTTTGCTGGGATGCATCCAGGCAGGAATTCTGCACTACATGATGGCATCAAGACTGCGCTCCCAGCCCAGCTCCCAGCTCGGGCAAGTTGTCAATGAGAACCAGCTGCTGCCCGAGCACGGAGGAGTTGGTAGCTTAAACTGCTGCCTCGTAAACCTTTTTAGAGGCACTTTTCCTTATATATTTTTTATTTTATTTCTAACAGAGACTTTCACGGATTAACAGCCAGGAGCGGTTTGAGCTCCAGCAGCAGAAAGCTGGCGGTGCTGGGAGGGGGAGCGCAACTCAGAACTGCAGGCTGGGGGGAATCCCACCACCAAGGTGCTGCAGTCTGGGATGCACAATGCTCCCCACCCAGCTGCTAGCACAGACTTTGCTCCTCCTTGCACCCAACCCATGGCAAGCCACCATCAGGGGAGCAGCAGTGGAGCCCTTCATTGCATGGTGATGCAAACCACGAGGTGCCCAGCCGTGCTGCCCAGCAATTTGCTCCATCATCACTTTACTTTGTGTCGTTGTTTTTTAATTCCCGAGGAGTAAAGCCTGCCCCGAGCGAGGAAGGCTGTTATTACCTCCAATCACTAAACAAACACGCGCTGAATTCCCTCATTATCCTCCTTGACTTCTGTAAAGCAGAACAAACACAGCTTGGAAGATCCGCTGGAGAAAAAGCAGAGTGATGCACGGGTGGCACAGACTCAGGGAAAACTCAGAGCTGTGCAGAGTTCACAAAGACATTTTATGCTTCTGCAACACTTTTTAGCCTCAAAGATTTCGAGGTCTATAAATACCTTAAACGCCGGAGATAAGCATCTGCCTGTGGAGCAGAGCAGAGCACCCATGGTTATTATTTGTGTTTAACAGAGTGCTTTTAGCGGGTCAAACCCTGCTCTTGTTTGGAAAAAGAGTGCCTGGAAATGGCAGGCATTGCTTTTGACTGAAGGATTTCACCCAAATGGAAGGAAAAACAACATTTCTTCCACTTTTTCAAGCTAAAAATATGAAAGGCCTCTACAGATGTTAACTAGCTGCACACATTTCAGAGCTCTGAACATAAACGATCCTGGCACATGAATGTAAACTCTTGGCTCACAGATGCGCTCCCAATGATATAAATTACGGTCCCCATCACTCATGGAGACACATTACTCTCCATTTATGCCATCAGAGAGGAGAGCAGACCTCGCTCCTTAGAAACCAGACATGCAAAGCAAGGCAGCAGCAGAGGGACTGTTGGCACTGCTTTGTGCTGGGCTTCACTCTCAGAACTGAGATGGGACCCAGCAAAGCCATGTGATGACTTCAGGGGATGGAAATGCACCCCTTGCTTGCATCCCATGCGCCAGAGTTCCCATTTAGGCATTCAAATTGAGGACAGTAGGAACAGGTATGAGGAAGGTTTGGTTTGTTTTATATCCTTCAAGGTGCATCGCGCAGTGCTTAGCATCAAAGGGTACAGCCAGGTGCAAAGACGTTGCTCTAAAAGCAGCAATAATTTAAATCCCAAATCCACAGAGTCAGAACAGAGCTTAAATCTGGTTCTGCACTTAACTTCCAGAATCTGAAACGCTCTGCTCCCCTGATTCAGCATCTCACATGTGGAAATGGCATTATCCACACATCAAAGCAGGAAGGGATCCCACATTCTGGGAAACTAATAGGATTTATTTGGTTCTAGCCCTCCATTGAGATGGATGTACAAATATGTCTGCGTCCACATTCCTCTTCATCTCTGTGTTTCGTACATTTACAGCAACACATCCTATAGCCGTGAGCCACACAGGCACAAACCCAACCCCCAGGACATGCTAACATGATGCCATAGGCACAGAGCTCCACATGTGACCCCTGGAGGCTGCAGAGGACCCTGTGCACAACAGACCTTGGGATTCAAAGGGAGCGATGCTGTTAAGCCAATACACTGAGGCCACTGTGATTGGAATTGCTTTAGGAGAGGAAGTTTTTCAGGAGGCACTTATTTGGTGCAGGATGGAATGCCCACAGTAAGGGCATTAGGAGAGCCTGGTGTACACCAGTGGCCATTCATTCACCTCAAATAAGCAAACATTTGGGTTTGGGTGGTTGGTTGGCTTTACCAGTGTGTTCAGAGATACAGAGAAGTTGTGATAAGTAATGGAGTATTTACATCATTATTGTTTGCCTTCATCAAAAATCATTGCCAGGTGTTATATTACTGTATAACATTGTGGCTAAGAACTTGAAAGGATGGGGAAGACAAAGCCTTGGAGCTGTGACTGCCCATCAGCCCAGCAGGGATGGGCAGAGGTATGACTGCTGGGAAGTCCCACGCACTCCTGGAGCAAAGCAAGGGACGTGTCCTACTTTAGCAGAGACTTGTCAAACACTCCTGATATCCTGGGGCAGAAGACCTATGAAAGCGAGAACTGCAATTGTACAGCCTGGGAAGAGGGCAACGCTTTGAGTGTGAAGGAGAAAAAAAGAAACAACACGCACCCCTTGAGAGAAGCAAAAGCAAAGGTTTTGCTTTCTCCTGTTATCTTAAAAGGAAGTCTCTTGGCTTTGAACTGGACTGGGAAAGCTTTTGGTTTGTCCCCAGAGCAGACACTTCTCCTTGGATGTCTGTACCCTGCATGAGACTCTTCATTGCACTTTGTGAGTGCATCCTGTGGTCCCCAATTGGGGTGGCATGAGGCTGGCACCGTGCATTGCCCATCCTGTCCATAGCAGTCCTCCATCTGCCCCACAGCTCTGTGTAAGGGCAGGGGGACCAGGACAAGACCCTGCCCAGCTGCATCTGCTCTGTGCTAGGTGAAACCATGGCAGAGCACCATGCAGCTCTGCCTCAGCCTCACTGCTGCTGGGGTACAGCTGCAAGGAAGTGGACAAGATGCAAAGGTCCCAAACTGCAGAGTTGGTGGCAACTTTGATCACGAATCAGTGCTAACAAACTCTTTTCCTCCACGGATCCCTCTACCTCGGGAAACACAGAAGACCTGGCAAAGCCAATAATGGGCTTTGCCTCCTTCTAAGTGTTAAAAGCGTTCCTGGAATTGAGCCCCACGCTTTTTATTAACATCTAAGAGAGATCGCTTCTGGTCCTCAGCGCTTGAAACCTGAAGCACTTCTCTTTTCCGAAGTCTGGGGCTCTTTGCATCTGTAATTCCTTTCTTAATCAGTTTGCAGTTGGGTTCCAGCCCTGGCTGCAGAGCTGCCAGCAGCCCCAGAATGAAGCATCCCGAGTCCCACCAGCAGCTCTCCGCTGCACTCACTGCTGGGCAGATCCCTGCATGCTTCGTAAAGCCCCTGAGATCCCAAAGGAAAGCACTACAGAAATTAAAAGATTAATTACGGTTATTACTGAACCTGAGCAGACCCACGTACTGAAGGCAGGATCAGCTTCAGCATTCAGGCTGAGGCACATCACTTGTCCTGCACCAACACCTGGTTGCTGTGCTCCTGCTGCAGCAGGAGATGCAAAACCAGAGAGAAGTCCAACAGTCTCACACAGCTGGTTCTGCTCATGCTGCCACAGGAAAAGCAACCAAGAAAGAGCTGAAGGCAGAGCGTGGTACCTCTGAGACGTTGATCCGTCCCTCCTGGAAGGAGCAGGTGGTGGGATCGTGGGTGCACAGGTTGCGGTACTTGCACCAGTGGCAGCGGAAAGCACTGTTCACACAGGAGAGGCACCTGGGGGAGAAAGGAGGGAGGGTTACCAGGTTGGGAGCCCCGTGCTGCAAGGGGTGAGCCAGTCCTGAGCCAGAACACGGCCGCTCGATCTGATCTGGCTTTAAGGACTGCTGCCTCTCCTTTGCTTCAAGAATGAGTCCATGTCTCCAGTGCACCTCTTCCTTACCTTGTGAAAACGTAAAGCAGAAGCCACCAGCAAGGTCCCTGAGCATGACAATTTACACACTCAAGAGCTGAGCCTGGTGATCTCACAATACCTGCATCCAACACAGTGTCTAGCAAAAGCTGTCTGCAAAACCTACCCCTTTCTGACCAGGCACAAAGCTCTCTACCACTCCAGCCAGCTCCAGATGCCTGCAGGGTGCACACTCCATGCACCAAGTCCCTGTGCATGCTGCTGTGCAACCACAGCTGCTCCCCTGCCTGCTCAGCCATGCTGCAGGGAAGGGTCTCTGATCAACAGGTCCACTCCTGTGCTGGCTCAGGCCTGTATTCCTTTCTGCTTTACACATGCTGTGATTCATTCCTGCAAGGCTGGCTCGTGCCCTTGTTGAACTGGTTGATAATGAGTTCAGGATGATGTAAGCACTACAGAATTTACAACCATGTTCACACTTTATCTCCAAACATGAGCTTTGAGAAAGGCATGGTCAGACGGAGCCAAGGGACAGAAAAGATGCATTGCCTCTCCTGATCCAAACCTCCACATGGAGGAGAAAATAGGGGTCCTATAAAGTCACCTCTCTGCAAATCTGAGGACCCAGCAAAGACACTGACAGGACTGTAAGTGCCAGCAGGAGCAGGGAATGCTGTCACTGAGGAAAAGGGGGCAAGAACAGAGCTGTGCAAAACTGCAGCACAACAGGAGGCACTGGGGCAGGGGATGCAGACCACCAGGAGAGGCAGCAGTGGGGGCTGGAGGACCCTCAGGGCTTCTTTCATCCCGGTGCCTCTGCAGTAAAAAAAACATATATTGAATGCATGCCTAGAAAAACCCACTGCTAGCCAAGCTCATCAGAGCATGCAGCCCTCTTCCAAGTGCAGCAGGGAACTTCCCATAGCTCAGGGCTTCAAATCCAGGGCAGAAAGGCTCTCAGTGACCCCATGCTGGCACTTCTCAACTCCTACCGGGCAGCAAACCATGCTCCAAAAGCAGAGCTGAGAGCTGAGCCCTGCACAGCCCACCCTGCAGGCACTGCTACTCGCTGCCTGACCCATGCCAGGTCCCGTGTGCCTTTCATTTGGGTGCTTTGATGCTTGCTGTGCTTCCAAAGAGAAATCTATAAACACTTCAGATGCTCACACACAGCCATGTGTGTGCCTGCCAGGGTGAGCAGAGCAGGGGGCTGAACAGCACATACTGTGCTCAAAGCAGCACGGAGCCTTCCAGCCCAGCACTACTGCTGTGCTGGGTTCTGCCCTGCTGTTCCCAGCCCATATCCTGGACTTGGTTCTGCTTCATCCTCTGAGAGCATCCACATTCACAGTTGCAGGATGGAGCAGCTTGGGGGCACCAGCAGGTTAAGGTTTTTTCAGGCTCCTGCAGCCTCTCTCTCAGCAGGCAGGAGAGCTGCAGGCTGCTCCGAGGGCAGGGAGCTGGAGCTTCCATCCACAGCAGGTACAAAGCACCTGGCTGCTGCCTGCACCAGGCTGAAGGGTGCACCCCATCCCACCAGGATCCCCCCCTGCACCCGAGGAAGGAGGGTGGGCACTCACAGCTGGTGGGCACTGCAGTTGTAGAACTTGAACTCCGTGCTGACAAACGTTCTCCCCGTCTCCTGTGATTTCAGCTGCAGCACCACACCGAACCAGTCTGCAGAGCAGGACAGAGCCAGTCAGTGCCCAGAGGAAACGGGGGAACACAGGGGATTCAGCCACAAATCTTCGGACACAGATAAGAGCAGATAGCAAAATGCATGGGAGGGGTGGGGAATCTGCCTTAGGACACAGCTGAAACGAGTTTGGGATGACATCCTGTTCCATATTGGAATTCTGCCTCCTGTACAAAAGTACAGTAACTCAGCCTAGCCCAAGAGTAGGAGATAACAGTAGAAGCAAGGCCGTTAGCAGTGCTTTTTGGGAGCCTCAGCCTTGGGTTAATTAAGAGCAGATTGCTGGGCTGTGGTACTCCTGCAGTAGCCCTGCCACCACTGCAAGCCTTGGCTCCCTGAGTTGAATACTTCTCAGTCTCCATATCGTGTCGCAGAGACACAAAGACATCAGCACAGCTGACACACCTGGAAGGACGCCAAGGAGAAAATGAGTTTTAAGCAAGTCTCTTTCTTTATGGAAAGAGAAAGTACGACAGCGACGACGTTAATGGAGGAACAATCCAAGGCTGTTTGCTCACCTTGATCCACAGGTATGGCTGGGACATCCCTCGCAGCCGGTGAGACGCACACAACTCGGCTGCCCACCACGTGGCCCTCTACTTCTGTCAGGTTCCCAAAGAGGCAGGTGACACCAGCAGCCAGGTCCGGGGCATCGCTCACCAGCAGGCTGAGCTGCATGGGGGCACAGAACAGCAGCAGCGTGTTGGTGGGACAGCCCTGACCCGCTCCATGCAGCCAGGACCGCTGCTTTGCTGGGACTGAGCCCTTCAAACCTCACTCTGTACAAAGACTTGGGATTACCCCAAGCCAACACTTTGCACTTGGCTTTGCTGGATCACAATCTGTTCTTGTGGGCCTGATTTTTGAACCTGTTCAGGTCCCTCTGGATGTCATTCAATGATGCACAATTTAATGATGCACAAACGCCTCGCTGAGCCTTTGCAATTCAGGGAGCCGCTTGCTCTACAAAACCGCTGCCACCCTCAACTGCATCAGGAATCTGCACAGCCAGGAGCAGCTCCCAGCACTTGCAGCAGCAGTGAGCTCCCCATGCAGTCCGGCCCCAGGAGAGGCTGCAGCTGCTGCAGCCCATCCACGGGCACCGGGAGCTCAGGAGAAGCAGCTGGGACGTTCAGAGAGCCAGCACTGGGCATAGCTTCTGGGGAAACAAAGCCTTTCCTTTCAACAGTTCATGAAACCAGACCGGGAGAAATGTGAGCTGGGGCCCATGGGGAAGGGGGAATTTGTTGCCGTCATCCCTGCACCCCATTCTCCCCCCTTGGCTCTCCTAACCCATCCCTCTGCAAGCATGACTTCATGGGAAAACAGTTGTGCAGTGGGAAGGGAAGAAAGGCTGGAGAGTGGAGCGCTTACCGGCAGGCTGTGCTGCGACACGGAGATGCTGCTGGGCTGCACCATGATGCTCATGCATTGCCCGATGCTGTCGGCAAAGCGGTGCGGCTCGTCAGCCCGCTCACAGCTGTCCCTCGGGGAGCACCTGGGGAGCACATGGCAGTGCACATCATCAGCACATGGCAGTGCACATCATCAGCACATGGCAACGCACATCAGCGCACGGAGCTGAAAGGTGAGCAGAGTTTTGGGTAGGGGAAGGACTGCGGGTGATGTTCTGCCCAGGACCAGGCATGGATTGCCAGGTTAGGACCAAAGGGTTCTGCACACCTCATTCCTGCAAGCCATAAACTCATTAGATGCATAGAAAATAAAATGTAAAGTAGTAACAAGGTGATGCCTCCATTCCAACTAAAACAAAAGCACGCAGTTAATTGTGTTTTCCTGGTGCTGAGGAGTGCATTGTGCCAGCAGCAGGGATTTCCTCTCTGGTGGCTGCAGGCTGCGCCTCACCAGCTGTCCTGCCCCGCTCCCGGATCCCTCCTGTTCCTACCCTCAGGAATGCATCCCATGATCCCTGTTTTCCTATGGCAGGTGTCCTCAGAGCACAATGAAACGTTGAAGCAGAATTGGGCTCAGACACAAAAAACGAGTCCAGTGTGAGAACAGGGAGAGGACAGAAACAGCTCCGAAACGGAAAGCATGGCAGTGCCATGGCTGCAGCTACAGCTGCTGCAGGGAAACGTGTGCCTGAGTTAATGCCAGTGGTAGTGGAGTGTGCCCACTGGGGAGGCAGGGAAGGACTGTTCATGTGTCTGACAGATACCACACAGCACAGCACTGGGGTCCCTCGGGGGTTTTTCTATTTCACGTCATTTGGGCAAAATCTCTCTCTTCAAAACCCACTCCCCGGCAGCAGGTGACACAGTGCCCTCCTGATGCATTAACCAACTACCAGCAAACTTCATCATTTCTCATGCAGCATCTCAGACCCTGCTCACTATCGTGGTGCAGAGGTCGGGGGATGCGGGCAATGCCAACAGCCCTGCGTGCCATCAGTGTTCCAATAAGAAAAGCAAAGTTCACCCTGTCCCCTCCCAGCACCCAGTGTGACACCCAGCACACACTGCTGCTCTCCTCAGCCCCTTTTTTTGGAGTACAATGGAGCTAAATATGAACCCTGCCAAAGGAAGAGTTATTGAGGTTTAAGTGAATCTCTGAGATAGCTTTAAAGTGAGCTCTTGACTGGAGCCTTTATCTCATTGACTCGCTGGAATGGCTCTTTTTTATCATACTATTTATGGCAACAGCCCTAACAGAGATAAATAGGCCTGTAGACAATAACAGACTTGCAGAGAGCAGCATATGGAAGAGCCTTGCGGGTTTTGGATCCCACGGGGCTAAAGAGTCTTTAATGATCTCCTCGAGGCCTCTGCTTGCTTCCAAGGAACCACTTGAATGAGTGGAGGAGGAGCGAGCCTTCCTCCTTCCATGGGGAAAATGCTGGGGAGCTCTGCAGGAGGACGAGCACCTGCCACATACAGGTGGCTGAGCACCTTCCAAAGCACTGGTGCTCCCAGGGTGCTCCAGCCCTGCAGCTCCATGCCATGGAGTCACCCACACGTGTGCACTGCTGGAATCCCCACAGATGGTTTCACTCCTGAGCACCATTGCTCTTCAAGTCTCAGTGTGCACACGTGCGTGCAAGCACCCCGCCATACAACAGAGCCTTAATCCCTAACTCAGGGCTCTGACAGCAGCACACCTGGAGCAGGCACTGCTCCCTGCATCCATCTCACACATCCAATGCGTCGCTGTTTACAATCCAGACCCCACAACAAACACTTTGGCAGCCCTCAGAGCACAGCGGGAGCATCCCAGCCTGCCCTCACTGAGCCACGAGCAGCTGGAGCAGCTGGCAGGAGGGGAACACGCACACAAGTTAGAGGAGAAAGATGACAAATGAAATACAAACACTCCAGCGCTTGGGGCCTCCCAACAAATATGACAGAGGCTTCAGGAAGAGCAAGATAAACTCAATTATTTACACCTTAAGACAAAGGCTAAAAACATGATCGTTGCTTCAAGCAGAGCAAGAAGTGCAGGGCTGAGAATTGACATCAGGGAAGAAAGTGTTGGCGGGAGGATGCTAATGCCCAAATGTCACAGCCAAGTGGGCAGAGGAAACAGCACTCTGCTCTCCTCTTGACATTGAGAGTTTTCTCTCTGCAAAATGAAGATAACAACCTTTACCTGCTTCCCAGGTGGCTCATGAAGATGCAGTTCATTAGTATCAGGAAAGCACTCGCTGATCCTTGCAGAGGAGCCGCTACAGGGGTGCAAGGAGTAGCAGCAAAGGCACATCCACCCAACCTGCCTGCAGCCTGCAGCGAGCAGGGACCCTGTGCAGAATGCCACCTGGGGGCACGGTGCAGGCATGGCACTGGGGCTGGGTGCACCAGGGATGCTCCTGCAATGGTTTTACCCTATTTTCCTGAATGCGGCACCAACTCCTTGCAAGCCAAATGAGCCCCGGTGGGCAGTGGAAGCTGTTTTGCACCCCAAAGCACGCAAGTCCCTAATCCAGGCCGGATTTTGCATTTGAGCCTGCCTTCCTCTTCTCTCTCTCTCCAACACCTGCTGCTCAGGCATGTGGCCAAGCATCATTGTGCGGGGCCCTGAACTCTGCTCTGCCTCCGTCCCGATTTCCATGCATGTAAGGGGGCTGCTTTGCAAGCTGGCACGGGGCCGGAGGGATTTCTATTCCTCTCCTCCTGTATCCTCCGGGTTTGCCCTTCCTCCCCCCATCCGTGTTTGCCCGGTGGTCCCCCTTCCGCCATAGGAAGTGATCATTCTGGTGGTGGGGGAAAGAAAGAGCCCAAACACCTCCTGAATGCAGAGCGTATTTCCCGCAGTGCCCCTGGGAACGGCCCTCACTGCAGTGCCTGGGATGTGCAGTTCTGCCCCCCAGGACAGCTGCAGCTGCTGCTCCCTGCCCTCACCACGCTGCGTTACAGCAGCTCTTCCAGCTCTATTCAACAGGGCTCAGTGCTGCTCCTCATTCCAAAGTCATGCTCACATCATTAAACTCACTCTCACCTCTAAAAATTCCCCATTAATCAGGAAGGACTGCAGCTCGAGCAATGGGGGACATGCAAAATGCAACAGCTCTGCTCCCCCAGGTTTCAATTCTGCTTTTTTTGCACTCTCCCATGGCACCTCCCTGCGTGCTGCGTGCAATCCACTCTCCTACAGTAGGAATTCTTCAAGGGATCTTCAATGCTACTCAAACCGCAATGCAGGAAACACCCAGGGGAAGAGAAGGATGGATTCGAGGGACTTCAGCCTCATTTTGCTTTTCACACGGGAAGCACTGGGTGCTGCTGAGAGGTGCTTCATTGCCATGGTCTGACTTACGTGTGGTGCAGGGTGCACCAGCCGCAGTGCGGGTCCCCCGAGCTCAGGCACTCTGCACAGGTCGTGTACTGCTCACAGGACTCCACGGGCACACGGGACACCTGCAGGGACAAGGGACAAGCACAGCCTCAGTGGGTCTGGTGGCAAAGAGCAGCTGAGTGGGGGAGGTGGGTTAAGCAACACAAAAGCAATTAATAGACTTGGAGCTCAGGCTGACACCCGTGTATAAGCTGGCCAACAGTATGTGCTGAACTGTCAGGAACTGTGGGGTGCAGCTCACCCAGCCCAATGGGACACATCAGTACGACACAGCACAGTCCTAATCCATTTATCAGCATTAAAAACCCCAAAGGCTCAAATTTAGGGATTTGGCCATGGATCATTGCTTGACCCCAGATGTGCAATTCCATCTCAATCCATTCCTTACCACCCCCACCAGGTGTGGTGCTCCTGCAGCCCCTCCCTGCAGCCCGAGGTGGGACTGCAGTGAATCAGAATGGAGCTGAACAAAGCACACTGCCCCCCACAAAACAGCAAGTGAGGGTTGGCTGCTCACAGCTCACTGCCACCTCCAGCACAGGGCCATTTCCACCAATGGGACCCAGCGGACAGCCCTGGAGCAGCGGCACAGCGATGGCTGTGCATCCATTTAATGGCGATGGGAGGTTCTAGCAAGCTTTGGCTGGGTTCCCCACTGCTGGGGGGATTGAAGGACCCTATATACTTCATAAACACACACTAATCCCAATAGCAAAAGCTGTCTTCCTGCTCCTGCTTTGGGATCCCTCAAACCGGTGCACGCATAACGTTTCTTCCACAAAAGAAGAAGGGAACCAGATATGCAAGTAGGCAGGGAAAGAGCAGTTCCTGCACGGGGCCGGACTGCGGCTGGCAGCAGCTGGGCAGCCCTGAAAGGAGCAGTGTGCATCCCACAAAGGCTGCTGTCACGCCAAGTGCTGTTGACACAGTGAGAACCCAGTTCCTCTCTAAACATGACACCAATAGGGCCGCTATTCTTCTTGTTTCCTGAGCCCTACTCGACAGCTTCGCCTACAACAAAAATCGTGCAGGGGTTGGTTTTTTTTTTTTTTGAGCAGAGTGGGATGTGTGTGAGGGAGCTGGGAGCAATGCATGCACACAGCCTGGCTGCACGGAGAGCTGCAATGCTGGGGAAATGTGCAGGGAGGAGTGCAGAAGAGCGGGGTCTCATTCAGCCCATGTGCCCCATTCCCACTGCACTGCACAGCTCATGGGAAATCGGTGTTGAATGGGGTGGTGTTGGCCAGCTCTGTGCCTTAAAGCTATCTATCACTCAGCCAGCAGGAGCCCAGGCTTGATGAACTTTCCACTGTGATTCTGTCTTCATTCATGCAACAATGCCACTGCTTTATGCTGCTGCAAGAGAGCTGTGGGCAGGAGCACCGGTTCTCCAGTCCCAGCTGTTAACACATCAAGGTAACAGGGCAAGGGAAAGCCAAACTTTCTCAGGAGTTTGTACAAAGTTTGGCACTTTTCTTCCCGCTGCTCCTCCTCCTTGCTGTCGGGGTCAGTGCTGCAGGGACCTCAGGTCCCCAAGATTCCACTTCACCCTGCGCTGAGCAGAGCTGGAGCTGAGCTCACACCACTGCAACCCAGGACAGACACACAGTGCCTCATGCAGGGCAGCAGTGGGATGGAAGGAAAGCAAAAGGGAAGCAAGTTTGAATGAAGGAGCACCAAAGAGCCCCCCAGCAGCACTGTAGAGCACCCTAGAGCATGACGACCCCCATCCTTTGGGTCCTGGAATGGAGCAGGGTCACGCTCTGCCTTCCCATGCGGTAGTTGAGTGTCCATGGACACTTGCAGCATTGGGCAGACAGTGGGAGAGGGCACAGGGACAGTGTTTCCATGGCTACGTGGGGGGATTCTTTAATTACAGCACTGCAGGAGCATGCGGAGAAAGTCCCTTCAACTCTGATCCAAGCAACATTTGCAGTGAGTGTGGCTTCACTGCTGGAAGAACCTCATCATCACCTTCACAGGATGAGAAGTGGCAAAGCGCAGGGATCCAGATGCTTCCAGAGCAGGGTAAGCACAATTCCCAGCAGCACACGGTGGGGTATTTTCCCAACACGCGTGCAGCACTTGGCTCCAACCACACGCATCACCACTGCCACCAGGAGTGGCCATCTCCAAACGCTGGCACCGACTTCTGACAAATGGCACCGCGAGACCGCCCTGCCGCTGGGACCCCTCCTTTGTGCTGATTAGCCCAAGCCTCTGGGGAACTAATTAATAAGGATGAAAGGCCAAAATGTCTGGGCTCAGGTGGAGATCAGTGCGGGGATCAGAGCGATGCAGTGAACTTTCATCTCACGTCAGTTCATGGCCCACGTCCAGCGCTTGCCTGGTGCCCTGCGACTCACAGCACGCTCCCTGCAGCCACCAACATGTTTTAAGAGCAGGAAATGAGTTAAGATGAATAATTATTAAGTGCACACTTCTTCTTTCCCTCTCTATTTTGCAGGCGAGAAGTGAAAATAGAATTCTGCACCATTCTGGAGTTATGCCTGGTGTTATAGTTTGGAGCTCAGTAGACAAACGGTGCTGGGCTGCGCTTATTGAAATCGCTGCTTTGCCCTCAGCTCTCTGCTCCCCTCTCCTTGCAGAACCCACTGCACAGCCCCTCCCGAGCTGCCAGCCCACAACTCATGAATTCAGTGAAGTTGTTAAAAGGATCGTGGCAGGCTAAGATAAAACAGAGGAGTTTAACATGACAAACAGACTCCTAAATGGGATTAGAGTCTTAATGAAAACAGTAATGAATGAATGAGGCAACCAAATATTACCCATTAATATTAGACAGATAGATTAGATCCCTAGACACTGCATTTAAAAACGACATGAAATTACTTCAATTACTCTGCATTGATAAATAACAAGGCCATATTTACTGTTAAAAGACATTTCCTCCTCCCTTCCCAGCGCTCGCACGGCTTATCCCTCCCCAGGGGGACAGCAGACCTTGCAGAGCTGAGAGTGGGGCTGGAAGCTCCCCCTCCTCCTTTCCCGAGCACCAGGCAGCATTTCCAGCACATCTCCAACATCTCCAGTACTGAGGGCAACTGGTCCCAATCACAGCACCGAGTCCTTGCATTTCTGTGCAGGAGCCAAGCACTGCACACTTGGGAGCTGCTGCTCACAGCAATGCACTCTGCACTCTGCAGCTCAGCGTCCTCCTTCCCACCCAGGGACTGTGAAATGAACCTGATCAGAAGCTTTGCTAATGAAGAGATGGGATAGGTGGTTCCTGAGTGCTTGGTGGCATTTATCTGCTGGGGATGAAAGGCAGCCTCTGTGTTTTCAGCCCTGAAACAACGGGTGAAGCAGGGACATGGAAAGGAGCAATGTGCTCAGCTCTGCCCCAGCCCAGGGGATGGGCCATCCTTCCAGTGCTAAACCTGTATAAATCTTATTTAATGAAATGATACAAAGAAAAGAACAAATAGAGGTTAAATCATTCCCTACAGCAGCTTTACACTGGAAACAAAGCCTGCTCAGACAGCAGCTGGTTTGCACAGCAGCCCTCAACATTCCTTTCCCAGATGCTGGGCAAAGCACAGTGCAAGTGTTGGGCACTGGGGTCAAGGCTGCTTTGACCCCAATGGGGCTGAGGCAGCAGAAGCACCGTGCTGATGCCCTCCTGCCCTATGAAGGAGCTCCCAGTGCTTCCAAGCAGAATTTTTTCTCTGGCTGCGTCTTCCTGCAGGGCTGGAGGAGCGAAGGTCCCACAGGATGCAAACCCCAAACCATGCAAAGGCAGAGGATGGGAGAGCTCCTGTGGGGAGCTGCACTTGAGGGGCACAGCGGTGCTAGGGACATCCCTGGGAAAAAAGGGGGGAAAGGAGAGCCCTCCCTGCAAAATGAGGAGCTGAGAATAAACCCTGCTGCAAGCAGAAAGCTGCCTGCACAGCCCAGCGCTAAGGAGGGACAGACTGATGGCTCTATTTCTGTGACACCAGCAGCTGACATTGGCAAATGAACCTCTGCAGTTATCTGCTTCCTCTCTTTGTCCTTCTCTCACAAAACTGGCAGGCACAGGGGTAGGAAGGAGATGCATTCAGGGTGAGCAGTGAACATCACTGGTCGTGCTCCTTGCTCCCCATCTCCTCTGGATCCCCGCTTACCCTTCACCTCTGTCTGCTGCTGCGATTGGGGCAGCACCAAAGGGCAGCAATGCCCTGCAGGAGCCATTCAGCCTTCAGGAGCACTGTCCCTCTGCTCTCATCTGCTGGGCATGAGCCTTCAAAGGTGGCACAAGGCAGCGAGAAAACGACAGGCAATGGCACAGAGCAGTGGCACGGGGTGATGGCACGTTTCCTGCTGGTGCAATGCTGCCATTCCATTCAGTGGATTGATGCTGAGGCTCAGTGCAGCCCTGCTGCTCCCCCCGAGCCCAGCAATCAGCAGCACAGACAATTTGCTGTTTCCTTGCTCTGATGTTACCATCATTTGTGAGTACCAAAATGAGAAAGGCGTCAGGCCCTCAAAGCCCCATTGAAGAATAATTGGAAATCCAAAGTGGCACTAAATGTTATTTTCTAAATAAAATGCATTCAATTACAGAACACGAGCCTGTCAAGCCTTTAAAAAGATTAGTTAGAGCAGAAAAAAGTATTCAAACCTTCAGAGACTGCATTACACACACAGGATCCCCTCTGTTCCTAGGGACAGGCGGGAGACAGAACGCAGAACAACGCAGCCATTGCCCGCGTGCTTTTCTCACCAGCACAATTCCATCTCAGCTGTTGCACAGCTGCACAGAGGGCTGTGCTCTCCAACCTCGATGACAAACAGGCACAGATGACCTCGTGTCCAGCAGCACCACAGTACATTTCCCAGGTTGCAGAGCACAGCGCTCATTGCAAGGCAGTGATGCCCAGATGGACCAGAACCCTGCTGGTACCCAACAGCAGCATGCCTCATCCCCAAACCTCCCTGATCAGCACAACATCGAGGCTGCGGATCCGCAGCCAGCATTGCAAGAGCTCTGCTTGCTCCTTGCACAAACACCACTAACACAGCAGACACACTCCAGACTCCAACAACCACCACAGAGGCCATCAAGCACAAAGCACAAAGCGCACCGCGCTTCACGCAGCGGGTGCTGCTAAACCCTCACTTGGAGCAAGGAAGTCGCAGCCAAACAAACCCGACCCCGAGTGAGATCTGTGGCTCTGGCAAATTCACAGGCTGCACAAACAGGGGTAGATGAGATGTGTTTAGCTCAGATCCTTCACTCCAGCCGTTCACCCCAGCAGCGCCGGTGCCTTGAATTAATGCACAATGCCAAGCAGGCTGCGAGCAGGCGCACGGCGGGGAAGGCGCAATTATTTACACGTCCGCTCGCTGCTTCCCCGTACGGAGTGAAGGCAGGTGAACTTGCTTCGCACGGTGATTTTTATTTTATAGTTTTCTTCCGAGGAGATAATTGTCACTGGGAACAGCTCAGGTGCAGACGCAACAAATCGCTGACCCGCGGCTGCAGCAGCACACAGCGTGGGAGAGGGGAGCGAGCGCACGGCGCTGCGATGGATTGATTCCAGCCCTGCTACCGGGCTGGAGGCTGGGAAGGCAAATCCCTCTCTCCCAGGGTTTCATTAGCTGGGAATGGCTTTCTAACGAGATTTACACAATCTAGCCCGGAGCCTACACATTTTGCTCCGCACCCAGAGACAATAACAATGGGGAGTGGAGGAGATGCCTTCTTTTTCTCTGGTCACCCATAATTCAGGACCGTTACAGCGCTGCCATCAATGTGATTACACAGAGTGCAAAAATAAAACAAAAATGTGTCCATCTCTAGCATTAAGTCTCCAATTTCGACTGACCCAAGCCAGGAAAATTTATAGTTATGGGGACTACGTTCAGTCCATTAAGAAAGGATAGGAAATTGCCAGCTGGGATCACGATGACATCCTCACCTTTCCTCTAGCACCACTCCCACTACAATGCAGAACCACAGCAGTGTGGGGCTGCTGGAAAGGGCTCTGTCTGCATTGGAGGTGGTGGCAGCACCTCTAGAAGCTCTCAGAGCCCCCATGAAACTCACCCTGCTGAAGCTGACTCCCACCCACACCATGGTCAGAGCCCAGCTCTGATGCTCTGCAAGGATGCTCCCCAAGCCGTGTGCCAAGCACACTGACAGCAAAGACCCAACATGAAAAATCTCAGCCCGCCTGCAGCTAGCAACTGGAGCCTGCACACTGCAGTCACAGCAATGCTGTTTCTGGCATAGTTCCTCCAATATCGCAGTTCCAGTGTGGTCAGCTCTTTTTAAATGCAAGGGATTTCAGTGAGTTCTCTCTGTGGGCAGTACTGTCTGCTGGCTCACACCACAGCCCAGCCACACGAGGAGGAGTTATTTTCACACCCATTCTTCCCCCTTGATTCCTCTCCAAAAAATAAATTAAAAACAAAACAAAAAAAAAACCCACCACCACTTATCATCGTGTTCTTGTGGAGATATTAATAGCACCCAAAGCATTGACAGTTGCCTGTGAATCACTGCTGAAAGGGATGGGAAAAACCTGCGGCTGTGGCTTGCTGGGAGACAATGCAGCATCCCTCGTGAGCTGCAGCACCAAGCAATGATTCTTGGACATAGGAACATGGGGTGCCCCACGTAGCTGGAACTGTGCCCTCAGTACCCCTTGGCTGTGGCCATCCTGTGCCATCATGCTTCCTTTTCATTTCCAGGTCCCATTGCTGTGGTGGGAGCACAGCTCCGTCCTGCCCACGCGCTGCTCCTGCACTCAGCTCTGCTTCTGCTTGAAAGGAAGCACGAGTGCCAATTAAACAGCCAACCGGGGCACCGAGCAGATAAATATGTGTTGTGAGAGAATGTGGATAGACACACTCTGAAGTGGAGCCAACGAGGGGAGGAGGGAATGTGTTGTTGTTGGTAGCAGAACTTCAGAGTAGTGCTCATCATGTCCTATCCATGCAGAAACCAACCTGCAGCCGTGCTGTGCGAGCACGTTGGGCATCTGATTGCCCCCAAACCTTCCTTCTCTGCACTGCTCTGACTTCAGCTCTCAGCACACAGCACAACGCTCTGTCCCATCTGAGGGCTGGGCATAGCAATGCCCCCGTGCCAGCTCCCAGCACGTGCCCAAATACCTGTGCCAAGTTCCCAGCAGCTGTGCCTCGCCGAGTGCAGTGCTCAGAGCACAGGGATGACCGCAGTCTGAAACTCAGCCATTCCCTGCCACCTCCTGGGTTAAAAGCCCACAAATGCTCCCAGTTCTGCCCAGCAGAGTTGGGCAGCATGGCACAAAACCTGATCACAGAGAGGCCAGCAAAGCTGCTTTTGGAGCCCGCCACAGAGCCAGTGCCCAACACAAAATCCACTCTCTGTCTCTGCACAGACAACGAACAGTGAAACCATGATGGATGTACTTGGGACTGACAGTGCCATGGAGATGCTCCATGTAGCAGAGACACTTCGAGGCAGAAACAGCAAAATCCCACCTGAGCTCCATCTTTTGCTGCTGTAACCAGTAGGTTGACACTGCCAAAGGTCAAGACGTTCTGGAGGAACAAACCCCAGAATACATTAATACCCAAAGAAGCATGTGGATACCCATGAAGCCTTGGCAGCAGCCCAAACTGTGCCACGGATGGACCCAACCATTGCTCAGACCAACCTGAAACCACGCTGCCAGCTGCAGCCCCTTCCAGATGTGGCTGAACGTGCTCCCATTGCTCACGTGGACAAAGGCTCTGTGAGCAGTTTGTCCCTTCAGCCATGGCTGGTGCTTCCCTTTCCTACACCCAGCTTCACGCAGCTATGGAACGCTGAGCTGAACAGTGATGAAGAATGGTGCTGTGCTGGAAGTGCAAGGACTTGGGGGCCTTCAGCCCCCACCATGGGCACTGCTGGTGCCTGCCCTCCTCTTGGCCCTGTTGTGTTTAGTCTGCTGGGTACATTCCTGCACGCCGCTAAGACAAACAGCAGATTATTCATGGGGCTCCTGTGCCTCACGCATCGCCCAGAAATGTGGAGCTATTGCAGCTCCCACAGGCACAGGGCAGGGCTGCAGCTCTGGGGGCCGCATGCACAATGCTCTAGAAAACCTCAGCATCTTCACTGCAGTTTTACAGAGCAAACATTTTGCCCTGGAAGAGGAAGGAGCAGGGAAAGCGAGAACAAAACCCACGAGCTGTGTTTTTCTGCTTTGCAACCAGCCTTAACTTTTATATGTAGTCCCAGCTTGAAACACCATTACAGCCACTCCCCCGGGGCACAGGCATCACTTCCAAGCTGTCTGGAATCCGCAGGAACTCTTTTTTCCCTGATCATTTGAAAGCTTTCCTGATGCTTTGGTGGGAATTTGGTTTCCAGCTGCTGAGCTGTTGTTCAAGTGGTGCCAATGGGACGGCCCTGAGATCCCACAGGCTGGGCTGATGTGTCCTGAGGTTTGTGCTGGAACTGACTGCGTGTTTTGGCCCTGCTCATTTCAGTGTTATTGCAAGAAACCACGCTTAGAGCTGTACTTCCCCATGTGATCTGAATTGAAACAAAAAATAATACAGAGACTGAAGGTCAAAGCCCAACCAATCTGATTTCGCAGAACTTTTCAGAGCACTGAAGGGAAAAGAGCTCTCTGCCCCCAGAGCAGGGATGGAGCAGCCCTGGGCTCCGTGCTGCAGCCTCACCACCTCCCTGCAAAGCACTCAGAGCCCATCCAGCAGCTCATCGCCTGCTCTCTCTTCCTGCAAACTTCATAATAATAAAGTGATACTCCACACCGTATCCCTTTTTCCATTTCACCCTTCACTGGATCATTTTATGCATCTATTCCCATTGCTAATTCAAACTAATTAAAGTATAAAGTAGAATAATTTGTGCCATTTCAGAGCTCCTCTCACCATATTGTGAGTTATGTTTCTTTTCTATTCATGCCCGGTGTGAACCATTCCCCTCCTCACCAGACTCAATGCTGGGGGCATGGCCACAGCAGCACAGGGAGGGGGAGACTTTTAAACAGCTCTGATAGAGAGACAGAGGAACACAGAGCTCTGGCTGCATCCCTGAGCACCCTCAGTGCTGCTGCAGCCCTGCTGGGGTCATCTGAGACCAAAGGGGGGCAAAACCCCCCATAGCTCAGCATGGCATTGCTTCAGCTTGTCCATCATGCATCAGAAATCCCAGCTTGCTTTGGTGGGGGGCTCTGACATTGCACCCATAGGTCACCCCTCAGTGCTGCAGCACAAAGCCAGGAGGATGCATGGGGGGGAGGCACAGCAATGCAATGCCCCGTGGAACCCCAGCAGCAAGCAGACCTGGTGCACATGGTGTCACAGCAGCTGCTCTGCACTGCAGCTGTCCCATGCACACAGTGCTCTGAGCAGGGGATCAGTGTGGGTGTACGTGCATGCAGGGAAATTCTGGAAGGATTTCAGGACTGCGGTTGCCTGTCTGAAAATTAAACAATAGGTCTGTGGATGGGGAGGAATCGCAAAGGGAAGGACATACATGGGAACCCTGTGGCTGTGACTGGCAGGGGAAAAAATAGACTTAATACAAAGTAAAACCAACCCAAAACAAACAAACCCTGCGAGCAAACCTCGCAAGCACTTGAAAGAAATAGCCGTGTGAGCAGCGTCTAAAATACATCCCATTACCAAAACAAACCCAGCGACCCCTGACGCTGAGTTTTCACACAGGGGTGGTTTCTTACTGCTTCTTGCAGGGAAGTTTACTTTTCAACTATGTGTTACTTCAAAGCTGTCTGCCCTTTGCTCTGCGCCCTCGGATTCCTGGTGGCTGCCCGTACATCCCAGCAGCTCTGCAGGATGTCCCTGAGCCTCAGAGCCCCAAACACTGCAGCCTTTTGGTCAATTGGCATTCATTAGCACATCCTTCTTATCACATAGATATGGTTAATGATCCCAGACGAGCTTGTACCTACATTTCTTAATTATTGCTAATTGACCACAGGGAGGAAAGTGGAATAAGCCCTGCATGGCTGCAGGAGTGTGGGACAAGCAGGTGCTGCAGCACAGCCCTGCCCTCTGCAATGATGCTCAGCTCAGTGGTTGTCTGACCAGCAGACAATGCAGTTAAAAATTTAATCCATCCTTTTTTATTTTCTTTTGTCCTTCTTGATGAATCCATCCCCTTTTATCCACATCTCTTGCATTTTTTATCATGTTTTCTCACTCTTTTTTCTGGACACCATCAGTATTTACAGCATCTCTACCCCAGAATTGATGGAGCTCTTTGTTTTCCTCACTCTGATTCCAAACTCTTTTAAATCACCCTGGCAGCGCCCTTCCCTCCATCAGCACCCAGAAAGCTCAGTCCAACACAACACCCTTTGCTCAGGAGTTACGCAGCACGGGGTCACAGGACAAGGAATGGTGAAACAAATCATCCCCAGTGGCTCCTGCAGCTCTGCAGCTCCTGACACGGGGGCATTTGCTAAACAAATATTTCACTGCTAGCAGAGCAGACGGAGAGGCAGCTTTTCCCTACAGTCACAGGGATGTACAGGCAGGAGGGAGGGCTGCAGGGTGCTGCTGAAAGGCTCAGCACCCAGGGGCCAGCTGCAGGCACACAGGTCTGTAAGGCCCTCCTGCTTCACATGGGGCAGCCCCATGCAGTCTCACTGATGCTCCAGCAGCATCTCGTGATGCTCGAGCCCTGGCAGCTTGTGGGCTGGATGGTGTTTGATTGCTGGAGCAACACTGAGAAATGCCTGTCTCCTTTAAATAGTCGGGGTCAGAATCACTTCTGCCATGAAAGGAATTTGAAGCCAGGTGCTTCAAGAGAGCCTGTGAAAGCTCCTAATGAGCGCTCCTAAATCATGTGGCTGGAGAACTGGTGCTGAGGATGGAAGCAAACTTTCTTTATCCTCCTCCCCCCCGGGACCAGACTGTGCAACTGTTGCTTCTGTGCTTTGTGGGAGTGAAATCAAATGTCAAATATTCTGATTTGGAAGGAGTTGGCAGTGGAACATGAAAGGCTCACAGAGAGCTCCAAAGGACTGCAGATAAATTGGAGAGAAGCAGACAGGGCTGGGACGGGAGCCAGGGGGAGTCGGGAAGGACTGAGCTCCAGATTTTGGGATGAAGCAAATGCTTCCCCTCCACATTCAGCACAGAGCTGCTCAGAGCATGGAGGGAGGTGTCACAGAAGTGACATGGATGTGCTGGAAGCACCTGTGTGCACATCACAGCTCTGAGCACAACCACCGTGCGAGGCAGAACGCAGCACCCATGCAATGGTTTGCTCCCCACCCCGCAGCAGCACGGAGCTCAGGACTGCTCCCAGTCTGTGCCATGGGAGCACATCTCCTTGCTAAATCCCACAGAAATGCAGTGTTTATCGGATCAGTTTTGCCATAGGCTCGTATCCTATTCCTTTCTTAGAAACCACAGACTGTGGGCAGCCCTCCCCAGCTCACGCTCAGCACAGCTGCTCTGGTGCCACTTCACTGTGGCAGAATTCCATCTTATTCCAGATCTTCAGATTGCAGAATACATTTGAGCTGTGCATTCTCAGTACTTCCAAGGGCACATCTCACCGCTCACAGCCTCAGCTTGGGCCTCTCTCCTCCTCGTGGTACCGACTCTGCAGCCATCAGGCTCCAACCAGAGCACTCCTGAATAAAAGAAAACCATCTCCCCCTCTATTTTGCTGAGCTTTGCCAGAACTGGGGCAGTGGGGTTCAGTGGGGCTGACAACATCCACACTGTGACAGTGTGGGGGCTCCTGGGGCCATGGCACACACCCCCAGGGGGCAGAGGGCAGCTCCAGGGGGTGAGGGCTGTGCATGGAATCAGCATTCCAGGAGCACTCCATTCTTTGCTAATTCTCCTCTCATCTTTTTGTTACACAATTAAGCACATCAGCTCCCTGTGTCTCTCCTGCAGCAGGTGGAGGTCTCCGCGCACCAGGCGTGCAAAGCTGGCTGTTAACTCACAGGGTTAACTCAAGGCAACGCCACTTAATGGCATCCAGACGTCCTCAGATGTAACCCTCCTCCTGTCTCCACCACCCACGAGGCACCAGCTCTATAAATCTGAATTACACAGTGGTGAGTAACAGCCAATAAAACGCTCAGCAGTCAGTGAACCCAAAAGTCTGGCTCAGCGCACGGGACTTCTGGTGTTGTTTTTGTCTCAGAGAACGGTGCAGATGAGATGTGCTCCAGCTGAGGTCCTGCCTTATTTACACCATTCTGGATTCCCAAAGCTGCAGGCTCCCGTGCGCTGCTGGCCATAAATTTCCACTCTAATCTTTTTGGTTTGGCTTTCTACAGCCTTTGGGTTTGGCAACCTCCAACTCACACCACCCCTATCTTAAGAGCTTTGCAATCACTAAAGATATGCTCCACTTAATATCACGGTATAATATTGGAAGATAAAACTTGTTTATGACCACAAAGAGCCAAGAAAGGATGTTGGCTTCTACAGGTGGGGGTTGACCCAGCCAAAGTAGCATGGTGACGGTGGCATAGTGATGGTGACATGGCAATGGTGACATGGCAATGGTGGCACAGCAATGGTGGCACAGCAATGGTGGCAAGGTGATGGTGGCATGGTGATGGTGGCATGGTGATGGTGACATGGCAATGGTGGCACAGCAATGGTGGCAAGGTGATGGTGACAAGGTGATGGTGACATGGCAATGGTGACATGGCAATGGTGGCACAGCAATGGTGGCATAGCACAAGCTCAGCGCTACCTGCATAGCAGCTGCTTGCTCCACACTCAGTCCCACCTCTGTGCTCACCTTTCTCCCCAACACTTAAAATATATGGGTACATCAAAAAATAAAGCCATCATAAAGGATGCTCAGATAAAGCTACGCAAAACTGCAGCCTGCCAAGCTCACTGCAGGGAGCAGGCAGCCACGCCAGCAGCTCAGGAGCTCATTATCCGATCATCGATGGTTCCCATCCCCAAACCACATTTCCCCTGCAGCAGCCCAGCTCAGTTTCCAATACTTGCAGACAGCAATAAACCAGCAGAGTGCCATCCTCCATGTGCGCAGAGGACAAGCTCTGGGCAGAGGCAGCTGAAGCTGAGCTCTGCAGTGGGGATCACACAGCTCAGCCCCTGGGGGTCCTTACCTGCCGCTCCGACATCACGTACAGGTACTTGTGGTCAATGGAGAAAGCCATGTCCCGGAGCACCGGGCTCCCGTCCTTGAAAACTGTCACCACCTCGTACTGAATTCCACCATGGGGAGGGCCATCTGCTCGGATCTGGAAGAAGCACAACCACATTGCAGGTGATTTCACAGCAGCCAAATGCAGATTTTACTTCAGGGGGTGGAGGGGAAGGGGACAAAATGAGGAAAAGGATCTCATTCCAGCCCTCAGCTTGGGACCTGGAGGCAGAACGAGGAGCTGGCAAGCAGAGTGCATGCAGGAGTCAGAGCAGAGGCTCTTTCTCCACGGGATCTGAAGTCATTTCTCCATCACAAGAGAATGAAGGAGCAAGCTCTGTGCTGCGAGGTGAGATCACCCACATGCTACGATTGCAGTCACCAAATGCAACTGCAAGTCAGCTCCTGAGCTGGAGCATTCCACAGCCTGATCAGATTACTGCAGAGATGGTTCCTCTCCAGATGCATGAGGAACAAGACTTAGACAACCGCCACAGAAGCCTCCTAAGACACCACCTCTGCCCAACCCCAGGCAGATGTCACTGCCACGCTGTTCCTCCCGAGCAAGCAGAGTGCTAACACAGCCATACAGCTGCTCAGCCCCACAGCTGCAGGTCCCACACCCCCAGCAGCCAGCTCCATGCCTGCAGAGCTCTGCCCACGCTGTGACAATCCCCAGCGCCGCCAGGAACGTGCCGTCTCCTCCAAAAGTTAATAATTGATGGCCTTGGGGGCTGCACGAGGGGAGAGGGAGGAGGAGAAACAAACAGTTTACATTGTCTTTCCTACCAGGATTTGCATATTTGAAAAGCCCTTGGATTGCGACACGGTGCCGGCAGGGCTGCTGATGCTGGCTGTGTGCCACGTGCCGGGCCGGTGCCATGCGGTGACCCCGGGGCTGCAGAGCTGGGAGGGGGCTGCTGGGACTGCTAAAGGCAGAGCCTGATGTCACAGAGGTGCAACTCCAGCAGGAAACATAGTAATAGCCTCACACACACACACAGAGGTGCTCCACTGAACCTCTGCTCCAAATAAACCCTCTTCTAGGAAGCACTGCTGATGCCTGTCGACACACAGAGACACGGGGTACGCAGCTGGGTTTGGTTTCTGCATTTCTTTCCTCCTTCCTTACCTGATTTTTCTATGACATAAAAGAAGGGCAGGGGAATGTGAGCAAAGGGAGAGCTGGCTTGGCACCCATGACACCTCCGACTCAAAAGCCCTGAGAACACAGACAGCAAAATCCAAATAAAGAGGGTCACATCCTGCTTTAGTTGCACCTGTGCCAATGGGGACACCTCAATCCCTTCCGGAGCTGCTGGGAACCAGAGGTGGTTTGGACCTGCAAACCCCACTGGGACACCACCAAAATCCTGCACCAACCCAGGGACACAGGGACAATGCCATGAAGTCACCTGAGGAACAAACAGCACTGCCAGAGACAGTCGCTTCCATACAAACTCCTGATTAACAGCCAGATGGGGATGGAAGCTGCGGACACAAAGGATCTGCAACCTTTGTACAAAACAACTGTTTTCCAGCGCTCCCTCGGGGGCACCGGCAGCTCGTTACGTTGAGCTTCTTTCTAGTAATGAGGTCAGACAGGGCTAATGAAGAGAGATACCACCGGATGAGCCTCATGCAGTCCAATTCCAACCAGGAGCTGCGGTCAGGGCTGCAGCCAGGAGCACTGCCCTGCATGGCTGGGCTCTATGGGGCATCCTGCCTGGCTCTGCCCCATCCCATGGCCAGGCACTGGCAGTGCACCCTGCATAGCTGTGCATCCAGCTGTGAGCCCAGCAGCTCCAGCTGTGAGCACCCCACACAGTGCCAGGGCAATAGGAGGAGGTGCTGATGCTGGGGTGTTTCACTGCCTCTCTTCCTGATAGTTCGGTTTCCATGACAACAGATGATGATGTCAGATGAGAAGAAGGATGATTCCTGTGCATGCGGAAGAAGAAAGGGATCATCTCTGCAGCAGGAAACTTCTTGTTGACGTCTGGAGGGAGAAATAATCCCTCTGCCTCCCTTACAGGTGTCTTCCTGGTGCTAAATATATGTTAATAAACATGGTGCCACAGACACCAAGAAGATAAAGGGTAAGGATGATGAAACTGACCCTAGAGGTGCTCTTTTTAAAGGTCTGAGGTTTTGGAGGAGAGAGGGGAGCGCTCACTTCTGAGTGCCTGGGGAGCAAAGCTGACCCAGCATCATGATCCCAACCCAATGGGAGATGCAGGAAGGGGCTGGGCTGAGGGCAGCCATTCTTCTTTGCGGCCCCACGGCCCTTCCTTGCAGTACAAACAGGATGAAGAGGTATGGGAGAAGATCGCAGGGGGAGCAGCCCTGGGCTGTGCAGAAATGAGTGTGAGTGCAGCACAACAGTGAGCAGTGGGCGCAGGGAGATGCCTGCAGTGCTGGCAACGCAAACCAAAGGTGTTCAGTGAGTCATGCTCACTGTCAGGAGGCAGGAGGGCAGAACACGGGCTCACACATTCAGGTGTGAATTGGAGAAGTCACCTGGGACAGACAGAGCACTTTCCTCAGCTGCTCTCGGTGCGTGTTTACAAATACGGCCTGAAAAGCGCCTAACGACATAATCTGCAAATCCCAATATCAGCACTGGCTCAGAGCACCAGGCCCAGCAGAACACCCCACGTGATGAAGCAGAACGCTTTTCCATTCAGGAAACCGCAGTCCTTCAAAGGCACAGTGCAGATTTATGTGTCTAATACCCCCACAATGCAGCCTGCAGGCATAAGCTCTGCATTATCTTAGGAGATTAGCAAAATACTATATTGTGTCACGTATGTGTTGCAGAGAAGCACCCATGGTGATAAGTGCACGAGCCATTCAGGGATCTAATACAACGTGGAGCTCCCACACACGCACTGTGCTGAAGTTTCAGGTATTCTCCTTGCCCAGCTGGTACCTACATTTGGATTCCATTCCTGTTCCTCCCAGCAGGCTCCCGTTAGAAGACACTGAATCTCTTTGTAGGAACTTTCCGTGATTAAATTACCTGTCTGCTTTCATTATGAGCGTTTCAATGAGGGTGGCTCTCGTGATGAAATGCTTGTGCCAGAAAACAGCTCAGTATTCCATGGCTGCAGGGACTGATTCCCCATTCTGGATGCAAGGTCACCCGTTGGGTTGGTTGGGTGGCAGATCCCATATCCTCTCCATATGCCACAGCCTGGAGGAGCTCTGAGCACGCCAGGGGGGTGCTGAGATCACAGAATCATTGGGGTTGGAAAAGGCCTTTAAGATCACCACATCCAACCCCAATGGGGTATTGGCTCTTTGTGTTTTACAGTGACAAAGCGCAGAGCCCAGCCAACCCTGCAGCCTGCCGACTGCTCCCTTCATGCTGGGATCTCCAGCCCTTCGGGGCAAATGCCATCAAACAACATTGCATTTGCATAAAATGGATGCTTCTCCTGGAGCTGCATCGACTCTGGGAATGCGCACTGGAGCGTTACTGCATCTACTGCCTGAAATAGAAACAGAAAACAAGAACAGCCCTCACGGCCAAGGTGCATCTCTACAGAATTGCCATTTTTTTTGTCACTTAAGGCTGCATGTTTTGGCTCTTGGGCATTTCCCATTTCAGCTTCCCCTAAAGCTCCAGGATGGATTCTTTGCTGGAAATTCAGCAGAAGGACTGAGGTTGGCAGCAGGGCTCAGAGCCAGGATGGAGCAGTGAGGTTTGGGCTGTCCTCCCCTTCCTCCTCCATCCACAGTTCTGTAGGGTTTCTCCTATCCCAACCTGGCACCGAGGACAATTCCTACAAGCCAGACACTCAGCAGAGCAGAAGATCCCAAAGACAGGATGAGATAAGTAAATACCAGCCCAGATCTTCTATGTGCTCCTCCACCAATGATTTGGAATCCCTTTGTGGAAGGGATTTATGTTTCCTAATCCAGTTGAATTAAGCTGGGCTGTACACAACCCAGTGTGTACAGAGGTGAGATGCTCGGATGGAGCACACTTCCTCACGGCATCAACGCACCCAACAGCCCATGCTGGTGCCTCTGTCACCACTGGGAACAGGCACAGCAGGCTGCAGGAGGGGAGAACCCAGAACAGAAACTGAACATCATCTCCAGATGAGAAGTTCTCAAGAGCCCTTCAGGCCCTTTATGAAATTGTTCTGCACGTAAAGTACCTCTTCAGCTGCCAGTGAGCACTTTTGGGATGCTTTTGGATGCCCTAGGACTGGGTCAGAGCCATTTGCACATCATTGATAAAGCAGAGGGAAGTGGAGATTTGCTGGGGATTGCACAGTGAACCCCATCTGGGATACAAACCTGGTGCATGGGGCCGTGCTCACACCCCAGTGCAGCACTGTTCCCCTCCATGTAGCACCCCAGTTCCCATCTGGGCACCCACCATTCCCATCTTCAGGAGGACCTGAGGAGCTCAGGGACAGCACAGGCTGATGGGGCACACTGCTCTCCATGTGGGAAGTCCTCCCTTTGAAATTAAAGTGAAACAGTAATCCCATTACATATCTTTCCCTTAAATCACAGACATGTCCGTGAGGAAGTTAATGACAATCCTTACATGCTCGTTCAATTTAAATCAGCATATCCAATTAACTTCATTACCTGGAGGCCCCCTCGCATTCTAGTCTCTTTCTCTCCTGTCATCTTTTCTTTATGCATTTTTTCCCAAACTGGGACAGAATCCATCTGTCTTGGTGAGCATCCCCCTTATTTCTACTCCTCTGGGGAAGACCTACAGAGAGATTCATGGCAGAAAACACGGTGATACCAGACTGGGTGGCTATGGCAAAAAGATCCACTCTCCTTGGGAGGAAGAAATCCCTCCTTCCCAGAGCTGCAGTGCAGAAACATTAAATACACCCGCTGATCCCCACTGGGCTGTCCTCATAGAGCTCCCTGGGATCACTGGGGAGAAGCAGCACTTTATAAAGAGCTCCATCAGTGCGCAGGCATTGCAGGAGAACTGCAAGCAGGAGTTTTTCTTGGGTACTGTGGTACCACGGCTGCTCCTTCCATTGACACAGATGCAGGTTTCTCTCTTGCAGAGTGAGAGTGCAGTGAGCAGGATGGCAGGCAGCGAGGTACAGCACAGCCCTGCGCAGTGGGGGGGACAGCGGTGAGCTCATGCTGATCAGCCATCATGACCCACATTATTTATAGATCTGAGGTTCCTGCAAATCCGATACTCATGTCAAAAATGTCTCTGCGTTTGTCTTTCACACCCACATGTGCTTCCCAGCTCCTCTGCTCTGGCAGTGTTGCTAAGTGCTCCGTCACCACCTGGAAGCAGGAGCACTCCCTGGGGTGCAGCATATGGGAACAAGGGGCAAAACCCACCAACCTGGCAGCAAGCAGCACCAGTGAGCTCAGCTGCACATCCCCAGCACCGAGGCTGCAGAGCTGCTCCCAGGAGCAAGGCTTTCTTCCCACTTGCTCCCTGCATGAGGGCTGCAAGCATTCTGCACATGCAGCTGAGGTGAGGAGAGACCTCACTCTGAACATCTTCAAGGGTCTGAGCCCATCTGCAGGGAAGGCGAGATACGTTAAAACCAAAAAGAAAACGCTGCCTTTCCTTCTGTCCTAAAGCTTCAGCTGCACTCCAAGGGCTCTCATAACAATGATGCTGAAGATCTCAGCCATTTCAGCATCCCCTGCGTATCCCAAATGTTGGACACTAAAGCTCAAAGCACTGTGAGCACACTCAGATCTGCCCATGCCCCTGCCAGCACTGCCTCTCTTGCCCTTATTTCCTTCTTCCATCCTTCTGCAGAGCTGATCCTACAAGGTAAAGCAGGGAGGGTGGCATTGAGGCACCACGCAGAGACTAATCAGCAGCCCCATGTCTTTACTTTATTACTGTGTGAGAGGCTCACCACAACAAAGCTGCCAGTTCAGGAGATCACTCCCCTAAAAGACTTTTTATTTGAAAAGCTGTCAGCTCATACCTTGTCACAGCCTCACTTGAATGACGTACCACCTCACGCAAATGAGCTGCTAATTAATTAATTAGTGTTCTTCCGGGGATGGATTCATTAGGAGCGGGTTTGGGGAGGGAGCCAGGGTGGGTCACCTTCCTCTGCAGTGCATCTGCAGCACTGGGTCCAGCACCCCATGCCCACATCTTGGCTGAAGCTGCAGCAGGAGGCAGATCTATCGGCATGGAGGATCGGCTTCCAGGGATGGAGCAGAGACAACTGCATCAGCTCAGGGCTGTTGGTCCCGCACCTTCCAGCAGCATCAAAGCACAGCCCATTAGAAGCAGAGAGCCTGAGAGCATCCTGCAGGTTTGCCCCCCTGGAAGAGAAGAGCTTGGGGCACGTCTGCAGCTGTTACAGAACCTCTTCACTTCTAAGTCATCCTCGAATAAAGAGCCGCAATGTGCAATGACTTCCCTTCTCTTTTGTCAGCAATAAGCACCCTTCTCCCTTTACATCCCTGTATTATTTTTAAAGAGGCGGCTCCGTGCTGCTCTGGGAAATGGGAAGCACTGAGTGCTGCTTGCAGGCTTTATGTTTTGGCACAGAGTGAAGAAATCATCAAAGAGACTGAGTGTCGGCCTCGGAGAGCCAGCAATGAGCTGGGTGTCTCTGCATCACAAGAGCTGCACTCTCCTCGCTGCAATGTGCTCCTCCACCCTCTGCCATTCCTCCCCACTTACCCTGCTGCTTTCTGCTGCTTTTATCAGTTCCCTCCCTTACAGTGGGAAAGGGAATGAAAGGCAGTGGTTAAAGCAGCCCCAGTGAGGTTGGGGGGAGGAGGGACAGGGGAGGCCCAAATGGATTCTGCAGTGAAAGTGTCCAAGCTGCTGTAACTGAGGAAAAACATCCACCAGTGCCATCAGATCATTTGTTCCCATTTCTGTGCTATAGGAACAGCACTTCTTCTCTTTAATGGGGAAAAAAGGGAAGGTCGGGCTGGGGTGCTGAGTTCCTCCAAGTCTTCTGTGTCTGATAGGAAACACGGGAGGAAGCACAGAACTGTTGTTATTAAGGGGATGGAGGCACTGGGGAAGTGCTCAGTATTTCCCAAGTCCCTCAACAGCCCCGGATCTGCACTCCTATCCCCACCTGTGCCCTTCCAGATGAACAGTGTGTAATGTCCCAACCCACGTGCCACCCCCCACAGCAGCACATTTCACACCGAAGGGATTGCTCTGGCTTGGTTTGCTTTACTGACCTCAAGCAGCTGCATAAAATGGAATAAAAGCCTCTCAGACAGATGGGTTAACACAGGGCTCGTTCCAATGGAGCAGCCATTCTCCCTATGGAGAGATAACCCCTCACAGTGCCACATGGAAGCTCTGCTTTGCCCTTGGCAAAGGTGGGGGCAGGAAGTTCCTCAGGAAATATCATTCCCTTTCCTCATCACAAACACCATGGAAGAAATATGTTACAAATGAGCCGGGCTTCCTGCACAACACCGCCACGAGCCAAAGTGCACACAACCAGAGGCCAAAGCCTACAAGGAAATAAAAGAACCCGATTTTTGTTATCTTGTAGCTCCAAAACCTTCAGTGCTACTGATCAAATCTCACCTTGGTCGGTCAGAGATGTGAGAGAAATCCTGAGCCCCACTTCCACTGGCAGCAATGGGGCTGCCCCACAACCGATGCCCATCCCACACACCGACTGCTCACACCAATTGAGCCAATCCCTTCTCGTGCCAATCCCACATCGCAGCCATGGCCCAAAATCAGCAGCAGGAGATAGGCTCAGGATGGGGTTTGTGGATGGCAGAGATGCAGCCACACCACGCTGCTGTAATTGACCTGTAGATAAACACATGGCTTCCACCCTAATCCCCTGCAGCCTCATGAACATCAGCTGCGCTAAATTTTTCATGTAATTAAGAGAAAAACCCTAATCCAGTGTAATTAGCTCCCTGATTGCCAACGGCGGGCAGAGAAGCACTGTTTGAACAGCAATTCAGGTCTAGCTGGTTAGGCAAATACCACGTGTGGTTCAATCATTGAACAGAGGCAACACCCCTCTGCTGTCCTCCAGGTCCGTGATCCTCAGCAGCACTGAGCAGTGCCACAGCAGCAGTGGGGCTGATGTCCCCAGGACTGCTCCTCCATAGTGACATCCATGAAGAGTCAGTCACTCACAAACTGAGCAAACCAGGTCCCCAGGAGCCGCTGCAGCTGTTGGCTTGGCTCTTTTCCCCTGGCCCCAGAGCATCCCTCAGTGCTGCTGCCCAGGGCTCTGATGCAGACGTGGTCCAGCTGTGAGCAATGCAGATCTCACAGGAACATTTGTGGCATCGGCCAGAATCCATCCCAGGTGCTGTATGACCTCCGGGGGCATTTTTCTTCTCCGTTCATCCAAACAGAGGCAAAATCTTATGGGTGAAGTGTTAGAAATTGGAAAAGTGGAAGCAGATGGGAAAGGAATGGAGAACATGGATGTATGTGCCAGGGAGAGCAGAGAACACAGCCAGGATGTGCCTTCACCAAACCATCCAGCCCATCTCCAGCAGGATTTGGGCTGGATTGGGGCTACTTAATGATTGGGAGCTCAGATGATCGGGCTCTGTGCTGCCCATCTCTGCTTCTCTGCCCCCATCACACTGCTGCTCTGTAAACAACCCGGCACCGAGCAGAGTGAGCAGCTCCTCTGCATCAAAGCCAGGGAGATTTCTTTATACAAAAATGAGCAAAAAATTATCAACTCAAAGCTCCTTTTAAAGAGAAGCCCCCGAGGAGAGCAAGCCCAGCTGCTCGCCTGCTCTGCACTGAGCCAACCCCCCCTCCTGCCTCCCTTCAAACCAGCACTGCTCACAGAGCCGAGCTGTGCCCGATGGGCTGCGGTTGGAGCAGTCACAGCAATGTGGTCTATTTCATTTCTCAGCCTCTCAGTAATTCCTCCAGCTTTGAGTCAGCTTTGGGGAAATTCTTCCTGCCAAAATCCCACTAACACCCTTGTGTCACTGGCGTGGGAGCGTGCTGACTGGTTTGTGGTCGCTTTGCCTTCTATCCAACACAAATTCTTCCCTCAATCCCCAGTAAAGCAAGGCAATCAGAGGCCCATGGGAACTGCCATATGAGCTGCATGTGGTTCATCCGGGTGCTGGCTGCTTTATTTCTCCCTCTCCCCCTTCCATGTCCAGCAGGGCACAGCCAGGACCTGCCCAGCTCTGCTTGGAACCAGCTGGGGATGTGCAACAGAGCTCCTGCACCTTCTGTCTCTGGCTCATGTTGGCAGAGCCACAACACAGCCATGGCACCACCATTTCCATCACATTTATTTCCACAGAGCCTCCTCCCTGCAGCCAGCTTTTTTTCCCTTATAATTCCATCTGTATTTAATCCCAGACAAACACAAACAAAACAACCCGAGCAACGATCTCATCTCCCTAAGGCCGTCACTTTCTACATCGGTTACAGCCAACTCCAATTAGCAGAAAAGCAACACGAAGAGCTCGGCACGCCGCTGCAGCGCTGGGAAGGCAGTAACCCACACTGCCTTTCCCCAGCCTGCCCCTTTCCTCCTGCAGAACGTGCCCTGTCATCTGCTGCAGCCTGAGTGTGTGCTGAGCTCGGGGCAGGGCGCTGGTGGCCTCATTAGCACGGCTCTGTGCGCCCACACCTGCAGGCGACCTGCATGCTTTTGATTTATAAGAGGATCCCAAAGCCTCTACAAGTGCTCAGGGGAAGTTTTCTCGGTCACTCCAGCCTATTAACCTGCACTTGAGGCGGCTTTTCCGCAGCCCGTGCTGTTAACCACTTCCCTGCCAGGCTGACAGCAGGTGCTCAGGTTGGATATTGGGAGAAATTGCTTCTCCGAAAGAGTGGTGATGCACTGGCACGGCTGCCCAAGGAGCAATGAGGTCGCCATCCCTGGAGGGGTTCCAGAATCATGGAGATGTGGCACTGCAGCGGTCAGTGGGCATGGAGGGGTGAGCTGGGGTTGGATTTGGGGATCTCAGAGGTCTTTTCCAACAGGAATGACTCTGTGGTTCTATGATTGGCTCTATGATCTCACCGAGCACCGAGCTCTGCCCAGTGCTCCCGTCCCTGCCCAGGACATGGCAGCTCAGCACACTGCTGCAAACTCAGCTCTTTCGTGTGAGCAGACAGCTCTTCCTCCATCAGCAAGCTATTTCGGGCAACGGTTTCAAATGGAGATCTGTGTTTTATTAATTACACGTCTGCGTTGCTGCAGAACCCTTTCATGTGCTTCCCAGCTGTATCAATCTGCAGCCATGAAGGCAAGCATTAAACCCAGCATCCGCAGTATGGGATCGGCCCAGACTGTGCCCTCACCTGCAGCCTGACAGCCCCATTGTCAGCCTGTGTTCCAGGGCTGGGAACAGGGGAGGACCATTCACATTGCTGAAAACCCTACAGCAACTTGCCAGCATCAGGGCTGGCTCTGCTGGTTCCCTTGTATTCCTCTGCTCATCTCCTGTTGCGCATACGCAGCTCTTCAGCAGCTGAAAAGGATTTCCTCAATCCGTGCCTTTTGCTGCCATGTCGGAATATCAGCAAGCAGTGTCTGCAGGCAGAAGGATTTATCCACCTGTCCTAACTGCAGAACAGACTGGCTCTATGGACGAGCGGGGTCGTGTGGGTGCATTAGTGAGCAGCTTAGCACAGGTGCTGGCAAAGCAGCAAGCCTCACTGCGTTCCTAGGAGAACTTGAAGCAAATTTTAAGGCAGCTCTCACCATGTGATTTTTCCTAAGCCAAATTCCTTGCCTCTGATATCGTTTAGGTGAAACCTGCGGCCCCCATCAGCACTGGGGAGGCTGCAGGACAGCAGTGGTCCCCAGTCCAGCAAACAGCAAACCTCTCCCAGCAGGAAGCCGGGAGTCCCTGGGACAGAGCAGCAGAAATGAGCTCTGCTGTCCCAAACTGCTCTCAGTGCACAGCTGAACGAGAGGGGCACGAGGCTGAAAGCGTTCCTTCCCGAGCGAACAGACTTGCACTTGGAGTGCACAGAAATCAAAGCAACAAAAGGTCTCTGCAGCCAACTGCAATGTAGTTGACAAACAGGCTCGTCACTTTGTGCCTCCATCTGGCGGGGACATACTTTCCATTTCAGCAAGTGCTAGAATGGGTGGACAGCAAAGGGAAATGTGAAAACAGCAAAGAAACGAGAAGAATGAAAACCTGCGGGACAACACTGCTGCCCTGTTATGAATACTGTGCAGCTATTCATATGAAAATCCATACGGCTGCTACTGTTGCATGCACTCTTCTTACACAGCATGAAATTAAAATTCCTCTTCAGTATCACGTTGCCAGCACTACGGAGCAACTTCAGACCGAGCGAGCAGACAATTCCTCCTTTGGCTTCCCCAGCCGGGATTGAGAGCTGCTGGGGTGAGGGAGATGAGTCTATTGCCCACGGTAAAAAATGCTGCTTCCAAAATAAATCCCACCAAAGTGCTGCTGGCCCGGAGTGTGGCTGCTGGTGCTAATTTCACAGCGCAGTTTCACATGCGTAATTCCCCCCAGGCCCTCCCTGCCACTTCCCTTCTTATCTCCCCAGAACAAACTCTGTGCGCGGGCTCATTTCAAGGAGAGCTTCACCCACAGTCCAGCCAAGTGTCAGCGGATCTGCTGGAAATGCAAATGGAGACGATCATGCAAAAGAGTCGGGCTTAGAGATGGGCGGACGGGGGCAAGAGAAGGCAAAGAAAAGCCGACAGAAAGAGGCAGCGAGGAACAAATCTGCCTTCTTGAGTTGTTGATCGCTCGCACACGGGCTCGCTGAGCATGGATAGGTTCTCAAAACCACGCCAGCCCCATTGATTTTTCCCTGCTGAGCTGTCAGGTGCCTCTGAAATGCAGCTCCCAGAGCTCCCCCAGCAGCACGTGGCATTCGGGTGCATCACCTCACTCTGCTGAGTGACAGCAGAAGGAGCAAAGCATGGGGCTGAGCTGCTGGGGAGCTCTGGGGATGGGTTTCAGGAGTGCAGCCCTCGTGTCTGCATAATGGAAATGCATCTGCAGCATGGCAACATTTCCCTGCTCTCTGCTGTGGGTCTCCTGCAGCTCCAGCACAACACCCCCACGCTGGGGTCTGGGAGCAGAGAATGGGGCTCTCCATGCACTGTATTAGAGGAGATGATCAGTGCTGCTCTGCAACCACCAGGGATGAAGCACGGAGATCTACAGGCAGGGAAAGGGGTGGTTGAAGCTCCGCCACAAAATGTTTCATTATCATGGAAAAAATCACCAGGTTTGCTCATTATGCACGCAGAGAAACAGCAAGCACAAGGAGAGAACCTATCCGATGTGTCGTAACGTGATGCAGAATTAATCCCCCCTAGGTTACAGAATTCCTCATAAATCGCAAATGGGACAATATCCACTGCATTACATTTTATCACACTTTCTGTCAAAACATCCCCTGCCGGGAGCCTTTCAGTGATGCTATCACAAGCACAGCCTTATTTGGGGAAGAAGAGTTGAACTCAACAGCAGCAAACCATCACTGTGAGGCGGGCACAGACCCTTCCAGCAGTGAGTGGGGTCTCATTCAGTGCAGCTCTATCTTAATAACGGCATCTTCCATTTCTGCTCACACCTATACAAAGCCTGTTTGCTATTTAGTGTTATTAATAGGAATGCTAATGCAAGCTGGCTGCCGTGCCCCAGCGCATCCCGAGGGATCCCGAGGGATCCACAACACTTCACAAATGCATCCGATGGGGAAAAGTTCTCCAGCAAAGTGGCTGCTGCTGTGGGCTTTGCTCCGCGGCACGCTTGCAAGGCTCTGTTTTTTTTTTTTGCTGGGCAATGAACCGAAAGGAAAAGGGTCTGATTATCTCCTCCAGCACCTTGGTGGCGACCCGGAGCAGTGACCCTTCCCTGTCACTCTCCATTTGCTCTGTGTGTTTTGCACGAGGACGGGGTGAAGCCGTGCAATGGGCACAGGCTGCAGCTGTACACGGTGCAGAGGGCATATGGAAAGGTTGGGGTGCAGCGATGGAGGCAATGGGATCCAGGTGGGACCTCCAAACCAGTTGCAGCCATTCTCATGGGCAAACCACTCCGTCCTCCTTTTCCAGACATTAAGTTTGTCTTCGTTTTCCATCCCGCTATGTTCTCTGTGGGGCCGTGCAAGGGGAAAAGAAAGCACAGAAGTGGTGGAGGGATTTGCTGTGTATTGCTGCAGCATAAATAAATGATGCGCAGGTCCCCACTGCTATCTGAGCAAAAACGTTGAGTAGAAGAAGGCAAGAGGAGGCGTGAAAGGCTCTGGCACAGGTTCCCCTTGTGCTCTGAACAACTGCAGCTCCTGATCTCCTCAGAGCACCACGTCCTCCCACTGCCCCACACCACACAGCCCTGCTGGGCACGAGTTTGCTCCCTGCAGGAACCCAGCCTGCTCCCTGCAAGCAGCACGGAGGAGCACACACGTGCACATCCTCATGCACATGCGTGCTATGATAGGTGCAATTTCAAGCAATTTCCCTGCCAGTCTCTCTGCAATCTCAAGGGAATCAAAGACCCCATGGTGCCTTTGCTTGGCCATAAAGAATACAAATCACACCCCGACGGTTCTGAATAATGCAGAGTGGAGCAGCAGAAGCAGGATGGTGGGGGACTGCCTGCTCCCAGCTCCCATTGCTTTGGCTCCACGTAAATGCTACAGGCACTGACCTGCACGTGCCCACAGCTCCAAGCATAGTTCCTGAGAGCAGAGAGACAGCATGGGCTGCTTCATCCTGCATGCTACCAAACAGCAGCAAGACCAGGCATTACCAATATCTCCTCCTCATAACACAAACCACAGCTATTTAACATTCCAGTTGGCAATCTCACAAGAGCTTCAGAGCTCAAATGCTTTGCAGTCCTTGATTTAAGGTGCAGCGTGCTCCCGTTGCAGCTGCACCTGAATGCCCTCAGCATGCTGGGTCTCATCCCATGGGTGTGCTTAACTCCAGCCTAGGGCCATTGCAAACCACGTCCCTCCTGAGCAGCACGGAGTGCCCTACAATGAGCATCACCACCAGGAAAAGCAACGGGAAAGGGAAGTGCAGGGAGGCAACAGAAAGGAGAGAGAACAACCACAGGTGGGTTTTACATCGCCATTACAAACTGGGAGACAGCTCCCGCAGGGCACACAAAACTCCTGTAAAATCTTTCTTTTTTTCCCTTTTTTTTTTTTTTCCCTTCGTTTTATTCTGACAGAGCGCTGCGGATTGAACACAGATGTGCTCATTCTGGGATCTTGCTGTAACCTAAACCGCAATTCCCTGCTAAGCTGTTCCCACATTTGTGGATTGATGCGTCCAGATGCCAGCACAACCTGCAGAGCTGCTCCTCCTGGGACCGGCGGCCAATTCCCAGCACTGTCAATCTCCTTTTCATGGACAAAACCAGCAGGAACAGCATGGCCAGGTAGGAACATGACAGCCTGGGGTAACTGTCACGTACCAGAGCAGGGATGCAATATTTATTTGCCTGGGCACATGGGAAATGCATGTGCCTGCAGATCCGCGAGCATATGGAGCCACAGCAGCAGGTGAAAGTGGTGGGGAGAGTCTGGGAGAGCAACAACCAAACGAGGAACTGCAGACCTCGGGAATCTGAGCTGTTTCTCCTCACTAAACCCACAAGCTTTGGAAAATGATTCCCTGAAAGCGCGTGCATTCAATCTCACTTCAATTCCTCCTTCATTCTAACAGCGCTCAGATAAAAATCCCCCCATCTAGCCCAAACCCCACGCCCATGGGGCACAGAGAGGGGCTGGGAAGAGGCTGTGAGCACAAACCCCCAGTGTTGGACACAGTGCTGCTCTGAGCTCATCATGCACCATGCACATGGACACGGGGAGGATGCTGGCAGCGATGTGCAAAGAGCTGAGCATCCTTCTGGGCCACGACATGCAGATCTACCTAGAGGAAATAAACTGAAGGCAGCCGAGGGGTAGGCTGATATTTAGTCAAAGTGCATCAAAATCAGCGGAAGGGTTTATTTCAGGACTGATGGGAAATAGACCTTTGTGCTTGTAAAGGATTAATGCATATAAACAGCCAGCAAGCTGCCCAGCCCCTTCGTGACTGGAAGAGCTTCCCTGAGAAGGGACTGAGATCCTGAGAGGGGAAACCCAGGGGACACCCACGGGGAGCTGCCACCATCCATGCACATCAGGAGAGAAACCACAGGCCTGTGGGCTCTCAGCCACGCCAGCCCATGCTGCATTCATCCCCAGCCAGGTCACGAGCTCAGCACTGGCCGTGGCCCAAACGATGCCAATAAAAACACCGACAGATGAACAGGCGCAGAGCAGCTGCTTGGGAAGCTTGGGGTAAAGGCGGGTGGGGAGGGAGGAATTAAATTAATCCCTTCATTATCAACCCGACCCCTGGAAAAATCTGAAGGAATGGCTGTGAAGGTTCACGGCGGAGCACTGAAGGCAGGAGATCAGCTAACACAGCATCTGCCAGCCCAGACGGGCTCGGCTCTAATCCCCCTCTCCAGCTGGGAGGTGGCCACTGGGAGCCAGCACGGCACTGGGAGCTGTGCTGAGCTGAGCTGTGTTGTGTTGTGCAGTGCTGAGCTGTGCTGAGTTGGTGCACAGCACTGCCAATCCCACCCGAGAATCACACAACAGTCTGAGTTGGAAGGAACCTTGAAAGGCCATCTGGTCCCACTCTCTGCAGTAATCAGGTGCTCAGAGCCCCGTCCAGCCTGGAGCATCTGTAGGGATGGGGCACCACCGGCTCTCTGTGCCAAAGCCCCACTATCCTTATTGTAACAAACTGTTTTCTTATATCCAGTCTAAATCTCCCCTATCCAATCTAAATCCCACCCACATTCTTTTTTAAACCAGAAGTGGCACAATACTGGGTGAAGGAAAGTGGTTAATGGGCATGGTGAAGATGGGTTGATGGCTGGACTTGATGCTCTTTTTTAACCTTACTGAATCCTGATCCCATCCCTGCCACCAATGAGCACTTGGGTGGGCTGGAGGACAAGAAAGGGGAAGAGGGAAAGGAAAAAATCCCACCCTGGTTTATATCTCAAAGGGATTTAATTCTGAAGGAGAATGGCCAAGGGAGATCCCTGCACACCTGGGGGGAGGATTAGCAGCGGCTGCTGTGCCATGCCATGCCCAGTGCTGAAAGCAGATTTATCTGTGAGAGAATGAAGGCAAAAGGCTCCCAGAAGGGACAAGTTCCAAACCCAGTTGCTAGGTTCCTCCAGGTCTCCTTAATCCCTCTCAAAACCATCAGCACTGTGGGGTGGAAGGGGGAGCAGAGCCAAGTGCTGCGGCCCTGGGCACAAGGAGAGGCTGTGGGCTGGGAGGTGTCAGAGGGCTGCAGAGGGATGGGAAGGGCACATTGGGGGCACTGTGGATGCCTGAGGATCGCTGGTGGCATCACCCAGCTGAAGGCCATCAAATAAGGTAACAGCAGGACTGGGGCATGGATGCCTGACCACACTGGGAACGAGACCAAAACCCAGGGACTCATTTTTCACATGGCACTGAGCAGCACCAGACATTAATGACTTCTGGCACCCACTGCCCTGGGTCAGATTCCAATCAATGACCCCAAGTGGAGGGTTCTGCCTTCCCCATCAGCACCCCTGGAGAATCCTGCACTGTACTGAGGGTCCCTGGCTGGGCACAGGGTGACCCCACCAATATGCATCACAGAGAGGAGGCTGCTTCCCCGGGAGGAATCAAAGCCTCATTGACACGTGAATTATGAATGAAACCTTAAGCTTTTAAACTTTTAACCTGTGCATTTCTAAGAAAGTCTTAATTTAGCCAGAGACGCGGGAGGGAAGAACAATGGTGCAGTGGAAGGTAGCAGGCTTTTAAAACACGCCCTGGGTTAAGATGAATATTTCATGCAGTGAGCCATTCCCAAAGGAAAAATGAGATCCTGACCCCACTGCCCAAAGCTGTGGGGCTGTTACAAGACCTGGGCTCTGCCTGGGCTGCTGTGCTACTCAAACCTCGTACCAGAGCCCAACGATTGAAATCCTCTCCAGCTTTCGCTGTGCTGGAAATCACCCAAAAACTGCCTCGCTGACCAGGGCTGAATGGGATTTTGTTTATTTTCAGGACAACTGCGGGCACGCAGCAGAGCTGGCACAGGGCTGGGAGCTGAGCACAGCCGGGAGCAGAGCACACAGAGAGCTGAGCTGCTGCTGCCCTGCAGCCAACCACCCCCAGCACCAGGGGAGAAGGACTGGGCAGAAGGACTGCAAAACCCACCCTGAGCACAGAGAGGGGAGGGTCTTATAAGGCAATACGTAGCAGGAAAATCACCTTTAGAAAACTATCCCTATGTGGCACGATGTCCCTCCATCAGCAAACCCAAGCTGGCACTGTTATACGGGCACAGGTACGTTTGTATTTGAAGCCTTTCACACATCAGATCATTACTGCCTGACTCATCATTGCTCAAAACTTCCCTTACATTTTAAGTGTTCGGAGCTTAAAACAACCACACTCAGTCTGGCTGCCCAACAGAATGCAGCCTGGGCTGGGGGGGTGCAATGAGGGGCAATGGGGACTCTGCCTGGCTGAGCCAGCAGTGCTCCCCTCCTGCGGAGGAGGGAACAAAATCCATCAGTCAGCCCCAAATGATAAATAAAAGAGATGAAAGTTGGTGTGAAACTAAACAAAGCCCCAGGTGGCCTCTGCCTGGGGCACTTCTGCTAATTTTAGCATCCCTGCTTCTCCCCGGGCTGTTTGGTTCAATGACTGCTGGGTTTGGAGCATTTACTTTGCTGCGAATGCCCAAAATGCTGAGCACAGGGATGAAGTGAGGCCCGAAAACCTGGGTGCCCTGCAGGGTCTCAGGGCTGAGCCACTGTGACACGAACCCCAACTCCCAGGGCTGCAGCAGAGGCCGGGGGGGAGCACTTTGTATTTATTCCATGGGAGAAAAAAAGCAGCAGAAGCTCACAGAAGCATCCTATACAGCAGAATGTATTTAAATACCTAATGAAGGAATAAATCTGCGAGAGGCAGACATTTACTGCATCCTCCCTTCATACAGAGCCTTTGTGCGGGTGCAGGGCCACAGCTGCACCTGTGCTGCTGGGTGATGGATGTGGCCACATCCCATTGCGGGGGCTCTACCTGTCAGGGGATATTGAGCACTCCCAGGCTGCACATCCATCCCAGCAGCATCCTGCATACCAACGCAGTGCAGCTCCCAGGGCTCTGCAGGAGTAAAGTGCAATGTGTGGAGATGTGGGACTGCAGGCAGTGTGTGGGCTGGGATGAGCTGGGATGATGCTGAGGCTGAGCTGTGCAAAGCAAGGATGGGTGTGCAGAGTGCTGGGTGGGCACCCAGGGCATCATGCAGAGTTTCGTGGCACGGTGGCAAAGGCTGCTCATAAAATGAACTCAGGGGTTTACCAGAGGGAAGAGCAAAAAGAAATTAGAAGCTGCAATGCTTTCCCTACAGGGCAGGCAGGGAGCAGCCAACATTTTCCCTGACTTCCCCTCTGTGCCTTGTGGTAAACCTTTCAGCACTAGATAACAGCATTCGGTCCTGCTGCCACAGGGGATGGCCAGAGATGCTCTGCAGGGCTCAGCCAGCCTGTGTGTGGTACAGAACACTACAGTCCACCAGAGCTTGCTGCCGGAGCAGATGTGGAGCAGGAGCTGCCATCAAGCTGCACTATGAACTATGAACACTCACAAGCATCACACTGTGTGCCTGGCTCTATCAGAGCTATTGCTCCACACCAGCACAGTCTGCAGTGGTTTTGCCCCATTCCTGCAGTCAATAAAAGTCAGTGTAAGGTGCTGGGGATGAGATACAGGAGCTCAGCTGCCTGCTTCACATTTTCCATTTCAGGAAACTAAGCATTCCAGCAAGCACTCAAAGCAGGCTGTGATGGAGCAGCAGCAAAGCAGCACAGTGCATGCACTCAGCCCATCTCCAGCACCAGCCCATCCCATCCATCATTTGGTTTCAGTTTTACCTCCCCACCCCCAAAAGCATCCAACCCCCCCCCGCCCTGTCCTCTGCCTGCCCTCTTCCCCCCAATACCAAAGGTCAGCAGTGCTGACATTCAGGGGTCAGCAGGAAGAAACGCAGCGGGGTCAGAGGGGAGGGAAGCAGCAGGCTGGAATTTCGCTTCTCCCCAATCATTTGCTTCCATGAAGCAGCAGCCAGAGCCCCTAAAAGTGCAGGGCAGTGGGGCTAGACCCTTCTCACAAGCTGGGGGGTCTTTGGGACGATCAGATACCAGGCACAAGGTTCTAACTGGGGGGCTGCAGTGCTGCATTCTATGATGGCTAAGCATCAAAGAAAAATACACTAAGTCCACAGGAAAGCCATCATTCAGACTGAAATTTGGACTGATGAGGAATTTCGGTGCTGTGTTGCAGCTCTATTTGGGTGCCCCAGCTCAGCCCCATTCTGAGGGAAGGCACAGACTGCAGGGGCTGAGCAGCACAGCTGTGATGGGGGAATATGCTGCGAGAGCAAAACACGCTGTTTTCATGTAAATGTCCCTAGTAATAAAAGTGAACGAAGAAAGCCATGCATCCAAACAAGAAATAGCACATTTGTGCTAGAGAAGCAGAAATGCTTCTAAAAAGAGCGCTTTATCGATGCGTTCCAGCAGGCATTGGCTGTGCTTTAATGCTCCTCAAGGAACAGCACGTGGCTCTGCAGGGCTCAGCTTGTGCCTCTGATCAGAGGTTCCCATCCAGCAAAGCAGCCCACCATCCCCTTCACACTCCACAGCCCTACCTGTCCCTCAGCCTGCATCTTCCAGATTCTTCCTATTACTTATTTCACAGTGCCATGACCAAATTCCCAGTGCTGCAGGCCAGGTTGGGATGAGCCATGAGCACCTTCACCCACAGCTCATGCTTTGCAGGACGCTCAGGCTGCAAAGCATAAGGCCTGCAGGCAGGTTTATGAGATTAAAGCCCAGCACACGATAAATAATTTAGCAGCATACCACAAAAAAAAAAAAAAAAAAGAAATAAAAAATAAAACCACCAAAAAAAAAAAAACCCCACACTGTATAATAAGCAGGCTGTACGATGCGCACATTCATTTCAGATGCACATCGCTTTCATCTGCATGCCTCTGTGAGATGTAAAGACGTGGAACCAACTGAGAAGGAGCAACCAGGAGGAGGTGTGGGTCTTGGAGAAGCCATTTCCAATCACTGCTGCTGGTTGCACTTTGAAGACATGAGGCACACAGGCACCTGCCTTTCTCCTGAGGAGAAGGAAGGGAGGTGGGCAGAGCGTGCATCACTGCAGGCATAATGGGCTCCTGTTAACTTAGGGACTGGCTGCATCCCAGCCACACCTGCTGGCACTCCCATAAATATCAGCAGATGTCCCAGTGATGGATTTGCCTTTGCAAACTACGCTGTATTTTACACCCTCGCTAACACTGCCATTGCCCTGGGCAGCAGCAAGAAGCAGTGGGAGCAGCAATGGGTGGTGAAGCTCATGGTGCAGATGAAGAACACAGTGAGGGAGGGCAGTGTGGGGGACAGCCCCAAAGCACAGCGCTCTGCGTGCGCCTTCCCCTTCCCTCTGAACGTTTGTGTTTTCCATTTTTGCTCTTTTTACCTCGAGGAGGCATTTATAGAAGCAACGCAGCGTGGTCATCTTGCAGCATTTCCTGCCACACGGGGATTTCAGATGCTACAAATGGACCCAAAACGTGCATTGTTTGACCTCAGCGAGGATCTTAAAAGCCTGCAGTGCAACACGTACCCCAAGGAGAGCACAACGTTCTCACTCACAGATGGAGAGGCAGGAGCCAAGAACGTGTCCAGAGCACAGCAACCTCTTCAAGTTCACACCCAGAGGGAAGCAGGGAGTAGGCAGCAAAACCACTGTGAATTCACAGAGCAGTTTGGCCTTTCCTAATGTTTTTCACAAAAAAAAAAAAAAAAAAAAAAAAAAAAAAAGCATTACTGAACCACACGAAAATGCTGCTCTGCCTCCAGCACGAACCGGAGGAGGAATAACTTCTGCCTCACTTCATCCTCATAAAGGAGATAATGCCTCCTCCTATGCAAGGTGTGGGGATTCATTATCTTCTAAATACGTTCAAGATTTAAAAAAAATGTATGAGTGCATAAGTGGGAGAGCTGCGTGCTATATGTGTCCCAAAGTGCAAGGATGGATGCTCAGGGCCATTGCTGAGGGCTGGGACCAAAGCCCCGAGGTGCAGAACCCACACACAGAACCTCCCCACGCTCACTGCTCCTGTGGCCCCACTCCGTTTGGAAACGAATCAAACGCCATTGTTGCACTCTGCATTTCAAGCTGATTTTTCAAGGTGCCCAAGCCTGGTAAGAAGCACTCACATCACCACCTCGTGAGCCAAGGAATGGATTAAAGCTGCCTCCGAGCCCACCTGGCTCCATTTCACATAGCAGCTCCTGAACACCTGCCCCTCAGCTCTCCAGCAGCTCTAAAACACATCCAAAATTCTCCTTTCTTTCATTTCCCTGTGCTAGGCAACAGATAACAGAGCTGAAGGAGAGATGCTGGGAGAAGAGGAGCCAATTTCGTGCCTCCAAGGGGCAGTGGGGATGTTCCTGAGCTGTTCCATCCCCTGCAGGGACACGGGGTGATACTGAGCATCCGCTGCCACTGCTGCTGTGGGGTTTGTGGGCTGGAACAGAAGAGGGCCTCTGGGCTCCTCTGCACACTGCTGCAACTGTTTGTCCTGAAGTGCTCCAAAATACACGTAGGAGCGATAATTAAGGATATACTGAAGGATGAGATAAGCATCTGTAGAACGAAGTCAGATAAGGACAGGTTCAGACATGTGCTTCGTTGGGAAAGATCTGTTCTATTGCCACAAATGGAAGAAATTAAATCAGCCAAGCTGAATAAAACCCTCACACGCCAAAACACCACAATGCACTCAGAAGTTCGCTCCTCCTTGCCCCAACAGCTATCAGTGCCCTGCAGGGCTCTGCCTTGCTGAGCACTGGGCAGCCAGCAACGTGCACGTTTGTGCATGCAGCAAGGAAACAATGAGTCACAGCATCACAGCACTGACATCTTCCTGCAGCACCTTTCCTCCAGACAGATCCCACCCAGCTCCTCGCAGGTCACCTTGCGCGCTGCAAGCCATGCACGAGAGCAATGCAATGGGGATGGGGTGCTCTGGGACTGCAGAACTGCAATTGACAGTTGTTTGTCACTGTCCCCTTCACCTCCAAACTCACCAAACGCTCCATTCCTGAGTTCTCATGCGTAACACTAAGGCTGCAAAGTGCAGAGCTTTGCTTTGTGGAAGCGACCTCTGCATGCAGAGAGCAGCTCTCAGGCAGCTCAGCGCATCCCAAACCTCCCAGCAGTTCCTCAGAGCAGGTCAGTGCTGGGATAAAAGCACCAGCATCACCGTGCTGCCTTTCCCCACATGCACACTCAGCTGAGAGGCTCAGCAATGCTGCAGGGCTCTGCCTGGCACAGGCACAGACGGTGCGATGGCAAAACAGCACTTGGACTGTGCACGGTCAGACATAGAAGAGACATTTATTTATTCTTGATCACAAACAATGCCCTCCATTGACAAGCTGAATGAAGGGCACTTCACTGATTTATTAGATCTAATAAGAAGCACACCTCTCGGGATGAAAGACAAGATTGATTTGAGCGGAGAGCGGCGCTGGCAGCCCAGCCACTGTGCTGTGCCTGCTGCCACGGAGCCAAACAGCGCTGGGGGAGAGAAATAAAGGGACAGATTTGCACAAGGGCAGCTAGAATAGAAGCCAGGCTTGCAATAGCCTGTCAGCCCTGGAAATGGAGGGTGACTCTATTCCTGCAAGCCCCGTTCCCTCCCGCTCTAAAAGAAAAACAGCAAACTCAAAAGTTCTGGAGCAACTCCAGCACGCTTCTCAGGAAACCCCTACGTCTGCCCTTCCCATGTCTCCGCACCCCTAAATGCAACAAGTGCAATTTCCACATCAGTCCCATCCTCCACCAGGCAGACCACATTAGCTGAGTTCCGTGGACGCCGTTTTCCATCAGGAAGAAGACAACTAGCACAGCAGTGCTTAGCTTGAGGCCCTATTAATAGCAGTCCTAATTATATGGCTGCAAATTTAATTCATAGCAATGATTAGTGTCAAAATCAAAGGCATCACACATCAATATTGATGGAATTGTATGAAGCCCGTAAACAGAACAAGCAAGCCGACACATCTCCCCCCAGCACTCTGTTGCTGTTAACTGTTGTATTAATGTCTCCTCTAATTTTCCTCGATGAAAACTGCATTACTGAAGGAATTCACTAATCTGAGCAGTTATGTCTTGATATGATACCATTTACTCCAGTCAGGATGCTGAAACCTTGCAGGAGAACCAGACCTCCAGGCTGCAGAGAACAGGACCCCACGTACCCACCTTATCCGAAGGTCACAGCATTATCAGTACATTGGCTTTTCACCACTTACAGATAACTGCTGCAGTCATTTGCAGCAATTCTCAATGCCACAGGGCTGCCATGGAGCAGGGCTGCTCTGTCACATCCCGTGTACCGTGGGGACATTCGTGCAGTGCAGCCCCTGACAGCACCAAGCATCCCCTACCCAAGGCAGTCGGGATGGCTGAGCCAGTGCTGCGTGAGAACATCCCCCCTCCATCACAGGGTTTTCATGCAGAATGGATCCATCGACTCATCCTTTTCCCTTAGGCAGCAGCAAAGGGCAGAGGGGTGCATGCACCATTCCACGTGGTGTGAGCTGCTGACAGACCACAGCTCGGGTATAGCCCTGCTGGGGCTGGTTGGGCAGACAGGGACTGCAGGGGGACAGCGAGACAAGGGGAAGGGACAAGCTGGGAGTGAAGGGGCCCTGGGTTGGCAGGGACCTTCAGCATCCAGCTCCTTGGGAGGACGGGCTGCAGCAGCCCATTAGAATGGCTGATGGGAAGGACATCAGTGAGATAAGAGGATATTTTCGGTAATGAACTCTCACAGGCAAAGCACGGGCAAATCTGAAAGATTTCAGAGCTGGCTCCCTGACTTCTTCCCTGCAGCTACATAAAAGCCTCTTCTTTGAAATCCCAGGCTGAGCCACCAGCTTGCTTCCAAAGTAAATCAACAACTGTGGGAGAGGGAATAGATGCGAGCAGCGTTCAGCGTTCGGTGCGTAGGTAGACAGGCAGGGCGGTGCGACGAGGAGAGGAGGCGTTTATCTGGGAATCTCTGGCACTTCCAGAGGTGCACATCTTTACTGTCCTCATTTCACATGTGGGGAAGGAGAGACACAGAAACTTTCATAGCCCTCAGCACGCTGTGTGCTCGCTGAGTGATGTGTCAGCTCTGGGATTACGCTCAGCCCCGCAGACAACCAAGAGACTTCTCTGGATCTAAAACACCTCCACTGTGGCACTGTTCAAGGCAAAGCCACTTCCCACACTTCACACGTAAAGATAACCCCATATACCAAAAAGGAATAGAAAGGACTAGAGGTGCAGACAGGACCACAAAATATAGAACATCCCCAGCCCCACACAGCATAAGACGGGGCTCCAGCTCTGGATATAGCAGGGTCCCAACAGCTGACACACGTGGAGAAGGGCTCTTAACATATGCCACCAAAGGCTGACTGCAATGAATGCCTGGAAGGGACTCGCTGGAGACCTGAGCTCATTTTTTCAGTACCTGCTTACCACTGGCTCAAACCAGTGGTAAAGCTTGGATCATTCCTGCATCACTCCTCAGCTTCCCTCCTGCCCACAGGAGTAAAGTGGATGGGCATGAATAGACTAACACGCATCAAAAGGTGGCTGTTTGAGTGGGGCTTCAATGCAGACAACTACAAGGAATTAACTGTGCCTGAGAAAATGCTTCTTCTGTAATCCTACATAATTAATGCCACGCTAAAGTAAATGCTTGGTGTGCAGGCACAAGCTGTTCGCTTTAACTCCTTCTACATGAGGCAACTCCCCTGCTGCCCAAAACACCAAATGGACAGCAAAGGCCAACAACCACCCAACAATGGCTAACAACCACCCCAACAGTGGTCAACGACCACCCCAGCAATGGCCAACAACCACCCAACAGTGGCCAACAACCACCCAACAGTGGCCAACGACCACCCCAACAATGGCCAACAACCACCCAACCACCCAACAGTGGCCAACAACCACCCAACAGTGGTCAACGACCACCCAACAGTGGCCAATAACCATCCCAACAGTGGTCAACGGCCACCCAATAATGGCCAACGACCACCCCAACAATGGCCAATGACCACCCAACATTGGTCGGCAAACACCCAGCCATGGCAAACAACCACTCAACAACGGTCAGCAAACAGCCAACAACCAGAAACCACCCAATGGCCAACATGGCTTGCTGGAATCACAGCAGCAGATGCATTATTTGCAATATGCTGAAGATTCTTTCTCCACCCACACCAGGATGAGCCCCGTGTTCCACACGGCACCGGGTTGGGCAGGGAAAGAGGGGCTCTGCTCATGCCCCCACGCTCCAGATTTCCTCACTGCACTGAGAGGCACCAGGGAGACTCCTAATTTACTGCTGCTCAGCACTTGTAAAGTGCTGAATGAATATTAATGAACTGATGTAATTAAAATGATGCAGACATTCAAGTGTAGTATCTGCCTGTCCTTGTATCTTCCTGGATAGATGAGGAAGAAATTCCCTGCTGTTTAAGGACACAAAAAATTAACAACCTGCTGTTGATTACATTTGTTAACTCTTTCCCTGGCTCAGAGAACCAGGGTCTGCATTTAGCAGGATCACCAAATGATGTCATTGACATCTCAGGTTCATTTGAAGGATCTCACACTCAGCAGACTGATGGTTGGACTCCAGAATCTTAGAGCCCACCCAGCAGCCCCCAGCTCCTGCTGCTGGCAGAGGAAACCAACATGGAGATTGTCTTAGCCCTGGGCAAGAGCCCCAGCTTTTGTGATGCAAAGGGTGAGGAATGTTATCTTCCAGGGATCCATCATCCAGCTATCTTGGGGAGAGAAGGAGAAGTGGGAAGGCTTTGCCCTGAGGCTTGGTTTCCAAAGGCAGCCAAGTTAACCCACTCCCTGACTCAACATTCTGCCACCCAAACCCAAAAGCCTCTTAAGCTCAGTCTACCACACCAACCTCAGAAGGATTATTGTGAAAGAACTCAAACCTGCTGCAAGATTTCCATTAAACTTCCACAAATAAAAGGATATCTCTGAGGCCTCTCACCACACTTCGCTGGTGGTCACTTCAACTCTTTTGCCTCGAACCACATGAGCCCATTATTGCTCCAACTATTTCTGCAACAGCCCCACAGACACACCAGGGTTCATTGAATGATGAAATGCAAAACCAAACAAAACCACAACCTGCTGTAACACTGACCAGAAATGGATCCCGCCTCTCCAAAGCCACAGAAATTACCTTACCTTCTTCACTTTGCCATTTTTAGTCCCCACGAACACCACGCTGTAGCCATTGTAGATGTATGAAGCAACAGAAGTCATCCTGTCCCGGCTGGAGGTGAAGAGTGTCACACCATCCACTGGCACTGAGCCACCCAGGGGCTGGTTGATGTCGAGCCCGCAGAAATTGTCATCAATTGGAACAGGCTGGAAAGAGGAGATTTAAGAAGATTCTTGTGAGTGAAGCACAAAGCAGGGGGCAGCCCTGGGTTCCTGCACAGGAGAGCCAAGGAAAGTGGGGATGTGGGGCTGGTGGGGACATGGAGTCTGCGTGGATGTGAGGTCAGCAGGGGCTGCCCCAGCTGCAGACTCTGCATTTTATGGTGTTCTCTCCCATGCAGCAGAATGGTGCCATGGGGCTGCACCGTCACATTGACTGCAGTCCTCTTGCTAATTTTCCATAAGGGACATTCAGGAATTGCCAAACACTCAGACACAACTGTGAAGGGATGGCTCTCCCATGTGCAAGCAAGTGTTCTCGCTTTCCTTTTTTCATTTCATTTAACCCACGTTCATCTCCTCTCAGCAGCCAAACTTAATATGCTTGGCAAAAGAAGGCCCCAGGGATTCTCAAGTCAGCCCTAGAACAATCTGCATGTGAATCAAGATTAGAGAAATCATCTGAATAAAACCACGAAAGATGCAACTGTCATTTGTATTTATCTCGTTAGTTTGCTGATATCAGCCTCTTGCTGCGGGAAAGGTGAGAGCCTGAGGTTGGGAGCAGCAAACACTGCCAACAAGCAGCACACCTTCATCCTTACCCACCTGCCTCAGTGCTGTCTCTCCTTCCACTGCCATCATTGATCGTCTGATAACAATAGGGAGGAAAAGGACAATAGGAGGAAAAGGATTGCTACATCCATTCCATATTTAGGGGAACTGAGGCACGGAAAGATTGATCCTATTCTGCACCATGGGGCCACGCATTAAAACCAAAGGCTATGACAGCCAACTGCCTGCATCCTCACCGCTTTGGTACACTGGACATCCTTCCCCAGCAGCCAGTTGAGCTCCAGGTTGCCCTCCCCCTGGTAGCAAGACTGCAGCCGGTCCTTGATCTGGGCATTGACAGCACGAATTGGGAAAACACAGAGCGCGGAGTCATCCGGCGGCTGATGGTACTGCTTCTGTCCCTTGGAGAAAATGGCAAAGAGGACATCCTCCTGAGCTGTGATATTGAGGGATTTGGCCAGCACATCCCCCGGCTTCGACAGGTAGGCTGCCTGCAGCAGGCGGTACTCCGTGTCCCCCCTGACGCAGCCGAAGGGCAGAGAGACGTAGGAGTGGAATTTGGGGTCATCTTTGCAGAGCCGGACGATGCGGGATGTGTAGAAGAGGTCACTGGCAGAGTTGGAGACGCCCTCCGGGGTCTCTGGTTGGACAGTCAAAAAATACACGAAATTGCCACTGGCAAAGCCGTAGATGTAGAAGATATCAAAGTGCGAAATGAGGGCCAAGGTGTCTGAGGGGATTTTGATGAGGGACGAGACGAAGTCACTGTGGAGCTCATAATCCAACATCGCTGACGACTCTGGGTCGCGGGGAAGCTTCCGGCTGGAGAGCGTGGGGAAATAATCCTGCTTCCCATCCACTGCTGTTCCAATGAAGAGCTTCCCATCCTCGCCTTCGGAGCGCACGATGACGCCATACATGGTGCCTGTCTTGTTGACGCTGGACAAGTAATGCTCCTTCTTGTGCGAGGGCTCCACCAGGATGAACAGGTCGTCCAGGCGCAGCAGTTTGCACACTCCTTGGTACAGGCTGCCGCAGGCCAGCAGCCGGTTCTCAGAGTAGTCAATGATCAGCAGCTTGTTGACGTTGTTGGTGAGGGTCAGCACCTCAGTGCAGGGCTGCACGATGAGGGGAGGGTAGCAGGATTTGTTGTCCTCCTCAGGACCGGTTTTGTGAGCCACTAAAATGGTCAAGTTACCCGAAAGCTTGTAAACCCTATTGATGGCTCCGACGTAAACGGCCCCGGTGCTCTGGTGGACGGTCAAGTGGTTGAAAGTCCAGTCCCGGTGCTCAGAATGGAAAGTGCTGAATGAGGTGCTGCTGGATGCACTCCAGGAGAGCGATGCCAGGAGGAGGCAGAGCAGAGATGCTGACCTGCCATCGCCATCGGAGCGCAGTGCCCAAGGGCAGGTCCTCCTCTGATCCATTCTGGGAACGACCTGTGCCCCAGCAACGTCCCTCACATGGTTCTGGGGGAGAGAAGAAACGCACAGAGCAAAGGATTAGAACCGGTGTGCCTGCAGATACCATTCAAATTACACTTTCTAATTACACAGTCCTTGAGATAAAGCAAGGACATCCTTAAGCCCAACAAGAATTAAGCAGGTCTCCTAACTTATTGGCAAACTGTTCAGGTTCGAGGTTGTGCCACTTGGTTCAGCCCCTGCTTGTTAATGCGTTCTGTGTTTGGTTGTTATAATGTGCTCCACTCTGCCACGGGAGGGGATGATCAGCTCCCAGCCAAGACAAAGCCTGCAGTTCCCATACAACCATCAATCTGCAGGCTTGGCTAAAAGGATGCCTCCTGCAGGGAATGTTGTTGGAAGCAACGGAGGAAATAAGAGGTGTTTTCTACCTCTTGGCCCTCTATGATTTAATGTCAGAGTCTGAGGAAGAAGTCTCATGCAGGCAAAAGTGCACCAAGCACGCACCCCAAAGTCCCAACAGCTCCCATTACTTCTGCCCTGAACCAGCAGTGCCCATGTAGGTGGCACCAATGCCAGCACTAATGCACAGGGTGCAGGACCTCAGTGCCACCACGAGTGTGCCTGGTCTGTCACCCTGCTCAAACCTCCAGACCTGCTGCTGACCCCATCTTGCACTTCACCTCAGCCCCGCTCATCACCACAGATGCGTTCAACAAATTGCACTTAGAAAACTATCACAAAGTTCTCTTTTAACTCAAACGTTGCGATTCTTCCACGCTCCAGGTTGGGCAACCATGGGAACCATCCCATTGTGTCCCATTGGCAGATGTTCTCCCCCATCCCATAGCAGTATGGGGCCGTACCGCCCTGGGATGAGGAAGATGATGAGCCACCTTCCTCCATCACATGCAGACCAGGCAGGCAGCACCGTGTCCATGCTGGCACCTCCTGGCACCTATCCTACAGGACAAGGGCTCCTCCTGGCCCCGTGCAGCTGTCAGAGCCCCCGCTTTGATTGATGCTGATCTCGGTTTTGGTATTTAAAATAATTCATGCTGCTGGAAACCTACACCGCGCTCATAAGCGGGTGTCAGCACGCAGCCACTCTTTAGGCTTGTTAACGCCTGGAGCTGGAGACGGGTGTTGTGAGAGGTGACAAAGGAGCTCTGTCCCTGGGCTGCACGTCTCCGTGTCACTGACAAGGCAGCGCAGGAGCACGATAATGGGTTTCTCATTCTGCTCAGGGATACGTTTTCCCGGCTGCTGCTTCTGTTTTCCAGCTTCATTTCCACCTCTGGCGGGCAGCAGTTCCTCTCTGCCAGCTCAAAGAGGGCTGTGCTCTGATGGTGGGGTGCTCAGGGCAGTGGGTTCTAGGTTATGGGGTTCTGGGATGCATGGGGAGCTCAGCAAAGGGAATGCTGCACAGAACCAGGAGATCCCACTGCAGGGCTCACTGCACAACACAACTGCTTTCTGCTGAGGTTGGTGTTTTTTTCTTCTTGGAAGTGAATTTAAAACACGGCTTTAAAAGCAATCTGAAGCTATTAGTAACACAAGGTAAAAAAAAAAAAAGAGAGAGAGTAAATTCAGGGCTACAACATAAACCCAAGCAGCTGAAAGGCCTCAATTAGGCTGAAAGGAGTTATCTGGTATTTAAATAATTATTAGATTGAAGGAATAATCACAGGTCTGAGCTGATTTTTTTCCCCCACTGTCATCCTAATGGAGGCCATAATATTATTATTCAAATGGCCACGGTTCCCATTGAGGGGGGAAGGAACCCGGCTCATTCCATCTCAGTGCAGCAGCGCTCTGCTTATTGCAGCTGTCACTCAACTGCAGCACCACGCTTTGTCATTTGTGGCATTTTATGCACATGAAAAAGAAAAATAAAAGGGGGGGGGGGGGGGAATTAAAGCACATACAAAAAAAAAAAAAGAGATTCTCTTATGGAAAATGAGGACTCAAAGGAACAATTTTGGTGCTACGAGTGCAGCAGCTGTCCTCCTGCACGATGCTGCTTGCTGTTGGGACACCAGCTGCCCCCATCTCTTCACATGGGCTCCATCTATCTCCGCCTTCCAGAGGAAAAAAAAGAGAGAAAGAAGTGGAGTTTGCCCACTTTGTGCCAAGTGAGAGCGCACACGTCTGCTCTCAGCCCTCCTGGAGCCGAGCAGGAATGTTCCTGGGAAACGTTTCCAACCATTGAAGTTGTTGCAGTGATTTATGTCCTGTGAAGACCCAATATTCAGGACATTTGGTGCAGCAGCTCCGTGCACTTTGAGCCCAGGCAGCACTCAATCATTTGTTTGCTTGACACCATCTGCAATGAGTGAACAGTTTGATGTGAAGTAATTACATTTTCCTAACACAAAGCAGGGACGAGGGCTCCTAGTGCCTTTTGTTTGCTTATAGAAGGTTCTGACCCCACCAACACTAAAAGCAGGCTGTGCATCAGCAGACAGCTCCGGAATGGCTGGGATAGGAGGGACAGCCCTGCTATCCACGGTGTCCCCTAATATGAGAAAGCAAAACAGCAGGGCTGAAAGACACTGAGCTGCTCCTCCAGCACAACATGCAATGCTGGGCAGCAGCCCCAATGCTCACAGCCCCCCTGTAAGTGCAGGGAAAGAGTTAAGAGGGCAAAGCACAGCATTGTGCTTATTGCTTCCTCCAGCCCCTGGACAAGGAAGAGGAGGGGAAGAGCGAAGCCCAGCCACGAAAAGGCATTTCCCTGATAACAAACACGATTGCATGAATTATGCACCCAATTCGGTCATATTGTGCAGACGTGGGATCTTGTTTACACAATGCATACCGGATGAGCTACCTCTTTCCTCCCCCCCCTGTCCCCCCCTCCCCTCTGTCCCCCTCTCACATCACTTCTGAGCGAGCATCCTAGCAGTGCTGGGGTGAGGAGAAGCAGAGTAGCACAGAGCTGGGCTGCCAGCATCCCTGGCTTCCCCCAGCCTCACTGCCTGGCCCTGAACGCTGCTCTCTCAGGCTGGGAATGGTGCTCCCGCACAAGAGGCACTCATGTTCGATCAAAGGAAATGCTCTGCTATCAAAAGGGAGTCACCAAGCACAAACCACTGCAGTAAAGTGTGTGTAAGGGGCTGTGTTAGTGCTTCGATCCCCCTATCCGTGTCTGTGCTCATGAACTGAGCAGAGATTGTTCAGCAGAGCAGAGCCGCTCTCCCCTGACAACAGTGACAAGCAAACACGGGCACAGCTATCTCCAGCCACAGGGTAAGCCCTTGCTTGTCTCCAGGATGAGAAGGAACGGCTTTAAGTTGTGCCAGGGGAGGGTCAGGTTGGATATTAGGAAAAAATGATTCCCTGAAAGAGCGGTGATGCACTGACACAGTCTGCCCTGGGAGCTGTGGGGTCACCCTGCAGGTGTGGCACATGAGTGGGCACCGTGGGATGGGTTGGGGTTGGAGTTGGAGATCTCAGAGTTCTTTTCAGTTCAAACTCCGTTTGATTATTCAGGGACTTTATTCCCAAACGAAACAGAATTTAATGGAGGGTGACCTCAAGCGCAAGCAGATCAAATGCTTAAAACGTTTTGCCCGAAGCGATACAGAAGGTGTCAGTGCCCACTGGTCCCCCAGGTGACCTCTGGCTGTGGTTTGTTCCATGGGAACAGCACAGCACGAGGGGAGATCGCAGTGCGGTCACCGAGCTGCAGGAGGAAAGCAGGCAGCAGCGTCTGCTGGCCTCCCTCCAAGTGCCCCACAGGCAAATGGAGAGCCCCAGCTTCACGTTTAATGGGTCCCCAGCCACACCATTAAACAGAAATCCTGCAACAGAGCTCCTCTGGCTGTGCCAACGCAGCGTTCGTTATCCCCACGCTCCCCCCAGGCAGCCAGATGTATTTACACAGTAGCCACGGTGCTGTTACCTAAGTAAACCAGGAAATGGGACATCTGTTAAAAGGAGGCTCTTCGGTGCTGAATCCCCAACTGCACAGCTATGGATTTCACTCAGACTGCAGCACTGCCATCACTGTGGGCATGGCACTGCCTGCACACGTCCCCCCACCAGAGGGTGGGTGATGCTCAGCACCACTTCAGAATGGGATCACATTTTCAGGTTATGAGCAATAAGCACCAAATCAGACCTACACAGCCCTGCCCACGGCATTGCCCATGGCTGCACCTTCCCCTGTTGCCCTATTGCATCAGCAGGGCTGCATCAGATGGCCCCAAACTGGGCAGAGCCATTTGGGCACAGCGCAGTTGGAGGCAGGGGGGGGCTCAGTGCTGCACCTCCCTGCAGCCAGCAGTCAGAGCCAGCATCCCAGAGCTGGAATTCATCACTGAACTGGAGGGAATTGTCATCCAGACACTGTTGTGATGTATTGAGGATTTGGAACTACAGACAGCACTGATGCTAGCAACCTGCAGCAGGCAGGTGGAGCTGGAAGGAGCCACCAGCACTGGAAAACCCTTCAGGGACCATCAAATCCCTCTCAGAGTGCCTCAATGTGAGCACCTGACATGAGCAGCAATCAGTGCCAGCTCCATCAGCAGCGTGAGGGAACAGAGCTCAGAACCTCATGCAGCCCCTCCTTGTCCCTCGTGCATGCATCACTGGGTGCCCCATGTGGTTCTGACAGTGCTTTAAGATGTCTGAAAACCCAGCAGCAGCTCAACCCTGTCCCACCATCGCTGGACATCACCTCTCCCTCTGCACTCAGGTGTCAGCCAGGATTGCAGTTCCTCCTGCTCTACTCTGTGCTCCCCTGCCCTGCTTTTCAATTTCAGAGTTCTGGCAGATCGCTGATTAATTCAAGCCTGTTTAATAACCCTTCTGTTAGATGAAACAAGCTGTCTTGTTTTCTTTATTTGCAACGCTAACTCTTGTTTCTTCACTAAGGATCTTTCTGTCATTTATAAACTTCTGCCTCTCCAAGCAGCCTGACAGTATGGATGGAGAAAGCATCTGCTGAGGTCCATGCATGACACTGGCCAGCAGTCACAGCACAGGGGCTGCACAGCATGGTCTGAAGGCAGAGCTGTCCTGCACACCCACTGCTGTTCCCCTGCACTTGCCAGCAGGGCTGGGTCAGACCCATAGCACCCAGCTCCCCGCCATTTGGAGGCTCTCAGCTGTCTCCCACCTCTTCGCATTTCAAAGCTGCACTTGTCTGCAGAGCAACTGAGTCATTTCCTTCCCAAATCCAACCTATCGGACCACATCCAGCCAGGCCCGGAAAACAATAAATCCTTCAGGGACTTTTCAGGCCATATTTCACAGGAATGCAGTGAGAGCTCCTGGCACAGCCCTGGGTTCAGCTGTCACCCACGGCCCCATCCCAAAGCACTGCCTGGGAGCTGCCTCCATCCCACGCACAGGAGGAGGAGAAGCTGCAGTGGATGTGGGAATGCAGGAGGGCTGCAGGAGCAAAGCAGCACCAGTATGAGCTGCAGGAACATTTTCAGTTGGTTCTGTTCATATGCATCAGCTTCACAACCACAGATCGACCTTCCAGATCCTGTCAAACATTTCATCAGGATCACAGAGGGCAAAACCGTGGCATAAATCAGTGATTTCTCAGAGGGTGGTGATGCACTGGAACAGGTTGCCCAAGGAGGCTGTGGATGCCCCATCCCTGCAGGCATTCAAGGCCAGGCTGGATGTGGCTCTGGGCAGCCTGGTCTGCTGGTTGGAGACCCTGCACATAGCAGGGGGTTGGAACTGGATGAGCATCGTGGTCCTTTTCAACCCAGGCCATTCTATGATTCTATGATTTCAGCTCCATAGTGCCTACAAGCTGCAAAACTTCCACTGACACAACGGGGATGAGATGCTTTGTCAAAAGAACTCCATACCTGAAGCAGTTTCCATGCAGCTCTGAGGAACACTGCTTCCAACCCCATTTCCAAAGGCAGAAGCAAAACCCAATTGACTCATGCAAAGATGTATAGTGCTGTTAATCAAATGCACCCAAACACGGGAGAAGAACGAAGTGACACAGAAATTAATATTATATCCTCTTCAGAAACAAGATGGCTCGCACAGATAATCTGGCAAAGAGTGGTGTTTGTAATGAAAATTTGGAGAGGATGTAACAGGAATTGTTAGGGACGAAGAAATGGGTCAATATTTTGCTTTTCCTCACGTTAAAATTTGCACCTGGGATGAAGGCGCGATGCCTCAGCAGTGCCTCAGGTACCAAACATCACTGCTGACCAACCCCACAGGCCACACATTTGGGTTTCTTGGTGCAGATTGCCAAAACAGAGCCCGTATCAGGGCTGGGACTGACACACGCTCACTTCCTCCGTGTCTGCAGAGATGGGAACAGTTAAAGCCACACTGCTGGATCTGGGCTCAGCGCTGAAGGACTCCAGCTGCACAGCAGCCCCATCCACCACTTCTCCCCCCATCCCAGCACCCGGGCAAGGTTTGTTTTTCCAGACAAGTTATACAACTCCCTTGGAAGTCCTTGAAAGAGCCTCAGCTTTTGTTTTTCTCTCTCTCAGTTTGTTCTAGCACTTCCAGCTCAGCCCTACAAGTCGCGGCCGCCTCCAAGTCAGAACATTTATTTGGTGGAGCTGATGGAACAGCTTTGCCCCTGTCACACAATTTATGCCTTGAAAAGCCAACTTACGCCAGCACTTGCTCAGCACTGCATTATGCACCAGCAACAAGCACGGGGCTCAGCCCCTCTCCTCCAGCACACCCAAGTGCTTCCCCTTGCCCCGTGGTTGCTATGAGATCCTAGGGACTGTCTGAATCTGCTGTGACCAAACACAGCTCTGCTCTGCGGGGTCCCCGTGTGCAGGGCCAGCATAGCACTGTGAGGGCTCAGCATGGCTGCAATTAACTCCTCGCTAACTGCAGAGAGAACTGCAGCCCGGAGAGGGGCAGCCTGCAAACCGCTGCCCCAGCTCAGCCAAACAGATAGGATGGAACAGCTCAGCCTGAAAGGAAACCTACAGCCACGCTCCTTTCCTTCCCTGCCCCACCTCCATTAAAAATCAAAAGGAAATACACAGTTTTTGTTGTTTTCTTTAACTAACATTACAGGCTGTGACATAAAGCAGCTAAGGCAGGAAACACGGCCACGGGGGCAGAGCTCCATCCTCTCCTCCCGTTGCTGTGACTTTTTGGGTGGTTGGCGAATGAATGAGCAAAGCAGACAGCCCGGCATGTTTTATGGAGTTGAACTGTAACATCCCTGTTCGGCAGCCAACGGACCATTTTCCTGCTCTGACACCAATAAATCTGTGCAGCCACGGGGAACAAAGCCCTTAACATGAGCTGCCTGCACGTGAGCTCTTCGGCCACCTAGGCGAACACCAGCGTGCCGTGGTCTGTAACATCCCAGAGTGGGAAAACACCCTTTTCAATAGCACAAAGGAGAAGTTTTAACGCTGCCATCAATGCACACAGCCCCACAGTGTCACCTGCTCAGTGACAGCCAGTTCTACAGCTGCAGAGCCCCAGCACCGCATCCCCAGATTGCGAGGATACAGGCAAGGCAAAGCCTGAGAGCGCAGCAAGCAAGAAGCAAACAGAAAGAAACCCGAAGCCTGCCGTAAGTATTACAATGACTCTCAAAATGCTGAGGCTGACACTCAAGGCTGAAACCTCAAAATGCACTTTGTGGAAGCTTATTTCAAGATGAATAGAGCAAAGCACTGAACAACCCGTGCACGCTGCCAAGTTTCTGCTCTCCCCCTGTTGAGTGCCGGTTCCGCAGGACTCAGTGATGCTGACCCACAACCCCCCTCCCAACCTATCCAAGGGATTTCTGAGTGCTCTCTTATTGAGGATACGCTACAGAGGAAGCTCCTGGTAAATGTCCCCAAGCAGTGGATCTGTTCCCAGCTCCTGGCTGGAAGCACGAGGTGCTGCCGTGCTGACTCAGGGCTGCCACATCCCGCTGCCTTCCTGCCCAGCCCGCATGGAGCCGGGGGGGTTCCTGTTTTCCCCAGCAGCACTCAGTGCCCTGAGATGCAGCACAGGGTGCTCACAGCCCACCCTCGTGCGAGTTAAAACTTCTGTTTTTCTAACGCTGTCTGCAGCCAGCCGGGAGCTGAAAGCAAAATAGGCGGTTTCCTTTCACCTTCCTGATAGGTGCAGGGAACAGCCTCTCCGTGGACTGCAACCCATTGCTTCACTGGGAGATAATGAGGAGCTGACAAATTCCCTCTCCCTGGAGGAAGCCTTGTCCATGAACCCTAAGGGCTTCTCCACAGCTGGTGCAGTCCATGGGAGCACCCACCCTTGGTCAGTGCCAGGTGCCATCCCAGCTCCCGTCCCATGCTAGCTCTGCGCAGTGCTTTCCTAATAGGGGTTTTGCAGCTGTACCTGTGCCCAGCACAACCCCACAAAGCCACCCATCACAGCCCCAGCCCCACTCACCTCACTCCAGGGCTGGGAGGGGGGCTGGATGGGGGGCTGACCTCCCTGCCAGCTCTGCCCCAGTGCTGAGCCCTTGCACAGCCACAGCTCTGTTGCCGAGCTCAGGGAAAGCAGCGGGAGGTGGTGAGGTGAGAGGTCAGGGCAATATTTATTCAGACGTCACCTTTCACTTTTATGGAGTGGGGAAGTTGCATCAGAGCAGGAAAACGGCTGCAAGGAACAGTCCCACCTGGGAAGCTGCTGTAGCAGTGAGCACTGTGGTTCTGGAGGGGAGCCTGCAGCAGAGCACTTGGCCCCCAAAATGTGCTTGGGGTTGTTCAACCATCCCTGCCATGGATGGCCGAGATCCTCTCCATGTGCCCCATGCTTTAGAATAGCCCTGGCTATCCAGGAGTCCATCACACCAACAGGGATTTGAAGGACAGGAGATCAGGCACACAATACAGGGAACTGCTATAGAAATGAATGGGCTGAGTGACAAAATGCCTCCAGCAGAGCCCTGCTCTTTGGAAGCACCACTCCTCTGCCACGCAATGAAATGGCACTGAGCACAGTCACACCTGGAGCTGTCAGTGCAACTGCATACAGGACCTGATGGGCTGGGAGCAGCAGCTGCTGTGAGCACAGCACAGGGCCCAGTTTGTGGGGCTGCCCATGCTGTCACACCACCCTCTCAGATAATCTGAGCTTTTCTTTTATAATGCGACTGATGCCTTTTATCTCCTGCCCAGAATGCAATTTTAGCCCAGGCAAAGCAGGATTAAACTTTCAGAATACGATACATTTATCAGCACCTCCCAGTTCAACTTCACCCAAGCAGAACCAGAAACAGGAGATGGGATCTGTCAGACAACAGGAGGTTCACCTCACCAAACCACATCCCTCACTGCCACATCACCACAGCTCCAAAACACCTCCAGAGACAGCGACTCCACCACCTCCCTGGGCGACCTACTGCAACACATCTCCACTTTTTTCTAAGAAGAAATCTACCCGAATTCCTCATTCTAGGCAGAACTTCCTCCGGGAGCACCGGACCCGCAACCCCGGCGGTGCGGTGGCCACGGCGGAGCGCAGCTGCGTCCCGACGGCGCGTCCCCGCTCTGATCCTCGCATGGAGCATCTCCGGAGGGTCCCCTCTAGCGGGTCGAGGCGGTACTTCGGGTCGAGGCGGTACTTCGAGCCGAGGCGATACTTCGGGTCGAGGCGGTACATCTGTCCGCAGCCCCTCCGCTGTCGAGAACGAAACGGAACGCACCCGGCAGTCGCTCCCCGCTTCCCTCCCCGCGGCTCCACACTGTGAGATCGCACACCGGGTGCTCCCCCCGGTGATGAAAGCTCACATGCAGAGGGTGGTGGGCACAAAGCCCCACAGGAGCTCGGCAGCACCCCGATCCCTGCCCGGCCCTCTCCTTTTGGAGTGGTGGCAGCCCCCTCCCCCCCCCCCCAGCCAAGCTGGTTAAGAGATTAACACTCTAAAAACCCACATTTACTCTAATTAGCCATGAAATCTTTGTAACTAAGAGAAAAAATGTTTCCCTTGAGGGATTTCTGTCCATTCATCACTGTCTGAATTGCAGGGGAGAGGGAAAAAAAAAAATAAAAGAGAAGGGGGAGAGAGGAGGGGAAAAATCCTCAGATCTAATGAATTAATGGCTGAGTGCCCCAAGAGAGAAGCGGGCTCCTGCACAATGTGGGCCCCAAAGGGATGTTCATGAGATGGTGATGGGCTGCCCATGGGTTACCCTGAGTTAATAGGGAGTGGGCACACAGCACAGCCAGCCCCTCTTGGGTGCTGCACAGGGACAGAAGAGTTGTGGGGTGAGAATCCTGCCACAACTTCGGCCCATCAATATTTCATCCCTCTGGAATAAGAACAATTATTTTCCTGCCAGCGTTTTTCTCGTGTATTTTAAATGTGTCACCGCCTTCCACTTTCTCCCCCGTATGTATTTCTTGTAGCAGGCGCATGAAATAAAGATTAGCTGAATAATCAGCAGTGCCTGGAGATGGGCAAGGGCTCAGGAACACATTGCCACAGGTTTGGGCAGCTCACACCCCCAGAGCCCAGCAGAGACACTTCTGTCAGCTGTGACAGCCCCAGCTGCGGGCAGGGAGAGCCTCACATACTTCTTGTTCGAGCTGCAGAAGGGCCCATTGGGATGGCTTGCTCCCTGCCACAAGAGGCAGCGTGGAGGTGTGGGGCAGCAGCGGGGTGCTGTTATGCAGAACAGCTCAGTCTGCTCCTCCAGAGCTGCTCACAGCCTCCCCCAAACTCAGGTGCCCCAGAGGCACAGACAGCCCTGTAGGAAAGCATCACCGAATGGGAGCAGCTCTCCTCCTGCAGCCCTCTCCCCCGTAGCCCTGCAGTTTCTGGGTGTCAGCTTTCGCTTTTCCCAGCTCAGCTCCTCACACACAAGCTGCCTACTGCATGAGACAGCCCGCACCCACGTTTGCCACATAGCTTTTGGGCAATTATCCCAAGACACGCTCCAACCTCCCACATTTGGCTGCAACAGGAGTTCCTGAAGTAAAGCCTCGGAGCCGTGGTTAACTGGAGAAGATATCACACATCCCATGCTTCCCCGAGACACCACAGGGTCTGCACTGCAAACTACTCCAAATGTCATTCCCATTTAGCTGCTTTGCAAGCCAATTTGTCACATACTAATGTAATTTGCTGCAGAGAGTTAAAGAGCACAGGGCAGCAGCAGTCACCTCTCTCCCAGTTTCCCCCATCCAGCCTGGGTCTGTTTTCCCTTCTGCATCTCACCGAAGTTAAGAGAGGCAGAGAAACCTCAGGGTTAACGTGAAGAGTGAGACAGAGTGATAAGAGCACCAGGAAAAGCTGTTTTTAACATAGTGGTGGGTTGTGTGCAGATCTGATGCAGCATCTGTTACCTGCTCCTACTGCAGAAACTTGTTACCAGTCCCACGATTAATTACATCAAATAACGCTATCAAGACAATGAAAAGTAAACGGTGTTACTTTATCTTCTTGCAGTGGAGATGGTTAGATGAGCAGAGGATGGCAGGTTCTTTCTATGAGCCATTTCCCAACAGGTATATGTGAGCATTACTCATCGCCTGCACCAAGTTTCCCGATTTAAAGCCTTTTTATCTGTTTCCCTCAACTGCCCCAATATCACATTTACGCTTTGAGGATCCTCAAAGCGACAACAAATGGCAAAAGGACAGCAATAAAGCAAAAAATCACTTTTTAAAGGATCTAACACCTCGGTGTTAAAGGAAAAAAAAAAAAAAAAAAAAAGCCAAACATCTGTTCCGAGGATGGCACAGATTTCTTCTGAGGGATCCATCTCTGCTCTAAGTAGGTCATCTGATTTAACTTCCAGAGGCGTCGTTATCAGTGAAGCCACCCAGCCAAGGGCAGCCCAGCGCAGCTCCCCGCAGCAGACTGGGATCTGTTGGATGGCTCCAAACCACCACAGCAGCACTGAGTGCTCAGCACAGGGCGAGGAAACCCTGCCAGCATCACTCAGCGCATGGAGGCACTCCGTGAACTTCATTCCCTCACCTCCCAGCCCGTCCCTTGAACTGCAGGTCACAGATGGACAGGGCTGAGGTTTATTTTTCCCCTCCGCCACTTACTATTCACCTCACTTTATATTAACCTATTGACTTTCTGATACCCCTCAGAACATGGATTAATTGAGTATCATTCACTTCACCTCCAGGAACGCGAAGCATCGGCTTCAATGGAAACAAAGCCATAAGGCCCAGGCACGGGGTGACGGGGGGGTCAGGGGCACAGCGATGTGGGGGGCTGTGGGGCTCTGGGCATCACTCAGGGCTGAGATTTCCCAAAAGGAGCGGGAATGCATCCCCTGCCATCCCCCAGTGCCTCTCAATGAAGGTCTCGCAGGGATTTAGGGAAGTTTTAGAAGGGTCTGGTTATTATTTTTTTCCCCAAAGATGCTTTGAGGAGCCCATCCATGCCGACGGGAACTTTCACGGCCAGCAGTTGGTTCCGATGCACCGAGCGTTCCAACCCACAACCAAGCGGTAACAAATGACAACAAAATTCCGGAGGAACCATCCGTCTGTACGGCGCTTATACACAAACCCAACAGAACGGGAAGGGAGGAAGGGAAGGTGACCAGGAATCAGGCAGCTCGAGGGATTTCTCCATCCCTCCCTCAGCCGCCGATGGAGCACCCCGCGACGCCGCTCGCAGCGCAGTGCCAGCCGCCGGCAGCTCCCGGAGGGCCGCCGAGCTCCGCCCGCCTCGGTGCCACCAGCGCTGCGCGGCCGCGGGGCCGGAGAAAGGGCTGCGGTCACCCGGGGCCGAAGCCCAGCCCAAGCCGGGGATGCTCCGTGGAGCCCCGCACCCCGGGGACAGCCGCACCTCCGCCAACCCAACCCCTCACTCACCGCACCGCTCCGCCGCCGCCGCCCGCCTCCTCCTCGGGTCTCCCCGGCTCACGGCGGGGTAATCCACGCAGCCCCCGCCAGCCTGAAAACCCGCAGCCGATCGCCCGCCGCTCCTCCGCCTCCCGCAGCTCAGCTTCGCGGCTCAGCTCTGCCCGACAGCAGCGGCGGCGGGGGGGCGGGGGGGGCCGGCTGCCCTCCGCCCTCCTCCCCGGCATCCGCCCGCTGCCGAGCCCCGCGCTCCCTCCGCCGCCGCCGAGCACCGCGCTGCGTTCCGTTCCGATCCGATCCGTTCCGCTCCGCTCCCCCCCTCCGCCCGCCGCCGCCCCCCCCGCGCCGCCCCCGTTCCCCGCTCTTAACCCTTCGTCCGCCTCTGCGCTGCGCTGCGGCCCCGGGAAGGGAAACGAGCGGCCCCGTGGGTGCACCTGAGCCTAGGAGGTGCTCGGGGAGCGGTGCTGCGCCGACGAAAAACCCTAAGGGTTGCCCGCCCCTCGGGAGGATGCGGCTCCCCGAGCATCAGCACGCCCGGGTGGGGGAGGTGGAATTAAGGGCTGCCTCCCCTGCCCCACGTTTTCTGGGTCTCAGCCTCCCATCGGCTCCGGGAGGAGGGGAGTGGAGGCTCCTGGTCTCCGTTCCCAAGCCCGGACTCGGGACACGCTCTGCACCCAGGGTCGGCAGGGTGAGGGACTCTGAGCTCCGTTCCTCACTTTCCCCATCTGCAGAATGGGCTCACGTTGGCAACTCAGTTTTCCCTCGAGGCCGCATCAGCTCCGGCAGTCTCTGCTGTATGTGCTGTGCTGAGCCCCTGAAGCCACTGCCATCACCTCTCTGTGCTGCCAGAGGTGGGCAGACCCCAAGCACAGCTGCGCCCAGCTGGCAGCAGGAATCCTATGGGCACCACAGCTCAGGTGGGATCCCTCCCTGTGCCCCAGTGCTGCGCTGCACAGCCACTGACCGCCTGGCACCTGGGAGCTGTATGGAACCCAGAGGCAGCAGCTCGCCCTGGGGCCAGGCAGGTCCCCCATGTTCACCCCCTGGTGCTTGGGACAGTGCTGCAATGCAGTGCATGTTAGGAAGCCAGTCTGGCTCCAAGCTAGTTGCAACATTTACCATCCTACAAAAAAAGATTTTCCTTTCCAATAGTGCCTGTGGAACTCTCGTTGGAACATGGGGACACCACCCTGTGTGGCACAGTCAAGAGCTCAGCCCCATCTCTTGGAAGAGGGTCCCCGTGACATCGTTGAGGCTCTGGAGCAGAGCATTCTGACACCCTGGAGAGATGCTAAGTTGAAGCTGTTTAGCTCAGGAGAGGGAGCAGGAGACACTCAGTGGATGGCAGCACTGGTTCCTTAGCAAGCTTTTCTCTTTCACTGTTCTCTCCTAATACATTCACTATGCCGTGCATTCACAACAAATGGCACTAAATCCTATTCCAAATACCACCCCTGGTTAAGTGCACATCCCACCAATGCAGTCCCTCCTGTTGCAGAGAGCCGCACAAGGAGGTCAGAGCCTCTCAACAACCATTTCTCTCCTCCTTGCAGGACTGTCTGCATCCTGTCTTCTGTTTGTTATTTATTGATCATCAATTATTTTCATGTATTGGAGAGTCAGTCCTAGGCTAATTACAGGCTGGGGAGCAGCCCTGGACTTGCAGAGCAGCTCACATATGGGGTGTGAGCAAAGGGGAGCATGTGAGGAGCCAACAAAGCAGCAAAGCAGGTGGAGATCCACCTTATTCTGCTCAGGTGACAGAAATGCTGTTTGCTTAATGACTGCTCTGTGTTAGCAAGCATTTTTGCTTGAAACAATGACCGCAAAACTTTTCTGTTGAAGGCTGGATTCACATTTTTCTGAAAAGTGCCACAGGGGCCAAGTACTGGAATCAAAGTCTGGATCCATAGCAGAGAGAAGGACCTGCCTCTGTCACACGGAGGCGAGCACTGCAGGATGGGAGCTGTGCCCCAATGACAGAGCAGCCTGAGAGCTTCGGTGAAGGATCAGCCTCTGCCTCTCCCTGCGTATCCACCATCACTCTCTGTCCCCCCCTTTGATAAACTCCTTTGCTTCGGAGCACAGGGGCCATGAATCCGTCTGAGTTGTGAGCAGTCATCCTCCCAACCCTCGGCTTCCTGTGTTCTCTAACGTGTCTCTGTGCTTTCCTTCTGGTGCTCCTCCGTGTGCCTGCAGATGCAGCAGGACCCGACGTCGGTATTCACACTGTATCAGCCATTCCAAGGGCAATACAACAGGTTCTGTCTTTCCCTCATTTCCGAAGCAGGAAAAGCTCTCTTTTATGTTCCCTCTGTGTCCCTTTAGGACACTGAGTACAACCCGAGCTGCTCAAGAGCAGCCGCTGCTGCTGTGTGCGGCGAAGAGCTCCATCTGTAGGCCCCAGCTACAGGTACAGGGATCAGCAACATCTTTAGGGCCCAGCTATAGGAGCAGGGATGAGCACCATCTGTAGGCTCCAGCTATAGGTGCAGGGATGAGAACCATCCATAGGTCCCAGCTATAGGCAGAGAGATGAGCAGCATCTACAGGTCCCAGCTATAGGAGCAGGAATGAGCATCATCTATAGGTCCCAGCTACAAGCACAGAGATGAACACCATTTATCAGCTCCAGCTACAGGTACAGGGATCAGCATCATCTTTAGGGCCCAGCTATAGGTGCAGGGATGAGCACCATCTGTAGGTCCCAGCTATAGGGGGAGGCATAAGCACCATCTACAGGTCCCAGCTACAAGCACAGAGATGAACACCATCGATAGGCTCTAGCCATAGGTGCAGGGATGAGCATCACCTATAGGTCCCAGCTACAGGTGCAGGGATGAGCACCAACTAAAGGCCCCAGCTACAAGCACAGGGATGAGCACAATCTATAGATCCCAGCTACAAACACAGGGATGAGCACCATCAATAGACTCCAGCTACAGGTGCAGGAATGAGCATCACCTACAGATCCCAGCTACAGGTGCAAGAATGAGCATCATCTACAGGCTCCAGCCACAGGCACAGGGATGAGCACCATCTACAGGTCCCACCTACAGGCACAAGGATGAGTCCAACCTATGGGTCCCAGCCATAGGTGCAGGGCTCTGCTTGCCACCAGTTGATGCACAGCTGCCAGCTGACAGCTCCTCATTACTCGTGCCATAGCTATCAATGCAATTTTCAGCAGAGCTAATAATTATTCAGCACTAATCACTACAATAGAAGAATCATAGGCAGTTATTTAGAAATGATTGTTTCCACTCAGTTATTACCTATGACAGCGAAGGGAAATCTCAAATAGTCAAACCCACATGCGTATGGGAAGCTGAGTGAAAGATCAATGGGAATTTAACCAGCACTTTACGCCATTCTTCGTTTTAGAAAAAACTCGTTAAGTAATTTTTTCCTCTACTGTTCATAATCTCTTGGTGTGAAATGGAAAGGATTTTTCTCTTCCTGTCCTTAGGAAAAGGAAATCCTCTCCTCACCCTTCCTCAGATTTCCTCATAAACGCGAGCTGCAGTTATTGCAGTTCTTGCCTCCGAATCCCCTGGTTTGAACTGAGATGAAATTAACTCCGAAAGGTTTTCTCTTTCTCAAACAAACCCTGTTTTCATTAAGTCCAGAGGCAGCAGAACACGAAGTCCCAGCATCTGAGTTACAGAGTGTCTTGTTACTGTCAAAAACACAATCACTGACAACATCTGTGCTGAGGTTGTGTCAGAAACTCAAGGTGCAGACAATGTGCCATTTTTAGTTGGCTTCCCACAGCCAAGAATTGCCTCAGCTGAAAAAAATAAAATAAAAATAAAGCTGATCATGGAGTGGAGAGAACAAAATAACCCTGCAAAAACACCGCTTTGCTTTGCTCCTTGAAAAGCAGACAAGCAAAGAAGTGGTCGTACTGCCCCACCGCCAGGAGGTAGCTTGTGGGATGACCACTGAAGATCTACATCCCATGTAGAGCAGCTCCAACCCAACGTCCTGCCAGCAATCCCTGCAGCCCAAAATGCACCAAACTGCTCCCAAGAAAGGGCAGCTAAAATGCTGCCAGCTCTCTGTGACGCTCCTTGGGAAGCAGAAAAATTTCTGATCTGTGTTCAGCTCGCTCACATTCATTGGCTACAGCAGGCACAGCAAGACAGAGTTGATTTTGCTGTCATTGGTTTGTCTACATTATTAATTATTTACTAATAACAGTTGCAAACAAGCCCGCTGTGCTCGGGGCAGCCATTGAAGATTTCCAGCCTATGTTTGTTCTGCTAACAGCAGAGGCTGCAGGGAAAAGACTGCGCAGTGCTGAGCCCCCCCCCACACACAGTGTTGCTCCCTGTGGCTGCTCAGCATCCCCAGTGCAGGGGGCTTTCCTCATCTTGAGCACCCATGGCTGTGAGATTAGCAGAAACCCTCCAAAACAGCACTGTGACACAAACGGCCAATTTCAGTGATGGGTGTCCTAAGTGTGTATGGGGATGGGTTGGGTTGGGCTGTAGAGCTGGGTTCTTGGGTTGAGTTGTTGGGTTGAGTTGTAGGATTGTAGGGCTGAGTTGTTGGGCTGATTGTTGGGTTGGGTTGTTGGGCTGAGTTGTTGGGTTGGGCTGTAGGGCTGGATTCTTGGGTTGAGTTGTAGGGCTGGGTTGTTGGGTTGGGCTGTAGGGCTGGATTCTTGGGTTGAGTTGTAGGGCTGGGTTGTTGGGCTGAGTTGTTGGGTTGGGCTGTAGGGCTGGGTTCTTGGGTTGAGTTGTAGGGCTGGGTTGTAGGTTTGCATTGTACAGCTGGGTTGTTGGGTTGAGTTCTAGGGCTGATTGTTGGGCTGAGTTGTTGGGTTGGGCTGTAGGGCTGGGTTCTTGGGTTGAGTTGTAGGGCTGGGTTACTGGGCTGAGTTGTAGGGGTGGGTTGTTGGGTTGGGTTGTAGAGTTGGGGTGTTGGGTTGAGTTGCAGGGCTAGGTTGTTGGGCTGAGTTGTAGGTCTGGGTTGTTGGGTTGGGTTGTAGGTCTGGGGTGTTGGGTTGGGTTGTTGAGTTGGGCTAGTGGGCTGAGTTGTCAGACTGGGCTGTTGGGCCAGGTTGTTGGGTTGGGTGCTCTCCAAAATCTTCAGTTTAAAGAGCTCCATCCCAGTGTCCTGCTGAAGTTTGCAGGGTTCCCCATTCCCCAGTGCCAGGTTATCCATGTTGAAGGTGGGCACAGTGATTAACGAGCTGCTTCAGCAATAAATCTGTCCTGTGCACTCGCTGTAGCTTGTTCATTGGAAATCTTTAGTTACTTCATCATAAAGAAATGAGTATTTCAGGCTTCTTGTCCTAATGAACATAAAATATGAAGCATATTGTCAAACATGCTGTAGCTCTGCCTTTTACTCTACAATGTTCTTTTTAATTTTTCCTGTAGGCAGTGTTTATTACTAACAACAGAAAGCTAAATTATTTAAAACCCTAATTTCATCTGATTTTTTCCCTCCTGTCTGAGCAGATTGAGATTTCTTCACTGTGTAATGGGTGGGAGGGGGATGGAGCTGGAAGCCCTTTGATTTGTGGCTCTGTGATTGTTAATCTTCTGCTGTGAGTTCTGCAAAGCATTTTATAAGTGATGGAGGAACGCAGAGCCCGACGTCTGCTTATCGTTTCACGCTCTTTTCAGTATTTTTTAGGAGGTCTTTTTTTCAGGAAGGGGAAGAGGGAGTTGCTCATAGTCAACAGCAGACAGAATTTGAAAGAAACTCCTCTCTCCTCACAGCACTCAGGCAAAGTCAAAGAAAAGCAGAGCAGGTACAGACTCATTTGAAACGTTTTTGTTACCAGTCTTGATGCGTTCACTAAGAACACAGACTCCCAAAGGGGAAAAAAAGACAGGGAAATAGAGAAAAAAGGACTTCAATTGCACCAGCCTTTAATTCCCCTTGTTGTTTAGCAGGATACCTCCCACATCATCAGCTTCTCCAAAACCTCCTTTCCTCCCCACAGAGCCCACAGCTCTGTGCACCCAGAGTGATGCTTGGCTCCATGCTACAGCTCTGCTCCCCATCCCCAGTGCACCAGAGCCTCCCCCAGGGCATCACAGAGAGGGGCTTATTTTGTGCATGCACACTTACTGCAGAGGGCTGGGGTTTAACTGATGCTCTGGGTCACATCTGTAAGTATCCCTGTATCCAGGGATGGATGGATAGGGAAGGACCTGCTCTGGCTCCCTTCTGTGCGTCAGTTCCCAGCAAGGGGCCCAGGAATATCAGGGGATTAATGCTGCTGCAGAGGGAAGGGGCTGCAGCTCAGTCCATTAAAACATTTCATCCCAGCACTGCACCAATTAGACGTTCCCCATCTGAAGAGACCACAGATTAAAGCAACAGCGATGCTGAAAAAAATAACCATCTCTTTGGAGATCTGTCCGCAGACCGATCTTCTTCTCTCAAAAGATCAAGGAACAGAGATGAAATTGGGAAAAGGAAAAAAGAAAAGGCCACTTAGAAGTCAACTTCAGGTCCGTGTGAATAATTTCTCCCTTCCCGGTCCGTGCTCCCTTCCATGCATTTTTCATGGCCAAGCCCTGGGATGACACCCTGCCGTAAGCCCACCCTGCGACCATCACCAGGAACACCCCCACGTGCTCTGCAACCCCTGAACCTGCACTCAGCATCCGTGCAAGCATGGCAGCTCACTATTTCACTGAGATGGGAAGGGTCCGGATCAGGAAAAAGAGGCTGAGTGCAATATTTCTCCCAGCTCCAATCTCTCCCGGCTGTGCCAAGACCCCCTTCCAGCTCCTCTCTCTTTATTTGGATAAGTGAAAGGTTGAAATGAGAAAGTTTTCCTTGGCAAATACGCACTGGCAGCAGAATGGGAGCAGTTAAACATCCCGGCCCAGACAAAGGGAATGGCTGCTTCTCATTACGAAGGCAGTTTTATTCTGTTCTGTGATTTCTGATGTTGTTCGGGCAGATTTAACCCAGAGAGAGAGCAGAAAGGGAAAACCAGACAAGCACAAGGGGCAATGCCATTTCTCTGTGCTGTGGGGGTCAGCCCTGGCACCCACTGAAACCCAAACCAGCCCCCAAAGGAGCTTCAGCTCAACTCTGTAACCAAACATCTCACTTCCAGAAGATTTTATCCTTTCCCTTTCGTGGCCTTGGACCCAGGTGTGCGAGACGCCGGGCGCTCATTGAGTATTTATGGCGTTTGCCATGAACAAGAGAAAATTTACTTTCTGCTAAAGAGACTGCAGGAAAATTACCCCGAGATCGTGCAGCGAGTGCTTCATAGAAGGATCCCAGTTGGGTCTGTGTGTTGTATTGATAAGCTCCAGGCTGTATTTCATTACAGGGTATTTCTACGGTATTTCTTAGTGGAGAACAGAAGGCAAACAGTATTTCTTAGTGGAAAAGAGAAAAGGCTGCACCTCTGCCCCTTGCAAACAACACGGAGATGTAATTCGTTAACAAATCTGAACAAAAATACAGAGCTGGAAGAAGTGAGCGTGCTCAACCCTGGAGAGCAAAACAAATAGGAACCGTTTGTTACCCAATAAAGGGACTGGGAAAGAAAGTCTTTGACGATAAGGGAGGACGATTTGCTCTCATGGGCCACTGAGCATCCAAATACATACAAGCTGTTCGCAGCAGACTGATTGCAGTTAGGCCATAATGCCATTGTACATGCTCAAAAAAAAAAAAGAAAAAAGAAAGGGAAAACACACACAGAAGTACTTCAGAAACAGATCGTGGGCTATTCATTACCAGATTATTTTAGTGAAATCTATTTCCCCCCGCTCTTCACTGCCATGTTTTCTTTTATCTTAATTTTCCCTCTGTTTAAAGTTGAATTCCTTGATCTGCAACATCTTTAGCTTTTTTTTCCCCTTCTTCCCTTCTTACCAGTGAAATGAATTCAAATCATTTGCATTTACTGTAGAGAACACACAGCCTCATCTGTAGCCCTCAGTCTGACTGAATTGCTTTTCTGCTTCACGAGGCACATGGTGAGGCTGGAGCACATCCCCACCACTCCGTGCAGCCAGAGATAATCTGGCTGGCACTTCTGTGCTCCTGTCATATTTATCACATTGATCATATACAAAACAGATAAGCAAAATCACATTATTGGAAGCAGAGATCCGATGAATCTATGAACCAAATCCATCACTTGGCACAGAAGTAGAAGGAGCCACTTGCTCTCAACCATTTCTCAAGTCAATTTTCCTTACAAATAGCTCTCATCAACCTGAGAACCCAGGAGAGAATGTGTCCTTCTGTCAGACATTCTTTGAAACCAGATGTGCTTTGTGTGTTTTTTATACATACATGCATCCAGTGGTTGACAACCCTGCCCAGAGTAGGGGGCTGGAGCTCGATCACCTTTAAGATCCCTTCCAACCTAAGCTGCTCTGTGATTCTACATATGGATGCTGTGACAAACCCAACCTCTTTGGAAGCACGCACTTCCATTTCTTTTATTAATATTCTTTTCAAAACTTTTTTTTTTTTTTTTTTTTTGAGCTTATCCTAAAGAGACCCAAAATTGTCAGAGGGAATCGTGACAATGAAAACAGGCTTAAACAAATGGGTAAAAGCTCAGGATAGAAGTACACAGAAAGCACGCATTGTCTCATGCTATCATCCACTGCTAACCAGGAACCATTCTCTTCTCCCCAAAAAGCAAATGGCGAACTGCCAAAGCCAGGGGGTGGAAGCTGCAGACCAGGAATCAGACAATGTGACAACAGACCTCAGCTTGGAGTCATTAAACCACAGAAACTGTTCTATGCGGCTCTCGGCTCTTTCCAGCTCCACCACCTCATCCTTGGAAGCACACAGGAGGAGAAATGCCAAGAGAGGCTTTAGACCTGCATGCCCTGGGAGCAGCGTGCCACCAACACAGCCACGGGTCCCTGAAGTGTGCATTGGTGCATAAGCACAGATGCTGTCATTGGGCAGATGCTGCCCAGCCCTGGTCGCAGAGGTGTGCTGCAGCACCCAGTGCCTGATGCCACCCGCAGGCAGCGCCCGCTCTGCTCCCAGCTCTTATCACAATTGTGTCGGCAGCAGATGCTGCTGCAGTCAGATGGAAACAACACAAGGAACATCTTCCACATGGCGTCTGGTCAAAGAGAGAGGGGAAAAAAAAAAAAGGAGGCTGCTAGAGGCTGGTGGGGACGCGGGGTGAGATGTAACTGCAGAGTGCACAGCGTCGGGTCAGGCTCTCGGTGCTGTAGGGTCACACAGACATGGTCCCACTGAGCTCTGGGTGCAGTGCCAGGGGCTCCAAGGGCACTGCAGCAACAGAGATGGGAAGTGACAGCAGGAGAGAGATCTGAGCACCTTGGCAATAATCTCATCACATATTCTGCACTTGCGATCTCATGCCACAGCATTCAGATATCCTATAAATCCCAAGCTGACAATTCAGAAGTAGCATTCACAAAAGCTCAAGTGGCACTAGCTTGGCCCTTAATCCTTCCTTATCTGTCCCTGCAACTCATAGCACCAGCCAGCAAAGCACACCACAACCACAGCATCAGACATTAAACCTCCCCCCAATGTCTTGAACCAACGACTCCCGAGTTGGACTCATTGGTCCTTATGGGTCCCTTCCAACTTGGGATATTCTCTGACCTCACATCTGCTTTCACACCCACGTGAACAGTTCTGGAACAAGCTGGCATAATTGGTGAAAGGCTCGTTTATTGATTTCAGTATCAGAGGCACACAATGGATGTAATTAAACAACACACAGCCCGTGCACTCGTTGTCTGACCTTGGGTTAATCCCAGCCATGAATGAGTTGCAGACAGACCGACTGCTCCGGCAGTTGTGGCTGCAGCCTCATGCAGTATGAATAAATTAATCACACTCACCTCCCCTGCTAAAACCAAACAGGCACTTTTCAGAGTGCAACTGCAATAAACCCGCATAAAAAAAAGGGAAAAAATACAGCTGGGACCAGCACATAGGCTTTTTAACAGCTGTTTGTAAATATGTCTAATAATTCATCCTGTCAACATGCTCACTTTTCCATTACAAGGAAATATTCATAGATGGTATTCCCAGAGCAGAAGGATCCATTTCCTTAATGAAATACAGATAGTTTACTTTACAAAGTCTAATTGCCTGAAGAATGGGTGTCAGGTTGCTTTATTCGACTCGTGGTACTGAAACCTTTCCAGCTCACGTGTACGACAAGCAAAGAACTTAATGGAGCTTTCACAGCAGTGGCTTAACAGCTAAGCCACCTTTAAGCAATAATCCCAGCAAATATAGGAGAAGATGTGGGCATTTAGATGTTAAGTAATATGAAATTCACTCCTACTAATTGACTAACAGGGCAATCCTATCGGGAATGCCTATAGCGTTGAAATCAACTCATTGATTACATTTCTTAGATACGAATGCCTGCAGCAGGATTGAGCAAATCCCTTGCCCCATGCACAGCCTGCGTGCTGCAGAGCCCACTGCTGCTCCAGCACGGTGCTCAGGCTGCGTGCTTTCCCCAGGATGGGAATGGTGTAAGCCACATACACACAGCTAACGATCCGCTCTGAACCCCAAACACATGAAGGCATTTAAATCAGAGCCTGAAGAACTGCACCATTCCCACATTCCACATTCATAAATGTTATTAAAGCTAAACCAACTCATTTAAGCACATCTCTCTCCTTCTGTATGCTAATACAGGACATGGAAAGTAGCCTAGGAAGCACGGTAAGCTCGTGGAAGCAGGCAGAGTAGTTGGGTGCAGTGCTCCAACCCCACCATCAGTCTGAGTGTGTAGGCATGCCACAGCAGCTTTACATCACCTCACTTGCTCTTGGTTGAGAAAATTAAGCTAAAGACTTCCTACTGCCTCAGCGAGAGGTGTGCAATGGGAGCGTGGGTGCAGCAGAGCCCCATTGAGATGAACCACGACACACTGCATCCATGGGAAATGAAATCAGAGCAGTGCCTGGGCACCAGCAGCACAGTGCTGTGAGAGCAGAGTTCTGCCCGGCTCTCCTCCTGCCGACGCCAGCAAAGCAGAAGCTGATTGCATGTCAGACAGGCAGGGTTTGAACAAGATCTCAGACAATAAAAGGGCAGAGCGAGGACCCTGCAGGAGGAAGGACGATGTGCTTCTATTCCCAGATGTTAAACAGAGGCATTTGCCATTGCTTCAGATGTTAAGGTCAGAGGAGGAAAGATAACCGAATCCCCTTGTAAACCTCGCCAGGTGAGTGACCCTCGTGCACCCCTCTCTGAAGGGCACGGATCATTTTTCTGAGCTAAGCTCACAGCAGCAGTAAGGCTCCATCCCTGTGAGTTCCATTTGTCTCACAGGGCGAGGTGCTGGGGCCACAACGTGCCAGGGGTGATGCCTGCATGGTTTGGGGGTTTTAGTAAGAAAAGCAACCTATTTCCCCACCCGCCTGCTCTTACTCTTTTGTCCCATTTCTCTACGCTCCAGTGAAACAAATCTGTGGAAATGAAGCCCGTCTCACGATTTACAGCACGGTATGGAAAACAAAACAAAACCAAAGCATTCTGCAGCCAGGGCTCCCAGACCATCACACAACACAGCCACTGAAATAAGCACATGCTAATGCTTGAATGCATGAGAGCATTTGACACAACAGATTCCTGAGCCAAGCAGCATCTGCTCACATAACCTTGCAGACACTGTAGGAGCCTCCACGTCCTACATGGGGGCACCCACAGCACCCACACCCCCAGGTTGGGCACCAGGGATCCCAGGTTCCCATCTGCTGCTGGAGCATACAGCCACCATTGGGTTACATGGGGAAACAGGCACCGCTCTGGTGCTCAGGCTCATCCTGAAACAAAAGACAAAAGGGCTGCAACAGTAAAGACTAATCAGTTTTGCCTTCATTAAGTGGCAACAAAAGCTTTGTTAGGTTTACACAGCAAATTAGTAAATCCCTTTAAGTATTTGAACGCTATTGTCGATCTGTTCCCAAATTTCATTCTCCGCTGTTGGCAAACGCTGCAATTTCCAGAGGAACCTTTTCATCCATTTTTCATACAGCTCACTTTCTTCAAAGGCAGCGGTGCTGGCTGTGAGAAGGGAAGCTAACATTTCACTTTCATTCTGTTGCATTTCAACACCGGGGTTTGGCACCTGGCAGAACGCTGCCCCAATTTGCCACAGAGGATTTCAGGAGTTGATGTGTAACTAAGGGAACTGCCACATGTCCTGAGCAGAGTGACAAGAACCCGTGTGCCCAATTTCATCACTGCCTCCTTCATTGTGCCTGACTTTGGATGGGCCGAAAGCGACTTCTCCATTCTCACCCCCAGCTTGTTCTCTTGTAAAATGAACTCTAATTAATAAATGTCAGTATGTCAGCTTGAGATCCTCAGATGGAAGGCAATAAAGATCTGTAAGTTGCCATTAATTTATAACTATTTGAGATACCACTTCTTTTACTTCGTAACTGTCTACCCGTTCACCAATCCATCTCTATGCAATTGTACGTTGTGATCAGTCACCAAAATATCCCAGAGGCTGTTACATTTCAGGCCTTTCCCATTTTTCTTTGTGGATGCTCTGAGTTCAGGTGATGGCCAGGCAGGAAGCAGTGCCCACGTCCTGTAGCTCAGACCCACAGCAGTGATGGACGTGAGCAGGAACCGCAGCACCTGAGCTTTGCCAGGAGCTGATGTCATAGAAAAGCTCAGCAAAAAAAAAAAAAAAAAAAAAAAAAAAAAAAAAAAGAAGCAGTCCTGGGATATTTTTTTTTTCTTGCCAATTTTGGAGATTAAGCTTCCCAGCCAATTCCTAGGGAGAGAGGGAAATCGGAAGCGCACCCAACAGGGATGTGACAGCGCTAATCGGAACACAAGTCACTCACCCGTCTGCTGCCAGTGGCCCTTCCTGCCTGACCCTATCTCATCTTCAGAATTTGAAGCAACTTAAGACCACGTAGCATAGATGTATGCCTAATCTCATTACACCGATAATTCTCAGCTCCTGATCTGCGGGAGTTCTGCAGATAAGCACCCAAAGCTTTGATAGAAGTGCCCATCATCTTGAAGGAGCTGCATTTGGAAAGCGTGCTCCCAGCAGCAGCTCTTAACCTGTGCAATGGGGCTCTATCTCTTCACATGTCACATTTTTAAGACCTTTGAACTGAAACAACTGGAGATATTAATAACGTGAAAGCCTCTAGATTATATAAATATACATTTTTCCCATTTTTACCTTGTGGTCCTAGGTCTGGCAGCTTCCATGGGCCTTTGGCTATCCCAACAAGTGTCTGTGCATGTATGTCTACCTCTCACACAAATCCCAAGTTGTGTGGACACGCAAGGACAAACAAAAGCAGCCAATCAACTCAAATAAACAATTAAAAACTAACGTTACATTAAAATGTAAGGCTCAGAAGTGAAGGAGAAACTGCTTTGCATTAGTTTCTCTTCATCCCATCCTGTTCCTAGCAGGGTTTTAGTAAACACATAGTTATTTGAATAGCTTGCTGACCACATTCATCAATCCTAAAACACAGACTCATGCCAGAGGAATTTATAACCCTTTTAACGTGGTCTGACACAGGAATGCACTCAGGTCGAAGGCAGTGCTGGCAAAGGTGGGGCATAGACTTTGGTGGGCACTCCAGGTTCCCCCTGGTGGGGGATCAGCCTGGTGATGCCCATATAGCCCCTATCAGGGCCATGTGTTTATTAGTTCACTCTTTAATTCTACCAAAAATACCAGAGAATGACTGTGGGTTTAAAAGGAGAAGTGGTTGTGTACAGACCTGGAGGCAGATCCTGGCTCCGCCAACAGCAGCAGCACTCAACCACCTCATCACTCAGAGTTGGAATTACTGTTCCTGTTGGCTTTTTTCCCCTTTTAATCCTTTCCTGCAGTTTTACTGTTTTGTTTGTTTTTACTTTCTTTATGTTATTTCTGGGGGCCGAGTTCTCAGTCAGATTTTAAAAGTCTTATGCTTTGTGCCTCTAATTCCTGGAACCCAGTACACGACAACAAAGTTATTTCAATTTCAGAGCAGAAGCTTGTGGTGTAACCAGACAGTCAGAGGTGCACCAGGCCTCAGCCACACCTCCACCAGTCACAAGGGACAACACCAACCAGCACTTCTGCATGGCCTTACCTCTAAACCCAAGAAACTCAGTGGCTCGTGCCCACCTTAAAGTCCCTTTCCCAGCAGAGGTTAAACAGTGGTAACACCAACAAGGAGCGACGCAGAGCAAGGCACTCTGCTACCAAACACACCTGGTTATTCCTCAGGTGTTGCCTGGTTTTAATTACTAACGAGGATGCTCCAAGCGCACGGCGCTGCCAGCAGCATGGCACACAGCCTGGGCACCACGGACAGCGCCGCCGCCTCCTCCCACAGCTCTGACCTGAAGAAGGAAGAGATGGTTTTCCCTGGGATAACTATCGAGCTAAGTGAAATTTCTTTCTCATGTGCAATAAAGTTGCTGGTGGTGCATTTCAGCAAGCTTTGTGCGCACTGACGGCAACACTGAAGCACTCACGGAGCCAAAATAGCACCAGTTATTTGTCATTTCAACCCATCCTAAAGGAGGAACCCATGAGAAAATTGTCAGTGTATCACCAACAGATCACGCAGTGCTCCATTCCCCCAAGAGGGCTTAGAGACATTCAGACACTGTTAACAACACCCCCTTTCTCGGTTGGGAGAAGTGAGGGATTCCTGCCCTTGCGCTGCAGGGTGCTGTGGGTCACAGAATCACAGAATCGTAGGGGTTGGAAGGGACCTCCAGAGATCATCGAGTCCAACCCCCCTGCCAAAGCAGGTTCCCTACACCAGGTCGCATAAGTAGGCATCCAGGCGGGTCTTGAATATCTCCAGAGAAGGAGACTCCACAACCTTCCTGGGCAGCCTGTTCCAGTCACCCTCACCGTAAAGAAGTTTTTGCGCACATTTGTGCAGAACTTCAGGGTCAGGGCAGCACCACACCTGGAAGCGCTGCTGGTGCTGCTGCCCAAGGCCTCTGCCCACCCCCTGCCTCCCCAAACCCATCTCCATTTCATTTGCAAACTCATTTCATGATGGAGCAGAAATGCCAATCAGTGGCACAGCCATCAGCACACGAGCATCCCCAATCTGCATTAGGCGGCCGGGCAACCTTCCAGAGCACCAGCTACAACACATGAATTATTGCCCAAACATTACTGCTGTCAGCACATTCCTCTCTATACAACTTCCTATTATTATTTTTTTGGCAGACAACCCTGAAATTTTAAACAGCTCAATCTTGCTAAAGTGATGCAACTGCTCGCTGCCTCCAGGAGGAACTTCTGAAAACCAACAACAATCCTTCCACCGAGAATAGCAACAAAAAGCCCCAAACGCTCCTCGTGCTGCTTCTTTGTTTTGGTGTCTCCGGCATCTCCGACTTCCACTCTAATTTGCAGTAACAGCCTTTTATTTGTCTTGCGAAGGGAATAAAGAGACTTAAGGGATCCTTAAGCTTCAGTGACAGCACAGAAGCGGCGGTAACACGGCAGGCAGGGTCGGAGCGCTGCTGCCCGCGTTCAGCTCATTAAGAGAAATGTGCACTGAGTGCCATTTGCTTTGAAGTTGTTTGTGCTGCTGTGATTCATTCAGAGAACGCAAGAGTCCGAGAAGCACTACAAATGGCCTTAAAAACCCCTGGAAGCGAGGTTGGTAAATTAGTTACTTTGTGACGAATGCTGCAGAAAACCAATGGTTGGGATGGAAACAGCTCGTGGGATGGATCGCTCCTTCCTTCCCACGTCTTATTTATGTGAAAGGAAGAGCTGCAGAAGAAACCTGAAAGTTATATTTACATAGAGATGAAGGTAGAGATCCTGCTGTAATTACACGAATCAAAGCCTTCATTTAGTTTCAATAAGCAAATTACCTTGATAACTTCTTATTATGGAAAATATATATCTGTATCTCTTCCAGGTCCTGAGTGGCATATGTGCTCCTACATAATTAATAGATTGCACTTCATTTTTTTTTTCTTTAAATCAATCGTGGTTGAATTTACAATGCGAACTTTTAGCATAACAAAAACGTGGCTGATTACCCAAAAATATTTATTCAAGATTAAAAACATGTAACATGAATATTTTAATAAATATTAAACATTCATGCCTTCTTTCCAAAGCTTCCATAGCCCAGCTCTTGATTATTTTTCTTTAGAATTATTAAGCCAGGTAAGGGTTTGAAAGATATCATTTAATAATTACGTTTGGGCTCCAGGTATTCTGTTTGTCGGTGTTGGAGCAGCTGCAGCACCACCAGGGAGGCAGCAATGAGGTGAGCAGGTCTGATGGGCACCAGGGCAACTTGAGAGCCTGTGGCACAGAGCCCAGCACAGTGGAGGAGAGAAGGGCAAGAACACAAAGCCAGCAAAGAACAGAGCTTTTGGGGGAAGCTTGGAGGCATGGTTTGAATGCATCCTCTATGCATGGCCCCATTCCAGCATCAGCCTGCTTCGCCCAGCACAAGAGCTCCCAGGTAGGAGGTGCTGGGAGAGCAGAACTCAGCAAATGGGCGTGCAAAGCTTTTCCACCCACAGCCCAAACTAAAGCAATTTGCAGCAGGCATCACGCTGGTTCTGCTTACGCACAAAAGTGCTTGATGCTGTGCAAGTGTCCAAAGCTCAGTTTCAGACCCCATTAAACATTAGGGCTGTCAGCCAGAAGGCAGCCACAACAAAAGATCCGAACGTTATTTCTGAAGCATGAGCAGAAAGGCTTCCTTGTAAAAGCATTTGGTTTCTCTGAAAACAAACTCTTTAAAAGCAATGAAATTTTACTCCGGAGTCACCAGTCTCTCCATCTTCACAATGGGGACCTTGACCAGCAACACAAACAGAGTCGGTACCATGCACACAAGCAGCATTTATTTTCCTCATTTGTTTTGTTGTCCCATCTGAGCTTGTTCCCATGGGAGAGCTGCCCTACCATGGCTTGCATCACAGCACCCTTAGCAATAACCCTGAGCTGTGCACACCGACATACCTGACCCTCAGCACACAGCTCCTGCCTGTGGGTACGGATGTATTTCGCACAGACTGAACCGCGCTGCTTCAGAATCTTTACACAGAGGATGGCAGAGCAAGATTTGTAGGGACAAAGTACTCAGAGAGAATATTAAACCAAATAATGGCAATTAATTAGGCTTGTGTAAAGCTATTAACCTCCCAATCCCTATGGAAATAACAAGCGATGCTCGAATCCTCAGGGATGCAGACGATATTACCTCATTCCATGGAAGAGGAAGCCAAAATGCAGAGCAGTGATTTTGCCCAGGCTATGCTGCAGTCGGGCTGGGGGGGCACAGCCCCCTCCTATTGCACAGCCAATCTGCTGCCTTTCCATCCAGCCACTCAGGTTTAAGTGATACCCACACACACATCTCCAACCCCACATAACTGATTATTACAGCCCGACACACCACGCTTACGGATTACTTCTGCGCCATACAGAAGTGGGATTTGCTGGTCCAGGTGCTCCCTATTGGATTTTTCCTCTCCAACCCCCCCAGCCCTGTGCAGTGGTCAGCCTGCAGGCTCCCTCCCCACCTCCTCCTCCTCAATATTAGCACTGCACACACACACATATTAAAAACAACCTTAATATTCTCCTAAGCGCTCTTCCCAAATGCCTTTCCCAGCTTCTCTGGGCAGCACATAAGACCAAAAATCTGGGCATCAGCTAAACCCAGAACCCTCTCCGGGGTGTTACAGCCCAGCCCCAATAAATCTTGCAGAATTTTTGCATACTATCTCTAACATTCAGCCTTCCCTGGGGCACACAGCTAACCTCCTCCAGGTCTCCATCTTTTTGTGGCCTAATTATTGCAACCACCACATGACCCTCAGCTTTCCTTGCAGAGCTGGTAGCTTTTGCTTGTCTCACCCTTTTCCATGCGTCCCTCTGCTGGCTCATCCCTCCCAATCACACCCAGGCCAGGGCTCAGAGCCCTCCGTGGTCAACTCTCCTGTCCCAGCTCTCCCTCAGCCCTTTCCCTGCTCAGGATGCCACACTCTATCACCCTGATCTGCTAAAAGCAGCCCATAAACACCCATAAAGCCTTCACTGACTTCTTCCAAATCCCATCTCAAAATTCACTTACTGCAACGTGTGAAAAAGGCTTGAAAACAATTAGCCTGCCTACGTCCCAAAACCATTAATTTTAATTTTAGCTCACACTGTCATTATTTTCTAGACTATTTCTGCACTTATCTCCTCATAGATTATAAGCACACTTGTAATTAAATCATGCCATTGGCCATCCTCTAGTCTGGATTTTGTGCAGCACTCGTTAACACAACAGCACTCCAGGCTACTATGGGTTTCCCATCCACTACTCCATTAATGACAACCCCACAAGCTTCCAGCTTCCTGGGGTACGATTGTCCCTCCAATAACACAACAAATTTGGTGGCAGCCTTCATGCTGCCACTCATATGGAAGTTACATTCCCCAGCGTTTTTCCGGGGTACTTTATTTCAGGATCTTTATTTGCTTTTCTGGAGTCTCAATTCCCACCAGAAACAATGGTTCTTTCATCAGGAAGTCTGCTCAACCCCACCACAAAGGCCCTATAATTGGTTGGCATGATGGTTCCAGAAGAAAGGAGGGATACAAAACACAGCTCAGGACATCTGAGCAAAGGGAGGACTCTGCTCTGAAAATCCGTGCTCTTCAGGGTGCAAGATATCCTGCTTTGCTGTAATGGAAGTCCTCTTGTCCAACGTCCTCCAACAATCTGCCTTTAATGGGGTTACTATTGCAGAGGTAAAGCATTTTATATGGAACCAGGTTTACATTATCCTGCTATTCGGAGATCTAGCTTGCAATACTGTTCAAATCCTTTAATCCATAAATAGGATTCCAGCCAGAGCTGGGCTGCCTTCCAAAACCGTAATCTCCAGTATATGAATTATTACAAAAAGATTAGGGTGTTTCAAGTAATAACATTTCAAATAAATCAGCTTTCATGGAGGAACAACAAACTAATATCAGAAATAACAATATAAAGACATTTATATAGCCACTTGCTGGAATAACTTCGCTAACCAGAGGGACTCTTTGCTTGTTTGCATCATTTCCTTTGAGAAATGCACCTTTGTGCCCATCCCTTCCCAATGGGTTCTGCTGTGGAGCACAGTGGACCTTTATGCTATGGCATATATCTCCTCTTGGAGCCACCCATTGTGTTATGTTGTGTTATGCATAGGCAGAGAGGAACACTGGAGCCTTTAGCAATGCAGATGCGATGCATAAATGATCCTGAAATCAGAAACGTTCCCCAATTCTGTTTTAATAACGACGAGATGCAGAGTTAATTGCTATTCCTGATGCATGTGCAAAGCCTTCCTTCCCATATACACAACACGTAGGTGCACACAGAGTTCAACACTCCTTCTCTGTTGTTTGCTGCTGCTTTTGGAATGGCTATCACACACACGCATTACGTTTTTCTTCCCTGAAAACTCCATCAGCATAGCCAGGAAGCCCATCCACAGAGCTCCCAACAACGAGACAAAGAAACGAATGGGCACAAGCTTGGGGAAGGTGGGATGCAAAGGGGAGAGGAGATGGAAACGTGTGCCCACACGGACAGGGGCTCTGAAAGCACCAAGGGTCTCTCTGTGTGCAGGCAGAAGCCGGGCTGGCACAGCAATGGGATTCATCTCAGCTCCTCCAGCAGCACCAAGCTGTGGGTTGCTTAGTGACAGGGCTGAAGTTCGAGGTGCCCCCGGATTTATGGCATTCCTCCCCGCCTTCCGAGCTCTGGGAAGAAATGACACATCTCCATTCCTTATTTATCCATTTGCACAGCTTAATGGGCAGCCGTAGAGAAGCGTATGGGGTTTTTTGATGGGGTGGGGTAGGCTGGCTTCCTGATTTACACTTCCATCAGGAGAGCGGAATATGGGTTCTGCAGTGCTTTTAAGCAAAGAAAGGCACAGCAGGAACATGGGAAAGCTGCACATCCCAAGGAAACAAAAGCTGTCTGCAACCTGTGGCTGCAGGGAGCACTGCAGCACCCTGCCCTGCCTTCACTGCTTGCTCCCATTCCTACAAACCCACGGCCCAAAACCTTCGCTATCCAACCACAGCTCCCAAAATTAGCTCTGCAATAAAAGATGGTCATCAGACACAGCTCTCTGAAACAGACACCAGCTCTTAAAACGTGTTTGACCACCTCCATAATGTCAGATATTCGGCTGCAATTAACACATCATCTTGTAATGAACTGCATCGGGGCGTGAAGGAGAGGGAATATCAACTGAATCAACATATCTGGTTTTCAAAGGTCCTACTGTATGGAAAATCAGAGCCAGAAATTAATTGATTGACAATGTAATAAGTTGAGAAAAACTCTAACTCATGCAGGTGATTTTCTAAGCAGCACTGTTAGATCCCTAAGTACCTCCAGCTCAGCCCATCCCCTCCTCCATGGTTACACCATTATCAAAACCCTTCTACAAGAATTTGGTAATTCCAGCTGAAACCCTAAAACAAACAAACAAAAAAGCCCACAAAAATCCCACACCAAAATACCCCACAACACCAGAATATCTTTTCTCCTTTTGGCTTCTTAATGGCCAGCAATGCAAACAATCCTTAACGCTGTGAAATGCAGATCCTCACCCTGCCCCCTAATTGTGGTGCTGTGCATTCAGGTGCAGAGCTGCACCCCAGCAGAAGCCATCAGTGTGACCCAATGCAGCTGGGGTTATTCTTCCCCTGGAATTCATCTTCCAGCCATTTCAGATTGAGCTGAAGCTTTGACGTGCAGGCTGTCAGCTCAGAGAGAAATTATTATCATTCCCAGAAAATTAAATAAATCAGGTCGAACTTTACAACCAGCTTTCCACCCACAGCACATAAAAAGCCCAGTTGCCTCCCTCCTCCCCTTCTCAGCCACTTTGCAACACCTGCAGCTTCAAATAAAGCACGAGTGCTGGTTGGCACCAGTGGAGGACCCTCAGCAAAGGGGCAGAGCATCCTTCTGCATGCAGATCTCCATCACAGGGGCACAGCTCCTCACCCTGGAATGGGAACTCCACAGAGAAATCCAGGCTGAGGAACGTGGGGGGAGGAAAAAAACAAACAAACAACCCAGCAATAAGGAAACATAAGCATTTGGTGAAATAACCATGGGAGAGCATCATATAGACCACTCACCTGCTCCTCTGTGGGGGCAGTGCTGCCCCAACCCAGTCCTCCAGTAACACTCAAACCAACTGGATGTTGGCCTTGCCACTTCCCAGGGGGGAGCAAATCACCAAACGCTTCATTTAAGCAACTTCAGGCTACACACAGCTGTGATTTCTCACCACCTGCAGCAACGAGCAACGAGCTCTCGTACCCACACAGGGGCTTACAATGTGGATATTCTCCCCCTGCAGCATTATTCTCATTCCTTTGTTGGTTGAAGGAGACACACCACTACAGCCTGCTCTTGAATAACCACACAGTTCTCCCTTTCTTCTTTCCAAACCCTTCTCCACGAAGCATCACCTCACCAAAACAAAGCCCACGTGAGCAGGGCACACACAATCCAGGACTGGGGTTGAGTTGGGCTCATCCTGCTGAGCACACACAGCTGGCAGCTCCTGCTGACTGCCTTCTGCTACCTCCTTCCCTGCCCACCTTATGGGGTTGCTCCAGCTGCTTGATGCCATTGCAGTGCAGATGTCATTTCATGGACAATGCCCTCTGCAGCACTCAGAGCCCCAAGAGCACGCAGCCCTTCCTTCCCCCCCTCTGCAGAGAAAATGCCCACAGTTGGCCCTGGTGGATGAGAATAATGCTGTTTTACTCATTTGCTGGCAGTTTGAGCGCCTATCATTATGCACTGATTGAAGTAGATTAAATAACAGCCACCTAGCTCGGCTTCTCCTTGCTATTGCAGCCTGTTTCCGTCTGACTTTGGCTGCTCAGGGAGTCAATGAGGCTTTTATGCATACATTACACTCAGATATGGCATTCGGCAAAACTAATAACAACATCTGACAAACTTTATTGTATTAAATAGGAGGTTGAGAATTCTTTTAACCTGCAGTACATGCAGGAGCTGGCTGCACAGAAACAACAGAAAATAGCACAGATCGCTGTGAAATAATTTGCTATTCATTTAGCTGTCAGGTGTACTTCTGAACACAAGTTCCAGTGCAATTCAGCTTTAATAAACAGAGGCTTAAAATACACTTTGTACGATGTAACCGTCTCATGGCATTAAACTTAAAAACTCAATCTATAATCCAGAAAAACTCAACCCAACAACAGGCTGTTCTGCTGTTATTGAACCTCTTTGTCCAACAGCCCAGACAACCAGATGAACTGTACCGTGTGTACAATGCAATAATTCTCTGCTATTAATACAGTGCTGCTGGGATCCATTAGAGTTTCAGACAGGTTGTAATTAGGCACGATGGAACCGTGTGGATTTTGGAGTTTGGGCTCATTTCCAAAAATCCCAAGGTGAAATTTCTCCAGTGTTGGTGCTGAATGACAAAGGGAGCTGAGCAGAGCTGCCTCGTGTGCCACTGAATGCTGAACCCCAAAAGCATCAGCAGATGGGGAACCCTGGGGGACAGCTGGAGGTGAAAGATGCATCCGTGGGTGAAACTGCAGCAAAATAATTAAGGGATAGGCTACAGCCTAACGATTGGTATCACTGCCAGGTAATCATTGGCCCTGCCAAGGACCAATGCCCAGTGTGGTTCACAGCCCAAGATGGGAGAGCGAAAGGGTTTTGCTTGATTAAACATTCAGACACATCGTCTAACAGAGTCAGTTCTATGGAAACCTTACTCCCTGCTGAGCTCCAAGGCCATGGTGTGAGCCACGTGCCCCCCGCTGGACCCCATCCCTCTGCTGTGACAGCACCACGTGCCCCCTGCCCATCCCAACGTGGGTTAAGACCTCGATTGCTTCTCAACCCTCCATCCTCCCTCCCTCTCCATCTCTGCTCCAATCTCTCCATGAGCTGTGGCCAAGCACTGACCACAGCTGCGCAGATTTATGCACCCACAGATAACATCAAGGTGAGATCTGCAGCTGGGGGGACATTCCATGGCACAGCCCAGCTCTGCGCAGTCTGGCAGCGCTGCTCTCTTCTAACAGCTGAGGATGGAGCACAGAGCCCAGAGGTAGATAAATACTTCATGATGCATCGCTCTTCCTCTTTTTTGACAGCATTCCAAGGGCACAGCTTTCAAAATGCTGTCCGGCTCTCTGCGTGGCTCCTGGTTGATGTGCCATTTGTTATCCAGTGCTGCGGGACCCGGGTGAAGCAGATGAGCTAAGTTACGGCTATAGGATTTCTTGTGACCCCAAGTTGGTCTTAAAAATGCCTACCTTCGTCTTATCTAAACTCTTTCTTTATATTCTCTCCCTTTTTGTGGTGCAGATCCATCACTAACTTCTGATGTCAGCAGATGGGTCTGAGCCTTTCCTATGGGTGTGCAACACTAGAAATGATAGCAGCAACCTGCTGTCCCCTGTGGCACGCTAGCCAGTCATGGACAGATGCCATCTCATGAACATCTGAAGATGCTTTTCCACTTTCATACTTTTTTTTTTTTTCCCAGTAACTTTCTTCATTACTCAGCCTTTTTTTAATAGAGTTCATCTTCTCTGATCCTCACATTTTTTTCTCTCCGTTGCACTGAGAATTTCTTGAAGAAATCAAGGTGACCGAAACACCTCTCCCCACGATGGTGCCATGCAGCACTGCTAAATGAGGCTCCCTCCAAACCTTAAGGAATGGTAAATGTGACCCCACTATGAAAATGCAAAAAGTGTCATCTGCTCTAAAAAGTAAGACAGTAAAAGTCTGTAGTTTATAAGGTTGAGTACAAAGGACTGTTTTCTTCTTTGAGCTAATTAGCTGGAAGAAGAGCATAACTAATTAACTGGGGAGACACGATGGGAAGCTCGGGGCTGGAGAAGCCTTGAGATGGGCTCACACTGCTCCCAGGAGTGCTCAGCTGGCTTCCACTGCTCTTCTTCCATCCACTGGGCAGCCATTAAAAGCCACGTGTGGAGGAATGGCCTTTAAAATAATCAACCAGTGTGCACACCCCTGATAAGAACTGCAAAATTAATCACAATGAATGACTGCTGAATGGAGAAAATGGTACCTGTGATGGCTGCTACCTAAAAAAAAGATCCAGTACAAAGCTGTCCAGGAATTCTCCAGGCTCGTGTAGTTTCTTGCTGGATTCCAGCAGAAAAATCCCTGTTGTAAAAAACTTATGCTAAAGAAAGAATTCTGTTCTGCATTGCTGACAGCATGTAGTGCCTGGGATCCTCACAGCTGCAGGACAGCCTGACCTCAGCACCCACCAGCTTTGCAGTGCTGGGTTCTTTGGGGTTTTTTTTGGACAGTTCTGTCTCTGGGCCTTCATCCACCCCGCTCCCACGATCTGCCAGGTGTCTGCCGGCCCATTATCCTTACAATGACAAATTCCAAGTTCCTTGGAATCCTCCTCTGAAGCTTCTGTCTTCCTCTCCTCCCCCGTGTGGCACAGCTTGATCACACCCCACGCTCCACACCGAGCTCAGCATCCATCGCCATTTCTCCCTTACGCTCCGTAATGAATGACTCTTTCAATAATGTTTTGCTGTCCAGTGCAGGCACTGGGTGTCAGCTGCCATAAAAGTTAGAGAAAACAATAAACGGCACAAACGTACCTCATTATTTCATGCTGGCTGCAGCAATTATTTTTTCTGTAGCATTGCAAAGAATCCCATAAATTACAGTTATCACCCATCTAATCTGCTTCCGAGTGTCTTCTGGCCCTGCTTCCAGTTGCAAACTGTCAGCAGCAGAGTGCTGGAAGTTAATGTTTGCAGACAGATCCTGAGATGCCCGGGAGGAACGCTGAGGCAGAAGCGCTGCTTGGCTGGGGGTTGCTCTCCAAGCATGCAGCAGCATTAACACCTACACCGTGATGAGGGCTGTGCTCCTGGGGTCAGCTCCTGGTCAGCCCCATCTGGCACATAATGTTGGGCCATGCTGAAAAGCACTGAGCACGCTGGCTGGGCTGCTCCTGGATTGAACTTCAATAAAGGAGCTCCAAGACTCCATACCCTCCAGCCACTAACATTTGGACACTGGGACCAGCACAGACCTGAGGAGCCCACCAGGTGTTCTGCCTTCTCCTTTTTATTCCCACAGCAGTGAGCAAAGTGAATGATAAACATCACTGAAATCAGAGAGGGGAAAAGACCTTTTAGACCATTCCAGTCCTCCCCCAGGGATAAATGCGGGCAGGATTCCCACAGAACGTTTGCAGTGCTTTAATCAGTTCAATTTTCATACTGTGGGTCACAGAGGATTAGACAAGAGGATAAGGCTGGGGAATCAGCTCATCCTTTGTTACGATCAGCAAAAATTCCGTTCTTGGTTAAACCAGTGGGAAACGGAAGTATTTTGCTGAATGCTGGATAATTCAGAGTTCTTATGTGGAGAGACAGCAAAGAGGTTCCCAAGCCTGACATGCTTGTTTTAGTGTGATATTGGTGCTCCCTGTAAGAGGGTCTGATCATTATGTGCTTTCTGCAAAGTGACTGTCACCACGCTGTCCCCCTGCCATGCAAGCAGCTGTCCTTGTCCCAGAAAGGTCATTAAAATCACTACGGGATGGACCACGGGTAGCATGGCGAAAGATAACGAAAGGATTTAGAACCTAATTCTATCTGTGAAAGCCACACAGCATCTGTCACTCATGAACATGGGCTGCAGCCTCTGGCTGTGCTTCCCACCGGGGGGTTCATTCCCACTGATTGCACTGGGGGCAGATTGGGGCCCATTCCCAACCTGTCCCAGAAGCTCTGGAGTCCCACCAGCTGGATCAGAGCAGGTTATCCAAATGCCTTTTCCAAAGCCCAATCCAAAGGAAATGTGTTATTGGAAACGCCTGAAAAAAGGAAAAAGAAATCAATATGGACAGCAGTGAGAAAAGCAGATCAGAGAGCCCGGTGCAAAGCCCCAAAAGGCCATGCAGCTTCACCTCCTGCCCTCCGTGGGCATTCATTGGGCTCCTGAAGCTCAGCACTGTGTCTGTAGTGGCAATGGGAGCCGTGTAGCTGTGCAGCATGGAAGAAGGCGAATTCCCTCCCCAACATGGGGACACAACACATCAACATGTATGAGTCCAGCTGAGAAACAGTAATGAGAGCAGCTGTGTCCCAGGTGAATCCTTCCGAGAGAAAACACAGAGATTTCAGCTTATCCAAGAGCCATCAGCGTGGGGCAGGGTGAGACGGTTCTGCGCCTTGACCTGAGTGTTTAATTATCGCTCCTTCATAGAAAGATGTGTTGCTTAAAAATCCTCTAATTTGCTTTCAGAGATCATAAACTTCTCTTTATTATCTGCTGCGATGTACTACAGACCGATAATGACTGACTTTTGCCTTCTTTACTTGGAGAAGTACATTTAATTTTACCAAATAATGGAGGCATTTGTTCATCTTTAATTCTATTTTCTGTGCTTCATTCCCTTTCACCTAATAAAGCAGTCTCCTTTGGAGGTCCAGTCCGCATGATTACTCCTGTTGCAGAGCACTCTCTGCAGCTGAGGGCACTGATGTGTTGTATATTCATCAACAATATTGTGCAAAACTGCTGCCACAGTATCGCATGGAAACGCCTTGCCTCAGGTTTAATCTGTTCCATTCAATGCACGCATGGCTATCAAGGCTTCTTCCAAATTACTTGTAATTAACATGTTGTCATTACAGAATGAGAGTGGCTTAGGTCAACACTGAGTCCATATTTAGTGGAATGGTTTTAAGCTGAGACAGGGGAGGTTTAGGTTGGATACTAGGAGGAAGTTTTTCACCCAGAGGGTGGTGATGCACTGGAACAGGTTGCACAAGGAGGCTGTGGATGCCCCATCCCTGCAGGCATTCAAGGCCAGGCTGGATGTGGCTCTGGGCAGCCTGGGCTGCTGGTTGGTGACCTGCACACAGCAGGGGGTTGGAACTGGATGAGCACTGTGGTCATTTTCAACCCAGGCCATTCTGAGATTCTATGGAATTGGTGGTGGTGCAAACAGTAAGGGTTCTCCCTCCCTGCAAAAAGTGCTTAAGCACCAAAACCCTCTTCTCCAACTGGAAGGCTCCATCTCCTGCTTTATTACAGGCAGGCACAGCTCTTCCCATAAAAGAGGCCTTCATTGCATCACTCTGAACAGATTTTAGCTGCAGTATTTTGCACGCACAGCACTTTTTTTTTTTTTTTCTCCTGGATATTTGCAAAGCTTTTAAAAATATGAAGTAGCTTTTGCTTGTGCTTTCTCAAACGTATCAATTATTTTTAATTTCTCAAAGCCATTACAGTAGCATACAAATGGAGCAGGAATGAGAAGGATTTTTTCAAACCTCAAGAAGAGAGCTGAAGCATCCCCAGATATATTCAGATGGAAGAGAGTAGAGCGGTAACAATAGCTGCATATTTTTGTTTGATTTTAAAGCAGTTTCTGTTTATATATTCTATTATACGGCTAATTATTCATTCTCTCTCTGGCACTTTGAGCAGCGCTGTACGTTTTATTATTCTTTGGATAGCGGTGAGATTGTTTAACCATTCTGCAGACACACAGCCAGATCTGCAGCCTTGGCCAACACGAGGCGACCACAGACTTGGAGCTGCTCCAAAGCAAACGTTCACGTATGGGATTTACCTCTCAGGGAGAGTTAAGGGAAGGAGCAATTCCCCCCTGGTGAATGGGAGGATTCCAAGGGAGATGCCCACATCCCATGGCTGTTCCATAGTGGGAAGGTTGGCTCCCAGCCGTCCTGCACTGCGCTGCCACCTGCATCGTGCACCCACACCATCTGCCTCCATTTCCAGTTCCTACTTCCTTTATTTTGTTTGCGCCACGCTGAAACAAGGCAGGAAACGGTGTCAGCCGAAGGGCTGCCGTGCTCTTGCCAATTATCTTCGTGTCATTTGCTGGCTGTCCTTTCCAGCAATGCCTTCCCCAACAATGACATCCAGTCCAGTTGTCTAAGCAGCAAATGAGACAGAATCGCTGCGTACGAGCCCTAATTTCTCAGCACAGGGGAGAGAGGTTTGTACCTATCTGCAATCTCCATTATCGGTAAGAAAGAACTGCAATCACGAGTGCTGAACGGCACACGGAGGCAAGAGGAAGCTCTCCGGGGTGCTTTTAAGAAAGATAACTCCTTACATGCATATAAAAGGAACAATTCCCAGCACTTCTGGGTAAGTGACCTAGCGCTACAGATAAGAACGGAGATAATACGGCGTGTTCAAACACAAGGATGGCATTTCCCATAACTGCACAGAAATATGGGGCACTTTCCCTCATTTTACTGTATGTAATTGATATGAGGCCAGGAGCTGCTGGCAGATTAAATTTTACAACCCATGACACACCGAGGCCTTGACTCAAAAATTACTCGCACTCAGCTCTAATTATTCACGTTCTACCTGCTCAGATGGTAGGGATTTATGCCATTATTTGGAAGGAGCACGAACTGCAAGCCTGTGGCAGGAAGAAACTGCAAAGTGAGGATGAACCACCGCACAGCCAACGATGCGGGAGGGCGTGAAACAGCGAGAAAATAATGGGGGTAATAAAGTCCGGGGGTAATAATAATGGGGGTATAAAATAATGGGGTAATAAAGTCTGCTGGAAGGCAGAACTGAGAGCCCCACCAGCCCCCGAAAGGCTCCAGGGCCGTGTTGGAAATAGCTCATGGTGCAGCTCTTTGGACTGAGCTCCTTGTCATGTGAAAACACGGGGTGGGTAAGGCTGGCTTTTTTTCTAATGAAATTCAAAAAAAGAAACTATAATTATGCTAGGAGAACATTCATTTGCTTGTTAAGTGAAATTTGAAGGGGAAACTTTAATGACGTTGGGAAGGAAATCAGATTCTCTTGTTATACTAAATTCCAAGAGAACTCGCGCATATGCTGGACAGCACATTAAGCATCAAAGACTCATCAGTGATTCATAGAAGGCTTTTTTTTCTCAGCGACATGAATTATTTTCATGGGAAAAGATATGAAGATATCTTTAACGAAGACGAGGAGTGAATTTCTCTTTTTTTTTTTCATTTCTCTCCTTGGGAAGCAGAGCGTAGAAATGAGCCTGAAGTTTAAAGGCCATTTGGAAAAAGAAAAAACCAAACCAACCCACAACTTTATATTTATTTTTCAGTACGTTGACCCAGCAAAATAGGCTCTGATCCCTGAAATCCAACTTGGAATTGTCAATAGGTTGATCTGTTTTCCACTAAGCTACGGGAAAACGAACACACGGTGTAAGTCACTGATGGTTCCCTTATTAAATCCCTCACCCCCCTCCATTGCACTGCTCTGCCCATCGCCGCCCGACCGCCCGCACCAACCATCCGTGTGCTGCTAAAATCAACACCAGCAGAATAATAACGTTGTTGTTATTAATAATCCTCTTACTTAGGAAGGATCTTGAAATGTTAATTAGGCGTGACATTAATAAATTAAGCCTGACTTTCCACCAGCATTATTTGCTTAATGTTGTATCGCAGCTAGGGACACTGAGGCAAGGAGAGCTCATCTGCTTTCAGCTCCACACTCCTCATTCCAGAATAACTCCTCTGCTGTTACTGATTTGCTATGGAAAAGCATGCAGCAAGCACACCTCGGGTCTGGAAATCCTCGAACTAATCTGGAAGGTAAATGAATATGAGAAAATGTGTCTTCACAATGGGATCTGGCATGTGAGGAAGGCACGGAGCAGCGTACGGATGCCAGGGTCCAGCCCTGCCATCTCCATCACTGGGTTACTTCCCCAGCCCACCTGCCTTCCAGTCCCTCTGCTCTCCCTGCTGCCCTTTGCCTCCTGGCCTGTGATGCCCCTGAGACGCTTTGCTCCACACCTGCCCACTGCCCAGCAAAACTGAGCTGAGGTGGCCATTCACTGTTGCTGTAACATCAACAGTCACTCCAGGATGCCAGTGAAGGATACATTCAGAGGCAGCCGAGCCCAAACTCCTGGATTGGGCCTACAAGTTCCCTCAGCCCAATGCAGGCATACAAGGGATGCTCGAGGGGCACAGCAGGCTGCTATCCCCCCCCCACCCCAGGCACCCAGCATGACCCAATCCCAATCTAATTCACTAACTGGCATTTAAAGGACAGTATGGCAGAAACATAACAAGCAACATCAAATACAAAGGTATTTAACGTTCTAATACATCAGAGGTGTCTCATGGCATTAACTGTGGGCGTGGCAGTTGCGATGCCATCAATCCATCCTCAAACATCCCCCCTCCTCCTCTATCCATCACCAGCTCAGCGTGGATCAGCACAGCTCAGTGTGGCACACTGCATTCTCAGGGCTGAGCTGTATGGGAGGAGAAACCCGGATGGGGGATCCTGGAACAGCCCCCTCCTCCATTCTGCAAATGGGAATCATTTGGGGGGGGGGTCTGAGTCTTATTCACCCCTCCCCAGCACCGCTCCCCCTCCCAACCAATGAGTCAGTAGATGACATAACATTTGCTTTGCTGAAATACATTATTCAAACCGAGTGGCTTAAAATTGAAATGCTTACATGGTCACGAACCCGGGCTGCAGTTAAAAATAAATCCCTTTATCTGTGCTGCTTTCTCAGGCCCACACGGTCCACGGAAAGTCCTTTAAAATACTCCGGACTCAGCCTGAATAAGATCAAATGTGACTTTTTAAAAATAGGCTGCCTGGTCCTCTCTGCTACCTCCTTGGGTCGACGACGGGAGATAAATTTGCTCCGTAGGAACCTTTTGTGGGCCGTGCTGCTGAGGCAATTTGCAGTTTGCTGTGGAAAAGGCATCTTACGGTACATTTATCACCCCCTGCCGCTGGCTACAATTCAACCCACTCGGAGCCACGGAGCAGAGGTGCCTAGCGGAGCTCCCGCGTTATTATTCTACATAATAATGGGTGTGCAAGGAAGCAGGAGACAAATACAGCACGTATTGAGGAGAGGCTCAGCTGGGGAGCGAGGTAATGGGGCCAGGGGGAAGGTAGCAGGGCTCTGGGTGAGCTCAGCCATGCAGTGGCAGTGCTGGGAGAATGCTCCTGTGCTGCCGTGGGCAATGGGGCTGGATGAGCAGCCCTTCCATCAGACTATTTATGCCTCTGCTCTAACTTAATCTGCAATAATCCCTGGGTTTCCCGTGTGTTATTTCCAGCAGAGCCAGGATGTGCCCTTGGACAGTTCGCATGGCACGCAGGTGATGGAGCTCAGTGTGATGCTGCAGTGATGTGTTTTCAACACAGCAAAGTGCAAGGTTTTGCACTTGGGCCGGAGGAATCCCAAGCATCTATACAGACTGGGAGGAGCAGTCCTTGAGAGCAGCCCTGCAGAGAAGGACCTGGGGGTCCTGGTGGAGGAAAAACTGAACATGAGCCAGCAGTGTGTGATTACAGCTTGGAAAGCAAATGGGATCCTGGGCTCCATCAGAAGTGGGGTGGCCAGCAGGGACAGGGAGGTGATTGTCCCTCTCTGCTCTGCTCTTGTGAGGCCCCATCTGCAGTACTGTGGCCAGGTGTGGAGCCCCCAGTACAAGAAAGACAGAGAGCTGTTGGAGAGGGTCCAGAGGAGCCACAAAGATGAGCAGGGGCTGCAGCACCTCCCTACAAAGACAGGCTGAGGGAGCTGGGCTTGTTCAGCCTGGAGAAAAGAAGGCTGCGGGGTGAATCATTGCAGCCTTCAGTACCTAAGGGGAGCCTACAAACAGGAGGGGAATCAACTCTTTGGAAGGGTTGATAACAGCAGGACAAGGGGAAATGGTTTGAAGTTGAGGGAGGGGAGATTGAGGTTAGATGTCAGGGGGAAGTTCTTTCCTATGAGAGTGGTGAGGTACTGGAACAGCTGCCCAGAGAGGCTGTGGATGCCCCGTCCATCCCTGGAGGTGTTCAAGGCCACGTTGGATGGGGCCCTGGGCAGCCTGGGCTGCTATGAAATGGGGAGGTTGGTGGCCTTGCTTGTGGCAGGGGGTTAGAACTTCGTGATCCTTGATATCCTTTCCAACCCTGGCCATTCTGTGATTCTGTGATGGGCACAAAGTAAGGACTCCACCAGAGCAGCCTGGCACATGGCAGACCAAGGCAATGAGAAGTTAATTAAGCAGCCAAATAGGCACACTAAGTCAGCAAGGAATCCAAAGTTTCAATGTTCTAACCTTTGAAATGCAGCCTTCCTCGCCATATGCATACAGACCTATTTCCTCCACCACAAAAGTAAAGCCAACTAATGTATCCTGTAAAGGCATCAGAACAAACTGCATAACTATCTTGTAAGCAGATGTGGATGATCAGAGGACAATACCGTATTTTTATATGGTTATTTTGTAAGGTTCAGAATCAAAAGAGGGATAATGTCTTACTAAATAAAGCTCTCAGGCAAATATGCCTTTATCTTGCCATCCTCTGCACTCGCAACCCTGAGCTTTGCTGAAAATCTTTGGTGTTTCGGGGTAGCAAACGTCTGGCGAGGAGACATTCAGAGCATGTTAATTGTGGGGATTTTTCTCATGTGCCTGAAAAGAATGACATTCCTCTCAAGCTTCGGTATTTCACATCTGTGAGGATTTCGTTTTTTGAACATAGGAATGAAACACAACCTCCTGTCTGAAGACGCAGGGTTTGATCCTCCGTTCGCTTTGTCTTTGGTGCCTGCCCGTGTCCCCGCCTGACTCCTGTCATTTCCATCCCTTTGCACAGCTACCCCCTGCCCCTCTGCAGCTTGCACAGCTACGTCAGTACCCGTTTCCCTTCTCCAGAGTGAGATGATTAATCAGACCTTTGAAAGCAAACTTTCTGCTGGGTATTTGTACGCAGCCCCCAGAGAGAAGCGCAGATTTAAGGAGAGAGCCATATGCAAGCATGAAGGGAGCAGATGTTGTACAATCAAGGGTAATTTAAAAGAGAGGGGGAAGGTGATAGAAGGACAAAACGAATCCAAAGTCAAGAAATTTTGTGCTGTTGCCACGAGCAGAAAAATGATGTTCTGCTTCGCACCTCCGAGTCCCATGCTGAAAGCAGCGGGTGCCTTCCAGGTCACTGCCACCAAATGCCACCTCTCTCTTTCCAGATGCTGTCACTTCGGAGCTGTGCTATTGGTTCTTGCACTGAACAGAGGATTCATCTTAACACGTCTTTCCTTTCATCCTCAGCCTCTCGGGGAGATGGAGCATTCCGTGCTTTTGAGTCGTGACTTCGCACCAGACTGCTGCCAAGCAAAGCGCCCACATCCCCACGGCCGGCGGAGCAAACTGGAGCCCACCATGATGCAAGCTGGCACCCAGGGGAGAGAATCCCCATAGCGGTGACGTCCTACCAGTGAAAAGTGTGGGCACAGCCCACAGCACACAAGGACACCAAGAAAGGCCACTTTCCCAGCTCTACACCAGGCAGAGCTGTGTTGGCTCTACGGGCAGAGCTTAGGGTTTAGCCAGGACCTCTCCTCCCCATTCCATTTATCATGCTGCCATCTTTCTACATCCACAGAGATGAAGTTTTGCCTTCCACTCATGAAAAGAGATTGAAAAAGAAAAATAAAAGTAATTTTTCTTTTTTTTTTTTTTTGGTTCTGTAATTCAGTGCAATACTAATCGATTGTGACAGGACACAGAGAATATTTTCACGGTGCCAATTACTTAAAGGGCAAAGATGCCATGGTACCATTAAAATAATAGCACAGACAGCCCTCTAGGACATTGTGGAACAATGTACTAAATGTTGTTCGACTCGTTCAATGAAATAAAGTATTGGATCATTAACCTTACCAATGTCAATGTGTTGTCACTATCAAACTCAACTAAATGAGTGTCCAAGGTAACAGTGAGGAGCACGCTCCCCACCAAGGAATGCATTAATGCATTCCTGGCTGCTAATAAAGAGAAACTGTAACGCAGTGCGAGGAGCTGTAAAGCTGCACGAAGTGGAGGGTCAGCCCAGATGGGGCAGAAGTGCACAGGGATGAGTGCAGATTTAACCACTCCACATGCACGTTTACAAAGCCACGAAGCACCCAAAGAGTTTATGAAAGCAAGCTGCAAAGCTGCAAACATGGATTGCAGGAGCAAACGTTTGCAAACTTCCTTTGGAACAGGGCTTGTATCTGTACATCAATGTCTCGGGCATTTTGCTGCTGCTGGGGGAGTTTTGTTGGGTTTTGTGCTGTTTTGCTTTGCTTTGTTTCTCAAAACAAAGAGGAGGGGAAAGGCTGAGCCACTGCTGGCGTGGAGGATGTTGCACATAGACACCATCACTGCAGCTTGGAACCTCCTGCAGGGCCGTATGTAGCAAGGGAGAAAACATCACTGAAATGAGTACAGCTTCTATGGAAAACCAAGGACAAAATGACCAAACATTGGATGCTGTACCATTTCTGCTGGCACTATATTTTCAGGAAAATTGGGCAGAAAAGGCAACCTTTCCCTTCCTGGTCATTCTCTGCAGCACAACACCCCGTGCAGATGGCATCCTTCGATGTCTGCATCTATTTCCATCTGATAATGAAATGGGAGACTGTAAATACAGATCTAAGATACGCAGTGCTGAAAAACCGACCAGGACACCGAGCACCACTGGCACTATTTCTGGACCCATTTGTATCTCGTAATTAATAACTTAAATGGGGTAATTTAAAATTGCTAATTCTTTTCACAGAGCCTGCACGAGCTCAGGTGATGTCAGACACGCTGCCACCAGGAAGGTTAAATACTCCTGGTAGTTGCTAATTACCTAATCACCATTACTATCTCATATTAATTCTGTCCTAAGAACGGATTTCATTATGACTAACCCAGGTTATTACAGAACGAGCTGGAAAGAAAACCCCTGTTGTCTGCATCCATTCAAAGGGAAGGAAAAAAAGCCCCTAATAATAATAATGCCTCTACCTAGCAGTAGGCAGTTCTGCAAAGCAGCACACATCCTCCCCTCCCTGCGGTTCGCAAGCACAGCACCGAGCTGCTGCATCCCAGCACCACGATGGGGGGCTTCAACTATGGGCATCTGCCACTTCTGTCCTCCAAATTTTGGATATTTTTTGAAGATGACCCCTAGTTAGGAAGCAAGACTGAGTACAGCCTGCTTGCCATCTTGCTTCTTGTTCCCTGCAGCTGGGCAGCTCTGCTTGGTGCAAATGTAGCTTGGGATCTTTCTCTGCCGGAGCAAGCAGGAGCACTTCCCAAGGCATGGAGGTTTTAGGGCTGTTTTGAGGCTGTGCTGTAAATCCTCACATTTGTCTCAAACTGTGCATTAGGCGATGGCAGATCCGTACAAGCAACCTTTTGAAATGCTAATTGCCAAACCAAAGTTTAGAAAGACTATTTCAAAGCAAAGTTGCCATTATTCGGAGCCTGTGCTCTAAATGCAAGAGCTCAATTATCTGGAGTGTCAAACTTCTGACACCTGTGCTGATCCATAAAAACAAGGGAGATTAAAGAGTTTTCTGGAGTAGAAGCTCATCTTTATGCTCAGGGATATTTACCTTGTGGACAAGACCAAAGCCTGCTTGGTTGACTGGCCAAGATCTGTATGGTAGGACCATAATGGGGGACAGCATTCCCTTTGTAGAAACACTTCCATCGTTTTCATGGGTGTTTCTGCATCTCTGTGTTCTTAAGACCTAGAGAAGAGCGCTGGTGACTCTTCCAGGCTTTTTGCTGTCTTTTTAGAGACAACAAAGGATTTCCTTTATCGTTCCCTTGACTTTCGCTGCTATTAGTGGATGGTGGGGAGCATTCGTTTCTTAGAGGGGAAGACAACATGATTTATGCAAAAGATGAAAAGATACAGTGTGAAAATGTAGTTCTGGAAGGAAATATTTGCAATTCAACATCCTTCTGGAAAGCCACCTCTGTCATCCCTGCCATGAGCAGAGCAGAGCACGGTCCTGACGCAGAAGAACATGGCAAGCTGTGTTCTGGGTCATTTGAGAGATAAAACACCCGACTGAGGGTATCACCTTACCCTCAATTACGTTACAATTAAAGGTCATGAGCCACATCAGTAGCTCACACTTCAGTCTACCCCGAATTTGGGTATGGTGGTTTTGCTGAATGGTGCACAGGAGTTTTTTCAGAACGGGCTGATTCATTTTTTGGTGTCCCTCTAAGTGACAAGAGTTAGGGAGAAGCAGAAACCCCGTGGGCAGCAGCAGAGCAGTGAGGTGTCAGGGGGTCAGCACGCCTGCCTGAACTTTTATCTCCATGCTTCACAGGGTTGCAGGCACCAGGATTTGATTACCTGCATCCAGCATCTCCCATTATAAATTCTTTCATGCGCTCCTTGTACACAAACCCCATCCCTTTCCCACCCCGATCTGCAGCAGAACCCAATGCAAATCCCTTCCAGATGAAACAGAAAAGTTCAAACACGAAGCCACAGCTTCTCGTGGCTCAGTACCTCTTCAGCTGAATAATGATTCAGCCACAGCTCTGCTGGCCTTTATCATCAATAGCTCTTTCCTTAATGGTGCCCTTAAGATGGTTTTATCCTCCTTGAAAAAAGGCTGCAGCCTCTCTCAGTCTCTTTCAGAATCCCTCCTCTGAAGTACCCAAACGAGGCCAAGATGTCAACAGCAGCTCTCAGCTCCCACTAACCAACACCAACACATCCGTGCACCCCTTTGGCTGTCCCTGCTGCTGCCACCCCAACCCATCAGCCCTCCCAGGACCTCACCCTGCACCCCCCAATGGGGAGAAGAGGCACCAGACATGCTTAGAATGCAGAGGTCTCAGAAGTGATTCCAACTCCAGGGGCAGCCCCAGCTGTAAGTGCAGCTGCTATTCCCAGGAAAGCCCCAAGTTTTCAGAGCAGCATTAGCAAATTGTCTCCATTTCTGTTCTAACACCATAAGCAGAGCTGATGGGTAACACTGAGCTGCTTCGAGATTGCCAAGGAATGCTATAAAATCCGTTTTACATCAGCTAAGGATTGAGCCTTCAGCATCTGTAGTTTTATAAACGTGCTGATGCTCTTCTGGAGCAGCGGCTGCAGAAGGACATCAAACGGGGATGCACAGTGGGGTCTGGGCTGCCAAGTGTAGTGCATCTAAACCGAGTAAGCTGCTTGGAGGCTCCAACCAGAGCTCAGAATGCCCACTGAAATCCCATAGAGACGCACCTCTCTCAGCACGAGGTGCTCCATGCCAAGCAGGGCTGCATCACGGGGCAGGAAGGCTGCAACCCACATCAGGGACCTCTGGCAATGAGCGTGAGTCTGAGATTAACACACAGCCCCACGCTTGGGTTCACAACCCTCTCCCTCTGGGCTCAACACAGAGCCAGGAGCTGGAGCCCCCAGCTCTACACCTAGTGCTGTAATGAATTCCTCCCAGCATCCAGCTGTACTCTGTAGTTATTGCTGTGTTCCACTACATTTAACACCTCCTAAACGTGGATAAATGGAAAACCACATATACCACTGCATTTTGCAAGTGAAATGTTTTTACGATTTTATTTTTTAAGCTGCGGTATATAAACTGCACAGCCCAAAAGAAAACTGATCTGATGCAAAAAGCTCTCCGCACTCATGTGTTCATTCGCCCCATTTATTACATTTCCTGGCACCTAACCTGCCTAGGAGCCGGGACAAGCTGCAGCTGTGCCTCTTGGATGAGGTTATTATTTGGGATGCCACAATAATGTGACCTCTGTCTGGTGAAAGAATATCTAAATAAACAATTTCGGGGGGAAAAGAACATGTGATCACAGTCTGAGATTTTTGTTTCAAGCCGTTGCCTCTCTGCTGGTGAGGCTGAGTGCCTGCTTCTCTATGCAGCTTCCCCATGTGGGGTTTAGGAAACACCCTCAGTGCTATTCTACGTCAGCTGTTAGAAAGGAATATTTATTTTCATTTATAACTCAGTGAAACCTATTAGCTGGGGGCGTGCAGTAAGGTCCCAGGGCAATGCGATGCAGCTGTTTTCCAGCTGTGCTTACACAGCACTCAGCAGATGAGTTCCTGGGTGCCCTGCATGGCCCCGTTCCCTGCACAGCCCTGCACAGCCCCACTGTGCCACCCCACAGCACCGAGGTGATGCGATTCCCCCACTGCCTCCTCCACAAAGTGCACTTCAAGGGCCTCACACTTCACACACCGTCAGATGAAGGCTGTGACAAAAGCCTTCATAAAACACAGCGTGGAAAATCAGGGGACAAAGGAACAAAACATTTTGAAATAGAAATGAAGCGAGTGGCAGAAAGGAGTCTGAGAAGCTGCTCGGATGCTTTAAGATCTCATCCATCAGCTCTCCTCTTGCTGGTGTTTTAATTATTATTTTTTTTTTTTACAGGGCCATTTCATAAAAATAGATTTGGTGCTTTGACGTTACAGTAAGTGCCCCGAGGAAAAGCAGATAAAGGGCAATAACATAACTAATGGAAATAAACTTCTCGGCATTAACTGGTCAGCAGTACAGGAGGAACCACCAGTTAGTGGGTGGAAGAGATACGATCTTTTTATTATTACTTAATTTTTTTTTCCTGGCATACAGCATCAGAGCATAAAGCTCAGCTGTAAGCACACGGGTTCCCAGGGTACAGACAGGGAAGTCACAAGGACTCACTTCAGAGCAGGGGGAGGTTGGCAGAGATGTGCTGCAAGCCCTGCCCTACTCCTTGTGCCAAATGGGGCCGGGTGCTGCTGCTGCCGCTGGGGATCTGCTGCTGCTCCTAGCTGATGCCCACTGCCACGTGGATGTGCAAAGATGCTCCGACCCAAAGAACAAAAGCAATAAGGAAAAACACCCTTTTGGATGCACTGAGTTACATTACAGACTCATATGGGGCATCTTCAGAGTCTTCAGTGCGTTTTCACCTCCTGGCTCAACAGCAAACTGCCTCTGCTTCCCACAGCCCTGCTCAGCAGAAGCCCCAAAGGGAAAGCCTGCGTGGGCTCAGGCATTTGGGGGCATTGCAGCAGGCAGGGCTCTGTGTCCCCATCCCATTCCTACAGCACAGCTCTCCTTTTCATGCCCGTGTTGTCAAACTCGCGCTGGGAAATAAAGCACGCATTAATTTTCAGTGGTGCAAACACTGTTACTGTTAATTAGGAGGTGTGCAGTGCTTTGGCTATCCGAAGTGCTGCGCTAATATCAGGTGATTAATCTTAGCAGTGCTTTCCTGTGATGAATTAGCAGGTCAGTGTCTTGCTGTGGGTCGGAGGCAGATGAAATGGGACACAATTTCCAAGCCTGCCACGCTTCTGGCTTTCATTAGGAATAAGAAGATCATACAGAGCGTTGTGACAGTCAGGTCTGCACTGACCCCATCAGTCTGTCACATCCCTCCTGTCTGTCCACCTGTCCATCCGCCTGTCCTTCCCCCTGCCCTCCAGCCCCGTGATGGTTTGGCTACGCAGCCACGGAAAGAATTCGGAGGGTGGGAGGAAGGGAAAAACATCCACTTTATCAAAATGATAGATTCGATATAAAACTCGACTTAAGCATTCGACTTGCTGTGTTTTAATAGGGCTGTCAGCAGCGGCCAGTGAGCTGAACTTATGAAAATCACAAAAACGCCCTCTTGTTGCTTCATACATCACAATGAACAATAACCTGACAGCAGAAACAAGCCCTGATTAGGAAGGGATTGCTTTTGGGGCACGCCAGTAATGAAGTATGAAGGAAATCGAAGACTTGCTGCTCGCAGACATTAGCACAAGCCCAGCTGTCCTGGAATTATTTCTTTAACCACAATAGATAATTTTTGAATGATGCGCCTTGCAGTGATGAATCCTGCAGCCAAAGGAAGCCATCTATTACATTAACAAGTATATTTTCGATTCCTTCAAAACAGAATGTAATTGAATCAGACCTTCAAAGCCAGAGCAGAAAAGCTGAACGTCCTTTGGATGTGAGCTCTGCAGAGGTGATGCTGGTGGAGGTGACCTGACAGAAGCAATTGCTGCAACACACCGAAGGGTGGACTCTGAGCAGTGGGTGAAACCAGCCTGGCTTCCCCCTGGTGTGATAATGGGACACGTGTGTGCAACACACACATGGGGAGGAGCTACCTGGGATGTCCCACAGCCGTGCCCTTGTGCAGCATCCTCCTAACCTGAGCAGTGCAAGTCACAGCCACTCATCAGAAGTAATTATTCGAGGACGCCCGAGGCAATAACAATGGATTTAAATACAGAACAGCGAGCCAGGTTAGAGTCTGTGTAACTTAGTTTGTCATTTCCTTCAACCCTTCTCTTTAAAAATGGATTTGTGGGCTCAGGAGAGTTCCCAGGCTGCCTGCTCAGGAAGCTGACGCTTGGCTACACGCAGATTGAGGTCAGCAGAGCCTCCTTTCCCTTCCCACGTCCTTTGGAAGTGCACACTGGGCGCTATCTCCCTATGCTGGGATGGATGGGAAATCCATGGGCGTCCCTCCCAAGGTAGATGGCCACCCCGACACAGCTGAGGGCAGGCAGGAGAGATCTGAGCAGAAAGATGGCACGAAGCCGGTTGGAACTGAACGAAAATTAATAAGAAATGAATTCCTGATTAGCAGGATGGTCATGTCACTCTGCAGTCAATGCCCTCCTTTGCAGGAGGCTGGCCTGGGTTTAAAAAAAAAAAAAACAATAAAAAACAACCCTACAATTTCAGTTAATTTAATTATAGCTGGGATTTAATGATTAAAAGCCATCCGTTGTATAAGTACTGTATCAACTCAGCATCTCTGAGAACCTCTGAACATTGCCTGTGCCGGGGGGGACGATGAGATGGGGCAGAACCCAGCTCAGCTCAGAGCTGGAAGGATCCCCAGTGCAGAAACAGCTCTGCTGAGAATAACAAATTATCACCTTATCTCCACTGATGCTGCATTTTATTGCTTCCTAATATTTTTTCTGGGCTGTCCACAGCCTTTTATCATCTCTCCTGCACTTGATCACAGCTTTATGGCCTGCTGTTCCCTCCCCATCCCCCCCCACCTTCCCGCTGGTCTCTATTCCTCCATCCCAAACAATGGCTTTTTGCAGCCGCCTCATCTCGCCGAGCTGCTGATATTCCTCAAGGTTCAGTTGCTTTCTCCATTGTTATTTGCAATTTATCTGATTCCCAAACCTGACATTATTCTCTGCTCTGATATACAGTTGCCTGGCTATTGCTAACCATGTGCGAGCACATTATTCTGCATTGACAAATTTTATTTATTTATTTAGCCGCCTTCCCAAGTTTGGAGCAGCATTCACTAAATTACAGATTTTGATGCCTGCAAATCATACCCCCATCACACAGATAAGACAGAATTCATTACTGCAAGCTCTGCCATTGCGGGGAGGAATTTAGGTCAAACAGCTTTGTCCTTGGACAGCATCCACTGGTATTGAATTCTGTGCATTTTGCCTTTACACAAAGTTCTCTCCCAACCCAGAAGAATCAGGGACATCACTGGAAACCTTCAGAGCCATCCCCGTGACTTTCTGGGAGCAAACTAAGGTTTGCACTGGGCATAAAGGTAAAGGGCTGCTCTGCAGCTGGGCGCATTTCCCCCATGTACTTTCCATCCGGATTTTTCTTTACAGTATCTGTGAAGTTAAGCACGAAGCATGCATGCTGGAGATGCCATCACAGCCTGATTTGCAGATGGGCAGACTGCAGTGCAGAGGTAATTGGTGCACACAGGGCACAGCCACAGCTGCTGAGGACGCAGCAGCAGCGGTACCAGAGAACAGAAATGCTGTGCCATTATGGCCAGATTGAAATCCTGGACTCATGAAGGGCTGAAAAGGAGTAAAAACCCAAACATAACGGTTTGGAGACCTCTTGCCATACTTGAGCACCAAAGCCCTGAGCCAAAAGTGCCCCACTGGGCTGCAGGAGGAAACTGGGGATCTCACTTAATGCAGAGCTCCTGGATATCAATCAGCAACGATGGGTTTCATACAGACAAAGGAGACAGAAAGGAATATCTCTGAGAGTAATGCTTCCTGATAAGTGGCAAAGCAATGTCCTCCACCTTGGCATTCTTCAGACACACAGCTAAGGCAGGTTTGGACAAAGCCAGCTCCCATTGATCGACTCTCTGATAGGTTTGCTGGATTATTGACAAAGTGCTCCGTAATCATTCTGCTGTAACAAGAAGGGAAACAATGCAGGGCTGAGGGATGGGGAACTGATCAGACGTTTGTCACGTATTAAAGACCCAATCACCAGAGCTGCACGCCCGATTAGAGGCAGCACCGGGAGGGGACAGGCTCTGTGCTGGCACTCACAGGGCCATGGCAGCTCTCATTACCACAATGTGATGGGGGTTCTGCTCTGCTTTTGGCCCCCAGGAGCCAGAGCTGGGCTGAGGAGCAGACCTGCACTGATGGAGCACCAGCAACTGTGGCAGGGAGTTGTGTTCCCCACCACGGGGCAGATCAATGTTGCCTGCACATCACTGAGCCCTGATCTCAGCAGAATTGATAGCATGGGTTGGTAGAGCCCCCAGGCTGGAAGAGAAGACTCTCACGCACCGTGTCAATACATCCACAGTAAGAATGCAAAAGCCACGTGTGTTACAATGATAGCAGAACACAGATCAGGTCTGTGCCTCTGGAAATAGCAAATAATTGACATCAGTTCTGCAGCATCGTCAGAGCTAAGTGTTCGGTCGCTGATAAAGATCCACAGCTCTGCCCAGCTGATGGTTCCTCCATGTGGCACTGAGACATGTCCTGAGGAAAGTCCATTACCCTGCAAGATGTGCAATCTTAATTTTATACGGAGTAACAAAAAGCCATCAAATGGTAATAACTTCCACTTCCAGCATGTTATATCTGAACTGGTGACCTTGAGGAGAAAGACATTATCGATCCCTTGGGCTACGTAGTCATATATTAATAACAGATTTGTCACTCCATGTCCAGAGCTGTTGTGCATAGGTACTGTGAAGCAGCCACAAGTTCTGTCCCACAGAACACTGCATTGCAGCAATGAAGCAACTCCCTTAATGTAAGTCTTTAGTTAGAATTCAAAGAATGACATAAGTTAAGATAACCATCAAGTACTATTCAGCGTGAGGCAAGGGAAATAAAGCATAACGTGGTTGCTTAGTAAAGAAAGCTGCAAAAGAATTTGGTGAAGATCTGCAGCTTCCTTGGGCTGTAACACAGCTTTTCCTCTCTGTGACCTTCCAAAAGGAAATCTGAAGACCAAGGGCTCTATTTGCAAGAGCAGCTTCAAGGGAGGAGCTTGTGCTCTTTCTATGCACTTTTCTTGTGCAGTCTGCAGTGAGAACCCCATTCTAGATTCACTGAGATGAGCCCACGTCATGCTGGAAGAGCTGTGAGTAGGTGGCATTAAGTACAGCAGGAAATGCAAGAAAAGGGCAAGAGCATCGCTAATTATACCAGCTGAAGACCTGGCTTAAAAATTAAGTGATATGATTAGTAATTAGAAATCCTCTCTCTTTCTAAGGTCATTACAATCAGAGATGCTTTTCAGTTACAACAGCGACAAGTTGCGCCAGCTCCAAACCTGTTGGTAAGAGCATCCTGCAGCCCACATACAGCCCACAGAGGGATTTTTTTGGTGAGAGATGCAAAACAACATCAAAGCGAGCCAAGACGCCAACTGGAGCAACTCCTTATGTAACCACCTCTATGACACACTACATTTTTCATGATGTGCTGGCAAAGAGCTGGAACGCCTTCCCCAAAGGGCAGAACGTGTTTTCAACCAGCACCCTGCACACAAGCAACCACCACGAGACCTTAAGCACCAGCAACACGTGAGCTCTGGGGCAGGACCATGCACAGAGCTGCACCAGGACACGGGATGGAGCTGCAAAGAGCAAGGAGTGGCACGGAGGCAGCAGGCAGGGTGCAAGCATCGCTCATTTCCAAGGACTGCGCAACCATTTTACGCACCCCGGTTTGCAGAAGCGAGTGCTTGTATCTAATTTGCATCTCTTATGACAGCTGTCTTGCAGAAAATGTACTTAAAGCAAAGCCAAGCCAACTCTGCTGCTGCTTCCTTCCACTATCAACAATTTTGCTTTACTACTTTATGTGTATAAATACTGAGACGCGCATGGGAACGGGGAGAAGAGTTGCAGGAGGCTTGGAACCAAGCTAATTGTGTCTAACCTAAATCATAAAAAGACCTGTAATTATACTGCTCAGAATTAACACTGAGGGCTTCTAAAAGAAGTCCATTTTTTGCCTGAATTGATACTATTACAAGACCTGTCGCTTCTGAGCAATAAAAGCAGAGATGTTCCGTTAAGCTCCGCGTTATCCTGTTTGTTCAGATGGCGCTTATGCCAGCTGCATCCAGCAGAAAAGCAGTTTTCAATTTATTTTTATTGCCCCTCTCTAAAAGCATTCCATTACAGGAATATTACACTGTACGAAGTTTCAAACCACCGTCGGCAGTTTATTTGCTTGTTTTGCTGGAATGGAATAAACAGTTATTGGCAGTAACCATTATAAGAAACCCATGCATGCAGGGTTGTGTTTAGGGGTCAGCGCTCAGCACACCCCACATTTCCTCCTCTGGGGGAGAAATGAGCCTCCAGGAGCGAGGTGTGCCATTGCTTTTGGGTTTGCACACTGGGCACTCTGCAATGAGATTCTGCAGACGGCAAGGAAAACTGGGAGAAGGCCTACTGAGCTTGGCTACCAAAGTATGTTGGCCAAAATGATTTGGGGTGGTGCTTTTTTGAAGACCATTTAAATAAAGGTATTCCAAAAAAAAAGTTCCAGCTGAACAGAAGCTCTGCTTTGGTCAAAGCTGGGCCAGAAGCATCATGGGCTCCTCAGGGAGGAGGAATTGTGCTGTAGTTCAGCAAAGCTGCGCCTTTCCAACCTCACTGGGTCTCATGGCCTCACTTCCAAGGCAAGCAAGGTACAGTGTGAACTGCAAATAGAAGCACTGGTATTTTAACTGATTATTTTATAACAACTGAACCTTAAATAAACTCGTAAATGTGGACAGAAGGTATTACAAAACTGTATTTTTAACCCAGTTTATAAGATGTCATTGGAATACCTAACCTGGTCACGTATCACATGCCCAACTATTAAACTTGGAGCCAAAGAAAATACCTTAAAAAAATACATAAAGAATAATACTCACAGAGAGATTATTTTTCCAAGTTATTACACAAAGCACAGAATCAGACCTAGCATGCTGTCTTGACCAAACTGGAAGGCTATATTAAAAGCAATTGGTACCCAATAAAAAAATAGGAAAATGTACCACCAGGTCCTTCTTTCCAAGTCTTTAAATTCCTTTGTGAACGAATCCCTTCCCTCTGGTGCTGGACTCAACAATTTTTACTGCTTTTAGGGTCAGAAATTCACTCACTGTATTACCAACTCAAGGGGGAAAAAAAGAGGAAGCAAAGATTTGTGTCCTCTTTGGACAGTAAAGCCAACAAATCTCTCTCCACTGCTTAGAAAATACAATTAAACGGACTGTGGTGGACTCTCCTGGAAGAAAATTGTCTGGATTGAGATGTGAATTTCCTAAAAGCCAAACGTGTAAAATCAATCCTTCCCAGTCCTTTGGGATACGTCTGTTTGGGAAAAAGTTTGCTCTGATATTCCCTTACGGCACACACGCTTCTGTGTGTGTGTGTAATTCTTAAGCCAATCAATATAAGTCCCCGAAATGAAAAATTGAAGCTATCAGAGCCTGGAACATCTCGTAGATGAGAAGTGTTTGCACAGGTTTCCTGGGCTGGCTGTCAGATCTAATCCTCAGACACCTCAGCCTAACAAACAGCGGCCGAATTAACCAAGGTGGGCTCAGCCTGCGTGCTGGGTACGGACATGGGAGGCAGCACCAAGGAAACCAGCCCAACGCTGCAGAATCAGAGCCTTTTCTATAGATGATTTTATACATGGAGGATGTAAGGACAGAAAAAATGAGCTAATGACTCTGGATTGCACACGGCATCAGGTGGCAGGAGGTGAGTTGGCCCCAGCAGGCATTTGGATGCTGAGAGTGCACTCCTGCACTCCACTTCTCCATCCGACTCGTGAGCGCCCAGCGCAATCAGCGCTGGGTCTGAGCCCCTAGACTTGGCTGTAACAAATAAATAATAAGGATAATGATGATGAATGTCAAGAATCCCGTCCTCAGGCTCTCACCTTCAGAAGATGCAGGCCCAGTAATCTCTCTATTATGAGCTTGGACCTTTCAGATTCACGCCGCACTTAAGGCTGTGCTGCTTCAGCCATATCGCATTTTATGAATCATCAGTTAAATATATGTAAAAATCAATTACATTATATCAGTGTGCCCTGCATCTTAACTGATGCCATCTTTCATCTTCCTAATGATCCAGAAGATCTGAAAATAATTAAAAATCACTCTGGAGGGTCCAACCTTGTCTGCCTTTTTTTCTTCCATAAAAAAAAGAATCTCATCCGCCACTAAAATATGACATTCTGGTCCAGGGGAGCTGTAGTTTAATGAAAGGATTATTGCCAGGGGAAACAGAGTCAGCACCTCGGTGAGACAGTCTGCCTTGATTCATCGACTCACTCCACTGAATTCTGAGGACTGGGAGCTTTAATGGGGACAGGCAGGGCGCATCAGAAAACGTGAACCCATGTGCTTTAATGGGGACTGTGGGAGAGGTTCGAAGGAAATCATATCATGAAGGAGGTGCTATGCAGAAAGAACACGGGGGGACAGATTCGTTGCTGGGGATTGCTTGTTCCCAGGTTGTTCTCTGCCCTCACAGCAAGATGACAAAATCCTAAAGGCCAGATTGGATGGAGCTCTGGGCAGCCTGGTCTGGTATTAATTGGGGAGGTGGTGGCCCTGCCTGTTGCAGGGGGGTTGGAGATTCATTATCCTTGAGATCCCTTCCAACCCAGGCCATTCTGTGATTCTGTGACCAAAGAACCCAGCAGAATGGCTTCCCCAGCCTAATTTTCCTATTGCTTGCGATAATAAATACAGTCATGAAGAAGAAAGGACACATACAAATGGCTGGTATCAAAGAGCTGCTCTTTAATGCCAGCCAATAATGTCATGGTCCTCAGTCTTCTTAAAGTTAAATGATTAGCAATGACCAAGCTCTGCTCTCTCTTGATGCATCACTTAACCTCGTAATCAGAAAATCTATCCCGTTCTTGGTCTTAGATTGATGATGTCACATTAAACTTGTTTTTTTCCACCAGACAGAGCAATCATATTGGAGTGAGCCAGTCCTAAGCATAGCAGCTGCACGCCCAACGCGAGCGTGATTAATTTCGTTGACGCTGCTGGTGAGCTGGAGATGCACCTCGCAGCCTATTTAGGACACATTAAGATGTCACAAATGGATTTTTTTTTCCCAGGAATAATTTCATTCGTCTCTAACGATGCAACTCATTGCAGGTTCAGTTGTTGCTCTTGTTGTTCTAAATTTAAATAAAAGCAATAAAGACGCTCATTGATTTCTTTTCTCAGGGAAGAAGCTTCTTAATGGCAGCTCCAGTTCAGGTATGGCTGCATAGCAGCCCTCCTTCCCAACAGTCAGACATCCCTCAGCCCATGGACGTGGCCGTGCTCTCCCAGTACACCCTGGGCTGAACTCTGTGCAGTGCTCAGTCCTTCAGGTTTTCCACATCCATTATTAGCTGCCGCTGCTTCTCCCACCACTGTTTGGATTTTTCATATTTCAGCTGGTCGGTGCAGCTGCTGCTGTGACCGTTTCCCTTCCTTACTACACACGCAGTGCCTTTTCCTACAACCCGCCTCTCTTTCCTTCTAGTGACTCACACTTTCCTGCCAAAATATGTAAATTGGCTCTGTTCTTTTCTTTTGTCTTTCCAAAGCGATGTTTGAATTGGGAGCTGCTGGAGTCCTCATTACATTTGCTTTCCATTTTGTAGCAGGTTATTAAGGGGCTGTTTGTGGAGCCTATGAAATATCCGTCCCTGGGGGTCTGTAAGTGTTGGCCTGACAAAGATTTGTCAGAAACGTGTGCTGGGATTTGGTGCTGCTTGGAGCAGAGCTCAGCATTCCCTCCAGCCTGGCCCTGAGCCCCTCCGTCACAGAAGCGAGGCCAGATCTTCTGCTCCATCCCCACCAAAGGAGATCGGGCTTTTTGCCTTCTTCTTTTGTGAAAGCTATCTTCAGGGTTACAAAGCCCAACTTCAAACCAGTAGTAACCTTTTGTTTAACAGCCAGCGGTGTAAAAACACATAAAAACATCTATTTGGGTATTGGTGGGGAAAAGGAAGATCGCTGATTTTCTTGGCTTGCTGAGCTCCCGGGGCTTTAAGAGGTATTTGTTTCTGCAGGAGGAGATGTGGCACTAAGGGTGTGGAAGGGCATCCTTTACTTCCAGGAAAAAACCTTCAAATACATTTCAAATTGGATGTCTGACACAGCACGTGGGGTTCTCAGGATGTCACTCCCTCAGCCATCTTTAGAATACAGGAGATTTGTTAAATTAAGTATTCGTTGGCCCATCTACCCAGAAAAAAAAAGTCATCTTTTTGGTGAAGGCTGGTGTTTAACCCTTTGCTGGAGAGAAACTCTCCCAGGAACAGATTTGTTGATAATTCACATGAATATTGCTGCCAGGAAGAGTCACTCTCCAGCATTTGCCAAGAGACTGTTGAAGAGAGGATAAGAAAATTCACATTCCATTCCAAACAACTTTTGGTTGACATCATTGCTTGCCTGACCTGCCCAGCTCTTGCTTTCACCATCCTAAGGGGTAACTCGATGTCGTGCCACAGTCACTCTTAGTTATTCTGCTGTCCCAGGTCCTCTATGCTTAGGAGAAGGAAAGAGTTCCAAGGTAAAATGCCTTGGAGTCAGGACCACAAGATGGATAGAATCAGAATGGATGATGTTTTCCTTCTCTTTCAGATGGGAAGCTGGAGCAGTGCATAGCTTTGTTCCCACAGTTCCCAATTGTGCCCATCCCAAAGATTTCCATTTCCAGCCTGGCCAAGCCTCTAAGCTGTCCTGCAGGTATGCACCAGCTTTAGGAGCTCTGCACCATCAGCACACAGAAAGCTTAATAGAAGTTAACAATTAACAGCCATATTTAGACAGACATAAATCACCCGGGGATTTGACAGTTTATGGGGAGGCATAAATTTCTCGTCGCCTGTTTATTTCCCCAAGTGTTCTCAGTTCAGCTGGTTCACCAACGCCGTGATAATTTATCGAGAGCTCAGCAAATAAATCTAGATTTGAATCTGTCAGAGGTAAGCTGTGAGCACAGAGCAGCTCTGCAGAGTGAGGCTCAGGATGGAACACACCAGCACTGGGCTGGAGCTGCGGGGAGATGCTGCAGGAAGCCACCAGTGCTGTATTTTGAGCGTGATGAGAACTAAGATAAACACAAATACACATCGAATGAAAGCCTCATATGCATGGGATAAGGGGCCCTCGGAGATGAACTGAGTTCAGATCTTGCAACAATGGGAAAAATCAGACAGATGGGAAGAGGCATTTCAGCAGGCAACACGACAGAGATGGGTGCAGGGCTGCAAGCATGGCCAGCAGCCACCACTGCAGAATTTCACTTCTTAAATGCATTCACTAACAGCTCAGGTAGGAACAGCCTCAGTTTATCATAGATTCAGGATCTGAATCGAATCCAAACTCCGCATTTGATCCCCATCATTCTAATGTGCTTCAGTCTCAGGCGAGGCAGTGCACTTTAGGACGGAGGTATTTAATGGATGGCGGCCCAAAAAGGAGCATTACTGCAGTGAACATCTGCCAGTTCTGCACGTGTGGCACTCACAGGGGCAAGGTGAGGGAGCCTTATAGGAATGACCCTGCACGTAGCAGGGGGTTTGAAACTAGATGATCATTATGGTCCTTTTCCACCCAGGCCATTCTATGATCCTATGAAAACGCAGAGTGCAGGAGAAGAACTAAGGCCAAGAAAATGTTGTTATTTGTTCTGCTTCTGCACGGTGTGCTGAGCTGGGAGGTGGTGCCTCATCTCCGTGGCATCACAAACAAATGCCCTGCAGGGGAGCAGAGAGCTGCAGGGAGGTTCGGGGACAAAGGGATGCTTTCCTGGCTGAACGGACCTGGCTCCTGCGTGGCTTTGAGTCGGGAAGAACATCTATATTCAGCAAAAGACCTCCCGTGTTTCCAAATTGCATAACCCCGGCTCACCTCTGGTTTGAACTCCTCTATCTTCCCATCCCAACTGATGCACTGAATTGGTATTAATGCCAGACATGGGGGGAAAGTCCCAGCGGAGTGACCTGAAGTGCATTACAAAGGTGGGAGGATAAGATCCTCTTTGAGGAAGGAGATTAATTAAATATGATAGCTACACCATCGCCTAGCCAAGGAAATTTTACATTCCAGGGGAACACACTGAAAAATACTCTCAAAGGTTTTATCTTTCTATGCAGAAATCCAATTTATTAAAAGCATTCTTCTTCATGAAAATATGTCTGGGCAGGATCCCAATGTGGGATTGGAGCTCAGAAGGACAGCCAGCGCTCTGGATAGAGCCTTCTCTATGAATCTACACGCCTTTGCTTTTCAGTAGGCAGCAGGGATGTCTGTGAACTTGAGAGCAGTTTTGTCTTTTGTCTAATTGGGCCGGAGCTCATGTCTGTGGCTGTGCAGAAAGCAGCACCCGCTGCTTTTTGTGTGTTCTCATATAGCATAGATCATTGGGTACCATAACCAAATTTGTCCTTTTGTGGAAGACTAAAGCAGCAGATTTCTTTTCAGGTGAGCAACGAATGCTGGCAGTTTCAGCTATATACATCCTAACCCACGAGGTAAGAGATGTGGACCTGGGAGAGTGATGACCCGACACGATCCAGTGCTCTAATTTGGATTTAAAATATCCCTGCTTTTCTTGAGCTTATGGAAGGAACTCGGCACCAAAATTCCAGCGAAACTTTCACTCATGCTTTCTAACAAGCAAAAGAATAAGTGAGCTCTGACCCAGACCTGCAGCATCTCCTAGGCGAGCTCAGGAGTTTGGGTTACAATAAAAAAATGAATAGAATCAATACACACCAGACTGGCCGTACCTCATTCTGACTCAGTGCCTCAGACCTGGCTGGTTTTAGGCAGATTAAGTGCACAAGATCGGATCCCTCCTGAGTTTAAGGGTCATCCAGTTGATCCACTGAAGGAAAAGGGATTATGAAATCAGAGCAAGGAGTGCTGCAATTGCAACGCCCTGCAAAGCAATCTGCTCGTTTTCTGCTTCCAAAAGCCTCAACTTACTTTCCCCAGTGCAGAAGGAGCTCCTTCATGCAGTGAGTGCTCCGGTGAATCCAAACACCTTCAGCTGATAGAGACAGCTGAAAGGAGCCATCTGCAGAGATTTTAGGAACACGAGGAGTTTGAAGTGTTCCACATTAGAGCAAGCAAAATGAATTTTCACGTCAGTAGGTAAAGCTTACAGTCCTCAGCTGAGCTGAGCACTGCACTGCACTGATGCTGAAGTACCTGGTTACTGTCACCAGGCAAAGCTAATGGAAACTTTGCCACTTGTAGAGGCTGGGACCTGCCCTGCTGGCACCAAAGGAACGAGAGGGGCTCATTTCTTGGGGGGGGTTTCTTTCTGATGGGGCTTCACTCAGTGGTACCTGCAGGAGCACAAGAAGCACAGACAGAGCACTGCCATCCCCAAGCAGCCGCTGTCTTTTTCACCTTTGGAAAAGTGGAGCAAACACATGGCTTTATAGAAAGTGGCAGGTTCTTAATTATTGTTATAATTTATTTAGTGTTTACTGACAAGAGCTCAAATCTCTTTTGCACAAGGTGCTGAACACACAAACAAACCTTTGTAAGAGACAGCCACTGTCTCTAAGTGCTTTCCTGAAGAACACGGACATTGGTGAGCTCAGCAAATTAACTGCTAGCAGTACTGCACCACGCTGCCTTCCATCCTGGCTTTTCTTCTCAGACTCTCCCGTGAACAAGCCCTGCTTGTTGTCAGCAAGGCTTCACTTTGGCAATGGTTTTCAAACCAGAGGTTCAGTCGTTCAGGGCTATCAACCATTATGTCACTAATTACATCACCCTCGAGATTGGTTGCCTGCAACCAACTCTGGCTTGGACAGTTTCTCCAATAATCTTTCAAATTAATTTTCTTTGAAAACATTCAAATGCAACTCGGAAGGGGAAACATCAGCCACCATGATCACTTGGTGGGCTGACCCACGATGGGCCTCCAAATGTGAAGGTTTAGAGGCTAAATTTGTCTGAAATCATTGCACTACCCTGTGCAACTCTGGCTGCACTCTGTGCCATGTGCTTTTCTCTGAAGACACAGCCAGAAAGCCAGGTGAGTCATAGAATGGCTTGGGTTGGAAGGGACCCCAAGGACCATCAAGTTCCAAACCCCCTGCTACAGGCAGGGCCACCAACTGGTACTGGCCCTGTTTGCCCATGGCTCCATCCAATGTGAGAACACAACTCCAGCAGCCACCTTGGGGTAACTCACTTCTGTGTCCTTCACCAGGTCACTTCCATTCCCCATCTCTCAGTTTTCCAGCCTGGAAAACAGCCCTCCCCCTCTCCTATAAGACACACTGAAATCTCTAAATGCAAAAAAACCAACAAGCAAATACTGCTCCTGCAAAACACGCTGCTCCAAACACAGCCTGTCCTTCACGCTGCTCCTGGCTACTAAGCAAACCTCACCCCAGGGAGCCCGGACCAAAATTAGGCCAAGGTTCTGTTCTCCCATGGACAAAGTGTAATTAATAAATGGCTCAGGGGTAGGGAAGCGGGGCAGGACAGCAGCAGCACTGCGGTGCCTTCCGCCAGGCTGGCACAGGGAGGAGCTCTGGCCGGGCTCACCGGCTGTCACTGCCAGCAGGGCAGTTCTGCACAGCCCCTCCTGCAGCACGGCTTGGAACGAAGACAAAACAGCAACAAAAAGCCCCGCTCAAGCACTTTCCATTGCTTCCCTTAAAAAAAAAATATACACATATTAAAAAAAGAGAGAGAGAGAGAGGAAGGGAGGGAGAAAAAGAAGAAGACGTAAAAATATTCTAATTGCATTTCAGAGCACACACCATTATGCAAAATGGTATTTAAGCTGGATGCAACAGGGGTCACTCCCTTCTGTGAGTATTTGCATGGAAAGGAGCTGCTTCACCTGAAGTCAGAGGCTAACACGGCTTCGCCATGCAAATGTATTGAAACGAAATTTATCCAGAGCTGCTAAATTGTATTCACAGGACATAAAGTCCATCCACTGCAAGAGGCTGCTTTGTTCTCCTGATTGGAAATTGTTTTCGTGTGGCAGAGAAAGAGCTTAAGAGAGTTAAAAAAAAAAAGATCATCCGGTGAGTTAGAAAATTACTCCAACCTCTCGACCATGTCAAACTAAATATAAAACAAACAAACTATGGCAAACGAATGAATAATGTAAAAGTGCGGCTCGTACGGCACGTCAGGAGGCACAGCTGCAGCACACAGCTGTTTGGAGCTCCATGAACCCTCCGTGCCCCACACGTGGGCTGCAGGGCTGGGGCTGTTCTGCTCCCACACTGTGGTATGTCATGCTTTGGGTATGTCTGCACTGCGGCTGCTCCTGTGGTTGTGCTGCTGGTCCAGGAGGAGCTGCCCTGGCCACGCACATGGATCTGTTCCCTCCTGCAGACTTTACACCTCGTTTCGTCCCTTCCTGACAACTTTGGGGCTCGTACTCCTAAGGGCACAGTCCTTCTCCAGTGAGTCCCAAAAAGGGGATTACTGGGACTGCCTCCCCTGCCAGGAGCAGTGATGTCCTCATGTCGTGCTCTGTGCCACCTCTGCACAGTGCCATTCTGCTTCCAGTGGGGCAAGCAAGCGGTAATGACACCGAGCTGCATCCCCTGAGCAAAAGCATGTGGAGATGAATGTGAGCACTGCCTTCTCCTCCACCTTTCAGGTCTCCCAGGTTGACTGAAGGCCCACTATCCATTACACGCTCGGTCACCCTGAGTGCCCCCACGTTCTGCTGAGTGCCACTGTGCTCCTGCTGAGGGTGCCAAGAGACCAGAGCTCTGCTCCTGAACATCACAAGGGAAATGTTCTGCACCAACGAGACCTGGTGTGAGCTGCAGAGCCCAGCTCTCAGCTGCATGGCTTTCACCACTGCATCGCCAGGTTCCCTGAGCCACGAAGTGCTCTATGGCCTGTCAACTGCCAGCCCTCAGCAGCCATCCCATAATACGAGACGTGCTGAGGATGAGGCTAAATACAGCTAAAAGCAGCTAGAAATAGATCATCAGTGAAAACTACACACAGAAGAGATGGAGTAAAATTGCAGAGTAAACCTTAACTTCTGTTCCCTTACCATAAGGAACCGCCGAAGCTGGGCAGAATGAGGATCTCGTTTAAAGGAAGAAAAGTGCGATTCTATTTGCTCAGCATCATTACAGCCGACACGGAGATGAAGGAGCAGCACTGGGAGCTGGGATGGGACACAGCCACAGCAGCTGTGTTTGGGACAGAGGGCTGTGGGGGGGCAGCTCTCAGGAATGGGGCTGAGCCCGAGGCAGACTGCATGGTGACGGGATGACGTGTGTGCAGCCTGCTTATCAGGACAGCCCTGAGAGAAGAAACACAATCTCTGCTGCATGCCTGCGTGTAGCATTAATAAACTGTCACCGAAGATGACAATGTTCCTGATTAGAGAAATGGAATGAAGCGAGGTCCTGGCTGGAGGCATTCAGCTCTGTTAACCCAGTCCTCCCACGGCTTGCTGAGCATTTAGCAAACATTACACCCACGTCCCCAGGACAGCAGTGCTGGGGTTGATGTGGGTGCAGGGGAACTCGCTGAGGTCCACACTGGGTGGGTGCTGGGAATTGAATACAAACACACATCACCACCGAGCAGAGCAGCGTGGAAATGGATGCCTGTGCTCCTCATTGAGAGCAATGGAAACAGGAGGAACCAAGTGACCCAATGGACACAGGGGTAAAGCATTGCAACAAACTGAACTCCGTCCCTGTATTTATGTTCTGGAGGGGAAGAGAGCTGTCTGAAAGGCTTTTAACTTCTCACGTAACACAGCTACCCATTTCTGACCGGCCAATATAAATAATTCCAGGTCTAAATTTCCCCAAAGAAAAACTCCCCAATTTTATTTTAAGCATCTCATTTTGCAAATAGATTGTTTACTTCAATAAAAGCTGCCGAGGAAGTACAGAGCAAAGATTAGAATGGACATTTAAATTAAGCTATAACTATTCGGCTTCCGATCCGTCCATAATAATCAGACGAGGATCCGCAGCTCCAGGAGCTGCAGCACACACAGTGCTGAGATTATGAGCCCTCCTGCTTCAGGTTATGAAATGATGGAGGTCAGGAAGCAATTTTCATGCATACATTGCTGACAGGTCGGAGACACCGCAGGAATTTTTGCATATGTTTCGAACCGTCAGTTATAAGTCACTGTCAGGAAGATCCCAGGCGAGGTGGATATTACATTTTATATCAATGAATTTCAAAAGAAGAGCCTGCTTTCCCCAGCTCCCACTGTGACAAAAGTCCTATGGTGGCAGTGCAGGAGGGATAGGAAAGCAGGTTGCCCAGCACGGTGGTGGGTAGGAGCCCAAGAGCAAAGAGCCCACGGGGTCTGCATCACCCAGCAATGCTTCTGCAGGGCAGTGCATGACAGCCCATAGGGATGAACCTCAGCTCCACACAACGTGAGTCACTCCCAGCAGCATCCTCTACATGACACACAGCTCACAGAGGAGAACAAGGAGCAGATCATTACCGAGACCCAGCGCGCTCTCCGAGCACTAAGAGGCACTTCTGATTTATTCCTGTAAAAATCAATTGCATCCTATTGATTACTGAGATTAAGGAGAGGAAAGGAAGTTCGGTTAAACTTGGGAACAGTTGTGTCTTCGGGTGTGAAGTGAAACCACCAAGAGCTCCCAGTTAATGGCAGAGCCCTGAGTTTCCATGCAAGCAACACCAACAAAGCTCACTTTATTTCTGCACCCTGTAAATGCGTGTCAAATCAGTCACAAAATCAAACCCGAGGTCATACAAGATATCAACATGGCAGAAATTCACCCAGCTGCACAAGGAGAAAGAGAGAGAGAAAAGAGATTTTGGCAGTTTGGGTTTGCATTTATAGTACTGAAGCGCTGAGAAGCCTGAATCATAATTGGAGCCAGATGTTCGTGATGCACACGGGGAAAGAACACATCAACTCATGTCCTAACAACAGCCAGACTGCCACAAGCTGGGATGGCATCAGCACCGGGCATGGGGTTGGAGGTTTGCTGGGAATGGGGATGGACCCACAGCCACAATGTGGGGACATGGGGCAGCCATGGGGCAGCTGTGGGGCTGCCTTCTGCTGTGCTGTGCGTTCGGCTGGCTCCCAGGCTGCTGTTTGCTTGTTAGTTGTTAATGCGGAAAGTTTCGTTCCATACAAAAGACGTCTCAATGATCGTTCCCCGCTATCTAAATTAAATCTTGCTGCTGTAAAATTCCTGGTTTCTCACACAATTTCTGCTCCTGAAAACCGCTTCTAATGGAGCAGAGTCCTGCAAACGGCGTGAGCTGCAAGGTCACAGCATTCAGCGAGCAAAAACGGCAAGAAAATGGGAAATTAAGTATTAATTTCAGGGCAAAGTTCCATTTATTTGAGATTACTCCACGCCGTATGTATGCAATCCCATGTTGCAGTAATTAAAGGCAGAGTGATTTACACAGCTGTGGGACGTGGAGATGCTGCTGGGCCGGGTACAGCTGGCTGCAGGACACCAAAGCAAATGGGAACCGCCTGTCCCTGCAGCTGCAGCTGAGGTCAGGCAGTGGCTTGGGACATGCAAACTCCGTAACAAACACATGCTAATAGAACACCTCTCTCTTTTCACATTTTTCATGGAATCAGAGGTTGGAAAATCATTAAGGTTTGGAAAAGATCATCTAGTCCAACCATCCACCTACCACAAACACTGCCCACTAAACCATGTCCTTAATACCACACCAGCCCTTTCCTTAAGCAGCTCCTGGGATGCTGACCCCTCCGCCTCCCTGTGCCCACGCCTGACCATCCTTTAAGAAACTCCCCCTCCATCCACAAACACAACCTCAGGATGAAGTGCTCTGGGCAGCAACCAGAGCTGCCATGCACACCCCAATGCACAGCCCTCCCTCCGTGCCTCCATCACACAGCAGGGGTTACCCAGCACTCAGTGTATACAAGGTTGGTTAAAATCAGAATAAATAGCGAATCGTGTTTTCTGTTTGCATAACGTATTGGATGCTTTTCACGCGGCCTTTTGCACGTGAAGGGCTTCTCAGTGCACGATGCCACAGCACTGCAGACACTGGCCATGCAAGCAGGTGGGGGTGGTGCTGATATCACTGCCCAGTGAACCAAACACGGGCTGCTCAGCAGTGGGTAAATTATCCAATCGGGAAAAAAAAAAAATGAACCATTCGTTTAGAACCAAAGTGAGAATCCATCACTTATTTAATCAAATGTGCCATCTACTGAACCAGGTACATCAACTAATGAACCCGGCAGATCCCCTAATGGGAGAGATGAATCACCTGGCTGTGCCGGGGAGCCTGTTGGCTTTTCAGTTTATGTAGGAACGCATTTCATCTCAAACAATGCTTCTTTTCAATGTTTTGCATAACCTGCCAGCACCACTCTACTTCCTGAACATCTCTTTCAAGGGACACTGATGTAACCAGGCATCAGATGTCTCACGTACAGGTTTGGGTTCAAAAAAACCCACTTTCTACACGTGTCTGACCTGATAGCAACAGGCCTACACAAGGGTGGATGATGGAGTGAGATATTTCTCAACCTTCCCTTCACCCAGCCGCTTCAACACCTCAGCTTTCGAGTTGATTAACATCACCTGCTGCAGTTAATTAAAGTATATAGGATGTAATAAGACTAATATGTTTGAGTTCTATCCATCACAGAATCCGGCGAGTCAATATTTGAAATGAATATATCACGGAGGTTGAAAATCCCAAACAGAGATCTGAGATGACAGGAGGAGAGAGGGACTGCATCATGCAGGGTGCAGGAAGAAGGATGCTCCAATGACAACGTGAGTGCATGGCTGCACCCATCCTGTTCCAACACACATGGGCCATTCTGGACCCCTCTGAAGCCTCACAGCGTGGATCAGAACCAAACTCACCCCAAAGGATGCCCAGCCCTATGCAACAAAGGAGCTCTAGTGAGCTTGGAGCTGCAAAGACAGCCCTGTCCATATGAATGCAGAAAGTCCACTGAAATAATACGTCTGTTGTTTCCATAGCGATTTTATAAGGGGTTAAGGGGGAATTAGAGACACTTTCACTCCTCTCTCAACATTTATCTTTTTATTGTGGTACAAATGAGGGAGAGCTATTAAGAAATAGAAAGGTTTCAAGATGTGTATGCGCACAGGGGAACTATGGTTTAAAAAGAAAAAAAAAAAGTGTTAATAATAAAGCAATTTTAAAATTTAATCTGAGAGTTTATTTTCTCCTTTGCTGCCTTTTCTCCCCCGGGGATAGAATTTTTTATTTTTTGTTCTCGCCATGCAGAGGATTTCATACAGAACCTTCTATTTTTCTGGAGCCAGAGCAAGGAAAGGTGTTCAGCAACACAGAGGTCGAAGCAACGATGGCTGCTGACCTCTGTTCTGTTCTGTGCCAATGGCTTAGGAGAGAACAGAAACCAAGGAGGGACCTCCAGCACTGCTGTAAGGTTCGGATTGATTTGGATCAAAATAATTTGCACATTCTGTACAGCTTCCAACACTTCTCGAGCTCATGGAGAGAAATGGAAATGAAAACCCCAAGTAATGTGAGCAAGGGTCTCTGTGCACTCAGGGGGCTGCAGAGCCCATGTCCAGTGCCATCCCACCATTGCTGAGCACTGGGATGGTTCTCCAGTTCTTGAGTTAAGATGCACAATGCTGATCATCCCTCAGCTCACAGTAAAAAACAGCCCATGAGATGTTTAATTAATTCCATTAACGAAGCTAACGCAATTTCTCACTCCAGGGGACAGAAAACTCTACAGAGCCCTTTTCAACTCCGTCTCCTTCAACATTAAGACTACAAGATGCCTCTGCTCTGCATCACAGAATCACAGAATGGCCAGGGTTGGAAGGGACCTCAAGGATCACGAAGCTCCAACCCCCTGCCACATGCAGGGCCACCAACCTCCCCATTTCATACCAGCCCAGGCTGCCCAGGGCCCCATCCAACCTGGCCTTGAACACCTCCAGGGATGGACGGGGCATCCACAGCCTCTCTGGGCAGCTGTTCCAGCACCTCACTGAGCCCAGCTTGTGAGTGGCTGCAGTTCCCTTTAGCACTGAGTTCTCTGCTCTCAGGAAACGTGGACTGCTGTCAGCCTGAGGCACAGAGCTGCTGGTGAGTGACCTTATTTTATGGCTGTAGGGCAGCTGCTCCAGAGCCTTGTCCACAAATCATATCCTGAGAAAAACTGCTAGCAGCTCTGTGCCGTAACTCAAAATGACTAGATCCTGTGCTATAGGTGCATTTCTCTTCAAAACTTGCAAGTGATGGATTCATTAATTAAGTTAAATAAAGTCCCCACTGACTTTTGGGACCCCACTGACTTTTGGGACCCCACTGACTTTTGGGATAGTTGGGAGCGCCCCACGACTTTGGAAGTAAGGCTTGATGTGAAAGAAAATGAAAAATCAGTATTACTTTGTGTTCTTTCCTTTTCTACGTGACACGCTGACACATTTTTGGGTGATGCTGGCATAGAGAATGGGATGACACCATGGAGCAGGCACTGCAGCAGCCCTCATCCAGCTGCATGGAGCTGGGGGCAACATCTGGAAGGGGTGAGTTATGAAACGTGAAACAGGCTTCATCTGGAACCAACATTATTGTGATGGGGTGTCAGGGGTTACAAGAAAACAGAACAGACCTTGGCTTGAGATGACCAGATCCAATTAGCAAACCTCCATGGGGCTGAGGGCAGCCTGCATCGACCCTCCCAAGGACAAGGGATCTCTGGGCCATTTTGTATGGCAAAGTATAATGCAGGAATGCCAGGATATGGCATGCAGTCATTCAGCAAAATAACACGGTATAGCACTCCCTAAAACTGTGTTATAAAGCCAAGCTGTTTGAGAGACCCTGAAAGTGTGTCTCTCAATAGCAGGTAAAACATGAGTGTGTTTCAAGAGTGTAAAATGACTCTCATTAACTCCCAAAATGGGGAAGAGTGTCTGGAGTTTCAATAATGTGCCCAGAGGAGCAGTAACAAGTGAGATTTAAGAAAACTTGAATCAATTCTGACTTTCATTTCAACTTGCATATGATCAGGGAGGAAGGAATGCTTTGTGGTTAAGGTATGAAAAGGTAGTAAAAAAAAAAAAAACCTGTAAAATGCCCCTAAAAATCCCATTTTAAAAGCGATGCTGTCTCAGGGAGGATAGAATCCATTTGGCTCCCATTGAGATGTGGGCTTTGGAAGGACCTGCTATTTTTTTGAATCATGGCATAAAGGGAAAGGTTGGGGATGCAGGGTGGTACCCACGAGGCCGGGGGAGGCAGTGCAAAGCAGGTATGCCTGAAAGGATTTACTTAAAGCCTTTAACACAAGCCAGGGCAGGATTGCTTTCTCTTAAATATCTGCTTTAGCTCGAGTTGTGAGATGCAAGCTTGATTCAAAAACAACCAGATGAAACCTTATAGCTTGCACTAGACTGGAGAGGGCTAATTGATTGTAATGATCCCTTAAGAGGTGGGAACCCAAGAGTGGCTAACTATCAATCTGTTTCCTAATGGAAAGGTGTGAGTGCCATTAAAACGCCCTTCGTGCTCGCTGGTTTTCTCTGTCTGAGTGGTTACACTGCACTAATCACTGCAGTAAATAAAAACCCTGGGTGATCATTTCCAGAACCGTGTAAAGGTGGGGAGGGGAAACCCACACCAGACTTCCTATGCTTGGTCTCGTTGCAGTTTTTACGGAACGAGCTGCTCTTTCTAAAAGTTAAAGAACGACCATATCCCTCCAGCTGTTGGGTTAAGCAGAATGTTATTCAAATTATGTAGGGGAAAAAATGTCGTCACGTAATGAGAATCAAATGTTGGCTTCGGGCGCCTTCATATTTGAGGGCTTTAAAAAGCAACAGTGGCAACAAAACAGTTCAATCTTCTCTCCGCCTGCATAAAATGGACGTTTAAATAAACATTAACTAAGCGGGGAGCGCTGATGCTGCGGCAGCGGTTCGTTTCTGATAGACAAAATTGTTAAAGCCCTATTCTTCATAATAGACGGTGTTGTAAAGAACCATCAGGTATGTGGAACCTGTAAGCAGCGCTCAATTTGGGCTGAGTGCATTGTCTGCCTTGTGCATGGAATGGCAAAGGAAAGGCACGGGAGAGGCCAATGGGACTGGAAGGAATTGAATTCCTCAAGACAAAGGAGCAATCAAGGCCTGTAAGCAGCCACACGGGGAAGGAAAGAAATTATTAAGACCATTAATTTGATTTGCAGCAGCTACTTGAAGTCTGACCACAGGCAGGGAAGCCACTGAACCAGCTCTGTGTGGAGCAGAATAAGAGAACCCGTTCGCAAGCATCTCACTGAAATACCACGGAAGGGCTCCCCATGGGGCTCGGAGTGCCCCAGGGAACTGGTGTGAGGGCAGCAAGGCTGGAGCACAGCTCACGAACCCCACCACCAACCTCCACCATCACACGCACCGCTATCTCCAAAATCAAGTTCTGAATTTGCAATAGGGAAGGAACAAAAGCATCCTTTGATGTGCTCAAGCACACGATGCTCAGCGGAAAATGCAAATGCTCTCTCATGCTGGAGAACACTTATCAATATTAAGGCATACATGGAGGAGAAGAAAGAAGGAAGAACAAAATACAACACTTAACAAGAGGGTAATTTAGCCTGTTGGCAAGCGCTTTAAGTCTGGTTCATGAAAAATTACTTGCACGATTGTTTTTGTGGGCTTGATGGGCTTTTATGCATAAATCACGGTATTGATTCAACGTGGGTATCAGACTTACTCAGGTGTACAACTGCATGTGGGCACGGTTAAAGCAAGAAAGGAATTAAGTGTGGAAATTGGAAAAAAAAAAACAAAACCACCAACCATCCAACCATCCCCCCTGTTGCTCCTACAAGCCCAGCTACAATTGTCAAACAGCCGGAACGCGTGCAAATTGTTAATTAAAACATGGTGGTGACCACCTTCTGCAGCAGTCTCAGGAGGACATCCAGGCAGGAGAGAGCTGCCAAGCTGAATTTTCTTTTTTTTTTTTTTCCCCTCCAACCATTTCAATTGCTCTTTCTTTTCCAACGGGGAAAAGGAATAAAAATGTGGAGCGCTGGAACCCTAAAGGGAGCCAGCTGGAGGGGAAATACAATCAGCTGTGTGCTACGTGGGTTCCTCCTCCTCCTCTTCCAACCCAGATGTGGCTGGAGGAGCTGCAGGTCACTGCCCAGAGGCTGCTGCAGAGCAGCACGGTGGGACAGGTCAGGTTTTATGCGTGGAGGTTTAAATCCACCACTGACCTTTTGTTCCAAGTCTGTCTCTTGCACCAAAATCTTAATAAATATTAATCAAATGTTCAGGCTTATCCTTACGTAATTTGATCAGTTTGCTTCTTTCCAGTCTTAAAAAAAAAGAAAAAAAAAAAAATGGGGTAGAGTAAGGGAATTATTTGTGTTATTATCGTTATAAAAAATAACCATCTGTGCCAACATCTTAAATCAAATTAATTCTCTTCTTCTTCATCCAAGGTTACAAAGAGATTAAATCTTGTTCAACAGCCAGCCATATTCACCCCACTTCTCCAGAGGCTGAGAATTCAGACTGCAGCCACTCTGCCAAGCCATCTCGATGGGGCAGGTAGGGACACGAGGCCAAAATGCCATGTGATGCTGTGCCAACACCAAACTGCCATCCTCCCCGCAATAAAACTCTGCTTTATGTAGGACCTTTGATGAAGGGCTTCCCGAGCCATCCAGAGCTATTAATTAATTGCCATCCCCGTGGAGCAGGTGGGCATTACTGTCCTTATTTGACACAGGGGTCAGCCCAGGTTGGGGTGCTCGCCCAAGCAATGCACCAAAGCTGTCATTTTTGGGGTGTACAACACGTGGTGCAGCCCCATCCTGTGCTCCACAGCAGCATCTGACCAAAGCCTCAACCTGTGCTGAACTTCAGGCTAAATCACTGCCCCATCCCATCCTGACTCTGAGTATTTAGATCTGCTGTCCCCACACCACGAGCCTTGTGTCTCACAGTAGGCATACAGTAACACCTCCGTGCAATTAAAACGTGCGCATGCTTTAAGGAAGGTATTTGCTTTGCCTTGCTGATTCAAGGATGCCCCATAGAAACATATGCTCCACTCTGCAAATTGCAAATTAAAAAGTTGGGAAATGCCACAGGTCCTCACTTCCTTCCCCAGGAACTCAGCATGTGGTTCAGTGACCACTGCTTTGGTCAGCCCAACATTAAGACACTCAAGATTGACAGAACTTTCCTTATTTCCCCTTGGAGACCCTTTTCACAAGCTTTCGGGCTTTCATATGAGAATTTTCCCTTTTATATTCAACATCTTTCTCTCGTTCCTGTTGCGTTATCTAATCACACGTGCTCGTATCTCCTGGCAGAGGTCCCATCCCTCCTGATCCCTGCACTGGGAGCACAGACCAGGACGTCCCCCGATGGCACCTGGGGATCAGCCCTAATGGGAGCTAATCAAATGGTGACAGCCCCTCTGAAGAGAGAAGTAATTACATAGTATAGATCGTATGTATCTCTTAGGAGATGAGGGCTTGGATTTGATTATCTAAATTCTCCTTAATGCTTCATGATGAAGTTAAGGATGAATATTGCCTTGAAAGCAATTCAGACAGAACTTCCCCTTGGAAAGAAAGGTCTTGAAGCATGAAACGCACAACCGCAGTCTGCCAGAAGAAATTGTCAGGCTGCAATTTCTGTTGAGTCGTCCAAGCTGTAACCAGAGAAACTGAAAAATTCTAGTAAAAATCTGGCCAAGCGCACACATACTTCCAAAATTAGGAAGTTCTGAATCCACCAGGGAAACTAAGATGTACGCTGAGCTTTTTCTGGCCCCCAGGAGGACAGAAGCCCCTTCTGCAGACCCTTCCCACTGGCCTTTCCTGCACCATCCTTTGAAGCAGACTGCTGCCAGAAGCACTACAGCCTTACACACAGCCCTGCACCCCTTGCTCTTGTTATAAAGGGATTTTCCATACGTTTATTTGATCCTGGTTTCAGCCCCCTGCAGAACGGGATCACGGAGCCAGGGTCGTGCTGCTGAGCAAGGAAGGGCTCTCTCAGCCCTGAGGTCACTGCTAATGACACACAGAGCTGCGCTGCCCTCCTCCTCACCTCCCCGCACACCCTGGGCAGGCAGCAGGAAAGAAAGAGGCTGATTTGGATCCTGTTTAAATATTGATCACAGCATTTTTTTATTTTTATTTTTTTTTTTGCTAAAACCAAAGCCTATCGATTCGCCTGCGAGTCGGCAGCCTCAATGCTTTGCTGCGTGAGATGGGAGAAGGCTCCTTGAGTTACGATGTTAATAAGAGCAGCACAGGAGGAATCCCTGATGTTCAAACCACAACCTCAGAGAGAAGATATTTCACTGGCAGAGGCCCCTCGGCGCTCTGTGCTTTCCAGCGTTTCACCATCGGCTGTGCTGATGAGCCTTTAATACAAAGGCTATGGGAACTAGTTAGCAGCAGCTCCTGCAGCTCTCCCAGGAGCCGTGATTTCGGGCTCAGGGCAGACAGCCATCTGAACATGACCCACAGGCCATGAGTCTTGCATGAGGTCCCCACTTTCGCATGCAGCTTAGGCACGTAATGAGCTCAGAGTGCGGATTTTCTCTCGGGCACCATCAGGAGATGCTCAGTGCTCCGAAGCCAGGTGAGTGCTGAAGGGTTCTGCCGGCTCAGGGCAGGCACGGGGCTGTGCTGGGGGGCCCAAATCACACAGGGAGGATATGGGGGCACTGCAGAAATAACAGGAGGAAGAAGATAAAAGCACACCCCATAGGGTTCATCGATATACACACAGACAGCGCTTTGTGCTGGCAGAAAAGAAGGAAAAAAAATCACTTATCCCAACTCTGCCCAACCTAACCTGAGAACGCTGCAAGGTTTTTCTGATAACCAAAGCAAACCAGACAGCAGTACGACAGCAGTGGGCACCTCCCCTTCAGATGGAGAGCGTTATCTCGCTGTCAGTGCCAGACACATCACGCTTGAGTGAAGCAGCAGCCACCCCTCCAGACGCCCCACTCTTGGACTTGGCAACTCGAGCAGTTCTCTGCCAGGGGGAGAATAAATCCTTCCCGTCCCATGCAGCGCTCAGGCGACCATGAAGCATGAGACTTGTTTAATCTGATTATTTAAGGGACAAATCTCTCCCGCACATCTGCGGCTGCAGAAGGTTCTCAAGGGAAAAGCCAAATTAAATTATGCCCTCAGCAGTGCTGGATGTGGGAGCGCAATCCTGCAGCCACAGCACAGGAGGGGAAGTCTGAGGTTTCAGCTAGATCTGCCATCGATTCACTGCTCTTACAGCAAAGCACTGCAATTCTCCACCTCTTGGTTCACAGGGGTACAGTCACCCACCTCTCTGGGTACCCAGCAAAGAAGGTACTTTAACACCCCCTCATAAAGCTGCTGCTTTATAAGGGTAAAAACAGGTTTCTCTATGTGTTGTTTCATTCCTAAGAGTCCAGAAAAGTTGACAAGCCCAAAAGGTCCAGATCATTGCTGAAGGAAGGAAGGAAATGATGCAGTTTGCTAGGTTGCATGCCTGTATGAAATATATGCAGCCACGCTTGTGATTATCCTCCAATATGTTTCTAACATATCGTGAAACTGCAGCTAGTGTCAGAATAGGCTCATTTTTAACATATCTGAAACAAATTCCTCCCTTCATTAAAGTAGAATAATTGTCACAGCATAATGTAACTTAATGGCAAATTGGAACACACAAGGCTGTCTCCCGTGCCATGGTAATTACATTTTAGATCTATGCTCTGTGTTCAGTCTGTTTTTCAACATATGCAAAGTGATTTCAGGGGATATTTAGAATGTGTTTGGGTTTTCTTTTCTTTTTTTTTTTTTCCATGAGAGCAGTGGGGAATGCATACAGTGGGGACAAGGAGCAGCCTGGGATGGGAGCATCTCAGCTGCAAAGCTCAGGCATGAGCAGCCTGAATGCATTGGATTCAATGACACTCGAGGGAGTACCTGCAGAACGGTGGATTTACCTTTCTGCATGTGATGCTGTGCAAAAAGCCTCATTTAAGAGCACAGAACGGGGGAAGCAGCCTGGGAAGTCGGCTTGGAAATAAAATTTTCCATAATTAGGCCACAAAGCGCTGTGCACCTGAAAAGAGAGTATAAAACCTTCCTCAAGGGTCCACCAAACCTGGAAAAGCAAATCACTACGGCTAAAGAAAATGAGATTAAGCCAAAGCTGCAAGATGCAGCGTGTCTACGCCCTCACACCATGTGCTTTCTTCACGTTCCTGTTCTTGAAACAGGTGGAAAAAGATTCCTGGAGAGCACACACAGTTGAGCAGACAGCAAAAGGTTATGCTGGATGTGAATCCTGATTCTGAAGTTCTCCTCATTTGACATGCCTTCCTGTGTCTGCAATCCCAACCTGACCTTTTCACTTAAAATAATGCTTCCCATAAAGGAAATCATGGCTGCCCTACCTAGCGAGAAACCCTGAAAGTTCACTTTCTGCTGTCTCATGGTCTTGCTACAGAATCCAATGCACAGGAAAGGGAGAAGGAAGGGACCTCTGCAGCAACAAGCCTGCATTGACACCAACCAAACACCCAATATCTCCACAAATAAGGAGGAAAACAATAAGGAATAGTCCAACCAATAAGGAATTCCTCCAAATAAGGAAGAAGCCAACTGCAACACATCCTCAGTTGTTGCCCTCTGTTGAGTTTAAAGCACAGCCTCCAGTCCTCCTCCTCCTCCTGGAGCACAAAGAGGACACAAAGACCAGCACGTGGTGCCTGCAGAGATCAGCATTCATGCCGTGTCAAAACTGCAAATTGTTTGTTTGCTTGGAGGAAATTTACAATATGGTCTGGGCTGTAGAGGCAACGTTGTATCACACATCGCCCTTGTGGACTGTGCCTTAGTGCATCATACTCATTACACCAAAAATGCAGCAAGGCACCTGCTGGGTTTACCAAAGCCAGAGGTGACGTGAGACAAAGAAAAGCATCCATACACCCAGAGAATGAAATGGAAAGTGCACTCAGTGGACTTGCTTGGTATTGCTTTTGGTCCTGCCTTCGGTGCCAGCTGATCCCAATGCAAGGATTCAGCCACAGCCCCATCCCCAGAGGCTGCATAACGCAGGAGAGTCCCAGCATGGTCCAAGCAGCAGACCCAGGGGCTGGGATTTGTCCGGGTCAGCACATCTGCACCCACTGGATTAAACCCAATGGAGATGTCCCAGCCATTCTAGAGAGAGCTGTGAGCTCCAAATCCTCTGCATAAAAAAATGCATCACGTTGCTCCTCCATACCCTGCAAAGCCACCGCAATATTTTCAAACATGGATTATCTCCAGCTTCTGCTTCTCCTGATGGTTCCACCCCATTTGTCTTGCAGCTCTAATTTCCTTCAACGTGTGTTTTCTTTACAGGCTACTAAGTACAGAAAACTTCCAGCAATCAACTGAAGTTTATGCATCGACATCTCACTTTGTCAGCTGGGAATTCATTTCCAAGGAGGCAATGAACTTTAATGAAGGTGGAAGCTGAGCCGTGCCGTTGTGCTCAGGCACACTCAGAACCCCAAACAGGCTGCTCTATGGAAGGGCAATTCAGAAGCAGAAGCCCAGCTCCACCAAGCATTCTCATTTACTTTTTTTTAGGGCTCCCCTCCTCTTTTACTCACTTTCTGTGGGCCTGAATCTGAATTTTCTGACTTCCAGCTGTTTGTTGGCTCCTTGCAGTGACCACTGTGGTGCCAGGAGGCAGTGGAGCAGGATCTGGAGGGAGGAGCAGAGCTCTGCATCCCTTCTCCCAGCACATCCTCTCTCCCACGTTGCATTTCACTGCGCTCTTGGCCAACTTCTCCCTTTCAAAAGCAGCATCAGACCAACCCTGCTGTGCCACCTAATTAGAAATCTCCACCAAACACTTTGTGTGTGTGCCCATGCACGCATGCACATATTTTTTTTTCTTCTTTTTTGAGATGTGAGTGACATTGCAAATGCAACTTTCATCTCGGAGGCTCGGAGTGTTGCCATAGAAATTGCAGCAGGGAGCCACCAGGTCGTTAGCTCATGCCCTAAGGACTGCAGTGCTCAGCAGGGGATGCTCCCCGCTCCCCGCTCCCATCCCTGCTGTGCCCCAGGACCGCTTCCAAACCCAGACAAGGAGGAAATCACTGTGGTCCCTGGGATGATTCATAAGCAGAAGTGCGTGTCCATATTCACAGACAAATGACAATAGCTGTTGGAAGAAGCAGCCACGCACTGGCTCACAAAAAGCAAAGCTAAATATCCAAATGAGCATTTAGAATAACATTGATAATAACAGCCACTCACTGCTATTGGACATCATAATGCCACATGTGTTAGCCATTGGCAGGGCAGATTAGTGGGGTCACTCCACCTCCCAAATTCCTGCATCCCCGTCCTCACAGCCATCCCCATGAGCCACATCTCCAGCATCCTGGGTCCTTTATACCAACTGAGAGCAGTTTCTTTAAGTAAACGCTGCTAAAAACACAAAAAAAAACCATAAACCCACTACTCAGAGACCCACAGTAAGAGTCAGCACTGTTCCTACACTGGACCCCTCTGGATCCAGTTCAGGTTCAACAGCAAACAGCGTCTTCTGAAGTGGTTCAGCATCCTCCTCTCCTCTGACAGATTCTCCTTCCAAACAACTTTGCTTCTCAGTGCATTTGTTTATTGGGAAAGGTCGGGGCACTGCACCCCACATTCCCTCATCCCCATAGCAACTGCACCTCCAGCACCTTCCTGCCAGGCTTCGACACTCCCAAATCCAACTGAGACCTCACAGGACTTTAATTAATGAGATAACAAAAGGGAAAACACCCAAAGAGTGAACCCCTGAGTTGAAGACTTTATCTGCTCTTCGCAGCTGTATCTTTTTTTTTTCCCTTTTTTTTTTTTTTGAGCTGCATTCCAGGCCCGTCAATACGGTTTCCCATTAAATTAAATAGCTTATTGACTGGTGTGAGACGGAGCCACGAGGCCGATAGGATCCGAGCACGGCACTTTCGCAGCGCAAACAATCACAGGTCACTGCACAGTAAATCAGTTGGTAATGGAGTTTGAACTCCGAGAATCAGTTCTGTGTACCCTTTTTATTTGTTTTTAATTTGTATCAATGGTAATTCTGTCGGTCTCAATTTGTGTGACGGCAGCAGGTTGTGGAGCAGCAGAAACCCCATTTTTCTTCTTGTTAACCATTGCGCTCGCAGCACCGCAGCATTTCCAAGCCCACACGTGTTAAGATCTCCAGGTACGGGCAGAACCCTGTGCTGCTTTCCTTCCCATCCCACCCATTCCTCTTCCACCTGCACTGAGAGCTGAGCACTCACTGACGGCACTGGGAATTTACCTTATCCATTTCCAAACCCATTTATGCTGTGAGCATCTGGGATACTTGGTGGCAGAGAGCACCACGATGTCATTACTGGTTATATTAAAATACAACTTCCTCCTCTTGCTTAACACTTGTTGACAGATAATTCGGGCAGGTGTCTGCTAATATTTGCTTTTTAAGAATCAATGGATATCACACCCAATGCATTTTCCTTTAATCCTTACCAATCCCTCTGCCCCAAGGTACGGGTCTGATGTAGCACTGCTCTCCAAAGCACCTCCTCAGCACATCTGACACTCTGTGGCTGCCCTTTGGACCTCTTCCAGTGCTGAGCGTTTCTTTTGCTGCTGGAAGACACGACTGGCACCAGTGCTGTCGCTGTGAGCACACCAAGGATTTATGAAGGTGCAGAAGGTTCCCTTTTGTTTGTTTCGTCTCTTATTTCCTCCTCAATAATTCATGTACAGCTCTGCTCACCTCTTGGCCCTTGACGAGGCTCCAGCTTATGACTGCAGAGCGCTGCCCAAATACTTGACCAGCAATTTTTGGAGCAATCACATGCAGAGCAGCCTCCATCCTGCTCGCTGCTACGAACAACGAGGGCTGTGCTTCCCATGGGCATTACTTTGCATTTCAGACCGGAGGCATCGCTTTGTTTGGGCGCCCAGCTGCTGCCTTCACCGCTGGGATGTGCAGAATGTGGCTGTCTGCAAAGTCACACTCACAAGTGTTCCTCCTTCACGATATTTTGGGAATCTACCCAGACGTGTTAGGAAAGCTGTCACTTGCATCTACTACTTCTTGCAACCGGAGTGTGATTTCTTCAGAGCTATTCATCAAAGGCTCCAATGGAACCAGGCAAGCAGTGCTGCTGCCCCCATTGACCCCAAAGCTCAGTGCCTGGGCAGCCATATCCTACAAGGATGGGCTGAGCGCTGGATCCAGAAGCACTTCCCACTCTCAGCTTCTCCTTTGCCACCCACCACCAGCAGTGTCCATGGGTCCAAGCAGCCACACACCTCCCCTACCTTGCTAGACACTGTTGGACAACAGTTAAGAAAGACTAATTACACATGAGGATTCACTCAACTCAATCTAAATGAGAGATTTTCCATGGTCCTGCAAGCCTCTCCAAACAGACCATGGAAGATGATAGATGCTGTGATCTCTTCTATCACACAGCAAACAAACCTGCTTCACAAAACTATAAATCAGCAGCTAATGGCTTTTCAGCAGCACGCTTTCGTCCTTTGCACATCTTTTAATTTGCTTTTAATATGTATCAATCTCCCCCCTTTTTTTTTTTACTCCCATCCTTTCTGTGTCAGCAGGTCAGCAAGGTACGAAGAGGGGAATATCCTCATATATGCATAGGAATGATGTTTTAATGGGTATAGACTGCTGCTACCCACAGGCTGGTCTTCTCACCTCCAGTCCTGAAGACTCAATCCTAGCTAGGAAAGCATAGAACGATTTGGGTTGGAAGGTCCTTCAAGATCATCCAGCTCCAACCCTTTGCTATAGACAGGGATGCCTCCCACTAGACCAGATTGCTCACAGCTCCATCCAACCCGGCCTTGAGTGCTTCCAACGACCGACTGCACACCGTGATAAACCATCCCCAGCTCAGCCCTGGCCATGCAAGTGCTGCCAGATGGACCTGAATGAGGAGAGCCTTAATAAAAATCCCGACCCGCACGCAAACAGAGAAGGGCTGAATCCCTCAAATAAATGGCTCCCAACAAATAACGTGACCAGCTCTCATGATCAGCTTACGCCCTGAAGCATGAAGATTATCAGCTCCGTGTAATTTTCTCCTAGCTGATGTAGCTGCAAAGACTATTCATATTCATATAAATGTCTAATGTCTAATCCTCTAATCTAATCCTTTTTTTTTTCTTCCTCTGCTTGTGCTAAAGCTCCACAGCCAATACTCCAAAGCCCTCTGAGCAATGGAATTATTGATAAATTACTGCAGAAAGGAGGAGCACAGTGCACACAGCAAACCCACCGAGCTCTGCCTCTCCTTGAAGAGTTTTTATTCTCCCGTTAAAAAGTCAATGTGTGAATTTGCAGGACAATTTGAGATGTACGTTCAGGAAATTAACTCCTGACCCCCATCGGATGCACCGCCCATAAATCCTCCTCGGCAAAGCACTGCTGCTCCCTTTGGAAGAAGGGAACGGGGAAAATTCTTACGGAGACATTCGTGCACAAAACGTGTCTATGCTGAGGTCCTGGAGAGGGTTAGAAATGAGGGCAGCTGCACAGCTCCAGCCAAAAGGGATAAATGAAAGGGATAAGTATGGCAGAAAGACAGCCTGGGAGGGGAGTTGGGGGAGATGCAGAGCCCATGTCCAGGTTTGGTTATAACACAGCACCTCTGTGCAACAGCATCACATGTACTTCTGTACATCTGATTTGTCTATGCTCTGGGGTACAGGCTTGTACAATGCCCAGGAGTTACACAGCCAGACATCTCCGTGGCCTCTGAGCATTTCCATATTCAACACAATAATTCCAGGTCTGGCCTTCACTCGAAATGAGGCTGCAACTCATCTACCCATTATCTCAGACCAACAAATAACCACCACACAGAGCTCCTTCCAACCCACTGCGGACTCAGACCAATTTTGAAACACTGCCCTAAAGCAGAAGGGCTTCGTATCCTATTATGAGTCCCCCAAGGCCAGTCAGCTTCTCTATTAACTTTTAGCTCAAACTAATAGCACATTCATAAGCAATTTTGTGGGTCACTGTATCCGAGACTTTAAGCTGCTGTGTATATTTTTTTTTCCCCTTAGAAATCAGCATTCCGCTTGGCAATATGGAATTATTTAGACAACAACTCCCACTAAAAGACCCCGCTTTATAGGCAACGACTTTTTTAGTCCAGAAAAAAAAAAAATCTATAGAACTGCCCAAAATCTCCTGACTTCAAGGAAGAGTTTTGTCACGACAAAAAGAACGACTCCTCCATCTGAATCCGGCCCTTTTTAGCAGCATACACAGGCACCCCCACCTCCGTAGGTTTTTAGCTGTGCTGTCAGATCTGCTCTGTATTAGATTTCTTCCACGTGCTTTTTGCAGATACTGAATGTTTTGCAAATACAATTCGTTTTTAAAAAGCATCTCTTTCATTCCTTGTATGTGCATTCCTCATTTAAGCTCAACTGGGGACAGATGACAGCTCTGCCTGCTTCTAGAGCTCCCCTCCCTCAGTTTCCTTTGCTGCATTCAATAAAGGAAAAGAACTTTTGTACTTGTTTATGAGGGAGCGATAACACGTCTGTGTGTTCTTCAACAAGACGCAATGCTTGAGTCAGCCACCGCTAGAAAATCTGCTTGGAGAAGTTCATTGTGGGAAGGTTTGCCGTTAATCCAGGCAAGAAATGCAGCAAAGGACACAGACGCACCGCAGCATTCTCCATTTAGAACAACAAACACTTCTTTTCCTATCTGCTCCATACTGCTAACGCTGCCATTTGTACTCCACTCGCTCATTTTCTGGCAAGTTTTCTTGCATTTCTGATTTTGGGTCTGAGCAAATATCTCTGCAATTTAAGCGGGCCCTCGTCTCCAATTGCACCACTGAGTCCAAAGGCTGAGTCCTAATCCAGGAATGCAGTTGGACATGCTATTGTACATGCACTTACATGCTAAGCTCACCGTAAGCTAATCATATTTTCTGCCCATTTCCTGACCTGGGGAACTTGCAGTGAATTACATCCCAAGGAAGGAATGAGGACCTCCATGCTGCCCATAGTGATGCACCATGCTCAGGGCAAGGCAGGCACCAAAACCCCATAGAAAGCACCAATTGCTGAGACCACAGCTGCCCGCAGGCAGAGGCAGCCCTCTGCCCCCCAACAGAACGCTTCACCATTCCCCAGAACCAGGGGATATAAATCCCTGACTGTGAGCAAAGAAGCTTTTCCGAGCTGAACTAAGAGCATTTCAGTGTCTTAGCTGCGATTTAATACCACTTCTGGAGCTTAGGCAGTCGAGACGCAGGAGAGATCGGGTTGGGATGTTCTTTCCCTTTTGAGTGTAACTTCTATTCCACACAGGTCACACACAGCACTGAGTTCAGTCTGAAAACGTGCCTTTTCCCTGCACGCCCAGCAGGCTGGCTCTGTGCACACCACCACAGGGACCCCCAACACTCGTGCCATGCTTGTCACCCAGCTCAAGCCAAGACAAGGATAACCTGCAATGCAATTAATTACTTACTATGTAATTTTACAGAATAAACAACTACGACACCACCGGTCTTGGGACCGGTGCTCTTTAACATCTTTATCAATGACATCAATGATGGAATTGAGTGCACCCTCAGCAAGTTTGCTGACCACACCAAGCTGAGTGGTGCGGTCGACACGGTTGAAGGAAGGGATGCCATTCAGAGGGACCTCGAGAGGCTGGAAAGGTGGGCCCGGGTGAACCTGATGAGGTTCAACACGGCAAAGTGCAGAGTTTTGCACTTGGGCCGGAGGAATCCCAGGCATCCATACAGACTGGGAGGAGCGGTCCTTGAGAGCAGCCTGTGGAGAAGGACCTGGGGGTCCTGATAGATGAAAAACTGAACATGAGCCAGCAGTGTGCCCTTGAGGCTCGGAAGGCAAATGGGATCCTGGGCTCCATCAAGAGAGGGGTGGGGGCAGGGACAAGGAGGTGATTGTCCCCCTCTACTCTGCTCTTGTGAGGCCCCATCTGGAGTACTGCGTCCAAGTGTGGAGCCCCCAGCACAAAAAAGACAGGGAGCTGTTGGAGAGGGTCCAGAGGAGGGCCACGAAGATGATCAGGGGACTGGAGCAGGCTGAAGGAGCTGGGCTTGTTCAGCCTGGAGAAAAGAAGGCTGCAGGGTGAATCATTGCAGCCTTCAGTACCTAAAGGGAGCCTACAAACAGGAGGGGGATCAACTCTTTGAAAGGGGAGATAACAGCAGGACGAGGGGAAATGGTCTGAAGTTGAGGGAAGGGAGATTTAGGTTGGATGTCAGGGGGAAATTCTTTACAGAGAGAGTGGTGAGGTACTGGAACAGCTGCCCAGAGAGGTTGTGGATGCCCCATCCCTGAAGGTGTTCAAGGCCAGGTTGGATGGGGCCCTGGGCAGCCTGGTCTAGCACTAGGTGGGATGATTGGTGGCCCTGCATGTGGCAGGGGGTTGGAGCTTCATGATCCTTGAGGTCCCTTCCAACCCTGGCCATTCTGTGATTCTGGGACCACAGAGGTGGTTCTGGTGGTGCTAAAACAGGAGCAGCTATATGGGAATGACCTGCAATGGGCTACAGTGCAGCCTGCAGCTCCTGCACAGGCACCAAAGGACACCAGCAGAGAAACTGAGCCGTGTTCCAGGCACCAGCACTGCGCTACAGCTCCTTCTGCACTGACACCACACAGGTTCAGCCCCATAACCCCACACCCAGTCCTGCAGGCAGGAGATGAGCACCTATGGGCTGCAGATCTGAAGGGCGCTTTGAGGTTTCTTGGGCACTTTTAAACATCCTTCTGCCTGTTTCACAAAGGTTGACCTTTGTGCACCAAAACAAACAGACACGTACAGAAGGACGGACTGTATGAAAAATAAAGACGTTGACATTAATAAATCATTAAAGGATTTCTATGCCCGACAGCAAGCACAGACCTTTTATCCCTTATTTCTAGCTTTGCATCTGGCAACTAATCCAGTGAAGACAAGAAGAAATTATTTATATTCTTTTAGCATCCCATAAATCAAATATTGCTTTGAGGACTGAGCTAATATTTTGAGAATTGAATATGGGGTTTAGCCTGCCTGGCTGCATGCAGTGAATCTCAGACTGGTGCGATGTGAGAAGGCCCAGAGATACGAAATCCAGAAAAATAAGGAATCTGAAATGTAGCAGCAGGAGGAAATAATTTACGGTAGCATTGCCCAGTGTGGCTTTGTGCAGTGAGAGAGTTATGAAATGTTATTGTGCTTTCTGTAGTGGTACTTTTAAATGCAGATAGTGTGAATCTATCAAAGCGATATTTGTTTTCTTGTTTCATTTTCCCCACCTGTGAGGAGACATCGATAGAGTTTAACTGCGAAAACACATCCATCTCCCCTCTGTGCCTCCTTTATTAAACCACACTTGGGCAGAAAAAAACCCAAAGCCATTCACAGCCACTTGTCTTCTAAAGAAGCAACAAAACCAGAAGCACACTGACAACAAGGACTGACCATTTGTTGCCTGTAGCTGGGAGGAGACACGGACAGCACCCAACTAGCTTTGCAATTAGCCTCTCTCAGTGGTACCTTAATTCTCGCCGTCCTCAGCAGGGCTGGGAGCAGACAATGAGGGGAGATGAGATGCACAACCACTCGCTGGAGAGTCCTCATCAATGGTTTTAACCCCCTGACCTGGAACAAAAGAGGTAATTCGGTCACCATGGAAACTGGGTGATGGTCTCTTCCCAGCTGGAACCATCACTGCCATCACTTGGGCCGAATCGCCCGCCTGGCTCCATGCACAGGCAGGACACGGGAAGCAGCAGTGGAGGAATAAGTGATTCTAGAACATGATAACAACACTGACAGCTTCAACTTCGGGTCGCTCGTGGTGCACAAGTTGTCAAGCAGCGTGACAGCACCAGGAGCTCCCCGCACCCTCACATGCCAGCAGAGAAGTGACAGCATTTTTCTGGGGGTTTGGATTATTTCTTCTCAGCAAAAGATCTCAGGAATGTAAACGGTTGTGCAGCTCTCTTGGCATGGAACGTTTCTGCAGATGCCCCAGCTGTTCCTGATGTTGCTATGAAGTGTTAAATACCCCAGCGTGCAGAACATAAAGCAGGGTTGGGATGTCCTGAGCACAGTCCTGTCCCTTCTATAGAGTGGAATAAGACAATTGCTCAAGCAAATACAAAGAGCATCTCTGAATGAGCAGCACGGCTTAGTATGGGAAATATCAGTGCCAGTAGTGCTTGAGTGCCTGGAGATCCCAAGTGAGAGCAAGGCGTCAATGTTCAGGGCCAAATATGCTCGTAACATTGAGAGGGAAGGACAAATTGCCCCTTTGCAGCTACAGACCCAGGTTCAGACAGACTAAATCACTGTCCTGCAGCCAACGAGGGAAGCTGGGCAGCATCAGAAGAGCTCTGTCCCATATGAAGGACCACACAACCCACACTCTGACCAACCCTATGGTGATCTGCACAGAACCATCGCATCACAGCCCCCAGCACAGGCAGACCCTGCAGTCCACTCAGCAGCACGTGACGTGGTGAGAACGAAGGCTCGTTTAATGATTTTTAATTAATTTTAATTACTTACAATTTTTTTTTTCTTTGAGCAGTAGCTTAACCTCAGTGAATCTCAGCCCCTCTGATCGCTCCGGGACTTCTGCCAGCTTCCTCATTACAGATCAGTTCCCCTAACGCCATTTGATAATGAAATGGGTTTTAAAAGAAAGGGACAGAGGGAAAAAAAAAATCAAATACCTCCAGCAGAACCCCAGGGAGCTGGAAGAGGATTATGATTTGGCAGAGAGATGAAATGATAGCTTGGGAGCTCACTTTACGAACAACGCGGATCCCTGTTGAAAGCGCCCTACTTTTCAAAGACAAAAAGTTACGGCCCCATAAGGACTTTCAGCCTTCCCAGCTTCCTGCAAACGCCTTTCTGTGTGAGAAAGCAGCTGAGACAGCAGATGTGGGTAGCAAAAGGGAAGGCTGGGACCTGGTGCAGCCACAGAGGAGCAGTGACAGCACGTCGTGATCTTCTCAGCTCTGCACAGCTCAGAGCAATGTGGTGCCACCCTTCAGTTGGTCCTTTCACACCCAGGGGAGGTTTTCCATTAAGCACCGTGTCCATCACCCTCACGTGATGAGTTCCTCTCCAGTACCTTTCAGCCAACCCTCTACACATCTCCACAAAGCTCAGGATTGTGAGTTTTGCTTGAGCAAAGTCTACTCTTCCTGCTTTCTCTCATCTCTTCTTTACATGTGGGTCTCCTTCCTTCCAGCTTTACTCTTTAATCATTCACTCTCATCGAGATCCTTTTCCACCCGCACCTCGATCAGGTTCTCCTACAACACAAGGCATTGCAAACACCGCTCCTGTGAAACTCCACACAAGCTTTGTCACAACAAGTTGGCCAGCAGCACTGGATCTGCCTTTTTTTCCCCCCCCCGTTTCTATGAACATGCACTGCTCTGCTCATCATTCAGAACTTCTCCCTGCGGCTCTGATCTCAGCCCAGCTGATCTCCTGCCCAGCAGCCCTGGGCACGCTTCAAAGGACCCAAAGTCTGGGCAAGGGACAGAAAGGAATCTGTAATTTCTGGATGCTCTCCTGAGGCTTATCTGAACCTCAGCACAGCTTCTAAATCTGAGCTTTAAGTCACTCCAGAGTGCATTTCTGTTAGAGATGTTTGGGCATCCACAGTCACAGCTGGAAACTCTCTCCAAAATATATGGTCCTTTTATGGCCACGCTCTGCAGGCGACAAAGAAGTGGAAAGATGATGGAGATATTTTTGAAGCGTGTACACAAAATGCTATGAAATGGATGTTTTTATGACCCTTACTGCCTGCATTGGGTTTCAGCAGAGGTGCTGCTCTCACCAGGTCCTGCTGGCATCAGGGTGGGCACATCCCCACCGTGGGGAGGTACGAGGAAGGAAGAAGTGGGCTGGGGACCACAGCCACCTCCCTGCCTCCAGAGGGACGTGCATAATTCATAGGCCATAGATTGTATATACCTTCATCATGAAAGTTTAAACAGACCGGTTATTACTATTGACCATTAAAAGGCAATTTTTCCCCTATGTGTGACAAGGACTATTGACATTCCCGTATCCTTGGAAAAAAGCTGGGTGATGTCCTGACACCTTCAGAGCCTCACTTCACTTCTGCACCAAGAGCTGAGACGCCCAACCGAGACAGCAAGCTGCCTTTAAAACACTCTGCCTCCTTTCATGGCTATTGACAAAACACATCCTTAACACTACTAAAAAAAACTGAAAGTCTGGTTTTACTCCTGACTTAAAGCTGTAAAAGAACTCAGGGTTTTGTCTGCCATTCCCTGCACAGCACTGCTCAGCTGTTTTGCTCTGCTAACACCACTGAAATACCTTTGCCAGCACTGATGCGATGCCTTCAGGTGTTCCTCCTGCTGGGGGAGCAGGGAGCACTGCTCACCAAAACAGCACGGGGAGCAGCTTGGGGCATCGACTCCAATCTCAGCACCACTCTGAGCCTGGAGCTTTGGGAAGGTGATGAGAAGGAGCTAATGCTAAGATCAGGAGGCTGATTTTCCTCCTCTCTGCAGCCTGTAGAAAATTAAATTCATGCCCAATGGGCCTAAACACTCTTGGTAGCACTGAAGTGAGAAATTGAGCTAATACCTTTCTGATGTTTAAACAAGTACCCGTGGTATTTTCCTGCCCATCTAGAAGAAGCTCTGAAGCTTTCAGAACTGTCATCACAAACTGTGAGCGATGTTTGAAATAAAAGTAGGGGAAAATATATTTATGGGTGGCGTGGAGCACTTGATAATGTGGCAAAGACAAAGTGCTGTGTCTGAGCAAACCTTCCATTTCCAGACTGAACATCTGAAATGAGCCACGCAGCCCTACTCAGGAATCCACCTTAAGAAACCAGACGGAATGAGAGCTCCTGTGAGACAGAGTTGTTCCTCTGAACTTCTGGAACTGTAGGGGTAGAAACCAGAGATAACCGTTGGTGTGGAACCAGGAGTTGGACTCAATCCTAATGGCCCTCCTCCAACCCGGGATATTCTATGGTTCTACGTGGCTGTGTTGGAAGAAAAAGCAGTGTAGGACACATCCACGTCTCTTGCTGCGTAACTGTCAAAAAAAAACAGAAAATAGGGGAAAACTGGAGACGTTCAGAGGCTGAACAGAAGCTGCAAAGTGCACAGCCCTGTGCCCAAGTGCTGCACGTTGCATGGGCTGCAGATGCTGACCCTCATTCCCTGCTGAAGGAAACAATCTGCAAACACAACAGTCTCCTGCAGCTCGGAGCCACTCTTGGTCTAGCTCAACTGGAAGCCACACAAAGGATCAGCAGCACAGAAAGAAGGAAAAGGAAGAAAAAGGAGAACTAATAGGCAGATAACACCCAACAGAAAGGTAGACACAATCTAGAGCAAAGCAAAGGAGCTTTGAAAGGCTATTAGCTGCATTCTACCTATTGCCTGTTCAAGCACACATGGGAAAAATGATTGTTTCCCTCTCTGATGTGTACATTGAGTGAATCAGGAGCAGATGCAAGCCGGGCACCGACGACTCCAGCAGATAAAAGACAATTACAGGCAGAAAATGGAGCTGCTGGGAGCACGCAGCCTTGCTCGGGATGTTCGGTTCAGCTGGGGAAAAAAAAAAGAGGGCTGGAAACTCAACTCCTGACAGCAGCCGCCTCGTGCTGCAGACCTGCTGATTTAAGCATTGCTCAGCTCCACAAAGATGTGTGTGGAAACGTTTAAAGGCTCAATTTGAGCCATTGGTTTCTCATTTTTGAGCTCTCATTAAAATAATCTGCTCTGATTGTCTGCGGGAGCTATTTTTTGCTCCTCTAAATGGTCACAAAAGGCAGCGTGGAGCAGAAGAGGAGAACCAGCCCCAGGCAGCCCGTGACTCATCAAATCCCAATCCTGCTCTTTGCTGGCAAACAGATGCCACCTGAAAGCAGCACAGAGAGGGACAACAGCCCTGTCCTGCCGCTGTGAACAGAGGTTTGTCCCTGAAAAGCTTCACCTGCATCAATCCATGCACATCGCTGTGTACCCACCCCACCCAGCTGAGCTGCCCTGGGTTCTCATCCCCTCTGGCATTCAGAGATATGAACTCCAGCACCTCCTTTCAGAGCCTGGATTCACACTCAGGATGTCTTGGTGCTGCTAGGCTCCAGAATGCTGAGTTTTCAGAAGTACCCCAGTTCTGAGCAAGCTTAAGAACAGGCTCAGGACTTCCAGTGCACGTGGAGCAAAAGCCTGAGCCAACCCACAGTGCTGAGCTCAGAGCCACCCCCCCTGCGACCACCCAACATTTTGGGTGATCTGCACGAAGAGATGCAAGATGGCCAACAACAATTCATTCCATCAATTAACACACGGAGCTGAGCAAACTTTGTGCTCTTCAGCGCTGCAGCGCAGAGGTTCATGAATCTCGCTCCATTTGCTCTCATCCTTCACCCACCAACCTGCAGAGAAAACACCTTTTGTTTTAGCCCTGTGCTGCAGCTCACGTTTGTTCTTCGGCCATTTCACCATTCCCATCACTGACACTTTTAAAGCTACGAGAAAGCACTTTAATTGGCTGAAATGCTGATTGCCATAACAACTGGCTAATGAACCATCTGTTAGCATATGTAATATTTATTTATACGTTTGAAGAACACAGCTCAGGACCAGGAGGGGCTGCCTGCTGACATGGGGAGGATGGGGGTTGGTCCCATTGCCACCCACTGCCCCCACCCCAGCAGTGCCACCTGCCAACAAAAAGCAGATGCTAAAGGGAGATCCCAGCCACTGCTCTACTGGTGGAGCAACGGGGCTCTGTTATTTTTAGGTGCTTGATAAAGAGGAGGAGGAGGGAGCAGAGAAAGCCCCGCTCCATCCAGAAGTCACATGCATATGCAAAAGGAGCCTAATTGCCCCTCTTTAGAAACTAATCATTCTGGATTTTACAAGCCGCATTATAGAACCTGACATGCTTATTTTTCCTTTTATTATGTTTGTAAGCAGTGATCCTATTGAAAAGGAAAATCAAACCCTATTTTCGCCAGTCACCACCGTCTCCCTTTCTCTTTCCGCCTGTTTTATTTTATTTTCCTTTCTTTCCATCAGCTGAATAGAGCAGCATTTTCGTGTGTATTAATTGCCCTGTAAAATGCCCTCAAAGTCATTAGAATTCCCCATTCAAAACTATTATCTCTGCCATTATGTCTATGCATTATTTTTATTTAAATGTGCCTCTTCTGAATTAGCTTATTTTTAACAGCTAGCCATGCCTGAAATACTGTTCCAGGCCAAGCTGTTCTCAAATCTTTATATATTTTTTTTAAATGATAACTTCATAGAAGCTTTTGATGCTTTATCCCGAGCAGAATCACAGTTTCAGGCTTTTAACCCTATTTCTTTTTTCTTTTTCTATTTCAGAAAGACAGGGAAAAGCCTCGGAGAAGTTTTTTCTTAACCTGCATGACTTTTTTTTTTTTTTTACATCAGAACCACAAGATTTACAGTGCAGCTCATGGCTGTCACACGGATTTCAATCTACAATGATGGGAAAGATTAATTAAAAAACCCATATTGTCTTAACTATAACTCACAGTCACTCTCTCTTTCCCCAAAATACCCACACATGATTTTCACCCATTCTGACAGGTAATCCTGTCAGTATTCATTCTTTCATTAAGCCCTGGACAGCAAGCTGCTTTCTGGCCAACCCTCCTCAGCCTTTGGCAGTGCCAACACCACCACCGTGCTGCCCCACATCCCACACAGCATCACCACGACACGAAGCCCTGGGGCTGGGTACCGCCGTGCTGCAGGGACCATTATCCCTTTGCACAAAGGGCAGGTGGTGCACTGGGAAGATGGAACAACGTGGGAACACGGTGCAGCAGGATAACTCCAGGAAAGCACCTACTCCTGCTTTGCACCATTTTCATCTTTTAATTTGACCAGCTGCTCTGAGTGGTTCGTTAAGCAACACCCATCATTACTGCATGTGGCCATAGGAGTGCACAGCCCATCCCCAACACAGCAGACCTTTCTGTGCTCTGGCTCAGCCACTCAGGCCCATGAGTGCTGCTGTCCCCATGCACCACACAGCCCAGCCTCTGTTATTTCACCTCCTGGACAACACTCCTCCTTCCTTCCTTTGTCACACAGTGCCTCACCGGCAGCTCCTGACGAATTACTGAAGCAGGCAGCATTAACCCATGGTCTTGCTGCGGTAACTTCCCTACCTGCCTTTTTCTCAGTGACACTTTGAGCGCTGAGGTCAATGCTTTTAAAGCAGATAACTTCCCACTCAGCATCCTCCTTTCTCAGCCAGGCAGCGGGGATGTCTGAAATGATGCCCTCCCTCCGGGCTGCAGAAAAGCCTCTGGCTCCTGTGGCAATGTGCAGGAAGGCACCCTTCTGTTTCCACACCCTCCTGCCAGCCAGCGAGGCTCAGTTTGAGCTGCACCACTCCAGGACCTGGCTGAAAGCTTTGCAGCCCAGCTCTCCGCCCAGGTCCAGTGCAAAAATCAAAGGAAAGCATTGCTTTGTAATGACTTCTCAGCATCCTTCACCAGCTGCTGGAAGGGACAGAGCTCAGCCTGCAAACCTGCAGCACCGGGCAGAAACTCAGAGTAACTCAGCAAACAAACCATTCACAACTACTTTTTCAGAAGGAACTCAGAAGTTTGCTATATGGCCACTCCAATCACAGCAACCTGCTTCAGGTGTGCATTACTGGAAGGCAGAAACACAGAGGAGCTCTGCAGGGGCTGGGCATTCCCATGGCCACGCTGTAAACCCAGACCTTGGGCGATAACCTCAGCACAGCAGAATGGAGCACTGTTATTTTTTACACACAGCTTTTCAACAGCACATCAGCAACATCTCAACTTCAATCCCATCCCCTCATAAAAATTCTTCTGAATATTTAAGAGAGAAAGCCGTGCTCAGATCCTATCTGGCTGTTATATCCTCCTTCATTTCCTATAACAGCACTGGGATCACACAGTGACCACAGAGGCCAATACAACCCAGGGAGATGAGCAGATATTCCTGGTGTGGATAGGCAGCTCAGCTCTGTCATAAGGTGAGCACCACCCAAGGCCAGTGGAACACACGTATTGCACATCCACCTTCATGACAGCAGCACCTGCTTCAGCCCTCTGCACAATACCTGCTCTCTGCCTTGCCAACACAATGCCCTCAGGAGCAACTCAGGACTCAGAAGGTCAAGCTTCCAGTTGCAGATGAAACAGGCTGCCCAGAGGGGCTGTGGATGCTCCGTCCATCCCTGGAGGTGTTCAAGGCCAGGTTGGATGGGGCCCTGGGCAGCCTGGGCTGCTATGAAATGGGGAGGATGGTGGCCCTGCGTGTGACATGGGGTTGGAGCTTCGTGATCCTTGAGGTCCCTTCCAACCCTGGCCGTTCTGTGGTTCTCTGATTCATATAAGAGCTCATTTTCCTAATTCTTGTTAGACCCCAGAAGGACATTCAGAGAGTTAATCACGATGTTTGGATGCAGTGCTCGTCTTCTCTTGGTGGCTGAAGGAATCCCAGTCCTGGCACAGCGCTCACTGCCATATGCAGCCACGCCAGGGATATTTTCCTTCATCATTTTTCTTCTCTATGTGTTCATTTGAGGTATTCCTGTTCCATGCTGTTGAATGTGGAGGTTGGTGGCCCTGCACGTGGCAGGGGGTTGGAGCATCGTGATCCTTGAGGTCCCTTCCAACCTGGGCCATTCTGTGATTGTGACATAAGGGCAGCCTGACCGGCGTGAGGGAGAGATGAGCTCTGACCCAGACCCACCAGGTTCCCCATCACCACCAGACCACGAATGTTTTACCACTAGGTGGAGTTCAGAGGCAAAACCCTTACCTGCGTGCACAGCTCCCAGCTTCAGCTGGACCCACGGTGGGAGCCCACAGAGTCTGGGGGTGCAAAGCAGTACAACACGGGGAGCAGCAGCAGCCACCCTAACTCATAGCGGGGTTCAACTTACACGTGCATGAGCAACATCAGAATTAAGTGGAAAACATCCAAGCACACAGCCCTGCTCCTGCTGCCCTCTGAAAGCCCTGTGCTGCTCAGGGGGCTGCAGCACTGCGGGCAGGAGGTGCCAGGTTCACAGTGAATCACAAATATCATCTGCATGGAGAGGGATATTGATCTGCAGATTTCACTGACATTTACAAATAAATGATGTATTGCAGTTTTTGTTTTGCCAGCCAGGCTGACCCTAATGGCCTTTACATAATTTACTTTTGATTAAAGAAGTGCTTTGACGCAGAGAACTAAAAAAAAAAAACCAACCCAAATCGATACAATTATGAGATCAGCTTTAAAACAATGCGTTATGAAAGAAAAAAAAACACCAGTCAAATCTTTGAAGATGCTCAGATGAAAGTGATGCTTCAAGTCATTTCAGAGGTCAACGGATGGAGTTGGAAATTAGCAAAGCACGCATTACAGACACATGGAATGGGAGGGCAAACACTGGCAGTGGGTTCAGCAATGGTCGCCCTTCCAGCCAAGCCCATAGCAGCATTTTGTATTCACAGACAGACACAAGGAACTTGCATAAGAATGCAGAGGAGGAGCAGGCTCCACCATTCCCTTCCATACATTTAAATATTTATCAGTGTGGAGCTCAACGTGAATAACATCTCCAGCACCTAATGGGAAAACTGCTCCTCTCGTTGAGGAGAATGGGGTTTGGCATTAGCAAACGTAGTGCCATATGTTCATTAAAACACTACCACTCACAAAATAATGGTGACAGTAAGTTGAAGTATTATTCTGGCTAACAATACCCAGAAATATTATTTTTTTGGCAACCAAACAGGGCACAACATGCATAATTAATGAGCGTTCTCGCAATTAGCATGCCCTCGCCTCCAAAGAAATAACCACAACCTGTTTGCGTTTGTGAAGCACGACAAATTTAAAAAAAACACAGCTCAGTTTTTAATGGCCCTTCTGATCAGTTCTGCCTCATGGCTCCCATGCGCTTCGTGGCTGCAGAACTGGGGGAAGAAGCTGCTGTGCAGACACTGCTCACCACGATGGGAGCAGTCAGTGGCATTCTGGAGTAAAGGTGTGCAGTGCCTGCCCTCATTCCTTCCTCAGGTACCCTGAAAGCTACTGGCATTAAAAGAAGGGGGGAAGAAGAGAGCAGAGATGCACGCGGTGGTGATGCCGTGGTTGGAGCAGTGACTCAGAGCAGCTCACTGCAGGTAGTTGGCTTTGTGCCTTTTGTACTGCTGAGCAAATCTGGGGCCTGACAGAGGCAGGAATATCCACCTTGGGATCTCCACCAAGGATTTTGCAGCACTGGAGTTAACAGCAGCTTGCTTTTGCTGTCAGTGGGCACAAGATGGAGTCTTGAAGTACTGAACCATACGGAGATGGTGACTGCTCCCATCCCCAGCCAGGCATGGCAGTCCCACACCAGCCCTGGATGTGGCAGTTTAATGCAACGTCAGGAGATGAAAAGATTGGGCTCAACGGGATTTCTAATTAACATCTCTGCTCGTCAGAGCTGCTCTCCGGTTAACCCAAGAGTTGGAGCTCTGTAGGATCTGCTTGGACAGTAAGGAGTTGCAGAGCTGTTTGTTACCTTATCTCCCTCACCACAAGTCAGGAATGCAAAACATCCCCGACAAAACCAAAGCCCCAGAAACGCGTACATAAAATCAAATAAATAGAAATGCAGCAGCTCTGACTGATCTGAAGGAAAACAATCAGCTGCGAGCCGGTTTATTCAATCTGCCTGATGTAAGAAGGTTGCAAACATCCCACTGTTTACCCTGTGACTTTTTTTTCCCCCCTTTTGGCAGCAGCAAAAACAAACAACGCTGAACAGTTCGCTTTTCAATTTGCAGCCTGAACAACACAGAAGACACGAAAGGCAGCAGCACAGGGCAGAAAAAAGGCACTTGGCCCCAACCCCTTTTGCAAAGACCACAGCAAAACTGTTTGTGCCCAGGAGGAGCTGCTCTACCTGCAATGCCCAGTGATGCACACAGATGATGCGTTTTCCTTCATTAAGCATTTGAATCATTTCTTTTCTCAGTCTGGCTTCCGTGTGGCTCCTGCCTGCAGACCCCAGTTCCTGTCATACCTTCCTCCACGAGATTAAAAATTACTTTGTACCTCGCACGCTCTCTGTGAACATATTTAAACAGCACGATCAGGTTGCTTTCTAATCTTCCCTTTGATAAGCTAATCAGATTGATCTCCAGAAGTCTGTCACCGCCAGGCACGTTTTTCAAGCCCTGCAATATGACTTGTATCTTCAGACAAAGCAAGCAGCATCCCCAGGGACAAGTCATCCTCCAGGTTTCAAAGACGCGGTGGAGACCCCCGGGGCCCCTCACGAATACATTTGCTTCGCTCACACTAATGGGTGTCTTGGCCCGATCACCTGAGACCATCACGCTTTGAGGCCAGACAGATGAGTCTGTGAACCTCAGCAGTTTTCTGTTGAAATTGCAGAACCCGTTCGATCGCTGCAAAAAAAATAAATAAGAGGAAGACCGAGCAAAACCCCGCTGCAAAACTGGGCTCAGAAAGACTCGAGTCTTTCACAAGAGGATCCCCCATAGGGGTGATGGTCTGTACCTGAAGAGCAGCACAAAGCCAGGATGGCCTGAGAAGCATTCTGCTATTGAAAGACTCGATACAAAGAGACTTAATACAGAAGTTGTAGAACAGCCACTCTCTCAGGGTCCTTCTGTAAAGCGAGATTTTAAACAAAATTGCTCAATTCCTGAGAAAATCCTTATTTTCACATCCAGTATAGTCCACAATGGTTCACACAACAGCATAGCACGCAGATTTTCCGGGATACATTTGTGGTTCTAAACACCTCCCCAGCATCGTTAAGCCACAAATTTGCTCAGAAATCCTTGCATTGTGTCCCAAAGGAGATTAAATACAGACACTTGCAAGGGAGAGAACAACAATAAAAGGAGAATGAATGCTCCCTAAGTGATTCCTAAAACAAAAAAAAGATTTGATATGCAGCCTGTGTGCCCATGCAATTATGAAGCTTCTAGCTCAGAGCTGTAACAGATGGAATTTTTTTTCCCCCCGTCTCTCTTTGGTGATAAGGTGAATGGTTTCCTCAAGGGAAGTGTAGACAGAGCTGCTGAGCTGGCACGGCTCGTGCCAAGCAGCTGGTTGCTGCTGAAATCATGGAACAGAGCAGCACGGTCTGGGATGGAGGCAGAGGGCCTTTCTACCATCAGCCTTCCAAGGAAGGACTGAAACTGGCCATGGATATCTGCATTACAGCACACGAAATGGGAAAACAGAGCACTCATTGAATTACCAGAAAACAAAGCAGAGTTTCTATGTACTTATTAAAGGGGCTCCTTTCCTCCGGACCCTGTGCTACTGCAGCTTATGAATTCAGCATGAGTGCTCAATTCCTGGGACACCGTGCAGCCCCAGCAGAGAGGCTGGTGCCAGAAAACAGGGAAAGGAAAAAAAAATGATGACGGAACAGTTTTTGCTCTTAAACAGTTTTGTTCTTGCAGGTCTCAAAGTGCTGATTGAATATTAAATCAATCAGTGCTTGCACAGCCTTTACTTCTCACCGGAGGGCTCCCAGGTGGTTATTTGGACTGATGTGGGGACACGACTCCTCAATGCAAAGCTATGGCTGCAGCACAGAGCAGAACGTTGTGTTTCCAGGCCTGAATGACACGTTCACCAATTTTAACTCCAGAAAGCTGATAGAAGCCAATGGAAGCACGTGCTCTGCGCGCTTCTGGGAGGAAAAAAGTACCACGTACACTTCAAAGTATTGATCAGATTAATTGCTGAATGAGCCGGGACTGATGTTTCCAAAAGAAATTGAATGATTGACTTAGAGGAATGTTAGCAGTGTCTTTTCAATGGGCTGAACAAGATTAAATCCCTGTTAGCCCCATGATGGATGACACACAATGGCCGCCTGCCGCAGCATTTCCTTCTGCTCATCTCTCCCCTCTCCCACTGAATCACAGAATGGCCAGGGTTGGAAGGGACCTCGAGGATCACAAAGCTCCAACCCCCCTGCTGCATGCAGGGCCACCAGCCTCCTCATTTAATGCTGGACCACTGCTTTTGAGTTTGGGACACTACCATGGCTGAGCTCTTTATGTCCTATGACAGCAGCAGCTCTGCCCTCCATTCCTTTTCCCAGTTGTAACACAACAAAGCCACCCGGATTTCAGGACTGTCACCATCTCTACCCAGAGACCAGCCTCAGACAAGGTAATTATCCTTTCCCTGTCACTCATTCTTACGCTGGCTTGTGTAAAAAGAACCATTCTTACAAAGTGCAGCAACCCAGTTTGCAACGGAACGCTACAGGGGCTCCCTTGTGCTCCTGCCACACTCAGTTCTTTCCGTAGGGCTTCTCACCCCAAAAATGCATGAAAAAATGCAGAATTACACTTTAGACAAGAGCATGTAAGAACATAAAGAAACCACTGCAGAACAAATGCAGTTAAACGCGAAAGCGCTGGAAGGGCTCTGGTGCTGGACACAAGTTTTGGTAGCTACCAACATATAAGGATCAGGCTAATTACTAAAACAAGATTTACCTCTTGCTTTTCTGCACTGCAGACACGGTAACAAATTAAATTATGGGGAAAAGATGAGTTAAATTCTCACCAGGCGCCGGCGGTGGCCTCTGCTGACCACTCACACCGAGCGCTGGGATTTGACATTAACCACGAACACAGGGCTGCTTTCCTGCTGAAAACAGCACATTTTGAAGTGCAGAGATCTTATCTTTCATTTTGTATAGATCAGTCCCGCAGCATCTTGATGTATTTATAGTTTTAATACATAACCGTAAATGCCCCCTAAACAAGGGATATTGCACCTTTAGATTACTGTTATTGCTTTATTGCTCATTGTAGACATAAATTAACAGCTTCCCCCAGCAATGCTGAAAGAGTACAGAATTAGATTACAATGTACATACACAAGAGCCTATTAAGGCATTGCTATTCCATAAAAAGTCTTTATAGTTTTTAAGTGTACACCTATAAGTGTTTCAATTAAAGAACTACATGCTTGCCTAGTAATTGCCCTCCCATTTGAGATAGGGTTTTGCAGCAAAAAAAAAAGAAAGAAGCAAGACTAAAAGGTGGAAAATTGGAATATAAAACACCGAATATGAAAGTGCTATAAAAAGAAAACCATGGGTTTAAATTATGCTTATTAGAGCCATTTGCATGGCTTAACTCCTGCAATCCGCTTGCTGCAAGGAATCCATTGTTTCTCTGGGCAGAAAATCCTCTCGTTTTGTGTCCCAGCTTCTCAAGCCCTGCAGGAAAGCAGTTGTTGGGATAAAATGGCTCTTTTTGGAGGGCGGCTGCTGCCTTAAGTTGCTCTTGAATGATGGAGGCCACTGAAGGCTGGCCAACATAACAGAAAAATAAAGTCCAGGCTCGGGATTCCCAGAGCAGCATCCCTACCTGTTGGAAGGATGACATCTGGTGGTAGGAAGGGTCAGAGGCCCACCAGCTAATTAAATGCAGTAAATTAAGCCGCATTCAACATTTACAGGTGGAAAGCAGAGCTTCTTACTGACATTACAAGCGGCAAGGAGAACTTTGGTGGGATATTAAACAGCAAGGAGGAAGTTTAGTCTTTGTGCTGCTGTCCTAGCACTGCTCCAATGGGCAGGGAGAGTTTTCTGCTCATTTCAGAGCCTCACATGAGCTCCTCTGGTCTCTGTGTGTGTGGGGAAACTCATCTGAAAGCTGAGTTGGGAACAGGTTCTGTATCAGCCAATGGTTGTCACAGCTTTTTGGCTGCACAGTGATCAGAGGCTCAGAGCAACGCAGCTGAAGCTGGCAGGTCATGGTGAGGGAATTAATAAGAAAACACCATCAGCATCCCTTTGTTGCTCTTAGTTTGGAAGAAACAGCTGTCTGAGTGAGAGGAGACCAGGGGAGCCATGGGCATCAAATACAATTTGATTTCTCCTGTCCTACGAAGACTGCCCAACGTTGGTGCATTGTTTGCAGCATTCCTATCTGCAGTTCTTCAAGAATTAAAAAGTGGGATGGAAGGTAGAAACGGCTAAGACTCGATAAGCAACAGACATTAATTAATGCTACACTGCAGTGGAATTCAGCTGAAATAATGTATGGAGGCCACATGAATAGTAAAAGGAAATTCATCATGGTTAATGTTATTACAGTGAATGTCAAAGGAAGCGGCGATGATTTGCCACTTACTGTGTAATGTAATGTAATCTAAATGCAATTTTGGTTGGACAGCCTTGAACATCCATATTAAAGAGAATTGGTAGAAAAACCAGGATTCAGTCCTACTCTGTGTGTAAACCATAACGCCACTAACTTAGGACCAGTCCAGCTTATGAGTGATGCATCTGTTTGCCATCACGTAACCAACACAAATTCTAAAGGTGTGCTATATTATCCCTCCCTTTTTAAGACTAGGAGCAATATTTGGACATGTATATTTAGCAGGCCAGGGCCAGATTCTACTATGATTTTGGAGTGACCATGAAAAGGCACATCAGCTGTCAGCACCTGATATCTGCTCTCTATCATGCATTTGTCACTGTCCCATTGACAACCTCTCAATTTGCAGATTTTCGAGCTATGGCCAATGGAGGTTGAGCTGCCTGCCCAAGGTTTAAACCCACTTGCAGTCAGCTGGTTATTTCTAGCTCCAACTTCCATGAGACCCTAAGAAGTAACCAATGGGTTGAAAGCCATTGGTTTCTGTTATAAAACCTATTTGAGGCTGAGAATCAAAGTAGGATCATCACTCCAGAGGAATCTATTAATCCCATTAATCATCTGAACCAAGAGTGCTTCCCCTATGAAGTGACATCAATGCCAGGTTTTTCATGATACCTCCTCAACACACAAATATCGCTGTTCTCTGAGTCTAACACTACTTCTGACTGCTTAAAACATCCCAGAGCAAAAGACACCGATGTTACATCTACAAGACAAAGCAATCAGCAAGTCCCCTTCCACATGAAAACCCTTCTGCAAGGAATTGAACATGATTTATATTGCTCTTCCCCCAACCAATTACACGTTAGATTTCAGTAAACAGTCCTCAGTAACAGAACACCACTCAACATGGTTTGCTAAAACCTTATTAATTTTCTCTGCTACTTGATACTACAACTTCCAGCATAAGAAATGCTATTTTACAGAGATCAACGGATACATTATCACTCTAAAACCCATAATCAGACATGATCACTTCCTTCTGAAATAAAAAAAATACATAGAGATATTTAGAAAAAAATAATCTGTGAATCAGCATTCATTGCAGCACAACAGATTCTAATCCTTAGAAAGAAGTAGAATAACACTTGCAATTTATTCCACTGGAGTCCCACATAGCCATTCCACTGCTGTTTTGTCACTGAAATAAAAGCACTGAGCTTTTCATTAACTTAAGCTTGCATTTATGAAAAGAAGTAAACTTACACATCTTTTCAAAGACCCTGAATAGTTGCTTATTTACACAGCCCTGGAAGCGTGCTAGGCATTTCATCTGCATACAAAGAGAGCACGCAGCCTAAACAAACAACAGAACCAACCCAGCAGAGAAGGGAAGGAGAAAACCTCAGCATCATTCGTGTCCTGGCGCATTGCCTTACGCTCTTCCACTCCACCCACACGTTCACCCTACCTGCAAGCACTCTGCATCCATCCCAGCACCATTTACCATAGGAACCAGCACTGCTTTACACCAAACCAAGAGTGTGACAAAGGACACCTCAGGGAGCACAATGGGCTGGAGAGGAATTTGCTCAACTGCCTCCAGACTTACCCAGACCAAGGAAGTATTGGAAGTAAAAAGAGGAAATCAAGGCTTCCTTTCACCAAACAAGATCTTTGTATGCTATAACTCAATGGAAAGCACAGCAGCAACAGCAGAGTAACAGCAAGTGAGGGCTTGCTCAAACACAGCAACCATAGGCAAAACAAAACAAACAAAAAAAAATAGAAAAAAAGCTGCTTACTTCCAAAAGGCCTCAGGGACACAGAGAACTCCAGCAAAAAACTCTTGCTACCACTGCTAACCCTTAAATGAGCTGCGGGAAGGGGTGGATCCTGATCCTTCTGGTCACTCAGGTGCATTGAACTGCTTGCACCTGAGCTCCCCAGGGTCGGCCCTGCCTTCCACCAGGTGCTCCATCACTGCTTTGGGCTGTGACTGAGTACTTCCACTACATGTGCACACATAGCAAGATTAACCTTTAGAGTTTCCAGATATACGGCGTTTTGGTCATTAACCTTTAGAAGGAGCTTTCTCTTAATTAGTCTGACTCTGTGCACGCAGGTTCCCAACTCGCAGACAATGCCCAGCAGCACTTTGTGCAAACACAACCCTTGCAGCAGCCCTAATGTTGGCTTCTGTTCCCAAAAGCTTTTCTTCTTCCCACCCACCCTATTGGATTTGATCAGCTGAAGACCAACTCAGCTGATTCCTCACACACTGGATAAATAATGAGCTCTTTACTGAGCCCTTTACCTACTTTTATTCACTCAGAGTTTGATTTTCTCACTCAGAAATGAGAGCACAGGCAGTGCAAGGCTGCAGATACGAACCAGCTCCAGTTTTTGCATCTGCAGCACGAGTTTATGTGCTTTCTTGGCTGCTTTGCTGATGTCAGTGACAGCTACAGGCACGACAGATCCTCTAGATGAATGATGGGGATGCAAAAATCATCTGCATGCTAATTGTTTCAAATCTCAGCAATTACATTTAGGATCTTCATAAAATAGACAGGGCTTTCCGTGACCCTCATGCTCCTACCTGTGGAAGGAACTATCTCACGTCAATGTTCATTACAATAAGGATTGATTCTGGTCTATTAACACACACAGAAGAGAAACAGGGCACATCCTGCACGCGCACAGGTGGTGCTGGGCACGAAACACCAAGTGAAGGGCATCTGCTGGGGGTCTGTGATGGAGAAGTGCTCCCACAACAGATACTGATGAACAGTGCAGCCCAAGTTCTTCCCAAATGAACCCAGACCCCCCATTTGCACACAGAGCCAGCATCCCCACCCAGTGCTGGGAGCTTTGTGGCTCATCCATCACCAGCTGTGCTCTGCCAGATAACTGAGGCTGACACTTTTTGGTGCTTAAAATATTTACTAGCACCCGTGCGCCCAGGCAATCTGCCCCTGTGCCTGCAATGCAAATGAAGAACAGTTTTGCTCCCCTCCTCGTTTAATTGTTCTCGGTCTCATCCCAGAAATGGAAAAAGGAACTCGGTGACCACAGAAAATGAGGTCTTTTTCTTCCTTTCCTTTGAAGGAGCTAACAAGAGCCAGGCTGACATTTACGGAATAATTAAAGGCAACGCTGATGAGTGCAGTAGTTGCAATTTTTCTTTTCAATCCCAGAACCCTTTTTAATCTGTGTCATCTCTGGTCACCGGCTTTACAGCTGTGACAAGTGATTTTTACAGAAACACCATCAGAGGTTGTAAACCGTAATGACTTTTTTCTTTCTCGCCCCTTGTTGTTTCATACCTGTAATTAAACAGCGCTATATACGTATTTAAAAGACACGCACAAAAAATCAGATGACTGTAAAAATCATCCCTGCGCTCGCCACTACAAACTTTAACAACCCTGCAACCCCAGATTTGGCTACGGCCAACCATACAAGAGGAGTCATTACTGTAACTAAATTAGACCGTTTGTTTTCTTTCCCTCAAATCGAATTGCGTAGGAGCCGCTTTATTGCAAAACAGACATTAAAATTCCAGCTAGACCTCAGAGAGAAAGTAATTTCTATTTTATCAGCACTGTAAAGCTGTCTTTATGTTCTGAAGCAGGAAATATTGCAGGGATATTTATAGCTTCAGCACCAAAGCCAGTTTGAATAGAAATGTTACTGCGGTCGGCAGAGCTGTCACATTGCTCAGCGGAGCAGGGAATTTTAGTGAATTTGTGAATTACCGTTTCAGTCTTGACAAGTCTTTCAAGGAGGCTGGTGTGTGTGCGGAGCAGCTCTGTGGTTTTGGGATAATGATTAGAGGCTGGGATCACCTGAAGAGGAGATGTAAATGGTTCCTGGGAGATAACCAGGTCCCCCCCTACTGAGGGCTGTGGTTCCCAATCTCTGCTCCTTTCTGCTCCTCTTTGGGCTGCGCGAGCACTGAGCTGCTTCTCCTGCAGTGCTGGCAGTGCACACCTTTTGCTTTCGCCAAGTCTTTCCATGGAGGATTGGCTGTGTACTTTTCCATCACCTCTGGGGTGCAGGCCAGATTTCTGCCCTATTCATTTCTGCCGTCGTCTTCTATAGGTTTAATACTGTCAGAATACAGAACCACAGAATGGCCAGGGTTGGAAGGGGCCTCAAGGATCATGAAGCTCCAACCCCCTGCCACATGCAGAGCCACCAACATCCCCATTTCATAGCAGCCCAGGCTGCCCAGGGCCCCATCCAACCTGGCCTTGAACACCTCCAGGGATGGACGGGGCATCCACAGCCTCTCTGGGCAGCGAGTGACCAAAGGAACCATAACTGATTTAATGAGCCATCTGCAGTTTTACTGTACTGCCCATGTGTACCTAGACATACCTAGACAATCTCTGAGACAAGCATATGCTATGGCAGGATCAACCAGGTAATACAGGTATACAGGTAAATAAACTGATGCACGATGACAGCATTCATCTTTGCGAACTTTCTGAGCTGGGGGCAGAGGCAGGAGAGCACCCTGGACGTTCTGCAGCTCTGTGACCACCTCAGCCTTTGTAATTAAAGAGGATTACTTCCAGGCAACACTGAGAGAAACCACAGAACTAATAATCTCAGTCTCTGATTAAACCCATCCATTATCACATACATGGTAATGGATTCCTTCAGTGATCCACGGCAAAAGTATTGCAAATGCACTGCAGAATTTAGCCTAACAAATGTTCCCATCAGGCTGTAAACAAAATAATTTGTATTGTTGAGGTATCTGTGCTTTTCTGGCCCAAGAACTGCTTGGAAAGTCAGAACTGAGCCTCGTGCTGCTGTGTCACTGCAGAATGGTGGTGGTGCTCAGGGCTGCCCTGCAGATACATGGAGCCCTATGGAGGGGCTCCTTCCCTGCCAATGGAGAGGGCACAGCAGCTCTCTCTGTCTCAGACCACAAAGCAGAAGCACTTGGTGTCTTCCCAACGTGATCCTTAAAGCCTTAACCCCAGTCAGGCCTTGCCTCATGGAAACTGACCTCATGAAAATAGAGCTAATAGGGGAAATCATTAACAGAACAACCAGCAGTGTGCTTAGAACACTTAAGATGCATGGAGATCTGCAAAACACTCAGGAGCTCACAGGCACCCACGTGCCTCTCAATGGTGGTTTCCCCCTCCAATATAAACCAAGAGGTTTACAGTGTATGTCCTTCTCCTAAAGAAAACAGAAAGAGAAATTTAATAACTGGACCCATCAATAGCAGAAAGCGCCTCAACAGTGGAAAAGGAGCAGAGCTGCTGAGTTCTTCCCTTTGTAGTGGGAAGGAAGGAACCCCTGATGGAGCACACACACTGCACCCAGCCCAGGGACAGAGCCATCGAGAGAGAGTCAGGAGAAATGCTCCAAAACATTAAGGAAATAAAGATCAAGAGCTGAAGTTATTTCTTTCATTATTCCTATTGTGCTGTGTTCAGCTGTACCATAAAAAAGCTGGACGGCGAGGAGCCAGAAGAAATGTTTCAGTTAGAACTGAATACTTAAATATGTATTTTAGCACCTTCTGCAAAATCTGAGTTTCCAGTAAAGGCTCCAGAGCACAGCCTGAGTCTCATTTGTCCCTGATACCCTTTAAAAGAAATCTGCAACTCCTCGGCCAATGATCCCTTGGTGTCCCATTGCTTTCCTTCATTCACATCACAGCTTAAAGCAGCAGTGGGAGCTTTCACAGAGCCCCTCCAGGGTTACACAGCTGCTCACAACCTCCTGTCCTTGGCACCCTGCGGGCCCCTCATTGGGCTTTATACAAAACCCAGACTGCCGGCTGCTGAGATACGATGCACCAAACACACACCAACAAACTGATCACATTGTTCACATTGCATCCACCTGCGTGTAGGAGCGGATTTTGCTTTGCTGACAGCAGACAAGTGCAAGGGCACCAGAATATGGGATCTGCATACAATAGCAGTGCATTATTTTCTAATAATCTAAGGCAAGTCGCCAAGACCACAAACATTATGGAGTTTCTGCCGCTGCAAATGAGAGACAGTAGCTCTCTCTGTAAGCTGGGTAGTTTATCCTTAATTGGAATTTGTATGTAGTGCATTGCTCTCTCCCCCACATCTATAAATAAAGCTGGTGTTTTGGCAATTACTGATGTCTGCTGTCATCTCGCAAGGCTGGGTTTTTGATGAAGCATGTGGTGTTATAGGCTAATATTTCTCATTTCTATCGTTCTCTAATTCTATTTCTTTATGGAAATTGAGCTACAGTTTTATGCACAATGATTCTTTTAAATCCCCCCCCCTTTTCCTTCTTCCATGCTGGAGAAATGGGAGGAGGGGGGCATGAGAGATGGGGAGAGGTTGAGGTGAGGGTGCACCATGGGGAAGGGAGAGGAAAACAAAGCTCTGGGCCCTGGGGTGGCCACGTAAGGGCCAGAGATGAGGACAAACACTACAGGGAGGCAGAGAAGTGTGCTTTGAGTCTCAGCAAGCAGCACCCATCCCTGACCTCAGACATGGCCACAGCTGCATTGGCAAACATTATTTCTGATCGGTTTCTGCTCCTCTCTGAGTTTTGTTTGCTGCGTGATTTGCTTTTTGTTTCAGCTTAACCTTTCCCTCCCCTTCACCTTTCATTCCTCTGCTTCTTCTCCATCACTCCTTTTTCTCCCATAAATCTGACTGCTTGTGTATTCATCTCCCTGTGTTCCACATGAACTTTCCATCTGCCTTAAAGTTCTCCAAATGTACTTTCCAAACCCCCTTCCCACCGAATCCCACTAAATCCCACTGCCATCAAAGTTACCTGCAAAGCAACCCTCATCATCCTCTTCTCCTAAATGATTTTACTCCTTCCTGTGCACTCGTCTATTTAGGCTGCACTTCATTGCTTATTAACATCACAAACCCGCTCCAATTCCCACCAAACTTAGCACAGCCCCCCTGTGCTGCTAATAGGTGCTGCAGAAGCAGCAGAAGCTTTGCACCTAGAGCTGATAACTGCCATTTAGAGCTGAGGGCACTCCAGAAACAACAGGATCAGGCCCTGATGTGTCTGCATAGCTAATGCAATCAGCCCCAGCAAAAAGGAAATGCGGAATCAGTGCCTTGTGCTGTACCAGGCCTCCAATGGACGTGTGTCTCAAGGATGCTGATAATCAGTAGTTTGAAAGGAATTAGCTGGCTTTTCATTCTCTCCCTCTTTCTATGTCTGCTTCATGAATTTTCTCTTGTGTTTAGTAGACCCATTTATAAAATATAGATTCCTATTGATTCCCAAGGAGAATGAACATTAATATACTCTAGTGTCCATCTGTTTTCTCCCTCACACGGCAGAAGAAAGATTTATACGACTTTTCTGGGTGTGCTGCTGACCTGCAATTGAGTCAACAATCAAGTCACACTAAATTAAACAGAGATATATTTCTTCTCCTGCCCTACAGAGGAACACAGCACACGTCTGTCCCTGGGGAACTCACACATCTCCTCCTTTAGGGTAAGGGAAGTCAAATTCATTTGGGTCAGGATGAAATCCGGACGTGAACAAAGGTCAGCCTTGAAATTGGTCTGAGTCAGCTCACCTGCACATCTGGATGCCATTTAGCAAAGGTGGGTTGGTGGCTTCAGGGCATCACCGATGGGACCTTATGCTCAGCTGCATACAGGCATGCACAAATGCACAATATACACAGGACCATGCAGATATATATATATATATATATATATATGAAGACACATATTTATTCCACCCATTTCTACAGATGCCCTCCATAATTAGCCGAACGATTCATCTTTAATAATGACCTGTGAGCTGGTTTGCTTTCCTCAGGTTCAGTGAGATGCTGTGTCACAAAAAGAGCTTTGAAGAATGAAAAATGAAAGACGCCACAAAACTTCTCGAGATCAGTTGCTGTAATTATTCTTTGAATAATTTTCCAGCCATTATTCAGGCCCAGAATTTACATGAAAGGCTACTTTCAGGCCAACCAGAAGATCTCCAGCTTCAGGATTTACAGCTTATTGTGTAAGAAAGATTTAGCATTGCACCCTTAGGAAATCCATCTGTAGATTGTTGCGAAGATAAAGAAAAATATAAGTTCCTTTAATCTGAATGTCCTTTATCTGCTACTCATTACTGCTCAATACATTTTCCAGTAAGCTGGTGACAATGACAGACTCGATGGCTTACAACCACACCACTTCTTTTCCCTGTTTCCAGCACTGACATTTACAAACTGCCAAGTACCCCGGACGTACGGACTAGAAAGTAGATCTTCATCCTTTTTGCATTAATTCAGGGTTCAGAGTCTCAGTGCACTGCCAAGGGAAGGGATAACAAAAGGGACAGCGAAAGGTTCATACGCTCATAAATATGTGACAGGCAGTCTTGTCTTATTGCTCCTTTTAGCACGCTGTGCTGCTGAAATTGATAGTGTAATATAGACTTTCTCCAACACACAGTGAAAGCCATCACCGGGGCGTTCATTTTATCAGACCTAATTTTTATGCTGACAAAAAAAAAAAAAATATATATATATATACACACACATATATATATATATCAGTGAAAGGCAAAATGTGAGCTGTTTGCTGCAGCATTAATTTTAAACATCCGGAATGGGAAATAAAGATGCAGATGTTTTGTAATGAAGACAGGTTACAAGGAAAATAAAATATATTGTGTGTTGCCATTGCTCGTTAATATAAATTGACATCTGCTGAGTCTGGAGGTAAACTATGTTCTCCTGCCGTCCAGGCTGGAATAATGCTCCATCTGCTGTGTTAATGTGGCTCAGCATCATTTGTCCCTTAAGTCACCCTTGATAAGTACAGACCTGGAAAGACCATTGCAGATGATAGGGAGGTTATAGATGGGACATACCTAAATATCTCCTTACACTGCAAGAAAAGCTACTGAAAAAATACCAGCTTTGGCTGTTTAAGCCATATTGGGAAATCTCTCATCCACACGCAGCTTTCACATTCAGATGCTCCGAACATAATTCTGAATTTATTTCCAAAGGAGCTGTTTAGTAGCAAACAGTTGGAAGCTACAGAAGTCCAAGGAAAAAAAAAAAAATCTGCTCCAACCTATTACTCTCCCCGGCATATAATGGGCACAACGAACCCAAATGCGGATTTTTCACACATGGATGCAAACTCTGCTAATTCCAGCATTATTTTTCCTTTGCAACCCCGAGCAAATTCATGGGCTGAAACTTGTCAGCTATAAAAAAAAAGGGAATGAAACCAAAAAATTGCCAGCTAGTTTGCCTATATCCACCATACGCGAGCGTACGAACGTTTAAAATGGGAGAACCAAAGGATCTACGTGCTTCGTGGTTGAGATATTCCAAGCTCAGGGTGCTCCTGGCTGCCAGGACCTCAACTGAAGGGTCAACCCAGCCTTCCTTACTCATTCTGATATCCGTTGTTGGGAAATATCCTAAAATACCACGGCGGCTTTTTTCTTTCCTCAGTTAAAAATTGCTCCCTGATTGAATCCATGGGGATGATGAAGTCAAGAAAATGTGCTCTGCATGCTGAAATACTTAAATAAGGCTGCAGTGAGGACAGGACCGACGCCGTGTGAGGAATTTGGTGGCATGTCAGATGTTTCAAAACACGAGGAAAGCAAAAATGCTCAAGGCAACTCCTGGAATAAACCCACAGGGACCCAATGAGAAACCGCCACCAAATGAAAGCATTACAGGAAAACAGATGGGGAATAAGAGAGGAACATCAGAAAATCAAATGACATGTTTAAAAGGGCAAAACATCAATATCACCCAGAGAATTGATAAAATGTTTCATTTTAAAGGATGCTGTAAAGCAAAGAAATCATGAAATGCATTATGACTACAAAAAGGAAAGAATGCATCTACCGTTATAGACAGTTCCAGCATCCAAGAAATTGGATTGCCTGTTCAACAGTGTGTCTACGTACTTCTGTCCATATATGCACACACACCAAACACGAAGATTAATGACTTTTTCCCCTTTTCTGAATCTTCAACTCTTAAAAGTATTGTTTTCACGCTCGTACTGAAGTTATCTTTGCGATGTGAGAATTAATCACTAATTACATAAATAATTGATTACCAAAAGCACTCACAGCACACTTTGATCGATATATCTGAGATTTTAACAAAAGAATCATTTGACAAAAGTCTCCTTTTAATCCTTGACTTTTTACCACGACCTTCCTGCGTTGCTCAGAACAGAACAATGGTGTAATCAGGAATAAGTTGCATTAAGGACCGGCACTTTTTCCTCGCCTCTCACCCATTCAATGGCTCCATCTTTTCTATTTTTTTCTTTTTTTTTTTGATGAGTTCCATTTGTTTTCAAAGAGTAGATGGAAACGTAGATACAATTTTGGAATAATTGCGTGAAATCCATTGGTCACGAAGGAATAAAAAAGGAAAGAAAATCGCACCGTTTTCTCTTTGAAACTCTTTTTCCAAGCTCTTGGGCTTTGATCCAAAGTGATTTTTGAGCACTGCGGTCTTGAAGAGACGTGTTTGCAGTGTTCTCTGCCACAACCTCTACCAGCTTGGAGAGAACCTCACCAAAGATGGCATGGAAAGAGCTTCCAAAGCCACCATTACTTGTTTGCCATATGTGCTACCAGAAATCTTCAAAGAAAAGAGTGCAAAAGCCTCATGAGGATGGTTCTCCTATGGCACTAAGAAAGGGCTGTCCGCCCTTTATTTACGTGTTACACAGATGGGTAAATGAGCAGAAGAGCCTTTACGACACATAAATTCATGCTTTACTGCAACACACTCTCTTAACTCCTCCTGTTTGGATTGCGGTTCCACTTTCATCCAAACACGATGATTGAGGGCTCCTTATAGCATAGCAAGGACTGCCCTAATAAGGCCCCACCACTGCGGCATTCGTGGCCATCAGACTCCATGGACAGCTCTGGTCAGGCTCTGCTGCGCACCTATGGGTGCTCTGACAGTGATCCTGTACAGAGGGCACCTGAAAGCAAAGCACAGGAAACCCACAGCCTGATGGCAGAGTGCAAAAAGCATAAGGTCTCTGCTGCTGCCCGGGTCTCAGAGGAGCCAGAGGAGTGCCTTCTCGATGCATAATAGATGAGATGTAAAACTAATTCTAAAACAAACTATTACCATGAAAGCGTTTCACTTTACCTCAGGATAAAGGCTGCTTTTCACATCCCTCCTGAGCCGCTGCAGAGCAGAGCTGAGAATCCCAGCCAATAATTCATAAAGAATGCATTAAAAGAGAGATGTACCTGCAGCTCTCATAAACACCTGTGTCAGATGCCCAGCGTTACCTTGCAGCCATCCATCATGTATTGAATCGCAGATGAGCAATCATTGACCAACTGGTGCTCCTGCATCTGAGAGCGGCACTGAAATCCTGTTTGCCTCTGAATTATTAAAATATGGAAAGTCCTAAATTGATTTACAAATGGGACGAGCTGTAAATCTCCACATACATGTGTGCATCTCCTGTTCAGGTTAAGATCACGTGGCAAAGAAATAGGAGCACTTAAAATAAGATGAGGGATAGAGAAGCAAGTCTGGCATCCAAAGATGGGTCAATACAACTCCACAATAACAGAAGGAAACGATTGCTTGTTTGCTTACAGGAAAACCAAGATGAACTCCATGTACCCTTTCCAAATTTCCCTTCCGTTGCACGCACATTTCTACATGTGTTCACATCCCCATTTGCCCTGTAGTCTCAGGAGTTTGGAAACGAAAAGGGCACAGATTGAGCCGTACAGGCACAGCATCTTGGCTCAAGGCAGCAGCACCTCATGCTGAAAGGATCCATTTCCAGCTCCCAGCCACTGCAGTCCCTCTATCTGCACACGCCTGACTGATATCCTGCATTATAGAGCTAAGAATTAATTTCAAAAGTACAATTCCGACACATAAGCCGTGCTGCTTGTTTTCAGATGCCATCATTTAGAGAATGTTCAAGGGAATTGTAAAACAGGATTCACTTTATGATGTGGATGAAGTTGGCACTGAATTCTAAACGAGCTGGATACTGCATGCTAAATTGTGTCAGCAACACCTCAGTGAACAGAAATATGAGCTTTTCTCTGTCTCCGAGACACCTCTCCTTGCGTGATACAGAGAGTGGCATCCTTATCAACTTAGACAGAACAGACTAGATTTTATGACAAATCTGTCAGTTGTGCGGGGTTTGAGATACATTTCCATCTGGGTGTACTTAACGGGTCTAACAGGGATGGAGTCTTTCAGATCTGTATTTTTTGGAGTTGTAGTTTATGTAACGTATTAAAACTATCTGAAACATTATTTTTTCCCCATTCCCTGTAGAAATCAACATTCACCGGAGCTCTCACGGCTGAAAGCAGCAGTTTCACAGTCCAATTTCCTTCCCCATTCATTGCAGAGTAAAGGTATCGTGCTCCTCTCACCTCACACACCTGCTCTGTCAACGTTTCCTTCTATCAGCTGTGGCAATCACATAACAGCATGAACCAGGAGGAAAGGTTGCAGTTCTGACCTTAAGCATTTCTGAAACCAGTGGTCACAAGTGAAGGAACAGAGCTGCAATAAACAACTTCTAATGGCCCAACCATGCCTCCCACAGAGCTTTACATCTTATAACTACACACAAACTCACGCAGCCCTGGCAATCAGATGCAAAACACACAAATCACTGCATTGTCTGCACGGCAGTGTTTGCAATATCCCATATACTTAGGATAAGAAAGAGTACCAATGCTAAAAATATCCTTAGTGCTTGTGAACTAACCCTATGTTTACTCAAACCACTCTCCTTTCAGTGTCTCAGGATTGGTGCCCTGCTCAGCTGTGCAGAAGTAATCAAAATGGTACCTTGCATCCGTCAAAAGATCTGAGAGTACAGTCAGTTGTGACTTTTGAAGTTTGTGCATCCAGCCATGGAAAGAAATAGGTGATTGCATCTGGCATGAAAGTGATAGATTTTCTTAGGGAGACTTCAACCTGAAGTAGCAGGATTCAAGCAAATGATAAAAGCAGCATGCTTTCACTTTGTTTCATCTCTTCCTCTTCTCACTGCAGCTTGATAGACCAGACGAAGATGTGACATGCTTACATTTCACTACCACAGGCACACTCTCCATACAGTGTCACTCGGGCTTTATCCACTGCAGAGTAAAGTCTTAAGAAGAACACACTTCATTATATCTCAATAAAAGGCAGCACGGTCAAAATAGCAACTGCCAATTTGCAGGACAGTGTGGGCTCCAATCCGTCTGTTATTTATGTTATAATGGAAATGGGATGGAAGAAATGACAAATAAGCTTAGCAAATACGATGAGCATCCAGACGGGAAGGCATTATTAGCAAACATTCATTTAGCAGAGGCAACTACTGCTGCTACAGCCTGAGTACTGTGTTGGACAGAACACGAGCTTGGAACAGGAATACCTCAAATGAACACACAGAGAAGAAAAATGATGAAGGAAAATATCCCTGGCGTGGCTGCATATGGCAGTGAGCGCTGTGCCAGGACTGGGATTCCTTCAGCCACCAAGAGAAGACGAGCACTGCATCCAAACATCGTGATTAACTCTCTGAATGTCCTTCTGGGATCTAACAAGAATTAGGAAAATGGGCTCTTGTATGAATCACAGAACCACAGAACGGCCAGGGTTGGAATTGACCTCAAGGATGACGAAGCTCCAACCCCCTGCCACATGCAGGGCCACCAACCTCCCCATTCCATACCAGCCCAGGCTGCCCAGGGCCCCATCAACCTGGCCTTGAACACCTCCAGGGATGGACGGGGCATCCACAGCCTCTCTGGGCAGCTGTTCCAGCACCTCACCACTCTCATAGCAAAGAACTTCCCCCTGACATCCAACCTAAATCCTCCCTCCCTCAACTTCAAACCACTTCCATGAAGGAATGTATCATTTAAAACCAAGTGCTGTGTGCTGCTGCTGCCCAGTCTGGACCAGAGGAGAAGAGGAAAGAACGCTGCCCCTAAGGCTCCTTTCTGGCATGACCAGCAGCTGGGTAAACAGGGACACAACCCTCAGCTGTTCCATCTGCCTTATGCTTTTGAAGTTTATCTTTTGCACATGTACATGGGCAGGCACTTCCTCTACCAGAAGCTCTGGGGGAGTGACATGAACTAGCTTATACCTGAATGAGACCCAAAAGTGGGGTTCCTCTTTCATCATGCCAAAAACCTTCCTTGGAGCAGTGATGACCCAGCACGAACGAGCACCAGCTTGCAGCAGGTGTGCTGGCAGAGCAAAGCAGGAGCAGAGCTGACAGTCAGATGTGATGCTGTGATGAGAAACATTGGGAGGGACCACACTCAGCATTCCCACGCACAGCTCTGCTGACCTTCCCCAGCCAAGGGCAGCCCCTGTCCTCCTCCTTCCTCGTCCCCAGATTGATGGGCACGGCCGTGCACACAAAGCCTTCATCCCATGTCCGATTTGGAATTCTGGTAACACGGTCTGCCCTTCATTTATATTCCTTCTCCTGTCAAAGTGACATTAACAAGCATAATCAGAGGGGGGCTTTGTGCCAATTAACAATTTCTCGTTAGCTTAATTAGGGGACACATGTTTTTAATCACAGCTAAGAATGTGGAGTGATTGAAGAATTGATTCGGAGCTTTTGAAAGCATCACTGTCAGTGTATGGAATTTAATTCGGCAGATGTGGTTAAAGAAAGGGAGCAAGGGCCGTAACTGAGTTGGGCTCAGTGAGCCTAATAGCGGGCTGGAGCACAACGAACTGCAGATACACCAATAATAGTTCCCTATTATCACCCATGACAGTCTACTCTTAGTCTTTGAGATGCTGAGAAACGTGTATAAAAACACCACCAACACCTCTTAGATTGATGTCCGTCGTTTTGCTGTGTAAATACACAACATGCCATGCCTTCCCTGAGCAGACAGACAGCTTCCTAAGCTTCTCCTCCACATTTATCCCAACGAGATGGATCTCCTGTTCTCTGTAATTGAGAAATGACCTGCATAAGTGCAATAAATGACCTGGATGACAAATACGTTTTTGGTGGGCATCACAGACCATTAGTCAGGAAAGTAGCCTTCCCTCACACGGATCCTTGCAAAGCCAATTCGCATTTTCCAGTCGCGAGCATTGGAGCTGAACAAAGCCAGCAGCAGTCCCAGGTCTCATCCCTCACTGGAGCAGATCCCACAGCCCTGCAGTGCTTTGCTGCATTTCTTGCTTCCTTCTTGCAGCCCTTCGTGGCTGCAGGTTTTCACTGCCTTACAAGCCACCGCACCACCCAAAGCCCTTGGCACAGGGCAGGGATCCTCAAAGAAGCACCATTAATCCTATACATTTACTGTGCTAATCTTAGGCCACTTGATCTGAGCAGGTACTTTGGGATATCTTCCGTGCCTGGACTCTTTTTTTTCCCCTTATGAAATGCCATCAAACTGAACTATTTCATCTTTAGTGAGTACCAAAATTGGATGTTAAATGTTATGAAATATGATGTTGTGTCTGTTGGCCGCTGGGCTTAGTGCTTCTCAGGGTAAGGGAAGAGCAGCTGTGTTTTTTTTCCTCCTTCCCCTGCTCCAAAATAGGAGTTTGAGAATTAACGTCCTCAATTCAGATGATTTTTATCAGCACACGCTCGGAAAGCAACAAGCACAAACTTGGCAGAGCTTTCATTTAGTAGCGTTTTGTCATCTTTTTCTTACCCTGCCTTTGGAAAAAAACATGGGAATATCACATACTTCAGCATCCGCACAGTGTGAGAAATGATGACATTTACTCGCAATAGTATATATAGGAATAAAGGCCTCAAGGTCTTTGATAGCCGCTACAGTATTTATGCAAGTGCTAAAATGAGTCGTTTCAAGCAACAGAAACATATGAAACAAGAACCTGACAGCGTGGCTTTAACAAAAGGAGGTTACTCCTAACGCAGCTGGGTCAGCAGATCTGAACCCGTCCACAGAGCACACATCTGGAATCAGAAGCCAACTTCTTTAACCTGGTCTTCTGCTTCATTGGCCGTGTCACTGCCTCCTCTACAGGGAGGAGGAGATTAAATGGCTGCCTAGCATTAAATACACCTGCAAACGAATGATGCTACAAAATTCCCTCGCCTCGACCTTGTGTTGGCACTCAGTCTCACCACTGTCATCGGTGCCATTCTACATGGATGCTTTAAATGACCGCACGCAGATTTGGGTGCTGGATGCTCGAGGACCCACAGCTTTGCTAAGTGCCTTCCTCACCCCTCGCTGCAGCTGCTAGGAGCCAGGTCTGATGTCTCAGTGCCCCTTCATTCTGCACCCACAACACCGTTCCTCCATCAGGAACCAGAGCCAAGCAGCTCTGCTTTGGAGCGCACAATGTGCACAACAGACCTCATTTCTTCCCTTGATATTGTTAGTTTTTTGAATATTCTCCTTCTCCCTACCCCAAATAATAAGTATTGTGGAAAGGTGAAGGTCAGAAATGGATGGATTCCCTCCGTTAGCAGACTGGAAATATTCAAAGGATGAAATCAGCACAACCAAAGCCAGCTCTAATAGCTTTCATCTGTTATGTTTGCCTTCTTTTGCTAATCTAATGCCTGTGTTTTTGTAGAAGAGGAGTTAAACAACTTTTTTTTTTTTTTTCTCTCCAGACTTATGAGTAATATGTAGCAAATCTGGAAGATCACTCATGCAAACAGTAGCTTTCCAATTCTCAGAAGCATTCATCTTCAATAAAAATTGTATGTGGGATTTTTCAGAAATGTCGGAGCCCTCATGTAAACGCAGCTATTGATTTCATCTTCAGAGCAGCAATGTAAGATATATATGCAGTGTCAAAGTTGCTGCTAATGAAACTTATCTTTCCCTACTCAGTATTCTGCTTATTTGCTGGTACATAGAAACTGAGGGAAGTTGAAAATTATGCTGCAGTACAAGTAGGTGATGTATTACAAAAGATAATCATATTTTACAAAGCATCATTCATCCTGAGTGATCCCAAACTGCTTGTGAAATATTTGCATAGCCACACATTTTCTAATGCAGTGGCAAAATGAAAGGAAAAAAAAAAAAAAAAAAGAAGAAGAAGAAGAGAATATGAGAATTTCTCAGTGCCTGCACAGAAGTGTTCTCCAACCCTGCTCTTGTGAGCTTTGGCCAGGAGCCCTCATCCAGGGGGAGGACCTTCGTTGCATGACACTGCAACGGTTTAAATACATCAATAGAGAGCCTCTATTTTTGTGGCCATGTGTAGCGTTGTAAGGATGCTGTGTGCTTCCTTACCCCTAAAGGTGAGGTGAGCCCACCCTACTGAGGTGTAATCCTTACAGCAGGACGTAATCCTCCAGCAGAACATCTACCAGATCTGCTTTTGTATTCCAGGCTCTTTTCTCCTTCCCACCTCTCTGTGCAGAGCCAGCTTTTCAAAGTCAGCCCGATGATGTATTACAGCAGACAGTTGCATTTAATACAGCATCATGATCTCTGAACGTCTTTGTCACCCACGCAATGCCAGCACTATGGCAATATTGATGGATGCTCCCCTGAGGCAGCGCTGAAATAGCCCAGGAACCCCCTCTGATGGGGGCAGTGCAGTTTATGGGTTGATCAATCAGAGCAGTGGGCTGAGATCCCCAAGCAGGCAGCTAGGAGGGGACAAGCTGGCATCCCATCTTTCCTGTTTGCCATGGGTCTGCAGCATCAGTGGGAGAAGAGAGAGCCCTCTGGATTCACACACACAGCACCTCGTGCCACCTGGAGAGGTAACATCCCTCTGATTTGTTTCAGGTTCTACATTACTGTGTTTCATGCAGACGTTTGAGTGCAGCCTACAGTAAAAGCTACAGCACTTCTCAGCTCCTTTCCGCAAGGCAGACAACACTCCTGGGAAGGTCAGGGAAGCAGAACTGCAGACCTCCTGCAGGCATCTATCTGAAGTAAATCAAAGACCATCATCCACAAACACGGAGCACACAAAGGCTCCAGCCCAGCAAGGTCACTGCAGGGCTTTCCTTCAGCCTGCTCACATCTGCCTCTTCCCACTGCTTTCCAGAGCCAGCGGTCACCTAAGGACCTGCTCCACCAGCAGAGCTTTTCCCAGTCTGGGTTACTCAGCTCACCCACCCCACGAGAAATATCCCACCAGCTTCACTCTCAGTGACCCCATTCCATTACAGCTCAAATGCAGCAACTTGGACCCACCTGCAGGCATGGCTCCGCACCAATTACCATGCAGATTCCATCAATCCTCTAAGTTGTCATGATTAATCGGTAACAGTAACTTTAAGCACCTGCAGTTTGGAAAAACAAACAAGCAGTAAATTAGGGAAGCTTACATCTCATGCCTGAGTCACTGCTCCCATGCCATTTTTCTTCATTATTACTATTGGCGGGTTGTTTTTTTCTGGGGGGGGGGGGAAACCTGTGATGCTAACCAGAGCTATATTCTATGCATATACTATGTCAAATGACATCATCATTAGCAGTTCCACTCAGAGGACTTGGCCAAGAAGGTAATGGCCAGTTGATCTATCACAGAATGGCCAGGGTTGGAAGGGACCTCAAGGATCACGAAGCTCCAACCCCCTGCCACATGCAGGGCCACCAACCTCCCCATTTCATACCAGCCCAGGCTGCCCAGGGCCCCATCCAACCTGGCCTTGAACACCTCCAGGGATGGACGGGGCATCCACAGCCTCTCTGGGCAATGCAGGTCAAGGAGACACAATGCACTGAGGGGGTAATTAGAAAAAATTATCTGTTATGGTGGAGCTGGGATGTCAGCTGAGCCTGCAACAACAGCACTGGTGGGCCATCAGCCTTACACTGGGCTGAAACTCACGGGGAGAAGCACAGCTTTTAAAAACATTAAACATAATAATATTTATAAGGAATGAAATTCGTTCAAATATTTGTAGAACGCGAAGTAATTACCGGCAAGATTAAGAAAAAGAGGGAAATTATTAAACAAATAAAATGACGATAAACAAACACGGCTCCCAAAGAAATAAAAGGATTATGGCAAAGCGTGCCTGTGAAAATTGATAAAAAGCCTTATTCATAATTTCCTCTCCATCCATTAGGAGCTAGTCATGCGGAGAAATTATGAGGAGCTGTAATATTTCAACCTGTATTTTTAAATAGTCACTCAAGTTAATGCAAAGCAGATGGAATGGACCATATTTTCCTAAATTATGCCCATTAAAATTTGTAATTGGAAGTTTTTAAGCTCGAAAACTGCAGCGTAGCACAGGTCCCAGCCCCACGCGGCCGTGGGCTGAGCACAGCTCCTTGCACAGAGCATGGCAGAGGTGAGAAGGAACTGCGCCAGGATGCAAGGAAAGGATGTAAGGAGACAGCTGGGCTGTGAGCACCGAGCTCCTTCACACCAACAAACCACCCGTCTGCTCCCAACCCATCACAGCACCCAACAGCCGTGCTGAGAGACGGATGGGGGCTTATGCAAACTGCTGCTGGTGTCTGCAGAGCAACGGAGTGCATGAGCATGCATCTATGCACCATGGGCTGCGTGGTTTCTTCTGGGAAGCTCAGCCCAGTTTGGATGGTTTCAGTGTGCAGACATTTCTGCTGTTCCATTGGGGTCATGCTGGTGTCATTGCACTGCGCTGTGCTCCTGCCCTCTGCACCAAGAGGTTCCAAAAGCACGCCTGGTGCATAGCATCGGTGTGCAAAGCAGACAACAGCCATCAGTATTACTACATCTGGGAGAGATGTGCAACATGCCTTCGTTCTCTGCAGCAACATCAGTGATTTGGCAGCTTTGGTTTGGACGAGGCGAGAGGAGAGTTGTTCTTCCCTGCATTTCTGAACACTTTACGTTCAGAAACTCAAAATTTCCATTCTGCTTCCAACGTTGCTGGGCTTGTTTTGTGATGTGTAGAATCACCGTGCTTACACAGCAAGGCGGTGAGCGCTGCAAGGTGATAGATGGAGACGTGCACCATGGAAAACACCAACAGAGGTGGGGGACGGGGCTGAGAGCAAACAAGCCTGGAGGGACACACGAGGTCTCCAAAGAAAAGCAGACTTAAACACGCCACAGTATTTCCTACTGTTTCTATCAGAAACCCCGACAGACCCCGTCTGAATGATGAAAATTCACTGGAGATCGCCGTGAGAGCAGAGCCTTATCAGCAGGGACAGGTGTGTTTGTCACCACAGCACTGCTCCGTGAATTGTATCTCAATAGTTCACCATTCTGAACTGATGTAAATATCTCCCTGTTAATCTAATGGCACTTATTTCAGTGTTCTTTTCGGGGAGTTAACTGCTTTTCTCTAGTTTCAAATCCATAGAATCATAATCATAGAATCCTAGAATGGCCTGGGTTGAAAAGGACCACAGTGATCATCTGGTTCCAACCCCCTGCTGTGTGCAGGGTCACCAACCAGCAGACCAGGCTGCCCAGAGCCACATCCAGCCTGGCCTTGAATGCCTGCAGGGATGGGGCATCCACAGCCCACATATCCAACGTAGCTCTTCCTGCCTGTGGGCCAGTTTTGATTTTAATTGCTTCTGCATTCGTGCACGTTAACTTCTGCAACTGAGCAGAAAGCTCTGCTCCCGTGGAGGCTCGGGCACAGCAGTCTTTGGGACAGGCTCCTCCAGGGCACCGCTTTTGCTCACCACACCAAACCTCAGGCTCCATCTCAATGCTGTCCTCCGAGCCATGCAATGCTATTCTGCACGAGTCTGGGCTGAGGGAAGGCAGTGACAGCGTGGCTTTCTGACCTGCTGGAGGAGCTCTGATGTGAGCAGGTTGGGCAGTTTGGCTGCGCTCGGAACAGAGCCCGAGTTCAACCCCGAGTTAATCCCGCAGCCAGCAGCAGTGAGTCCCCTCTGCTGGGATAAATCCTCAGGCACGGAGCCAGCAGAGCTGAGACAGCACACACTGACTGTGAATCTGCTCAGCTGTTTCCAAATAAATAACAAAACCCACAGACAGAAGGCCGGCTACGTGAGCGCCGAGAGGGAGGGAGGGAGGGAGGCTGCATGTGGATAAATCTGGAGGAAAACGCGAGGTCTGCAGGGGTTTTTGATGGATTACGTTGCATGTTTGAACATAATACACATTAAGGCTGGAGACACTGATGCCTCGGATGGTGTGAAATTCCATCTAACGTGGGTTGTTTGCCTGACACAAACATGTTTAGCACAAGATGGAACAAAGGCGAGAAAATCGCAGCAGTTTTTGAGTGATGCTTGAAAAATTGTTTGCTTCCCCCACCACCCCCTCCTGCCCCTCTCAAATTGCTTTTTTTTTTTTTTTCCTCTCCTCCTCTAACCCCACACCTCTCCCCCCCTTTTCTGGTAATGGCTTAGTAAATAATTCAGAGAAAAAAACAAGAACCAGAACTCAGCGTAATAAAAATGATGTCTCTATCTGCTGTTGAGGCGCATCGTGCCACTTAAGTAAGACAGATGGGAGGATATGCTGTACTTTGCTTAGTAAACTGCATTGAGAGAAACTGAATAAGCCTGAAATTAGAGCAGAGGGTGAGATGGGGGGAGGCAGCAGTACAGTGTTGCCTGACAAAGATGCGGGGAGAAGTAATTTACTCTGAAATGACAGTTTGAAGGGGGAAGAAAAATAAACACACAGGAGGGAGCTTAGACTCATTAGCAGCCCAGCCCCAGTATTTCATCATTAATAATAATAAAGAACCCGGCTGAAGCGGTGGCTCACAGTAACACTCAAGTGGCTGGGTCTCCGTTTTCAGTTAACACAGAATAACTGGTGGTGCTGAGGGAAGGTGGATGAGGAACGGGTCGGTTGTGGGGTGGGAGCAGAGCTGATGTACGTGGGACCAAGGCACGAGAGCTGCACCATTACTCTGCCTGCATCGTGCCCTGAGCTCTCAGAACCAACCTGGGTACAGCAGCAGGGCTGTTCCACTGCTCAAACTCTGCGTTGTGAATATTCCCCTTAATGTGAAATATTTTCTTTCTGCACTGGGAAAGGCAGGAGTGGAGACAAAGGGAAACCGCAGCGATGGTTCGTGTGCCATGAAAGAGGCTGCAAAATGGTTTGAAGAGAGAAAGAACGGAGGGATCTGTTTGATTCAGTCGGAATTTAAGGAGTAGGGTTGGTCAAAATACCACTTCTTCCATTCAGCGTGCAAAGTATTTATCTCACTTAGAAATCTTCCTGCTGAAATATGTTTTCCATTTCGTCTTCTCCCCCCCTGGCTGCAGTCTCCACAGCCCTGCGCACTGCACACGTGCTGCCCTGGATCAGTATTTCAGTGGGAGAGCAGCCAGGAAAAAGGAGGATGTGAATGGTGTTTATGCCTCAGTAAATGGCCTTTTTTCCACAGCAAGTAATGAGCCAGTATCTCAGGAGGACAGCGTGCTATTTTTATCATGAAGGTCCTGTGCCCCTTTCCTCTAAATTACTGCCCTCATTCTGCAGTGGTAAAGTATATCTCCGTGGTTCAGCTGCAGGAAGAGCAGGCAGTTCCAATGGCCAACCATCACCTATAGGTGGAAGCAGGTTTTTGGTCAAGCATCAGACACAATGTGCCAAGAGATTCTGACCATATAAACACTTATTTTGGTTCCAAGATGGAAGCAGAGCTGCTCAGAAGAGCAAATCGTTGGTTTGAAGCATGGAAAATTTGGCTTTCAGTACAACTCTTATTTTGCTTCCACTGGAAACCAAAGAGAGCCTCGCTCCCCCCAGAAAGTTCCACACAGCTTTAAGGTTGAAGTGTAATTTATAAATATTGATTGTGTGCTTGAAGCTCAGTCTTGGAAGGTGCTGAGCGCACACACACTGTACTGATGCCCTTTGGACAGCCTCAGGGGAATGACACTTGATAAATGCACAACGCTGTTATTCTAGTAACAAGAAGCGCTCCGAACTGTTATTATAACGTCCTTTCAAACACAAGTGCAGATTTGTTTTGGAAACATACATATAATGGAAGCTGCAAGGTAGAGGCTCAATACATTAATTATGCCTCAGCATGAGAGCTTTGACAGATTACGGGCAGACTAATTAAACGTCTTTAATTAAAATACACGGTCCTTGCAAAACTCCGACGGGAGATGGAAGAGGAGGCTCTGCTAAGGTTGGAAATGACCTTAATGAAGTCATCCGGAACCAAACGAAGCCCAACGTCTTCATTGCGTTCTGCATCAGCAGATCATCAAGATCTTATGTGCCCAGCGGGGTTTGGATGGCTGACTGGCAGATCTGGTGTGGCAGGAGTGAAAGAGACGGGGCCAGAAAGGAGCTGCCTCATCTCCTGGCTCATCTCCATCCTACTGAACTCAGGGAAGGCTGAAGCCCTGGTCCTGCCATGCCATGCAATTGGTCCTGAAGCGTGGCATAGAGAGCGGCAGGCAGCCTGGAGCTTAATGAGCTGCAAGGTTTCTCCTCTGCAAATGCAACTTGATAAAGTCTGTTTGTAATTCCAGAAAACTGCATCACTGAAGATCCTGAACACAAAAATGGGAAATGCTGTTGGTTTTTAGAGAAGATTCTGGTTTTCCCTTCTTTGTTCTGTGCAAGGATGCACGACGTTGGGTTGTAAAGACCAATTTATGTTTTATCATGAAAACCTTGACTTTCAGACTCTTTCTATAGGTTCAACTGAATCTTTTCAACCGAGTTACGGTTTATATTTACATAAATTACCATATGAAACTTGTTAATATTTCCTGAATATTCTTTTGCATAGTGCTATTAGACAAGGTTCTGTGCTTTTGTTTGGGACTCAATGTCAGCAAATCAGAATTCATGACTGTGATCAGTTAGGAGCACAGCAAAATTATTTATTCCCTAACATACAGTCTGGGTGTCAAATAATCTGTCCTGAACAATGCTACCTAAATTCAGCAGAATCTCATCACACAGATTACAGGAAGCGTTGTCATTGGGAACAGCAGGAAGTTCCTGATTTATTGTCATTTACTCATTAAATGAGCTCAGATTTGCTTCATGGAAGGCACTGTGCTAGGAATGTGCCCTAGTGTCAGGTTTTTATAGGATCACCAATAGTAGTGATACCTTCCCATTGCAGGAAGAGGTCTTAGAGTCTGCCCGGATTGTGGATGAAGAGATGCTCAGCAGGCTCTGTATGCCAGCTCTGGAACTGGGGCTCCAGGGAAGGAAGGCACAGCATCCCACTTGCTCCCAGTGCCAGCTTGGGATGGGCTCGAGTCACTGAATCCCATTGGGTCTTGGCTTGTCCCAGAACACACGACCCAGCTGTTACTTCTGTGGACTAGACTCTGGGATCTTGTTCTTGCTGCGAAGAGATTTACTTTGGAATGTAAACTTCCCGAGGTAAATAAAAAGAAAAAAAGCACAGTGAGGACAGTCATATTTGTTCTGCAGTGAGAGCAGCACTATATTCTTCGCATCGTTGATTTTGGCAAGTTGGCCAGGAAATGAAAGATTCACTTCAGATGGTATCTGTGCTCCCGATAGCTGTTATCAGCTCCCGACTGATACAGCATGTGAAGCTGAATGTTGGTTTTGGTGGATGCTGCTGCTGGGCATCTTTGCACATGAGACAGATGCAAGTGCACAACTGCCCGGCCCAGAAGGAACCCCAAGCTCAAGGCTGTGGCCAAGCACATCCCAATGGGAATATTCTCCCTGCACTCAAGAGCAGCCCTGTTTTCATGCTTTTCATGGAAAACAGAGGGAACTCCCTGAATGATCAACTGCTCTTTAGCAGCACATTCCTTTCTGTAACACCCCGGTAGGACAGCAAATCCACGCTGCAGATGTTTAATGACAAGGGATGAAATTAGATTCCACCCACAACTGAGTTTAATTTCTCTGAGGACCATGAATCTGCCATTGGAAGGGGTGCTCACAGGAGTGGATGACAGCGCTTACTCAGGGCAGTGATGTATTTGTGCGGTCCTGTTAATTCAGGTCTTTCTTTTCTTCTGCAGATGAAAAACACACAGGGTTCTCCAAGGCTAGCCCATGTTTTAAAGTTAATGGACCTCATACTCAAGTTCTAGTAATAAGGACTCCTTTCAGTCCTTGTTGATGTGAAATTTGTTTTTCACGCATTAGATGATCCCTGGGCAGGACAGGGAATCCCTGGTGAACACAGGAAAGAGCTGGAGCTAAAGCAGTGTCAGTTTGTCTACAGTCTACTCCTTAGATCTTTAATGAGCACCTGGCTCAGGATACGCCGTGTTTGTACTCACTCTGACACCATATCACTGCCTTTCCTGGACAGAGGGACTGTGCTGAAGGGTTGAAAACGTTGCAAGAACAAAGCAAGGCTATGGAACCGCACAGGGCTTCAGCTTGGCAAGGATCCAGCACCTTAAGATAGCTCTGGAGCCACAGCTGATGGGATCTCAGGCACCAAACGTGCTCTGTCTTTGGAGCAGCATCAGTTTCTAATCCTGTATCTTTGAAGCATTCGTGCTACAGGCAGAGCTGGTGGAGCGGAGGGATGCCATCAGTCACTGGTGGTCCTGCAGCAGTAGGATTACACGCTCACCCTGCATGCAGCGACTGGAGTGGGATGCTCGAGGCAGATGAAAACATTTTCAATGCTTCAGAAAGTAGCAGACAGAAGTGATAAATACGAGTATATTATTTTTCCATTTTTTTTCCTACTTCATTTCCTCTGTCAAAGATACTGATCTAAAGCTTCTAACGCTTGACCTTCCCCTCTTTCTGGACTAGCGGTGCTGCAGAGTTGTTCTCACCCCTTCATTCACAACACTGAGTTAGGAAATTTGAGAAGTCCAGCTTTCAGGACTTAAGTTTCAAAGGGGACGCAATGGAAAGTGCTAATTGACCTCTAAGTGATAAACCAGCCCACAACACTGAGTGCACTACGTCTCTTACGCTGATGAGATTCCAGCTTCAAACTCACGTTGATCCAGAACTCCAGTGAGCTGATAGGTAGAAATTTGGTAACACCCAACCATTTCAGTTGCTTGTTTGCTTACTTTATTCTGTAAAACCATTCTCTTCCCAATCCAGGCCCTCTGGGAGAGCTGAGAGCCTGCTGCCCTTTCTATTTCTGGATGTTTTCACTTCTCCTAAACCCCTTCTTCCCACTTTTGCCATTTCACCGTGCTTGCATTGCAACAAGGGAGAGCTGAAGATAAGCAACGTAGGCCCAAACCCCATAAAGGAGAGGTGATGACATCACCTGCCATCTGGAGCCTGTGGTCTTCCAAAGAGGAAACTCAAAACTAATTAAAAATATGCTGCGTCGTGAAGGCTAAACTGCCAGCAGGATCGAGAATAAATCGGACATCATTAGACTTTCATTTCTCTGCAGCATCTTCCAGTAATTTTGGTCTTATGAAACAAACAGTTTGTGACAGGGAGAAAAGCCAATATAACAGGAAAAGGTTGCAGCAAGTCATGTAGCTCTGCACGCTCAGAGTAGGAGCCCGCATCTCTCAAGATTATTTTATTGACTTCCATCTGCCACCTTTGGACAGGTGCAAACCTGGCAGTCACATTCTATTCTCTTAACAACAGGGAAATCTGTTGCGCCATCAGAAATCCCTCATTATTTCAGGCACTCCACAATGCCCTCTCCTGCCCTAATCACACACTCCAGACCCTTCTCTCAGCTCCCTTTTAGACTCCAAACCCATCCACCCTACGAACAGCCAGCAGCAGAAAGCAGCAGCTTCTCTACCGTTCTTAATACAGACCAGAACAGAATCATGTTTTAAGTTTCATTTCAACGACAACATCCCTATAAAACATCCCACCCAGGCAGCAAAAACCAGTGACCTTCAAGGCTGCTAAATGGACTTTTTGTTTTAATTCCAGCTCAGACCAAGATGTATCATGGTGGTAATTACTCTCCAAGCTCCCCTCCACGCGCTGCGCCGCCTCGCTGCCTGGTAAGGTCAGGAGGCTCATTGTCAACAAACCTGCTAATGGCAATCACGCTGAAGGCAATTTCTCTTCCAGGGTCCATCACTCTATTAATGAACCCATAAGCAAAAGAACAGCAGTTTCCAAGATTTATAGACATATCTTTGCCTGTTACAGGCCTATCAGCTCGGGAGAATAATTTCATCTCGCCAGACTGGATGGGATGAAGATGGGAATCTACCCTGCCGAAGCTGTTTTCTTTCTCCAAATGGACTTTCCATGATATTAGAATAACAAATGGAAACTAGACTGCGTTTTTACTGATAAATCCAGCAAGCAGGCACATCCACACGCCAAGGGAGCCTCCATCTCTGTCTGCCACTCAAGTTACTGAGGCTCGTCTCAGTGGAGCTACAGAGCTATTTTTGCACCAGAGGTCTCCAGGTTGCAATCAGTGACTCCATTTTTTCAGTCACTTATCATCTGCGGTGTTGATTTCCCATCGATTTTTATCTGTACATAGGCTTTAAAAGCCATTAAAGTCAGGCCCAAATAGTAGGCTTTCAAACTTGAAAACAGGAGCTAAGGTCAAGAGCAACTTTTGGCCAAGTGCAAGAATTGTGGAGTAGCTTGTAAAGCTGCCCTCTCTTGCCTTAAAACACCTCTTAAGAAAGCAAATGAAAATGGAGTGCTGCTTCCTCAGGTCACCAACAAGTCTGAAGGATGCAGCTCAGGAAGGCTGTCTCCTGGCTTTCTTAACCTCCACGGATTCCTCCAAGATCTTTTTCTAATGTGGCATAAAACATTAGGGAGACCTGTTTCCTGATTTATCACAGACGTCCCGATTTTTGTGTGGTTTCTCTCATTCTCCTATCTTAAATAACATTTCTTAATGTTCCATGTAGAGGCAATCACTTTATCAGAGGGAGGAACGCTGCATCAGAGCATGTGACAGAAACTCTCATGGCCTCATGTTGAAAATGGCCGTAACCTCATCAAAGCTTTTCAGCAGAGTTGATGGAAAGTGCTAATAGGAACGAGGCATTTAAATTGATGACTCAGTTGGGATTATTCAAAGCGACGCACTGAAATTTGTTTTTCTTAGATGTTTGAGCCCTTTTGAGGCCACAGAGGACGAGAATAAACAACAGAGATAGAGAAGTGGAAATTCTGCATGGCATTGTGTTTTCACCTTTGGCAAGCTCAGTTTTACCCACACACGAGTGAATAAAGCTCTCACTCCAAGGACGTCGCTGGGCTTTAAGAGCTTTTCTTCCCCTGATGACAGCGTTGTTTGAAAACAGCTTCATGCAGCCTTATTTCCACTCCTTCCCTTAGCCCAGCCCACACTGCTGTGCAGCCCCTGCCCCAGGAGCAGTGCTGACGTGGGGGTCTGCAGCAAAGAGCAGTGGGAAGAGGTCAAGGCAGAGCCTGCCTGCAGCTAACAGTGCAAATCCAGGTGGGAAGCGCTGCAATGAGAGCTTCTGCTGCTTCAGTTTCTCCCAGTTCGCACAGTTCCCAGCTTGGGAGGTTCTCCTGAAAGCAAATCCCACCTCTGTATGAATTTGTGCCACTTGGGGGCCATATTAATCTGGTTACTCTCCCTCCGTAATTTATGGTTAGGAATAACCTTGAACATCTAAAAAGAAAAGTGTTTTATTTTCAAAGGAAAGCGAGCAATTCATAAAACATTATATGTTGACGTGTTCTGGAGAATATAAAGGGGCTCATTGCTCTGATTCAGGCCCTATTTGCATAATTTTTCCTTCTCTCACCACAGGTAAATCACAGTTAAATATTGAAGCATTCATCACCTGAGCATTTGCAAGCCAGACTTTACACAAGCATCCTAGGGAGGGCCGCGCTTTCTCAAGCACATGCATCAAACCACAGAAATATTTTGGCAGCTGCCTAGCAATGTGCTCACAAAATTAAGCAACCTCTGGGCATAAACACCTCTCTTTGGAGGAAATTCACCCCACAGTTATTTTTTCGCGTGGCTCCTAAGGAAGGTCTCAAAGCAAAGCTCGCGTCCGCCTGACGTGATGCATGGACCTACGCTGCCCACTGAGAAAGCTCACAGGAATAAATATGAAATAAAACAGAGTTTGGATGTTCAGTCATCCACTGCAGAACCCCTGCTCAGTGCGCTGACCTGTTGCTATCCATTTTTATTGCTCCGTAACGTGGAGACATTTAATTTGTATTGGAATTACTGGCTCTGTCCTCAGCTACCTGAAAGCGAGGGGACTTCACACCAGGTGCTGACATGGAGATCAAATCTCATTCGACTGAATTCCTGTTCAGCACCTGTACAATATTCAACAGCCAGTCCATTAAAACAACGTCTTTACACAACAGAAGCCTTCAGACTTAGGCAATGAAGATGTGGCAACAAAATGAGTACAGTGCCCACTCTCATTTCAACCCAAAACTGTAACTGAGGGGCAAATAAATAAGTAAAAAGGAGAAACATTACTGTTTGTCACATAACATCAAACACTTCCCCTTGTCTCATCTTCCATTTTCCCTTCTGTTGTCCTAATAAATAAAATAATACTTTGGGGATTTGGATTTACAAACAAACCATCTCTGTATTTGGCCATATCTTCTATAGCGACGCGAGAGGAAGGTTCTGTTACTCAATAACAAACTGTACACAGAAAATGCATACAAATGATTGCAGCTGTCGCTATCACAACTTAGGAGTAAATGCAGATGGCATGAAATAATATTCACAAACAGCTAATAGAATTTTAATGGCTTTAGAAAGAAAATAAAATGAAAGACGGCGTATTTACTTGCGATACAAAGGGAATTTATGGTGTGCCAGTGCAAGTAACGAATCACTTTGGACCTTGCATTTTCACACATTCAGAAGTGGGCAAGTCCCTGTGGGATTTATTTATGGGAAGTTTAAATAGCAATCATAATTTGTGAAATATTCAAGGATGCATCTGCATAAAGTATGATGTTCGCATTATGCAAATGTCATGTATGATGAATGAAATGCATCAAATGTCTTGAGGACACCCAGATGTTAAGCCTACCAGGATGCCAGGAAACATGGAAGGAGGTGAAGAACATGATTTCTTCTTGAGTTAATTGATTTCCATGTTCCAGCACCACCTTCTAAATACTTCCAATCAAGAAGCGTGCTACAGTTACAGTTCACTTGTTGTGGTTGTCTTTTGTAATCATCATTCTCGCTTCCCTTTTCCCAGCACAGTCCAAGAACTAACACAGCCTACTAAACCCTTAATTGAGATCATTCCCATACACACACAGCATCTGAGTGGGAAAGCCTATGAGTTAAGTGCCACATCTGGTGCAATGCTTCCTTCATATTTTTTGCTCTGTGGCCAACCAGGAGGGCAGAAAGGCCTTGCCACGGCAGGAGGGCTGTGGACCACTGATGGGATCCATCAGAACAGGTACTGCAGAGGAGCCAGCCCTTCTCCTTTCTTTAATTTAAGTTCTGGAGCACCGCAGAGACGCAGCTGGTGAGATGTGCTACCCAAAGTATTTATTTTTCAAGTGAGGCTTCGGGTAAAATTGACTAAGCTCATAATTAAGTTAGAAATGTAAATCTGTTAACTTCAATGATGCTGATCTTATTGATATGGCAAATCAGTAACTGTCCTGAAATGACAGATTAAAACTGATAAAAATATTAATTTTACTATCGAGCACATCATTTTATGTTGTAAAATATAGAATTCGTGAAAGCAAGTCGAAATGATGACTAATGCATCTGCTCACACCCATAGATAGATTTCAAATGCCTGCCTCTTGCCCACAACCTGAAATAGATAATAATTTCAGGAAACGTCCCCAATAAACAAACAGTCACCCATAAATACACATTTCTGTCTGACAGGAAATATATTCTACTTGAAATACCAATGTATATCCTCATACCTTCTACTCAGTCTGACTTCATGGGAGTGATGTGTGTGTGCCTGCACTCAGCAGCAGACGGGGGTACCCAGCCTGGTTCCCAGCTGGCACTTGTTTAGCCTGAGATTCTCTCCAAGATTCCCTCAGAACTCCACAATCCATATGGAACGCTGAAGTCACGGATATCATTTTTCTTGCAGCAGACACTCTCAGGCAAGGTGATTAAGACGACATCGTTCATTTGATGCAATAGGAATATTGCACACGGAGCGGATCGCTGCTACAGGATCAATAGTTTCTGTTTTATAGCAAAAACTCAATGCCTCGGCTTTGCTTGCAGTTTTTCTAGCAGTGAGGGGCTGTTATCCAATGGCTGCACTCGATGCCATTGACATCCGCTCTTAAATGTTATGGATTCCCAAAGTGTTCGTGCAAATCCAAGTTACATCTGCCATTGAAATACCGAGCACAGGTGTCTTTGGGAGTCAGAGCAAGCGAGGCTGTGTAAGTGTGCAAAGTGAGCACAGCTTCACACCCAGTTTTGGCTTGTCACAGCCTTTGCTCTTCATGCACATGTGAAGTTGGACGTGGGGAACAGTGCATGTGATAGGCATGACTGATGCTGTAGGCAGGGCTGGATGAGCTGGCTGCTGATGTCAGCTTTCCCAGGCAAACAAGGGGCCTTGACTCAGTTTCCCCAGCAGTGCATTGGGATAACAACACTACATAAGGTGTCCCTCGTGGAGATAAGCCACTTAATGTGTGTGAGGTGCCCTGGGGAAGGAATACACTTAGCAAGCAGAACACAGGGTTACTAGCTGACCCCTCACCAGCACAGCAGGATTGTTCCCTGCCATCCCATCCCTTGCCCAGTGCTGTGTTCCAATTGCTGCCAAGTGCTCCAGTGGAGCCCAACCCCTCCTCAAGGGAGAGCATGGCACTGTCATCACGGTGAGATGTGAAACCTCAATGTTCCTGACTTAATTTCAGCCTGTATTTCCTTGCTACACCTTCATGTTTAGCACTTGCATTACAGTTGCCATTAATAACACATAGCAGAATATATAGAAGTAATAACATAATAGCAAATGATATTGTTCTTCCTCTGACTTGAGACTTACTCGCTCTTTCCTGATTTGTATCACAGCTCTCCTTAATGTATTTCGTGTGTTTGAGGTTGGATTTATACTGCAGTGTACCAAAGCACGGGCTTTAATGAATCTCCTTCCCTTGTCTCCTCGGAGTGCATGAATCTTCCACCTCCCCTACACAGCACAGATATTAAACACATTATTCTGGTTTGATAGAATACCAGTGGAATGCAATTCCTTCATGGACTTACTCCTTTCTGTTGAAGCTGAGCAGTGAATATGCACTCAGGAAAAAAGAAAGGGAAGAGAAAAAAAGAAAAGACGATCAAGCATTGAACTAAAGAGTGATCATTTTCTCCTCTATTAGCAGCTTTATGCTAGATATGATAAATCCCAGCTTCAGTGGTGCAAATTCCAACATCTGCTCCATCTTTGCCTCACAGACTTGTTGACAGGTGTAGTCTCCTTTCCAGCATTGCTCAGGAGCTGACAGATGGACTGTCAGCAGTAAATAAAGGGTAAATCCCACAGGCGGTGGCAAGGGGCTCCTGAACTTTTCCTTTGTTTTCACTCATTTGATTTCACATCTCCAGACTCTGTACTCACACACTTAACAGCGTTTAGCGAGGAATTTCCTTCTCTTTAATCCTTTCTCTTATCTCCCCAGAGAAGATGAAAGCTAAATGATGTTAATCTGCCAAATATTTCTGATCACGATGAGTGCAATAGGAATTACCACCCCTGCTGGAAATTAATTGCAAAATAAAATGAGGTTGCGGTGGAATGCCAACACCTGGGCTTCACTTCTCCTCGTGCACCAAAGGACAGAACTCTGCAGGTCCCCAAATTCAGCCCACAGCCAGAACTGGGGAAATAGTGCTCAAGCTCAGGTCAGATCACCCAGCCGTAAGGACGTGCTTCAACCTCCCAGCACTGCCCCCTCCGTTCTCCTCTATTTTAGATGCCAGTATTTGCAGCACGGGCAGATTATACCGTGACTGCACTGACACCCAGTAAATTTACACTCTAAGAGAAGATCCAAAGACCTCGAGGTCAGCGGTGAGAATCTCATTTGCTCCTGTATACTTTCATTTGCACCTGAACACACGGAACAAAATAGCAAGAGAGAAATTCTGACTTTTTTCCGCTCTTATTCATGCAAAACTCCAGCTAATGCCAGCTGGAGCTCTAGGGAAACAAGGGCAGAATCGTGTGTGAATAAATTGATCTAAAACACTTTTATTCAAAGCTTTCTACCTACCCACACATCCCCACAACGAACAGATCAGACCTCTCAGAAGCAGAAAGAACTCCGGGATTGGGTCACAACAACACAGGAAAGTTTGCTGCTTCCTGACAGAGCAAATTTTTCTTGGATTTCCTAATTTCTCTTCAACTACTGTTGATGTTGAGCATTACAAATAGAAAGAAAAGAGAATCCTGGACATTCTTTGACAAGAATGAGGTTACCCACTGGGAGCTAAAAACATGCAAGAGCCGCTTTGCTGTTCTTATTTCTCTGATGAAAGAAGCTAAGCTAAAACACCAAGGATTTTACTGGCTTTCCTGTCAGACACATAACGGTGCTCCTGTACTATAAATCACATTTTGTTGCTTTTTTTTTTTTTTTTTTTTTTTTTTTTTTAACATTCCTTGCAGATCTCCCCTTAGCTTGAAATATTCTATGCTTATTAAGTTTAGGAAAAAGGATTCCCTATTAGCAAGACAGCATGAAATGTTTTCTGACTAATACAAACTGTTCTGCAATAAGCAATAATAATCACTCAGATGTTTCTGCCAGCTTTCTTTTTCCTTCCTTCCTTTCCTTCATTTTTGCTGCGTTATTGCCAGTCAAACCCAGATACTGAATGCCTGACAGCATCTCATCTCTCTGATCTAACTGAGCCACGCTGCAGCACAGTGATAGCGAAGATTGGGGCACTGAAGAATTCCCTGTCACAACCAGGACTTTGGAGATCTGAACTCTTCCAAACGTAGCTGTCAAGGGACCCTGTGGAGCAGGGAAGAGCAAAGACCTGAGCAAGATGTTTGCCCCATTGATGGGAGGAGGTGTAAGCTCTGCCAGGCAGGATGAAAAGCTGATAGATACCTAAAATCAAGGAGATGGACTAGTGCAGCCATCAAGGCTCCTAGGACCGGCAGCATCTCTTATCCCAAACAAGAACTGGCAGGTGGTACAATCGAGTGCAGAGGGGTTTCTTTGCTTGTGCAGAACTGTGCACGGGTGACGCTGCTGAGCATCACTGCCAACTGACAGCAACTGCCAACAGGTGTCTGCTTTGCTTTCAGCTGTGAGCTACTTTTGGGTGAACAGAGCAAAGCTGCAACGGTGAAACAGCCTCCTCCAGTCTCTCCGCTAGGAAAGGATTAGCGCACAGCAACTGCATTAGCTCTCATATTCACTCACATGCCAAAACCAAAATGATCAGGAATAAAATAGTCGGATGTAACTTAGATAAACATACAGACCTGCTTTTAATACACATGGAAAATGATAGAGCCAGTGAAAAACTGCACTGTATTTGAACTTCAAAGCCTTTTTTTTCCCTTAGTTAGAAGCTGCTTTCCAAGAGCTGGTGAGACTACAGTCATGGGCTTTCTCTGCAAGAGCTGACAGTGGTTACTGGCACTTCAGCTGTTACTTGAGCTGGACTCCTTGCAGCCACTAGTTTGCTTTACAGGCTAAGGAGCAGCCAGACTATCCGAATCCAAAACTTAGACCAGAAATTCTGTAATATTTGGCTCAAAAATATTAATTTGGGGAGTAGGGAGGGGAGTTAATGAGTTTCACACTCATGAAGTGTTATTAGATTTTGGTGCCATCTGCTTATGCTTAAGACAGTTTCCAAGGCAGCTTTCCTGTTCGGCTCCAATCCCCGTTGGGTGAGAGACCATGCACAAGGCAGTGGGTAACCTCTTCTCCGTGCTGGGCCCCCAAGGGGAGCCTGCACCAAACTCTACAGTCTGACGCTGAATATATGTGCAGTACATTTATAAATAGCAGCAGCTTTTGACTACTTTGTTGAGGGAAGGGGTGAGATGAAATGGAATCGGGAGAAATTGGTACATGATGTGGCGGAACAGATTCACGCACTTCTAAAGGCCATTTTGCTTTTGTTCTGTACTGCAGTCATTTACTCTCTATTAATCTTAAAGCATAACAAATTCATAGAGGAATTACTGCACCCAAGAGAAAGGAATAGAAGAAGCAAAATCACAGCACTAGCATAAGTAGAAAAACAAGCACACAAGGCGAGTTATTGTACACATTGGAAGGAAGTACTAAATAATATTTCTTGTTAGAGTTGACTCAGGATGGCAGCACCAGCTTCCAGAATGGCCATGAGCCACCGTTTGTGTAAAGTCCTGGGACACCCATCCCAGCTATCTGCCTGCATCAAAAGACAGAGTCACTCTTTGAACAGAACAAAGCCCCAGCTCAGAGGGGAGTCATTTTCTGAACACTAGGAATTATGGCACGGAGCTCCTCAGTGCAAATACCCTCAATGCAAATACCCTCAGTGCAAATACCCTCAATGCAAATACCCTCACTGCAAATACCCACCTCCCCTGGCACCGCTCCGCTGGTGAGATCTAATGAGATCACACAGCTCAACACGGGCTGAAAGGGGGTTAAAGTCCTTTGAAGAAATGCAGCTGACGTAAACAGAAAAGCCAGTAATGGCATTTCTAAACTCACATTTACTGTGCTGATGCTGGAATATAGAATCCTTCTATTTTGGGAGACTCTTGCATGTTTTCATACAGTTTGACAACTTCCATAAGACTGATAAACATGACATTGTACTGCAGGGTTCACCTGCAACTGCCTTTGCACGGCTGCATTTCTGTTGCTTTGGTCACATCACATACATGTCTTGGCACTCTGCAGGAGTCCATCTCAGCTCTGTATTCTGGGTGTTGCCCACATGTTACTAACATACAGTTTTGCCTATATGCAGCACAGTGACAAAAGGCAGAAATGTTTCACACGAAGCTATTTATTATATCAAATATCCCTCAGAAGGTAAAGGATTCTGTCTAATCAGTATCCGTTCATCAGGTCTCAGGAAATCTGACCCCTTGGGACTATTGGGGCTGTGGATACAACATGTGAGTAGCAGTGTGGTTCAACACTGCTCAGTTCATGAAGTGAAATAGCAAACTTGCCCTAAGCAGCTTTGAGCTCAGGGGATGCTGTTAGAAACCAGCCCCAACTCATCCAAAAAGACAAAGAATTTTGTGGTTGGGCATCAGTGTCACATGTTATGTTGTGTCCTCCATGTGGTTTGGGAAGGTAGGAGTGGGAATGTCCAGTGCTAAAAGACATGGAAATGAAGCAACAGCACTACAGAAATTCACTTGAAATTTTGTGCATGATTATTTCACAGAGAGCTTTCTGCTGTTGACCCCAGGTGGTACACACATAACTCCTCCAGCACAGAATACACACAAACCTTATCTAGAGACATTAAAGAAAGCCGCTTGACACTGAAAATCAAATTGATTTCTTGCCAAGATTTCACAAGGGCATGTGTGACAGCAAATGACATGCTTAAGCCTTGCAAGAAGAAAATAAACATGTCCAATGCAAAACCCATCACTTTCCGTGCCAGCTTGAATTATGCACATCTGTACTGATTTGACACCCAGCTTGCTTGGCAGCAGAGGCAAAGTGTGTGTTGCCACAAGCTGAAATAGATAAATAGGGTACAGCAGTGCTCACTGTCTTATATAAGGCTCATCCTCCAAAGCAGAGACAGAAGCTCTCAGTTTTAAGGAAATAGTGCCCAGTCTCTTTGTTTCTCTCTTCCCCATTCAGTAACAGATGCTTGGAAAGCCGTTGCTGCAGTTTGACTGGCTTTTTTTAACTTCTCTTTCATGCTGTGCTACATTCTGAACAATTAACCATCAGAAATCTATGGACCTTCTCTTTTCTAATAACTACGTTGAATTCCAACAGAATTCAATTTCCAGCAGAAACAACCAGCAACTTTGTGATTAAGGGGCTTTGATGGACCCAAAGCTCGTATCCTCACTCCAGCACAAGGCTCCTGTACCCAGAGTGCTTTCCTACCATCAGATTCTGAGCGATCCAGGGGTCCCTTTCAACAAACGCCTTTTTATTTCCTAGAAATTGGTGTTCCAGTGCAAAATGAGGTCAGCTGTCCAAACTCCGATCTTTAAACAAAACCAGTGGAAACAGCAGTGTTTGCTATCGCTCTGCTGTGGGATCCAAGGTCTCTTATCCTTCTGATGTAATTCCTCTCAAATTATCAGTCAAATTAGAGTGCAGCCTCTTTGAGCCAAGCACCATCCTTTAAGATGACTATATGCTGTGCCCAGCACATTGGGACCACTGGCTGCTGAGGCTCTATAAATGATTCAATTCCACTACCTGGAGAACAGAAACAAATGTCTCTGTAAGTTCCTGCATACTTCCATCCACCAGAGATTAATGTAGCTGCCACCTCCTGCCTTGCATTTTGCTATATTAACATAAAGCTTCTATTGCACAGCAGTTTGATCCATTTGTGTTTATTTAACTCCTGTGTTCTGACAGTAGAAGATGGAGAATCTGCATAATTAATAATGACCCAAGCAATCTCACTTAATGCCCGTTCTGAAACCCCTGACTATCCTTGTTAACTAACGACATCTATAATAGTGTCAGACAGGTAAAAGACTCCTTTAGTCTGCTGAGATATTATTCACCTGGGATTATCAATGGGTGTTTTTCAGCTCTAGCCATTAGCTGGGAGCGTGTGGGTCATTCATAAAACTTCTCCTACTTTTCCCCAAGAGAGCACAAAAGCTGCAGCAAAAATGAATCTCCTCTTTTGCACGCGTGGCTCTGTGCTCAGCACCTCCTGCACCCCAAAAGACAACGGCTGGGTGCTGGGTGACAGCTGGAGATGTGTGCCAGGCTCTGCTCCCTTGGAATGGAAACCACACAGCCCTGATGTGATGAATCACAGCAACTCAACCCCGAGCTGCTGTGAGTGTCAAGAGCCGGGCTGCGTGAGCTGCTCTCCAGCTTATTGCACAGAGAGCCTTGGCTGCCCTTAAGCATCACTCTGTATCAACACTTTTTATTTTCATTCACTAGCAGTTTTAAAGAGACTTAAAGACCGTGCTCCTCGCGTGTCTCTATCACAGAACATCGAGCAACAGGGAACTGCGAATTTTAAGGTCAGGAAGCTGAATGAGGCTAGGCTTAGAATTCTGCTTGTTTGAAGAAGAGACAACAGGAGCAAAAGCTCCATATCCCAGGCCTGGGCCCAGCTCTGGGTGATGGTGGGCACGGCAAGGCAGGGCATCAAGGGCCTGGTGACACAGCTGGGCTGCAGAGGGCTCGGACCCCAAAGCAAGGCCCTGCGCCGTGGACTGACCTCCACCACTGACACAGCAGTGGAGAGTGGCAGAGGAACACAGGGATCAGGAGCAGCACCAGCCCCTTTCTGCCACTCAAATTTCACACAGGCTGGAGCCCTTTGACCACCAGTTCCCCCCCAGGCAGTGGGAGTGCTGAGCTTTAGGCAAAGGCTTCATTTCCTCAGACCAAGTAAACCTGTAAAGCCTGCTATCAGGACAATGCCATTTGCCAGAGCAGATGAAATGCTTGTAACAAGAGCTAATCAGATTCTACATTAACGAGAGAAAATATGAAGCTAATCAACACCCAGGCAGGTCTCTAGGCCGCAGGCCTATTAAACTTCATAAAAAATTAATGACTGAAAGAGCAAAATCATTTGTAAGGGGTCTCCAGTGGCAAGGGAAGCGTCTTGAGCACAGTTCACCTCTCATTACACTGAATTAGCCTCACTTTCCAGCCCAAACAGGGATGGCTTCAAAACATTTTCCTGTTTGGAAATGGATTTTCATTTGGAAACATGAGTGGGGGGGGATTTAGTGATGCCTGCAAGATGGCTTTGCAGACTTCAGGCTCCCGTCTGCGCTGTAATTTAGTCTCAGTGCTGCCAGTTGCACTGCACCTCCTTCAGCAGATTATGAATTACTAATAAGATGCAAAAATGTAGATAAAATATAATGAAGTGTACAAGAGTGGAAAGAAGGCAGGCTCTTCTGGCTCACATTCCTCGAACAAAATGGTTGTCCCACTGCTTTCAGCTGTTCTAGTCAAGTGCAAACAAGACAGGCTGAACTTTTCCCCACGTGCACTGTTCAAGCTCTCACGTAATTGCAAGGTTTTCCACAACAGACCACTTGAAAAGATCCTCTGAATTCAAAGCTGTGAAGGTAAAACAATCATTTCTTAGATTTTTTGGCTGGGAAAACAAAAGGGCCCTTAGAGTAAATCTTAAATATTTAACACATTATGTAAATGAAATGCTTAAGTATATATCTTGTTCAGTACAAGCAGAAGAGGTAGATTAAAAAGTAGGAAAAAGACATCTGGAGGATTCAGTAATCACTGTTTCAGTACATGTGTCTGAGACAACCCAGAGGTTTTGATCTGAAACGTCTTCATGCCTGAACAGCTGTCTGGGGCATAGTCCTGGGCCTATTTATAACCTGGTGCCGCTGAATTAAGCCTCCCTTGTTTCTTAATCAGGTTACCAGAGACTGTCATTTATGTCTTCAGTATTAAGATGTTTCATTTTCTCTCCTTATTTGGTGTTGTAGTACATTAGTGGGAACTTGCTGCCAGTAATGAACCTGCTTTGAGAATGGAAGTCCCATAGCTTATCAAGGCTTAATCTCTGCATGTGCACTAGGGACAAGGCCAGGCTCTGCTGCCTTGGACTCTGTAACATCACTTATTGCTGTGCAAACAAGCGTACATTTCTGCCATATTGGTTTAGCCACAGCTGATGTCCACTTTGCTCCCATCTCACAGTGATGCACATCAGCTGCCTGAGAGGCAGAGCAATGCAAGGTGCACTTTCAATGACCTGCTCATACTGAAGTAAAGGGAACTGCATTCAAGCAGCACCACACAGCAGCGATTAACGACAGAGTATTACAGTGTCCTGAGTCGTATGAAACACACTGGGTTACTATATATTTATATAGGTAAGAGAGCTATGGTTGCACTTTCAGCAGTGCTTGGATGAGATACGAACCAACCTGGAACTGTGGGTACACCCTTCCTCTTTCTGCCTCTAAAAGGTCTGGGACAAATCTGCACACAAAGACAACAGTCCTCAGCTACATAGGTCAGACTTCGGGAGCTTAAAGATATGAATTTCACAGCTTAGTGCATAGACAGAAAGGAAGCGAATTGGCTAAGTCTGTAGCAAAGACAGATCATCTGCCACGAATACCAGCTTAAAGTCCCTCCATTTACAAAGCCATGCAAGCCCCTTTGGAGATGCAGGCTTAAATCTATAAGACCTCACTCCTACAGAAGATAAATGCAAGGACGAAAATTTATTTGAATGAAAATATGTGGGTAAAGTGCTGGCTATGTGCTTGCTGGCTACAATTCAAAAGCAATAAAACCATTCTTAATGCCTGCATCATCTGTTCCAGCTTCCTCCAAAAAATGGTTCTCTGGGATATTCAGCAGCCGTCAGCCTTACTTGCTTGAACTCTGTTGGCTCCAAGATCTGCAGACCAACTGTAGTATCTCACTTTTCTTCTTCCCCTTTTTCTCTTAATACAGGAGGAAGTGATAACGCTGTCCCTGATTTAAACATAACGTGGTAATTCTCAAATATCCTCTCCATGCATAAAACTGCAATATGACAAAAAAACGCATGGCAATCCCACTTAAAATAAAATGAAATGAAATGAAATGAAATGAAATGAAATAAAATAAAATAAAATAAAATAAAATAAAATAAAATAAAATAAAATAAAATAAAATAGGAACAAATACAAAGCAACCAGTCTGACTCTTAAGAGTTTTTCAGGGCTCTTCTTGCAGCTGCAGATGCCTTTGCCCTGAGAAACATTTCTATCCCCATTTGCATTAATGGCCACCACTTTAGGAGCATCAGTTCAGAAAACAAGACTTAAACGAGGACAACAAAGACTCGTTTCCTAATTATAGTTCTTCTGTAAAAGCTTAGAGGTGCACATGGAATAGATACTGAGAGGTATGAATTACTGGACATCTCCTCTAACAAAGACTGTATAGGTTTCCCAAACAGGACCGTCCTGACATTGTGACACACTCGGCAGAAGCTCCACGACCTTCTCTGGTCTGTTCATTCAAAACCTCTCCACTTGTTCCATACCATGGTTGGAAGTTGTGACCCAACTGCAGAATTTCCCTGGCTCCTGCAATTCCTGTAACGGCACAGTTACATGAAGTTGTTATGCATCTGATGGGTTCCTCCAGCATTCATTCACTTTAAAATATTCTGGTGTTGCTATCAGAAGTGAGATCCACCCATCCACTGAAACACTAAAAAACCTCTTCTTTTCAAATCCTCACTGTGATTTGTCATCCACTGTGGCTGGACTGAGTCTGAGGCTGGGAAGGTGGATGCAAAAAAGGACAGGACAAAGCAGGTGGGAACAGGTGGTGGGAGCTTTTGATGACCACACTGAGAATACAACATCATTAAGAAGACAGATGCTGCTCTTGCCCTAATCTATTGTCTTTCCAGGATCACACTGAGGGCAGGGCAGAGGAAGGAGGCTGTGCCATCTAGCATGAAGGAAGGAGGCAGGACTGGTGCGAAGAGCTTTGACAAAAAGAGATAAATGGACTGCTTTGCTTTGCTACCTCAGACTCCTACCTTTTTCAAGCAGAGTGCATTTATTGCTGAATCTCCTCTTGTTATTCAGTTAGAATTTAATAAGTGAAATCACTTGTTAGAATTCCAGGCAACGTGTTCACATTCATGAATGTATTCAGATTTTTTTTTTTTCTCTCTTTTAGGAGTCCTCTCCTGTGTAAATAAGATACATAATCACCCTTCTCTGCACTTCACACGTGTGCACTGCTTTTCAGACACAAATGTCACAGTGCTAGCATCATTATCCCCATTTTTCAGAAGAAAAAAGAAGGGTCTGATCTACAAATATTAGAGGTGACAGCTAAATTTGGGTGCCCACGTAGAGTGCAATTTTCAGTCCTCCCACCATCTCCTCTGAAATAAGGAGGAATTGCTCAGGCAATAGCATCAAAACACTCCGTGCCCACAGCTAGGCTCAGATTTCAGAACGACCTCGAATGGTTGCTTATGGTTGGATGCTTCTGCCTCTGAGAAACGTAAATCCTATTCTGGTGTCTGTAGAGGGACCTGAGCTCTTTAGAAGATCTGATCTTCATCTTTGGGGAGATCCCAGCACAAGAATTCTCACAGACTCTCAGAAAAAAGAACCTGAAAAGAGAATCAGTTGTTGGGAAGCTGTGCTGCAGGGTGAATCTTGCAGTCTGAGTACAGCACATTTGGGACAAGGGCTCTCAAACTGCAGAAGCCTTAGGAGGATGTTTGAAATTGCAGTTCTTTCAGGGAACTGTTTAGCGTGGACACGAAGCAGAGTTTTTATGTATTTATCAGTAATTTGGCACTGACTTGTTAAGTCCACCTTCTCCTACTTGGCACACGCAAGCACTGACACTGTGCAAAAAGACAGTTTAAATGCAAAGCGTATTGCCAGGGCATACCAGCCACTGCAGCAAATTAGAGCCACTTAAATGCTGCTGTAATCTGAGCTCGTCCCTTACGTGCTGCTAAATGCCACCAAAGCAAGGCAGGGCTGGGTGAGCACCCACTGCTGGCATCCCTGCATCACCAGCTCCCCTTCGGAGGCAAGAGAGGCTGTGCAAAAGGCTCTGAGCACATTTGAAAACCAGGTTCTGTAGAAGACACAGTGACCCAAACACTCATCCTGCATACGGAAATCTGACAACGGTTTTCTGAAGTCCACCCAGAGCACAGTTGCCAAGGACCTTAAAGATACCAAAGCACAGCAGTGCCCAGCCAGCAGTCCCCTGTGCTCCATCTTCCCTTCAAGGACCTACTGATTTTCAGCTGACAGTGCCATAGATTTAGCTCCATTTAATTTTTGCATTTACACAAAGACACTGTAAGTGATTGTGATTTTCCAGTAGAAAAATAAGGTCTTGCTATATGTAACCCTCTGAGTATTTTAATCTTTAAATCAATAAAATCCATTAAGCAAATTGCTCTCTCCCCCCTCTCCGTGCATCCTATCCAAACTGAATGGTTTTGCCATTATTTATTTATTTAGAAGCGTGTTTCACGGCTCTAATGATGGATTGAGCACTTCTGTTGGTGCAGTTCAGCTGTTGAAGGGTTGCAGCAAAATCAGTTTCAAACTTTGAATGGAAACAAATGGCTTGTAAATGCAGTGCTCGAGAGGGAAAGACACTCCACAAAAAGCCTGAAATGTTTATAGATTTTAGGCTTCATGCTCTGTATGTGCAAATCAGAAGTAATGATTAAAAACAGCTCTTCTCTTTGGAAAGGTTAAGTGTCTCATCTCATACAAAGGAACTCTGTGTACCAGCCCTCTTAAATCCTGGAGTGATATCAAGTGCGTGCGGTCTTGATAGCAGAATATTTAGTGATAAAGAACGAGTATCAGGGAGGATTGAAAATATGGAGAGCTGGCAGATGTGCTTCAACGCTTGGAGCTGCATTGACAGGAGTGAGTTGGAAATTCAGCCATCAAGAATAAAAATTAAAAAAAAATTTTTTTTTTTTGGAGATCCATGTGTTTTGGTGAGCTGTATCTTCACCATGCTGAGGAAGGGGTGAGATATCCCATCCATTTTTGCTAGGAGTTCCTGTTTAGTCTGGGTACAGAACAAGCAAATCTCTTGGAAAACAACAGCATAACTCTGCTGAAAGGCTTCATTTTCCTCGAGGTTTGGCAAGCACTAAGAATGCTTCTTTTGCCAAGGGTAGGGTCAAGATCAGGGATGTCCTTCTCAAAGTGAGGCTTATTGGTGAACTTTGCCCGATGTGAGAGGGTTAGAGAATTATGGGCTGAATATTTCACACTGTGCTTTAAGAGGATGGGGCTAGGAAATACAGCCTGATCTCACCGAAACTGCAGAAAGACACCGTGCACGAGTTTAGGTCTGGAAACAGTAAGAGCTTAGGTTTGAAAACAGTAAGAGCTTATCTCTATCAGCCTATTTTGCACTCGGTAGACAATGAACTGGGCAGAGCCCTGTATGCCTGGTGAGAAATGTTTTTCTTACTGGTCTGTTGGAGCTAATGAGATGGTTTGCTAAATTAAGTCTCTAAACATGACATTAAGCAGAATGGGGAGGAGAGTAAAGGGGTTGGCACGGGTCCATAATTAATTTTCTGACATTTCTGAGAACTGTGACATTGGGTCTTATCTGTCTGTGATGAAATATTCCACAGCCCTAAGGCAACGGATAGTATTTAACCAGTCTTCTGATATCCAGACAAATAACAACTTACTATGTCTCAGACTTAACAGAAGGACAAGAAAGAAAGCCAAGGGCTAAAAATTAAAGTATTAAAGAAATATTATCATGGCTGAACATCTCATGCAATGAGAATCCATCTCTGCTGTTTTGGCATCAAGGGTCATCTGAAAATGAACGCAGAGCAGGACACTGGCCAAGCAGATTTTGGCTGGTCAAGCAGCAATCTTAAATGCACGGTGTGACCTGCATGGGGAACTGGCTGTGCCACTTCATCTCTGTGCTTTCTGCTAAGAAGAGGGCAGTAAGAGGATAATGCTTTCTTTGTCTGTCTTGTCTATACAGATTATGAACTCTCTGAGAGAGGATCTTCCCTTAATGAGTTTAACACAAAGGCATCTTGCACCAACAGCAATGCAGGAACTGACCGGGCTCCTATTAAACGGGAAAGAAAAAGATGAAGAAAACAAAAAATGACAAGAGTTTGTAAAGCCTTTGTCTTATTGGAAAGAGAATCACTCTCTTCATGTCACCAGCGCCCGAAGCACAGCAGCTGGGAAGCAGAATGGTCCTCCTCTGGCCACAGGGCAGCTGCCAGCAGTTGAGCATCAAGAAGAGGTTTTGGGGAGGATCCTTCATTTTGACTTCCTGAACGTGCAGAAAGCAGAAATCCTCAGATTACAGTGAGCACATTTAAACAGCGTTTAGCAAGATAATTGCAGCAGCTAATTGCCAAATAATAACAATAATAAAACATCTTGAAGTTTCCTAATAGATGGTTTGGAATACTGTAATTCTTAACAGATAGCAATTAATACAGGCTTGAGTATCCAATAAATTAAGAGAATTCATCTATTTTGTACTGGAAGTAAATGATGACATTTCACGTGATGACAGCTCTGGCTCAGAAATCAGATATGTCTGGATTATTTATTTTATTTTTTCTTGCAGGGACAGACAGACATTCTCCAGTGGAAGCTAAATGGAGTTAGAGCTCTTTGGGAAACATTCTGCAGTCCCTGTATCTCCTAAGGACCAAAGAAGTTGTGGTGTTAATCAAGTCCTCATTGTGAAAGGATCAGAACTGGACCTCTGTAGCACTCTATCTCTTCTCACTTCTCCAATAATCACAGATAAGGCTTATATAAAGTCTAAATTTGGCTTTCTCTTTAACTCAATTCTGTTCAGGTCTGGTCTCTTAGCCTCACTGTCAATTGCAAAGTGTAACCAGGCCATTTAAGAGTAATTTTTTGCTGGTTTTCCTTCAGTCCACAATGAAAAGCACAGAGTTTTTCTTCTTACAAAATTCTCGTAGCATAAAACTCCATATTTGCTTGTACCATCTGAAGCTGGCAGCATACCAGCACATTACACACTGAATAAGTCTTATTCCAAAGCAAAAATCATGAGTATCTGGGGGGGAGGAGGGGAGGGACTGTTTGGTTTTCAAGGCCATCGTTTCAGGCAGTGTCACACAGTTTCTTCACTGTCAAGCAAAATGCAAAAGCAGGCTATTCTAGGTTGCACATTTCTGAAGTTTCTCAGTCTGAGAGTCCTCGACACCACAATATGTTACAGCCAGTGGGATCTCACACGGAACACAACCGAAAAGCACTTCAACAAGGTTCTTCTTCCTCTTTAAAGAAAGAGGGTACAATTGTATTTGTTCAAAGAGTGCAGCCATAGAGTTTGTGCCTGGACCAAGCACTGAAGGAAAGCATCGGTCCCTGAATTATATACAAGTGCCATGCTATCAAGGCTGGGTTCTGCTTTAAAGCAGCATGCACACACACACACACACACACACACACATGCCTGCTCCCCATGATGCAGAACGAGCCATCAGAATCATCTGAGAGCAGAGGAAGTCTATGAATGAGTTTGGAACTGCCGTCACTGTCATTCTTCTTCTGTCACTGCTCTGACAATGAATTTCATAATGAAGCCAAAGTATGGCTGTAATTCGTTAATAGCTGAGAGTGGAAATTTGGCCCTTGCTCTGTGCTGGTGCTAAAAGGTGGATTCTGTTACCGTGGCTGCACGTTGCTGCCTGCCAACACTGGAAAATATGATGTGGATGCTGTCAAGGTCAATAAATGGTCCATTACTGGCTGTGGAAGGTGCTGTTGCTTAGCTGCTCCTGTGTGGGCCTTTTGGCACAGACAGCCCACTTATTTTTTTAAGATGTTTCCATTTTAATACAAGGGCAAAAAACGCCCATTGGAGGAATGTAGGCTGTAGATGCAACCAGGATCTGTTGTACATATTAGCATCCTCTTGGTCATCCACATTTTAAATACCTCATGTGAGTGGTGAAGTTACAACTTCAGACATACCTGTACGACACAAGAATTTAAATCTCAACTACAGAATATCTAAAATGCTAGACAGCATTACTGAATTGTGTTGATTTAGAAACAAGCAAATAAACAGGAAAAAAAAAAAACACACAGAATGGGAAGGGATTTTCCAAGAGACATTCTCTGACAGGTTACAGCAAGCAAACCCAGTGGGATCTGTTGCTGCCACTCTCTGGAATGAAAGGTTAAATTTATCCAAAAAGGGAAGTGGTGTCTTCCATCAGCAAGCATTCAATTGAGGTGATACAACAATGCCACCAGAGCCATTTAATTCTTGGCATATTTAGAGGTGGCATTAGGGAGTCTACCAAGGTAGCAATTTTCTAGATAATCAACTTAATGTCTTCATTCTAAGTGCATTTATATGTGTAAGTTAATTAGAGGAGTTAATTTTCACAAATGGCAGAAAATCTGCATTTTCCAGTAAGCTTTGTTTCATGCCAATTCATGACTCAAGGTAACTGAGAAAGATAACCCGACGTTCCTTATCTGTTACAATAACCAGCCTGAATCATGAGCTGACTTCATTTAATAACCCAACCAACAAGCTGGCTCTGTATTCAGTGCTGCCCCTGAGTGTTTGCTGGGGTGAGAGGACAGCTGGTGCTGCTGTACTGATCCAGCACTGCAGAGTCCTGCTGCCCATGGGAACCCTGTTCTCACCTGTACATCACTGCCCCAAACTGGAGATGGTGGTTCTGAATCTCACTGCACCAAGTTACAGCTCTGTGCTGAGCCAAAGCCTGATGAAAGGCACGTGAAGCTGCAGCAGAGAGCATCCCAGTCCTTGGTGCCATCCCACTGGGGTCACACAGCTGCAAAGCATGGAGGAAAATCAAAAGCTGAATCAGAACAATGGGTTTCAAGCTGATTCTGCCCCCATATCACATGTTCCATTCTTTCCCAGACTCCCTATTTCGTTACGATCTGGTGGTCTTGAATTGGTGCTGGGTATCACCTTGTGTCAACTTCAGCCCAGGCACAAAGACATTAGCTTATCACTAAAGGCCAGTCTAAGGGAAGGAAATACTTCTACCTTGTTTGGGCAACAGCACCCTCAGTAGGTGACTTAGGAATGCACCAGCCTACAACTGAATATACACAAAGGAGAGGTCATAAATAACTACAAAGTCGAAGTTTTGCTGGTGAAAATAAGAAAACAGAAACAGAAGCATCTTTCTTTCTTCAGTGTGTCACGACACGTCTCGTTCATGCCACTCCTAAACACGTGCCACAATGCTGCAAGACCAGCACAAGCCAACCAGGGAACAAGGACGAATACGGAACAAAAATTATTGGCAGTAAACAGGAATTGCAAAAATGGGATAGAATGCATCTCCATTGCTTAAGCAGAAGTTCCCCACTACATCCCCACGACACGATCCTGCCTTGCATGGAAAATGCTAGAAAGTAGCTCAGTAGATGACTTCACAATTCTCTCAGAGCTTTATGCTAAAATTCTGTAAGAGAGATAAAAGCAGACAGTGATATCTGGCCTCAGTGAAGCAAAAGGGAATTTTACCACATGCTTTAAAAAGCCCAGGGTTTCCAAAGGAGTCTGCAAAAATTAAGCTGCTCTGAATAGCCCTGCCATATCTCCAAATTTAGCAGGGCTATCTGAGCCCACAGCCAGTGCACATGTATTAAAGTAATGGCTACTTTCACTTGTTAAAAGCGTTAATGTCTTGGGTTAAAATAAAATGGAACGAAGAAGAAAGCATTTCCGTTGATTGCTCCCCTCTGAGGAGATTTCTCAGCACCACTTTTCCCTGCCCTCCTTTTTGCTGAGCTCCTACATGCTCCCATCCCTGCCTCCCCTTCAGCCTCACGCACAGTTTCAGCCTCCCCAGTGCGTGCAAACTGGGAGCAAAGGGAACATGGCAGCAGGGGCACTGGCACCTGGAGAATTACCATGAGAGCCCAACTGTAACAGCAGCCATTCTCAACAACCAAAATCCTGACAGCCGGAGTTTTTCGTTCTCCGGAAGAAAGATGCAAACTCACCCAAAAGCAGGAGGAAGCAGGCAGGAAAAATTTCTCACTCATTGGAGCGAATGGAAACTGCTGGCTGCCGCGCAGCGTTGTGTTGTGACATGCTGGTCTGCCATTATGCTTTGTGGAGGCAATAGTGGGAGAAAGGAACACATGGAAGCCTTGGTTTCCACATTCGCACTGCTCCTGCCATCCCGGCTTTACATCCAACTACAATTGTCAACATGAGATTGAATCATCCTGTAAGCATTTCTAACCCACCCATCGCTGCAGTGTTTAGCACAGAGGTGGTGGAAGAGGGCCTGCACCCACAGAGCACACATTTCATCAGTAAAACAATGCATCTGGAATGCTGCTATTGCAAAGGGCCAGCAAAAAGTTCTTCACTTACTTGCAGACAGGAGCTCAGCTGCCCCACTGCTTCCATGCCACCAAACCAACACCTGTAACAGGAGAAAGATGGCAACTTCAGGTCCTGCTGAATCTCACAGGGGCAATTTCACGTGCTTTGGCAACTCAAACGTATATTTGCTCTGTAATTAGTTAGCTGCTGTATGTGGGCAAGAAGAACCTGCTGGAAGGGTCTGAGCAGAAAGCAAGCAGCTGAGCAGCAGGCTTTGAATAAGTTGTGGCTTCAGTGGCAGTCGTGTCGCATCCTGGAGGAGAGGAATGGAGCTGGCACAGGTGCCACAGGCACTGCAGTCAGCACAGACCTCCAGACACTGCTGCCCTCATTGCTTCTAATGCGGCCTCCAGGACCGAGCTAAAGCACGGGTGCTGGAAACAGGAGGGAAAATAGTCCCATGTTTTCCTATCAAACAAAATGGAATCTGTGGCAAGAAGCAAAAAATAGCCGGACACACTGAGAAGGAGATGGAGAGCTGCTGCTTTTTTGTACTGATGTAAAACAGAAAGGATTTTGGTATAGTGGCTAGGCTGTTTTATATAGGAAATACTTTTAAGCTGTCATTTGGCCTATGGTAGCATTCAATTAGATCAGCAATGCTTCTGATGCACGCTTATACTGAATAATAAAAGATTGGCCCCCAGGTAGTACAGCCCTACCAATAATAAACATTATTACTAAATAATAGCAATGAAGACTTGGAGTTAATATTTAAAATGAGCGTGAGACCAAGAGCATGCCCAAGCACATTTCATGCTTATTTTAATTGCCAGTGAACAAATAGAACAAGGATGGATGTTCAATCAAAAGGGTGCGATTCTGTTTTGCTGAAGCACTCAGATTTCAGTGTGCTATTGTCAAGCCTATTTGGAGTAAAATGTGGGTAGAATTGCAATGAGAGATGTAGTTGCCTAGCAAAGGTCTAAGATTTACATTTAAAATTAATGTGAACTGTTTCTCTGGATCTGACATATGGGCTCTGAGAACCCCTGCCAAGATGTCAAGAGCTAGAATGCTCCCCTTCTAGCTCCAAAAAAATTGCTGGAGGCAACTTTTCTCCTGGTATTTTGGCATTTGGTGCAAATGCGAAACAAAGAGACACACAAAGCCCTCCTGCAGCGGAGCAGCACAGCTCACCCAGCTGCAGAGCCACCAACAGGGAATAGTTTGAGTGGGAGAGGGATGGAGCTCATCCCATGAGCATCCATACAGGGGAGGTGGCATCAGGATGTGCTCATCCTCGTCCTGCTGAGCCTGCCCAGTGCTCAGCAAGGCTCATTTCCCTTTAAATCCATTTCCCTCTTACTTCACTTAAAATAATACACTTTTTGTTTCTTTGGTTTGTTTGTTGTTTGTGGGTTTTTTTTTTCCTTTTCTGTCTTTCTTTCTTTTTATCTTTTCACATATCCCAAATTATACCCTTTCTAATAAGTGTGAAACTCTTCACAGGTGGCAATAAGGGTGAAATCTGCTAAGGGCTACACAGAATCAAAGAATAAACCATCTCACAAGGCAGAGTGTGGAAGGGGAGGTTCGGAGGAGGGGGTGGAGAGGAGAAAATAAGCATCAAGGTGTACGGGGGATAAACAATCAATTCTAAAATGTGAGGGAAAAAAAAAATAAAGATACTAAAAATGGTTTCAGAAAGACAGGAATGAAGGCTCAGCCTCCCACACTACCTTTAGGATGTGAAAAGAACCTCACATACAAACACGGGCATGGAAAGTTACTGCAAGGAGCAGGACAGAGAGCTCTGTGCTCCTTCCACTTCAGGCATCCTTTAGGTACCTTATGGGCCATATGGGACAAGAACTTCTTTTCACTGCACTTTCTCCAACCCCAGCTGAGGGTCAGGGTAACCTTTCCAACGCTCTTAGAGAGCAGTAGTGTGTTGGTACATAGGTACAATTTCCACTTTTCCCTCTTTTGGAGCATATGAATTCCTTTTTTAGCAGAATCCATGACAAAACACAGCCAGCACAGCCTCTGTGAACTGCACCACAAGGGCACAGGGGCGAAAGGAAACCGTGAGCAAGCTCACGTTCCTGCAAAGGCAGGCTCTGCTCTAACATGAGATTGCTTTTGCTCTATGTGGGAAGGGATGGTGCTGAGCAATCAGCCCACACAGCAGCACCGGCCGCGGACTTCCCACACCCTCCACGTCTGTTCATTTATCTTATGCTTAAAGCTGCACTTTATGGCAGCGACTCTGCCACTGATAGGTGCGATATAAATGGGCTGCTATGCGAGGCTTGTAGCTTTAAGTGCCTCTTAATTACACGGTTCAGATCTGGGACCACACTCCCTGCCTTTCCAACAGATAAGTGCAGCTCTGTGATACCGGAGACACCATTCCCCACAACCGCAGCCTGTTCTGCCCATACCGGGGAAACATCTTCCGCTACTGGAAACAAGCTGGGAAAAGAAACAAAACATGGACACACACAAAGATGTTGGCTTCTTTTTGTTTCATCTGACTTGGAATATGCTGAATTGGTTCATTGTCTGCAGAGGAATCTGAGCAGAATTAATGACGCGCGCAGGCAGGCCGAGGCGCTGCTCGCAAACGCAGTGGCCAGACATTCTCCAAGATCTGTAATCTAATTTAGCTCAGAGAGTTAATGATTTTAATGATTTGTTGTGATCTCAAAACAACTGTTAGGAGATAAATCTACATCATTAAACCTATTATGGTGTTTTGCTTCATTTAGCAAATGGTGTTTTTTTGTTCAGAAGACGCCCACATTTTAAACACGCGAGGTCAGTGCTGATGGTAAGGAACAATTTATTCCCAGCTCCCTCAGAGGCTGAAATGAAAGGTGTCCTTGGGAAAAAATAATTCTTCACAAACGCTATTGACTGTTTTATAAACAGAAAGCCTTGCTTGTGCTGTGATGTGTGTCATTGTGCGGACGGCCGTTACAAAACAGGCACTGAGCTGATGGACCAGCACCGCTCGCTCTGAGATCCCATCACTTCTGGAGGAATCCCAGGGGGCTGCTGAGCTCTGGGAGCAGAGCTTGAGGTTTAAAGCAGCCTGAGAGCAATAGCAGGAGAAAAGCGACAGCAGGCAGAGCTCTTTAGGAGCTGCTTAGCTCTGCTTTTGGGGAGGCCAAAAGGGTCTGGTCCCAGCGCACTGCCATAGGTGGGCAATGGGCCCCTCTGCAGGGAACGGCCCACCTGGGGGAGCGGCTGCTCCCTCTGCCCTCCCCTCTGCCAGCACCAGACGTAGACCACCAGACGTAGACGAAGTCCATTTAGGTAAGGTTTAGCCCACAGAAATGTACATTTACTTCTCCCGAGACAGACTAATTACATCATAATTCCCTTATAAATATGGTGTGTAATCCTTCTGTGAGCACAATCAAACAATAACGAATGCCTGATACCACAGCCACAAACAAACAGACCTCCATCACCTGTTACATCCCTCATGTAATCAGGGACGGCGTTTCTGATGAACCCAGAGCAGAGAAATGAAGCTCTACAAATTAACCCCAGCAGCACGACAAAGAAGCACCATCTCAGGGTGCTGCAAGGCATCACAGAATCACCTGGTGTTGGAAGAGACCCATCTGGTCCCACTCCCCTGCAGTGAGCAGGGACACCCACAGCTCCACCAGGTGCTCAGAGCCCAATCTGAACCAACCCCACTGCAGTTTCATTGTGCTCTCCTCCCATCTATTCTATTTTATGCTGAGTGTGAAGAGGACGGAAGAGAAGAGCAGAGGAGAACAGATGTTTTCTTGCTCTTGTGCAGCTATTTACACAGGAGAGAGTAAATAATCAGCCTTTTGAGAGCAAATAATCAACCTTTTTCCCTACAAGTTCGAGAAGTCTATTATGATTCAACTACATTTGCCTAGGTTAAATATTTTATACATTTAAAATACGACATCGAGAAGAAAAGAAATCCTGCAAACAGCATTAAGAGGATATTTTCTTGCCTCGCTCTGTTTGAAGCCCTGGGCAGGGAAGGATGTCTCAGCTCTCCAGATGTCATTCAGAACCCGTTGCCATCACTCTCTGTGTCCACCTGCCACAAAGCAAACACAGAGGGAGAGAAATGGATTTGCTGGTGGTGGATGTTAAGCACCCACTGGGGTCTGGCTCTGTCCTTGCAGCCTTTTAATCCCCTGCACTGCATGGACAGCACACGCTTGCCACTTCAATAACCCAAAGTAAATAAAACCCAAAGAAAATTCCTTTCAGGTATGTTTGTTTGGGGGAAACTTCTTTCTTGAGCTCTGAATATAGGCAATATATTTTATTACTGAGTGTGACATCTCAAAATGCAGCAACTGAACTGGCAGAGAAGGGCACACTGTGGCCTTCTGCATCACTTTCACTCCTGGAGATTCTTATTCCTGATCAGAAAGAACACAGGGAAGGGTTCTCTGCTGCCTGGGAGCTGTGCTGGGTGCTCAGTTCCAACAGAAGAACCCAAAAGTCTGAGGATGGAGCATTCATATTGGAGAAAGGAACAAATAACCCTACAAAATAAATAGAAATTTTCAAGCTTCGTTTGGAGAAGCACAGCCATACTAGGGTGGATTTTCTTCTGACCTGAAGCTCAGATGGAAGTTCAAGGTCGCTGTTTGTTTGCTTCAAACCTGCACGTCCCTCTTGCAGCATTGGCTCATTACAGCTTGCTCTTTGTTTTGGTACAGAAAACATCTGGCACTGTTCTCTACGTCAACATATGTAAATGATACAAATCCAGCTGAGGATGCGACGGCTTCACGATGACTCCCAGGAGAATCACAGCTGAAGATGCAGTACTCTGTGTTGGAGCTGGACTCTAAGAGCTGGACTCGATGACCTGCATCCTTCCAACTCAGGATATTGATTGTTTGACATCACTCACACCCACTTCTGTGCTCCTATCTGAAGTCAGACACTCCGTTCATCATTTTGACCGCTGTTTTCGTGCCAACTGTTAGAGCCTTGCCTGGCTGTGCTGTGATATTTGGGAACTACCCTCCAGGTAGAACAAATGTTGTTTTATTTGCTGGGTGGAAATTTGTTAAATAAATCATAGATTCATAGTGGCATAAGAAATTAGCAATAAACCGTGCCTGGAAGGTTAGACAGATTGTACTTCCAAATAAGCAGGAGGCCACTTTGCAATTCAAAAGGGAGATACTGGGAGATGGAAGGCGCATCTGTTAATCATGTTTTCCCAATACCCAAAAGGCTGTTAGCTGGCATCCCAGCACAGCTCTGTACCAACACCTGGGAGCCCCTTTTGCATCACCTCCAGTAAGCTCTGCCCTGGAACTCGGATGTCCTCAGCCATGGCTGGGAGCAGAGCGCTGGTTCCCAGACTGGTGAGAGCCCTGTGCTATTACTGCATTACCCTTTCCATCTAAAACACCGCGGGGCATTATTAATCTGGAAGCTTTGACATTTAGTAGGGGCTGTGGCCTGGAGTGCTCTTTATTTGACAATTACGTATGAGTTTCTTTTAGAAAAGAATACATATAAAGAGTGTTTCTGAAAGCTCCCTTCAAAGTGACATCTGATGAATTTAAATAATAGGTTTTAGCGCTGCTAACACTTCCAAACATTTTTACACTTCTTATAACCTTTACAAACCCTCTGTTCCTCTTCCTGATCGTTTTGTAACCCCGATCTACCTGGAAATGCCTCAAATAAGTGGTTGGAAAAGAAGCTGAAAGCCTCTTCATCCTTTTATTGTGTCCTGAATCGCTGGCGATATCAAATGCTCTTTCTCAACACGAGGTGGGAGAAATGAAGTGTTTCCTGAACAGATTATGGGTCAGGCTATGGATTTGATTCTTCTCACATACAAAAACTGATGGAATCAAAATAACTCCCGCTTTGCAGCTTTTATTTTACAGGGAGAAAGAGTTTAATGACTTACATTGGGGAAAAAAAAAATCCAAATTATGAGTATGGAGCTTTTCACATTCTGAAGTTCTTTTCCATCAGACTTCCCATCGTGCTGCAAAAGAGCACTTTGTTTTCCAGCAAAGGACCAGCCCCATCCTCAGGGGGGCTTCACCCATAGGGCTGCAGTGGACCACGATGGCTGTGCTCCTGCAGGAAGGCAGCCAGCAGCCACTGGGCTCTTTATTCTGCTCTGCCATTCCCCAGATCCCTCCGGTGCTCCTTCTTGGGCAGCAGCTAGCAGCCCTTGTTATTTTTTTTCCCCCCTTAAAGTACCCAGAGGAAAAAAAAACCTAATGAAAGCGAGGCCAGCAGAAGTTCAGATAAAGCAGAAGTGATGCTCGGTGCTGGAGGGCAGTTCAGACTGAACTAGAATGCAGTTTAGATAAACAAGGATTAATTGTCACTCTGTTGGTCTGCGAGGCAACTGATATCGCATACAATTAAATTATTTTGCAATTATTACTTCATGAGTGCTTAACCAAGAAGAATAAAGGTGGGATTTTTTTTTTTTCCTATCTTGCAAAATAGTTCCATGTTCTGAATATTTTGTTTTACTGTATTAGCTTGTGTAAACTGCATCAGCACTTGTTTCCCCTTTCTCTTATGTGCCCATTGGGTTGTTTACTTACTGGGATTGAAGTCAGATGCGGCTTGCTCTCACAAGCAGCACTGAATTTCTAATAAATATGTAAATAATACATCTCTGAGCTGTTGCCTTTGGCATTTGTTCATGCATTATCCTCTGCAATAGTCCCTCTGCTGCGAGCACACCCTTGTTTTGCTCTGCCCTCGCTGTGCCAGCAGTCTGTGCAGAAGGCATTGCACAGAACAGATCAAGAGAGAGGAGGGGAGCCCTGAGCTCAGCACGGTGCTCCGTGTCATTGGTGGCCTTGAGAAATCCCTGCAGCTCCAACAAGCAGGAAAATCTCATGATCTAGAAATAAAGTGATGCTGCCACAGGGTGAAAGGGGATGTAAGCAAGCCCTGAGCTGAGCTTTATCTGGCTGCATGCTCTGCTCTCGCTGTGCGTTCAGCCATGGAGCTGCACCCCCTGCTCAGAGCTGGGCAGGGTGAGAGGGGGCAAGGGCAAAGAGAAGCAGAAATCCAGGGGAAAAGCTGATCCTTCAGGGCACAGTGTGACCTCAGAGGGATGAGACCCTCTGCAGATTAAACCCCACCATACAGATATCGTATCCATACAGAGGGAGGGCAGAACCCCTAATGCAGGAAAGCGAGTGCTGCTGCAGACTTCACAGCACCTTTCCTTCAGGTTTTCGCTTCAGATGCTGACGTTAAAGCAAAGCCTCAAAGCACGGAGTGCCCTGTGCAGGCTGCAGGCAGCTCCTGCCCTACAGCCCCTTTCTGCATCACCACTCAGCTCCAAAAGGACTCGTCCCCTCTGGTTGCTGGCATGGGGACATCGCAGGAGGGGACAGGAGAAGCTGGGGATGTCACTGCTGTGCTCATCCATGCAGGGGATGCATCTCCACGGGAGCTTCTGCACCCCAGCCCAGCCCATGTCGATGTGGCCAATTCTGAACATTGTTTTTATTTTTTTAATTTCTGGTCACAGTTTTCAGGTCCTTTCTTCAACCAGGAGGGGAGGGCTGTGGCCTTTCTGAAGTGTGGAAATCTGCGTTTTCTGGGAAAATAGAGGGAATCAAAGTAGAAAAGTGTTAACATCCAGATCTGAGCTCAGGCCAGAAAATGGGAAGTCCAGGCTGATGAAAATGGCCAGCAAAGACCGAAGGGGCCGTAAGCTCGTCCCTTTACTCCTTCCCTTTCCTGTGTGGAACAGTCCTGTTGTGCTAATGGGGGATGCTAAGCCACGCACGCAGAGCTGCAGACACAAATAGATCCCTAATTGCTTTCCTGGGCGGAAGCTTAAACAGATAAGACAAAGAGGATGGAGAGAAGAAAGCGTTATTTATTTGGGGGAGACCAGAAGGTGATGACATTTCCTTCGTTCAACCAATGAGATGATGAATCTTTTTGCTCTGGAGGTGCAGCATCCCCACAGGTGCCCATAATCCCAGCACACAGCACTCCTATCTAACAGCAGAGGAATGTTTTGTGCCTCCGGTGCTTTATCAACAAAATGCCCTACTGTAGCTGCTTGGCCTTTGGAGATTATTTTCTCAGGGAAGCTGTCATCACGCAGCTGATTAATTACTCTAATAATCATAATTTTTTTTCTAATAAAACACCCTCTCTTCCCATTCATTAACTACATTGCAGGTAGGTGACAAAGGTAATTATTCTCTGGAAGTACTTCTGAATTATCTTTTCTAATCCAGCCCGTGCTGACATTTTTGAGAGTAAAAAACATTTTGTCTTTCTTTCATGAGTGGGGTGACATTTGAATATGCAAACAGTGTCAAAGCCTGCCCTCCGGATGTTTTCCTGAACTATGATTTATGAGGGCTGGCTATTGTATTTTCTATCATAGACCTAGAAAGGTCATTAGACAAAGAGGCTTCCCCTGCAGGGGTCTTTTGCCGTCTTTATCTTCTGATATTTTATTTTATTTTTTTTCCTTAAACGCCAGGCAGGAGATGTGCTGTGAGCCCTCCCGTACGTCTCTGCTATTCATTAGTTATTTATACATGAGCACAAATGTCCCATGCAACGCTCCAGGCACTGAGATCCACATGCATTCCTTCAGACCCAGCAACCAAACGGCCCTGATGAAGCCCACCTTGAGCCTGGGGGGGGTTCTCTGATTGCATGCTGCAGGAGGTGAGCGCTGGGAGGAGAAGCAAAACCAATCTCCAAACCCATTGCCACATCTGATAGGTGGGGATGGATCTTCAGAACATCTGCAGTGCCGAAGTTTTCATAGAGTCATAGGATCATAGAATGGTTTGGGTTGGAAGGGATCTTTATGGTCATGTAGTGCCAACCTCCTGCTATAGGCAGGGACATTTCCACTAGCCCAGGCTGCTCACAGCCCATCCAGGCTTTCCAGGAAGGGAACATCCACATCCTCACTGGGCAACCTGTCCCAGTGCCTCACCACCCTCACAGTAAAGAATTTCTTCCTAATATCTAAGCTAAACCTCCCCACTTCCAGTTCAAAGCCATTTTCCCTCGTCCTGCTGCTTATAACGTCCAGTTTTGTTCTCTCCTCTTTCAGATGCTCTTCAAGCAATTTTGTGAAAACATTAAGGATTTCTCTCTCCGTAGTTACGAGAAAGGGTTATGATCAAGTACAGTAGCTAAAATCCAACTCAGTGGGTGAAGTCACACATGAGCAGAGCAGAAGGAAGCTCCCATGGATAAGACATACTGGCATATTTTAGCTCTTCTCTCAGAAACATCTCTCCCATCCTCTGCACTGCCTCCCACGAACATTTACAGCTCTCCAAAGCTCAGGTGCATGAAGCCAGCCAGTCTGCCTCGGGGGCAAGGAGCTGCTGGCAACGGGAAAGGTGCAACACCAGCAATGTACCCCTACTTCCACATACAGAGCAGGTTTAGATGCTTACTGCATGCACAGGCAGACGGTGGAGCGCGGGTCCTGGCCCGTAATTAGCAAAGCTGGGTAAACAGTGCAACAGCTGTTCTGCAAACATCAGTCTACAAGCTTAAATTAACTTCTCGTTGCCCCTGCCCTTTCCCCTTTTGCTCTTCATTGCCTGTAAGTGGTTGCTGGGATTGGATTTGCTTATGCAAACATTTCCAGAAAGCTGCTGTAAGTCTCAGGTAGAAGTACGCAGGAAAAAAATACATATCCATGAGCAAGTTCATGTGCAGTTGAGAAGGAAGTCAAGAGCAACCTCATGTTACATGAAATCCACAAAAAAAAAAAAAAAAAACTAGATTGGAAGAAACCCAAGGATTATCTAGCCCAAGCACCTGCTAGAAAGCGGGCCAACTTCAAAGTTCAGTCAGCTTTGTCCAATTGCTATTTATTAAAACTTAACCAAATAGAAGGAGCCAGCTCCAGCTCCTAGCGAAGGGGAACAGCTGCCAAAATAATCAAAGAGAGAACTTTGGCTGCTGACATAACTGCATCCTTTGCTCATGGCTGTTCCTGCAGCTGCCTCCCTGCAGACCCCCCCGCCCCATCCCAGCTGTGCCCAGCACCTCGTGCTGCTGTTGTCATGATCTCATTCAACATGTTCCATAACAGAACTACACAACATTGTTTTCGGTGTAACCAGAGCCAGAACAGTGGGAAGATGCTGGTCACTGCAAACAAAATGCTGTTCTGCAGTCCGTGTCTTGGCTGGCACAGTGTTTGAGGTTGAACAGAATATCTGAATCTCATGTTAGGCGCCTACAGACAACAGCTCAGCTCCCGTGTTTATTAAAGCTACAGGGTTAGAGCTAGCCTAGGGAAAATGGGGGTGAATTGATGTCTTTATGGTAAAACCAGAAGCCAGCCTGCAATTCCTGCAGTGTGCTTTGAACAACGCTCCGACACAGGCTGCAGCTGGGGCCGGATTCTGCATGACGTGCTCAAGGAACAGCACTGCTCAGCAGAGGCAGAACCACAGGGAGGAAGTCCTGCAGCTCTGCCCAGGACAGTTGTTTCTGCAGCTGTACCAACAGGCAACAAATGCATCACCACAAGTTACAGCACTGAGCAAGGTGAGATTCAGCTGTTACATGAGGAACAGCCCCAAAAGGAGGAAAAGAGGGGTTAGAAAGAAAGGCTTGGTTTGAATGCACACTGCGAACTGTACATCTAACCTGCAAACATCCACATTCAATATAAACCTATGATTTCTGTAGGGATATTTACAACAGCTTGCTTGACTTCACTCTGCGCCAATCAAAGATGGCATCCTGCTGTTCAGCAGCATTGAGAGTTGCCCAGCATCCCAACCAATGCCTTCCCAGGACAGGCTGTGCTGGGATGATGGTTGAGATCACCTCTGAACTTCTACCCCCGTGCAGCATGAAATTAAGTTACCCAATACTTGTAAAACATTTACGGATTCTCGAGAGTTATTATATTAAATTACTATTAAAGTGCATTTTGACTACGATTAGATTAGCCCAGCTCATAGCAGTGCTTTGAACCCCCTGGTCTCACCTCTCCAACCCCTGTGAGAAGATCACAGTCCCCATGCCAGAAAACTGCTCCAAGAAAAGGGCCCTGTGCACAAAGACATTTAACTCCGCATTGGCCAAATGGACAGAAAACTGGGGCCAGAAAACAGGGCAGCTTCTTATGGAGCCGGGCAGCCACTGCTCCCTGTGCCTGGCTTTCCTTCATGGGAATCTGAATCTGCAGATGGGATTTCTCTGGCAACGTTTATAACCAGCTCCAAGTGAAACATTTCTCATGTCCTGTTTATATTTGTACCTTAATAACCCGTCTTTGGTTGTCATAACATTAAGGCATCATACTTCATCAAAAGCAGTGCCCCTGTGAAAGCGTCACCTTGTGGCACTCGTGGTGAGATAACAATTTGCTGGTACATTTACTTCCACTGTCATTTTATCTGAGCTTAAAAGCGAGAAGAACCACCAATTCCCAATACAATCTGCTTTACACAGCTTAAACAGGGGGAAAAAAAAAAAAAAACAACAAAACCACACAAGAAACACCTACATGATTGCTCTCAGCCCTCCTGCTCAAAAGAGCCACTTTTAATGGCTTTGCCACCAACAGCCGCGTGTGGATCACACAGCAGCTCCTCCCATGGCAGCCCCGAGGGATGGAGGACGGTGGGATGGAGGGGAGGCAAAAAGATGGAGATTGCAATGCCTGAAATCCATTCCCTTTGTTTGCTGTTGCTCTCTGCACCCCGCAGTGCGTGGAGCTCATCAGTAACAGCGTTGGGTTGGAGCCCGCGTGCTTCCATCCATCTGCTCAGGGCTGTTCTCCTCCCCACGACAGGAGGGTATCACTTTGCAGACCCAAGGAACACGTGCCCTGTTATGCCATCACCACCAATTCAGCCTCAGGGCAAAAGCAAAAGTTGAGAACTCATTTCAACTTGGGAAATATTTCTGCATCTGGAGAACCGAGCTGAGACACGCGATAACAGACAACTGCTACCAGCAGCCTGCCCTCCTTAGCAGCTCATTTTGCACTCCTGGGGTAATGTCAGATGGCTGGTGTCCCCCTGACAGTTTGAGCATGAATTTCCATTATTAGTTTTGCAATTTGGACGTATTTTGTCTACGCTGGACTTCATCGCTCTGACTTTCTGCCTGCAATCTCTTTTTGCCAGTTCTACCTGGCTCCCTGGTTTAATTGAGATCATTCCCATGTGCTTTCCTTGCTGAGGCTGCCAGGCAGCCCCTGGCTTCTGATCCTGAATATCACCAACTACCAGTTATGATTCCTTTGCCATCAGGGCCCAGCTTGAATTATCCAGACAGGACGTGAGGATGGAGAAGCTGACGAGCCTTGAAGCAGACTTCCATTATTTATGTATATATGTACAACAGCTCCTATGTAGCAAAAGATGTGTTGGGAGGTACTGTTCAGATTTCAGCATCATGAATGGCACGGCCACTTCATTTAGCAGCTCTATGTCTATATACGTATAGAACGGGCACTGCCTCTCTAGTTGTAAGTAGTGGAGGAAGGACGTGGCTTGACTCAATTTTATCTCACTTATTAAGAAGAAATAATTAAATTTAGGTATATATTGGCATATCTGGGAGTATTTACACAGGAAATGGGATCTATATAAATCCTCAACACCCAGAGCTTGCTGAGAGTCACCATGCGTGTGCATGAGCTCAGACAGAGCAAGCATGGGAATTAACACACAGCAGTTTCCAGGAAGGACTGTCCATGCTTATTTACTCAGAAATACCCATTCAGACCCAGGAGAGACACTTGCAACACCTGAATATTCAATTCCAAAGATGAACTGAAAAGAACAGTGGAACTGAGTGGGTGTGAGGCCCATGCTCGTATGCTCAGCCCTTTCAGGCACCTTTTCTCCAACTCATCTTTCTTTCCCAGTGGATCAGTAACCTCTCACAAAAGATCTGTCCTTTTTAATCATGCTCTTCCCTCCTCGGTCCATCCTTTCTACATACACAACTGTGCTGCATGGGTTGATCCCATCACAGAAGCCTCGGGGCTTCAGAAGAGTCTTTTTCAGCATGATTATATACATCTCTTCAACCTTCCTTGCCCCTTTCTTTTCTACTGCCACTCACCATTACAGAGCTCCAGTGCACTGCAAATTGAATGTGACAACAACGTTCTATATGTGCATATATATAACATATATATATATCTATCTAAAATCAGCAGAATATGTGTATCAATATGTGCTTATTTTTCTAAATGCTAATGAAGAATCCCATTGCTGGCACACTTCTCCCTGGAACTGATTGCTTTGCTTACTTTGTTCTGAACGATCAGAACAGAGACAAACGCAGATCACAAAAGACTACAAATATTTGGTATGGCACGTTATTTTCTTCAAAAGCTGGGAATGAGCTAACCTAAAAGCTTTCTGTCTGCACATTGTTTGATGCTTAGCTCTGGTTTGTGATTGCTCAGTCAGGTGCAGCTTCACACAGCACAGTCTACTGGCTGTGAAACATCTTCCTTTTCCTTTCTTGCACCTCTTCATTTTTCTCATTGTTATCTTAAGTCCAGGACAGACTTTGCTGTGGTGGGTTGGGTTTTTTTTTGCTCCAAGTTCTAGCCCCACTACAGCCTGCAACTGGTGGAAAAGTTCTTACAAATGAACTGATTTACCCTAAATGTAGGCAAAAACCAAGCAGCGCCCTTGTAATGAATAGAAAATAGATAAGAGGTGCACCATGAGTTTGAAATCCAGCTCGGATGGAAAGATGGTGCTGTGTATGACTGCATCTACACAATCCCCATAGCTCGTCTTTCACAGCTACTGCCATTAGATTCCAAAAGCCACAGAGCAGATCAATAACACAATAATAATATTTACGATAGGTGATACAATAAGCATATAATAATCAGTCTATATAATAAAACTACTGCAAGGTACATAAAATTTCAGCTGTAAAATGAACGCTGCATGTGAAAGCAATCAAAATCCAGATTGTTTTCCAGCACTATAGCTACCATTTCATCCCAGAATCCTCTGCAACCTTGAAAGGACTCTTTAAGTTTGCCTGCCACATTTAGAAAAGAAATGGCAAAGCCTTGGGAAGCTCACGACCCAAGTGCTCTTCCTTTCCCCACTAAGCTGCACTGACGTGGGAGACGAGAGCTGTAATTAGCAGAACGACTGCAGCTCCAGGAGCTGGGATCGCCAGCATCAAGTAGCTGAGGGCCACTCTTCTCTGAGATCAGTGCCCCTCGTGCCCTCCTTTCCCTTGATATCTCGCCTGCAGACAGAGCCTCTCACATCAAATAACAAAACGAGTGCGTTTGGTGAAGCCCTGAGAGCATCACACGCCAATGCCTGCGTGCACAGCAGTTATTTTTGCTCTTTGTCTAAGCTGGAGAAATGCTGGGGATTGAAACCTCCTTGTGATGCACGTGATTTGAGAAGGAAACTGCCCATCAGATCAGCACAGGAACACTTATGTTGCATCCCTGCGAGGGATGCAGCAGGGACTGGTGGTCCCACTCTGGTGCCCCATCAGGGGTTTCTTGAGGTAATGCGTGTGGTTTGTGTGATAAATTTGTGTTTGTGATGAGATATCTGCTGCTTGTTCGCTGAAGTTGTGAAATACATGTTCTGGTACCAGTTATCCATCAGCATGGCAAAAAAATTCCTGTCTGTGCTGTCTGAGTTCAGCACTCACTGTGTTGGATAAAGCAAAACTCTTTCCTGATATGAAAGCATTCTCTTTCCGACCCATTTACACTGATAACTGGCAATTCCAGGCAACAAACCTTCCATGCTTTACCTCCTCCCTGAAGCAGTTGTACATAATGCAAAGTACAAACCCAGAGCACTCAGCATCACCAAACGGTCCAATTCACTCCGTGCCCAAAAACACCCACTGGCCCCAAACTTAATCAGCATTAACTCTTCAGCAAAGCGACTGCTGTGGGAGGGGAGATAGCCAAAATGCCAACCACCTCTTGTCAGGCTTCCAGTTGGGCTTGGTGCTCCGAAGCCCCCTCCATCTCCTGCTGCAGGAACACCTTGTTATCCTCCTGGCCCACCCTGCCTGCGAGCGAGCGCTCCTCCGTGCCGACAGATGGGAGGGCTGGCAGAGGACAGCCATGTCTGTGCATTAATTATGTCAAGGGCAGCATTCCCAGATGAGAGCGGTAAAGCATCCATCTCCATGAGGTTTACCAGCCCACGGCTAAAAAGATTTGCCATCAGCAACCCCGTCTGCAGATAGATTAACTCTTCCTCTCCTTCCTGCCTGCTGTGAGCTCTGTAACCACGTCCAATGAAGTTTTGACACGGTGACAATTAGCACAGCATCATTACATTCTCCTTTGGTTTGCAATTTCTACTTTCCCCAATATTCTCTTTTTATTTCCAGGTCTCTGTTATGTTTCCTATGCCATCCACCAACCATCAGAACCCACATCACCTCTGCCTGCAAACACTGCCTTTTTCCTGCACACATCCCATCACTGGGCCAAGGAGAGATTTATAGAGAGCCCTATGAGCATCAACAGCTACCACAGCAGTGCAGGCACTGCTGAGCCAACGGCAGGGCAATCAGAGAGGAACTTCCCCAGAATTAAGCAGGGATGCCCACTGCACCCTATGGGGACAGCACTACCCAAGAGCACAGCAGAAGGAGCATTGCATCTGCACATCCCAGGACAAGTTCCATGTTCTGAAAAGGAGAGATGCAAGCACTGACCTACACAAAACCCCAGCTTGTGTATGGGGAGGAGAAGATCAGCAGGTGATCTGCTGACATCAGGGCTGTGATTCAGCCTCCCATACAGACGTGCATCTCACTATGAGAAGGTTTTTGGAGGATGTCAAATAAAAAAACGTATTTGTGTTTAACAATTAAGTGTAATTGGCAAGTGCTAATGGCTCTGTGATCGCAAAACTGGGGGGAAAAAAGCAAAGGGGAAGAAACTAGTTTGAAGGGATTTTATCTAATTTCATTTTAATTAGATCCTTTTTCTAACTGAGTTTCTAATTTTTCAATTAGCAATTAGCAGCTGCAACTCATTCTGAGCGTCACGAGGTGCCAGAGACACTAATTACACCGCAGGAGTAGGAGGCTGAAAATGAGAAATAAAATTATCCATGAATGTTATTAGAAGAAAGGAATGATTACATTCTGTAATAATATACTGATGTGAGCCTAATTAGATTGAAGGATTGGGGGGAAAATAGGAGATATAAAAATGGGTGGTGTTTGGAAGCCTATAGGTCACCTTTCTGTCATTAATAATGACGGGGTGGATTGCTTGGAGAAAAGACACTTTTGGCCTGATGTGACTGCAGCCAATCATCCAGCAAAGGTTCCAGCAGTGGAAGGTGGGCAGGGGGCAGTGGGACATACCAGGATCCCCAGGTCTACGTCAGCACCATGAGTTCTCCTTCCATGCCCCTACAAAACCACTCTGCTCAGTGCAGAAGTGCCTCAAGCAAACTTCTCTACCTTTGGGCACGAGGGAGAACAATGCAGCATTTTGTGCATCCAGCACAGCTAGCAAAGCTCTAACGGGCCCTCAACCTGCTGAAGGAAAGGCAGAAAGCACAGTCCCTATGGGAGAAAGCTATTCAATCATACCCATGGGCACCACAGGGGACCAAGTGAAAACCTTTAAAGAGCCACTTGATAGCAAAGAGGGAATGCTGCACTGAATCCATTTATTTCCACTTTTAAAATACACCGATTTTTCTTTGTGAATCAATAATCTCCTGCACTTGATTTAGTAATGGGAGCAACCTGCTCCAGCGTGCACAACCCGCGTTTTGGAACCACTTCAAGAGACCCCCAGTAATAAATGATTACATCCAAATGTGGTTCTCAACAAAATTTATGAGCTCCCATTCATCCCACTCCCCTATTTGTCTTTATATATCTCACAGCATTTGCCACTAATTATATTCCTCTTTATAATCTGTGCTCCCCAGTTAAGGGATGTAATTGATAGCTTCTGAAAAATCGTTAATTCCAAAATGGACCAGCAGTGCTTTGTCACGCTGCTTCCCCCGCTTCCATTACTGCTTTTCTTCCCAGCATCGCCAGCCCCAGCACTGAGATGCTTCACAGCTCAGAGAAGATCCAATAATGGTGAGATAATGAAAGAGGGAAAAGCATGGTGAATTAAACCCAAATTCTTTGCCATTAGTTGATAGAAAACTATAGCTGAAGGACACGCATGCAGAAGCGGCCCATGGTGCTGTAAGCCTTTCCTTCAGCCTCATGCTCACTCCTCATGATGCCCTTCCTGGGGTGAAAGATGAGCGTGGAATGACAACAGAGTTTGGGGGAAGAAGAGAAAAGGAAAAAAAGGAAAAAAAAAAGCATTTAAAATTCAGCTGTTGTAACATATGGTCCTCTTGAGCTGGAAATTGTCTTTGCAAGCGGCTCTGCTTTGTTGCGTGACACTGGAACTCGGTGATTTAGGGGCAGTGGGATGCAGCCTTTAATAAATAAAGCCGACATTTATTGCAGGGGAAAGGAAGGAGAGAGGCAACAGAGGTAAACAAGGAAGCCTGAAGCACTCAGGGCTTTCAATCCTGCTAACAAACTGGAGCTAGCCAGTCCGGAGAGCCAAGCTGAGAATGTGGGGAGCTGCCTTCATGGACCAAGAAGAGGATGACCCACAGGACACCAACTACTTACTGCCCATCACCACCAAGTGTGCCCCACAGGATCTCCAGCAGCATCTGTACAACACAAGGCTGCAACCAGCAGTGTGTTCAGAGCTGTGTAGCAGTGGTGACCCATCATCTGCTGCCAGAAAAGTGCTGCATCTGCAGGGCTTGCAGGAGTGAAAAAAGCATAAAGAGGAGGGATGGAGCACTCAGTAGCACTCAGCTCCCTTTGAGCTGCAAAGGCAGTATTTCCAAAAGCATCACCATCATTTTAAAACTCCTAACTCCCAAAAAAAATTTTTTTACAGAGCCAGTCAAACACTTTGAACCTTTTACTTCACAGACATTTCAGGCTTCCTAAAAAAAGGCAAAAAATCCAGATGCTAACTATACAAAGCAAGGCAGCAAAGGCTATTTTGAGATTTCATTCCCCTACCAGGCGAAAGCCAACCAAGGCCTCTCATACCGATGGCCATCAGATCCTCCCACCTATCCGTGTTCCCAATCTTTCCCTGTCATTGCTTGCCAGACCTTGCAGAAAGCAGGCAGAGACACGCAGCTAGTGACTCACTAGCAAATGATCAGATGGCTGTGCAATTTGTCACCACCTTTTTCCATCATCCTACGTACTCCTGGCTAACCTGGGGATGCTGCAATTCAGCCAGCAACAGCTTCCAGGAGGCTTCAGGAAAACGTCTATTTTGTGCAGATCAAAGATTAAAAGTGGTGGAACTGGTCCCGAATTCTCACTCACGAGGAAACACCCTGAGATCTGCCAACGTTCCTCAAGGAGCCATTTGCTGGTGGTAACGTGTTTCAGCAAACCCTTGGGAGTCAGTATTTATTTGTGGAAATGTCACACGGCTCAGCACCCACCACGACGCTCCAAAGGAGCTTTTTTGTGAGGAAAAAAACCCATCACTTCAGATCTCCGGATACAACTCCAATGGCTTCCAAAACCCTCAGGAGGCCACGCACGTAGAACTTGTAAACCACAAAGAGAACTTGTAAATAATCAAATGCTTGTCTGCTAAGCTAAAACAAACACAGAAAAACCAACACGTTTTTAAAGCCCTTTCTGAAGTCAATAATACTTGGCGTTCAGATGGAGTCCAGTTAGTGGAAACCACCCCACATCCCCAGGACCCCCATATCCCTGCTGTAGGACCATCCCCCTCCCACTGCCAGCCCCACGCAGGGAACTCTTTTCTCCACTACAGAGCTGACAGAGAATCACGTGTTTTAGACAAATATTTCTACCATCTCATTTGACACCAAACAAGCAGGAAAAATATGGCCCATCACAAGAAATATCAGTATAATGTTCCAATTTTCCACCATTTGACAGCAATCAAGTAGAGACTAATGGCTTTCCTCTGTGACTAAATCATTTAGAGACCAAGGTATTCTGTCTCGTTCTCATTAGAAAAAAAAATAATATTCCAATAATCTCATTATCCCGATGTGAATAACAGTAAAATACACCAAGACTAATGGCTCCTCCAGCACACGGGCTCAGCAGCATTGCTGTCTCCTCCTCCAAGGCAAGGCAAGATCCCACGGCTCCTTCCACAATCAGAAGACTTTTATGTACTATTTTTTAACTAACTTCGACGGGAAAAGAGTGTGTCATGGAATGTTAAACTTTATGGAAATTCTCCTAGAGAATAACATAATTTCACGGTGCATTACTCTACAATGACCTGGTACTTGAACAATTAATTTTTAAGGTATTGCCTTTTTCTTCCTGTGCTGTATTTAGCTTTCTCCTAAACCGTCAACAATATCAGGACTCTTTCTTTCCCTTTACGATCTGAGGAGATGGTTTAAACCTCACAGCACGAGCTACGTTTTCACAATCCATCACGCAGAATATTTTGTCTGAAAACAGCGAAGAGGGGGAACCGAGATTTCTCAGGATTTACCTTAATTATTTCTACTCCGTGAATATATGGCCATTTCTCAGCCAGCCTTACTTTCTGCTGAATGCCTTCCAGAATTCCCCAGAACCCAACGGAGCTGATCTTTTGACCACAGCCCAACGATACGCCATGAACTCCTGCTATAAGATCTGGCAAAATCAGCGCTACTCCCATCACAGCTGGGAAAGCATAGGAGGGCAATAATCGCTGTGCTGGCTAACGAGGGCTCACAGTGTGCTTCCAAGGGGACCAAATCCCCAGGGTTTATCCCCAGTCCTGCAGCAGTGCCCTCAGGCTTACGGATTTGAAATCATAGTGGCTAAGTCCCATCAGAGCCACTGTTGCGTTTGCAGAGGTGCCGGCTGTAGTGTGACATGTGTAAGCCTACCTTCCACCTGAGGGAACTGCCATTCCTGGGTTTGGTTATTGTTGTTTTTTTGCTACCCAGTAATATGTTGATTCTAATTTGTGCATGTCTGCAATTTCTATGGAACCGTGCAAAACGAGGATCAGAAAGTCATTAGAGCATGTCTCTTCCAACCCATATGTTTTCATGGCAATATTAATCAAGCTGAGTAGAAACTCCCTTAGTGTCAGACATTATTCTCTTCTGCTGCACTAATCGAGTGGATTAACTCTGCCATCTGTATATTAAAGTTATATATTTTGGTCTTTCTTCCATTGCATTCCTCACTTGCCATTCTTTCCTTGCAACAAATTAGCTCTGGAATGCATTACAAAAGTTTTGATAATCACTAATACCGATCCACAGGCTGACATGAGGCTGCAGGTCCTGAAAGGCAGGATCCTTCCCTACAGCCTTGCCAAAATATTGCTCCAGATTTACCTTGTATCTTTCTGATGAAATCATCGCTGCCCCAAATAGCCTCTACAGCCTCCAGGAAATAAAGGGGAGAGAAATGTCAGCATCAGCCAGAGATCGAGGATACAACAGCTCACAGCTGACCATCAGCACATCATTAGGACCAGATCCGCTGACAAATGCCACTTCTTTTTTCTCCATAGCCTTTATGGGCTCTGTGACAGCCAGTGCTCAGGGCTGGCAGGGCTGGAGATGTGCCCATCAGCAAAGCTGCAGCACAGCAGCACGTCCCATTTGCACTGCAATGGGGCTGATGTCCTTGTGTCCTGGCCGAGCTCCAGCATGGGCAAGCACACATCTGCCCAGATGTCCTCTATTTTCAAATGAACACCTACTGCATTGCCTCTCCTGCCTCAGAGCTGCCTAATGGCCTTGCTGCTCCCTGCTCAACAGATGGTAGGTTCTGTTCCAAAGATGGTTGGTTTTCTTTTTGATAGACAACGATGTTGCACAGGCTGCAAAGTGCTTCAGGATCCACTGGGGCAAAGTGATTATATCTCAATCAATGATTTCGAGAAAGTAATTTATTGTTCCACCTTGGGAGCTTAAACTTAAGAGTTTTAAAGCATTTGAAGTCCTATGTGTAAGCAAACTAAAAAGAGCTGCAGCTATTGCTGCCCTGAACAGGAATGCTGCACAGGCATACGAGCAAAACCTCTGAACAATCCTATAATCGAGCTGATCTTGGAGTAATTCTACCTTGTACCCATACACTCCTTAGGAAAACTACCAAAAAGCCTCAGTAACAATGTTTGCTTCCAGTGCAGCATAATTTCACAGCCAGACTGCACTGCTGCATTCATTCTCAGTGAGACACTGATGTCTGCCTGCTCTAGAGCAGCCCGATGTCCTTTAAAGAGGGTATTATTTTCTCCTGTAAAAACTCTTAAATAAGGATGCTGGCAAAAAAGTGCTGAAAACACGAAGCAAAAACTTCAAAGTTTGATGCAGAAAAAGCAGCTGCTCCAGAAGAAACCCTGTTTGTCCTCCTGGTGTCATTTTAACTACTGAATTCCATTGGCAGTTGTGCCATTTTGCACTACCTTCTGCCATATGCTCTCATTATGCACAGAAATCTCGTTGTACCTTGACTTGGTGTTGTGCACAATGACGAGGTGGCACCAAGGTGAGTTTTGCAGGAAGCACCACTGCTTTACGTCGGAGAGCTGAGCTTTTTTTGCCTTTGAAAAACAGGTGAGAATTAAACTGCAGTTTATTGCTGCAAAGAAATAGTGGACAAATTACCCTGCTATGCCATAGTGCTTGGGACTGTTAGTTAAAAGTGACAACCAGGACTATAATTTATATACAGAATCTGGTTTTAAACAAAGTCCCCAGCACTAAATCTTGCATTGTAAAACTTCTTTTGTATTTCTGACTCATTTTGCACTGGGAATCATTTAACCATAGACTTTAACTGCTAATAAACTTCCATGAAATGCAAAGCATAAATCAAAATTACTGGATCATTCAAACTCTGTTCGAGTAGTTGTTTATATGGCATTTTTCTTCTACTGCTTCTGTATGGCTCCAGAGATGCCATAAAAATATGATGTATTGTACACAACTCACCACCATCTTGGCAAACTGTTGCAAATAAAACCGGCGTGCTTAATTATTTTCTTAGTTATACACTGCATAAACAGAAGATGAAAAGAAGGGCTGGGTACTGTTGTTCATCCGATCACGTTGCATACAGTAAATAAGCCTTAATTAAAAGTGCACACTCTGCACTAGTGGATCAGAATAAAAGATACGATTTAGTATTGTTCCCTTTAAGAACTCGAGGTGATGCCCCATCCCTGCAGGCATTCAAGGCCAGGCTGGATGTGGCTCTGGGCAGCCTGGTTTGCTGGTTGGCGACCTGCACATAGCAGGGGGTTGAAACGAGATGAGCAATGTGGTCCTTTTCAATCCAGGCCATTCTATGATTCTATGATTCTACATTGGAAGAGCAAAGGTTGTGCAGAGTCAATGGCAGTACATGGGAAGGTCTTCTCCCACTGGAAGCAGGAGGTGCTGCCATGATTCCTGCTTCACCAACAAGGTGCAAAAGGAAAACCACCACTTTTCATCCCCTTTTTATTGCTTTTTACTTCTTGGAGTGGATGGAATCCATCTGGCTGAAGTTCTGCTGTGAAAGCAAATGGAGGGAAGGCATCATGGAAGCGACAAATCAAAGACCTCTCTGTAAATCAAGCCTCTATATTCATTAATCCCAAATTAGCCCATTAAAATAAAGCAGCAGTTGATTAATATCCTTAAGTAACACTTAGAGTTGAGTGAGAACTTGATGCTAATATACTTGATATTGCAGTGCATTAAGAGACAGTCTCCAGCCAACGCAGAGATGCTTTTGGAGTTCAGCTCTCAGCAAAAGAGAGCTCTGCACTGACAGCAGTGAGGAAGGCAAGAAGGAATGTTTCTTCAAGAGGAAACACGTGCCACAAAGAGGGCACCTGGGCACTGTTCAGAGGGATGTTTCCCTTTCTGCAGCACCCTGCTTGCTACAGAAGATGTACTGGGACAAGTTCCAGATCCAGACAAATGTTCTGAAGATGAGAGCTGATGGTTCAGCAGTGCAGAGGGACGTTAAGGTGGTGGTGAGGTCTGCAAACGGCCGCTGGGCACCGCGTGGTGCGTGACTGCTCAGCCCTATGTGTCATCATTAGGATGGGATTTCTGCCTCTTTACTTCTTCTATAGATTTCACAGCGCCAATATTCCGCTTCCAGGCATGTTAGACAAATTAAAGTGACAAAACTCAATATGCAAATTAAGATCATTAACATATTAATCAAACTGTCGATATTACAAAAACTAACACAAGCCTGCCAAATAATCATCTCGCTAATGACTTAAGGCCATGCCTTTTGCCAATTAGCATTGCAGCCCACTCGGCTTCCACTTGCCCACCTCCAGATGTTGTGAACAAATAGTCTTTGCCAGAGTGCTACATTGCAATTCTTTCCATGATAATTACTTTGGTATTTAATTGCTTTGTTTTCTTACAAAAAAAAAAAAATCCCTTAATTATGTGGCGTTGAGAATTAGTACAACAAAGATTTTGAACTCCAGTTTTATACAGCCAGATTCTTAATTATGTCAAAGGAAATGTGAAAAACCTTCCCATGCATTGCGTGCAATGCAATACATACATGGAACAGTCATCACTTATATATCTTGCAGACTCATTTTCCTGAAAAGGGCTTTTCCACAAACCCGTGGGTGTCAGAATCCAATATAATTAGCATTTTCAAATCAATTTTGACATTTCTCTGAACGTTGTCATTTCAAACGCTTACTGTTATATTTATCAAAACTATCTTTCCAGGAGGAAAATGTGACTGGGTGGAAGAAAACTGGCAGCAATTTTAATCAAAGAATAAAATCAGTCAGCATTTCCCATAACGTAGTAAAACATTTTCTTGCAAAATTGGTAGTCGCAAATTTTTAGCACTTTTTCTTTCCTTAAGTCCAATTGGGCTTCTCTCCTAATTAATACCTCCTTATGGATTTGTGAGAGGGCTTCACAATAAGCCATTCCTTACAGTTTTACAAGACATCTTGCTTTGATGGCTGTGTTATAACTGCTTTGAGCACTGGGGTTTGTGCTGGCGATGGACGAGTCGCGGCGCAGCGCTTCACTCCATCACTGACATTTCCTCCAGTGACACAAGGTCACGCAATTAATGAATGGCAAAGAAGAGCCATGAAAAATGGATATTAATGAAGTGTAACTCTGAGTAATAATGCCATAAGCAACCTCTGATAACAAACACATTTTCCTAATAACATCTTCAATTATCTTCATTAGCGCCTGGCCGTGGCAAGATGTGCCGTCGCCCTCCAGGACCACAGACTGAGCAGATTTCAAACACTCAGAGCCTCCACCACCTCACACAGGAAAGTGCTCACTGATGGACAGCTTAAGTGATGATAATACGCATTTATCATCATTTTGCAGTATGCCTTCTTCGTGTCATCAGGAACTTGAAATTTGAATAAGACTCTTTGCGGTACCCAGGGGACCTCCGGGCTCCAAGGAGACTCAAAGCACTGCTTGTCAGTACAACCACGGGATGTGGTATCACCAAGCTTGGAAAAGATCTCCAAGATGATCCAGTCCCATCATCCACCTTACTCCCAATATTTCCGCACTCAACCACATCCCTCAGTACAACATCTACAGGTTTCTTGAACACCTCCAGAGACAGTGCCTCAACCACCCCCCCAGGCAGCCCATTCCAGCACCTGACCATCCTTCCAGAGAATAAATTTCCCCTAAAATCTTGTTTCTAGCCTCATCCCGGCTTCCACCCCACTGCCAGCAATGCTGCCAATGGCCTCAGTCTACCCCAGTGTTCTTTCCCTGCTGTGTGCTGGATTTCAGCTCATATCCAGTTGTTCTGGTACATTTGCAGATCTCATCCTATTCCCACTCTTTCTTTTTAAAATGAGCTTCGAGCTTCTGAAAGACGCCGGATAGCAGCTCCAGGAAATGAAATCCTTTATCCAGGATTTAGCTCAGCGTGTATCGGCTTCTCCCTCCAATTGGCTCTCAGGAATTTGAGTCCCAGTTTGGAAAGGAAAATTTCTGAGGAGAGGTTATCAATCAGCAAATCCTGACGAGGCTTCTGACAAAGAAGGAATGATTAGTGCTTTCTGTAAAAGCAACTTTTGGGATGTGGCCGTTATCTGTACCTGAAGAATGAAAGCGAGAACAGAACTTCTGCCAATACTTACAGCCATTTACCACAACCAAAAGACACTGAAGTTCCCCTCTCTGCTGCTGGATGCTCAGCTGGCTCCTTTGTGCACACAGAACCAAACTGCTCAGCTTATCTGCTCACATTCCTTCCATCTCTGGGTTTTTGCTGACTCCAAATGACAACTCAGGACGCTTTGAGGAAGAAGCTGACATAAGCAAGACTTGCAGGAAGGTCCCCTTGTGGCCACTTCTCAAACTAGTTTTGTTTCTCATTGATGTGCATGCAAAAATCTAGGACTGTAACGATCACAGACTCAATTTAAAACTGCGTGAAGTTTAGTCCAAGTATGGAGGGATGGAAACTCTGGGAATTGCTACTAGAACTTGCTCAAAATGCTGTGTGCTGGGATGGTAAATCTGGAACAGATCTCCATGTCATCACCGAACCTTGCCTCGATACTTTTACAGTAACTTAAATTTAATAAAGCCATTATCTGCAAATTTGCTCCTTTCTCCTTCGAATTACAAAACGTTCAGCCTCAACCCCTGCAGCCCTGCTGTGATCATGTGCAGATGGTAACGAGGTTATGTCTCAATCCAGCCCTCCCTGGTGCACAGCGAGTGCATCTCCTCGACTCACCAACCCCATTTAGTGTGAGTTATTCTGTTGTTGTTGTCATTGCTTCTATTTGCCGGAATGGTGACAGCTGAGGAATAAGGTGGAGAGAAGGGAATGGAGCTTTCGTAGTTTTTGGTAATTTCATTCAAGCTCACTGGGTCTAATAAGAATAATTAAAGGCACCAATAGAGGGAATCATCAATGGAAGGAAATTACTGCAGGATGAGAATGAGGAGCCACTGCTGGGTGGAAGGGCTGAGCCCCACATTTCAGCATGAGGAGTTAACACCAGCAATCAGATTGAAGAGATGAAGATGGAGGGACCCCAGCTGCAACTGGGAGACCATCAGGAACACTAAGCACCTCCCAACAGCCTCCAGCTCACAGCCAAAATGACAGCCTTGAAATGAAGTCCTGTCAGTGCAGCTGTGCTGCAGATCAGCCCATTGTAAGGCTCCAGAGAAAGGTTTTCATCCTTGCCAGGGAGACATCTCGAGATGAGAAACGACAGAATACAAAACAGTGCTTTTGTGGGCAGAGAAAGAGAGGGTGAGATAAATGAGCCCACGGTGTTGCTGAAGGGCATCCTTCAAGCACCTGCATTGTTTCCTAAGAGCAGACTCTTAAACTGGAACAGACTCAACCTCTGCTGAATCACCAGTGTACGGAGAGGAGCAGTTGAAGGCCTCTGTGTGCACAGCCCCACTGCCTCCCAGTTGCCATCCCACAGCCCCAGAGCAGCAGCCCCTTGCTGCAATGCCATCCTGCAGCTCCCAATGTGCTTCTCATGGAGATGCATTAATCAGAGGGGTTGTGAGGGGCTGCATGTCAGCTCCCTAAGCCAGACTGTCTCATTGGCTTTGCAAAGGCATTTCCATAGGACAAGAAACAAACAAAAAAAAAATTAGAAAAAGGTGTGAATACTGCACTTCTGCCCCTGTCTAGCCCTGCTTGCTGTAACAGATTGGTGAAATAACTTCATCCACCAGTTTATTAACAGCTTGCCCTCTCTTGTATCTCACCTTCATAATGAGATAGAGCAGATATGATGGATTACATTCTGCCTCCTGCTTCCATCCTGAATGAATTATCATTTCAGTCCTCTCTCCGTCTCACGTCCAGCTGCCTCCAGGCCGTTCAGCAGAGGGAGGTGAGGCTGTGTGATGTGCAAGGTAAAGGTCTGGCTGAGAAAGCAGCCTTAATGTCCACACTGGAAGATGGACATCAGCATTGGAGTTTTGTTCACATATCAGAATGGATCATCTGAAATGCGACATGTCCTTCCTTGCATCTTAAGCCAACCTGTGCATAACAAAGAAATCAGTTCGTTGGAGCATCCCGAAGGCAATTCTTTGAGATTACAGATGTATCAGCGCCAATAAATATCTGGTTTCTTTTCTGTAGAAATAAGCTGCTTCCTGACCCCAGCCATTATCTCGTGTCCCTGAAATATCAGAGCTGGCAACATGCAGCTCTTGCCCTGACCACTGCGATGACAGCCAGTATTGAAAGTAACAAGACGGAAAGAAAACAAACATAGGAATATTTTTGAAGATAATACAGAAGCACAAAGCTGTGTGGGTTCCAGCGTACGTCCCACTTCATATGGACGCTGTTGGCTCCAGACATCCCAGGAGCACAGCCAAGCTCTGGCCAGCAGCACTAAGGGCTCCAGCCCAGCTCTGTGCTTTATCTTTGTTGTATCTCTCAGCAGTAACTTTGAGTAATTACACGTTGGGTAGAGACATGAGAATTGCCTTTTCACTTTAAAGCCAATTTAGCACTATGAAAATTCATGAAGCAAAAATTAATAAGCTCCATGCAGCTTCAGCACTGACCTCTGCATCTTCTTTCTCTCTTTGCCAAGAATTTGTTACCAGTTTTATTACCGGGAGCTGATTCTTCCCCGACACCAGGAAAAAGCATCAGGGACCAAAAGGCAGAGGGAGCAAAGCTCTCCACCCATCAGGACCACAGCCTCAGAGGCTCACTGACATTTTGTCCTCCCACAAACTTTCCTGGCAGTGTTTTTCTTTTCAAACAATTTTAACCCAATGAGAAAAGCCATCCAACCACCATTATCCAAGCACTGTAAGCGAATACTGGGGGGCTGATTGCTAAATGGGCCAACCAGGGAACCATTCTGGCTTTTGATCAACTTGACTTGCTCGCTCCTGATCCTGTAATAAAACCTCCGCGAGAGTCAGAAATGGAAAAAAAAATGCAAACAACAAATTTTTCCTATCGTCTCCTGAAAAATATGGACGTGATGGGGAAAGCAGGCTCAAAACTCACCCTGGTGAGCAAAGCATGGGATGAAACAAGAGCGGAGCAACTCTGAAAAGACAAGGAATAGACTTTGACAGATGGATGTAAATGTGCCTTTCAGTGCAAGGGAACAGTTGATTCTAAGGCATGAAATCAAATTAGTGCATCTGCAGCTGCCTATGTGTCATCCAGATTCATATTTTACACACTAAAGACATTTTGTAACCTCATGTTAGCTACACTTTTTTTTTTTTTTTTTCCTTCAATATTACACTTTCCAGGATTTGCAAAACGGTATTGGCAGGTATTAAAATGAAAGCTGAAGCAATGGTGCAATCTGTCTCATTTTCTATTGTGAAATGACAGAAATCTTTTTTGGACTCATTTACCATCAGGTAAGAGAAGACAGTTTTGGAAAACATAAAATCCTGGCCTCGACTCCATCAGGAAAGGCAGAGCTCTCCAACAAGGCGCCAGGACTGCTGCCTTCACACGACGCACTTCCATACTCACTGATTTCACCTAAAATCCAAAAGCTCATCTACTTGGAGCTTCGAGAGCTGAGAACGATGCAGACAGAACAGGTGAAGAATTTGTTTTCTGATTTCTAACATAAACACCATTGTGCTCCACTTGAGCTTTCTGTGAGCAATGATTACAGAACGACTGCCTACAGCCCTCAGAATTGATCAAAATAAAAAGATGAACTTGTTTGGTTCTTGTAGCCAATTCCTGAGGGTTTGGTCAAATTTAGTTGAGGATAAAATTAAACAGAGATTGATTTGTGTAGGAGGAACTGTAGTTGCAAGGTTGGCAAATTGTACATGGGAATGGCTATTGCCTGAACACAAATCTGATTAATTGTAACTGGGGCAGAAAGACACAACATACGACCTCTTCCAGTGCAATACCAGGCTACTGTGCAACAATAAAAATGCATAAAGATTGATTGTTTTCTTGAAATGGCAAAATAAAATGAGGGTTTCCTAAATCCTAAGTTTGATCCCTTTCCTCAGTGCTGTATTTCTCATCCTCTTTACAGCAGAAAGTCAACACTTAAGAACGTACAAAGTGAAAATTTTATGGAGGGGAGGGGAGGGGAGGGGAGGGGAGGGGAGGGGAGGGGAGGGGAGGGGAGGGGAGGGGAGGGGAGGGGAGGGGAGGGGAGGGGAGGGGAGGGGAGGGGAGGGGAGGGGAGGGGAGGGGAGGGAAAGGGAAGGGAAGGGAAGGGAAGGGAAGGGAAGGGAAGGGAAGGGAAGGGAAGGGAAGGGAAGGGAAGGGAAGGGAAGGGAAGGGAAGGGAAGGGAAGGCAAGGCAAGGCAAGGCAAGGCAAGGCAAGGCAAGGCAAGGCAAGGCAAGGCAAGGCAAGGCAAGGCAAGGCAAGGCAAGGCAAGGCAAGGCAAGGGAATTAATCTGGTAGTTTGACGCTTCTCCCTCCCACCTTTCCAGAGCCCTCAGAACCCAGCAATATTACTGCAGATGAACAGAAGGCTCAAGGAAGAGGCTGCCATGGAACTCAGGTCTTCCTTCCATAGGTGTTAAGAGTGCTGTAGGGACAGCCATGCATGGGGCCCTCTGCTGCCAAGTGCAAAGTGTGCTATGGGAGTGTAGCATGGCACAAAGCAAGCACAAGGGGAGGGATGTGCCCAAGAGTAGAGCAGTTTCCAAGGTACCTGCTATCTATCCTGCTCATAAGTGATGCAACCAGGACAGCCATGCCCTTGGTAAATGGGAACGCTGCAGCTGCACAACCAGAGCTAGGAACTGCTGTAGGGACATCACTTCAGCACCAATAAAACATGTAATAATGAATTTCTGCATTACGATGTGATCCAAAAGCAGTTCTTTGTACCCTTCTTCTCTGACTCAGCAGTACCACTGGCGAATGACACTGCTTGCAAAGCCCCTCCAGCTTAACGGAGCCCCTACCCTGCTGCAGAGTGGTGGATTACTTTCCCCTCATCACACCCCCACACCACTTTACTTTTCCTTCAAAGCCCAGTGATGTCTGTCATGTTCCCATTTAAAGTCCCCTGTTCTTACACACATTACATTTGTGACGCCTGCTGTGGTTGCACACAAAGTACCGAATAATGCAGGGAGGAGGAGGAGAAATCAAAGCATTTTAGAAATCCTAAGCTTGGCAAAAGCTGTGTGTAATTTTGCTTAGGTTGCAAGTTGGCTGGAGAAAACCATATCAAAGCACCATCATTTCCAATTGCCTGAGCATTACTTTTTAAGTTTATTTTTACTGCTCATTGTAGATCCCAGACTGACAGCTCTGAAAACTGTATATTTTCTATTTATGCAAGAATAAAAAGCAACAACTCAGCAAAAGCACAGACATCTGATATACGTCTCCCTAATAATGAAACTAAACTGTTGGCTCGGGAACGTCACCAGGAAGGATTGTGCACCACAACCAGCTCAGTCCTGCCCCTCTTCTTCTTCTAACTCACTTCTTGTTGTGATGCCTCCAAAAGACAGAGCTCCATTGCCCAGCATTACATTCATTGTATTTTTGGAGAAGATGAAGATAAGACTGGAAACTCAGAGCAGCTCTGGTCCTGTGCCTGAAGTTCAGCCATCCCTCTCCATCCCAAGGGGTTCAACAGAGGCACTTGGAGTTCCCGGTGATCCCAACTCAAACCAAAGCAGAAAACTGCAATTTCCATAGGAGTCCTCTTAAATAAAAAGCAATTTTACCTGTAAATCTGTTGGTATGAGCTATTTCTGCTGGTCTGTCCCCAGTGTTAGGTGAAATATTGTCGGAATGCATTATTTCCTGATATCCAGATGCAAATTACAGGAGCTGTATGTCCTGAAATCAGCAAAAGAAAGTTGAAAATGCATTAGGCTTGGGAGCAAGATCAGCTGTCACTATAATATTTCTATTACAGCAACTATCCAATTGGAAATAAAACAGCTCATCCTCACATAAGTCCACTGCTCCCATTTTGGAACCTTTTGACATTTACAAGATTTGCATGCTGTACCTGGTTTATTATAAGCCAACAATTAAAGCTGTCTTTGCCTGCAGCCACAAGCAATGCCCAGGGACAGCACAGCCTCTCCCTCCTGCTCTTATTTCTCCTGTGGTTCATGCACATTCCAGAAGCTTTGCCAAAAAGCTTCATCCCCAGTTTAGCTGCCTGACAAAAACCCTTTCCGTGGAGCTTGTTTTCATGCTGGAGTTCTGCACAGCTCTCCAGCAATGAATCACAGCCTCTCGTCCCATTTCAGCAGGGAAGGAGGTGGGTTTGGTGCTCTGTGGGTGTACCACAGAGAAACATGCTGAGAAAGGAGACAGACCTTTCTCATCTGCTGCCTTGTGATGGTGTCAAAAATGCTCCCCCCAAAAAAAAAGGAAAGCAAGAACTTATGATCTCAAACACTTGATGAACCACACAGGAAATATGTCGTACTTAAAGTCTGCAGACCTGGAAGGTGTTTTAGGTCACAATGATGAACAGCTGCACGAAGCATCTTCCTTAGCTGTAAGCTGCAGTGATCCCTGAATCTGTCACAGGAAAGCCAACCTCCTGAGCACCAACAGAGCAGCTCAGCACCCCCCAGGCACAGACACAGGGTGCCCCGGGGCTCACACACTTTAGCAGTGGGGAAACCCACCTTAGAGCTATCTGCAGACGAGTTCCTTGCTTGTCTGTTTTGTGTGTCACCAGCTATGGAAAGACTCAAAGGAACTGAGATATTAACTTAAGAACTTGACTTAAACACTGGCTGATGCTGAAGGCAGTGCTGTGCTGTCCCAGAGCCCCCCCTAGCGCAGCTCTGTGCAGCCCAGCTGTCAGTCCCAGCATCGTTACTCGTTTCAATGCTGTTAGAATGATGCCTGTGCAGCCGTGTTATTATTTATGGCTATTGTCAGCAGAGGGGGAAAACCACAGTGGGAGGCATCAGGACCCACCCGATGCACAGCGGTACCCAAGCTGATGCCTGAGAGATTAGATGGAGATCCTCTGCATCGCTGTCCAGGCTCAACCTTAAGCACAACAGCTGCAGAGACCTGCAAAGGTTCCACACCATCTTGGTAAACAAGTTTATATCCTTCATTTCACAACGTTTCTCATCCGTCAGACATTTAGTTCCGCAGTCGGAAGGCAGGTTAATCAAACAGCATTAAGTGTACCCATAAAATGCCACGGTAAATAATATTTGCAAATAGAGCTGTCTGAACATCATCTAATAAAAGGAACGATTTCAGGACCTAGAGCGACTTCTGTTACCAGATCCCACTTTCATATTTTTATGGAGCAATTTTTTGAGCCTCGCTCCCTACATTAGTCTGAGCCTATCTGAGCTGCACACACTGGCTGAGGAACTGCTGAGAAAACCATCAAACTCACCAAGCGTCTATCAGCGCTACCCATAACAAATGGAAAACAAAATGATGATGAAGATAATCAGGAGAAAAAATGTGCCTATTTGTCTTCTAGGGCAGAGCACTGGCTCCTTCTCCCCCTGTGCCCACCCCACTGCTCACACCCCCATGTTCAGCCCCCACCACGCCGCTGACCCCTGCAGTGCTTTTTGAGAGGACACCGAACCTGCCCTGCTCGAGGACTGTGGGGTTTTGTGGCCAACACAGCAGCTGGCACTCCTGCAGCGCTTGTAAGATGCCTTAAGAGGGCTGTCTAACCAAGAACCTTGCCTGCGTGCTTCTAGTGCAGCTCATAAAAAAAGCTGTTATCTCTCCTTGAAAACCTCTCCTCCCTCACAGCCTTCTCAGTGGCTCTCGAGCTGAGGAGAGCTGATCTCAAGAGCGTTCTCCATCCCCATCTCCATCGTGGCACATGGAAAGTCCCCTGTGAGTTCAGCAAAGTGTCCTTCTGGTTTGTCAGGCTCATGGAGCAGGGGGGGTCAGGCAGGAGCTCCCCATTCATCCTGGTGCTGGAAGGGAATGCTTTCACCTCCTCTGTTTCTTTATTACTCTCTCAAACAGCCACAGGAGATCCCCAGGGGGTCTCAGCACAGAAGACTCCTGCCCCACAGCCCTGCTCGTGTCTCTGTCTGTACAAATGCACACATTCAGAGCTGTCCCTCTGCCACACTCAGGTCCTTGCTTTTTCCCATTGGGGTCTTCACGTGAGCACAAAGATCTGTATCTGCTCCCTGGGCTCTGAAGGTGAACCTCCCACAGACCTCATCACAGGAAGGTGTGGAGGACTTCTCCTTCCTGCTCCCATTCATTCCAGACCTTTTCCATTCACATCTCCTGTGGAAGTTTACAGACTTCAGTCTATCTCCACAGACTGCAAGTCCAAAGTGGAGGCAGGAATTGGAAAGAAATGGATGATGGAACGCAGAGTGGGAGACAAGGCAAAGGCTGCTCAGTAAAAAGTTTTTTTTTTCCTTTTCTGAACAGTTCTGTATAGTGCAAATGTGGAAAAAAAGAAACCACCCACAGCAATATGGGTTAAGGAACATTTGTCAATAAGAAAGAATAAAAGCAGGCACTAAAACAACAGAAATAATGACTTGACTTTCCAGATTTTGATTCTAAAACGCCCGGTGCCGCAGGCAGCTAACTGAAAAATTCTTCTTCAGCACAGAACCTCACTGTTTCGCCTCAAATAGTCATAGTTAACAAATATTCCCCCTGAGTGTATGTCTGTCTGTGCATATATGAGAGCCACTGACAGACAGCCCGTAGCTACATGGAACTGTCACGGGGGAACGGCAGCAAAAGAAGCGAAATTACAGCGATATTTCTTAGGCCTGGGAGAAAAAAAATTACATTCCTTCTTTCTTCCTCTGTCCCAATATCCTCGAGGTGCCCCAACCCCATTCTGCCGTTTGCAGGGAACACCACAGAAAGTTCCACGAGGACCTGAGTGGTGTATTGATGGTTCACTATGAGCCAGCAGTGTGCCCAAGTGGCCGAGAAGGCCAATGGCATCCAATGGCTTGGATCAGGAATGGTGAGGTGAGCAGGACCAGGGAAGTCATCCTGCCCCTGTACTCGGCACTGGTGAGGCCTCACCTCGAGTGCTGTGTTCAGTTTTGGGCACCTCAGTACAAAATGACATGGAGGTGCTGCAGCAGGTCCAGAGAAGGGCAGCAAGGCTGGGGAAAGGCTTGGAGAATATGGCCTATGAGGAGAGACTGAAGGAACTGGGGCTGTTTGGTCTGGGGAAGAGGAGGCTGAGGGGAGACATTGCTGCTCTCTTCAAATACCTGACAGCTGACTGCAGCAGAGCAGGGCTGGTCTCTTCTCACTGCTGACAGGATGAGGGGAAATGGCCTCAAGTTGCAACAGGGTTGGATATCAGGAAAACTTCTTTACAGAAGGGTTGTTAAGCACTGGAATGGGCTGCACAGGGAGGTGGTCGAGTCACCATCTGTGTTTAAAATCCATCTGGACGTGGTGCTCAGGGACATGATTTAGCTGTTGTTAGAGTTGGGGTAGGATGGTCAGGTTGTGGTTGGACTCCATGATCTCAAGGGTCTTTCCCAACCTGAGCAATTCTATGATTCCATGACCATCCTGTCACACCTCCCCAGCTGCCCACATCACCTTTGCATCACAGCACAGGGGCCAGGCCAAGCAGCCCAGCTAAGGCCCAGCCTCCATCTGTGTGTTAACACAAAACCAGATCATTAATATTTAAACAATAACTGTTTCACAGCATGCTTCCAGATGTTCCTGCTCTCATTATTGCTTTATTACTTTAAAAATCAACAGTACGTGATGTATTAAGTACACAGCTTTCTGACTCTCTCTGCAAACTCTTGTCTTTTGGGAGTACTCTATGAGCGAATTATTATTCTTTAACAGTTGCTGAAATGAAATCTGGGTTTATTTAAGTCAAAATCCTTGGTCTGACACAAACCCAACAGCCACACACAGCAAGCAGCACTGCTATCACCCAGCAATCCCCCTCTGACAAAAGTATAATAAAGAAAAAAACATTAATTTGCCTTCATTTGGATTTCCCTTGCCTGAACCACATGAATACCTGTAAGCCCTCATCTGATGACACAACTGCTTTGTATTCCATTTAAGGCTGTTTCATCTGTAATCTCAGAAGGTAGGAGGACTGACTTGTGTCACTTTCCAGTCTTTGCCAATAATGTCATAATTTGATACGGAAACCGTGCGTACCATTATATTCAAATTTGATATTTAAAACACGCTTTGGTAGACAGCTGACTTCTATTGATGCGTTTATCCGATTTCTCTCTGCCTTTTTATTCTGGAAATACACAGAGGGAATATGTCGCATCACATTTTTGTTACAAACACGAACCTTCAGAACTTCCATTTTTCTTTTTTTTTTTCTCGGACTTTGGTAAATAGATGAGAATATTAAAAAAAAAAAAGGAAACTACCAAGACTGCAAATTAGGTGAAATGGAACCACGTGTGATAGAAACAGAACTCTAGGACCTTTAATCTCAGCAACTCGGTCCGTGTCATCTTCAGACCTTCTCCCCTTGCCTGCCCCCAGCCCCTGCTCTCTTCTGTCACTTCAGTTTCCATCCACACTTAAATCCTAAATACTAAATACTTCATCCTCGATCTCCTTAGAAAACCAAAATACAGATTAGGGAAGTTAATGCCTTTGAGTCAGAGGGCTCTGTGCATTCTGCCATGATTTCTCCTCCCTGTCAGCTTCAGTGCTCCTCCTGAGCACGAGGTTGACCACAGCTGAGCGGCCAGCAAAACACCTGGCAGGGCAGCAGGAGAACCCTGGGCTCACAGAATCAGCAGAACTGTCTTCTCTGACAGAATATCTCCACCACTTGCAATTGCCTCCGCATGGGTAACTCCCTTAATTCAATTAAGTTGTTATTTCTGATGAATTCCATTGAAGAGAGCTCAGTTATCCAACCGGTGCTGCTGCCGAATCATCGCGAGCGTGGTTGAAGCAAACATTGCTCCAGACAGGGAATGCTGAGAGTCAGCTGGAAGTTTGTCTTCAGCATCAAAATACAAATTGTCCTTAATTAAGAAAGCCTTCCATCTGCCTTTCAAAGTGGTGGTGGCCACAGAGCCGCCCGCACAGCGCTGGCATTCTCACCATGCTCACTTCCAGATTTCCCAGCTATTCTCTGAATTGCCATCTCCCTTCCCTTTCACTGCCCCAGTCAGCACAGAATTGTGTATTTTATAAACCTGATGTGCAGCAGAGCCCACCATCCGAACCCAGGGAAGATAAAAAGAGTCATTTCAGATTGGAGAGAATGAAGGTTACAAACTGTTTCAATTAAAGCTACACAAAGCCCTGGATTCCCTGGATTACGTTTCCACATTTCAATATTTGTCCATGGTGTGCACACAAACAGCCCTCTGAAGAATCCTCCCCTCGGTAATTTTCCCTTTCCTTAATCCTGATTTACAGAGCCTGCCCTCCTGGGATATTAAGAGGATCTCATAAGGACAATCCAACTTCATATCGATTCTATTTCCCACATCCATAAAATTTGCTGCCTTAGGAAACGCAAGAATGAAGGAAAAAAAAAAAAACAACAACAACAAAGCACGGTTTAATTTAAATACCACTTTCAGCAAAAGGAAAAAAAAAAACCCACAAACAGAAAAAAAAAGCAGAGGACGACAATCGTTTGCTTTGCTAAGGCTGTGCTATGCGAAACGTGCAATATAAACTGACAAGGGAAGGAGATGATCGTTGTTTGAATAACATCCATATCAGCACAGACACGTATGAATCTGGCAAGGGACAGGGAAGATCCAAACTCCAAATAACGTTGATGTATCAGTAAGTATTATTCAGACAGGAGAGGGGGAGGGAGGAGCAGCAGAGGTTGGCTGAGACCAGAGAGCGTCTATCAGCTCCAGGAACTGCTGGGCAGCAAATCTGCAGACCTAATTAAGGCCTTTCCATCTTTTTCAGCTTCTATGCCTCTGTTTTGTTGGTTGGGTTTGGTTTTTTTTTCCTTTTTCCATCTGGATCATCACTGTTTTAGATCACAGCTAATTGGGGTTTGGGGTATTTTCCGCTAATTGTTTAATCGTAATTAATCCAGCCTCGGAAGAGGAAGGCCAATGCTGCTCAGCCATGGAGAAGAGCTGGTGCTCAGGAGGACACAAAAAGAGGAACCATAACACCTTCACACTCACAACATAGCCCTGCTCTGTGATCCTATGCATGCGAACTGGTGCAAAAACAAAGCTGGGGCAGAAGGAGAACTTGCAGCTCAGCCCACAGCCCACAGCCCACAGCCCATAGCCCACAGCCCACAGCCCACAGCCCATAGCCTACAGCCCACAGCCCACAGCCCATAGCCCACAGCCCACAGCCCATAGCCCATAGCCCATAGCCCACAGCCCACAGCCCACAGCCCATAGCCCACAGCCCACAGCCCATATCCCACAGCCCACAGCCCACAGCCCATATCCCACAGCCCACAGCCCACAGCCCACAGCCCATAGCCCACAGCCCACAGCCCATAGCCCACAGCCCACAGCCCATATCCCACAGCCCACAGCCCACAGCCCACAGCCCACAGCCCCCAGCCCCCAGACCTTGGCTGCAGAGTGGGCACCAAACCCCAACCCGCTGCTGGGGCCAAAACTTTGCATTCTAACCACTTAGAGTTGACATTTGAAAAGGTAACATGACGACTCATTGTGCCAAATCAATTACTGATTATCAATATAGCAGTGAGTGATGTATAATGAGTATGTAAAAGATATATTTAGCTGTAGATTATACAAGTAATAAGGGCTACATGAGCAATAGCTACATAATTACATTTTATGAATACAGGAAACCTTTGAGGAATGCTCTGAGATTTAATTGACATTTAACAAGATAACTACAGCAAGTTAATTAGAAATTATATGCTAAAAATATGAATTAACTTTTAAATAATATTTTAGCTTGCTACAGTATAGCTACAGTGCCTTGGTAGATGCCAGTGGAACAGCTAAATGAAATACTTCTTTCCAATCACATCTTTCTAATTCATTTCCCACAAACTGAAGCCTGCATTATCAGCTCCTCATTCAGAATCTTTCTTTTTTCTTGGTACAAATAGGGTGAATTGATCTGCTTAGCAAAAGATTCATTTTTATGGCCCTCTCATACTTCTTGAAAATTGAGCTTTCTCTTACATTCCTATCAGCATCCAGAGAAAAGATTTCACTCTGGCTGCGCTTTCAGCTCTGAACCCAGAAGGAAACTGCAAAGGAAGGCACTGCCAAGCATTCAGGCTCCCTGCAAGGTGATACATCACGGATTCTGACAGTGCTAATACAGAAATTCGAAGAATAAAACAACTCTGAGCTGGTTCTGATATGGATGGCTGTAATCACAAAGAAAATACAACACAGGTGCACTCTCTGCTCTTGCTCCCTGAGTCCCAGCTGACTCCAAGGTCTCTCTTGCAACTTCTTTTTGCCAACACACCTTCGTTAGCATTCGGGACTGGATTATGCATACAGAGCATACATGATTTAGTGTCCCTGCTCTTGAAAATGTCGCTTAGTTCAATATATCACAGGAGGAAATGGAGAAAACAAGATGATAAAGCAGTGAAGGATGGGCAAGATGACCTGATCTGCACCTGAGACTGCAGCACTGTGCACTTAATGCAAATTGAAGGCTTGTTTTTCAACTACGGAAACCAGACATAAGCAGAACAGCTTGAACAAGAGATACACCATCTTTAGCCTAGTGGATCTCCATCTCACTAGAAGCTTTTTAAAAAGCTTTAACAATAAAAAGCAAAGTCGTTCACGTTGTCCCTACTTCCCCAACTTGTCCAGCGAGGGCAGGAGAACAGCGTGCCCAAGAGCTGCACTCACAGAGAGGAGGATTTTAGATCATTAAGCTGCTCCTAATAATAAATAAGGGGTAGGGGGGTCAGAGATACAAATTTAGGAGGAAGTTTTCACCCAAGGGTGGTGATGCACTGGAACAGGTTGCCCAAGGAGGCTGTGGATGCCCCATCCCTGCAGGCATTCAAGGCCAGGCTGGATGTGGCTCTGGGCAGCCTGGTCTGCTGGTTGGTGACCCTGCACACAGGGGTTGGAACTGGATGAACATCGTGGTCCTTTTCAACCCAGGCCATTCTGTGATTCTATGAAAAGAAGATACCAGCACAAGAAGAGTTACAGCTTGAACTCCAGTTTCAGCTCAAGCTCAAAGTCCATCTCACCCAAACTTCTCATGACTTCCCTTTACTAACAGCAGATCAGAGCCCCTCGCTTGGAGCAGACATGACTCCACTACCTGGAGCTTCCATTTAGTTGAAAGAAGCATCTCTGTACAACATGTCACAGTGCGCTGGGTGGGGATGACTGGATTACGACCGAAAATAATTGAGCTGATACATTTCAGCATTTTTCTTTGAATAAATTATTTGCAAATAAACATTTTCATTATTCGACCATCTCTGATGTTCCATTAGCATTCAGTGAATTATTTATTCAGCAGCTTTTCCCATCAATCACTGAATAAATTATTCGCAAATAAATTATTCTACCAGCTTTTGCTTTAAAGATGTCCCTTTGAGAACAATAGCTTCCCAGAATAGAAAACAGGCAAAGGGAGAAATTTAAAAAGCCTGATCCTCATCTCTGCTGTCTTGCTAGAAACGTGAAGGATTATCATAGAAATCTGTGGCCTTTTTCTGTATTTAGGTGTAACTCAGCACAGACTGCAGCATGGAGTGCTTCACCTTGCTGAAGCCAGCACAAAAATTCTGCAGTGCCCTCAGACCCAGCTCTGTATCCTGGCATGCAGCTCCACTTCCAGCTCACAAAGCCATGCTGGATGCCAATGCGCTCAGATCAAACCTTAAGCACAGCTCCCAGGGCTGCTGTGGTCCCAGACCTCTCCTCCTTCGCATCTCCATCACTGCACCTTCTGATGCATAATGCATTCCCATCCCATCAGTCCACCCAGCCCCAGCGTACGCCTTGTTTGTGTCTGGGCCAAGGAGGATGAAAGCCTCTTAGAACTAAATGAAGGCTACATTTATGCCAATTTTAAGGGATAATTGAGGTGCGGCGCAGGGGAATTCGCTGAACTCCTCCGTCCTTCTAACAAGAAAGAGCCTCTTTTGTTAGGAGGCACAAAAAGTCACCCTCATTAAAACAAGCCACCTTTATCACAACCACGTGGAGGATTTATCGTCGCTCCCAGATGCTGCTGCTTTTCAGGGGGATGCAGGAAAATGTTGGGGGGGGGGGACTGAGATGGGAGGCCTCGTTTCAAGAGGGCTCATTATCAAAGCACTGCGATCCTCGGGTTGATATCAATCATGGCAGCGTGCACAGGGCTGTGCCAGAGCCTTCGTGACACCGACCCTACCTGGGCTGCCTAGCAGTATCGCTGCAATTAATAATTGCTAATTTGCGCAAAACGAACAAATGGGAGACAATGTCACTGTGTGAGGGGGGACAAATGAACAATAACATGGAGATATATAATTGATTTAATTTCAGACGCTCTTCCCCTAGCAAACCTTTCCTCATCCTCAGAGTAATTGTGTAATGACATTTATGTATAATAGACTTGTGACATTATAAATGACACTTGTGTCAGGATTGTCAGGCTGTGACAGCCTCAGAGACAGCTCCAGTGAGAAATTAATCATTTCTGAGGCTTGAAAGTTGCTCATTTATCCCTGCCAAGTGAGATCTTGCAAAAACAAGATCTTGCAATGAAGCGTGGGCTCCCACCCATGTTAACCTTCAGGACCTTCAGAGAAAAGTCCTCCTGAGGACCGGGCAGCACCACATCTCACTGCCAGCATCACCCTGCATGGCCAACCATCTACTCAAAGAACGCAGCCAAAGGCATCCCCACCTTCCCCATTCCTTCCCCTTCCAACATCACAGCATCTTTCACCAGCTCCTTATAGTGCATGTGCACCTGTAAGTGTACCTACGTGTTACAGAAGCCCATGTTACCATCGATGTGTGTCACATTTCCAGATCTCTGAAAGGCTTATTAGTTGAGGAGGACATTTTGAAATATACTGTACATAATGAATAAAAAAAAAAAAAAAAAAAAAAAAACAAATCTTCTCCAGCTCAGTTTAGGGCTATTATTAGACGATCAAACTGTCATTTTTTCAAAGCAGTTCAATTGTCACAAGTTTTTCTAATGGCTTCTAAAGCATTATCTAATGCCTGGGCCAAAAAAAAACACACCCAAAAAAACAGAAGAGGATCAAAGCGTGTTGAAAAGCCCCACTCAGAATGCATGACAAATCAGTGTCTGCAGGCTAAACCCTTCCTGTCCCATTTGCCTTCAGAAATATTTGTGCACTGCAAACCAAGACTTTATTTGCACTTATTTTTTTAGATATACACTGGTCCTTATGGTTTTCCTTTGTGCACGCTGTTCATACAGAAACCCAGCACGGAGAGGTGACAGCCCTTGACAGTCCTTTAGCACTTCCCCAGGTGCAGAGGTCCCACGGACGTGCAGGGAGCTGGAAGCTCCAACAGAAAGCCCTGTGGTCATGGAGGGCTGGAAGGAGGGCAGAAGAGCAAACCAATGGGAGTATATGGCAGGTGATGGGGGGCTGGGTGTCTCTCCCATGCTGTCCAACTCCCTGCTCCCCTCACATCTGATCACAGAAGCACAGAGTAGAGTGCTTTGGGTTGGAAGGGACCTTCAGGTTGCTGTGCGTCCCCCCCTCCCTCGCCTTCCCTCTGCCAGTCCCCAAATGGCAACCACACACATAAAATCAGGCTGCTAATGCAACAGATAATTCAGCCTCAATGACAATGGAACTTACAAACTGATTCCGCTTAACCGACTGTGACTGCAATAGGCTAATTCCACGTTTCTAATTAAATTACATTATTTTCTAGGTGGAAGTTTATGAGCAGAGGTGAGGAGTAATGATATGAGCAAGCCACAGAGCCACGTGTACTTGTCAGATCTGAGACTCCTATCTAGATGGCAAAATGAGTTATTCTATTTACATCTTTTTTAAATGTCACAGTATTTGCCTGTGTTTAATCTTGGGTTTGTATGTGCATGGAGCCATTCTCAGAAAGGAAACAGGAATGATTCAAAGGGAAGACAACAGACCTCACTACCGATAGGGTGTAAAGAAGCCAGGTTTCCTCAATATCACCACTTTCTATGCATAAATCCTGCTTTAAAGTGGCAGCATTACTGCCGTGAGATGACTTGGGAAGGGACAGAACAATGGTCTGGAGCTGAAGGTGGGGATAGGACAGGTAGTCCTGAGGATGCCCTCCCTCCTTTTGCCATCGTGCATCCCACAGCAGCCATCTCCCACCTCCAGAACGCACACTGCAAACCCATCTGCTGCTGCTTTCTTCTGTGAGCAAGTGCTGGGGATCCAGCTTTGCCTTATGGATGTCCAGAGGCCAAATACAGATTGCGGGCTTAAGGTTTTTTTCTGAAATCATAAACAACGAGGGAAGAAACTCAAGAAGTGGACATAAAACTTTATGGCCTATGAAATTGGATCGCCTTTTACAGACCTTTACCTTTGGATGGACAGCGAGGGATTTGTCACCCTATGGGGGGATGAGCTTTAAAACCCGAGAAAGAGAAGACAGGGCGGTGTCTGATGGAGGACACATGTTGCCCAGGAGCTGCAGGAGCCCCAGGAAACTCCCAGCTTTCAAATTATGTTTGCAATCAGGAGAGAAATTACTCAGAACAGGAGATTGTCATTTCAGCTCTGGTGCATTCAGCCTTTCCTCTCTGCTCCATGCTTCTGATTGCTCTGCTCCCTCCTCTGTAAGCAGCTGATTCCGATAAATTGATTTTGATGATGTACTGAGAATTAGGCAGAGACTTCATTACACCAACTCGAGATCAGACTTAGGGAGACATAATTGAACCTTTACGAATCCCTCAATCTCGTTTAGATGATCAATTATTTTGTTTATCTCCTTCAGCAGGCTAATGGAAGCCTGGCAGGGCAGCAGCAAAGGAACCAAGGCACGTAAGCTGGTTTGTAGGCGTCACTGAGGGAACTCTGTAACCTGGGGCAGCTCTGGACAAGCGTGTATTTAGAACAGGATCTGAACCAGGATGTAAGAATAGTCAATAATAAGCTGCTCCACATGCCTAAATGCAGAATAATAAGCATTTTTTTCATGTAAAAAAGCATATCCCTTAACTTCAGCCACAAAGGGCTTTATCACAAAGACACAAATCTGATGGTGCAGGTGGGTGCTCGGCGCAAAGCACAAAAGCTCTGAGCAGAGGGTATCCAATTCTCATGCAAAGCCCCTGCACTTTCCAGAGCTTTAAAATGCAATACTTCCACCACTGTGATTGTAGCTCTTAAGTGCAAAGAATCGAAAAGCTGCAATCAGGAGAAATGAGTGCGGCTCTCAGAAGCCCAAATGATGGTGCAGAGAGGAACGGGGCTGCTCACAGCCCAGAGCTGCTCTGTGCCACTACAAAACTGCAAGGCCCCTTGAAACAATGCACGTCTTCCAAAATGCTGAATGGCGATGAGATCCGAAATGAAATCAGGTTTGCACCTTTGTGGTGTTCCTGTCACCATTCATAGCTGGGATGCTCAGAAGCGTGCAAAAGAGGCAGGCGTCCAAAACGCATCAGAAATTAACTCGTTTAAGCACTTTGGGACTCTCATCCGCAGCGATCATTGTAATTATATAGTGCTGTTATTACCAACAGTAACAAGAGTGGTAATTATTACTGCTATCGCGTTATTATTGCTCTTAATACATCCTGTAGTACTGGAGATCAATTCAGCTTTGAGGGGAACCAGCACCAGGGAGGTAAATGGGAGGGACGGCTAAAGACAGCAACTGAATGCTAGGACAAACAGTCCCTTTTTGGCAGCAAATGATGAAAGACATCCAGCTGCCCTGGCTCCAAGGAGGGGCTTTAATACATCACCTGATACAGCCGAAAAGCTTACAAAAATCTGGTTATATTTTTTAATCATCTTGCATTTTAGACCTTTAAAGTACAAATATGGATTTCAAACATATCAGGGGAACAAATTAACTTAGAAAAATGGCTGTACTTTCCAAGGTTGCACCTGCCATGAAATTGCTCCAAGTTTGCATTTTCCCTTAGTCTCTAGTGTGTCATTACAGCAGATTGATCGCCTTCCTCTCCCCAGCAACTCCCCCATTAGAGGGTTATTGTATGGAAATTAATGGGAGGCTAGAAACATTTCTTTTGCAGCTGCAGTAGTAGAAGTCAGTTCTGATTAAGCACTCCAAACCCAGCAGGCTGGGCTGATCTCTTTGCTTTCGCTCCCTCTTTTATTATCACCGGTGTCAAGTTTTGTTACTTTCGCCATTCCCCTGGTACTCCCACTGCATCCTTGTGTAATAATAGGGGTTATTTCTTTATGTGCACATCTATTTATTTGGAATACATGCCGACGGATTCTCACTGGTACAAAGTCCCCTTACACCACCTGTAACACGGCTGGAGGAATCATTTCTGCCCCGTACAAAGGCCTGTTAATGCTGCTGAGCAGAGTAAGGGAGCACTCAAGGAAATGAATATCAGCGTCATAAATCTCTCTGTTCAGTTACCCCTACAAAAGTGACACCTGATGCCACATTTCATGTGTACCTGCTCCATCTCTTATTCGTCGTGCTGTTTCCTCCCTGCCCACTCTGACCCAGTTCTCTTTGTCCAAACAGCAAAGTGGCTCTCATAAAAAGAGCCCATATGTTTTAAAAGACAGAAATTAATCAAAGCCGTGATGAAAGAGAGGTGGTGGGATGCTTGTAAAACTCGTGGCCAGGTACAATGCTCAAAAGGCAGCACAGTTCTATTGCCTTGGCAGTTTCCTCTGCAAACAATGAACTCAACGTATATAAAAACATAAGGAGGGAAGGTTCTTTTAAACCGATCACGCCACAAATCATGCAATAATTGAAAAAAAAAATGGAATTTCACACTGTGTCAGCTAGAATTACCGTCTTGGAGTCTGAAAAGGGAAGGGGGCCCTTTTTAGATGCTGCCCCTTTCTTGCAATTGCCCACACGTGCCCTAATACAGAGCAGTGATTTAGGATACAGACCACAAAAAGATGGGTCAGCACCTCCTTTCAGAGGAGGAAATCTCTCTCCACTTCACAGAACACCCACCTCATCCCCAATCAATGTGCCTATGCTACACGCCAGCTGTAAAAAGCCAAGTTAAGCTTTTGAGAACGAAGCACCACAGTCCTGTACCAGAGATGTCCCCAAAGTCACCAGCCCAGGACAGATGCTGCTCAAACAGCGAGCAGGCTGAGAGGTGCAGCAAGGAGAAGCCATCGAGTGGCACCTCATAGCACAACAAGAAAAGAAAAGCCTTTAAGGGATTATTTATAGGGCTCGTAAAGATGCCTTTTGAATATCCATCAATCAAGCAGTCAGCGAAAAAGTCTGCTCAGCACACAGGAGAGTAGAAGGAGGGAAGAAAATTGGATATGGCATGCATGTGAGATGTGCAAGCTCACACAGATCTGCTCCGTATGCCAGTGGGACTCACAGACTGTTACAGAGCTCACCAAACCTGTAGGTCAATGGGCTGGAGATGGTCGCTGCCCTTAGGGCTGCTTCCTTTGCTTCCTTACTGCTGAAGGAATCAGCTGGTGATCCATGGTAAACATTTTTTCTAGGACTCCACCTCTTTCTTACCACTGGTTTTGTCGTGGCATTTATAAAGATGGTATTGTAATAAATTAGAGCAGCAAAATAAGGTGCTTTGGGGCTTCTGTGCTTGGGAGTCTTCTTTGGTTTAACACAGGGCACAGTGAAGGCATTTTTGTTGTTGATAATCGGAACCAAGTTGATGTGTGAGATATGGGGGATCTCTGAGAGGTGTCTCAGCTGTTTTGGACTCGTGTCTGCTGGGTTCTGCCATTGCACCACCCCAGCCTCTGTGACCAACCGCCCTCCCTGCATTCCAGCAAATGCACATCTCTGCATTTCTTTCCAAAGTGACATATATATTTAATGACAAAGTACTGCACTATGCAACCCACCATTTATCTCACTAAATGGCCTCAGAAAACCTCTGACAAACGTATTTAACATGAGGACATCTATTAATTAATAAGTACATTACTTCGCAATCAATACTCGGTTGATGATATTGTTTAAATTATACATGTCTGATAGTTCCTGCCTTCCTCATCTGCTTTAAGGTATACACTGAAACTGAGCAGTGCAGAACAGCTCTGCATTTTAGAAGTTTGGTTCAAATCGTTTTTAAATAGACTGATCTTACGAACATATTCTGTTGCATAAAATTAGCCCTGATTATAGTCAGTTTATCACCCCAGCCTCTTCACAGTCCATTGATTAACCAGATACCAAGAGCAGTATATCCTCTTTACTGCTTTTTTATTTTATTGCAGCAGTGTTATTCAGTTTCAAACTCCTGACCGAGGCGTTCCTAGCAATTATTCCTCTTGGTCTGCAGAACACGTGCAGACCATTCTCAGCCTTGTCCCCTGTTTGCCACATGTATCACTGGAAGACACCAACCTTAATCCACACGTCTCTGTCCTCAGAGCCACTATTGGACAACGAATCTCCTTGCATTCCCATCTACACAACAGCCCCTGCTGTGTTGTTTATGTACAGGTCATTCCTGTAGCTGGGTGCACCTTTTTGCTGTACCTGCACGAGGCAGAGGCAGCAGGGAGGAGGCAGGGAGGATGCTCAGGGTGTCCTACCAGCACTGTGCTAGAGAGGGTGCTCTCCCCTCACCAAACTCACAGCATCGGTTTCCCAAAGCTACACCTCTCCTCGTTCTCAGCTTTGTCATGAAATGGTGGAACAATGTGGTAGGGAGCACCTGGAAGGCAACCGAGGGCAATGTGGGAACTGCTGGGAGCTGAAACCCTCACCTTACACACAGGAATGCGTTTCAGAAACAAGCTGTGAGCACAAAGGTGCTCTGCATCAGCCAGCACCTGAAATTGGGTCTGAGTTCCTGCCAGTTTGTGCCCCATCCCTTCCACTTCAGAGACTGAAATTCTACCACGACTGGGTCAGAGCTCCTCAGTGAGCAGTTTCTCATCCAAACACTGAGATTTTGCTGGAAATACTTACAACCGTAAATTCCAGATTCATTTCCTATGAACGGTTTCAAGCATTTATCTAAATGTTGCCCTTTTAGCAAAGCCATTAAGCCAGTTCACTGCAATATTCTTGGAACCTGGACTAAGAGGGACACTTAGAGCAGCCAAACAACCTAAAAGCTAAAATGAGCATTCCCAGAAGCATTCATCCATCTCTGCTGTTGCACGACTCCCTTTGCTCTGCAAAGAAGAGTAACATTGGGAACACAGCTATCCAGGAGCTACAGGGGCCAAGCAAAGCTCTGACAGTTGGAGGAAGCGTGTGTGATGGTTCAACATAACCCAAAGCACAGCTCTCAGTAAAGCTGGAATACGCTGTGATACAAAGCTGCACGTGTTTGTTTGCCTGGCTCTGCTGTGGACCTGATAAGTTTGGATCTGCCAAAACACCAAGTGAAATCCAATCTACGTGAAGAAGAGCAGAAGAAGGACTCTCACAAACCCCAAATGTGTTTTGTGTTAATAAACACAAAACTCAACATTCTGAGCCACGTTGTATAGGGTCAGCCTGGGGCTGGGGCTGTAATCCAAATAACTTCTTACCTGGACATCAGGACCAGGAGCCCAAGCACACGTAGTGCTGATGATGAGTTGGAGAGCATGAGTTGGTTCTACTTCGTCGTCTCCGAAACATTCTGAAAGGTTTCTGGAGGTCAGAACATGCAGCCACGAAGGATGTTGCAGTACCTGTGATAAAAATAAAAACATAATGTGTTCTGATAGCTGGATTGAAAATTAGCTTAAGGGTCTCCATGCATTGCCTTCTTAATGGTGTGAAACATAATAGCCTCAACTGTAATAAAGATGAATTACTTTTTCATAAAATGATGAAACTCCAGTAAACACTCAAGGTTTATCACTTAATTTGTCCCCAGTGCTCACACAGACTATTTTTTTTGCTACCCTATTTTTAATATTCTCAGTGATTAGATTTCAATAACCCGCTCCATAATAATGTGTGTCTCATTTCCCTGGACAGACAAAATAGGCCATAACTTCCTCTCCGTTAGAGCACTAATGCTGTAATTTAGAACTTCTGTCAAGATGAAAGATCTTCCCAGGGAGTTGCAGCAGGCCCATGGCAACACTTCGGCACAGGGCTGGATAATGAAGTTTTCATTATTAAATAAAGATATTTTAGGAATGTCATAACCCATAAATCCATTCTGCTACGACGCAGCAGCGCATCACTTTGTTTATTTCTCATCCATGGGTTCCATCCTGCCCCTCCTGACTCTCCTTATTTTGGTCCTGGCTGGGTATGGAGCCAAGTGCTGGTGGGGAAAGGGCCCACATCCCTTCTCCAGGAGGCAGCCTGAGCACTGACATTAATGTCAGCTGGAGGAGGAAATGTTAACGCAACCCATCGTCAAGCTTGGGAGCATCTAGAATTATGGAAGGAGAATTGGGGTTTTATTTTCAGAAGGAGGTTTAGTACCACTGAGTGGCATGGAATGGTTTTTAGATGGAGGCAGGGAATGAAAGCAAAGGCAGATTTGCACTAATAAAGTTTCCCAGGACATACGGCTCATTGAGATTAATCAGTGGGTCCAGCAGGGTAACCTGCTGCCTTCTACAAGCACATGAGAAAGGAAATCACGAATTGAACAAAGACGGGTCTACTCACCTATAAGAAACTTACATTTATTTCTAGAATGCAAAAACAAACCATAAAACCCATCAGCACGTGAATTAATTGAAAATAAATTTCCCCTCTCCGTGTTCAGCAAATAGGAAAGTCTGTGTGACAGCACAAGTGCTGCCTGTAACGACTTGCAAAGATCCTACTAATTTAAAAAATAATCTCATTTGAAGATAGTTGAATGGATTCTGTATTTCTACGAAGCATCAGGAAGGCAACATTTATGCGAACCTGGGGCTGACTGCTACTCAGTGAGCTGCGATTCAATTCAGTGGAGAAAAACACCCATTTCGTTAGCACCAAGAAATAACCACTAGCCACGCAATAAATTTGCTCCATTTGCTCTAGCAACTGCTTTGATATTGTGTTTTTAAGTTTTGAATGTTAATGCTTTAACTGCAGCCCTAATTTCACATCACCAGGCTCAAATCATCCTACTCACGCTTCTCTCCCTTTCCTTGGGACAAAATCAGAGTGGGGGGAGGGAGGAGGGTTTACTATCCAAATCCAGATCCCACCTCAAAAGAACATTCTACAACACACAGGGAAAGCACTTGAGATTTTGAACTGCTGCATTTTGATGATGGAGCACTCCTTGCCAAATTCAGTTGTTGCCTTCAGCAACATGAATAAGGATTCCAGATTCTGCAGAGCAGATGCATCCTCTGCTGTTGCCAAAGACAGTACGGCTGCATAGGTAGCAGAGATGACACGGTTTAATTTTGCATCTTGGAAGTAGCCAAAGATACTGTGCTGGCTGCCAAAACCAAATTCCATTGTCACATTGGGATTTCAAGTCTTACAACAATGAATGTGAGAATCGTATTTTTCCACTTATGAGAACAGATGCACCTTGGCACCACTTCTTGGGGAACAGGGGCAGGTGTGCTGGATAGGAAAAAGCCAATGCAAACAGACTGAACAAGAAGCTTCCTGCCTTGCTTTTCGCTGCTGCTACAAGGAGAATTCTTGGTAGGCACTCCAGCATCAGTTCATCATTTGTGCCATCTCATAATCACGCCTACTCTTCTTGGGCGTCTTGGTCTTTTAGCAGCTTTGTTTCAAGCGATTTTGAACTCCATTTGATCAGCACAGATAGAGTTTTTGATTTGCACAAATCGCTTTCAATAGCAATAAGTAGGCAACATGGAGTTTCCAGAAGGGGATCCATATTTCTATGAAAATAGGTTTGAATTTTCATTTCAGTGTTCCCACATTAAAGCTCAAGAACAGCTCAAGGCAAATTAGAACCAAAGGAAATGTTGCACGTAGATAAGGATCTATTGTGAGATCTTGCTTTCGTCTTCCTTAAAGTAAAGAAAGAAAGAAATACAGAGGAAAAGGAAAGGAAGACGGTGCAAGGACAGAACTCCCCCAAGGAACAAGACTATGGCCACTAGATGTCTGTATTGACTCAAAATCACGACCTGGCCACAAGGACAGGGCTGTGCTGGATGCCACATCTCTACTTGGGTAGATAAAAGAAGCGCTTTCCATCTTCTCTAGTTTTTATCACATTGGCAGGGCACTCAAAGCCCGCTCTTCTCTTTCTCTCATTATCGTATCAGAGGCATCTTTTGGGATAAAGTTCAAGCCACCCTTGCTCCCTCCTTCAGGGAGCATTAATTAGGCTGAGGTCGTTCTCACAGTGCGTTGGGTGGGTGGCTGGGCTGGAGCCCCGGTGCTGTTCTTGGAAGCTCTTCTATTTATGGAAATTAACATCTTTCATTTCACTTAATTAAAGCACCCAGGAGCTATCGGGCTCGTGGTTTTCAGGAGATTAAAGCATGCTTTTGGAAGGCAGAGAAGGGCCAAAGCCTGAAGCTTAAATCTGAACCAATTGAGCATTTAGTGGGAAGAGAAAACTTAGATTCAAGCGCAGGCAGCTGGGATTCAGGAGGTTTGTAACTAGGTTCTGTAATTCCTAACGAGAATGGACAAAATAACAAAGGAAAACACAATCAGGGACGTAGTTCTGTTTGCCCAAGACCATACGTACTCAGGAAAAAAGACAAATGACAATAAATACTACGCTCCACCTTCCTGATTTACCGAGTTCTTGCCAAACCAAAGGTTCACCTTAAGAACCAAACCAATATTAACACTGCAGAAGACAGTGGACAGTTGCCAGTGCAACTGTGGTGAGAGCAGCTCCACACCGTGTTGTGAGCGACTACTTCAGACAAGCACCTCAAACCATTTTAAAATGGAAAACAAAATAAAAATAAAAATCTACACGGACTATAACCCAGCCAGTTTTAGAAATAACTAAATCTGATATATACACAATGCAGGGAGAAGGACTCATTGCCATCTAAATTGGGTCCATAGGATGCATACTGATGGCGTGTTTCTGTGGAGGAGCTGCTTTCTCTCTTTCCACATTGCAGAGAAAAAGAGTTTTCATTTTGACATTGTGTGTCCTTCAACACGCTGCTGTGGCTCCAAGATGGTCACTGGCATAGACAGGATGCAGCATGAAAACTATATGTGCATCCAAAAGTTGACTTATCTTTTTCATTTTAAACTCTATTTAAGAAGGTTACAAAATGGTTTTTGGCAAAAGTACCATGAGAAGTGGTCCTTCCAGACGGGGCTCATCAGCAGCGGACAACGCTGAGGGATGTCTGCTTTATCACTCCTTCATTTCTTATCAGCAAGGAGTCGGACCCTCCCCAGGGACCCCCTTGAAAATGCCACAAGAAAACACTCCGTGGCTCCAGCTGGCCAGCGAGGTATTGGAGCAGAGAAATGAATCTGCTGAGCTAATGAAGCTTAGATCAGAACTGTGTAAATACTGTGCAAAAGAATTTGCAAACATTTGTTCAAATCAAGGCTTGGAATTCGTTTCGATAGTCCCCACGAGTCATAATGCCTCTTGTACACTCTGCTGGAGCACTTGCACAAATGAACTGTTGTTTGAAAGAGCATTCAGACAAAGCGGCGTAAGAAACGCAGGCAAATACACGCTCAGTTCTGAGCAGTTACGCAAATATTTCCTCCGGTGAGTAATGACACCGAGGACTTTCCCTCTATTTGTGAACATGGGGAGCCATCAGTCTCACAGTCTAGAAGGTGCCACGTGGACTGTGGAGCTCAGGACACTGAGTGTGACAGAGGAGCCCTCATAGAGTCGCTCCAATGCCTTTGGAAACTATTCCTCAAACTATCGCCCAAATCATTTCAAAGCCTCTGAACCCCCCTTTGTGCAGGGCTCTGTGTATCCCAAGGCTGTTGCAAACATCTGTCTCAGCACCTGTCAGTAATTTCCTAACATCGCGCCTTCAGCAACGCCAACATTCCTCTATAACCCGCAGGTGGACCAAAAGGTAAAAAAATAAATCACAAAACAGGGCAGCTGCTGCTTTGTAACAGACTGAGCAACGTGGGACTTCTAAGGCACAAGAGGAGGTGAAAAGTGGAAATCCAGGATGTCAGCGGAGCACTAAGAAGTCAGCAGCAAGATCTATGGGTGGGAGAGGGGAAGGAGATGCACCAGAGAAGTGTTACTGTGGGGTTCTGGCACTTGGCCCCCTACACCAAGCTCCTGCTAGCTCAGCCAAGCTCAATGAACCTAACACTTAGCCAAAAAAGTCTTTGACAAGCTGGATCTTGAAGAAAACAACGCCCTGACAACACTTGTATTTGCATAAATATTATTGAATCAGATCTGTGCCATCTCATTTTCGCAGTAGGCTGTGCCCGGACCATTTCCAAAAATGACTTTTGAATGCATTTCATTCTGGTGGGAATGGCTCTCGCTGTGACAGCTCCTGCAGGCAGAGAGCTCTGAGCAGAGGCTGTGCAGGGACGTGGAGCACAGACACCCTCTGCAGTGCTGCTGATTCCAACGTGGCTTGGAGAGATGCTTGCATTCACGTCCAAGTTTGGCCTACAGGATTCCATGCGTTTAGCAAAGCAGTGAGCCAGGTGGATATTTTTAACACAGCCACTTCTATTCTGGGATTTTGGGACTCTTAACTCATTTCTAAGAAGCCACTCACCAGACATTAAAATTATGTACTGTGAATAGCACTGTTCCTGAGCTAACAAATAATTCTGTGCTTTCTCCACATCGTGTTTCCAGGCCGTTCCTATGCATTTGACCTATGACACTTTGCTCCTTTCCCTGAAAGAACAGACCTCCCCAGCTTCCTTTGACTTGGTAGCTGGACTGGGAAAGCTTGCTAAGAGGAACTCAAAGCCTTTGAAGATAATTCATACATTGGTCATGACTGTAATAACGTAGCTAGAATTACAGTGCGCTCCAAGCGCTGAACATTAAAGGCTCTGCATTTCACAAAACCAATAAATCAAACATGGTAAGTGTTCAACTTCTGGCTGAATCTGGATAATAGGAGCAGTTTCACTTCCCCGGATCGCAGGAAAGGTTATGCACTTGGAAGAACTCTGCCTCCAAAAGTTATTGTATCCACAGCAGATTCAGCAGTCTGGTCATGCTGTTTGACACTCAGATTCACACAATGGAGTTGGCCATGACAAGATGGCCAGGAGGGGCCTCTTTTCTTTCTGTTTCTTCTGTCTTGCTCCAACCATTTTATTTTGTTGATACACATAGGAGCAGCTTCTTCTGATGCCACAATGGCGATAAACTTCTGGAATAAAAGTCACGCAGGGGTCCTCGTGTATGTCATAGGAGCATTTTGCTGACTTTAACTGAGTGAGCAAATGTTCCTGCAAGCGCTCTAATCAACTCACAGATGGAAGTCAGGCTTTTAAGGAGAGGAAGGAGATGCTTACATTTGCATGGCATATCTGGTCTGTTCTCATGAGAATGCATAAGCAGGCTCTGCCGCCACCCGGAATAAGTCCTGAAAAAGCAGCACAAGCCAAGGCTAGTTTCTAGCTTTTTTTCCTGCAATAGTAACAATATATGGATAAAAACAAGAGAGACCCACTCGTTTTCCTCAAACCAGGGATCTGCCCTTTGCCTAAGGTCAGTGCAGCTGCTGATTCAGGTCCAACAGCCACTGGTTTGTTAGTGACAGCTCAGCGGTATCCGAGAGAGCTTCCATACTGCTAACAGCAAGAAAGAAGTCAGAAAGAAAACACACGACTCTACACGTTGCTCTAGTAATGGCCAGTAATGGTTAAGCTTTTCGAAGCAGCCCCAGATCCTCAACAGCACTGCAGAATGCAGCAGCAATTGCACCCATGAGGATGGCCATCGTGCACCTCCCAAGCAAACTGTGATCCTCTGCATCCTCCCCTGGCTTGGGACTCGCTTTGCAGAAAGCAGGAGTTGGAAACAAAGGCAAGAGTGGAATGGAAATTTACTTCCATTTCGATGCTCCCGGGTTTTATGTGGAAAATGCACCCCACCCTCTCTCTATCTGTGGATCTGCAGGAGCAACTGGCGGTGCTGTGGCTCCAGGGGAGATCTCCACTGTCAAGTTGATTTGTGATGCATTTGAGCTGACAGATCGCCCCGGGCACGGGAGGAGGTGGGTTTGCAAAGGAAGGAAGAAAGGAGATTAAACCTCAATCAAAATGTGTGGCTACCTACGCTGGGGAAAGGGAGAGGCGATGGGGGGAGGGTGGAAAAAGTGCAGAGAAACCTGTATGACCGAATAAGGAAGAAGTGGAAAGTCCTTAAGGGGCTCGAATCGTTCAACCACTTCTAGCACAAAGCCTCCCCAGTGCCCTGCAAGACATCAGACTTTCCCCCAAATCCGGCTCACACCTGGAGCAAAGCCCTCAAAGGCAGTCAGGAAGCACCAGACACTGATAGTCAGAGCAGGGGGGCACAGAGCACTGCCCCATCCTCAGATATACTGGGAACACGTGGCTCCATTTGCAGCCACTGGAAGCTCAGACTGTTCAGTTCCCCCTGAAATAAGATTGCAGGTGATTTTCATGCTGTCCTCACAGCTGGAGGAGGGTGGCAGACAGATATTTCCCATTCTGGGGGAAAAAAAAAATGTCTTTAACTGTATTTATCCTCTATAGGATTCTTTTTTGGCTGAAGGTGCATCTAAAAATAGTCTCTTGAGCATCAATGAAATAGCAAGAAAAAGCATCTGCTCCTTTCACTGCTTGCACAAGTATGCACAAAGGTGTGCGAGTGTGACCTCAGAGGAGAAAAATTACAGCTCCTCCTTCACGGCCACACACCAGAGTATCCTTAAATTCTGCTTATCAGTCCTGATCTGCAACCGAACCAAATAAAAACTCAAAGGTAAGCGCTGCTATCAGGTGGCAAAACACAACCACGTAGCCCTGATCTTTCTCCCTGCACTCACACACTTTTCCAGACATCCATTTTCTACAGCCCCAACGCCAACACGAGCTGAGCTTCTTTGTTTGCCCCCTATGGATGGCACCTCTGCTTCCCACAGGAACACGTGGTACAGCACAGGCAGTACAGCAGATTGCAGAGGATGCTTCACGTAGGACTGTGAATCACAAAACCTAACAAAACAATACCTACACTGTAAATGGGAAAATATCTGAGAAGCTTAAGGAACTACCTCACACTTCCTCTTAATGCAGTCGCCAAGAGATTTCACATCCAACCTCTTATCGAAGACCAAACAATACGTAGGAAGACACAGGCCTGCTTCATGCAATGAATTCGATAAATTTAAGTCCCAATTTCAAAATATCAATTCTGTTCCTCCTCTTAACCTCACAAGCTGGGGAGAGAGGTTTCCATTCTGACTCCATCCTAATGATGTGTCCAGACACAGACAGAGCATCTCATGGCAGCCATTACAGACCTCTATCAGATTTTGTTCTGCACTTAATAGGAAAAGGGGAAGAAGAGGGACAGAAAGTGTCTCATGGCAACTTGATAGATATCATGCCTGGGATGTCCTACCTCAGTAATTCAGCTCAGGAGGAAGTTTTCCACCCAGAGGGTGGTGATGCACTGGAACAGGTTGCCCAAGGAGGCTGTGGATGCCCCATCCCTGCAGGCATTCAGGGCCAGGCTGGATGTGGCTCTGGGCAGCCTGGTCTGCTGGTTGGCGACCTGCACATAGCAGGGGGTTGGAACTGGATGAGCATTGTGGTCCTTTTCAACCCAGGCCATTCTATGATTCTATGATAATTTACAAAGTTACCTACGATGCTTTCATTTCCATTATACTCCTCTATAATGATTTGATATTGGAAAACATGGAAACATTATACAACTACAGTTGTTTCCACAAGAATTAATTACTTCCTCATCTTATTCTATTGCACACACACTGGTTTGGTTATATTCAAGTACAGTTCCTATTGAAAATATAAATTCTGTGCAAGCCTACAGCTTTAATGCTTCTATTATTTGTTTTATATGGCCTGTCCACTGTCCTCATTTCCCTATCATGTCATCACCATCAATCATTGCTTTGTTACTCATCTCAGAATTGATCTCAGTAGTTCACTTTTAAGACAGCTGTTGCATTTTTGTTTTGCTTTAAAACGCTGCTTTATAACAGCGCAGTACAGCAGCCCATTTCCAGCAGCTGAACAACCTCTGCCAGAGCCAACAGACATCCCTACACCCCTGCCATGCCTTCCTTTCTTTCTTCAGGAAGCCATTAGCAGTAATTAATGCTTTACGCATTTGAGCTACCCAATGTGCTGACATCTCTTGCTATCCATAGCCAGATAAACTCATCCAAGACTTCATTGGCATTTGACAGCTGTGTATTTGGTGTTATCGGTATTGATCTTCAATCTGTCAAATCTGTTTTCTTTGTTGCCTCCTCCGGTGTTAAAAACACATAGTCTGCTCCCTGACATGAACAGCACAACCAAAACATTCCTGCAGACCTACTTAAAGTCCCCTCACCCCAGTGCTTCCCCCACCTCTGCTCACTTTTGTCCAGGGGGATGGAGAGCAATGCAGCGTATCAACCTCTGCCTTTTCAGCATTCAGCATTCAGCCAACCATTCTACCCAAACTTTAAACTGTTTTACAGCCAGGAGATCATCTTGAGGAATAGATACAGATTGTCTTCTAAAGTCTATAAAATAATACGTTTCTTTCTGGTCTTGTCTTCGTTGAGATGAACTGAAACATCCATTTCCAACTACCATTTCCAACTACCAAAACCAACCAAGAGAAGGCTTTTTTAGTTAAACGTTCATCACAATTAAAGAACGCATGCTACAGGAACACCCCTCCAGATCATGAGAAGCAACAGAAAAATCCTGCTGCTAAGAGCTGCATTGATAACATAAGACCCAGAACACACAGAGGCAACACCCAGCATACTTCATCTTAATCACCCAGTGAATTAAAACTTTTGAAATGACTTAATTACTGGATTCATACTTCATGAAAGAAACAGCTGTAATTACAGGTAGTTTGGGGAAGGGGGTTTCTCCCTTAATTCTAATTGCAAATAATTGGCTATAACATGCTTCTGAGCATTATATTTAGAACAAAGATTTGTCCTTTGAAGTCGATATTTGGTTAATACCTCTCTGCAAAGGGGACGCACAAGATATGTTGCTTCTGGTAATATTAACACTGTTATGGCTCAACCAAAGAGCCAGACCCTTCTGTGCAAAACACTGCAGTAAAATTCAATGGATGGTCCCTGCTCAGAGAGATCCCAAAGCATTTACAGGGTGATTCAGTAACAGAAGTCAGGCGAAGAAATAAACAAAGAGGGAATGAGAAGCGCTGCATCAATCCTGACCAGTTCACAAAGCATCATTTTCTATCCCCTCGTTTTCTAATCTCCTTACCCTGTTTTTAAATGATCCGTCACCATCGTGATGTGCTTTAAAGATGGGAAGTGGAAGAAGGCAGCATACATCACTGCAGATTTTAGCTCCCATGGGGCGACTCACGTGAGCTGCTCTCTTAGAAAAATGGAACTTTCTACCATTATTATATTACCTTCTTCTACAGGGAGATTTTTCTGGGGGACTTCACACTTGGACATGTGCATTTCGGAGGACAGAAGAGCTTAAAAGAAGCCCTTGAAGGCTTGGGATGCAGCAACAGTTTGGAAACCTTGAAGTATAGAAACCAGATGGTTTGAAAGCAAGGCTGATTTGGTAATCCCTTTGAAACTTCCACTGAGAGAAAGGCATGAGGAGCTCTGCACAATGCACACAGAGGTAATGATGCTTATTTAGAAGAGAGCAACTAAAAGGAATGCAAACCAAAAAGAACTCCTTCACCTATTCTGCCTCAACAAAAATAACAGGAAGGTGGCTTTGTTCTGGGAGAAAATCTATATCTCACTATTCTCTACCACTAAAGCATGAAGTGATGTAAAGGCAGCTGATCATTCTGTTCAGATAGGACAAAGGGGAATGGTTTTAAACTAAAACAGAGGAGGTGTAGGTTAGATATTAGGAGGAAGTTTTTCATCAGGGTGGTGATGCACTGGAACAGGTTGCACAAGGAGGCTGTGGATGCCCCATCCCTGCAGGCATTCAAGGCCAGGCTGGATGTGGCTCTGGGCAGCCTGGGCTGCTGGTTGGTGACCTGCACACAGCAGGGGGTTGGAACTGGGTGAGCACTGTGGTCCTTTTCAACCCAGGTCATTCTATGATTCTATGATTATCCAAGGTGACTGGGAAGATTTGGGCCTAGGCTTACAAGTCTTCGTTATTTTCACTGTGGCCTCGAGGATGTGATTCATCTGCTGAAATGTCTGGACCTCAACAGGCCACCTCAGGCTCTGCCAGAGAAAAGAAAGGAAGCAGCACTGCAAGGCATGCCTCATCTCACACTGAGGAACACAGCAGCCACTGGTCCCGTGGAGCTCTATGGACATCCCAGCCTCACCAGCCCAGGAAAAATACATCGACAAAGACAGCCTTAATAGAAAGAACAAAAACTTGTTTGTTTGCTCCTGAAAAATGAAAAGAACATTCTTTCCTTCCCGTTTGCTTGTAGTCTTTGCAATCTTAGCTGAAAGATGCCGTATCCCAAATACTGAATGAAAACTCTTTTCCTGTTCTCAGTTGCTCAAAGTTCAGTCGATGCTCATCACCCTTCTATTTCACCAGCTCTCTAATACAGAAGGAAGACTGGGTTTTCTGGATCTGATCCCCTCCTATATCCTAGATTAAGGCATCCAGATTAAGCTTGACAGAACTAATATTAGTTCAACTGTTCTTGGAATATTTCATCTGTAAAATAAGAGGAGGAATCAATTCAGCATACCTAGGGGAAAGGAGCAGGAGAAAATGACTTTTTTTGTACAAGAATGTTTTGCCACGATGAGGAAATGAGCAAATACAACGAGGTTGTTTCAACAATATGGTTTTGCCTGTAGGAATGCCCACCTCAGGAAGCCTGACAGTTGTGATAAAAGCAGGCGGCCATAGGAAAATGGCAGGGAAAGAAGGAGAGGGGGGAAAAAAAAAAAAAAAGACAAAAGAAGGGCAGTGAGAAACACTATTAATTAGAAAAATGTCATATTAAACTTTAAGAGCAGCACCAGCAGCTGCCTACACCTGGAGGGGAATGAAGGCAGACAATCAGGGCAGCGTGCTGCGTCTTGCGTGCATTCCTGCGGCGGCTGCAAGTCTGTGCAGGGAACATTCCAGCGCCCGCCTTCCTGCCGCGCTCCCACCTCGGCTGCTTGGAAAAAGAAGGAAATGACACAAGTGCTGCTAAGACGTTGCTTTGTGCTTCGCTGGGCCTGCTTAGAAATCCTTGAGCAGCGTGGCAGCATCCTCCGATCAGCAGCAGCACAGGTGGAGGAAAACGCTGGGGTTGTTCCAGGACAGCGAGGTGTGACCGTGCTGCACCATCCCAGCTGACAGTGACTTCAGATGTTTGTTTGTAGGAGAACAAACAACGCGCACATGCAGCGGGTTGCTCTGCCTAAGTTTCACTGCTGTGCACAGATAAGGGGCAGAGGACTCTGAACGCTGTAAATGAACGTGGAATGCTAGCTAAAATTAAAAATCAGCCTTGATTTCTTAATTGAGAGATTTTGCTCAGACCCTTTGCACTGTACAGTTAACTCCTGCATGTCATCAACACCATCCGAGGTCGAGGCACACAGATCTGACCAGACCCACATCCATGCAGCTTCAGCCTGCCTGGGGCTGCTCCTCCTTTCTGCAACTCAGCTCCCAGAGCAGAAGAAACCCAGAGAATTTGTCTTTGTTCATTGTATTGTGATCCCGAGCTTCTACTAAAAAAAAAAAGCTGCAAAGAGCAGATAGATGGAAACAGAAAGCAAAGCACATAAAGGCTCAGCTCAGCAGATCTGTCTTTGTGCTGCCTCCTCCCAATTCTCATATGCTGCCTGCTGAGCTGACAAGAGGTATACTGGAGTTAGAGCTTTTTTTCTTTTGCCTCCTGTTGTCTTCACAGAATTTCAGACCAGGCTGCCAGATGCTCACTCATGCCAGAGCAGGATGAGTAATAGTGTCTTCATTCCTAAACGAGCCCCTCTGATTCATGGTACGTGCTCACCATTTTCTCCAAGCGCCGAGGGAATCAAAGTTTCTCATGGGCCCTCTGCAGAGAGATTAACGTGTTAGCAAAAGCCTGATTGGGAATGTGGGTAAATAATGCTCTTTTGTGTGTTTGTTCTTTGCCTGCAGTTCTTCCTCTCAAAGCAAAGCCCATCAGCATTTCCATGGATATTACAGCCATTATCATAATGAGCATGAGGTATATCTTGCTCACCATCTTGCTAATTCTGCCCCGACTGTGCTTCTGTAATCTTCATCAGATTGCATCTTCAGCAGAGCTGCAATAGCTGTAGTCATGAGATCATGCCCAAAGAAGCCTGAAGTTCATATGCAATGCTTTATGTATTTTTCCAAGGAAAACATCCAGAGGAAACTCATAAAAGGTCTGCTCTTTCTTATGCTGCTTCAGAACTAAGAGACTTGTAAATCATTGCTGAATAGGATGCTATATGCTTTTCTACCTCTATTATGTATTATGGGGAAATTAATAAGTAATGGGATTTGTGAGATGGAAAGCAAGGAAACCCATAGGGCAGGTGATAGAGAGGCATAATATAAAAGGCAATGAAAGGCTCTTTTACATCACAGTTATATTAAGCTGATATTCACCAAAGCCATGTGTTAAAATGCTTTTTTTCCATAAAATATTGAAGCTCCTTTCTGCAGTGACAAGTTGTGGTTCCCACAATGCCAGGGGATGGGAGGAGCAGGAGAGGAGCCTGATTGTCCATCATGTGAGTGAGGCAGCGTGGTGCACCTGCACTGCAGCATCACCGTGCATGGAAGCTCCTTTTGGGAGCACAGATCCTCAAAAGTGGTTCAGAGGGCGAGCACGCTCCAAGTTCCCCAGCAAATATCCTTTTCCTTCCACCTCTTGATCCTGGCATGCTCACAGCATTAATACCCACACGTCCTCCTTGAAGCCATGAGTGCTCCAGGGAAAGAGGAGCTTGCAGAGTGCTCTTCCATGCACACCACAGAGCGCTGAGGGGCCACAAACCTCACTGCTCATCTCTGCTCACAATGTGCACCTCTGGGCTAACAGCTCCCTTGCAACTTTTCACTGTCTCTCATCCTATTTCTTACACGCTGGGCAGTCGCACTGCTCATCTATCATCCTCCCCAGGCTGTCAGGAGCACCAGCAAACTCACACACCCAATAGCTCTGCACCAGGCTCTGTGCCTCAGTGCCCTGCCCTGCTCAGGCCTGAGCTGCAGGAAACCCACAGCTGCCCATAGGCAGCAGCAGAGCTGATGCTGCTTTGGGACTTTGACCCATGCAAGGAGCTTTGCCCCTCTGCCCCTCCACTGAGCACATCTGTTTTTCTCAGCTCACTCCATCTGCTGCTCCCATTTCAGTTCTGCTTTGCACATAGCACAGCCATGCTCAGGCACGAAGCATGTCAGTGCAAGCAAAGCCTAAACAGCGATGGCAAATCCCCTTCAGCCCTCCCAGAGCCTGCAGACACCTCAGCTCACAGTCTGGCATCGTGTCTGCAAAGCGACTTGCCTGTGTGAATGAAAGTGCTACGCCAGAAACTGCAGTTCTGGGAACGTCACCCTTAACTTCACTGCTGCATCACAGCGTATGAGATGAAGCCACTGAGTTTTACAGGCTGTGCCAAGCCATCAGCACAGACTGGCACAGCAGCTGTAAGTTTCCTCCTTGTCTCTCACACCTGAAACTTCAGGAGTTTTGCACCTGGAAAAACCCATCATCAATTTGATAGATAAAGCAAGAGAAGCAAGGAGGGCCAGTACTGAACATCAGCTTTTTGGTGAAAATGAATGCAATTTCTGCCTCTAACGACAAATACATGGGTGGAAAATTACATCACACGAAGGAATGTTTCAACACAGAAAACACAAATGCCCCTTCCTATCCCCCACGCCTTCAGAACCCGCTGGGTCTGATAGCTTTATCAATGTGATGGATGTCAAAGTTCTCATTTAGATCAGGACATCACTCTTAGCATAATCCTCAGACTGCACAGATTATGTTGAATGCAGTGAAAAGATGTCACTCTGCACACTCTTAAGAGTTTGCTCTGCTCATGTCAAAGGTAATTTGTTACCAGTGAGCAAGAGCAGACTCAGCCCCCCTCTTTCAAGAAACCACATAATATCTGCTCTCTGCTAAATGCAGCCTTAAAGAAAACGCTTCAGCGCTGAATCTCTACCTTAGATCACATCATTTTAATGCCTTTTTTTCTTTTTTTATTCTTTTTTTTTTTTTTTTTTCTTCCCATTAAAGCTTGTAAAAAGCAATCTCTGCCTTGTGAAGAATTGTTTTGCATTTCGGAACCTTAGGGAATCAGATGGGGCCAAGTAATTATAAGGAAACTTCCATGAGTTGAATAGAAATGGGCTAAATGGGCAGGAAGCAATACAATGCATTAAGATAAGGGAGCTAAAATTTGGGAAATGGCTTAAAAGATATTTTAACCTTTCCGTGGGCTTTAGCCTGCTTTAAATTGATTTGAATATGTATTTTAAAGGCGGTTTAAAACTGCCTTGGCTCAAGAGTGCCATGATACATACCTTTGTGCACCCAAAGGGGAAGCAACAGCCCTCAGCTCAGCTATTTCAAGTATTGACATATTTTCCATTTTGACCTTAATTTGAATTTCACATTCATTTCTAACAAAATTCCAACTTCTCCACCGTTGGCCAAATCTACTGCAGGAATACAGCCCCACCGATGAGGTGAGATGCTCCCACCTCCAATGAGCTCTGGGGAGATGGGAGAAACGCAAGGAAAAGTCATCACCTATAGATAGGAAGAGAGCTGCCTCCAGCAATTCACACACACATTTATCACAGCTTGTCACATCTTCATTTTCAAAAAAAAAAAAAAAAAAGATTTTTTGATCCTTATTTGAAGAATTGGAGGAGCTGCATGGAGGACCATCCATCCCATCTCTGCACTGACTCACTGCTGGTGCCACTGCTTTCCTGAGGCCACGCACAGACAGGATGCTGACCATCTCCCATGAGGTTACATGGAAGAAAGGGACAGCAAGGAGGGGAAAAAAGGAAAATGTGCTATTAAGTGCTATTTTTCCCCTTCGTGTTGTCCCAGGTGACAAGGTGCAGCAACAACCCCAGCTGAGGAACCAGCACACGTGAGATGCAGTAAAAGCACATGGGATGCGCTGCCCTTGCAGCAGGCAGCAATGCAGCAGAGCCCCGTGGGAGCTGTGTGCCATCTCTGCTGCTTGGATCATCGCCCTGAGCTGCACCCCTGTTCACTTACAGCCCCACACACGGGCATAGGGGAACCTCAGGAGCAAAACTGTTCTTTGATTTGATATAAATTAAATATCGTTGCCGTGATTAACTGGAGCACAGTGCCATAACTGCAGAAAGAGGCAGAGCTGGGGTGATAGTGACTACTTAAATCCTTCTATTTGCTCAGTCACGTACACAAGCACAGTGAATGATCTCGTTACCTTCATGCTTACTCAAACACACACCGATATTATTTTTAGGGAATTCTAAAAGCGATCAAAGCAGTGATTCTCTTACTTCCTAAAAACACCCATCTTCTCCAAAGAAGCAAACGTCTCCTCTGCATTCCCAGATTTGTGTCTTGCAGAGATACGTTCCCATTCCCGCACCAAATGCCAGTGTTTACCACTTGATTCTTTACAGTCCAACAGAGAACAAATTTGCTTGGCGACAGCACGACAAGTGAAGCTGAAATTTAGGAGCTTTATGACACGTTTTTACTGGGTGATTCCACTTTTATCGCAGCAGCATTTTCCTAAGATGCTGCTACAATTACCCATTGTTCCTCCTGTTGTTTTCACCTGGGCAAATCCCAGTGAATTAGCAACTTTATATCCCCCTTGTCACCCAGAGAGATGTGCCACGTACCTCTGAGATGTAAATTTACAGCAGCATCCCCAAAACACATAAAGGCCTTATCCTTAGCTCCACAGTGGGAACAAATCGGCTGCAGGAGCATAAAAACAAGAGGGGAAAAGCCAGCAAGGAGGCTGAGGAGCATCCTGCCTTCTCACACCCTTTGAAGGAGCAAATTCAGGTCCTGTGCAACGCTAAGTGCTGCTCAAAGTGCAGCGTTCAGCTCTCATCCTCCTTTAATTCTGAGGCACACAAGCACAAGGGATAACTACAGGGAATCTTTCCAAGGGAGAAATGTCTAATTGTTTCTAATTGATTTTTTTTTTGTTAATGAACGAATACCCACGTAAGGGTGCCTGGAGAGGATGTGGCATTCTCCCGACCCCATACAGAGCTTCCAGCTCCTCCAGGGCAGCCCCAACCCTTCATGTCCTGCACCTTGAACCCTCAATGACAGACATCAACGTGATCAGAGAGGCTGTGTGTGCTCAGAGGGGGGGGGTAGAGTTAAACCTGGAAGGAAAACATGGGCCAGGAGAAAGGTTTTCATTGGGGTTAACTGCTCTCCTGTGTGTGTGTGCACCCGGATCGGGGCTAGGAGGAGCTGGCTGTTGTTTTAAGTCTCCCTTTTCTTTTGTGCTGTGTCTGGGCAGGACCCAGATGTCTGGAATGCGCCTTAAAACCGCCTTATCTACACAACTGATCATTACATGGCAGGTGCTGGAGCCTTTTCTCATTTCTCTTCTTTTTCTTCTCCTCCCTCCGACTTCCCCCTTCACCCCAGGGTAGGAATTTCTGAACCTCGACCAGTAAACGTTTCATGGCTCACACACCTGGAATCCACTCCTCTCCATCACTGCTCAGCCACAGAAAAGCAGTGGGAGGCAGGAGATGAAGAGCCACGACAGAAAGAATGCACTTACTCCAAAAGATGAGCACCTATAACACTTTAAACAAAAGTTTAGAAGCAAACGTTGACTTGTCTTCCTATTTACCTGCCCAAGTACAAATAAAATAAAATTCAAAATGCTCCTTCATTTCTCCTTCTAAACACCCACAGAGCTTCACTGTCACCCAGAAACGATGGCAGTAGGTGAGATAAGCTGGCAGCAATCAGCACGCAGTGCACAAGTGAGCATTTGCCCCTGCAGCAAGTGCCCTTGGTGGAGAGCTGCAGAGCATCCCAGGGCACTGCAGCTCTGCCTTCATCCCACGCCTGTCCATCGTTCCCATGCAAGATGGCACAGATTGCAGCCAGACAACAGAAGTGGTAAAGTGACCTTGCACTTGCTCACAACGCCCCTAGGAAGAGTGGCACTGCAATCTGAACACGCTTTGGATCAGTCTTGCAAATGCTGGGGCTGCTGAGGGTCGCTTTGCAGTCAGTGAGAGCAGCACACTCTCACTGCACAGGGACTCCCACATCTCTGTGCTCTCAGCTTTGGTTCTCAGACAGGTTCAGGTGCTCCATCCATTAACACACACTTGTGTTACGCTGCCTGAAACCAAGGAGTGCTGCAAAGCTTCGAGGACAGTGCGACCATAGAGATCTTGTCCGGTTTATTTGGGTGCAGGATGGGCATTTAAATGAGACACCCCACAACGAGGGATAGCCCAACAATAACTGCACCTTATCATGCCTTAATTAAGTGTCAAAGCAATGCCACGATTAGTTTTACACCAAATTTACCATAGGTCACCAATAAGCAAAAGCAAATCTGCTGAGATCACCAGTATTTTTGGCTCTTTTCCATTTTGGACTTTGCTTGCTGCATACCTGCAAAGGGAGACAGCAGAGCAGCAGGAGGGCAGGAGCAGCATCCCAAACCCCGCAGCTCCCAGCACAGAGCAGTGCTGTCCTAACTTGTGCCACTGGAATGAACTGACGCAGAAGAGCCTGAGGATCAGAAGCATGCAAAGCAGCTGCAACTGTATCACCTTCCCACCGCCATCCTGAAAAACATAGCCCACAGTTATGCTTTTCTGTGCTGGAAAACCCCAGAAACCGCAGCACACGAGTGGCAGCAGGAGGTTCTGGTTTAATTAAAGGAAGTTTTAACGCACTCAGATTGCTCTGGGCTTGGAGAGTGGAGGCACACTGAGCCCACGCCTGGGGGCTTTGAGCATCCCAGTACTGGGCTGCACCCATAGATGCACTCAGACTCTGTCCAGGTCACTGTTTGTAGCAGAACTGCACCAAATTCAGGATAGTTTAAAGAAAATCGTGTCTCATTTACAGGAAAAAAAAATTAAAAATCAATATACGTCCTTCCACTGCGGCCCATCTGTGCCTTCATCCCTTCCCAGCTGGAAGAAGACAGGTAGGGGTGACAGGAGCATGCACACAAACAGGGGAAGCTCTAGGACCACACTACATAGCTATCTCACACTGCGCCCACAAGCAAGGAAAGCAAAGCAGTGACCCACACCCAGACAGATCCTGACAAGACCAGCATCTGCCCCTGTTTGTCTCAAGAGGTGAATAAATCTCCCTGCGCACACATTTCTTTCTCTCCTGCACATTACTGCACCTTGTCCCTATTTCTTTTACAAGCACTTAGCCTAGAGGCACTAACTGTGTGCGACAGGGCTGATCCTCAGCTTGCAGAGCACATTAACTTCACTGAAAGTTGTAGAGCTGACCCACACACATTCCCAAACCTGTGCCTCTCTTCATTCCTATGCTACACACACAGCACCAAAATCGACCCCTTACGCCCAAGCACACAACAGCCACGCACCCACTTACACCAGGATCCATTTCAACCCGCAGTGGCAGCAGAACCACGTCTGTGCTGCACACGCAGCCTTTGGGGATCCTTACTTTGCTTTATTGTTACAGCTGAAATGCAGAAAGAGGAATTCAAATCAGGGAAAGGCAATAATCTCTGAGCCCGCCGCTCATCAGCGCATCACCCGCTAAAGAGCAGAGTCCTTTATTAAAAAGGACACATCTTATTAAAAAGATATGAAACAAAAGTGATTTTTAATTTTATTGGGGAGACAGAGTCATTGCCAGAGACAGCCTGTGGCTACATGTGATGATCAAGTCAAGAGGGAGGGCAGTGAAGCACTAACACAAATATGAAGCTAATAACTTTTTTACTCTTAGGGAAAGTGCCGTTCAATTTCTGGTGCTCCAGGCATGTGCAGCTTGAGTGGAAATTTAGAGAAATTACATCCACCTGCTTCCATCTCTTATATCCAGGGCCAGATCTTCAGCCAGCATAAATCAGTTTATCTCCATGCAGGCAGATTGATGCCAGCTGAAGGGTAGCCTCTGGTCCTGCACTTCTGAATAAGAAGTTTTAAAATACAAATGAGTTTGAATCCCTTAAAAAGATATTCTGCATTCACAGAACTTGGATGGAAAAGCAGAGCTGCCAGCCCGCCTCAAAGCATCCTGCATCCTCCTCAGGGTAACGAACAGTGATTTCTACCAAGGTTATTTTATTTTATTATACATTTATAAATCTGAAAATACCTGAAAATAGGTCGTAGGTTGGTTTGTTGGTGTTTTTTTTTTTCCCAGTTAGGTTTTAAGTACTGATCTTTATTCCTCCACCAACACCTACTGGACCCATGTTTTATGTATGTGCTTATATATAAATAAAATGAAAAAGGGATTGCTCGCCCTCAGCTCTACATTGCTCTCAGCAGCAGGAACTGCTCCGCTGCCCATTGCCTCCTTGAACTTATGCACATACTTAGTGGTTCTGCACACTGCGGTCCACACTTCAGCACACCAGCAGCAGAATACATGAGCAGCAGGAACACGAACACTGCCATCTCTTAGTCCCTCACCGTGCTGCTCAAAGCAGAGCAAGGGTGAGATCATAGCACCACTCCTCCACAACATACCTAACACGTCTAAGTGAGTCACCAGAGAGCAGAAACCATCCCCTATGGATACCGCACGTCCATGTATCCTCCATGCATCACATACAGCTTCTGCTGCAGCATCAGGGAGATCTGAACGTAAGGCCAGCATGCACTGTACTCCCCTGTGCATCACAAAGCAGAGCCCAGGCAGCTCCTGGCAAACCCTGTTGGGCACCTCATGCACATAGGGGATGCTGCCAGCTGGGTGAGCTCAGAAAGCACCAGCTCACTGCATGCCCACGGGCAGACACAGCATTGCACAAAGAAAACACTGAAAAAAGAAACAGCTACGGAACCTAACGGGTGAAATTCATTTCTGCTTTGCAGTGGGAGCGAAGGCTAGCTGCTCAGATCCACTGGCTTTGTGAGGTTTTGCCAAGTGCAGGCAATGAACAATCCGCATGTGATTGAGAAATTGCATCTACCTGCAAGACAGTGCCTGCTGTCAGACTTCGCTGGCTGCCCAATGCCTCTGCTGCAGTAATTCCTGAGCAATACATCGATGGAGCGAGTTGCTTCATGTCTGCTGCCCAGACAGAAATTAACTCAATGAGGATGAGAGCTTAGCTGTGCTACTGGATGATACTGAAGGACAGTTGCTGCTAAGCGTGAGTCATTGACCAGCACTGCTTGTATTCAGATTTGTTTGAAAGGGGGAATTATTATAAAATCTGTGGCAGATGCCCCAAAACTTTAATGAAGGACCAGCCAAGGATGCCCCATCCCTGGAGGTGTTCAAGGCCAGGATGGATGGGGCCCTGGGCAGCCTGTTCTGGCATTAAATGGGGAGGTTGGTAGCCCTGCCTGTGGCAGGGGGTTGGAGATTCGTGATCCTTGAGGTCCCTTCCAACCATTCTGAGCCATTCTGTGATTCAAAGACATGCGTGCAGCAGGGCTTCTGCAGTCCCTGTTTTGTGTTGGAAGCAGCTGACAGATAGCCTGGTACACAGCCACAAGGCACCCATATGGGCACTAAGGACCCCAGCTGCCCCCAGTTCCAGCTGCAGGTTTCACGGACAGAACAGCCAGCAGTGCCACATTCAGCCACAAAGGGCCTCGGGCACAGGCAGGGCATGGAAAGACTCACCACGTCTCAGCTCGATCTTTTGTTTCCTTGTTCTGGTGGAGATCTGCAATAACCTCTGCACACTGAACACAGCCATCCCCAGATAAAGGAGTTTGAAGGGAGGGAGCGCTGTTTTGGTGTGAATTCTCTTGATTAGTTATGAGCTCAGCTGCCGGCTGTTGTTCTGGCTCTGCTTTGCAGGGGCAAAGGAAGAATTTTTATCAAATCACTTTCATCAGAGGCAAAGCTCCAGGTTAGAGATAAGGATGTGGTAGGGGGCCACGTCAAAGCCCAGGTAGATGACATCACTTGTGCTGCCCTCCCTTCGTCCACCCATGCCATCACTCCATCACAGAAGGCCACCAGGTTGCTCAGGCACAACCTTCCCTTGGTGAAGCCCTGCTGGCTGCCTCAGCTCACCCACTCATCCCTCACGTGCCTTAACAAGTCTTCCAGGAGGAACTGTTCAATCTGTTCCATGAGCTTCCCAGGCATAGAGGTGAGGCTTACCAGCCTGTAGTTCCCCGGGTCATCCTTCCACCCTTTCTTGTAAATAGGAGTGATGTTTCCCTTTTTCCAGTCACCAAGACATCTACGTGTAACACTGGGTTTCTCACACGTCCAAAAATGCTCTCTCAGAACATGAAAATATCAGATAACATCAAGAAAATCAATCTAACACGTCTTTCTAAATCATTAATAGAAGGATGGCACAGCGGGATCCTGCAAACACCCCTACTGATCACGTTTTGCAAAAAGGCAGAATGTAAAACATGGGCTCACATGGTTGGGATTTAGCTGAGAGTTAGAAACCTTCAATTTTTAAAAAGGCAAAAGGGATCCCAATCACACTTGAGCTGCCTCTCTTTATCTCGTTATAACTGTTGCCATCAAAAATCACCTTAGAAGAGCGTGAGGATATGCACTGCAACAGTAAATAATGCAAAAGGAGTAGATTAGTTCATAGCTTTTTTTTTTTTTTCTTTTGCTTGCATGATGCTGGAAGGTAATAACAGCACATCATTTGCAAGGAACCTCGCAGTTCTTGATTATTTTTTCCCCACAGGTGTGGGCAGTTACTTCAGTAGCCATTGCTCACTGAACGAGCATAGCCTGAAGCTATGCATCCCATAGTGGGAAAGGCTGAACCAGGAGCCAGCACTGCAAACACACGCAGGTCTGGTTCCCTGCTCTGCAAAGCGCTGCAAGAAGATGCAACTTACAGCACACGCTTCTCATGCTGCCCACAGAGCTTTTAGGCTCCAGTCTGAAGGCAGGGAAGTCCGTGCTGCATGCTTACAGGGTTACACTGATGCTATTTACCAATGTGCTGTTTTGGTAAACCTGGAGGAGTCAGCTCCACTAGGGTGCAGCCACCTCACAACCTGCCACCCGTGGAGATGCCTGTAAATAAGTGCCCTGGTAAAAACACACTTCTAACCAAAATAAGTCAATTAGTAACATTAGTGTTGGCTAGGCCTCAGTCCCAGTGACTTCCAACAAAGCTGAGGCAGACATTAAGTATTTCTCTGAACTCTTCTCTCCTGCTCAATGAAAGCCACACATACCCAAACACTCCTCCGTTCCCCTGATCTACATAAGGAACATCAGCCACGATGCAGAACGATTAGAATCACCCATTTTGCATCTTAACAGACAGCTCTGAACTGCTGCAGCAGCTCCCACACGCTGCAGGATGCAGAGGGCCGTGGGAAGCAGCTCTGCCACCCCAAACCTGAGCCCAACCCCATCCCAGTGCTGGGATTCCTGATCCCAGCAGTGCTCTCCCTGCCCCATTCATTTCCAGGCAGGACACGATGCAGGGTTTGTAAGGCAAACTTCACAGACTCTCCATAAGGTGACTTTGCCTTTGGAAACATTGCTTATAGATGCACTAGAAATGGAAGTGATGGTTTTTCCCCTTCAGCACAGCATGCTTCAGATTTCAGGCTGTGTCACACAGCTGCCAGTCGCCATGTGCGCGTTCTTCAGGCTGCCAGTGCTAGAGATGGTGAAAAAGGAGAATGAAACCTCAAGTTATTAATTTAGATGCCGTATAAAAGAACCCAGGTGTTAATGCAATGCACCCAAACAAAGCCAGGACCTATAGATATGGATATCTATTCATTCTCCCAGCTTTTCAGGTGCCCACATCCACAGCACACTAAACCAACGTGCTTACAGCCAAAGGTCGTTTCCCCTGGATTTAAGTGGGCTCTGTCGTGCACTGGAAGCTGGCACACACGGTTTGCTCACTGCACATAGCTGTGATGGAGAGCAGCACAGAACAAGTCGAGACAACACAGAGCTGAATAATGCTGAAGAAAGGAACGTTCCCAAAGGCGTGTCCCTGGCTGGGATCACTGCTCGATAAGCCGGCGTGTAACTGCACATCCCCAAGGGAAGGGCTCGCGTTACTCACAAGCTGCAGACAAAAGGCCAAGAATTAGTTGACAAAGCTTTGCAGCTCAGCGTGCTGGAACAGATCGGAGGAGAGGGCTGGGAGGAGGGTCTGTCTGCCACTGACCTCCAAAAAGCAAAGTGCGTCCCATGGAAGGAGCTCAGTGCTGCGCTGGTGCTGGAGATAGGCACGAGCTCAGGTCATAGAGATGCAGAGGGAATAACTCCATGCCCATGTGGAGGGGGAGCGGATTGAGGCAGGAGCAGGGATTCTAACATGAGCCCCCAATTCTTCACTTCAAAGCTATTCTCCTAATTGCACGTGCCACATGCTTGGGAGATGCTCTCCACCCAGCACAGAGCCACAAGTAGTTGCTGCATCTTGCATAAAGCTGTTCCCTGCTTCTCCTCTCTGTAACTACAAAAAGAGCCCAGAAAACACATCTTGTGGAGATTTTTGGCTTTGCTCAAGCCATACAAATCCACTTCTGCCACACCCTGGCTTAGCACTGCCAGTAAAGGGAGTTAGTAAAAGCTAGAATACAATGAAAACCCTCCGGAAGCCAACGGTTCTTATCCAAACCGAACTCATATTTTTTCATGACCACATTTTAGCGCTCAGCTTTGTCAGCACTTGTCGTTTCATAAGGATGACAGTCGGAACCACCAGTGCTGTTCGCAGCACGGAGACACAAACACACTCATAAACAGCAATCGCTCCACCCCAGCAGTGCATGCGATTGCACAAGGAAATGTCTGTGCCTAAATCCACAACGTAGAAACTGGCACAGAAAGGGCAAAGCCACCACTGAGCTCTGTGGTCAACTATGGCACATATTGCTTTCTCTAGGGGAGAAAACCCCAAGCAATGCCCCCAGTGAGGGGGTAGGAGTGCTCTGCTGTCTGGGCACAACACGTACCCACATCAACACTGCAAACACTCCTGTTGGTGTTCCCCAGTGCAAAGCCTCTCCATGCAGCTTCCCTGCATCTCTCCATTTCGGGAGGCTCGAGGTTTGCTGCAGGAAGAGGAGCTGCTGCTTCAAGTGATAATGAAGAAGCACGTCTGTTTGAAGGGAACGTGCTGGCACACGCTGAAGGTAACAAAAGTGTCACTGCAGGAAATGAAACCCAACCTGCACGAAATCATAAATAGATTAATTGAAAGAACTAGGAGAGAGCTCCATCTGCAAATACTGCCAGAGCTGTCAGCAGTGCTCCCGTCCGTGCCCTAAATACGAACATAGGAGAAGTCAGACCCAGCTGCTTCTGAACCCCCACGCACTGCAGCATGCTGCATACTGATGTGCAGTCATGCTCGAGCAGCAGTTCGCCAGCTGCAGAACTGCCTTCATCTTGCTTTATTTGCTAAACATGAGATCTGATATTCTCTTCTATTTGCACACCGTGTGTGAAGCTTTGCACAGGCAGTCCAAGTCAGGTAGAGGCAAGGAAATAAATGCAACAACTTTTAGGAAAAGACTTTTAGAAGTGCAGGCAGCTTCCTCTGGATGGAGGGACCACAGCATCAGCGCCTTCCTAAGGCTGGGACTTGGTGTGATTTAGGGGCCTGGGTCTCCTATATGTCAGGCTTAAAGCAGTGCAATTCATTTACCTTCCTCAGACATGCTTTAATTTGCTATCATGGTAGGGACAGATGTGCACCCATAGCATTTTCAAAGAGGCTCAGCCTACTGTTCATGGCTTTCTTAATATATAGTAGAAACAAACACACTGCTCCTGTAGTCCATAGGCTCCCTTCCACCCACAAGAGTTATCAGATTCTTCAGAACGTCTGTTATAATGCAGGGCAACTTTTTAGTGTTGCTCTAAACAACAGAACAGTGGGAGGAATGTTACCTCCATATTTTCCAGGTAATGGGTTTCTCTGTAATTTAGTTTTCCATTCTGCACTATGTTTCTCTGTACATCTTTATAGCATAAACAACACAGCTCTCTACAGACGTATATCTCAATGTATGATTCAGTTCTGCCAGCTTCCTGCTACGTCCCCTCCCTTTTGCACTGAGTTTCTGCCATTCCATCAGGAACACAAAGCAGCAGGGCTCCAACCTGGGAACAGGCAGACAGGGCTCCTACAGCACAGCTGTGTGCAGAGAGGTAAAGCCCTTTGTAAAACGATGGCTAAAGCAACACCAGATGTTCCTAGCAGTTATTATATAGGCAGTTCCTACCAAGTTATTCAAATACACAGGCAACTTAGGAATCTCATCCTTGCCACCTAAAGTCCATTCTGTATAAGGGCAGATGCTAAGACTTCTCCCTCTTGCCTCCCTTCTCCCTCAACATAAAGCTGAGAAGTATATGGCCACTGCTGGGGAGTGCACATCAGCTTACAACACTTATTTCACAGCGCCTGCTCTGCACAACAGTTCAGAAGCTGACTGGTCTGGAGCCCAGGGCTTGGTCTGAAAACTGCATCGGGTGAGGTTTGAGAGGGACTTCACAGCTCAAAGCCACCGAGTCCAACCAAAACTCTACTTTAAATCGTCTGTTGGGCTGACTGATAACCAAAGCATGGCTCATTACAGATCTCACCTACCAGTCTGTCATACTGCACATAAAGGCATTTGGCTTTTAGGGTTCCTCCTAAACACTGGCTGTGTAGCAACGTCCCAAAGCAAACAGGATGAGAGACACTGATAAGCTTGGAAAGGCAATGGAGCAGCAGCTGGGTGCCCCCAAACCTCCCCAGCAGTGCTGAGAGCAGCATGAGCCAACACCGTGCTGCACTGCTCCTGCATGGGAATCAATGGGCACCAGGACATGATATAGTGAGGGAAGCCCAGCAGCATGAAGGTGCCCACATGGCTGCACCCCTGGGATCAGCACCAAGAGAGCAGAGTACAGCTGTGGTTGTTCTCATTGGGGTCTGGAGTGTATGGTAACTCCTGAAGCAACTAAAGCAAGCTGAACAAGAACAAAACAGTACAAATCTCTCTTTCTTAAAGAAGAAAGCGATTTCCATGCTTTCATGGAAACGTTCCCAGCCGCAAAGACAGAATTAAACCCTTCACCATCCTTTTTCTGCTTATGTTTTGTTTCGTTTCTTAAGGCTAAAAGAGCAGCGCAAGAACAAAACAGCAAAACCAGACCAAAGGCTTTGAAAACCTTCACATTGTGCTCTGCTGTATCACCCTGTGACGGCTGAAGCACACAGCAGCCCTGCTCCCCAGGCAGTCACTGCTGCCAGACTCGAAGGAAAGATGCACAGGACTGCCAAGGGTACATCCCACAGTTAAATCAATGCCTCTAAAGGAAGAAAAAAGCCAGATGGGTTAATGTGGAAGAGCCAGATATTTAACTAAGCTGCAGAACCAGGTGCGTAACCCAAAGCCAACTCCCATTGCCAAAGGGGGAATGGGAAGAGAACAGAGGCAGTGTTTTCTTTTAAATTTGGAAGTGAAAGGGAGAATGTAAACTTGTGTGGAGCCTGGGGATGGGGTGAGGACGACAGGAGAGACTGGTGCAATCAGTTTTTTCCTCTGCAAATTGCAAATAAGCACTTACGGTTGAGAATATTTAAAATAAAAGTTAGTGGAACTGACATGTGCTGTTTGACCTCTGCAGGGATATCGTGTTAAACAAGGAGCGCAGCTGAAGTCATGGTGCTACCAGGTCCGTGCAGCCTACAGCTGACCTGTGCCACTGCAGAGATACCCACCTGTCAGCACACAGCAGGGGTTGTGTGAAGAGGGAAACACTGCATGTTCACCTTTCTGCTGCAGTGCTAATGAGAACACGCATCTGTGAAGGGCTGGCAGCAGAAATGCCAGCAAAGCCGACTTTAAGAAATAACAGTAACTGATAACTCCAGTGCTAAAGCCAGAACTGAACAGGGAAAATGCATCCCTGCAATCAAAGGGCTGCACTCAGGAAAGGTTACAGGACTGCATCCCTCCGTGCACGTGGGAGAGTGAGAGCTGCACAGAGGAAGGGTGCAGGAAGGCCGGTTTCACTGCACGCCACCATAGAAATGATGTGAAATAAAAGCGCAACAGCGATACCCTGGGGTTCATTTCTGTGATGGGAAATATCAGGATTGCAAAGTCTGATGGCTGTATTTATTCCTCACTCCTAGGCAGGCAGTTGCTTTACAAAGCGCTTTTTCCACCAAGCATAAATAAACTTTGGAGGCAAAGGAAGAAAAACATCAAATTATTCTCTATCCACTTGTGGACTGGATTTACAGTGAGCAATTCCAAGCGAGGCGGCCCTGAGATTTCCTCTGCTGTGTTTCATGTCTCCAACCTGCAGACCGAGTGAATAATCCCATTCCATTCAGTGGACAAATTTAGAGGTCAAAGCTGACAAGCCTTCAGACCACCCAGCAGGGAAGCCAAGCAGCGGAATGCGCCCATCACACACAGCAGGGAAGAGCCTCCATCCCGACACCTTTCCATCAGCAGGGCCTGGGAGCTGGCAGCAGCTTTATGATGTGCCGACAGCTTTTCCACCTAACGGGCACGTGTTGAAAGCTTAAGGCAACTGATGCTCGAAGTGAGTGGGCATAATGGAACAGCATGACGTTCTTACCCCGCCATCCACCCTGCAGCCAGCCCCACCGTGCCTGTCCTCAACTGAAAGAGCTGTAAATAGTAAAGCTATTTCTTGTTTTACAGTAGCAAATAAAGAGGTGATTTAGACCTAGCAGAACTACATAGCCCTACCTTCAAACCCCGCAGCAGCACAAAACCGAAGAGTTTGGCTTCCTGTTCACATAGCACTAAAATAAAAGCAAGCAATAGGTACAATAAACGTGATTATAACCCCAGTAGTGATAACATGCAGTGCATATTTCACATGTGGAAAGCCTCGACTTCCTTTTCTCTAGGATTACTCTAACAGATGCATCTATAGGCTGATATTTTCAACTCTCTATTTTAAATGCGTGGCAAAAAAAAAAATCCAAACTTTTTACTTGGGACTGTGGGAGGTCACGATGCACACTGCTGCTAAGTGCAGCTCAGCACAATCAGAGCATAACACGCCAACCTCATGATCTGTGTCATAACCAAAGCAGCTCCACTTTGGACCTCCAGCTTATGAGAGCAAACGAGGAGGATTCATTTGCACTCCTTATTTGGGAAACAGCATGGAGGAGCAGCATGGTTAGCACTACAAAAAGACATTAAAAGGTGTGTATAAATTAGGGACTCAGAGGATTTGCATAACGCACGAGGCAACTTGAGTCATTTTACACCAATTTCCTTTAGCACTGGAATTGAGATGAATGCATGAAAGCACTTCCAATGGCACACGCAGGAATGACAAAGTTCCTACAGCCAAACCTTCCCAATACACCCAGTGCAGTGCTGTGACCAACAGCTCGCAGGGAGCGCATCACAACCCAACCTGCTGCTGCGCTGCACACTCCAGAGCCAGCACTCAAAACAACTTTTCCACTTCCTTTGCAAGCTGAGCCATAGCACAACCAAACTTTCCCCATGCTGAGAAGCCAAACCAAGAATTAGGCGACTCAACCTAAGAATAATGCAAACGCTTCGCTTTGACCCCTTATAGCCTTAGCATGCTTTGAGCAAGTGCTGCTCGGACATCCTCTCCGAAGCCCCACGAGCCGCGCATCCCCTCCCTACAGGCGCATCGCTGCGCACAGCCATGCGGGCGGAGGAGGAGCGCAGGGGACGCGCAGCGCGGGGCGGAGCGCTCCGCCGTGCCCTCTCCATTGGCTGCGCCCTCGGGAGCGCGGAGCCGCCTGAGCAGGCGCGCAAATAAAGACTGCACCTGGGGCCACCACCTTAAAGTGGGCAGAACTTGCCTCTCCTGCTCCAGAACTTTTTAAACTTTTTTTTTTTCCTTCCTCCCCTTGCTTTTTTTTTTTTTTTTTTGGTGGGTGATGTGCACCTCCGCAGAGGGCTCTGCTCCATTCCCTGCTCTCCTCCTCCCATATAACACCCCTTTCCTTCTCCCTTGCTGGTGGGGCACGACGACCAAGCGTGCTGTACAACCCCACTGCAGGAACGCTGCTGCTGTTCCACTTGCTCTGGAATTCTGGTCAACGGAAAGAAGAAGAAGAAGAAAAGAACACAGGCCTTGAACTACTTACTTACCAACTGGGTTCAGTTCCCATCTCCATAACCCCCTTTTTTTTTTTTTGGCTTAAAGTTAAGTAAGACAGTTGCAAGCCAGGAGTTGTACCTAATTAACAGAGGTGAGTGCACAGCTCATGGACTGAGAACTTGTGGGCTCTGGGGGAGGGGATGTGGCTGGGAGGCATCGCATGCAGGTGGGTTCACAGGAGGCTGCAGAGCTGCATCAGCACTGTCCTGTTTGGTGGGATGCGCAGCCCTTTGTGCTTTGGAAAGCAAGGCCAGGAGAGAGGTTTGAAAAGGGAAGACTGCAAACATTGCTTGTTGTTAAGTAATGGCTAAGTCTTTCAAAGCATTAGTTGATAATACATGGAGGGATCCCTTAAAAAACACTTCCTGGACTGGTGAGAATAAGAGCACTGTAGTTCAGCTAAAAGCCATGGGGTTGCTCTGGCTTTACACCAGGGCAATGAACACCAGGCTTGAGCTGCCATACATAAAGGTTTAGCTATAAAGAACATTTAAATATAAGCTCAATGTTTGCAAAGTTCTTTTTAGTCCTGAAGTCACGTACTGCTCTGGGGGGTTACGGATGCTGAAGATCCAGGCTAGCTGCACCCAGCCCCGTGGTCAAAGCAGACAGTGCATGGAGCTTGCCTGTCTCCCCTGCTGAGCACATCTCCTTTCCTCCGCCTGTTGTGCACTGGCAAAAGAGCCTGAAGGCCTTCTCAACCCCTTAACAGTGACCTTTTAAGAGACTTCAGCTACTGCCATAGAAACAGGTTCCTCTCCAAGAGCTGACCACAAATTTAACTTGCAGAACTGGCTCGAAATTAAGAGAATAAAGCTCTTTTGCCTTTAAAAAAACAAACAGTTAATTTCAAAGAAAGGCTTTGGGAAAGCATGGAGGAACTCAACCTTGCAGCACATTACAAGCTGCAGAGCCAGCTCTGGAGATGAGGCAGAAAAATGGAAAGCCATGAATGAGCAGAATACACTCTGAGCCCATTTCCTAGCAAAGGCCCATAGAGGAGTCACTGCCAGACCTAACAGCTCCATCAGATACAGGCTGCAGATCTGTATTACTTTGGGAACTCGTGCTCAGTTCCAGGCCTTGCATTCAGGAAATATTTTCATCCATGCTTGATTTTGAATGCAAGTTCGTTGCAATGAAATCAGTTGTTTTATACTTTTCTGGACAGAGTACCATTTTCAGGCACTTTTGAGAAAATTTCAAAGGCTTGTAATCACTGGACCTAACGCAAAGTGCTTTTAATATAGCACAAGTGCTAGGAGCTTTGGTCAGAGCATCCAACTTTATCTCTTCGTTTCCCTACGGACGAGGATATAAAAACACTGGCTCACATTAAAGTTCAGAGAAGTCCAGTACAACTGTACCTGACCTTTAGCTAAAGGTCTGCTACGCTGGGGAAGCAGTGCATCTGTACTGCAGCTCAGGTGGATGCACAAAGACTGCAGCCCAACTCCCAAGTCTTCTCCCCAGCGAGGAGCAAAGACCCAGTGGCACCTCATTAGAAGGCAGAACAATACCAATACTGTTAACCTTTAATGCAGTTCAGGTTGTTTTTTCAAGATGGAGGGGTGGTTAGCTTTTGGGTGCAGGTCTCTAGAGCTTGTGTTTCAAGTTATTACCATTGTTTTCATGTAAGATTTTGTTGCTACGTGCTTTTACTTGATAGCCTGAGCTGCTCCTGAAGCAAGCAATGCCAGCCTTGCAGCTCTTTTTTCCTCCATTGGCAGTTCCAGGCATGGAGTGGTTAATAGCTGGAAGCTGTGCATTAAGTGTTCAGGCACTAAAGCCTGTTGCAACTTGCCTAATAAAAGGCGTTTCAACCAGGATTGCATGGAGGAATTTGAGTTGATGAGCTCCTGCCCGGGCTGCTGGTTCTCAGGACTTACCCAAAAGCTCTCAGCATGTCCTGACAAAGCAAAGGGAGGGGCATCAATGCAGCAGCAGCCAGGTTTAGATTTAAAAGGAAAAGCAAGAAACACCCAAAGCTATTTGCTTTAAGCCCTCCATCAGCACCTCCATAGCATGGCTTCTGTTTTCTCTCCTGTAAGCACAGCCAGGCATTGCTGTTCACCTCCAAAGCTTCGCCTCCTAACCAACCTTCTCCTAACCTGCAGAGTTCAAGCAATTTCAATCTGACATCCCAAGTTCTCCGAGCACCAGGGAGCAGCCAAAGCCTGCTGCTGGTCAGAACAGGACTTGGCATTCCAGTACTCCCAGTTTGCCCAGGCACCAAGGATGTGGAAACTGGAACCTGGATCCCTTACTTGGCTTCAAGGCCCTGAGAAGCAAAGCCACCCAATTGTGTCTGGCTTCCAACAACATTGGCCACTCCTTGCAGAGATGCATTCAGGTTTCATTCCATTTAGGAGATTTGAGGATTTCAGGGTGGACTTTTAGCATTTCCAGTTCTTTAGATGAGAAGCAACATTTGAGTCCAAAGCATATCCACTACATCCAAGCTTTGGTATTAATCTTTGTTCTGTTTGCACCTGCATGGCAGTAAAACAATGTCTGTACTGTAAAATGTCTGTTTATGATCACATTCCTTCCCCAGGTTACTAGGAGAGATGAAGGATCAATGTTTAACAGTTTTCCCTTTCCTTTGCCTCACAGATGAGAAGCTCCTTGGAAGAGGATAGAAATCTAGAAGGTTTGGACAGCTCAGGGTCTCACATCTCCCCACGATGTAATTAACTCGATTTGGCCACATTGAGGTGCACACGAGCAGCACTAAGCTGGCAGTGCTGTGTTGGGACACGCTGTGCTTTCCTGCTCTATGGGAAGCCTCTGGCATCAGACTTCAGTTATGCACCACGTTGGGCTGCACACAATATTCCTTCTGCCCTACCTAGGCTGAAAGCAGGCAGTAGCTTCACGTATCCTCATTCTTGCAAATGAGACCAAGACAGTTCTTCACTGTGCCTATCTGCATTCTTCTGGTTTTGTAGATTCAGATTCCCTGGTTGCTATAGTATGGGCTCAAATAAAAATGAATGAAAACAGAAGGGGGGGGGGGGGGGAAATGTATTGGTGAGCAAAAGTTTCAGCCTAGAGGATTCCCATCAGCACTGATTGTAGAGTTTCACACCTCCTGTATGTGACTTGAGCACCACAGATGTACAGCTGCACACCCCTAAAATGCACTGTGAGACACACTGAGCACGCCTGCATTTTCCAGCAGAAATAAGGACAATCCATGGGTTCTGTTGTCCTTCATTCCACCGGAGTCTGTCTCGTACCCAACCAGATTTCAGTGGAGTGAAGCACAAGAGACATGGAGATGAATCAGCACTGAGAGGAACTTCTTCCCAATGGCAGAGAAAGGAAACGGCACGGACACTGATGCACCAGGCATCCAAACAGAGGCCAAGCATGCTGGCAAGCACAGGAACGGCACACCAAGCACTTTAATAAGTTGAATATTTCTTCAGAATCTCCAGTAAGAGCCCGTTTTGAAAACCTATGTACTTTCTGCATCATATGTAGAGATAAAAAGAAGTCTACAAAGACCACAAGCTGGTTTCCTGGAGGCTTAAATACCTTCTTAGCAGGATATTAAACGCTAACGTGGATAAGTAAGATGTGTAACCATTGCTTTCAGTCATCTTCCCTCTAGGATTGTGGTGCGAAGTGCAGGAACCAGAATGGAACTGTCTCAGGGCACAAACAGAGTGCGTTTCCTTAGGGATCCTCCTCTAAGCATCCACCCTTGCCTCCCTCCGGCATCCCTGCTGCTGTATCTTCAGAGCATGGCAAAATGCCATTACAACTGTAGGCCCATTTATTTTGTAATAAAGCATATGTAAATAAGATTCAAATCAAGGGAGAATTGAGATTCTTCAGGTTGAGCACAAGACTGTTCTCTTAAGGTGTCAGCGTTAATTCCTCAGAGTTTAATGCACTTAAACATATTTGATGCACAGAAATGTCACATCTAACACCAATCATCTGCCAGTTATAATTGCCTTTCCGAGGTCCTCATATCCCCGGGATTAGTGGCCCAAAAAATTAGATCCAGCAAATTTAAAGCAAAATACTTCTGCCACCACGAAGCGTTATTTGCTTTGATAGGCAGTGCTGTATCTCAAGGAGTGACGGCCCTTATTCCTTCCCAGCTGCTGGCCCCATCCATTCCTCCCCCTTGGAAGCCAACAGAGGGACACTGCGTTCTCCCAGTCAGCCATCAAAGCTCCCAATGCTTCTGACATTTATTTCCAGGCTCATTCTTAAGCATAACACACACCGTGTCTCAGACGCACCAAAAGGATCCTCCTGCCTAATACCAGTTATTGAAGTTGACTCAACTCTGGATCACTGTACCAACAGGATCCGCAGCACATTTTCAGACCAGGATCAAGACAACCACTTACTACTACAGTTCCTAATGCACTCTTATCCACATAGCATTCATTCTCCAGAGTTATCTTCAAATATATTACCAGAAATAGATATTTTTCATATTTTTTCCTGAAATATTTTTCTTCAGGGTATCTGAGATCAGAGACCTTAACAAACCTTTCTTAGTTCTGGTTGTAGCCATCGGGTGGCTTTAATGGGAACAGCAACAAACAGATTCCTCCCCACACCTGCACTCCCCATCTTTCTATTAAAGCCATTTAAGTGTAAACATATTAATACTGCGTGCCAAACATAAGGACATCAGAAATGCACAAGCCTGCTTATTTTTGCTGCAGCAGGGTCAGGGAGCAGCACCCAGCACTGGGACATCCCATGCTCTGGTTGCACCTCTCAACCCCCCTTTGATGCCTTCAGCTTCCCAGTGCCTTTGTGGGGCACTGAGAGCTCGACAAGGACAGAAATACAGCTGGGTATTAGTGATACACTGAGGAATTTTTACAGCACTGACAGTAATACAGCACCTAGCAGTTGGTCGTTCTTCCAGCTGATGAAGGACACTTTAGCTGACAGCTTTCCATGCATTAAAGCAATGAATAGAGAAGACAGCAGACAAACTGCACATTGCTATGGACAAACCTCTGTCAGTACAGCATGCACTTAGCACAACTCCTGTAAGAGGTGACAGGTGCTATGTAAATGCAAGCTCGTTATCAGAGACCACAGCTCATTGCTCAAGTTGATGTAGCACCACAGGCAAGAAAACCCCTCAAGTTCCTCTTCTGAGTAGCTAAAAAGAAATTCAAGCGTGGTTCAGGCCGTGAGTGGCACAGCTGAGGAAAATGCATCAAAAGAACCACAGCAGAGCAGGCAGTGCTTCCCCTCCAGCTTCACTTAGGGGTAGGACACGTCACGGGTCAGCCACAGATGAAGCAAGAACATAAAAGACCCTCCCCGTCAAAAGCTGGCATGAACTGAAAGCTGCTCAGAATGCCATGAAGCCAAGAGAGCTTATCTTGTCAAAATTCCTGTCCTTTTTTGTTTCTTTCCATAGGGACAAAGATGGGCAACAACGCAGCTGAGCTGAGCTGGATACCCGAGGAGACAGACAGCGAGGGTATGCTAAGTCGCCAACCCATTTCGTAGTTATTTTAGCGATGAATCTGAACTCCCTACCTAAAATTAGTTCCATTCAGCAGAGCTGAGCCTCGGATACCCTCTGCTGTCTGCACTACTGACCTTACATCCTTTTACACCCCCTGCCATAGGCACTGCCTCGTGTCTGGTGTCAGCTTCGCAGCGCACTGAAGCGGAGGGGAGGTTTGGATAAGAGGCCCTTTAGAAACCCTTTCCAAATGTAGATTTGATTGACTGACTGATTGAACTTAATTGCAGACATTCTCTTAATTGTACACTTAATTACTGACACTGTGTCAAAAGATTTCTGATGCAGCACCTGGAGGACAACCTTACAAGTGCCAGTCAACACCAGCTGCACCAGGCACCAGGGAGGTGCCACGTCGCCTACAGCTTGGAATGGGAAAAAAAAATCATAATATTTTAATAATATACAATTAGGTTTCACCCACCCTCGAGCACACGCGTGCACACACACATAATCACAAGTCTCTTTGCAGGGAGGGCATCTAATGCATCAGGAAGAGAAAAGGAACAAAGAGGGATAATTATAGGGCCACGCAGCAGTCCCACCCTTCTGTGGGCTCCCCTAATATCCATGGCTCTGTGAGCTGCAGGGGGAGTGCATTATGCCATGGGTTTTGGCAGGAGCAATACAGCTGCTGGCCACTCAAAGAGGAGCTCCAGATTTCGCACGTTAAACCACCAGAAATAAACCCTCCATGATATTTATTCTAAGGTTAAAACGCTAAATATTCTCAGCAGTGCTTCTGGGTTACTGCAGGTCTTCCTGAAAATAGCAAGGCATGGAACAAACCAAATAACAGCATTGTTGCTGTTTTATTACAAATTTACTGCAGAACTGCCTGCTTATTGGACGGATCTCATACATACAGGCAGCCCAGACATGAGGGCATCGCTAAAAGAGCACCGCACCAGAGCTGCACAGACAGCTAACAGAAAGGAAAGGAGTTGTTTGATACCCACAGAAATGCAATTCACTCATAACACCTGGAGCCTCGTTAATTTACCTGTGACATGTTGCTACACTTAATTGCCTTTGACAATTAGCAACATTTCAACACCTCCTTTAATGGCCCAATTATGAGAACACTTGTCTTCCGTGCGGTAGATAGGAGAAAATAGATGGGTGAACTCCAGCAGCAAAACCCCTCTGTGTGTGTTTTGTTAAAGAGCTTAAAAACAAACCCCAACGAGAACACTGGTTTCCCTGCTCACTGCAGGCAGACACAGTGCCTGTGGCTGTGCCTGTCCCACTGAGAGCAGCTCCAAGGACCCCCTTGGTTAATTAATTACAGGGAAGAAAGTGCTCAGTGCTGCTCCCTCGATTTTTTCCACACTTGATGCTTTATCGATTACTTCCATATGCTAAGCAAAGGGCCTTCTAGGTAGAATGCAACCTGTTTCCATGCAGAGGCAGCACAATGGGCATTAGAATAAGAAAGCACTGCTTCTACCCATGAGCTCCTGGCTATCTAACAGATGTTGAGCCTAACGCTTTGCAGAACTGTTCTGTTGCAATGTGGTTGTGACCACTGGCTGCAGTCTGGTGACTTTCAGAAACAAGCAAGTAACTCCATACGCTGCTTTAGGGCAGGCACCTGCACCAACAGGACACCCTGCTCAGGGTACTTCCAAGTAAAAGCATCATTTAGTCCGGGATGAGAAGCCATGTGCTGCTCAGCCTCTCCCAAAGCGATGCACATTCAAAACATCCCTGCTGGTACAGATGTCACAGATCTCAGATGTAAGGTGAGAGCATGAGAGACACAGTGAGGTCCGGGCACAGAGTGCTGTGCCCACCCCCAGGACCCAAACACACAGCAGTGCTGTGGACGAGCACCAGGTACGGCTCATGTATTCAGATGTGCAACACACGCTAGGATTTCTGCTTCCCCCTTCCTCTCTCCTAATGCTCTTTCAAGCTCTGCTCCAATCCCTCTCCCCTTAGACTGAGGAGTCCTCCAACTCCTGCCACACCACTGTCAGCTGTTTTTCCTTTCACATCTCTGCAGCCACAAAGCTCAGAAACTGCCTTCTCCAAAGCAGCCAGGAGGAGCCCCCGTGCTGAATAAGGAGGAGTTGATGAATAAAACAATGTTTTATTAAATTACTGTTACATTTTGATTGAACAGCATTTGGGCTACACGGGAGCAGACATTCCTGAAAGTAATTGGTTTTCCACATCTGCTTTCCTTACTAATTGGACTAATTACTTCAGTGTAGGATCATGTTCACTACTCTCCAGAAAGCAAGAAGCCTTGATTTACAGTGAGAAGAGCAGCAATTAGAGGGAATTAATTCATACAGCAACATCTAAATAAATCATATTATGAGAAGACAGCGATGTAATTATTGTGACTGGTGGCTCCCTTGTGCAGAAGCATCGTCCTTAAGCCTAAATCAAGCTACTCCATTCTCCAAGGAACCCACCACAGCTTCTCCGATGATGTACCACCACATTTATTTTTAAGACCTAATTGAAGCGCACTGCCAGAAACAATAGGGTCTGACACTCCTCGGGCAGGTGAGAAAAGCAATCAAGTCTTTCACAGCTCTGTCTGCTGGATCGTGTGCATTCAGCCACCATGGATAACATATGCCAGCAGCAGCTTCAAATCAGAGGTGCAAGAACTCCATGGGGGTAGCATCCTCCATCACAACGCGGGCTTTTCTTGCTCTCCAAACCCAGCCCATCCGACCCATTAGGCCAATTAAAAGGTGTCAAGAGCTACAGGGTTTCAGAAAATGATCCAGCCCTGTACATTGGTGATTTACCTTCCTCCTCATGTGTTAGCAACCTGGTCCTACCTCAATGACTGGCATTCCCTTGGCAGGCTGTGAAAGCCATTTTACTGAGGCTGTACATTACTAGTTTTGTTCCTAGCATCATTCTCAGCGAGTCACCGGGATCAAAAAAACTCCCCCTTTAGAACACAGTTCTGGTGAAGTTTCTCCTCCAGCATCTTCCATCTGGTCCTCCAGCAAACCTGCAGCAGTGAGGCAGAGAAGCACAAGCCTCATGCTGCCTCCTGAGCACACAGACCAGCTTTTCTTCTCTCCAGTCTTAATAGCAACCCATACCTAGATGTAGTTCTGCTCTATAAGTACGTCTCCCATAGGCCTGACTTAATGTGATAAGCACCCTATGAACTTGCAGTGTGCATTCCCATTATGGACACTTGCATGTTGGATAGCCACATAGTCTTGCACTGCCATATGATGTGCACGAGCATAAGAATTAGTATACAACAATATTAGACTTGCTGTCCACATCCTGACACATCATAAATCCCTTACGTCACAAAGCCAACTTTCACATCCAAACAATTACTCTGCTTTAGCAAGTGCTTGATCCATTAGGAATTAGGGCGATAAATTGTTAGTTCAGACAGGTGGAAACACATCCATCTTGCTTTGCCATTCTTTTACCCTGGCAGATAAATATATCCATCAGTTACAGCATCTGCATGCTACAAGCAGGACTTGGTGGTTCCAAGGATATTTATTAGGAGCCTTTGGTTTTCCAAATGGACCAAGAGTCCATTTGATCGAGTTCTCTCTGAGCCACAACCTGCAGTTGCATATTTGCTGCATTATCCTGGCTTGGAAATAGAATAATGGGTGAAAAGAGGATCCGATCACTTTAGAAGCACATAAAACAGAGATTCCATTGATTTGAGCCCTACTCATCCATTGCAGAAAGACGGATGCAGAATTACCATGGGGGTCCTAAAAACTACACCAAAACCACAGGAACCACGCACGTACCAAAACCAAAAGATGTACAAAAATAAATACATCCAAGTATCACAACAATGTAAGAACTGTTTTGAAGGTAAGTGGAGCAGCTAATAATTCACAGCCATTATTCCTTTATCTTTGTTCAGCTGGGGGTTGAGAAGATTTTAAAACTGCAATTATCAACAATAGATTTGCATTGAAATAAGCTTCTCCACTGCGTTTCTCACTCCTCTATCCTCCTCCTAAATAAAGATGAGGAAGCAACAAAGAACGCAACGTCTTTAATACAACGGATAAAGATTTGTTCCCCAAGAATATCCATGCAATCAGATACACCAAAAAAAAAGGAGGAAAATTAGAGTCCATCTGCTAGTCAGGTCATTTTCTTGAGTCAAACCAGTAAGTTATTTGCTTGGCCACAATGGAAAACAACATTTTGCCTGCAGCGAGAGGTTCTTCTTTAGCAACCGTGAAATGCTTTTATATCTTTTTCTCTCTTTCAGCCAAGTGTTGATGATGAGTCCTTGTGGGAACATCCCTTGGGTCCTAAGAAAGAGGAATCCCCCAACCCTGCCCCATGCAGTGTCCCTGCTGACAACAACCCCTTACACAGAGCAAGACATCAACAACCCATTTTCTAATAAAGGTATCATAAGCAAGTTTGCAGCCACTCCAGGCTTTTTTGTTTTGTTTTTCCTTTTCTGGTGCTTTCTACCAGGCTCTTAATAACCGTAGATTAATGAACAATTACAAGGCTTCATTCTTACTGCCGTGTAATTCCAAGAAAGGAAGAGCATCTTTCTGGAACATTATGCTCGAAAAACAAAGGAGAGCTTTGACTGTCAAGTCACTGATGTTCCCTCTCCACTTAAAAGCTTTCCAATTTACTTACAAATTATAGTGTTTTTAATGCAAATTAAGCACTAGAGAACATTCTTTCCTTCCCCCAGATTAGCAAGAACCAAATTGACCAAGAAAGCCAAACATGGAATCCGGACACAATGAATATTTTAAATAATGAGCCTATTTAATTATTCTGATTGGTGAAGTATGAGGTTATTAAAATGCCTGTGAACTGATGATGGGGTTTGAGCATATGGTTTTGCTTTCCGAACACAGAAAATGTTTTCTGATACTCTGTGTTCCAGTATCCTTTGTTGGATTAACTACAGGGATGAAATATAGCTACACATGCTCACAGACCTTTGGGAAATATCTTTTGCTTCAGAAGCAAAAATCACATTGCAGAAGGCAGAGGCACTCCAGCAGAGTGAATGAGAGCACACAACTGCCCAGGTTCTACACAGATTACCTCCCCCACTCCAGCTACTTGGAAATAAACAAAACCAAAGTTCATTCAGTTCCTTTTCCCTCCAATATGTCACTGAATTTATGTTTGCCTGATAGGTTTTCACTTACACACGTGGGAAAATCCTAAAGCAGAGGAACTCTGTTACAGAGATGCACCAAGTCCTCTATTTCTGATTGCATTCAGGTTAAGCATCACCCAACTCTGTGGCTCTTCTCTTAACTTTAAGCTCACGAATGCCTCTTCAGCCATCCACATCTGCAAGTTTAAACCACCAAACTACACTTAGTGCCAAACAAAAGAAACCCACACTCTTACATGGCACTTCACCCATGCCTCTCACAAAGGAAAGCACACTGCAAGTGTAGAACATAAAACAGCAGAAAGGTGACTTGCTCTGGGCTGTGTCAGCACCACCCCAGAAGAGCAAAGTTACATCCTTACTCTAAACATTAGGGTCAGATTCTCCCTGTTCAGTTTTTGCAGTACCCATTTGCACGCCCCATCTCAGCTGTTATCACGTTACGTTCCCTTCCCAAAGCACAAAAAGGGAAGGCCCTCTTCTCATTTTGGGGTTGTGCACAAACTCTCTAGAAGTTCTCTTGCCCAGACGGAGGGGAGTGGGTGAAGGAACTCCCACTGGAGGTCCTGATTTCCCAGGATATTGAGCATCTGCTGCTTCTGCAACTGCATGCATCTGTGTGTCAGTGCAGCCTGCTTCCTGACAGTCATCCACATAGGAGAGCTGATTATCCTGAAATAATGAGCGTGCTCAGCACAGAATGGAGCCTAGACTTGTGACCCACGTGCCATCCCATGATAACCCCCAGCACCTCCCAAGCTTCCTAGAAGGCTTTGGTTTCAGGATGGCACTGAGGTCTCCCTGCACCCATCAAGAGGTTACGTGGGTGAAAAGTTCACATCCCAGTGGCAGCTCATTCACATCTCCTGATTTCTAATGCCATCTGCTCCTCCCCGAGCCTCTTTTCAGGTTTAATTAGAAATTCTGGATCTTCTGGAGGCTGAAGGGCATAGAGGTGAATGAGCACATCTGGTCTGTGCCTCCCGGCTTGGTATCTTGTACTTTAATATCTCTAACATCTAACAACTCTGAGCACAGGGTGACTAACACTGTGCTTTGATGCAGGCTGAGAAAGGGCAGAACCCAATGGAGATATTCTTCTTTGGCTTTTTAGTACAGATTCCCATTCCCCTGGTTTTCTACCTTCTGGTTTAGTCACTAAGCACCCGACTCCCACCTGCATTTCCTGCACCACTGCAGCTGCTTCTGCTCCCTCCTCAAAGCTGGGAGCAACAAAACGAACCACTCTGATCATTACCTTGCCAACACCTTGAGCTGAGCTAGCATGACGAGCAGGCAGGGATTCATCAGAACTGAACTGATCCTTCTTTTGAATACTTGCACACCAACACAATTCCACGCCACACGAAGACCATTTTAAACCCTAAGACCAAAACAGATGCTCTGAAACAGCGTTGGGAAGTGCAAGCAAGTGGCAGACCATTGCAAGAGTAGGGGCTTGAGAAAAGACAGGGCTCTGGGGGGACCTTATAGTGGCATTCCAGGACCTGAAGGGGCCTTTCAGAAAGCTGGGGAGGGACTTTTTATTAGAGCAGGTAACAAAAGGATGAGGGGAAATGGCTTTAAACTGGAAGAAGGCAGATTTAGATTAGATATCAGGAAGAACTCTTTGCTGTGAGGGTGGTGAGACAGCAAAACAGGTTGCACAGCAAGGTTGTGGATGTTCCCTCCCTGCAATGCCAGGCTGGATGGGGCTGTGAGCAACCTGGGCTAGTGGAAGTGTCCCCCTATAGCAGGAGGTTGGGACTAGATGAGCTTAAAGGTCCCTTCCAAGCCAAACCACTCCTCAATTCCATGACCACGCATCACCAAGCGCGCTCGAAAAGACCAAATGGAAACAGTTTCAGTCACCACCATTTTTTTCCCAGGGTTTTTGTTACAAATATCTACAATTCAGGATGCTGTGAAGTAGCCCGTGCCCAATGGACACAATCACAGTCCCTTCCCACAGCTCGTGGCTCTGACACCCCATGCACTGCTACACCAGCTACACCTTCCTCCTGCCAGTCCCTACTGATAGCAGAGCCATACAGATATCCCTCAGAAAGAAAGTAATTCAAGCCCCTACCTACATGAGCTACTGAGTGGGGAAGAAAAAAAAACAGCCACAAAACCCACAAAAGCCAACTAGACAAACAAAAAAGGAGATAAAAGCAGCTTGCTTTAAAGCTGGAGCTTTTCTGAAAGCCCGCAGTAAATCTTTAAGATTATCAATAATGAACACATTCAATGTCTTTTCTTGTTCTTTTAAATCACTCCTTCCAGTGGATAGAAATCAGTCTGGGGGGTTGCTTGTATGCGAGCTGCATTTATTATCAAGGGATTGAGACTGCTAGGGATGGAGGGAAGTAAAATGAGCATCGACAAGGCTTGGGGAAAAAAAGCACACCATGGCTTCGTAGTCCTTCCTCCACCAATTTGTCACAGCACCCCAGTAATGAGCAGCAGAATTCATCTCCCTGATGACATTCACAGTGGTAGATGCTGTCCCAAATTTAGTCAAGTGACAATGCAAAGTCTTTAATATGCAAAGGAGCCCTTTGTGTAACTCACCCTAACTCTGGTGCCTTGTCATGCCTTATAGAAACTCCAGGAGAAACAAACTGCAATAATCACAGGAGCAAACAAGTTGGACAGAACCTGTCACAGCAGTAATGAAAGCTTCTGTTGATTATCATGTATACGTAGACACACATTACAGAAAACTAAGCATAGGTCCATGAATTTCTTATAGACTACAAGAACCCAGCCCTATGGAGACCACATACCCACTGCATGTCTGGATTACAGTGAACACTGATGGCACCTCCTCAGTTCTTCTTTTTCCACCTGCCTCAAACCTTCTGCCTTCCGCTCTGTTTTTTCCTGTCACATTCATGTTTTCCTTGGCAGCATGAAAACCTCAGCTCACGCTCGTTGCATATGTCAGACATTAGCACCTCCAGTAATTAAGAGGACTTCTTCACTGCATTATTCCCAAGCCACAGTAGAAGTGGAGGTGCCAACCCTCAGGTTATTTAAAGCACAATCAAGGCTTGCAACAATGAGCTGTCTGTGCAATCATGGAATTGAGCATAAAAATGAGCTATGTTTTAAAGTTTTTTTCCCTTCTAAACACATTCACTTCATATCTTCCACAGATGCAGCATTACCCTGTGCCACTGTGCAGCCTTTCAGTACACACGCATCAGGAAGAGCAGACATGAACCACCACAGGGGCAAACCCTACTGGAACAGAGGTGTAAAGCCAAGCAGACGCACAGCACTACAGAACCACACCGTGCCACCTCCCTGCAGAGTGCCAGCAGCACGAGAGAGACAAAGCTCCACTGCTTCAGCTCAGAAAGCAGCACGAGGACACGCAAACCCAGCACAGCACCCTGCAATCACAAGTTCCCCAAAGTGAAGCTGTGTGTGGGTTAACCTCACCTGCAAGGAGATGTCAACCGCCTGTCGAAAATAATCAGGGAGGAGAAATCAATGGACAAAAAGCAGCACCTCCAGAGAACAATTCATTATGTTTTAAAACGTACGTCTGCTGCCCTGCTGGGGACATCCGTCTCTCCTCTGACTGCAGACAGAACCTAGCACAGACTTCAATCACTGCTGATGTCCACTTGATTCATCTCATCCTGGATGTTTTCCATCAGTGTTTGAGGTGCTGTCAGGCTACCAGTAAATATTTCACAAACACACACTGCAGACACATCCTGACAGCCAAGTGAGTGCAGTTTGCACTGCTTGGTCACCAGCACATCCAGACCCATTTCTGGGTCATTAAATGCCACATTCGTGCAACTCCCTCCACCCCTGCGCACCTTCGTTTTGTTTCTCGTGTTGCAAAGCAGAGCAGGGCAGAATGTTTCCTCCTTTCCTGCAGCACAGAGGGGATAAAGGACACACTACTTCCAGTCTCTAATCATGTTAGAAAATCCTCCTGGCTATGCACATTACTTTAAAAGAGTATGTTCTTCCCTCCTGGTAGTTTTTAATTGATCACATCCGTAGCAGGTAGAGCTGCTTGACTAGCAGAGGGCCATATCAAAGTGTCCCATTTGTTGGTGATTTCCCTAAGGCATCTTTTAAACCATTAAAATTTGCAAACAACTTTTTTTTTTTTCTTATTAACACAGATTCTTAATTGCTTTCCTGGGAAAACAGTCGAGTTACGTGGCTCCAGGGTTTTCAAGCAAGCATTTAAGGATAGCTTTTCAACAAAGCAAAGGCAGAATTGCTGGTTCTGGAGCAGTATAGGTTCAGATTTGGGTGCTGTGGTGTGAATTCCTGACTTGCCTGGATACCATCCATCCTACTGGGCCACTGTGAACAGCTTCGTGCTGATGAATGTTACAAATAGACAGCCTAGATTCCTCTAATAGGGCCAAATCATGCTGTCCCTGCTTTTACCATAGAATCCTAGAATGACCTGGGTTGAAAAGGACCACAGTGCTCATCCAGTTCCAACCCCCTGCTATGTGCAGGTCACCAACCAGCAGACCAGGCTGCCCAGAGCCACATCCAGCCTGGCCTTGAATGCCTGCAGGGATGGGGCATCCACAGCCTCCTTGGGCAACCTGTTCCAGTGCATCACCACCCTCTGGCTGAAAAACTTCCTCCTGATCTTCCTTCTACTTCTGCTGCAATCCACCTCCTGCACAAGAAGTGCAAGGCCAGACCTGAGCCTGGCAGCACAACCAGCACCAGCATCTCTCTGCTTAACCTGGGCGAAAGCCCCACTTCCAGGCCCAGCAGCAAACCTGGCCCAACTGAAGCTGCATTGGCTAAAACTCAGCACAGATTTCCCAAACACAACACATCACTGAGAGCTGATAGGAAAGTACATTCTCATTCCGAGAGGATACCTCATCATTTTAATGCATTCATCAAACCTCCCTGTTCCAGGCCTGAACTCCCTGCATTCATCCTCAATTCAAGATGAACCTATTATTTAGGTCCAGAAAATTACTCACTAAACACAATCAAGCATTACTTCTCTGAAGTTGGTGTAACAGCACAGCAGAGACCCCCATGGGCACTGCAGGACCCTGAGCTGACCCTGCTCACATTGCTCCAGACAGCACGCAGCCTGCCCTAAGCTAATCAATTTCACAAACACACTTCCCATACAAAGACTAAAATACAAATCCCAATGCTGTCTCAAATCTGGGTCTCACCCAGATGTCAGTCTGTATTTCTTGGCTTTGAATACCCTCCAAAAAAGCACACGAGGATGCTTACAGTTAATAGTAAACATCAGGCTGAATAATAACAGCAACCACACACACTTGGATGGATGGGTTGAGAAGCTTTGTTTCATTTTACTGCCCGTTCTGTGACTAGTTGCCAAAGTTTTCTGATTATTACTGATAATTAGGTCCTGTTAGCCTAGCATCTGCTTTCCTTCCAGCAGGGAGTGCAGGCGATGCTCTGTGCACTACATCAGGGCAGGGCACTATTGGAGCAAACAGCACAAAACTGGGTGGGTTCCACATCTGCACGAGGCCAGAAGGAATGAGCTGCTCCTCACCTCCCCAGAAGGAGCAGAGTTTAATTAGATGACGCTTGCAGAGCACTGCTTTGCTCCTCATCTTTCCAGCACGTGTAACAGCATATAAGCAATAAAGTGATTGGCAAATTGCAATGTTTGGAGGGTTTCCTGCTGGTGAATACTGGCTGTCTCACCAGCTTTGTTTTTGCACTTTGGACACATCCACCAGGTGATGGTGAAGCACAGAGCTCGTTACAGGAGCCTGCCTTTGACTTCCTATCAGTTAATTCGTAATGCTGTAAAATAAAGAATGGGACCAAATCTCCTCGGGACATGAGAAGTATTTCTAAAATATATGCTATACACAGGGATTATGAGTAATTTGGAGACTTATTTTTTATCAATTCTGTATATGAAAATCTATGCATTTTTATAAAAACATTAATTTCCTGGAAGATCAGATTTGCAATTCCTTTGTTCTGAAAGACAATGCTAAACAATGTTCCAGTGACCTCCAGTGGACACCGGAGGAAAATACACCTTCTGCTCTGCACAGCAGAAATGCACTCCCGCAGCCTCCAGCAGTGATATTTGCACTTGGATGCACAAGCAGAGTGCAGCACCAGAGCTATTCTCAGATATCTCAGGTGTTTGGAACGCTTGTGCACATGGGTACTGCCATTCCAGTCTCTGTCCCCCCAAGTTTTGAGTATATCAGCAAACACCAGCCATGGGGTGGCCACAAAAGCACACCAACCCCTCAAGCTCATTCAGTGGGAATGGGTTTTCTATGCCAGTTTCTGGACACGTGTGGTCTACAGAACAGAGATTGCCTTCATCAGCAGCTGCCACATTAAGGCTGTACCTTACTCTGTACAAAGCTGCCTGGTCCTAAGAAAAGCAGGAAAGCTTTATGGTGGTCCACTCTCATCTGTCAACACAAATCAAGGTCTCTTCCTCTGGCCTCGTTATTTGGCTGTCTCACTCATGACTCCTGGAGGCAGGCATCAACAGAAATGCTTCTGGTCTAAGATCAGCCCCGTCCCTGCCTTGCCCTGCTGGGGAGTCAAGGAGGAAAGAGAGGGTAACACTGCAAGCAGAGCTCTTTTCCTCACCACCTGGGCCTAATGAACAAGAAAACAATTCTGCTAACACATTAATATATCCGAGGTGTAATGGAGAGCAGCTATCAACAGAGGAACAACCTTCAAATTAAAAAGAAATAGCAGCAGGGGAGAAAGTTCTGTCACAGAGGACAAGTTGTGATGGACTCTGGTAGCTCCATACCCATCCCAGGACCCAGAGCATGCAAACTGTTAAGTCATCACCTCACCCCATTTCTCCTTGCTTTTCCTCCATTATCAGCCGTGCATTTTATCTGGTTCTTTGTGTAATGAAATGACTAACGTTTCCATACGAAATCACTTCATGTCCCAGAACTCCATTCCTCACTGAAATGGAACTTCACAGAAGGGCAATCCTTCATCACGGGAAGAGAACACTAACACAGAGTCTCTATTCGCTACTGTCTGCACAATATTAATGTAAAAGATAATTTATTGGCTTGAATCAATACCTCCATGACTTCTCCATCTATCAGCCCCTCTTTATCTGATAGAAGTCCCTCCATGTCTCATTCTCCCAGACTGATGAGATCACAGTGCCTCTTCCCAGCATGACTGACGGTGTATAGATGTGCAATTGCCCAGTAAATCACCACCTCTGGATCAAAGACCCGAGATGCTCTGTTACATGTCAGGGATACACACCAAAACACCATTAAATACACTAAGTTAATTACAGCAAGATTTTTACCCCTGTAGACATGCTGAGTATCGCTTAGCACACCCAGACACCTTGGGAAACTCAACCAAAACCCCAAAATCACTGCAAAATCAGGGTCTGAAATGTGAACATTCAGTGCAGAGACTGACCATTCATGGGAGCAGCGTGGGCAAAGGGCTCAAGTGCTGTACTGCAACCAGAAGCCCGACAGCTACACAAAAGCTGTTATCCCATGTCCACACAGTGTCTGCTTTGGGACTTGAGGCAAGGCCTCCAGCTGTTACAGAGGACTGCTCACATCTTAGGAATACCATCACCTAAACTACAAGAATAGACCAAGCAAAGTCAGGGAGAACAGGTCTGTAAAAGCACATCTCGTCCATCCAAGCTGCTCGGAGCACCAGTGCTACAGAAATATGTGTTTCTAGCTGTCCCAAAACAACGGGAAAAGTGCATTTCTGCTTGCTATCTGGTGAGCCTTGCACAGGTGCTGGGGCAGTGCTCCCATCCTAGCAAGCCTGCAGGAAGAGGTACAGATGCACGCCACACACCTGCACCCACAGCAGCAGGGCCACCAAGGAAACAAGCCCATTGAAAGCTCCTATTTCACAGCCATGTGGTTTAGGTGTCATTTCAAGTATTTCAGGAGGATTTGACACCATCAAGTTAAAGGCAACAGAAACCATCCTGCCTGTTCCCAAAGCCACAAGCCCATGCACCCTCCAGCTCACAGCAGTGCCAACAAGCACACACACCCCAACCTACTGACTTGAGCTGAGTGGGAACAACAGTGCCCACAAGCCTTCTGTCATACAGGTATACGCTTCCACAGCCTTTAATCCACGCTGTCAGCCTTGCAAGATCAGGTATTAACATCTTGGTAACCTCTCGTACTAATTAAGATAGCAGATCTGTGGTATTCAGCTCCGCATCAGCTTCAAAGCCGAGCACTGACAGGTTGCTGAAGTGTTTGTGCGTTTCAGTGAGTGGCCCTTGTAAAACAGAAGTTGTAACGAGCACTCCACAGGAAGCTCTAATAAAGAAACATGCAGTCATTATAAAAATGGCTAAAACCAAAGGGAAAAAGACAACACAGAAGCCCTTGCTAGGATTTGGGAGCAAGCAGGCGGGATGCTCGCTGCTGTGAAAAGCAGCTCCTGCTCCTCTGAGATCTGAGCACTCTGTCCTGCCTACAGAAGAACACTGATCTGGTCCCAGACCTTTCACTTCCCGAGGGCACACTTGATATTATCAGCGACCTGATAAGCAGCAACATCTCCCAGGAGATTCCCAGAAGAGAAGTCAAAGCAGCTGAAGGTAAACATGAGCACCAAATCCACATCCTCTGAGCTGAAGTGATTTGGGGCAGTACAAAAGATGCACATATGCCTCCCGACGTGTGTTTTTAGTGCCTGGTTTGTTTCCTAGCACACCCAGCCCACCACAGCAATGAAAGATTCCTCCATCCCAGTTAGATTTCTCCTCCCTACCGCAGAGCCCAGCTCCCACCCAAAGATAAGGGCTCAGGATCCAGGCAGCCCAGTGGGCTTCGACCCAGCTTGAGCTTAAAGCCCAGGATGCAGGATTGAATTAAGCTTCGTAAGTCACAGCACTGCTGTTTTTCACTTCTCTGTACCCACTTGTTCTGTACGGAGGAGACCAAGCACTCCCTGAACTCACAGTTTGAGATGTAACAGGGAACACAGAGCAGGAACTACAGAAGATGTTTTCTGTATAAGCAGCTCCATAACCTGCCCCAGAGGCAGAGGATACAGCCAGCAGGAGAAAAAAAGCTTGCAACGAAGGAAAAGGAACAACAGCAGCAGAACCTGACTGATGGGACCTGGAGTAACTCAGGGCCTCATTGAACAAACAGAAGTCTCCTTGCTTTGCAGTTCCTTTGGTTACATAAATGAAGTTTGATAGGCAGGCTCCTGTCCCACAGCCTTCAGACCAAACACCAAAGGAAAGGATTTCTGGCTCCATCCCTTCCCCAGCTTTAAACAGAACAGCTAGCAGACACGAGGAGCACTGTGATATACAGAGCAGTAGTCCTCTCTTCATCTTTGACTACTCGCTCCAACAAAAAAGAACAGCTTTCTTCCAGGCATTTCTACCTCCTACACAGCACACAAACACCCAGAGACACAAAAATCACAGCAACAAAGGAGGAAAACAAAGCAAAACTCCACAATACCTTCCCTTGTTCAGCTCTTCCAGCCCTCCAACACTCTGGACTGTTTCAGCCTTCCATCTCCCCCACCACCTTTTTTAAGCAGAGCTTCCACAGGTGGCACTGATGGAACCTCATCATTTCAGGGCCTTCAGCTGCGCCCTGCCCAGCACAGCTGATTGCACTTCAGCTAATTGGGCTGTACCTTTGTTCTTGCTGTCCCTGCTCTGCCCTTATGGTGGAAGCAGAATTAAAGAGCAACAAAACTTAAAACCATCTGAGAACAAGGGACTCTTCATTCAATGCAACAAGTCATTACTTTTCTATTGGGTTTCACTCAGTTCTTCTAGCTTCATAGCATCCTTGGCCACCACTGCCTCCTAAAAGGCTTCTTACTGATGAAGTGTTACATGGACATTTACATTTCTTGGAGGGAAGAAGAGGTGGAGAAGAAAATTAAATTACTTTGCTTAATGATCTTAATTATCTGCAATAATTACCTTCAGTCAATTCTCAAACAAGAACTCCCCGGAGAGCAGAACATTTTAGTTTGGAGGGAGGAAATGGACTGGAGTCCAAAGGAATGCATTTTGTAACTTATTTAGATATACCTAATTAACCCTCTGAGTGAGGAATCCAATCAAAGGCTCCCCATTACGCTTATTAAAAGCAATTTAAAGGGGGGAAAAGCATAAATGAGGGGTCTGAAAGAAGTCTCTATGACTCAAAGGTAAACTTAAGCAAAGAGCTGAACAAGTGGATGGAAGGAGACAGAATTAAAGGATTTTTAATAGAAGTGGTTCATTTCTCAGCCAGACCCCAGTGCAGAGCTCTGGTGTTGTATGCACAGCTCTGCGTGCTCCTCTGCTGCAGCTTTTCACAACTTCCCAGGCAGCAGAGAACAATCTTGCTTTATTCTGATGTATGTTGAACAGGAGTAAATTGCTCCAAATACGTAATAGATTCCCACACAGCGAGATATTCTAATTTTAATGCAAAATTGTATTTCGGCGGCCGCATCTCCACGGAAAGGGGATTTGCTTGTGGCAGCATGCAGGCACTGGGATGCGAGCAGGATGGATTCGTTTATCCCTCTTTTATTTCCCTTATAAATGGCAAGGAAGTTCTCGGTGAGTCCTGCTTCAGACAGAAGGGATTCATACATAACTGCAGCTCTCCTGGAATAAAAGCACAAATGCAAAGCAGTGCGTGTGTCCCAGTGTCAGCCCATGTGTGTCCTTTGTCAGAGCCACTGGGAACGAAGGCTGAGGGAAAGCTGACACACACAACAGCCCTTCACGTGGCAGAGGTGGACTCGATGCTTTCTTTCTGCCAAGCAGGAGGAACTCATGGCTCAGCATGCCAGCTAATGGCTCCAGCACACCACAGGTCTCCTTGCAGAGCAGCACAACGCAGCTGCAGTACAGCTGGGATAACTGCTCTGCACAGCCAGCTTTGCTCCTGCATGTCTTTGTGCACAGTTCAGCCTCTCTCGTCAGCCCCCAGGGCAACTCAAGGACTTAAAAGCAGGATACTGTTTAAGGGTTCAATCAAAGCAAACAAACTGCTAAAAATACATTGGCATCCCATCTGTTGCCAGGCAGGGAATTTAAGTCTTAGCAGTCGGGGGACGGGATGAAAGGCTGCAATAAACACCTTGAAATGGATATCTGAGAAATTCTGTGGCCTCGGGAAAACAGTCTGATTTTCTCTTCCTTCCTTTGCACAAAAAAAAGTTTTTTTTAATTTATTTTTCCTAAGGGAGAGAAGTGAGCAGTGAGCACAGGCTGCTGCAGCACGGGGAGGGAAGCAAACAAATATTGAACCTCCGTGTTTAATAATGTTGGAACGAACCACAGCTGATAAACAGTTTCATGGGCAGGATGGGAAGCATGGGCTGATCCAAGCAGTGCCAGCCCAGCCTGCTCCCAGCGAGCAGCACAGCACCCCATGACACCATCCTCCATCTCCAGACAGCAAAAGCCTTTCCAAGGGAAAACCTTTGCTCGAGGAGTAAATATTTTGCAAACTGCCAGCATGCCAACAGGCTGCAGCGCACAGCATTGCTGCAGCAGAACACACAGTGCTTGTGAAAGTCCATTTCCATGGGAGAGGCAGTGAGCAGTGAGAGCCTGCACTGCTGGCTGTAGTTTTACGGAGAGCAGACAAGTGATGGGTGACAAATAATGAATGCTTTTGGAGTGTAAATGCGCAGAGAGAGGGGAGGATTTGGTGCTGCTGCTCAAAACCACCCTCCTGCAGCCAGTACAGTAGGTGGGCTGGTCTTTGTGCTGAACCCAAGCCACAGTGAATAAACACCTCTCAGAGCAGCGAGATGCCTGGACAGAGCATCTGGGGATACGTCTGCAAACTCAGAAGTGGGTTCTGGCAGTGGTCTCCCTCTGGCACGCTCTGCTGCCATCAGTTCCTGCAGGACACCCGCTCAGCTCTTGGTGCTGGCAGCCACCTGCACCAACCTATCACCCATCATCCCATCTACTACTATTATTTTTAGCCAGAGGAGAAGACAATGGAAATGAAAATTAAAAAGAAGCATCCGATAAACTGCAGACTTCATTTTTTCAGCTATCTGGAGAAAATATTAGCATTTTAATTCAGAAAAACACCATGTGGGAATGGTTTCAGGGCCTCATTTCCATCTCTGCAGGCCTTCCTCTGCCATAAGGACCACCTTTCCTTACACGCTCAGCTTTCCTGGCCCTGCTCCCTGCACCTCCTGCAGCTCCCAGCAGCTCTGGCCTTTTGCCTTTCCTTTCCTCCAAACCTGGTTTTATGCAGAAGGCAGCAATGACCGAAGTACACACGTGCACACAAGAAATAGGCAATCTGACCCTGCGACTGTGAAGTTTCCCTATTAAATCTCCCTCTGCTTTGTGCAGAAGTAACTCGTTTGCTGCCACCACCGCTTTTTGGTAATGCTCACAAATGGCCTCGCAAGAGATGCTGAGCGCCCACGTCACCATTCAAGCTGTGACATCATTACAAACCACAAGACTGAAGCTTTAAGATGCAAAAGGAGGATCACGGCCAAGAAACACATTTGGGAAGCAAAATAAACCAGCTGTTTAAAGTCAGGAGAGCCTGACAGACAGAGATCAGCAGAGCCCTGAACGCACAGACGGGTTTGAGTTGAATTAAAGAGGGCTCCTGGGGCTGCTGGTGAGCAGACGGGCAGGGTTCTGCCATTCCCACAGCAAACTGCTTCTCTGCATGCAGCCCTGGGGGTCTGGAGCTGCTTCTTAGAAGCACTTCACTCTGGTTTTGCTCCTTCCAAGGCAGCCCCATGGGCAGTTTGTCTTTTACACCTTGCTCTTGGGTAGGGATGCTCACAAAGCTCTGCTTTCCTCTCTGCGGTTGCCAACCTGAGAATGGACACCTGACAGCTATTTCTGGTACTTGGCAGTATAAATAATGAAAGGTTCCACACTGGGAGGAAATCAAATGGCACCAGATGACTCCAGTAGTAAATCAGGAGAAAGGCAGGTGGTCTATTGTCAGGCATCTCAAAACCCGATGTGCAGCTTTATGAGGAGGGAGGTGGCTCTGGAATAAAACCCATCAATGTAAATCTCAGCTGCTTAGGAGTTGTGGCACTTTTCAGTCCCACTGTAAAGCACTGTTGGGATTCTGCTCTTAGAGGAAAAGTCCTCAGCAAAGGACTGTTTTAAAGATCACACTTGTACCACCCCAACTTCTTTGTGTTCATTGCTGTTCCCTAAGCCATACTGTGTCACTGGGGGGGGAACAGCTCTCATGCTGCCAGTTTTGCTAAAGAAAATTCAGCAAATGCGCAGATATGCATTGAATCAGCTGTTCTGCTTAAAGAAATCACAGAGGAAAAAAAAAAGGGGAAAAAAAAAAGGAAAAAAAGACTGCTACAGGATTATATGGCACTGCCTCAATTCCCAGCTCAGAGGCTGCTCTGCTGTCACCTGTCCTGCACGCTGCCAGCTGCGGTGGGAAGTGGTGGGAAAGCATTTGGTGCTACTGAGGAGCTCTGTTTGTCTGAAGATGACAGAGTACCTTCAGGGCAGTCTGTGTGCCCGTAAGGATAACTGCCATCTACTCAAACACAACAGAGAAAGGAGTATTTAAATAGGCTTGGACGTATTCCCCGTGTCACAGCAGACCTTGTTAGCTGCCAACAGGCATCTCAGAGCTATTACCAAGTGGCCAGAAAACAGATATTCTGAGTAATTACATCTAGCAGGAGCTGGGAAGGCAAACACTTCTCCAAACATCACAAAAAGCAAGGGAAAAGCTTGGGAAAATATACTGATGTGTGTTTATGGTCAATTTATATGTAGGTTAGAAAAGCAAAGGCTGTGGAGCACTGCCAGGGGCACGGGGACAGGTTGCAGAGCAGCAGCTCAAGGCAGGAGCAGCTCCCCATGAGCAGAGCTGCTCAGATCAGCACTCCCACACACCGAGGGATGGACTCTGTGATTGCTTATGAAATGTTTTGTCATCTAGCTTCAACTTATCAGCAAGCTGATGAAAAAAAAAGCATAAATCCATCAGGCATGTTGTCTTACCAGCTCCTGATATGTTTTGGCTACTTAAAGAGAGTAAGAGGAGTCTTGGGAGCAGATGTGAAACGCAGATCTTGTTTGCTCGCTTGTCATCACTCAGCAACCAAAACAAACAGTGCAGGAAGCAGCCCCTGCTGCGTCCCACTCCGTGCTGGGGGGGTTTTGCTGGTGCCCCAGCATCACATTATGGGGCAGCAACAGCCAGCCAAGGAACGCACGTGGCAGTGATGTGATGACATGATGACATGACATCCCCCCCATTTAAAAGCCAGCTCACATGGAGAGAAACATGATCCAGGAGTCATAAAGAACCACTCCATGCACAATGCCCTCAGGAGTGACCCCGAGGCACCGGGACTGAGTTTCTCCCATTAGGATACTGTGTGGAGCTTACCTCAAGCTCTGGGTCAGGAAAGCAGGATGAAGGCTGCTGGGAGTGCTGCAGAGGGGCAGCACTGTGGGGTTTTCCTTCTTTTCCCGTGCCTACAATTGCAGATAAAACACAGAAAGTGATGTGAAGCTGCTCTCTGGCCCAGGACAGGAAAGAAAGCTAAGCAGAAACACATATAATCCAGGTGGGAAAAGTCCCAAAGTATCGAATTAGACTCCTTTTTAAGCTAAATTCTTCAGTACTGTTATCTCCTTGATTATTTACCACACACAACAGCAAGAACACAAGGAAAAATCTCTCTTGGTGAAGCCCTTCGGCCAGATTTCAGCATCTTAAAAGTAGAAAACAAAAAAAAAGAAAACAGAAAAAAAAAAATTACTGGAATCGATCCTATCGATCTTTTTTTTTTTTTACCTGCGAGGACGGAAACAGGACCGTCCCCACGCGGTTACACGGCCGGAGTTCCGGGCGCGGACCGCTGCTGCAGTTCCGGCGGTGACCACCAGGGGGCGCTCGCAGCTGGCGCTACTCCGCGGAGCAGCCGTTCCCTAAGTAATTAACCGCCCCCGAGTAATTAGCTCTTCAAACCTGCGTCACGAGTGCTTTCTCTTCTGAAAAAGTTAAGGGAAAGCACTTTTAGTCAGCTCTCAGCCCTAATTACCAACAGCCAAGTTGTCACAGGATCTGCGCGGCTGGGAAATACCTAAAAGCACGCGGGCAGGACGGGGGCTGGGAGCACAGCGATGGGCAGCCAACACGGATCACAGCAATGCAACGCCAACTGCTTTGGGTTGGAAAGCATCCACTCCTAACACGAAGGCATTCAGCCACCAACCCAAACCCGCCGCGTTAGATCTGCAGGTCGCGGCTTTGCTGCGAATTTGGGGGCGGTTCATTCGCTTACCGCTGAAGAGCTTAATTAACAGCACGTCACGTGATTCTTTACCATTTCAAAACGAATGGTGAGTTCATAGGACCTCAATTAGCAAGCAAGAAGAAACTGCAAAACCTGCTGCTAAATGCTCTGGTTATCTCAGCTAACAATTTAACCGCTTCATTTACAAAAAGAAAAAAGAAAAGCTACCACCAACCGAACCATCTGTAGAAAAAAGCAGCTCCTTCCAACTGAGCCAGTGCAGATGAAAGCAGCATCAAGTTGCTGCCCTGCTCGTTCCCAGCCACCTGGAAGTGAATGAACCTCCCTGCTGCACGGCCAGCGCCGTGCTTTACTCTTAAAGCTAGAAAAGAAAGCAGAGAATGCTCGCGGATGCTACTTGTGAGGAGCACATAATTAGATTGTGCAGTGCTGCAAGGAGCTCGTGTGGAATAACAGCTCTCCCTGACCGCTGCTGGGGAGTCCTGGCTGCGTTGTTTGCACAATTCCTATTTCTGTGTTTTTGCTCCAAATCGCTGCTTTCATTGGCTGTGCTGCACTGCTCTCTACTGGCACCAGCCGGGGATTTCCTGCCGTGTCACAGCTGAGCTGTATTTGCTTTCTGAGCTTGTATTTACCATTAGGGTGTCACGTCTCCGTCTGTCTCTCTGTCTGAAAACCACTGTGCTGATGCCTCCTGTTTGCCCTCTCGATGACAGTATCCTGAGCCATTCATTTTCTCACTTCTTCACAGATACCAGCAGTGGTTCAGACCCCCTCTCAGCAGAAAACACCTGAGCTGAGCCCCACCGGCTCATTTTTCCCAAGGCAAAGCTCTGTGACGCCACCCAACGAACAACCCAGCACTGAAATCGCAGCGGATGCCGTGCCCTGCCCAGGATCCCAATGTTCCTCCTGGCCCCTCCATTCACTGCCTGTGCTCAGTGCAGGGCTGGGGCTGACGGTGCCCTCCTGCCACGCTGCACTGCTGCATTCCACCTCCTCACTTCTGATTCACGCCATTAAAACCAAGATTGGTTCTGAGTCGGAGCATCTTTGGTTAATAACTGCTATTTTAACACCAGCCCATGGAGAGCTCAGCACAAGGCCCTGATTTCTGTCCCAGATTTCCACCAGGCAAGGTCAGGATTCACCATCTCGATGGATTTCTTTGCAGAGCACACATAGGGACGTGTTCCCTCTCCTTTCCTCTGCTTGTTGGTGTTTTTCTCAGTGGTTCTGAAGGCCAAACCCTGAGTGCTGACTTTGCAGTGCACCCACTGCTCCGTTTTCCATTTTCTCAGGCAAGTTTCTTCCTACTTTGACTGTTCCTGGCATTGTCCTGCTATGACTGTGCTCCTTCTGTAGGATCTGGAAGACATTGGCAGCAAATGCTGGAGGAGCAGAACAAGGAGTCCTCACCCACTCCAAGTGGGTTTATCACAGCTGTCTCATTTCAGCACAGCTCACAGCAGCACCCAAACTCCGAGGACTGGAGTGCAGTAAACGCTTCCCTTTTGTTCTCATTATCTCTGCCTTAAACTTCTCTCGAGGCAATCGCATTATCCTGCATAACATCGCCTTTAATTTCACTTCCCCTTCATCACCCTGTGACCAGCTGTGCGGTGCCCGTTGCACTCACATCACCCAGCAAACAGCCCAGGGATGGGGCAGGGACCCCGGCACCCCAGGGGAAATGGATGCACAGATGGTGATTCATCCTCGGTAGGGGCACTTTATCCTGAATTATGGCCTTGACAGAGCGATTTCAGCAGATGTACTGCTTTCCTCCTGCAGCTCCTCTGTTTGTGTCCATCCACCACCTTGCCGTGTCCTCAGGTGCAGTTGCATCAGTTGCCCAATGCCCTCAGCTCTGCCCTTGCCTTCCACTGTCATCCTCAGCACACAGGAAGCAGCTTTGGCCTTCCTAGAGGAGGAGCCAACTCATGGCTATTTTTCTCCTTCTTTTTGCCTTGTTTGCCTTCATCTCACCAACATTAAAAGGACGACAGGTCACGCAGTCCCAGCACAGCACAAGCATCGACTCACAGCAGTGCCATCCCCAGCTGTCCAGTGTGACAGACATTAAGAGCACGAACAGGTGAAGCTTTATGAGGGTTTGAAGATCAGGACAATGCAAGTTCCTCCAAAACCTGGAGCTGAAGGAAACATTCAGGCTCTACTCCACACCCAGAAGTTCTGACCCAATCCTGACTCTGGATTTCACACTGATGGAGTCTGACCAGCAAAGAAAGGGACAGTTCCAAACTGCCTTCTCTTTGTAATTAAGTTAATGAAACAATCAAATCTTAAGAAAAGTAATGTGATCTAATGTTGCCCTAAAGCTGATTGTTCCTGATAACAACCTGAACTTGACAACATAGACATCTGTTGTGCATCGTTTTAAGTGACACTGTGAATCAACAGAGTGCAGTCAGCAAAGTTGGTTTTGTCCTCCCTAAAAATTCCACACGATTGGAAAGATTTGAAGAATAGTGAATATTTCCTGTACTCATGTGCTGCACTTCTTAGGAAGGCGACAGGTTCTGGAAGTCAATGCAGAGGCAATGATTGGTTCGAGATAGCCTAAAACACCGTTGATGGAGATTAATTAGATTAATTAGTGTCATTTTTCTCTGGGGTTTTATGCCATATAAGGATGCTGGAGAGCAGCACCCCAACTCGCTCAGTTGAAGCTGCTCACAGTGCGCCCTGCCAGCCCTGCAGCCCTTCAGCATCATGAGAAGCAAACGGGATATTTTTAATCCCGAGAAGTCATCCGTTTGATGAAAGCTAATCGCATTTGCATTCCCCCCCCACCCTCCCAGCGCTGTTTCAGTTCCACGCCGGCTGCTGGAGGGCAGTGGAGCAGCCCAGCACCTGGCCGTCCAGCGGGGCAGCGCGCTCCATCCCGCTCCCAGCACCAGGTACCACGGCTGCGATGCACGGCGACGTGTGCACACATGCACACCCACAAGCTGCTTATTCTCGTGTCAATTGACTCCCTGTAAGTGCTGCCTAGCTACCGGCACGGCGGAGCCATCTCTTCTCCTCCCGCAGCCTCTGCCTGCTGCCACCAGCAGCCCTAATCCCCCCAGAGCTGTTGAGCAGAGCGGCAGCACCGGGGTCCGACTGGCTTTGTTCCTGCTGACTTGGGTAAGCGAAATCTTATTTCTTCATAACCATTCCCTGGCGGATCCGTGCAGCAGAGCAGGCGGTGTGCTGGCTGACCTGGCCGTGTTTTTTGAATGAATGGTGGCTCGGAATGGGAGGGAGGATCCCGGAGGACCTACGAGCGCGGGGCTGTTGGTCCGATGCCCCGCGTGTGATCCTGAGCAATTCATAGAAAGCTGCCACCTGGCATTTTCACTTCAGAACTACCGTAGGAATCCAAAATGTTCGTATTGATAAATGTCATCTTGCAAGTGGTTCGTCGAGGAGCGCCGAGTTACTGCACTGCTTTTGAATCGGTGGGGCAGTTTGATGTGGATTTGCCTTTAATGGCGAGCTGTGTTTTCAGTTTCTCAGTCTTTTGTCCCCGAACACAGAGGCCTGGCAGCTAATTTGTTCACACGCAGACTGCTTGCTTTGGTGTATTTTGAAAACAAATCCTTTTGACATTGTGCTCTCCTCCTTTTTATATATATATATTTATATATATATTTTGCTTTAAACTTCTTTCTAATTCCAAAGGCAGAATCACGAGAGAACCATATATCTCCCCCCTCCACATGTAACTTTGTCACAAGACTATTAATCATGCCTACAACCGTTTCGCTAGTGCAGTGTATCCATTCAGGAGCCCAGTGTTTGTCTGCAGAAGGATTTGTTACCGTGAGATATGGAGCTGAACAGATTTCTACAGGAAATATTTAAGCAAGGTCATAATAACACTCATTACATTCCAAGCAGCGACGTGTCATTGCTGGATCAGACAGAGCACGGCAGCAGTTGTGTTTATTGACTGAGTCTGTGGAAGAGCCCAAAGGTTGGCAGTAATGTTGGAACCACTGCTTCCAGTGTGCACTCATCAGACCAGAGTCCTGCAGGCGGCTTAGTTGTTTATGCTGGGGGAAACAAATGAAAGCAGTGTTATGTCCTTCTTTTTCATCTCAGAAGGTCCTTTTGTACATCAGTTAATGAGCGTGTCCATTTCGTTCTGCAGTCTTAACACGTTGCTGTTAATGCACTGTTAAAGGTAGGTGGGAATGTAGGCAAAGCCAGACCCGTCCATGGGTTGGCAGCTGAAAGGAGCACTCTGGTGTGTGCAGGGTGTGCTTCGTCCCATTCCCTCTGCACATCTCACTGCCCACGGTCATCCTCCTATAGGGCTGTGCTCGAGGATGGGTCTGATACGCAACAGGAGGGCAGGAAGCTTGCTGCAAGCTCAAAGGCTGCCGGCCCAACTTTTGCTATGATGTTTTGCATTCCTGCCGAAAGCAAAGCTCCAGCTGAGCCAACAGATCCATGGAACCCTGTTTACTCACATGCTGAGAAAGATCAGCGTGTTGGACCAGGGTCGGAATAAACAAAAAAATAAACCACAGATGTATCCAATGTCTTGAACCAGTGCAAGGTGCAACAGGTGCCTTAACCAGACTGAGAGAGATGGGAAAAGATGAAATCACAGAACACACCAGGAAAATCCGGGGTCCCAAAGTGCAGAAACACGGCCAGGCAGCACAAAGCCCTGTGCAAATGGGTCCTGTGAGCAGCAGAGGTGACGGTGTTCAAAAGAAGGTGATCTGGTGCTGGGAAGGGGGAAGGTGGGCGAGTATTTATCGCCTGAGTACGTATGCAGCTTTACATCTTGGGCAATTCAAACATTGGATTATTTTGCTCTCAAAATAGCACCACTTACTTACTCCCCTTTCTCTCAGAAGGCAGCGAGGCAGGAAATGACTTGTTCGCAGTGCTAGAGAAAAACTGAGAAAGCAGGAAATCAAATACACGTGTATGGAGTCAGAGCGATTCATCCAACCCTCCCTCCAGACAGCAGCACAACCAAATGCTGCGTGCATGGAGCGACAGAAGGAGAAACTATAAGACCAACAGATGATTCACGGGAGACTGAAGAAAACAGGCTGCTGTCTTCCTTCTAGAAGGAAAATCCATTCTAAATCAGAAACACCTTCCGTCTGCAGCTGGACATCTCTGCTCAGAGTTCCTTTCGTGCGAAATTCCAGTTCTGCAGAGATTGAGTGGGTGGGATGGATGGGTGACTGGGAAGTGGAAACTCCACTTCTGAGGCTTAGAGGAGGTTTCTACTGATGGGTGACCATTTTTATGGAGAACTTTTGGACTTGGCTGATTCCAGGCGTAACATTATGGCTGGGTTTTTTGTTTTTTTTTTTTTTTGTAAATATTTGTAGTTCTGAGAGTTTCACACGCGTCAGAATACAGAAAGTAAATAAAGGTCAAATGCACGGTGGCCTTTGGTGATTTCACAGACCAGAGCCTTCAGCTGTTTGCAACTGAGTCAATTCAGTTTTCCATAACGTTAAATTAACCTCTAAAAAATGGTGTCAAGGATCTCGAAATCCCGAAGGTGCATTAATTAAGGAGGTCAATGAGGTTCAGGAGGAATTCAAGCACCTACGGTGACTGGCACAGAACAACATCTTTCAGCTCTCTCTGCTGCAAGACTTTCCCCTTCCCGAGCACTTGTGCACAAGAGGAGCTTTGGCTCCGAGGGCACCTGCAGCCCAGGGCATCTCTTCCTGCTGGTGGGAGGGCGATGCTCATGGCTGCTTTCAGCCCATTTCTTTCATATCTCCATCATGCCATAAGCCAAGTGTTTTGATCGCTTTTCCCCTCCCATGGCTTCATTTTCACCTTCCAGCATACTCCCAGCTCTGTAATGTTAGACCTGATCTTATTAAGAGTGCTCAGACACTTGTATAACGTTTCACCCCCCCCCAGGCCCCCTATAAGCTCTCCTAATTCTGCCACCACTCCGGTGAGCTCACACAGCATCTCCTCTGTGTGACAGCGATGCTTAGAGAAGGGAGCTGGGTTACAGCCAAGGGCAGACAGCCCGCAGTCCCCACATGCTTCCAAACAGAGCACACCTCCTGTGACATCCCATTGCCAAACCCCGATGACGGGTGCCCAGCCACCACCCAGCACGGCGGGGTTTGACTGCACACAGCTGTGTTTTCCTCCGTCTCTGCCCATTGTGTCACCATAACCCTGGGATTAGTCAGGCCAGTGAAAACCCAGCTGTGTTTCCTTCATCCTCATCCTCAGGGCTGGGGATGCTCTCGCCCCACACCTGGCTCGACTCTCACTGATGGCATCAGTCACGGAGCACAGTGGGGAGCAGGTAGTGGGAAGGTCATGACTCAATTAACAACAATTAGACAGCAGCAGTGTGAACTGCCCACAGCAGATCGACAAAATGTTTTCTATCAATTCCCTTTCCTGCAGTCACAAGCTCTTCCAACTATTTCTCAAGTAATAAATTAGATCAGCTCTGATCCTTCTGAGTTGCTCGTTGCGCCTGACTTTTTAACCCATTAAGCCACGGGTGCCTTTGCTAAAATTAGCAGCCATACTCATTAGCAGAGTTTTAGCACAATAGGAACATTTGTGATGGGCAACATGCACCAGAGGAGGGCAGTGACTGGGCAGCGCTGCACTGTGCAATGCCCAGCTGACCTGGTGTTACGCTGCATCAGCAGCTGGAGCTGGATGCAGCAGCCAGGGCACAGCACCAACAGCTGTTAAGTAGCAAAAGCAGCACCAAATTCCACATACTTAAGTGATGTTGAAAAGTCTGAATCCAGGTGAGAGCTGTGCATGGCACCCTGAGCCAGCCCTGCTTGCCATGCCAGCCCCCACCGCAGCCCTCAGCTCTCTGCCCCTCTTCCTCACAGCATTCCCTGCTTCCACTCTGGAGGAGATGGGCCGCAAGGAAGAGGATGACAGCAGCTCCTGGAAGAAACAGACGAGCAATATCAGAAAGACGTTCATTTTCATGGAGGCACTGGGATCGTAAGTACCCCCAAGGTGCAGCAGCACGAGCCCTGCTCTGCCCTCCAGTCACAGCCTGGATGGGGCTTTGCTCCTTTCCTTGTGCATGCACCGATCTGCTGCTGCTGCAAGGTCAAGCAAGGTCAAGGGATGGCTCTGAGAGGTTTAATAACGCCGTGTATTTATCTCAAAAAACCCTGAGTCACTTGAAGGATGAAACGAGAGCGTGGCTGCTCGAGTTGTACAATATTTCCCTGGGAGTTAACAGCTTAATTTGCCTATTGGTGTGAATGAGACGAGAAAGCGTTTCCAAGGTGGTGGAGGAGGAATTGAATTACCTCCAGCAGGAAATTCTGCCATGTCCAGATTTTCCATGACTGTAGAACCCACAGCAAGGCTTCCAACCACAGCTATGCCAGAGCTCGGCTGGGTTTTAAGTTCTCGTGTTCCTGGTCAGCCTCAGAAATCAGTGACATTACCCAACAGCTTCCCCTAAAGGAAGAAGGCAAGAAGAAATGCTCGGTTTCTCCTCGCCAACTTGTTGATTCATAATTTTTTAATAAGGGGCATAATTATTATAAACTGTTTGGGACAGATATATAGAACAGATGCCCCAGCATCTGATTTGTAGGTTGTTCATTTCCTACTACTACATTAATAGGATAATTTAGTATTAGAGTTTAGGATTTTTTTCCACACGTGTTGCTTCAGCTGGCCAAGGAAAGCAAATGGAGATCTGGGATTTAAAACCACTAGGAAATTTCCCATTATCTCTATGGGGAATCCTCAGCCATCGGATTTGGGACCTCTGTGCTGCCCATTCCTTGAGACCCCTCAGGAACGTGGAAAGCACTTCCATGAAACAGCCTTCAGGGCTCAGAGGGATGAAAGGGGAAAATATGAAACAAGGAGAAGGTCCCAGCACCAACTGCACCACCAAACCCATCTGTGCAGTGCCCCGTGTTCTTTGTTTAGGAGATTACAGGAGCTACAGCTTTTCTGCCCTTGTTTGATAGGTTTGCTACAATAGCATCCCACCAGCACACTTCCACCATGCTCACCTTCCTTTCTCTACCCACCTCTGCTTTGCAGGGTTGTAGGCTCAACAGCTCGTCCCATTTAACCGCCACGAATTAATCTGTTGCTCATTTGATGAGGATTATTAGGGACTGACCTGGCAAAGCATGCACTGTCACTGTCCCAACACACGTGTTCTGCTGCCTAAGAAAAACCTCTAACAGGATTGCAGGCTTAGGACATGTTGCAGATACGCACTGCTGGCCACACCAAGCTGAACCCTCATCAGGATCGTACCAAGCACTGCAGGCAGCCCTGAAGGCCATCACTTAAATTGCAGGAAAATTCTTTGTCTATTACATCAGTATAGCTCCATGATAAGCTATGCAAACACAATCTTTCCTCTACAGAGAAAATTGGTTTTTTGGGGTTAGGTTTTTTTTTTTTTTTTTTTTGGTACAAAATCTTGCATTGTGTTTCCTAACTCTGGGGCTGCTGGAAATGTGCCTTCAGCTTTCCAACCAACATCCACTTGGTGTTAAACCACTCCCAGGTTGTTTTTTTCCTGCTTTTCCTCTTCCTATCTATCAGTCCCCACCCCGTTCACACTTCTCTTTGCAGAGGTGCGTTTTCAGAAGTTTTCTTGGTGAAGCAAAGAAGCACTGGGAAGCTCTTTGCTCTGAAGTGCATCAAGAAGTCCCCGCTCACAAGGGACAGCAGCTTGGAGAACGAGATAGCAGTGCTGAAAAAGTGAGTTCACACATACATACATACGTTGTCACGTCAAGAATTAACACCCTTTCCCAAGATGTGGCTCCGGAGTGAAACTAATGCAAAGAAATAAATATTTCTTTTCAAAAAATATGTAAATTAATACGCTAATGGAGTTACTTCTCTCACTCCCTGCTGGGTTTGTAGCCCCAGCACAGCCCCAGGTGTGGGAATGCAGCAGGTTGTGCAGGCACAGAACAGCCTGGTGAACTGTCACTCGTGTTGAAAGCAATGTGACGGTTGGGTTTTCAGCTGGAAAAGCCATTTGGTCCTTGTCAGGTTGGATTCTGACCCAGGTTTGTCTTTGCAGAATAAAGCATGAAAACATCGTGACTTTGGAAGATATCTATGAGAGCACAACCCACTTCTACCTGGTGATGCAGCTGTAAGTAAAGCAGAGCCACAGCACACTGCAGCTCAGCACAGCCATTCTAGAAGTCAAAGATTTGCTGGGAACGCTTCCTGCTGCTCCAAATGGACTCAGGAGAGCCTGCTGGCTGCTGAGCTGCTGCCTGAGAGCGGCTGTGCTGCAGGAGGAGCTGGGAAGGGCCTGAAAGTTCATGGTTTGTGTGGAGGAGCGCACCATTGCCTGCCTGATTTTTCATCTTTTTCTGCAACAGGGTGTCGGGTGGAGAATTGTTTGACAGGATCTTGGAACGAGGGGTTTACACTGAGAAAGATGCGAGCGTGGTGATCCACCAGGTCCTGACAGCAGTGAAGTACCTCCATGAAAACGGGATTGTCCACCGTGACCTGAAGGTGCAGTCTGTCCCTCGGCCGCACACTTCCCGAGCTCCATCCCGTAGCTCTCTTCATTTTTCCACCATGAATTTCAACCTCTGGCTCTCTGTATTCACAGCCTGAAAACCTTCTTTACCTCACTCCTGAAGAGAACTCCAAAATCATGATTACAGACTTTGGTTTGTCCAAGATGGAGCAGAATGGCATCATGTCCACTGCCTGCGGGACGCCGGGATACGTTGGTGAGCTGAGAGCTGGGAACAGCCTGCTATGGTGGGCTGCCAGGAAAAGGGCTGTGCCCTCACAGCATGAAAGGGAAAAATACACAGCCACCTTAACAACACAACAGTCACAGAGGCAGCACTGCAGGAACCCACAAAGAGTGGATTACTGATGGGTTTAGAGACCACAAAATCCCCGAGTGTTTAAAGGGTAATTCTAAGAGCAGTGCGTTTTGCTGTTAGCCACGTATTTATTGCAAATTTACAACAAAAAAATTCAACACCGTGGGATTTTGTTTCACGTCAACCTAAGTGCATTGCCTGCATCCAGCTTGTCAGAGCCTCTGGGTGCAGGCAGAAGTCCTCAGTGGGTCATTCTATTCAACAGCATGAAGTGATACAGAAGGCAGACAGCAATCCAGCTGGTACATAGGGCTGTTACTGGCTCCTGTGCTGACCTCTCAGAAGCCAACTGCACGAGGAACTTCTCCTTTTCCCAGAATTTACCACTGCTTGCAATTTGCATTTCTTTTTGCTTTTCTGCAGCCCCTGAAGTCCTTGCCCAGAAACCGTACAGCAAAGCTGTGGACTGCTGGTCCATCGGAGTCATCACCTACATCCTGTGAGTAGCAGCAGGCAGCAGCCCTCCCCATCTCCACGTTTCCCAGCTCGTGCACTGCCTCATGCACTTCTGCAGCATGGAAGCATGAGCGGAGGCGGTGCCGGCCCTCTCCTTCCTCGTGACAGCACTGCAGTGCACTCCTCCTTCACACAGATCCTCCAGACCATAGAAATGAAAGGGGTGGTGGGAATCAAGAACTGGAGCGGAGATGAAAGGAATCGCATTTTCTCTATTATGTGCCTCATCCTGCGCTTTGTTTTTCTCCGGTTGCCTCTAACCATCATTCAGTCTTCCTCTGTATGTTTTGTTTCATTTCCTCCCACACCGTGCAGTTCTGTTCCAGCTGTTGCTTTGTCCTTTTGCTGCACAGTTTTTAACTCTTTTCTGCAGCTTTCCCCATGCGCTTAGGGACAGATGGATCCATACAGCAGCCTCCTGTTACTCACTCCCTCGTGTTGCACACACGTGCCCAGCCCTAACAGGCCACACCAAGCTCATGTGGATGCACAGCTGAAGGACTCGTGCCCCTCTGCTCTGTTCCAGGCTGTGTGGGTACCCACCTTTCTACGAAGAGACCGAGTCCAAGCTGTTTGAAAAGATCAAGGAAGGCTACTACGAGTTTGAGTCTCCTTTTTGGGATGACATCTCCGAGTCAGGTAGAGCCCAGCAGCATTTCACCTTCACTTTGGGGATGGGGACAGCCCACAGCATTGCCAGCACTGCAGAGCAGGGCAGCGATGCCAAAGCTGAGCTGTGTGGGCAGAGAGAAAAAAAGAAGAGGCAAAAAAAAAAAAAAGAAAAGAAAATAGGAGGCTGTTTTTTAGAGCAACTTCTAAAACCGCTCAGTCCCAACTTTTGTGTTTTTTCCTATTGGCAGTGAGAAATTCAGTTCACATTCACTCCATCTAAGCTGAAATTAGTACATGTGCAGGTGACATTTTTCCATCAGAAGCGTTTCTGATACATATCTCCCTCCACCACTGTAATGAAGTGGTACAAACACCTCCTTCCCACGCTGACCTTTGTGATGTTTATCTATGAGTGTTTGCCCTCTGCTATTAGGATCGCATCCCGGAACGGGGAGAAAATAACCTTTCCTCTCTGCTTCTCATCCCTTTCCAAACAGCCAAGGATTTCATCAGGCACTTACTGGAGAAGAACCCGGACACAAGGTTTTCCTGTGAAGAAGCCCTGAGGCACCCATGGTGAGAGTTGTCCCCCAGCCTGGCAGTGCCATCAGCCACCTCCACAAAACAAAGAGAACTGTGAATAATTAAAGATGCAATTGGTGTAATATTTGTCTCCATAAACAGAGGCAAAGAAGAAATCCCATTCTGAGCTTTTCTGAGCTTTGAAGTGTGTGTTTGTGTTACATTTTGTTGCTGTTTTTCCTTTGGGTTTAATTATTGCTGATTGAATGTACAAAGCAGTTAGTTGCCTCCAGAATGTGGAATGACTTACAAATGCCATCTGCCTATGAGCCCATTTTCTTCTCTCCCCATCTGCAGGATTAATGGAAATACAGCCCTTCACCGTGACATATACCCATCTGTCAGTGCTCAGATTCAGAAAAACTTTGCAAAGAGCAAATGGAGGGTAAGTTGTTCACCATTGGGAGCCCAGAGCCATTTCAATAGCAAACGCCAGTTGCTGCCATCTAGCAACAAGCGAGGTTCCTTGATGGGTAAGCATCCAAAATCCTGTAAAAGTTGTCTGAAAATCGTATGCAGCTCCTCTTTCTGGTATGCTTGGACCAGTGTTACCTACTGCAATGCACACTGTTTACCATGGACATCACTCTGTAGTGCCATCACAGTTTTGCCAACAAAACAAGGGCTGGGGAAAAGGATTGCTGTCTCTGTGCTAGGGGAACAAAACCAGCACCCTGTCAGCAGATCTTCTTGTGAGCTTAATCCAGCTTCTCCTCCTTTCAGCCCTGGTACTTCAATTTATATCGAAAGAGCTTTTGTAAGAATTGAGATGGAGAGTGGAATATCTGATGGACTGATATTGGATATCAGTCCAATAGTAGGAACCACTTGAATTAGAGTGTTTTAAATACACTCAAAATTCAGCTTGAGTCTCCGTTCCACACTGTGGGGTAATTTACAGCTGTTCCCCCCGATTTCCTCATTTGGAAAGAGTTATAATCTTCAAAAGCATCACCAGTTTGTAGTTTGTGATATTTGCCACGTTTATGCCAGGGATGAGCACTTTCTGCACGTTGTGCAAACATTCCAGCAGCACCAAGCAGCTCAGCATTACCACCCTGCTGCTGCTGCTGCTTCATATGGACAACGTTCATCCAGTGCTCACTGTGGGGTTTTTCTCTTCCTCCCCAGCAAGCCTTCAATGCCGCAGCTGTGGTGCACCACATGAGGAAGCTGCACATGAATGGCCACGCCACGGCTGGCAGCACCCACCCAATTATACAAGGCTCTGAGGCACCTAGACCCAGCACACCCAACACCACGCAGCCAGAAATGCCCAACAAGGATGAGGACATGTCACTGCCCCAGGTCCCCTGTCCAGCCCCTCCTGCTCCGCTGGAGCAAGGCACAGGAATGAGAGAGGGCAAGCTGCAAAGCCCCCCAGTGAATGGATCACCAGACAACCAGAGCCCGCCAGCCAGATCGTGTGGCTGCAGCCCAGTGTGCACAGGGCATGAGAGAGCCAAGGCATCCTTCTGCTCCGAGATGGTGCTCCTTAAAAAACCTGCAAAATCCCAGTAGGTATCCACGTCATCAGCCGTAACTTCTGACGAAGTGTATGGGACTAACCCTGCCTGGAAGTTGCTGCCTGGCACATAACTGCCAGCTCCAGGTGGAGTAGAGAGGAGGGAGGAAAATGACAGAAGCAAACATTGCACCAGTACCTAGCCAAGCATTTTTCTGTGCTTGTATGAGCAGCAGGTGAGGCACAGTGCCCAGGCTGCACAGCAAGGTTTGCAGTGAGCTGAGGTGGTGGGGGTTTGATTGCCATTGCCATCAGTGCATTTGCTTTCCAGAAACTGAGATGATCTATGGTTAGAGCTGCCGATGCCAATTACTCAGCAGCTGCTGGCTGAGCGGACCCTGCCTTTGCTGCAGTGTTGACTTGCGCTCCAGCTCTACTTTGCTTTCAGCAGCTGACACTCTTTATATTAAAAACACAACTTTAATTCACCTGCAGAATGACCATAAATACTGCCGTTTATTTCTTTTTTTTTTTTCTTTCCTTCTTTCTCTTCCAATTCTTCCATTTCCATCCAGCCATTTCAAATCAGAAGTTCTCGTTCCAATGAAGACTGGTAAGCACTCGTCTCACTGTGGCACTGGGCAAACTGGAGTTTGTTTGATCATGTGATGAGGAAGGCGGCCAGCAGGATCCCCCATCGTCAGAGGTAAGTGCACACCATCCCACCACCAGCTGCTTGCAATTAAACCCATTACAGCATGAAAATGGGAAAGGCACAACTAGCAAAGTGACTGTACGAAAACAAATTGATTTTGCAGGTATTCTGTAACAGAAAAAGCCCTAATTAAGCCATCTCTTGAGGAAGATCATCCTTTGACTTCCAATTGGACCAGCCCACTGGCTCTAAAATCAATTGGTTTCAAAGGCAATTATTGCCTGAACAGCATATCCCTGGCCCAGATTTGGTCCAGCTGGGTCAGTTCCAGTTGCTTTGTTATCAGAGAGCACAGCATGGAAATGTTTGTTGTGTAAGTGAGCAACAAATACCAGAGAAGTAAGAAAATAAAAGTTTCCTCCTGTCTGGTCATAGCTCAGATTAATTCCGAAATTAACATTTGAGACATGTTGTGTATAAGCAGTAGGAAATACTGCTATTAGATTCTGGCTGAGAAAATGTTCCAAAAAGGTGAGCATGGGCCAGCATAAATCTCCCTGGAAACTACATCAAGTGAGCTGCATCTTATCATCTTTTATGACCTTTTCTACTGATGAGATCACACGAACAGAACTGTAATGTACAAAGGATCAATAGATGAGACAAATGCAAGTAAGATCTACTACAGACTCCAAACAGGTCAATTCCAGTGATCAGTCATGTAACAGCCCTTTATAAATGCAGCATACAAAAGGAACTGAGCTGCTCCTAACCCCCGTGCTGCTGCCGCCTATTAACAGAGCGCATTGTGAAGGCAGCAGTCTAGCGAAACAAAGTTCAATTCCCAATTGAAATTCTCACTCTTGCAGAAACAGAAGGGCTGTTTTACTCTTTTCTGCACTTCAAAGCCAGACATCAACAGTGCAAGCAAGAAGAAAGGATGTTGTGTCCCGCCAGGGGCTGAGAGCAGCAGCGTCACAGAGAGCAGCGACGCGGTGATGAGCAGCACAGTAATGCTGGGAATCCATCAGCGCAGTGACCTCGGCGTGCTTCTGGATCGTTAATGCTGGAAGAAGGCACTTTAGCAAGGGAAAGGCTGAGGCTGCTGCTAGCATATTCAGTGTATATTATCCATACAACATTGCTCAGTGCTGTAAGCTTTTGTTTTCTGTATACTGTTAAGTTGTCCGATGCATAACGAGTGCACTGCACAGCATAAATCCTATAAACCAAAGCCATGCAGAGTTTTATTCAGTGGCAGCTCAGTTATTTTTACAACCTGCATCCTTCCTATTCCTTGGATTTTGGTTTCTCCCAGGCTTCAGCTCTCTGCAGCTCGGTGACAAGCAGTTGCCCAGGCTGCGTGGTTCTCACTTCAGCTACAAAAGGAGACAACCTGCTAGCAACCTCCGTATGTCTGTTAATAACCACAGCAAGGTCTAAATTCCCTGCTTCCAAGTCTGTAATTGCACAATAAATACTTGCTTAATAAAGCTGACTTTTGTTTTGTAAAGTGCCTGTTGGTTATTCGTAGAAATGTGATGTGGAAACGGTCTATTAAGTCCCTTCTGAAGCATCCCCTGAGCAGCTGCAGAACTGCTCCCTCTGATATTTTTCTGGCAAAGTGTTACACAGTAAATAAGAAGATTGTGGCAGAAAGTCAAAGAAGACATTCAACATCACAGGTTTTGAGTACGAGATTGCATTTCTCCTAGTTGCAGAAATAGAGGTTTGCTATGTAGATACAATGGGGATAAAATTCTCCATTTCTGTGATCTGGTTCTTTGATGAAAAATCTAGGAGGGAAGGACTGCAGCCACGGCAAGTTCTAAGCATTAACTGCATTGTCCCACATAACGGGTTTTGTCTGAATAGCAAATCCAGCTACAAGAGCTTGAATTGGTTAAAACATGAACTCTTTCTTTTTTTTCTTTTTTTTTTTTCCTTTTTTTTTTTTTTTTTTAACCTCTCTGGAAATAACAGTGTGGGGGATGTGCATATTTGCAGCTGAATTTCTGTGTCTGTCCTTCTCCTCCATGCCCAGGTAGCTTCAAGTGGTCCAACCAGCACAAACCCACTCAGGGGTTCACCCCTTTGCCTCGGTGCAGCTCCTTTCCAAAAGGACAGAAATCCCATTTGCTAAATATACAGACGTTAGGAAAGTGAGAAATCCTGCCAGAAAAATGGGAACCAAAACAGCAGTCGGTGTTTGCAGCGGGAAGGCGCAGCCTCACTCAGGAGCAGCTCTCATAGTAGGTGACTCGCTTATGGATGGCATCCCGGATCCTGCCCACCTGCTCCTGAAGGCCTGACAGCCTGGCTGACTTGGCCACCAGAGCTCTGTTGCTTTCCTGAATTTCTGTCTCCAAAGCTGAGGAGAGAGGGCAGGGAAGGTTTTGTGAGATCATAACTGGAGGAAAGCATTGTGTGCAGTCTCCCTTCCTGGATTGAGCCCCTCTTCCCTCCTGCACCCCCCTCTTCTGCCCTAAAAACCCCAACCTCTCTGGCACCCAGAAGCCCCAGTTCACTGCCCATCACCCCGAGCTCAGAGGCTTACTTTCCATACGGAGCATCATGTTCCACGTTTCCTCAAAGAGAGCTTTTGCCTCCAGATCTATGCTCTGCACACGGCTGCCCTGTGCTCCCAGTGCAGGGCTCTGCCCCTGCCTGCTCTTCAGCTCCGCATACATATCTTTCACTTGCTGGAAAGCCTGGGGAAAAGTAAATTAAGCAGCGCATGTAGGATCGAGCAAATAAACTGGTGAAGATTTACCAATGTTGAGATACTGTGCTAGAGCTCTGCATTTATGTTAATATGCAGATGCACAGTGTGCTCACAAAGATGCTGACTGGCGTCTGCATGGGCTGCTCTGCCTCAGGTGGGGCAGAGAACAGAAACAGGTCTTGAGCAAAAGGCATTAAGATTGAGAAAGCCAGAGGGAGCATGGTGCAAGGCCACAGTACCTGCTGAGCCCTGCTGGCCTCCTCGCTTGCTGCTGCTGCTGTTTGCTGTGCATCGTTGGCACGCAACCGGTTCTGCCCTGCTGTCTGCTGCAGCCCAGGGAGCCCCTCTGCCAGCACAGCCAGCTGGGCTGCCACCGAGCCCACGTTCTTCTCAGCTGGACCAAGCACTGCCTCGATCTACAAGCAGAATGTTCCATGTTAAGAGGGAAATTGCGAATAAAAACTTTTTCTTCTGTGCATTGAGGGCCCACGGATTTCCTCCTTGCAAGCCTGGAGCTCAGAGAAGCAGACAAGAGAGACCCAACAGGAAATAGGGTTTTTTTTTTACACAAAATATCTCATTTCTCCACTTTGCTGGTACAGGGCTGTATCACACTGCGAAGCAGCAAAGCAGCAGTGCTGTTATTCAGGAAGTCACTCAACACCACTTACTTCCTCAACGCGTTCCTGAATGAACCGAAGGGAAGAACCTGAGCCCCTGATAGCTCCCTGGGCCTCCAGCAGCACTGTGTTTGCCTGTCTCAGATTCCCAACAACCTCTTCCACATTGCCTTCCACAGCATTTGCCCGGTTCCTGAGAAACACAAGAAACAGCCACAATGAGTTTGGAGAATGGAATGGACTGGATATCAGGATTGCAGGGGCAAAATAAGCAAGCTGGAGAACCAAGACAATACTGTAATGGAGAAGGCTGTGATCACCCCACACACATCCAGACCCACTACAGAATAGCCATAGAGCAGATTTCCATTCAGGAGAAGCATTACTTCCATTCCACATCCCCAGACAGAGAAAATGAACTGAGAAGGAGGAGAGATCTAGAAACAACTGTTTTGCAAGGGTGCAAGAAAAAGAATTAAAGGGAAATTAAAGGGAACCAATTTCACTGCATGCTATCTGTTTTTCTTTGGGACTATTCAGACTGGAGGACAGAGCTCCCCATAGTGTCATGGTTTTTCATTGGTATTCCACATCATAACAGAAGCCAGACTGCTTTGTCTCATCGATTCCAGCAGGCTAAGCAGGTGTCAGACACTATAAAGAAGTTTACATACTTATCCCACTCACCTTCTCACCGGGATATTGCTGAAAGTCAACACATGACAAAGCAGATGCTCCAAATTTACAAGGGCGCTGTGTAATTGCTTTTGAAGGGGCTATGGGATAATCCTCCCAACTTTCACCCAGAAAACAAATAGCCCATTTAATCCCCTCATGCTCTCTTGTGTGATTAGAATGTGGGTCACCAATATCAATAACAGAGCAACCCCGTCATCTCCCCTTATATGGTCTCGAGAAATAGAGAAAATTCTCTGTTACTTTTGGTATAGACTTTCTTGCTCTAGGATCCATAACAATATCTATTCTTGGCTACCAGGTCCTTATTTGAATCAAAGTATCAGAGAAGCCTCTGTAGAGACTGAAATGCATCCTTTTAGCCACCATGCATACACAGAAGCACAGTCAGATTTCACCCCAGCTGAGAATCAGCACATTCCCTATGGCTCAGTGACCCTCAGCTGCTGAAAGCCTTGAACCAAGCTGACCTGGCCTGTTCTGCCTCCTGCTGCAGCTGCTTGGCCTTTGCAATGTCCTCGGCCGTCTGGGCAAGTATGTTCTCTGGGCACTGCAGCTTGGTAGCCAAATTTTGAATCTCATTCATTTTTCTCAGGACTGCGGCAGCATCCGTGGGGAGACGTAGAGAGAGAACAAACTCGCTGATTTCCTGGATTGTTGCAGGGTCTGTGTCTTTGTCTGTATGCAAACAGAGGAACAATGTCAGACACAGGGGAGAGGTGAAAGGCAGGAAGGTGAAGGCAGATGTCCAGCATTCTTTTACACACCATCTCTTCCTTTCAGACAGCTGCCAGAATCTACTCTGGTTTAATCAACCAGCTCAAGTCGCCGTCCTTAAAAGGCAGGCTCAGTATGAACATGATCTGCCCCATCTTGATGGAAATGGAGCACCAAATGGAAAGCACAGAGGGACCGAGGCACAATTGTACCCCACGTTCCTGCAGAGCACAGGCAGGACTTGCACCACCGAGTAGATAAAGTTGTATTTCAACACAAGCCCTTTTTATTGCACAAATAAAAGTTAATAAATCTGAGGAATCAGAATCAGGCAGAGCCCAAGGGACATTAGCCCAGTGATTAGCTCAGAAATATCTTCCCTCATCATTAACACCAGGCAGCACCAAGTGACCTGATTTTCTTATTCAGCTAATGCTCGTGAGGCTTATTATGTTATTACAATCTGTCTGTGAACAATAAGTCATCCCACTGGTTTATAGGACAACAAGGAATTCTCTCACAATTAGCAGTCTGTTCCAGAGAGATGTCCATTTATCTCCCGTCCATAAGGTTACTGTTACTCTTCTACACTGTGGTCAGTGCTGACTGCAAACCTTTGGGGAGCATCTGTCATGGGCATGGCTTGCCCTTGGGCCTGAGGACAGTGAGAGACTCCCAGAGAGGTCTGGATAAACCAGGTAGCTGAGAGCCTAGCCGAGCTGAGCTACTCAGTGACTCCTTTGTACACTATTCTCATACATAATATCACTGTAAAAATTGGGTTTTCCATGCACAAGCCAACCTGCACACACACACTGTGTGCTTGCACACTGCTACCTGACAAGAAGTTTCGAACTTGCTGGATGAACTGCTGGGCATGCCGGACATCTCCTTCGATCTGGGTTCTTGTTATACTCATCTGTTCCATGAGCCGCAAGGCATTGCTTTGAATCTGATTAGCAGATGCCTCCGTCGTTTTAATCTGCAAAAACCAAAATCCTGATGGAGTCATTCCTACTTGACCTGGAATCCCAACAGCCCTCCCTAAACCCTCAGTGAATTGAGCAGGTCACTTTGAAATTACACTATTTCCATTTCTAACATGCCATCATTTTCAAGGAGCATAAATGTTAAAGGCTGAGGGCTGGATTTGCAAAGAAAGCTCCCAAAAGAGGCAGTACCATTTAGCTTTTGGAAACCCATTTGAAATGGATTTTGAATGACTTTGAAACCTCGCTTAATCTGCACAAGCCCTTGGAGGCTGTAGAAAAGAGGTGCAGCACTACGAACACGGGCACTGCAGGCTGCATCAAACGTTAGGGCATCCCTGCAGATTCTGAGGTGTTTTCACATCCCTCACCCTTCTGTCATGCTAATCCCAACACCGTGAGGAGGCCAAGTTCCAGCTTCTTAGTGACATTCCCACACCTACTGGCATTGCTGGAAATACGAGAGCTTTTTGCCCCCTATGCCAGGGAGAGACGGAGACACCGCGCAGACAACTGAACCTCAAACCAAGCCCCAGGCTGGGTGCTTTATGGTGGGCTGCGCCTCCATGCCCACCCTTCAGACCTGCTGGCACTCACCAGCTGTGCTGTCTCCCTTAGCCGTGCACTCAGGCTGTCCAACTCCCCCTCAGCTTTCCCAGCCACACGCAGGGCCCCACCGGCTAATGGCCTGGCACCACGGCAGTTGAGGCCGTCCCCGCAGGCCATGCCACCATCCTGTGGGCACAGCGAGCCTTCACACTGCGCTGGGGTGCACGTCTCTGCACGGAAACCACCACAGATCTGGAGAAGAAGAGAGAAGCAGAGCGGTGAGGTCCACACTTGGCTATGAGGCCTTATGAAGTCAAGATGAAGTCTCACAGGGACCTGCATTTTGAGGGGGCGCCATTTTGGCAGAGGCCGCCATTTTGTCAAGGGCCGCCATTCTGACAGCGGCCATCATTTTGTCAGGGGCTGCCATTCTGACAGGCTCTCTCCAAGAGGCTGAGGAACACTGTGTGCTGTGCAGCAGGAGCTCCTCTTGGGGACACGCTCAGAGGCAGCCCAAGCAATGGCAGTGACTGGAGCATGTCTGCTTGGCTGCTAGCAGCGTGCCAGCACTTGGAGCAACCACTTCACTGACCTTCAGAACAGCAGCTCTTCCCTCATAGAGAAACCCTGCTCAACATCTGTAATTTGCTTTTAGACAGTAGGATGAGGAGATCAGAGCAGTGTGTTTGATTGCCTGGCACCTTCTCATGTCGTCACCCAACAGAGAAGGCACTGCTGCAGGGCATGGGCAGGTGCACAGCCAGTGCAAGCACCAGTCCCCCTGAATGCTCAGGAACACGATGGTGCCCTGCAAAGCAGAGGGGAGGCTGGTGGTCTCCACAGCAACCGTGCATTAGAAGGCACTGAAATGGATCTCCATGGCAATAACAAAGCAGTGAAGGAGAAAGAAAAGAAACCTCATCCAGAAATTAAGTGGGTCTGTGAGACAGGAGAACTGACATGTGAGAGAGTCCTTGGAGGAAAGACGCGCATGGCTGGGAGGGGGTGGAGGGAGAGCTTGGGTGTCTGCTATCTGCAGCAAGGGATGCTCCAATGGTTCTGCTCTGATGTCCACAAGCAGAGTTTTGGCGTTCAGAGCAAGTCTCTCTGAACAAAGTCTTCACCGAATCATTGAGATTGGAAAAGACCACTAAGATCCTCTAGTCTAACCATCAACCCACCACCCCCATGCCCTTCGTCGTGCCACACCAGGCAAATTAAGCAAAGATGTGCGACCACGGGGTAAGAGCTCTGCCCCTCAAGCTATACAAGGCCCCCATTGACAACTATACAAGCACAGAGAACCTCTTTCTATTTTCACCTTATTCACAGTAGGAGTCAGATTGGGAGATGAGGCCATCTGGGCCCTGAGGGCCAACAGCTTGCTGCTGTGAGTGGCAGCCGCTGCCTCCAGCCCCGCTGCGTCCCTGCGGCTCTCCCTGGACATGGCCAGCAGAGTGGCAGCAGCAGCAGCAAGGCTGCTGGCGTTGGTGGATGTCTGGTGAGCAGATCGGATGGTCCCAAAGGCTCCTGCAGGAATAAAGGCGGTGAATGACACAAATGCCTCAGTGAGTCATAAATGCAGCAGAGCTACCGAAAGGAAGGCATTGACTATACCCTATGAGTGGATGTGTGCATGGAGAGGAGGGGGACACAGCTAGAGTGATTAGTCATGAAGGCACAAATAAAAAGCTCCTTTTATTTCCAAATGCCTTTCAGCCATTCCTGTACACTGAGCTGCAGAGCTTTGCTGAAGGACTGACCTCATGTTTAGGACTCTAAGACTGAAACAAAACTAAAGCAAAAGCCATGCCTGTGCTGATGCAGGGCTGTGCTGCAGGTCTCTCAGAGCCCATCACACAGCCAGAGCAGAGCCCCATGCTCTGCAGCGTGGCACAGAGGAGACAGCAGAAGATGGCACTTGGAGAGCATTAGCTGCTGCAAGGATTTAATGGCAACCTACCACCAGCATCACAGGGCATAATTAGCTCTTCTGAGCCCCTGACAGCTAGCTGCTGGTTCTCCTCCACCCCTCCATCCCTTCTATCTGCACACAGTCAAAACTCCAGCAGCTGCCCCCAGCTTGATGACATCTCCTCCCTGGGCTCAGCCCTGTCCCTGCTGAGCTGTGGTGTTGGGGTGCTTTGGCACACAGTGCTGCACTGGCAGGGAGGGACAGGGGGCTGCATACTGAGCTGCCCAGCCCCAACAACCACAGGAAACAGCCCCAGATTGGTCAGAGATGAGGCAGGGCAGGAAGCATCTCTCATGCAGGAGGGAGAGAGGATGTTTGCTGTTTGTAAGCTGACAGACTGAAAACTTCTCCATCTCCTCCACTCAGCCACTGGGAACGTAAGTACATAGTCCCATTGAGGTTAATTGTCAGCCTCAAATGAAGAGATTTTAGAGTGGCAGTGCTGTACCTGACAAATCTGTGCTGCGGCTGGTTTCAAACTGGGTCTTCTTGCTCTGATACTGGGCACTGATGGTAAGCAGGCTCCTGTTGAGAGCTTCAAACTCATTTGATAGAGAGGCAGTCACATCCAGAAACTGAAAGTTGGGATTAATGCCTTGCATTTGCTCCCTGAAAAAAAGAAAATGCAGAAAACATGAATTTAAGCAGAGAGAAAAGTGCATGTAGGCAAAGAGCAGGACCCTCTCTGACTGGAATACTACGGGTGCACCAGGTGGGATTGCAGGGCAGTTCAATATTCCGAGTTACAGAAGCAAAGCAGTGCATCCTCACCTGATGGCAGTGAGTGCGTTGCCCAGCTGCGCCAGGCCCTGCTCAGCGGTGGATGAGTGACCAAGGATGCCCTGTGCCTGCTGCACGCTGCTCTGTGCCCGTGAGAGCCGGAGGCCCAGGTGGGAACCCCCAGGCAGCCCCGTGCTGGAGTTGCTCAGGCTGGCCTGCTGCAGGCGCAACCGCAGCCGCTGGATGTCACCATCATAGGTGTGAAAGCAGGGGTGGCACGGCTCACAGCTGGGGTAGGTGCTGCAGTGGTCCCGTTGGCATTGGTCACAGCGGGGGCCGGTGACACCTGGGCGGCAGAGGCAGCGGCCTGTGGATTTGTCACACCCCACATCCTCGGTGCCCTGGAAGTCACAGTTGCACTCTGGGGAATGGAAAGGGGAGAGAAAAGGTGTGAAGCCCATTGAAAGAAAAAAATAACAAAAATCAGATCCTGCTAGCTGGATGGCAATGCAACGTGCAGTGAGACCCACACACAGTGCCAAGGACAGAAGTGAAACAGCTTGGAGAATGCTGATGTCAGAACATGGACCAAGTGCTGTTTTTCCAGAATAGTGGTGATTTCACAGTGCTAAGAAACACTATGCCAAAAGTGAACATGATGCACCCTACCTGTGCATCCTACCCTGACGTCTCCAAAGTGCCTATCTGGGCAGGCCTGCTCCTGCTGTGCAGCAGAGCACGTCCGCCCTGTGAAGCCTTCTCTGCACTGGCACTGTCCTGTGAACTGAGAAAGGAAAAGGACATCAGGGAGGAGACTCAGTACTTGTATGCTCCTGGGAAAGCCCTCCCTGGTGAGTGCTGAGCTGCCCCTCAGCCTTTCTGTCACCTGCCAGCTTCATCTCCTACCTGGGGGCAGGAAAACACAAAAGCAGTTCCCAGCCTGGGAGAGAGGCGAAGCAGAGCAGAGGAAAAGCAGCACCTTAAGTAAAAGCAGCAGATCATACTCCACCATGCTTCTTAACAGATGCAGGGGCACAGCAGGGAGCACAGCTCCCCAGTGCTGTGGAGGCGAAATGGAAATAAGGCGTTTTGTCACCCGCCTGCTGTCAGTCTTCTCTACACAGCCCCTGTCCTTGGATGTGGCTGCAGCGATGCCAACAGCAAAGCTGTGGGGCCAGGTCTGCAAACAGCCTTGACTCATGAGCACTGCAAAGCTTTAGGTTTTGTTTCCAAGACAAAGGAATCGCCCACAAGCAACCAGTTTTTGAGCTCAGGTCTCCTCCCTGTGCTGTTTGGAACCTATCTTTGGCTCTTTGCTTTTGTTATGGCGTTTTTACATTTAGCTGTAATTTTCCCAGTTGTCTGTTAAGGCTGAAGTGACACACATGCTTTCCGTTAACAAATGAGGATAATTAACTTGCCATGCCTGCATGAAGATCTCTTATTAGGATTTCCTTGCTAAATAAATATCAAGCCTTTTAGAGCAGCTTAATCTTGCCTCCGTAATTATCACCTCCTTTTATTTTCCTGAGTAGTCTGTCATAGTGCTTCTAGGAAATGGGAAGAGGAAAACAAGAGCAGATTGCAGTAGGAAGCACACTGTCCATCTGTAGAAGCTCCCAAAATTGGAACAGGTGCTTTCAATGCTCTGAGCAGTCCCAGGCTGCAGTGCTGTCCAGCAGGACAGCTTTTGTTGGCAGCGATACCCCCAGCTGCACTGGAGCAGGCAGGAAAAACAATAGTAGATATTGCTGGAATGGTTTCCAAAGGAAGCACCATGGCCTACAGACAGCTAGTGACCACCAAAGGATGCTCAGAGCAGTACCTGGTTGCAGTGGATGCTGTGGGAACCACTGGGGTTGCACTCGCAGGGCCGGCAGCCCCGGCCACTCGCCATGTCCCAATGCCCAGCTGCACACTGGTCACAGTCGGTGCCCACCACGTTGGGCAGGCAGGAGCAGCTCCCCGTTTCATCATCACATGGCACATTCTGCCGTGTTCCCAGTACGTTGCAGGCGCATCCTGAAACAGAGAGAGGTGCTTTGGACTAAAATTGGGTGCTGAGCAGCAGCCTGGCTTCTCGCAAAGCTGGGAGGCTGCTGCCTCTCCTCTCCTCCTTTTGCAACAGAGCTTGGCACAAAGGTGCATCCCTGCTCTTGTACTGTGCTGCCTGATCAAGCCTAGCAGCCAGACTCAGCAGCCCCAGAGACCTCTGTTCCCAGCACAGACAGCGTCCACCCCAAGCTGTGGCTGCCCTCTGCTGCACACAGCCTGTCTTGCCTGCGCCGCATCGCCTGCAGCACCCCCTGCAGCTGCCTGCATCAGAAACAGGGGACAGCCCTATGTATGCCTGAACCCTGTTCTCCCTATCCCTGTGGCCAAACACATCCCTGAGACAGGCCACAGCCTAAGCAAGGACCTTTATAACATTTTGCATAATGCAGCTACATCTTAGAAATCCCAAACCCAAGCTGGCTGGGAAGCACAACCCTTGCAGAAGATGCTGAGGGCAGAGATGCAGGGGCAGCAGGGTCTGTCTGACAGCATACTCACTGCGGCAGCCCAGGGGGTTGGCATGGGCCAGCTGGGCAAAGCCTGGCTTACAGAGGTGGCATCGCTCGCCCTGCACATTCTCCTTGCAGACGCAGTGCCCTGAGAGCGGGTCGCAGACGGAGCCTGGCACCGTGCCGTCAGGGTCACACTCACAGGCTGGAAAGGTGTGAGAAGTGGCACTGCTGAGCTGCCCTCAGAGCAACTGAAGAGTATGAAGGGGAGATCACTGGGCACTCACGCTGGCAGGCTTCAGGATGGGTGAGATCCTGCCGCTGGTTGCGGAAATAGTTGGTTTTGCAGCGCTCACAGTTGTTTCCCTCCGTGTTGTGCTGGCAGTCATCGCAGACACCCCCGCTCACCCCACCGCTGGCGTGGAAAACCTCCGGGTCGAAATGGCACGAGGCCGAGTGGCCGTTGCAGTTACACACTAAAAAAAACCCAAACAGCCCATCTGGTGCTGCAAGTGTGCGGGGCCCTCCAGCAGCATAGGACACGCTGTCACTAGAGGGTGCCCTAGTCCCCTGCATGGCACCTCTGCACACAGTAACAGTCCCAGTGTGGAGCTGAGGCATACTGGGCAAAGCAGAGGAGTGCGAATGCACCCGTGACATTGCCTGGCTGCAGCCTCAGTGAAGCAGAACGCTTTGGGAAGCCGTTCTATAGAGACAGCTCATACTTGGGAGGAGGAGGAAGAGGGGAAGGCTGTCACCGTACGCTGGCACTCATGGGGGTCGTTGTCCTCCGCGGGGGCCCAGGGGCGGTCATTGTAGAGGGCAGCACAGTTGCCACAGTTGGGGCCAGCAGTGTTGTGCTGGCATTCGCAGCGCCCGTGCACCTGCAGCAGAGAGCAATTACCCTGTGTGAGCTCAGAGCTCAGCTCTTGCAGCCACCAAGCTCCCGAACTCCTCACAAAGCCCCTCTGCCTCCCTCCCCACACAGGACATGGGTTAACTGTCTTCATTCTCATGGCCACCATCCCACTGCTGCAGGCAAAAATGGGCATTGCTCCCCCCAGTTACATGCAGCATTGTCCCCAGGCTGTTCTCTACATCACGAAGCTCACCATGGCATGCGGGTCCCTCGAAGGGATACAGCGGTCAGCGTGGCCATTGCAGAAGCAGCTTCCCAGCACCTGCATTTCTGTCACTGCATAGAAGCTGCTGGGTGAGCGGTAGCTGTGGTGCATGACGTGTGGGAGCTGGGTGAAGTTGATCCTCAGGTTGGTGAACTGCCCCAGCCCTGTTGGGGACAGACACTGTGAGGGGACAGCAGCATCAAGGTGCCATCTGCAGAGATGCCTCACGCTGCGCACAGAGGGCTCAGAGATAGCAGCACCAGCACCCCGAGCAGATGAATCATCAGCAAAGGCCTAAGGCTGCTCCTTGGCACTCCAAGGGCAGCCATTGGGCACACAGCAGTTTGAGGCTTTGCTTAAAGAAGAGCTATTTCAGCCCTGCATCCTCCATCACCCCTTGAAAAACCACAGGCTGCATCTTCCCTCCCTTTCTCAGACATAACAGAGGCTGTTCACTTACTATTAACAGACTGGCTGTATGAGGTAGTAATGGTAGATGCCAGGTCTTGGACACTGAATTTCACCTTAGAAGGAATAAAAAAAATAATTAAAAAGCAGGAAAAGCAGAGTGCTGTCTTCTCAAACTCTGAGGGTAAGGGTGTGCTCCAGACCCCAGCCATCACTTAAGGCAGAAAAAAGGCTTCAGAGATGCAGAGGGTTTTGCAGAAAGATAATCTAACCCACAGAGGAGCGAGGGCTTTCCCTTAGGAGCAACAGGAATCCTCCAGAGCCCCCCACTGGATGTGTACAGCATCACTGTATACAACATTTGTAAAAGTTTTTTGGGCCACCATGTGTTCCTGGGACACCACACAAGCCACCCACCCCAAATCCATGGTCACACTATGGGGCACAGGCACATGCTGGAGACCCTTCCATAACCCACCCAAGCGCCCCAGATCTCACCTTGCCCCCATGCATGGGGTACCCATGCTGGGCCTGCAGTGGCTGGCACCGAGCATCCCCCCAGCTCTCAGGGGCACCGCGGGGGATGTGGGGAAAGGCAGCAGCACAGTCAGAGGCCAGGTACTGGTACACCTCCCATGTCTTGCCAAAGTCTGTGGAGCGCTCAATCAGCATCGCAGCGGGCAGTGGTGACTGTAACATCAGGGAGAGAGGGACACCTGCAAGGTGGTGCTGTGAACTGGTTCCCACCCAGGGCTGGGGAGACCTTCATCCTCATCATCATTCTCCTCTCCTTCCCTCCAAAACCTTGTGTCTTATGGGCCTTCATCAACTTTTGAACCACCGGGAACCAGCAATGCCCATCTATCACCACCCACGACTCCCTGTGAGCAGCACTACTGCATACTCACCCTGAAATCCATCACAATGCTGCTGAGCTGGAACTTCTCATCCAGATCCAGCTGCAAATAGACATGCTCCATGCCTGTGGGCACAGAGAGATGGCCTCAGAAATGCAGGACTTCAGGAAAACACACCATTTGGCCGCACAAGCCAAGCCATCTATTCCCCTTTTTCCCCTAATTCACCAAACCCAGCCCTGCTGGGGACCAGCACTCACCACTCTGGGATTGCCACCAGCGTGCACGCCCAGCAGAGGACAGCATGTTGGCCACACGGTGCCCATTGCGGGCGTGAGGCAGCCGGGAGTCACACTTACAGCATCTCATGTTCCACTGCAAGGAGAGAAGGTGGGTGGGAGGTGGGTGGGATAGGGCACAGCCCTGATGCAGACCCCACCAGCACTGGACAAAGAACCAACACAGTGGGGACATCATTGAGGAGGCACACGGCATCAATGGAGCTGAGTTATTGGAGACCTGGAGAACTGCCATCGTGTGTCAAGTGGTACCCAGGACCAGAGTGGTTACCCTCACACTCCATGTAAAAAGAGAAAACTTATGACTGAAAGGGTTAAAAACTAAAACCGAAAATTGTTTTGACTGAAATATATTTCTAGCAAACCATCAAAAAATACTTTTAAAAAATCGTTCTCCGAAACTGCAGATCTTGAAAAAAAGCTCTTGGCAGCTTTTCAGCACCAGTTTGCCCCTCGCCGATGGCCGAGCAGCTATTTGCTTGGGTGAGCAGAAGGGTCTCCCTCTCACATCCCAAACCCTGTGTGGGGCTCAGCCACCTCTGCACTCTCCCCTCCAAGAGCAGTGGCAACAAGCAGCTCAGCGGGTGAAAAGTCAGTGGGTGGGAAGTCAGGTGGCTTAGAGTTCAGCCCTTCACTTAAGCAACTCATTCAAGCAGCAAACAGAGACGTGGCATGGGCAACTCAGGGACTGGGGAAATCAGGATCCCCAGGGAACAAACAAACACCCTGGTTTTGACCAACCAAGCAACGCGCTGTGCTGGTGCTTCTGAACAGCTGCTGGGTACGTGCAGCACATGGGTGGGCTCAGAAATATTTGGAAAGAGGCGGAGAGGGATTGAGCAAGAGGCAGGGAGTGGGAAGGTATGGCCGAGGGGGGAGGTGGCATGGAGCAGCCGATGGGCTGGGTGAGGGCATCACCAAATCAGGGGGTCCTGCAGGTGGAGCTGAGGTGGTTTTATGGGAAGGCTGCAAACAGCTCGTGTGGATGAAACCCAAACACAGACCCTGCCTGCTGGAAAGGGTCCTAGCTGCACCCCAAGGCAGGAGCTGGCTCCGAGCAGGAGGCACTTTTTGGTTTGGAAGCCTCTCAGCACTGTGCTGGGCATAGAGAAGAGATCCTCAGCTTAAACCGATCTGTTTCCACAATATTTTCCACTTTTTATGTTCTCTGTCTATAAATACCCCAGAACAGGACTTGTCTAACTACAACATTTATAACAATATTGCAGAGTAAGCAAACACGGACCTGCAACTGCATGATGGTGCAAGTTCCCTGGCTCCACCACCTCCTCCCAGCACTGCCAATAGGAACCAGCAGCACCATTCTCTGACCCAGGCAGAGGAACTCGCTGCACATAATGACTGCTAGCAGCAAAACAGCAGGAAAGCTAGAGCAATTATCCACAGAAATAACCTAGCAAACAACTGCTAATAATGATTAAACTTCCCAGCAGTTCTGACTGTGATTAGAACAGGGGGAGGATGCATTTCTGCAAGGGGAAAGGTTAATGTCAGCTAAATTATTCGTTAGGAATTACTCATGCATGCTTACTGAGACCATTCACACAGCCACAGACATGAGCACATCCCACAGCTACAACCAGCGTTGGCTGCAGTCACACTCAGATCACAGTGCTGAGCAAAGGGGCAGCTCACACCCACCACATCTGGGGGCTGTGCAGCAATTTTTACCAATTCACGGTTTCCTAGCTTTATCCCACAGGGCAGCCACGGACCTGAGTGTGGAAAGTTGAGTTTTTTTCCCCGCTCCCATCCTCCACCTTTATTAAGGCCAAAATTAACACTGGAAAGCAAAAAGTTATTTCATGCACTTTGAGCAAATTGTGAAATTCCTCTATTGCACAACATGAGAATTCACTATTACTGACTGTGCATGTGTCTCAAAGTTCCCTGGGGCAGAGGGAATTACCAAAAATGACAGCCCAGCTCCGGTCTGAAGGAAGGTTTCCTAGGAGCACACCTTTCCCCAATCCTCCCCCTCATATTTACCAGCACAGAAACAGCCTCAATGGATTCATCAGAGCCAGTATTGCCAGGAATAGAGCAGGGCTGTGAGAGTATGTGACAAAATGGAAGTCAATAGGTCACAGTTTCTAAACTCGGTCCCTCTCCATCCCTGCCCCTCTTGCCAGCAGCAAAGGCTCCCGGCTGTGTGACAAACCAGAAGCACCAAGAGCCACAGTGAGTTCTGGAAGCTAGCAGATGGATCTGCTTAGAAAGCGTTCATTGACTTCAGTGCTGCCCTTGGAGCAAGCCAAAATTCAGGTCATGGAGATCTTGGGAACAAAGGAAATCTGTTCCAATCTTTAGAAAGGTAACTCATGAGGGGTCATTTGAAAGGAAAGCAAGCATGCTGAGAATAGTCAGACTCCTGTTTTACAAGTAAGTAGTGGAGAAAAAATAATCTATGCAGAACGAACAGCTGTTGTAAAGATGACCATATACTACGTAGAAAAGCAGAGCAAGACTGCAAATTGGGATGGAAAGTCTATGTGCGGATGGGCTGCGTGAGTGGAAACACACATGTACCTATGAGTGATGGGCAGCTGCAAAGGCCAAAGACACTCTTGGGACACTTTGCAGAGTTTAGGGATGCCCAGCCCCATCCCTGTGTCCTGCTGCCACTCTGCCTCGTGCTGCTCTCTGCTCTCACCCCGTGCATGGGAGGTGCCTGGCATTGGCTTCCTCCCTCACTTTTCCTCCTCACATGTAGGGGCAGAAAACCTCAAACGATCTGAAGCTGATGGCCTCTGACCAAAGTATGTTAAGTAGCTGTAGCTGCCATTTTAATATGAGTAAAGAGCCCTTAAAATAAAACCTGGCTGAGGTGCATCACTCAAAATAAACTGAAGCTACTCATTCAGCACATATGAGGAGCTGCTGCTCTCCGGTCATGAAATAGAGACCTTTAGGAACTGCAGGACCTTGGTGGTCCTGTGCCAACACAGCTCTGTGAGTCAGAGCACTGTGCCAGTCAGCTCCAGACATGCGGCAGCCTCGTGTCTCTTGTGCAATTAAAATCCTATTGCGATAGTAATCACTGTCCCAATTCTATTTGGGGAGTGAAGGGCAGGAGGAATTTATATGTATAGAGCGAGATGGAGCATTATTCAAAAATAGGGCTGGCAGCAAGAGTAAGTTATATTGGGAACAAAGACACCTGTCAGAGCTCTTATGCAATTCCCTTTTCCAGTCCCACAAATTCCCTGCGAACACCAGCACTGCACGCCAGGCCAGTCGAGCAGGGATGTGCTCCATCTGCTTTCCATGGGAAGATGCTGTAGAAGGACCAACAGATGTGTCACTGCAGCTAAACCTCCTGTGAGCAAACTGTGTTGATAATACAGGACCGTACTTCAATTCTGAAGCATAGATGTGTGTTTTAGGCATAACCCCAATGCCATTCCCATGCTGAGCCGGTCAGAAGCAACATGGTGAGCTGAAAGCACAGAGCACTCTGCCCTTAAGCTGCTGTTGCTGGTGACCCTGAATTCAGAGCTGATTGCAGGGCCGGGACAGCAGCAGGGCAAATATGTTAGGCATGAGGGCTAAGGAAGTGAACTTCATTCCTCCAGCTTGAAAGCAAGCATGTGGGCGCCTGTTTTCCTCACCCAGTCTGTCCTCACGTCATTTCCCTTCAGAAAAGCTTCACTTAAAGCCTGCCACGATGACAGTCTGCAAATCTGTGCTGCACGAGCTGCTCCCCACCCCACACTTTGTAGAGGCCCCGCTGCCTCTGACTCTGCGAGGGGTGACGTGATGTCTGAGAGCATATGTGGGAATTTGCTCTCAGGTGGCAAAAAAAGATACAGAGAATGGAGGAGGAGAAAAGTGGGAAACTGCCTTTTCCCTCTGTGCACTGCTGCAGGTAGAGACATATCCAAGGTGTGTCTGAATGCCAGAGATGTGATAGCACGGAGCAGCATCACAGCTGCTGAATTAACTTCAGCAGGGCAGGAATTATTTGGTGCAAACCCTCAGCATTGTGAAGCAGCACCCAGCACCATAAGCCCTGCTTTGAGCTTGGGGACCTCCTCAGTCCCATCTGACTACAATTATTCCCTGCTTCTGAGGAGGCATTTTTCTGTGTAAAGGACCTGAGCTTGATTCATGATTGGGAAAGCAAACGAGCTGCAGGGCACAGGAGTTTCCGTGGGAGCTTTCCTATTCCAACACACCCAGGTATCCCAAAGGAGCAGGCAGCGTGGCTCGGACCAGCATCAAGCCAACTCATGCAGGTGGGAACAGATGAAACCATCAGATGGTAGCAGCAAGGCGGACAGAAGCATTACTCTTCAACATACTCACTTTCACAAGCATCAGTCTGTGTTTTTTGGGAGCAGCCAAAACCTTGCTTGGGCACCATAGGGAGGGATGGCACGAGAAGGGATCTGGGCGATTCCCACCTCATACTGCTCACATCCACCAAATGCCCGTGAACAGCAAATGCAAGCAGGCAAAAAACCCTATGTGAACAACATTTGACATCCTGTGTTTCCCAGGGCCAGGGTGTGAAGACCCACAGAACTGCCACGTGCCCACAGAGTGCTCCACCACAAAAAGTGGGAAACAGAGCAGCAATACAAAAGGAAGGCAAATCATCTTCTCCCTATCTTGCCTGTTCTTTAACAAAAGATGTCACAGCGATTTGCAGAGTGGTTTGGGTACTACAGCTGTAGTTCTTTTCTAGTTCTGAATAGGCCCTTCAGCTGAAAGCACTGCCAGCCCCTGAGGACACAGCATCTTCTGACATGAAGGCCAGGGCACACTGCTGCAGAGTGAGTGCCTTCATGCTGTCCTTGGAAGGGGTGACCAGGCCAGGAGCTGCTAATCCAAATGAAAGCCACACCGAGCCTCCCCTTGGTTACCCACATTGCTACCAAAGTGCTATGTATAGCATCCAGACAGAGAGATGAGCTAACCAGCCTTGAATCACACCTGTCTTAGTCTTTCCACATGCATCGGTGCCTTCAGGACATCAAATTCAGGGACACCTATTTTTTTTTATTATTATTATTATTTTTTTTTTTTTTTTAGTTTTCCTCTTTGCTTTCCCTGCCACCTTGAACAGCCATTTCCTGAGCTCTGAGTGACTTCCAAGCCAGGCCATTGGTCCGTTTGGTTTCCTCCCTCTTCTCTTTTCGAATCATCGCAACAGTCCCTTGCGCTATAAATGGCAATCCTGAGTCTCCAAGGGATGGAGCAATCAGTGGTGCAAAGTATAAAGGTTAGAGGGATCCGGAGCAGACAATGGAGCAGGGGGTGCAATAGAGCAGCCCAGCAGGATTGCAAAAGAAGCCCCCGGGGCGGCGGGCAGACGGCTCGTATCAGCCAGCTGGCACCGGGCATCAGCACCCACAGCAACCCCTCATCCCGTGCTCTCTGCTGACATTGCAAAACCCACTCCAAATTTGTACCTATTTGGCACCAACACGAGCCAGGCACATAACAAAAAAGAGTCAGAAGAGTCAGTGAATACATTTGACTATTATATGGGATAAGAATAGGGGGAAAAAAAGCGAGTTTGAGAGACTCATTTTGGCTTTAATTAGGAAATGCATGAGGATGTCTCCAAAGTTAGAAGCTGGAGTATTCACAACTTGTAGCAGCCATCACAGCTGCAGAACAGAAACGAAGGTCTCTGATTCCAGCAAAGGAAAGGCACTAAATACACAAAGCTTCTATTCTCAAAGCTAGAAGTGATGAATCCAACTCAACATACCAACGTTAACCGTTCCAAATTCCTTCTAACCTCAGCACTTATCAGCATAAGGTGCTGATTCCACTGAAAAGCTCTAAGGAATACAAAACCTGGATGTTTTAGGGATCTGAAGACCAGCTGGCCACCACCACCTCTCTGCCTCCCACCACAGGAGCTCGCCCACCAATTCCATTCCAAACAGGTATTTGTGCTCAAGGTACTTCACAGAAGAAAGCTGACTCGCTCCAGCTGGATTTCACTGCACAAAGCACATCCTCATGGAGGACTGCTGTGTCCTTTCCTCCTGAGCACCTCATCCAAGCACCCTCCCAAGGTGCTCCTCGCCTGCCCTGCACTGAGCCCATTCCCTTCCAAGCTCTCCAGCACAGCCACATTTCCAGACTAATACAGAGAGGTATAAGGAAGCACTCGCATCACAGACAGCACCCCTGCCTGAGCACAGAGCTGAAAAATGCTGTGGAATGAGCCATTAGCTCTGACTTTGGATTTTGGTTACAGCTTTGGAGCCTGGGAACATGCAGCTGCAGCTGTTATCCTCTGAGCACCGCTTCCTACCCCCGCACCATTTAATTGGAAACAGCCGCTTGGCTCAGCAGCTCTTCCAGCAAAAGCCCTGGAATGTTCCTATTTCTGACAATTGAAAAATGAATTTAGCTTACATCTAAGGAGGCTGGGGACTGGATGGCTTTGGATTTTTAGTTGCAAAAACTTCCGTTCTGCCCGTTGCACAGCTTGTTCCCTGCTCGTGCTCAGCTCCTCTGCCCTGATGTGGTGCAGAGGAGGATCGCAGGGCTGGAGGGGACACAAAGCATGCAGGGAGAGAGACAAACACCCAAAGTAGATCAAAGATGTTGTAAAGGGTAGGAAGGTCGGGTAAAGGCATCAGCATCCCTAAACAGGGCTTAGAGCAGGGGGAGCAGCACGTACCTCTCCGTGCGGTGTGCAGTACGTCTCAGGCTTGGTGAGGCCACAGGTGGAGGAAGCCATCAGGTGCTGGCCCCGTCCCAGCAGGAGGTCCCCGCTGGGGGGATAGCAGGCCCCATGGGAGCAGGCTGGCTGTGCTACCCCTGGCTGTGGGCAGGCTGCAATGGCAGGAGAGGAGCACACAGTGACTAAGCCAGCAGGTTGGCCGGGGACAGAGCTACACCTGGGCATGCCAGAAAGGATGAGGATTCATCCCTGAATTGCCTTTGTTTTTAATGGTACATAGCACTTAAAATAGCTTTTCGTAGGTATTGCTCCTGAAATTCTTCTTGATAGGACACATCTCCAGAATCCCAACGTCTCGGTTCCAGGGATGCTCAGTTCCCTGCTCACTGTACTTAGCAGCCCAGTCTGGTTTCCCTCCATGTACCCACAGGCCCTGCAGGAGGTTGCTCAGCACAGAGCATCCTTTTCCCAGAGCACTATTACTGAACACCAACCTCCCAGCTGCAATGCTGCTAATACAATGCTTACCTAGCAGCATTTCTTAGCCTCAAAGGGAAAACCTTCCTATCGTTCCCTTCTCATTAATAAACATAATCATCCAATTTCCTCTGCAAGAAATTTAGCTATCCATAAACTCACCTTGCTTAAACCATGGCACACACGGAGGCTCTAGGCAATATAACTCACTGCAGTACTCATTTACAAACCCAATTACAAGATCAAGGTCATTTCCAATAGGCAGCAAACACTTAGCTTTCCCTCCCATTTTTCCAGAAACATGGAATGTTGAGCCTTACCCAGGAGGACAAATAATGCCCACAGCCAAAGCTGGCAGCAAGACTCCATCACGCCAAGGACAAGGACACACCTAGAGAGGAATTTGCAGCGTAAGCAAGAAATACCAGAAAATACCAACTTAAGCCTCATCCTGGACACTTTACATTCCTTATTTATATAATTTTAATTGATCTAGTGGGTGAAAATCAGGAGTAATGTAGAGGGAAACCCTCAGACTGTGCATTAGAACAGATGAGCACAAGGAATCCTTCACCAAACAGGTGAGGCACACCCAGGGTCCCCCCGAGCTGAGCACCAGGCAGTCCCCTTCCCAGGCACTATCTGTGGATCTTTCTGTTGTTGCTGAGGTGAACCACACATGCAGGAATGGCCCCTTGCTGTCTGCAGAGCTCTAATTTCTGCCTGCCTGGCTCTGGGGACTCCAGAAAGCCACAGGCACACATAGAGCAGCAAGCAGTGCCCGAGGAGCCCACAGCCACCCCATGCTTCTGTCCTCCAGCCTGGCTGTGCTGCATGCTGCCTATCACAGCTCCAGCTGGAAGATCCCAATGGCTCTGAGCCTGGGCAGAGGGCACTGATAAGTACAGCTGCTAGAGGAGCTGAGCAGCCAGCAGCACGCTCCACTCCAGGAAGTTCCCCCTACTGCTGTCCTGCACGACCAGAACCCCATTCCCAGTGTCTGAGGTGCCCCAGGTTCCCACCACGTACCTGCCTGGTGGCGAGGGCTGTCCCCAGCAGCTGATCCCTGCAGTCACACCCGTCTCCAAGTGCTGTTGCCTTCCTGTTTGGCTTTTAACAAGCGTCTGCCTCACCTGGAAGAGAGGTGCCCGTGGGTGTAGCAGTGATAAAGGCGTGATTCAGGCACTGCAGACATCCCCACCCAACTCCGGGGAGCTCCAGACACAGCCACAGTGTCACTTTACAGTGTGACAGTGGTGTGAACAAGCAGGCCTGCAGGAAATGGCACCGAATGCCTCAAGGCACATCCTTATAGGGATGTCCCTGCCCCAGGTGTGCTCAGGGCTCAGCTGGGTGCTGCACCCAAGGGCTTCAGTCTCCTTCTCCCCACTGCCAGGGTGCACGGCCAGCAGGGTGAGGTGCCCACCCTCATGCAAAGGTTTGGTGCACCCCGATCTGGGGATTTAAAGCCCAATGAGATTCTGTGTGAGTCGCAGCCGTGCTGTGTATTCACACACCAGGCATCAGCCCACAGATGACCTGCAGCAGGGATGGGGCTGTGCAGGCTGCAGCACGCACCTCTCCTGTCTCCAGCAGCAGAGCCCTTCGAGGCACAAAATAGTTCTCAACCTCATCTTACACAATCTACAAAAATACAGTACTGCAAACTAACCAGCTGTGACAAAAGAAAAGGCAAAGAAAAGCCACGTTTTCTGAGAAGCACAATTCTCAGTTGGGTACCAAGAGAAGTGCCACGTTTCCAAAGAGACTCCGTATTTATCACACCAGGATGGCTTTAACGGCTCCTTGGGAGCCTGCAGGAAAGTCACCACGAGAGCAGCCCTTCTCCCCTGCCTGGGGCCTAATGCAGACCTCTGCTGTGCTTGGTGCTTCAGTGCCACCGGTGCTTTACATCAGCATGCAGCAAGGCACAGCTCCAGCACCCGTAGCACTGCTGAACTCAGAGGTGCAAATTTCATATTTACCTCCTCAAATCTCCAAAACCACACAGACCCCCCCCCCCCCCACATGCTCTTGTTCTAACAATTTTTTTTAATGGTCTAAACAAACCCCAAGGAAAACTTGCAGGAAGATTTGCTATTTACTTTACTGACTCAGCCCAACATCACGTCCTGTGCCCCATCACACCGTGCCAGGTGACCCTGAAGCTGTGTGCCCAATGCATTGCTGGTGGGAGCTGCCTGGCCGTGGAGCTTCTAGAAAAGGCGTGCAACAGAGCTGGGAAAAAATCCTGCCCTCCGGCTACAAAGTGTGCAGTGTTGGTTCCTGCCCAGTTATGCCCACAGTGCCGGGTGCAGGAGCAGAGCTGGGTGTGTCGTCCTGAGCCACTGCTCAGCAATGTGGGGCTGCTGCATTCCTGTGCCCAGCAATCCTCCTCCACCCCAGCTGGGGGTTGGGGGTGTAGGGAGAACACCGGAGCATTTTGCTGAGAACCTGAGAGCTGAAGCACGCCACGAGCACGGACAGCGTCCTGGCACATCTCATCCAGGTGGGGCACAGGGACCCCCAGCTCAGCCCCATGCAGCCCAGGGCTCAGCACTTAATGAGCACTGCGAGAAACTGCAGCAAACCACCCTGGCTGAGGAGGAGAGGAGAGGAGAGGAGAGGAGAGGAGAGGAGAGGAGAGGAGAGGAGAGGAGAGGAGAGGAGAGGAGAGGAGAGGAGAGGAGAGGAGAGGAGAGGAGAGGAGAGGAGAGGAGAGGAGAGGAGAGGAGAGGAGAGGAGAGGAGAGGAGAGGAGAGGAGAGGAGAGGAGAGGAGAGGAGAGGAGAGGAGAGGAGAGGAGAGGAGAGGAGAGGAGAGGAGAGGAGGAGGGCTGTGGTGAGCATGGGCTATTGCACAGCTCCTGGTGGTGCTGGATGCAGCCATCCTGCGAGTCTGGGCTGAATGTCTGCTGTTGGGCACCTCTTCTGTCTGCTTCAATCACACCCAAAGCAAGGACAGACAGACAGGTTGGCTTTTGTCTGCTTAGTGCTCACCACTTTGGAAGATGAAGCTGCTCTGCTGGTGCTGGGGGGTATCAGCCATTCCCTGACCCAGGTCAGCAGACAGGCTGCTGCCAGAATTTTCACTTCATCTTCCTACAGCAGCTTCAATGCAAACAGCCCCTCGGTGCCTCAGGCTCTGCAAGCTCAAGCAAGAACAGCCTCACTTATGGAATATCTGCTGCAAATGTTTAAGTCTCAGAAAGAAAGCAGGTGGGTATTCAGGGACACAGCTTGGTGCAGGGGACCCCCATCAGCACTGTGCCTTGATGGGACTTGAGCTCTTATAAGGAGGAAGCCACAGCTGAAAGCTCACCCCGACAAATGCTGCTGCATGCAGCACTGCCCACCTCACCACGTCCCGATGACAGCACTATCCTGAGCACATGGGCATTTCAGGAATTTCTAATGAATTCCTGCTCATTACTAGAAACCCCTGCACCTGCTTGAAAGCAAATAAAACTTTGAACCAAAAAAATCACTGACCTACTTTAGATCCAACCCAGGGTTGTCCTGGTGCCCTCTGCTCAGCCTGCACAGGGCACTGCCCCAGCCCTGCTCCTGCTCTGATCCGATGTGCTCCATCCCCATAGAGGAACTGCCCCACTAAGAGGCAGGGAAGGATGCTGCTGGACAGCAAGAACTTGGCACAGCCACATTCATCAACAGGAGAAGGTTTGCAATAAACGCAGCACTCTCTGAGCTGTGTCCCCTCCGGTGGTGGTTGCAGAAGTCGCACCGTGTTCTGCTCCCAGTGGCCACTTTGTCCCTCCCCACAGACCAGAGACACCACCAGTGCATGCCATCACCCCACTGTGGCAAACACCAGAATTTCTCCCCTCTTTACACTGTCACAGACCAAACCCAGAAGCACTGAGCTCAGCGCATGGCCATGCTCAGGGCATCCCCTTCCCAGCCCCCACATGTCCCCCCTTCACACCATGGGATTTGGGTTAAGCCTCATTGCCCTGCAGAGCTCTTCCTCCCGATGACGTTCGACTCTTGTCGTTTTCCCAGCCATAATGCCTGCCTTAATCAAAATTGCAATTAAACCTGACAACCTCCCTGTGCAGACTCTCCTAAATAAGATTAGGAACCGGCTAAAATTAGTCTAATTTAATGTTAATCATTAATCTTTTTATCCACTCTTAATCCAATTTAAATGTCCACACAACGAGACTGCATAGATGTCGTTACTGCAGCTCCAAACAGCACTGAATTAAATATTCTTTAATTAAATCAGCACCGTGCTGCCATCAGAGGTGTTTGCAGGTGATCACCAACCACTCGGTTACCCAAACCATCACCAGAGCCCTGAGCTCCTGCAGCTCCAGGTATCAGCACAGTGTGATTGCAGACATCTCCTTCTGCATTTTATGTATTCAGAGTTCCTGGGTTCAGGAGGCAAAACAATCCTGCTTTGTTTTGTTGCTTTTCTTTTTAACTTCTTATTTTTCAGGCTGAGTGTCACCGCTCAGACCCTCTGCACTGCCTGGGATCACACCCTGCACCATCCTGCAGTTTGCAGCACTCCGGGTGTGAGCAGAGCCAGCCCTGGGCAGGAGCACGACCTTGAACTTGCCCTGTCTGATTGCTGTCTCCTCTGGCTGTCTTTTTTGCAGCGCTCGTTTTTCAAAGAGCTGCAGAGAGGAAAAACGTGGCTCGAACCGAAGAATTGGCTGCAACCTTTGCTGCCAACTTGGCAGAGAAGATAAGGACTTTAAGAAGGAAAAAAAAAAAATAGACAGTAGGGAGGAATAGCCTCTTTAGCAACTTTTACAGCCAGTCTTGCAATAAAATTTCCTAAGTGCATTCAGAATTTGCAAGAAGAAAAAAAAAAACCACCCCAAATTTCCCCTGCAGCCCAAGCACCACCCAGCAGCACTGCGGGGATGGCTGCATCCCCTCTACGTGCGGGATGTGAGCACAGGGCTGACTCACTGCTCACACAGCACAGGGACCAGCTCAGCAAGGAGGAAGAGGGAACAAAACCACTGCACCCAATGCTTTCCTTTCTGAGGAGCCCAGCGTCTGCCTGCCACCGGCCTTCACATGGGCAGTGAGTTGCACAGCAGGTCCAGGATCCAGGAAAAAAAGGGAAGAAAGCAGCACATGGACTGCAAACAGGCTTGGCGATGCGAGCAAGACTTTGGGTTCCTTCAACCATGAGCCAGACTGTTGATTTTAGGCCATAATTTGGGCAACACTGCCTCATAGAGCAGCTTTTCAGGTCATCCAGAATAAGGACAGAACAACACAAGCTCCAGATGATCCCAAATGGCACGGGGTCTCTTCCTGTCTTTCCCACCCCAACAATGCTGAGCCAGGAGATTCCTCCACCTCTCACCATGGCTCCTTCTGGGCTTTACCTCTTTATCAACACCTCCTCCTGCATCAGCTCACACTGCACACATCCACACACTGCCCCAGCAGTGCCCTTCCCACCACCTCAGCTCTGCAGAGCAGGAATTACCAACTGCAGAGCACAGCTGGGACGCTGCATAGGTGCACCAGCAGAGCCAGAGGTGCAGGGAGAGCAGAAGCAGCTGATGTAATGCACTGCATGGTATTGATGCAACGCTATTGGGCAGCGAGCCAGGGAAGCAGTGTGACAGTGCTGTGCTTTTTTTTCCCCTGTAAGAAAATACGCTGTTCTTCCCTGTAAGGAAATATGCTGTGAATCATAAGGGAGGTTAAAATTACAGCGGGGTGCTACGGAGTTTCAGCATTGGGAGAAGGACGGTGTGATCTAAGAAGCAGCCTATAGCTTTTACTGCAGGTGTCATTGCCAGTTGTTCCCTTATTTGAACAAATCAAGGTGTTGTCACACACACTGCATCTCCCAGCTGTTAATGGGTCCCTTTGCCAACCTGCAGTAGTCTTTAAAGTGTCTGCATCCCATCCTGGGTGACATCTGTTGGGCTGTACCCGGATGTTTGTACCCAATTCCCAGGCTGGATGTGGTCACCTGGTCTGGTGACCCTGCGCATAGCAGGGGGGTTGAAAAGAGATGATCATTGTGGTCCTTTTCAACCCAGGCCATTCTATGATTCTATGAATTCACTGTGAAAATGGGCAGCATGAGAACATCAGTACTGCTGAATCCAACACCCTACTTCCATATACAACACCTTACATCCACCAGCTCAGAGATTAAGCACTACTGACACTACTTCAACCCCCCCACCCCCGAGCACCAGCTCGATAAACCTATATAATACACATCCTAAGCACTCTCCTTACAGAAGCAACCACAGAGCTGCATTGCAACGCTCACAGAAGCCCTCCCGCTGTGAAACGACACCGAGGGGAGGGAAAAGTTTTGCAGATTGAAAAAAAAAGGTTTTTTTTAGGCTGTCCAGGACCGCAGCCAATGCCGGGGGGGGGAGGGAGGATGGGGGGTGAGGGGGGGGGGGGGGCAGCCCGTGCTCTCAGTGCCCGCCCCCCCCCGGCACCGCCCGCCCTCGGTGCCGATATAAGGCGGCTGCAGCGGGCAGCGGGCAGAGCCGGGCGGAGCTGCGGGCAGCGCAGTGCGGAGAGCTGAGCACCGCAACCGCAGGGCGGCCTCAGGTAAGGGGGGGAGACGGGAGCGGTGCTGGGACAGCGTGGGGTGCGGGCCTGACCCTCATCCCGACCCTCATCCCGACTCCGACCCTCATCCCGACCCCGATCCTTAAGGCAGCCTCTGGCAAAAGCCAGAAATCTCCATTTGAACATAATCGCGGTGTCTGCTACGGAGCGAGCGCTGAGCTACACTAACACGCCCCTCTCTTGCTCTCCTCTTGCAGAACGGAGCTCTTCCTACGCTGCTGTGCGGAGATGGAAACCGTGCACGAGCTGATCCCCTTCGCTAAAGAGATGCTCAGCCAGAAGCCCAACAGGAAGATGGTGAAGCTGTACGTGCTGGGCAGCGTGCTGGCGTTCTTCGGTGTGGTCATCGGTCTGGTGGAGGCAGTGTGCAGCCCTTTCACCTCCGAAGGGAGGATAGAGGAGGAGGAGGAGGAGAAGAGACCGACCCCATCTCGAGAGCCCGCGCTTCCTCGGAAACGGGAGGATTTGGTGTTGGAGCAGAGCAAGAAATCATCAGCGGTGCAGAGGGGGATGGTGACCAGGCAGCATGCATCCTAAGGGACCCACTGCTCACCCGAGCACACGGCTCTGCTGCCCCGATGTCCCAGTGATGGTGGTCCCAGTGAGAAGGGCGATGGTTTGGCTGAATGAGGAGACTGCAAAGTGCAGGACTTGAAAGAAAGGAACGGTTTTATTTGCTGCTGTGCAGCAGTAGGAAAAAATACCTTTTGTTGGTATAAAAATGTGCAAGATGCACGGCATGGTTTCTTATTTTTACTACAGATGCGTTTTACAATGTTTTGCAAAATCAATAAATATTTTATATGGTACCAGTGCTCTCTAGCTGCATTCATTTCATGGACAGGTTTTCAGATGAGTTTTGTTTGTGCTCTGCAGAAGCCTCTGGCTCCTTCATGAATGGCTGTGGCCAGTAAACCAACCTGATCCATAGAGCTCCTTCCTCTGGTCCAGCAGCTCAGGGCAGAGTGTTGGAGTTGCCTGACTCCAGCAGCTGCTGCCTTCCAAAAATGGGTCACTGTGTGGGGAGGAGTTGGCTCACAAGCCACGTTCCCAAAGCTGGAGGTGGGGATGCTCCTTCCGGGGTTATCCGAGTTTGATGGCATAGATTCAGGGCTCTGCCATGTCCACGTGTACCCAGAGCTGCTGAAAAACCTGTCCATCCCCACAGATATCTAACAGGCTGTGGGCACAGCACAGCTAAAACCAATGCTCTGCTTTGGCTGGGATCCTTCCTGAGCCTGACACCTGATTGTGGAGAACAGTGTTTGCTCCCCATGCCACAAATGAAAAGCTGCTGCATAGACAGACACAGCACCACAGTGGGAGTGGTAGAAACAGGGATCTGAGTGCTGCCAGCATCTTTAGAGAGCCTTCACCTATTCGAAACCTCCCCAGGGTTAGTTCTGAGCACTACAGATTCTTGCTATGTCACTGATGTTAAACTTTGCAGAAAACTGCAGCTTAAAGATTCTGACCGTGCTACAAAGCAGTGGAGAAATCATCCTTGACAGGCAGGGAAGGAGGAGAAAATCCCTATTTGCTCAATGCCAAAGGCAGCGGGGCAAGGATAGGGGCACGCATAGAAAGTAGGAGCTAAAAGCAAACAGTTGTTACAAACTGCAGGAGGGGCTGGAAAACAAAGCAGCGCTGCCTGACAGCCACAACAAACACACAGATCCTCCCAGAGCTGCGAGCCAGGATCAGAATCCAGACAGAATCCACACAGAACTTCTTCTCAGGCTTTGAACCAAGAGCAAAGTACCTTTTCCTTGAGGGAAAAAAAGAACAGAGTCCAGTTAAAAAAAAAAAAGAAGAAGAAAAAAAGCCTTGGAGAATGATTTGATTTGGGCTTTAACCAAACCCTTTGGCCTCTGGTGAGGCGGAGTGACCCAGCACCTCGCTGGCACCAATGGGAATTTGGAGGCAAAGAGGGGCAGAGGCTCGCAGCCTGCAGCATCCCGAGGCCAGGCTCCATTGTGGAGCGCGCTGTGTGTCCCCACAGCACAGACAGCATAACAACAAGGCTCAGCCCGAGCTGAGGATCACGTCTGTCCCGCAGTGCTGGGCTCACCTCGTGCTGCTGGCACACCGCAGCCCCGTCCCTCTGCATCCCGCCGCCTCTCTGCCATTATCCAGTCACGGGTTTATGAGCTTAAAGCAAAGAGGTTTGTGGCACAATCAAAATAGCTGCTCCTAAGGCAGCTCACAGGATTAGACAGCTAAAGCGCCGCGCCGGCGGTGCTGCAGCCAACTCGGTAAATCCACGTCCTGCTCCTCTGCCTCCTGTCCCACACATTGCCCCCCAGTCCACGGGGCTGAACCGTGTGCTGCCACTTCTGCAACAGTGCCTCGGGCTTCAGACGGGGCTGTAGATCAGGTGAGCATCGATGACTGATGCACAATGACCCTATAAGGTCCTATTTGAACTATATGGTGACAAACTCAGTGTGCATGGGAGATTGGTAGTGCATTAACATCACTGTAGCTGTGATGAATGGCAGACTCGCCAAATGCAGCAGACCAAAGTGCTTCTGCAGACGTCCCAGTCTTTGCCCCAAAGCAAACCCCTCCAACAAGGCAGTTTCCAGCCCCATCCCTGAGCCCCCACCCTGACACCCAGTGGCACAACCCCCCAACAGCACCTGCCACAACCACGTGCGATCAGCAAAACGCATCCACGTGGCCCAGGTGTGAACTGCAGGGGGAAACTGTGACCGGGATACACAGGGGAGTAACCAGGCAGGATGTGTGCTGCACAGCCAGTGCTGCGAGGACATCTGAGGCAAGCACAGGGAGCATCTGAGGCTGAGTTAAAGCCAAGCACTGAGGGATAAGCTCTCGAGGAGAGCCACGCGTTGCCCAAGGTGCAGCACATCGCTGGAGCCACCCAGCGTCAATTTCTATTGCTCTGCTTCTTTTAGGACTTGTCTGAATGCAGTTCGCTCTGACCTGTCGATCTGGTGCATTAAGTCCTCGGGCAAATTGCAGCTGGCACAAGATCTGACACCTTTCTGCCTCTGCCAACCTGGCAGCACAGCCACAGAGATCTGATTTCAGCTCAGCCCTCGTGGCAGAGCTGGGCACCAGGAACACAGCAGCCCTCCTGCCCAAGCCATTGGCTTCAAGGGCACGAGCTGAATGTCTTCGGCACGCTCGCCTGCTATTTGGAGTGTGGGCTCTGCATGTTTTGAGAGCTGCCAGGCTAAATTTAGGGGCCAAGATAAGGATATCAGCCTCTCCTACCCAACAGCAAGGGCATCAGGAACATGGAGAGTGGCCAAGGCGCAGGGCTGCTGCAGCACCAAAGCAATGCATGGAGGCAGAAACTCCTGAGTTGGTCACAACAGAAAAAAATAAATAAATGCAGTGTTTAGAAATGGCCCAAACTGGACAGGATTTACTCTAAAACAGCAGTGAGTGCAAGCACAAAGTCAAACCAAACTGCCTCACAGTCACCATAGCGCATAATGGGGGCACCCCTAACTGTAAAGAAAGACCTGCATGCATGGTAAAGAATGTGTGAGGAAGGGTCTCATGTTTACAAGATAAAGGAAAATGAGGGGAAAAGAAGAGGAAAACAAGGGGAAAAGAAAAGTTAAATCCTCTACATTTAACAAAGATTTGCTAATAGGTTAAAAACAGCCAAATATCCCTCAAAAGGAAGAACAAAAAGCTGTATTCTAGTTCCTGCCAAGTGCCTCTGTATCCCCATGGTGCATGCAGGAGCCTGCCTCAGTCCCAGTGCTGGAAAACACTGGCTGCAAGGGGCTGGGTGATGCAGGAGAGACATGCAGCAGGAGAAGACACGCAGCAGGAGGGAGCAGGCAGGAGGATTCAGGTGGAGCTGCTCCCCTTGCAGTGATCCCTATGAGGATCTGGCAGCAGCGCAGCCAGAAGCAGCTCCATGAGCTGAATTCTGCTCCTGGGATCAGAAAATGCCTCCAGAGCCTCCCTGCCCTCCTCTCACTTTCTTCGCTCCCCGCCCTCCAGAAGAGGTTAAAAACAAGTTCTTAAGCAAAACAAACCCAGAAAAAGCTCTGAGTGGGAGTTGAGGCGCAGCGATGCCAGGTGATGAGGAGGGAGGAAAAATCCCCATGGGCAGCAGAGCACAGCTGGGGTGGGGGCTCTGCAGCATCCACACCAAGGCTGGCAGCTATTTGCTTACCACAATATCCTCATGCTATGTAATAACAACAGATTACAACAGCAGCTCCCCCCACTCGCAGGACGGATGAGGCAGGGCTGAGGGATTTGTTTTCTCAAGCCCAGCAGTGAGATGAGTGCCCTGTGATCACAACCCGAGTTCAAAGCGAAGGGACTCAGGAAGGGGCAGAGCTTCTGCAGCTCTGTTATTGGACCAAGTGTGGGTGAAGTGATTCTTATCAGGAGAAAGTTTGGGTCTGAAGTAAAAGAGCAGAACTGGGAGCAGCGGAGGCTGCAGGGAGCACACGGTGCCCATCTCCTGCAGCAGTGTCAGTGCTCTGCAGGGCAGCTCCCAGCCCTCTCACACACCATCAGTGGCACTGGGTTTGCTGCTGCCTGGACATAGCAAGGGAGCGGATGTGACATGTTTTTCCCTTGGACTGCGTTCACTTACAAATAACAGCAAAGCTCCCGCAGCGCTCCAAGCAAGCGGCACAAGGACTCTGACTTCTCTGCAAAAAAACACAACACTCAGTGCTTGGCTGCAGGCCTCTCGGTGCTCCCCTTGGAGCTGGGGGTGCAGCCCTGAGGGGGTTCAGCTCAGCCTTCTCAGGAGCAGGGTGAGGTGAAAAAGCAAATGCTGCCTTTGTGGTTTCCTCCCTGGGATGCAGAGAGGTGACTGCCCTGCGTGGAGGGTCCCATCCAGATGGGTGCTGCAGCTGCGTGCATCCAGAGCCAGCGGGCATTAAAGAGGAGCCCCGGCCACCTGCAGCACTCTGCCTCTGATGTTCTCCGAGTGAAACTTGATGCTGTTCAGCAAGGACACACCTCTTCCAGGGTGTTGTGCAAAATTCTGCATTTTAACGTAGGGACAGGAAATATGAACAGAGCCGGGCAGAGCCTGCAGCAGCACCACTGGTTAGGCCACTGCTCCCCAGCTCCGTGGGAGCAGATCGAAGTGTTTGCTTCTCTCACCAACCCCACTGTGACTTCTCAGTGCTTTGGGATCCACGGCTCCCGCACCAACAGGTTTTGAAGGATTGGCATCGCTGCTGGCTCCGGGAGCAGCTCTGCAGAGGCTGTTTTCCTCTTTTCTCTTCCTGCTCCACTTCCTACAATGGGTTTGTTGCAAAAGATTCTCATCCCCGTTTTGGGACTGGTTCTGGCCTTCTGTTTTTATTCGTCGAGGGAGAATTTCAAACCTGGTGAGTATCGAAAGGCAATCTGTCCTGAAGCAAAATATTAAAAGACACATTTGAGCGTTTGGCACGGAGATGTGCAGAGGTTGGACCAAGCCTTTGTGGCAGGGCTGAGGATGGAGCGCAGTTTTAGCAGAGATCTGGACTCAAATGGAAGAAGCAACACGCAGCTCCCAAGGGAGCAGGGAGGCAGGGGCTCCTGGAGCAAAGAAGGCTTTGAGCACTTTGCATTCAAGCGCAAACTAAAGTTTCGCGGTTTTTAAATGTTGGATTTTAAGTTCTGCAGCATGCACTGATGGGGTGTTTTTCATTGCAGGATAGCTGGGGTGTTTGTAAGTTGCGTCCTGATGTGTGAAAAGCTGTTGAAGGAGCCAAGAACTGTGCTGTTGTGGTCAGTTCAAGCTGCAGCTGCTCCTGGGTACAGCATTTCCAGGGGAGGGAGAGGATGAGCGGGGCAGAGCGTGAAGATCTGCATTCAGCTTGCTTCTATTTGAAGGCATTAGGGGACTTTATTTTCTTTTCAAATAGGGTTTGGATAAATTAAATTCCTGTGCCTTGGTCCCCAGAGATGCTGAAAGGGAAGCGTGTGATCGTCACCGGAGCGAGCACCGGCATCGGGGAGCAGATGGCCTATCACCTGGCACGGATGGGAGCCCACGTCCTGGTCACGGCGCGGACGGAGGCAAAGCTGCAGCAAGTAAATGGCAAGCTGGGCACTCACACATGCACACAAAACACAGGAAGGCCAACCTCACATTGCAGGTATATACGTAAATACGGTTGCGTGGAACTGCAGCGGCACAGACAGCGGATGCGTGCAGTTCTGCTCACGGGTGTGCAAAGTTACGCTCTCCAGAGCTCCTGCATGCACAGAAATGGCCCTCCTGCAGGCACGCACTGCACGCCCTGTGATGTTTGAATTGCTCGGCGAAGGTACACGTCTCCATATGCACAGGCTGCAGCCACACACACCCTCATTCCACTGCAGTGATCTATCAGCTCCCGCTTAACCTACACACACAATTCCAGCACAGAACCGCACTGATAAGGAGCCAAACTGCCTCGGGCCATGCATTCACCAAAGGGGTAAAACTTCAAAGGGAGCCCGAGAGATTCAGAGGCTCCAAGAAACCCTGCAGTGAGGTTTGGGGGGCTGGGGTGTGTTTTGGTGAGCGCAGCCCCCAGCTTGCAGGGCCTGATGCGCAGCGTTGCATCGCAGGTGGTGGAGCGGTGCCGGGCGCTGGGGGCCAGCTCAGCACGGCTGGTCAGCGGCAGTATGGAGGACATGGCCACCACCCGGCAGCTGGTGGAGGTGGCCGAGGCTGAACTGGGTATGTCTGCAGCTCCCCAGCACGCTGCTTTGTTGCTGCGCACCACAAAAGCAAAAAGAAGTGGGGATGGGAAGAGGTTTCCCCTAATTCTGCGCCCTGCAGCCCAGCCTGCATCGCTCCAGCAGAGCCTAAACTGCCCTCTGAATTTCATCCCCGTGCCCTGGTAACATCCTGTCCTGATATCACAATCCTGGGTTTCATCACTGCTGCTACCAGGGGTGAAGCCATGCAGCAGCTCACAGCAGCATTGCTGTTGTGATCGTGGGTGATCACTGCAGAATGGCAGTGCTCAGCTCAGTGCTGTGCCTCCCTCTCCCAAAATGAGGCCAGATAGCTCAGGAGCAATCTCCCTTTTGCAATGTTATTTGTGTTTCAAACTAGGGGGGGGGAAAGCTCACAACAGCTCTCATCTGGGACGAGTTAGATGAGTCCAGCATGTTTTCATTGGCAGCCACCATCCAGGCCATCCCAGCTCCAGAGATGGCAGCTTTGACCCAAAAAAAACCAACCCCAAATGACAATGGCCCCAAAACATTCCGGTTGCATTGGTTCTGCTGTCAAAAAAGGCTCCATCCTGCCCACAGCAGCCCCCTCCCACCCAAAACTAATGCCAATTCCTCTGTTTCCAGGAGGCCTTGACATGCTGATTCTTAACCACGTTGGCAAGTCGTACTTCAATTACTTTGATGGGGATGTTGGACATGTCCAGAAGCTCCTGGACATCAATTTCCTGAGCTACGTGGCCATGACAGTCTCTGCCCTGCCCATGCTGAAGCGGAGCGGGGGTAGCATCGTGGTGGTCTCCTCTATGGCAGGTGAGTGGGAGTGAGGTCTGGGATGTGGGATTCCATGGGCTGGCTTTTGTAAGAAGCATGTGCACCCCAGAGGAGCCAGAACTACTTAACACACCCAAAGCAACCACAGTTTCCAGGTCTTTTTCGCATTTCTGATGCAATCCCACTGCCCCACCTTGCTCCCTGAGGAGCCTGGTGATTAAACCCCACACCCAGCGGTGCAGCAGAGCTCACGTAGCTCCAGTTCTACAAAGGAAAGGGGAAATGCTGTCATTTCTCACTGCACTGTTCCTCTGACAGTTCGTTGTGGTTTGCCAGGTCAAGATCCTGCAAATGTTTGCAGAGCCTTTTCTAATAAGTTTCTGTTAAGTCAGGAGATTAAATTAACAGCAGCTGCAGCCCCCGCACTGCTGGCTGCTGGGAATCAGCTCCACTCAGCACCCAGAGGCAGGAGATCAAACTTTGCTCCATGGCTGCTGCCTGTTGCTCACACCTGAGCAGAGCTGTGAGATGTGCTGCTGGACTTCAGACTGTAACAGAGCTGGAGGCTGACAGGAACGTTCTGTAGTCCTGCTGCTCAGTGCCAGGGTGACATTTCCCCTAACAGTAAACTCCCTTTGGCTAAAATCCTTTATCTGATGAAGCACAAAACAGAGGCTGATGTGGTGCAGCTTTCCATGCTTTAATGGAACTTCACTCTGTGTCCAGGTAAAGTTGGGTTTCCCTTTACGGTCCCTTACTCTGCAACTAAGTTTGCCCTGGATGGATTTTTCAGCTCTCTGAGGCAGGAATTCAGCATCCAGAGCGTTAACGTTTCCATCACACTCTGCATCCTTGGCTTCATTGACACTGGTAAGCTCCATCCGTGCCATCTGGCTGCCCAGGAACTGAGCATCACATGCCCAGCTTTGTGCCCTCCCCTCCTGTGCCCCATCTCCAGTGCTGCTTTTCCTACTGCAGTGGGAGCGAGTGCAGCATCACCTCTGCTCTCAGCAGGCTCCTACCTCTCTTCCACCAAAAAACAGATTCCAGACTGATTTGTTTCCCTGCGCTGTACTCAGGTAGGATATTAGGACAAAGGTATTCTCAGGAAGAGCAGTCAGGCAGCGGCTCAGGCTGGGGAGTCACCATCCCTGGAGGTGTTTGGAGCTGTGGAGATGTGACACTTGGGGACGTGGCCACAGCGGGGATGGGGGGGTTGAACTCAGGGATCTCAGAGCTCTTTTCCAACCTTAACGACTCCACGGTTCTATTAAAATCAGCCACTGTGCACAGGCTGGGACAGCCTAAAATTCAGTGAGTGTAAGTGGAAGCACCAGCCGCACATCTCCCATTAATCTTATTTTATGCAGCGAGCAACAGGAGCGAAAGCAATGATGGGAGCAACTTGAAGCTGCTTCTGTTTTCCAGTGCATACACTACATTTAGCTGTAGGAATAAACGAGGCAGCCCCCCAGCTCACTTATCGCAGGCAAACCAACAAAAGCACAAGCAGAGGGCAGCCCTGCTGAAACCTCTCTTGTTCCTCGACTAGAGAACGCCATGCGTGCGGCCGCCGACGTTCTCCTGATGTCCCCGGCTCCCAAAGAGGAATGCGCCTTGGAGATCATCAAAGGAGGAACCCTGCGTCAGCGCGAGGTCTATTACCGCTACGCATCCACCAAACTGCCGCTGCTGCTGCGGGATTGGGCCGCCGAGCTGCTGGACCTCCTGGTGCGGCAGCGGTACCGACCCGAGCGGCTGCGGGCGGCTTGAAGGATGCCACCGCCGGGCCGACAGCCGCCTCTGCTGGCCGCAGCCGTGCCTGCAGCCCTTCCCCGTCAGTTAGCTTTAATAACCGCCTCGCCCCCGAGAGGAGCCGGCTGGGATCCCCGGCTGAGCTGCGGATTCCCGCAGGTGCGCCCTTCCTGCTTGGAAGCAGCCGTCCTGGTTGGAGCCCTTCCCCAAAACCTGGGGAAAGCAGTAACTAACTGATTGTTAAGTGCAGCTTACTAACCTTGTTGTTGTGCTCTGTGGATTTGTTGTTGTTGTTGTTTTGGTTTTAATCTCTTTTTCCATTACTAAACGCTGCTGCGAATGGGCATCGTTCCACTGACCCGCCTTTCTTTAATTATTGAATACTGCAATAAACCATTATTTCATTGGAAGAATAACAGTCTAGCTTGTTTTTCATTTAGCTTAAAGTCCAACTTCAATGCAAATCTATTCACCAAGTTAATTCCTTGGGGTACAGTCCCTTACACAGACACTAACTGCAAAACACCCCTGGATACACAGTACTGCTTCGGTGTTGCCCTAAGCCATAAGCTCAGTACTAAGCACAGTGCTCACTGAAGGCAAAACCTCAACGTGAGCCTGCAGTGATGTGACACAGCTCCCCTCACCCCAGCACTGATACCTGAGTGGTGCTTCCATCCAAAATCACTGCCCACCCTGCTGCAAGATGAAATGAGAACCCCCTCCTTCCCCCCCCCAGGCCGCTCCCCAGGATCATTTTGCTCCTCACTTTCTATAGGAAGCTGGAGCTGCACCTCTGTTCTCCTTATCTTGACACCCAGTGTGCACAGAGCAGGTTTTGCTCTTTACATTTCTCTTTGGGAAAATCATTTGCGAGGCAGTTTGCCATTTGCCCAGGCAGGTGCTTAGCACCAACACAGAACACCTGTGAAAGCTGATGATCTTCATTATTCACCTCCTGGCTCCTTAAGTGCCTTTCATAGTCTGCCTCATTGGGTTCCTCAAGAGAGAGTGTAATTTTGTGGGTCTAAGAACCACACAGGAGCTGTCAGCACTGTGGCAATGGTGATGTTACAGAGCACAAGCCGCATGGCCAGCCCTGTTCTGCCCAGTATCTGTAGGAACCTGCATCGCAGTGGTCACTGCTGACCAACAAACCCTCGTGGCACCAGGGAGGAAGGGAAAATTGGGCTCAGTTTTAAATATGAAGTGGAAGAGAGAAAGCTGAGAGGTCTGAAAGGGGGGACACGGGTATCCCAGCCCCACCAGCAGTCACCAAATGGTGTACCCACATGTCCATCAGGCAGCAGATTCCTAAGGTGGCCTCAGAAAACACCCTGGACATTGATAGGAGGAGAAGGGTGCAAAGAGTCAGCCCAAAGTCCAGCACAACGCCCTCTATTAGGTTAATGTTTGCTAAACTGCAGGGAGCACGAAAGGAATAGGCACCAGCAGACCTGCAGGGATCAGCTCAGAACAGCCATTGCTCTCCCCGGCCACGCGTCTGCTCCAACCCGAGCGCTGGCAAAGGGATGGGGCTGCTCCTGAAGGTTCTCATCCCCTTGCTGGGGCTGGGGCTGGCCGTGTATTTTTACTCAGGACCTGGCAATTTCAACGAAGGTAAGTCATTGAAAATGTACGCTTAGCAGCAGGCAGCCGGGCTGCTGCCCAGCCCGCACCACTCGGGGGCATCCAAAGCAGCTGAAAAGCAGAGCGCAGGAGGTGCGGGCGGTGGGAGCCCTCCTCCCCACGCAGGAGCAGCTCATGGGGTGGTGTGTGGGTCTGCCAGGCTCGCATTCTTGCTCTCAGCAAACGGATTTGTTTTGGAAACGTGCAGTTAACCGCTGTAAATATTTATTCATTTTCCTTGTCAACTCCTGCCAATTGCAGAGCAGTTCCACGCTGGGCTGGAGCCCGACCGGGGGCTGCAGCAGCAGCAGCTGCATCCTGCAGCGGCACAAAAGAGCCGTGCATGGGGGTGTGGTACAGGCTGTGCACAGCCCTGAGCTCTGCATCCCCTCCAGAGATGCTCCGGGGGAAGAGAGTGATCGTGACAGGAGCCAGCAGTGGCATTGGGGAGCAGATGGCGTATCACCTGGCACGCATGGGAGCCCACGTGCTGCTCACGGCGCGGACGGAGGCCAAGCTGCAGAAGGTGGGCAGCAGGCACTATAAGCACGGCTGCAATGGAGACCCCCCCAGGCAGGCAGGAGCTCAGATACCCACCCATCCCATGCTCACTGGGATGCTGGATTCCAAGCAGGCTCCCCAGCACACCACCATAAATTGTATTTTCAATGCTGACAGCACAGCATTTCTTTCCTCACGGTATTCAGTTATTGCAGAGGAAATGTTCCTCTGAGCAACATCCCCCCAGCAAAGTGAGAAGGGTTGGCAGTCACCTCCAACACCTCGACCGATGCCTCTCTCACTGTCCCCAGGTAGTGGACAAGTGCCTGGATCTGGGTGCTGCATCTGCCCGCTATGTGAGCGGCTCCATGGAGAGCACAGCTTTTGCTGAGGAGGTGGTGAAAGAGGCTGAGATCACCTGGGGTGCGTAGCAAGTGCCCAAACCCTGTGCTACATTTTGGGGCCACCCTGGCCGCCACAATGCAGCCTGGGGCTGAGATGCTGGCTGCAAACATCCAACACACTCTGCTTCCAGGAGGCCTTGACATGCTCATCCTGAACCACATTGGCTACAGCTATTTTAACTTCTTCAACGGGGATGTGGATCACGTGCGGAAGGTGATGGAGACCAACTTCCTCAGCTACGTGGCCATGACCACGTCTGCGCTGCCCATGCTGAAGGAGAGCGAGGGCAGCATCGTGGTGGTCTCATCTGTTTCAGGTGAGCACACAAGTGCCCGTCTCTCCCTGCCATGTCCCCGCCTCGTGCTTTTCCTGCTCATCTCTGTGCATGCATTGCAATCAGTGCACTTCTGCAGGCTTACCTGCATGACCACACGTTATACACACATTTGCCATACACAGGTATATATGCAGGAAAACGAGAACAGTGCAGCCCACAACAAAGGTCTCTCACGCCATGTGCTGTGCTTTAAACACTGCTGCATTTCTTTCTTTCCTAAAGCATTTAAGATAGATTGCTCATGCCACAAAATTGCAGCTATGGGAAAGGCAGGGGCAGGCAGAGCCATGCAGCCCTGCACCCATCCAGCACAGGTGAGCTCTGACCCCGTGCCTCTGCCCAGGTAAAGTTGCCTCACCCTTCACTGCTCCCTACTCTGCGACTAAGTTTGCCTTGGAAGGATTTTTCAGCTCCTTGAGGCATGAATTCATCATTGAAAACGTCAACGTTTCCATCACGCTCTGCATCCTGGGCTACATTAACACAGGTAAGTTCGGCACCACCGAGGCTCACAGATAAAAACGTGGACCTGGTGCAACACAGCTGCCCTTCTGTCACTGCAGAGAACGCGGTGCGGGCGGTCTCACACGTCATTAAGGTAGCACCAGCACCCAAGGAGGAGTGTGCACTGGAGATCATCCGGAGCGGGGCCCTGCGTCAGCGTGAGCTGCACTACCCTGCCAGCACCGTGACCCCAGCAGTGCTGCTGCGAGACTTTGCCCCCGAGTTCCTGGATGGCCTCGTTAGAAGCAACCTTCAAGTGGAAAACATGAAGAGAGCACCGCCGTCCCAGGGCTCGGGGCATTAGCACAGCTCTGAGCAGCCAACACTTCCCCGTGGGCAGTGATGCCTCCAGAAAAGCCCACCCCAAAGCAGTGCTGGGGACATTTCTGAAGGCAGCGTGGCTGGGAACTGTCTGCACAACGCTGGGCACTGGGAGCCTAAGACACAATACAAAAATGTTTATTTATGCTGCCTGTCAATGGCTCCTCACAGGCAGTGGGGGTCCCCAAAAGGGCTCTGCAAGGCCAGAATTAGGAGCAGGCTGGGTGATGCAGCAGCACCCAGAGCCCAACTGCTCCGTGTGCTTCACTGCATCTCACCCACATCCCTCCCAAAGGAGGAGTCAGTCAAAAAGTTATGGATATGGAAAGCACCGGACCTGTAGAACACAGCCTTGTGCTTATGAAGGAAAGACGGTGGGATTCAGGGCGGCACTACATGAAGATCTGCAGTGACCCAGTTGCAATTAAATATTTTAAATAATAATAATAAAATTATTTAGACTGGAGACTCACGGAAGAGGATTATAAAGCAGAACTGCACGGGTTGAGCTCCGAACTCCTTCTAAGAAGGGATTTGGGCCAACCCCAATGAACCAACCAGCAAAGGCAAACAGAGGGTCCTCACACTACAGTGGTTTTTGCCTGTACCTTTACTTCCGAGCAATAAATCCTACATTACTTTGTGACATCGCTGGTTTGAGTTTTGTTCCTCTTCCACTGGAGTATGCGCAGAGCCCCTCTCAGCACGGAGCTGCTTAAACCCACCCCATGATTTGCATTAACACAGCTTTCACTTCTCTAAGACCTTAATGAATTTCTACCGTTCGTGACCTCTCCTGAAATACACTTTTTTTCCCTCCTTTTCAATCTGCCAGAAGCCTTACAATAACATAGCATTACTCCCTGGATTTCCATACCCCCAAAGCAACCCGGAGTGATTCGGTCACCCGGTGCTGCCAGAGCCCCAGGACCAGCACTCTGATAAGGGAGGCAGCTGTGGGGACAGGCAGTGGGAGCTGCTGGCACCCCAAGATAACCCCAAACCCCGCGCTGCGTGAGCAGGACAGGAACCAGGGCTCAGGCTGTGGCCCCAACGCTTCCTGTTCGACAGAAAGAAACACAGCGAGGCAGCGGCAGCAGCACGAAGCTGCGGGCACCCGGAGGACAGCGTTTGTGCCCTGCAGCCCCGCGCTCACCCAGCTGCACCGAGGCACAGCCAGGTAAGTGCCTGCAGCCCTGCAGCTCCAGCAATGCCCTCTCATCTCACCACGCTTCTTCTTCCCCTGCTTCCACCCCTCTGCGATGGACACGGGGAGGCGGTAACATGAACCGGCACGAAACGTTTCTTGTTGCTTGTTTCCCTCGAAGCGAGAAACGTAACAGGTTGAAAAGCAAAGCTAAAGGACACGGTTGGTAATTAGAGAGGTTAACTTCAGGCTGTGGCAGAAGGACATAAGTTATTCGCTCTCCAAGAAGGCCTCAACGCTTTGCTCAGCTCGGGGTGAGTAATGGACCGCGTGTTTCCTTAAGCCTTACCTTGGTTTACAACAACTTCTGGTTAACTGAAGTGCTGCAAGGAGGCCTGAGGGATGGCCGGGTGGGCGGCAGGGCCCCAGTGGGTGAGTGAGACATGGATGGGAACAGCAGGGTCATCGTGGTATGGAGAATAACACATGGAAAAAACCTGCTCAGCCTCTCGTAGCCCCAAATCCCTTCTGCTGGAAGTGCATGGCAGTAAGAACCACCCAAAAAGTAGAATGCTGCTGGAATCGCTCAGTAAGGGCCGGGTAAAATTAGAGATGCTTCAGAAGCTGTTGGAAGCTTCAAAGAATGGGATATTCAAACACAGAGCACAGGAGTGCTGCCCATCTCTCGGAAGCACCGGATCACCCAGTCTGTGGTTTGCAGGCGCTTCCTCTGCCCTATGCAGGAGCAGCATGCTGGTTGGTGGCACATCCAGACCAAAGGAGAGGCTCACTGCAGACTAACAAGCACGGAAGTGTTATATACATAAATGGGTTTTTACTTGCTCGCATTTTTTCCTCCCATTAAACTCAACAACTTCCTAATTGCTTGAGACAGAATGAGACCAACAAAGTTTTTTTTTTTTTTTTTTTTTTTTGGGCAAAAAAACTCACCCTGCAGATGCGCATGGTGCAGTAGTGCAGGTGCTCAGCCGCCCACCTGGTTCGGGCCACAGAATACCCCCCAAATACAGAGCAGAGGTGGAATTTGTGCGGGTCACAGCACCCACCCCAACGAGCAGCAAGCGCAGGGTGGGATGGGTTACATCATCAGCACATTGAGCTCACAGACAACACATCCCGCTGTAACCACCACCACCCCTCGGTTTTAGCAGGACAGGGGGTCTCGCCATGATCAGCCCCCCAGAACGGGCCCGGCCGCGGCGTGCAGGCGAGAGCTACGAGGAGAAATGCGAGCGGCGGCAGGAGACACGCGAGGCTTTGCGGCGCCGTGGCCACGCACACAGCGCCCGGCGGCCGGGCCGCAGCGAGGAGCAGCCACAGAGCCCACGGCAGAGAGAGTTCCTGCGCAGGCGGAACCTTGGGAGCACCGCCGGGGAGCTCAGCGCACCCGTCCTGCTCCAGGTAACGCTTCAACCCCCACCACGTCGGGGCCCCGATGTGCAAAGCGGCTGCGTGCCCGCAAAACTGCATTTGTTTATGGGCTGCATCAGCCGAGGGCAAAGCGTGTCACCTCCCTCGCAGCATGTTCCTTCCTGTTTGCTAAGCTAAACGTGAACCAAGCGGAGAGCTGCTGCTATTCCTCCAAGTGCAACCCCTCGTCCTGTCTGCTAAATTAGTTTTGCACTTCTATAATTACTTCCCCCCTCCCCCCCCATGAGAGCTGCAGTGTAAACAAGTGGGTTCCTTCTATCACCTTCCCTGCTAGCAGGAACAAAGATCATAGAATCATAACATTGCTCAGGTTGGAAAAGACCTTAAAGATCATCAAGCCCAATCGCAAGCTAACCATACTACCCTAACTCAAACAACCTTCTGCTAAATCATGCCCCTGAACGCTGCATCCAAACGGTTTTTAAACACATCCAGGGATGGTGGGAAGATGAGGGGAAATGGTCTTAAACTGAGACAGGGGAGGTTTAGGTTAGATATTAGGAGATTTTCAGCCAGAGGGTGGTGACGCACTGGAACAGGTTGCCCAAGGAGGCTGTGGATGCCCCATCCCTGCAGGCATTCAAGGCCAGGCTGGATGTGGCTCTGGGCAGCCTGGTCTGCTGGTTGGTGACCCTGCACACAGCAGGGGGTTGGAACTGGGTGAGTATTGTGGTCCTTTTCAACCTAGGCCATTCTATGATCCTATGATTGTATGGTGATGTGTTTGATGCTCTGCTCCCTGTGCTGCTCAGCTAACAGGAACCTGGAGCCTCAGATCTGCAGAAAGGTGCAATGCACAACACCCAGTCAGCAAAGAGATTTCCTTCTATATTTACATCCTGTGCAAAATGAATAGCAGATCCCATGGGAACAACCATGCTCTCAGCATCCCTCACTATTCTTCCTCCACCAAAGGCACAAAGCTGGACTCTGCCCCTTGTTTCACAGACCCTGACACAAGCCATTTCTCATTGCAGCGCCCATGGAGTCACCCCGTGTGCCCATCCACACTCGCCCCACTTGGGCTCAGCAGTCCTACAGGCATTTTGGCTGAAGCCATCCCTAGGCCACACACCTCTACAAGCACCAGAGGTAGGTGAGGGACACTCAATGGCCCTTCTTCTTCCCGAGCACCACATCCCCACTGCTCCTGGTTACGGCTGTTCCCCATCAGTGCCGCTCAGCAGAGCTGAGCACACGCACAGAGAGGAGCTTTCAGGCCCCAGGTGCATCCTTCCACTTTATTTTCACAGGAACTCAGACTCCTGCAAGCACGAGGGTGAAGGACTCAGGCCAACAGACAGAGTAAGCCCTGCTCCCCTCACCACAACCCAGCCGTGCCCACTCCATGCTGCCATAACACACAGCCTGCAGACACCTGCACTGCGCCCACAAGGAGAGAGCTGGGCTCTGGGCTGCTGTAAGGGCTTGCATTCACCTCACGAGTGTGCTTTCTTTTTCCATTTCAGCTGTGGAAATACAGTTTTCAATAAGGTAAGCAATATGCACACAATATACAGCCCTGTTCCCGCTGTTGCCTCCAGCTGGTTTCAAAGCATTTGAATGCTGGAGCCCATTTGTTATTTGTTTGTGAACTGAAACAACCCCATGGTCTGAAACACTTCCCCTTTCCTGCAGGAAATCGTGCAGCTCTCTGGTTACCTGAAGGTAGGCACCAGGCACCACGAGCAGCCCTGGAGCAAGAACAACCATACATTATTATCATTATCAGACCAAGGGCTGCTTCCCCACAGGAGGCCCTGCACCGTGAGCTGCTGCTGAAGCAGAAGATGGTGATCCTGCAGGAGCTGCTCGCCACACTGCTGCACGCCTCCGAGAAGTCCTGGCAGGTACAGGCAGCTGGGGGCTTTGCTGCAGGGCAGGGACAGGCAGAACATGTAACCACAGTCCTATGGATTCACTTTTCTGTGTCTTACATAGCACTTTGGAGATGCTACACACGCAGCACTGTCTGCAAAACAAAGTGCTTCTTTTCTCACTCTCCCCTGTTTAGGGCAAGTTGAATGCAAACTCAGAAAGAAATTGAGGGGACGCGTGCTTGAAATTTCTCCCTCTGTCCTTATCAGGAGGTAAAGTGGAGGGAATGCATTTTAGGGCTCGTTCTTTAGGGACATATGGAGCGTTTTATGCAGGGTTATTAAATCAATGTTAATACAGAGCGCATCATACCATCGGAAAAAGGGTTTGAAAGTTCTGTTGGGGCACAAAAGCAGCGATAGGGCGAGAGAGTATAAAAAACAAGTGGTGTTAGATGTACTGTGGTTAGAAGCTTCCGCCTTCGGTTGCTTCTTCAAATACAATGCAGGAGGAAAAAACACAGACACACTGCATGAAGTAGCCATGAAACCTCAGATTAGAAACAGGTGGGTGCACTTTGCTTCTTGCTGTCTCTGCTGCAGATGGGAGGCTTCCCTCTGCCCTTCACTGGGGGCTACGAATTAAACAAATTTACTCACTGCTGGCACCACAAGCACAGAGCAAAGCAGGCAGCACCATGCTGGGAAGGGGCAGGGGGATGGGGGCTGCTGTGGGTGGGTTTGGATGTTCCTTGTATGCTGTGGCAGCTTTAAATTCCTCCCAGTATTTGGGGTTTTAAAGATCTGGGGCTGCAGGTACATGGGTGATCTGGCAGCAGCTGCTGAAGTGGTCAGAGTGATTTAAGGAGATGCTTGTGGATGCTTTTAGTTTGAAGGAGCAGGTGCATGCCATCAGGAGGATGGGAGCATTGCAGTGCTATGGGGATCAGTCCCCTGGATCCCCCCATGGTTTTACCTCCAGGATGAAGACTCTCCTGCCATATCTCTGACACTCAGCTCTTGTCTGTTGTAAAACTGATGGATTCAAAAGTACCAGCAAGTGCAGAAAACACAGTCTTTCCTATGGCTGTTAAGAGTAAATTTAGAGCTGTTCTCTTCTGAAAGATTATTTCTTTAATACATTTACTTCCATTCCTACCTTCTAAGTTGAACCCAACACTTGGAGGTGCCTTACAGCCCTGCAGAGTCTAAGCTCTGTCACATCCTGTGCTTTACTGTGACTTCGTGGACCCATTTTCCTGACACAAGCATTGTGTTTGTGCAAAGTGGGAGCCCTCCAGATAAAGCAATTATTGCTTTACACCAGCTATTCCAACTGGTTCACAAAGGAGTATCGGAAACAGTTCATCAGCCACAGGACAACAACAGCTGCCAGATAAGAAGAGTTTTAAAGACACTGAAGTGGCAGTCATGGAGAAACGCAGCAGAAGAGTTTTCAAGCAAAAAGTTTGGAGCTGCTCAGCCTGGTAACTTCAGAATTGAGGATGAGGACTATCAAGGATTCCAAGCATCGACAAGAGCGGATGCTTTTTGAACCCATTAACCTCAGCCTTCTCCCCTACCTGGAGTTTTGCCCCTGGGCTCCTGCACCAGGACTCTGAGCGATGATCAGAAATCACCAGACACCCCGCAGAGGAAAAACCATCAGACAGTGATAGCTGTAGGGTTTGGTTGTTGCGTGGTGGTTTGCTTTTTTTAAACCGGCCCCTTTCATGTCAGTAATCATCAGCACAAAGGCTTGGCCAGGATGAGCTCACGTAACTTTTCTGGTCAGAAGCACAACTACTTGTGCCCTCCCATGTATCTGCACAAACCCACTCGGTCTGGTAACAGGCAGTTTATTCCCTATAGGGAAATCTCAGCACCGTATGTTCTTCTGCCAACTTATAAGCTGCATCTCCATAAAAGCAGCCTGCCAGCACATTTCTGCTTTACGGCGTAGGAAGGGGCCGGTGCTCTGCCGCCCTGTACTCTGCACAGCGCACAACAACCATGAAACACCACTGCCCTCCTTTGTAAGCCTCTGCATACAGCAGAACAAACGAACCACAAAGGAAAGACAGGCATAATATTTCATATTTTAAAATGCTCTTCCATCTGCCACCTACTTTCTAAGGGGACATAGCCCTCAGGCTATTTTTGTACTGACAACCGAACTGGGAAGCTTTATTCTTTGGGACTGTAAACTTATTCCTGTGCCAATTTAAACACTGCTAAGACACCAGAGAGTCAGGTTTGGCTTGGGTCTGACAGCTCTTCCCCAAACATCAAGGAGCTGCTTATTCAAAAGCCCAGCTTCAAACACCAGCAAGCAGAGATGATAATGATGCTCTCAGTATCAGTAGTGAAAAAACAGCATATGTGAACTCTGCTAGAAATTTCATCTGAATTTGCATGCAGTCTGGTTTCACAAAACCTAAGTAAAAAGCCTAACAAACACCGAGATGATAACAGGAAAAATGAATCCTTGTTATTGTCATCCATCCTCCTGCCCAGCTGCTCAGTGTTACAACGCAGACCTGATCCGTTTCCCACGCAAGCTGCAGGATGAGAGCTCAGCACTGCAGGAGCCATCAGCTGGGACTCACAGCCCTGGGGCCAGGCAGCAGTTCTACCTCAGGAAGGGTCTCCACGTGTAAAGGTTTAACCTCCCCCACAATCCACTTATCCTGAGCCTGAAGTCTCACTGGAACTCTAAGCACTGAAAAATACTTTGGCCAAATTTAACCACAGTATTATAGAAGAAAATGAACAAAATGCAAACTAACGGTGTTGGAGGCAGAATGTGTAAATTGTGATTACACACATTGGTCCAATTGTTTTTCCCCAGGGTCAGCTGAACGAAGACAAACTCAAGTGTAAACTGAGGGCCCTGGAAAATCAGCTGCAGGCCTGCACCCAGGTAAGGTCTGATTGTCTGAGCAACAAGCTCAGAAGAAAGGCACGAAAAACTCAATCATGTAATTGGGTCAGGTCTCAGTTTCTAGAGTAATCTGATTAGATACGGATCTGAAAAGTGTTTTTCCTCTTTGCTAAAGCAATATTCCACAGCAAATTAGCAGTTGCATTTACACAGTGTGGATTTGCTAATATTCAGTCTTAGCAAGATTAGGAATACGTCGGATAAAACCCCTCAAGCACTCTAATTCTTCCTTTAAAGAGTTACTCAAAGGAGTGTGTGAAGAAGATCCTGATAGAGATGGAGGACCAGAAGCAGACCTACGAGCAGAAGGCAAAGGAGGCTCTGCAAAAAATGCTCGAGGACAAACTCCAGGCAGAGCAGCAGCTGCAAAACTCTCAGGTAAGAAGCACGTTTGACACCTGGCTTTGCATTAATCTTATCCAGCCCCTTGATTTCAGAGAAAGGCAACAACCAGTTTGCCATTTGCAAAGATGAAAAATCACTTTTTTTTTTTAATGCTACCACCCAAAGTCCAAAGGTAATGACAACCTGTGCTCATTTTGTGCTGCTTTTAATAACCTGAAGTGGGGCTCATATCTGCTTCCCCCAGAGGTGCCTGGCTGTGACGAGGGAGGACCTTGCCTTCTGGAAGGAGCACTACACCATGCTCAAATCCGAACTGGCCCAGATGACCAAGGCACACAGCGAGCTCAAGAGCAACCTCCACGCCCTGCAAAGCCAACTGCAGGTACATCAGACCCCCATGAGAGCAGCACCGTGGCCCAAGGGAGCCCATGTTTTCTGATTTGCAAACAGCCCGCAGGCTGAGAGCATTTAATACAAAAGCCCTTTGGTGAAGTGCTTTTACTGCATACCCAGTCCTTGCTTCTCACCACAGCACACGGCTACACAGAATGAGGAGCTCTGCCAGGCCCTGGACTTCCTGCAGCACGAGCATGCCGAGCTCCAGCAGCACGCTGACACCCTGCAGCAGGACAACCAGCTCCAAGCCAAGCGTATCTCCAACATAGAAGGTACCACTCCTTCAGGGAAGGGCAGAGAGCAAAGACATAATCTGAAAGCCCTGGTTCTTAGAGCCTAGTACACCCAAAGCAATCTCTATCTGGATGCACTGCATAACCTCAGCTTGCTGAGAGCCTTTGGTTTCCAAAGGGTCCCAAATTAAAGATTAAAAGGGCTTCAAAAAGAAGGGTGAAATGGGAAACTTCCATACCTGCATGTAGATATTTGCATGAACACTGGTTTTCTTATTATTTCAGGTAAATTGCAAAAAGAACAAAATCAGAAGCTAATACTGGAGGCAACAATCAGCCAGCTGCACAGTGAGTAACACAAAGAAGTACAATGTGAAAGCTCTGCATTACTGCTGTAGCAACGACAGCGACTCGTTTCATCCCCAGACCTGATGCAGAACCAGACCAATGAGCAGAAAACACAGGAAGTGATGGTGCAAAGGAAAGGTCAGCAAACTTTCTAACTTCCACCTAAAGCTGCTCTAATTTGACATGGGAATGCCAGAAGTGACTCCAGAAGTCTGTATTTGTTTAGAATAAAGGATTATATTAAAGCTACACAAAACTAGTTATGATTCTATGATTATATTTTGGTAGTTAACATTAAAATACAAGTTTACTTATGAGGCAGATACTTTACAAAAAAATAAATGGTTTTCATTCCAAGTTCTTTTTCAGTGGCTATGCCATTTTGAAAAAGAAATCAGTTTGTAGCTGCAATTACAGCTGCATTTCTGTACTTAAAGAAAGCAGTAAAAGACACTTAAACTCCTCTACCCTTCCATTGCTAGTAAATGCTTGAAAACACTTCTCTAAAGACTATCAGCTTGCATCTACAGGAAAGGCAAGCCTACGATAACTAACTGAGCTCCTCTCTATACATAGCTTGCAAATATTATCTTTAAACTGAGCTGAGTAGAGAAGCTACAAAGGAAACTGGAGGCCAAGATGTGTTTCTCACCAGCAGCCCGACTGTTTTCTAGATCAGGTTTTCACCACGCAGAACCCACCTCTCACTCCTGCCAAGGAAATGCAAAATGTTCTGTCCGAGCATCCCAAGGAGAAGGCAGAAGAAAGCCTGAGGGATGAGATGCAGGAAAGGACATCCCAGCTTACAGCAAAGGAGAAAGAGGTGAGGAAGTCACTGCTGGGACAGCAACCCTATCAGGGACTGAGATGCCTTTTAGGTGCTCTCAGGAGCACATAAAAACAGCACATTAAAGCTCCTGGGGGCAGACAGAGCTGCAGGCTGCACCTGGTATCCACCAAAAGGGTTTACTCTGCTTTATTTCTGTTCTGATACCAGGCTCAGGTGAAGCTCACAGTATCTGCTGGTAGGGACAGGGCACCAAGCAACCATATCTAGAACCACTGCTTCAGACAAAACCATTTCTGCACAGGAAAAAGATAAAGCCACTCTTTAAGAGCCAAAGCCTTCAGCATAAAGGAAGCATAGGAGGGGGAGGTAGAAGGAGGGCTCATAAATAAATAACAACAACAATAAAAAAAACCCCTGTAACATCTAACCAAAAACCCCTCAGTTTTCTGACCTTCTGCAAGGTGCTTACCACACGAGCAATTATTTCAGGACAAAAAAAATAGTAGCACAAACTGCCCTCTGCACACCAACAGTCCCACACATCTTACTGCAGAACTCAGATAACAGGGACTTATAAAAATAAGATCTATGACTTACCAGAGCTGAGAACCTACTCCACTAACCACCCCAGGACTGTGCCCACATCACCTGCGGAAGGGGCTTAGCTGAGTGTAATCACAGCAACAGGGAACAGCTGTGGATGCCAGCTGCATTGGCTCACACAGAAGGACATGAACCCCTGCCATGATTTTACACCCCACATCTTCCTCCTGATCTGTGCATGCTCAGAAGAAATGCTTACTTTTTTCTCTCTCTTTCACATAATGTGAAAGATGGCAGTAGAAGCAAGCAGATCACAGGATGGGAGCAGCCAGGGCACTGCCTGGGCCCCCACCTAACACTGAAACCTGCTCTATCCTATGTAGGTATGTATGGGCACACCAGCAGCAGAAGGGGAAATCCCCCCTCGTCACATTGCACACACACAGGTGAAGCACCATAGCTGCTGTGGTAACCCTGCCAGTTCTGGGGTGCCTGAAGCCACAGGACTCCCTCCCACTGACTCCTGCCTCCATTCCCCCCCTCTCTCCCCCCCTCCCAGTGCCAGGAGCTGCGTGCAGAGCTGGAGGCACTAAGTGAGGAGTACCGCTGCTGCCTGAGCTGCCTGCGCCAGTGCCGCCAGGAGCTCAACCAAAGCCAGATGGTGAAGGTGGGACTGACCCTCACCCCTTACTTGTGGCAGCTGCACATCACCCTGGGAAACACTCCTTTATTGGGGCAGTGTGGAAGGATGAGCAGCATGCCTTTTAGGGATGGGATGAGAGGTTTCTTCTCCCCAACGTCTCCTGGTTATACTTGCTTCCTTTTGCAGAGACAACGTGGTAACTGGCTCCCTCTTCTGCTGGCAGTGATAGCAATAGCCATGGCTGCTGTGCTGGCCAGCTACAGACCATGAGCACCTCCTCAGTGACCTCCATGCAGAACTGACTCCTGACCTGCTGGCAGCAGCCTGCCTTCACTGCAGTGCTCCTTCTACCGCTCCCTGCCTGCTTCTGGCCGAGACCCGAGCTGGTTTCGGCCAGACAAACTGACACGGCTCCAATAAATGTGGGGAGATCACCCTTCTCTTCCATGTGTTGGTTATTCTTTAACTGAGGGTTGCACTGCTTGGTCCCTGCACAAAGCCATTCAAATGGCACCTCTCGGACTCATGGAGGCAGCAAGAACAGTGCATCCCGTGCATTTGGGAGCCAAGCTGTGTGCATATAGAGAAACAACAATGCAATTCCCTTCATTTATTGTTTCAATGCATGGGAAATACTCCACCCTGCACCATCTTTACTGACATCCAGCAACAAAACTAGGTCTGCATACCACCCAACCCAACCACCCTTCACACCACCTGCTCAGCCCAGGCTCAGCCATACCCTTATCTTTTCTCGTGGCCAAGCACCCTCAGCCATGTCTGCTTCTCTTCCATGCTCAGCACGCTAATTTGGCAGAGCCAGGTTTTTCCACCCATCAAAGCCGTGCAGGCTTTATGGCAGCACTTGTCCTTTGCTAAGCGTGGGCTCAGACACGAGGTGTGACACCACATCACACACACAATACAGAGCCTACAACAAACTTCACAAACTAAGAATACTGCCGTGTTAGCATTTTTTATTAATCCTCAGTCGTTCACAGCAAATACATACACACAATAACACACTCCACAGCCACGATCCAGGCTGTGGAGCTGCTCTGTTTGTTCATCTACATACTTGGGACGTGCATAGACTTGATCCACACCTGGCCTGAGCGGTCAGGCCCAAACCCATCTAGTTCTTGCTCGGGGCCTCCCAAAAGTGCCTCAGTGGGATCCCCACCTCACTCCCTGAGGCATGTGAGGAACAGGGTGAAAAGCCAGTCTTTGTCTGTCTGTCTGTCACAAGGCAACTGCTGGCAGCACCACCACCTCGCTGGAGATGCAGAGATCGATGAAGTCGCTCTGCGCACAGAAGTCATCCCTCAGCTCTTTGCTCCAGGCGTCCAGCACCTCCTGCAGCTCCACGCAGAGGCTCTCGGGGATACTGAAGGAGCAGATCTGCACCCGCAGCCCTCCCTGTATCCTGGGGCAGGAGGCCTGGGCCGTGAACACCCTGAGCGGCGTCAGCGCCAGGCAGTTCTCAGCACCCTCGTCCACCGGGAAGGCGTAGGCTGCCGGATAGCCCAGCAGCACCCCAAACACGGTGCAGAGGTTCCAACCCGCGGCCGCGACCTCGCTGCAGGACACGGGGCTGTCGGCAGCCTCCTCCGCAGCCACGAGGTGGGCCAGGAGGGCCTCGATGTGGTCCCCGATGGCCGCAGCCTCAGCCGGGCCGCAGAGCGCAGGACCGGACCGCGCCGCCGCCACGTCAATGAACGGCCCGGGGCGGGCACGGAGCGCGGCCTGCAGCCGTCGCCGAGCGCGGCCGGGGTGCAGCAGCAGCACCTCGCCGCCCACGCCCAGCAGGTGCAGGCGGCCCAGGCGCAGCCCGGCCTCCCGCAGCCGCTCCACGTAACGCCGCAGCTCGGCGGGCCCCGCCGCCCCGCAGTCGTACAGCAGCGCCGGCTTCAGCCCCGCCGCCACCGCCAGCACCTCTCCGGCCAGCTGCAGGGCGCGGGCTGCCGCCAGCCGCCGCCTGGGCCCGGCCCCCAGCGCCTCCCGAGCCGCCGCCACCAGCTGCGGGGCGGGCAGGACGGCCTGCGCCTCGCCGCGGCCCGCGGGGCCCATGGCCGAGCCCCGGCCTACAGTAGCGGCGCACCCGGCGCCCGCGGCTTCCGGCGCGGCCACAGCGCCACGCAACGCCGGGGCGGAGCGGCCTACGAGGCCTCGGTGAGGCGGAGCTGAACGCGAAAGAAGGCGGAGCAGAGCGCTGCTGCAGCTCGGAGCTCCCCCTGCCTTTAGGCGTTATTCTAAACGCACGCGTGGAAATAGACGTGAAATAGAAAGCGCAGCGGAAGAAACGTTAGCTGAGAGCCGGCAGGCTGGTTAAAGAGAAATAAAATAAGACAAGATAACGTTAAGGCAATTTTAATAGAGTACAGATTAGTTTTTCCTCTCTCCCACTCAAATCTTTATATACAGGATGTCAGTATTTGGTTTAAAAAATATTACAGAATTACAAATCTGATTTATACATAGTGGTGGGTTAAGCAAGCAGCTAAAAACAGTGATGGAGATAGAAGCATTCCTTATTCCCTTTATTTATAACACTCCCCCCAGAAAAGTACCACGAGACTGCAGAAATTCAATCAGAAAACCAGATTTACAGATTTCATTCAGGTTCAGGCAAGGCACTTATCAAAGTTTTCTTATATACACAAGGGAGGGAACGGCACTGGAGGACTGAGTGCCTGTCACTGCGCGGGCAGTGGCTGTGCCATGTGCATGGTAGGGGCCTGCATCGGCCACCCCTCCTGGTGGGTCTGCAACAGGCGGTACAGCTGCTTCAGGTGAGCCACAATGTTGTCCTTGATGTCAGGAGTAGAGATCTGGAGCCGCACACTGCCGCTGTCAAAGGAGCGCGTGAAGTCACCGGAAAACATCTCGTATATCATCCGGGCCACAACAGGGATGACCTGTTGAAGAAATCCATCATTTCAGCCTAGCTAATACACAGTACATTTCTGTTCCTCGGCAAGGACTCCTTGCCAGAGAAGGTTCCCTGCAGGATAGTTTCCACAGACACCTAAAGCACGCTCACAGCTCAATGCTATTTGGCAAACAGAGCATCTGCATATGCTGTGACAAAAATCCAGCAGCCCTGTTGGGATTTCCCTCTGCCAGTGGTCACAGCAGAGAAAAACAGTTCTCTGGTTCCTGCACTAGAGCCAGTGCATTGCCCCAGCAGGGCTATCACATGTCACTCCAAGCCCTCTGTTCCTACCTGAACCACAATCAGCTTTCTCTCCCGAGGTTTTCCATCAGGCCACTCTTCCCCAAAACAGAAATAGATCTCAAACGGTGGCTGTTTCTCAATTTGTCCTTTCTGGTGGGCAATCAGCTCTAAGGAGAAAAGCAGAATACTGTAGGTTTGTCCACTTTTTGGATAGAAACGCTTACCATGTCCCACCCACATTGTGCCAGGTCTCAACTATGCAATGTCCCTTGCCAGAGCTGCTTCTTACATAACCACAATTACAGCTTGTTTCTTGAATACAGAAAAGCTTTCTTTAAAAACAAACCCACCAGCAGCTCTCAGAGCATTAAATGAGCGCCCAGCCACTCCACAGTCCATTGAGATCAGGGGAAGCAAGGACAACTACTCATGCTCCATGCATACGCAAACCAATTAGCACACATCCAAACCAACCCCCAGGACAGACCGCCCTCTCCAATAATGTCACCAGGATCTAAAGTTATCTTCCAGAAGCAGAAGCTACCTACCACTTAGGAACGTTTCCAAACAGAAGAGTTTGACTTTCTTTTGCCTCTCAATCAAATTTGGTGTAGTGGCAGAAGGTGCACAGGGACCGGACCAGTACACCTTGCACTGGCAGAGCCGCACAGCGTAGATGGCATGGCCACTGACCTCCAGGATCAGTCCCCTGTCCATAACATCCAGCAGCCGACTGGTGAAGATCTTTTGCTTTTCATTGGTGATTTGCTCTGTTCCTGGAAACCTTACTTGCTCCAAATTAATTGGCCCAAAGAGCTCTTCCTGGTCTGGCATAGGACCCAGCTCTCCGTAGAACAGTCTGCATCCCTGCGGGTTGCTCACAGTTGTCGTCTGCCCAGTCTCCTTTCCTCGATATTCAAACTTGATTTCTAGGTCTGTCACTGAGAGAAACTGTCAGTAGGACTTCTCCTGGACCTCTGCACATACATCAGCAGTAGAGACATATGCAATACAAGCTAGGCTTGCAGGGATGTTTTAGCTATACACAGATACAGATAGTTTCAGCTAACAAGCAAAAAGGATTAAAAATGGTTTTGACTTTTTAAGTACAGTGACAGAAACACTACAAACCCATGAACGTACTTGGAAGAGAGCTGATCCAGAGCTCCGGGCTGCTGAAGAAGTCATGCTGCAAAGCAGTCGGGGGCATCTCCATATCCAGAGGTTCATTCTTTGGCCACACAGCTTCAGGGCTGCAGTTCTCTGCGCTGGCTGGAGCCATTGGAGAATCTACAGCAGGGAATTGACTCTTTCCTAAGTCAAGTCTTAATTTCAAGCACGCACCAATATACAAGCAAATAACTTCACTATTACATTACAGACTATGGTACCAACCATTGATATTAAGAAATGGAAACGTCTCTTGAATAGGGACATGCTGAGATGGATTCAATTCTTCCTCTTCATCCTCATCAAGATCATTTTCCTTCTCATCCCATGGAGCTGAGCCAGTGGAACCTGCAAACAAGCACAAAGTGGGCAGACAAATTGGTATGAAACACTGCAGTGCATTTCTTGGGAAAAAAAAAAAAGATGCAGTTTTCATATTGGCTTTGCACAATATCAAAAGTTTTCTTTTTTTAACTTATAATCAAAAATAAATCTCATCTGTACAACATTTTCAGCTTAATACCTGCTGTTAGAAAGCTGAGGGTACAGAAACTATTGATAACATTGGATTTTTAGCAGAAAGCACGCTACTGTGTGAAGATGTATTAATTTTAGTACAGGCATACTACGGCTCAAAGTCCTCTTCAGGTGCAGCTGGGCTTACAGCAGCTGCCAGGCACTGCACACAAAGGCAGCTCTGGAGTTAATGCCATGCAGGGAAAGGTGCACGCATTGGACAACCGCCTGCTCAGTAACCAGCTCTGTACCAACAAGGCCCTCACCTGGATTAATGATTGATCCCTGGGACTGCGGGATATCGCACACTTCATAAATTTTCACAGGATTCATGGGCACCTCCTTGGTGCCATCATACATCAAATTAAACTCTCGGCTTTTGTTAAGAGCACATCGGAGCTGGGCTTTCCATTTTGCAGGGTCTGGCTCGTCGACTCCTTCCTGGTACTTTCCTGTTTCCACAGCCCATGCCTGGGGACAAAGTACAGCACCGTGCTCAGTCCATCCCTCGCAACAGAGCCAATTTTACCAGAAATAAAGCTTAGAAACAAATGTAGTGTAAAAATCCTCTCTTGCAGAAGCCTTAACCACAGCTCTTCTGATAACAACAGCAGACGTTCCCTTCTTAATAGCTTTTCCCATTAAATGGAGAAGATAAAAATAAAGGTATGAAGATGCATGCTCTGAATGTACAAATTAAGTACCAACCACACAGGATTGTGCACTGAGTCTCTCCGGGTGTCTCAGCTGTGATACCAGAATCCAGATCTGGAAGCATCTCCTGTGCTGGAGATGGATTTGGTTACAGTGGAGTGGAGCAGCCCCAACATCAGAGCATCAGTCATCCCCTGAGCATGCAACCACACATCACCAGCCTGTCGTGGTCTGAAAGGGTTAAAGAACTGTACACCTCTCCAGGGCAGTGCCAAGCTTGGCATCCAGGTGCACAGAGTGGCATTTCAAAGAGCCAAGAAAGAGAACAAAACGCACCTGGAAACTTACTGAAACGCCTACAGAGCTCTGGGGACAACAATTCAGCCCTTTGTGTAACCAAGCTTCTCCCTCCCTCACCTTGAAGATGGTGTTCTCCTCCTCGTGCTGCGGGCTGTGCCGGGTCGCGTGCTTCCAGGGGATCTGGAACCGCTTGGCTTCTCGGTTCAGCCAGATGAGGCCGGGGTACATCCCACTGTCCACCTGGGCCACCAGCCACGGCTTCAGGCGCACTCTGCGCGGGTGTAACGCCATTGTCTAAGAAAGACAGAGGTGACAGCAGACCAACAGCAGCAGGTTAGTTGAGATTTCTCTTGTTTACAAAGTGAACTTCATGCAAAAGCACCCTACGGGGTGCTACTATCAGCTGTTGTTACTGCACGCTGAAATCACTGACTCAGACTTAGCTAGCAACTGTTCTACAGGAGGAGTACAAACGGGTCACTAAGCAGAGACTATAAGTATTTCTAGAACAACAACTTGGTAAATATTCCATTAAGTAGAGATGTATGCTATTCGTGTTAACTGGGAAGGGTGAGCCCCAGCCAAGCCGGAGCTGGAAATGCTGCACAGGAGATAAAGCTATCAGCAAGCCACAGCAAGAACTGACATCAGAATTCCAGAAGCCTCCACGTACCCCTCACTCAATGGGACTCTCTCACTTAGTTGTCCTTCAGTCCTGTCAGTCTCGCCTTAGAGAGACAAAGCTAACATGCCAAATCTGAAGTTTCCGCCCCATCTGAGGTATAGGAGGAATCATCAGCATGGACAGGACTGCTCTGTAAGAGATGGGCTTTACTCCAGAAGTCATTTCATGTCTTTCCTCAAGTTCCTCAATGCAGTAGAATCATCTGCAAACATCACCGCGAGGTGCTGACCTGTAGTAACTGCAATGTTTATTCAGGAGGACATGAACTGCAAGTCCACGCTCATGCTAGAAATCAAGTCATGCTGCCTTAATGGTTTCTTAAGAAAACAAAACTGCAGTTAAACTACAAATCGGATGCCTTAAGTAGCATTGTGTTACTGCTACATTCGTAACCAGCAATATTCTTCTTCATCAGAACAAAGCCAAAAAAAAGTTAACAACTGCCCCCTCTGCAAGAAAAAGCAGCATCTAGCATCTTTTGGGAGGAGGGATTCATGCTACACCCGTTAGAAGGCATATCTCACACATTCATTCTGTGAGCTGTGAAGCAATGAGGAAAAAATGGCAAATTTCCCATTGATAAACCGAATACTGAAGAATTAAATCCATGAGCCCCAGACTCTGCTACTGGAGTTGCAAAATGAGTTTAACAGCAGAGATAGAGGAGATGATAAAGCCTACCCAAGAACTAGCTCAGGAACACTTTTTTTTGTTCAAATACCTGCAAGTGTTCACACAAAATTAATCTGAACTCAGCTTATTTTATCTGTTAAGCAAAGAAATTGTCCTGATTTCATTGCAAATCCTGTTTAAATAATACTTGGAAAACGTGCTTAGCCAAGGACTTGGGCATGTTAGCAGAGTGTTCTCTAGGTGCTGCAAAAGTTCAGAAAGGAATCCTCAACATTATTTTTATGCTTCTGAAAGCTGCTCTATCAGTTATCTATATACAAAATCCCATCAGAATTAAACACTCCATAAAGCGTTTGCAAAGACACGAAGCCCAGGTTAATTCTGGGCTTAGAATTGAGACAGAAAGAACAAAGAATCAGGTACTGATTTCACAAGCAAAGGGAAAACCAGTGATTTCTCCTTAGAACAAGGAAATCCTAACTAATGCTTGTTTATCATGCATTTAACTTTACTACAAGCAGCCTCTCTGCCTCTAGTAACACATACATCTGCAAGGCCAAGATGGAATAGAAACCCATACGCACCACAGAGAAAAATTCATGCCTGCCTTCCATAGTAAATGAATTCAGTCACGTGCACAGTGCACTGGCACTGCTCATCGGGATCAAACCGTCCCCTGGATTACAGCCAGCCCCTGTCAATACCAGACGTTACAATGCTTTATGACCTTTTATCACCAATGACTTGTTGACACACTACGAGAGCAAACCAACTTGAATCCATTGCAGCAGACAGTGACTCAGCCTCTCACAGCCTTCAACTTCCAGCCCACGAATCCGCGACCACCGGATGCTGCGAGGGCAAAACGTTACCCAGCAAGAGCTCACAGGGGCTGGAAAACGAACCAACATCTCACAGCCCAGCAGTAAAAGTCAGAGCCAGCCACAGTGACTCTCAGCACAGCTGTCAGCCAACATCACAGCACGCAGCACACCCGGAAAATGCTACCTGCAACCTGCCTGCACCACGCTGCATAAGGGCTGCTCTGGGTTAGGGTAAATAGCCCCGTGTTCCCCGAGCTGAAGGATGCTCCGTGCTCCTCCTGCCTGCCTCATGCACACCTCTCCCCACAGCCTTGCAGCCCACGGGTTTTCCCAGCTGCAGCGCTTTCAGGCTCTGCCAGCACCGCCAACACTCAGCACCTTCCCAACCAGCTCACAGCGCCTCCAAGGAAGGAAGGGGCGTTCTCTGGGTGCAGCTTTGCAGTACCACGGGCTGCCACCTCACTTCTCGCTTGTTACCTTTGTTTGATGACATTCTCGTGCATCTGGTGGATTTTTTTTTTCTTTCCCGAAGGCAAGCAGCTCAACCCTCAGTATCAGTATTCCCACCGACAAACACGCTGAACTTTCATCCAGTTAGCTGACACTCCACCACCACCCCCCCCCCGCACGGTGAACCTGCGGCTCCCACATCTCACAGCTTTGTACATCACCGCTTCTCCAAAGCCCCACAGCCCCTCGGTGCGGCCATTAACCCTTCCAGCACGATTAACCCTCGCGATTCCCACGACAGAGATGGAAGGAAGGGGCCTCCCAGGTGCCGGCTCTCATAGCTGCGCTATGGGAGCAGCTGTCGCGGCACGGGGGGACGAGATCCACCCCGTCCTGCCTCCGGGCTTCGCTTCTGCTGACTTGAAAGACATCGCTTAAGGCTAACGGCAGCACGACCCGCGCGAGCAGATAGAGAAGGCAATAAACGGACGCGGGCCGGGCAGTCCCCTCCCCTTGCAGCCCGGAACGGGCCGGGCAGGAACAGCACGGGACGCCTCCCGGCGCTGCCTCGCACGGAGCCAACTCCTCTCCCCGTCGGCCGCCGTCCAGCTCCGCCGCGGCCCCGCGCCCCGACGCGCTCCGCCGGAACCCCGCGCCGAGCGACTCCCGAGAGCGGCCCCGCACCGCCGGGCCCCGCCGCACGGCTCGATCCCGCGCCACTCACCGCTCCGCTCCGCCGGGAGCTGCCGCGCCGAGGCAGGGGCCGCTCCGCGCCCCGGGGCTGTCCGCCGCCCCGCGGGGCCCGCGCGTGGGCGCAGCGGCGGGGCGGCGCCGGCAGAGGAGCGGAGGGGAGCGCGGCGGCGGCGGCGCGCACACGGCGGCGGCTCCGCCCTCACCTGCTCAGGTGCGCCGGGCGCAGCCGCGACGCCGCCCGCCCCGCTCCGCCCACGGCCGTGAGGCGGCTCCGCTGCGCTGCGCTGCGCCCCGTCCCCACGGGTGGGGGCAGCCCGACCTCTTTTCTTTCTTTCTGTTGTTCTTAAGTGGAATTCTTAAAGACAAAATTAATTCCGTCTTTTTTTTTTTTTCTTTCTTCACTTCCCCCCCTCACTTCATAACTCGTTTGATAACACATCTACCCATTACGTTTTAACCAAAACTTAAAGCCTTAAAAAAAGATGAGCGCACAGCCGCTTTCTCGCAAAGCCGTACCAACTTTTCTCCTCCCGCAGCCCCGGCCCTGCGCGCACCCACCTCGCTGCCTGCGGCATCCCTCAGCATCCCGCCGGTCTCGCCTCTCGTTCGCCTTTCATTTCTTTTCCCTGTAGGTGGAGAGCCGTGACTCAGTGGTGAATCTTGGTTTCAGGAGTTCGCATAATGCTTCCCCGTTCAGTTTCAATGAACTAGAAAAAACAGTGGGGAATTTCCCCTCCTCCTCCATCACGGAACACTGTGGATGGTGCTGAATCCTGACTTTGGGAAGGCTAACCCACCCCTAGAGCTCAGTGCTACACCAAGATTTAGGAATTATACGTGCAGAATGCTGAAAACCTTCATGCGAACAGAAAATGGAACTCTGTATTTTCCTTGGGAAGTGTGCCTTGCAAGATGCCAAGCGAAAGATAAACCTTTCAGCCTTCATTCGTCGCTGAAGCATGGCCATTGGAAGTGACATTGAGCAGGAGTTTGTCAGAACAGAGCAAAATGTCTGGCAATGAGAGAGAAACATCCAAGGTTGATGTTTTCTTTGTAGGACTGTGCTGCGCTGGTGAACTTCAGACTTGGCTGATTTGGTTTTCCCCAACTTTTTTGATATGGAAAGTGAGGGACAGCTGCTCCTGCAATAACACCTCCACGTTACTAGTCCTGCCATGTGCAATCATAGAATGGCCTGGGTTGAGAAGGACCAGAATGATCATCTCGTTTCAACCCCCTGCTATGTGCAGGGTCACCAACCACCAGACCAGGCTGCCCAGAGCCACATCCAGCCTTGAATGCCTCCAGGGATGGGGGCAGTGCAATGGCCGGTGTGGTGAGTGACTGCAAAGAGACACTCAGACACCGTGCTGAGCTCCCAGAGTGTGGGAGAGCTATGATCTCCTCCTGAGCAGCTCAGCACCACCACTGAGCACATCCACCCACATTCCTGCCACCTGCACTGCTGTCTGCTGGCAATGGGAAAAGTTGGAGTGGTTCAGGTTGGTGGCTGGACGCTCAGAGCACTTCAGAATGTTCCCTGGGCAGAGCTCTGCTCCTCCCATGCCTGCCCTGGGGATGCTGCAGACTGCCCATCCCAAGGAGTGCTCGTGTTGCTGTGCTGAAATGATGGAGCAGTACAGAATGTGTGAAGCCCTCACTGCACCTCCAGCCTCACAGCAGCTGATCTCCTCGCACAGCCAGGCCTGCCCACACACTGCAGCCATCCCTGGCCCCTGCTCAGCAGGGAGGTGATTGTCCCTCTCTGCTCTGCTCTTGTGAGGCCCCATCTGCAGCACTGCGTCCAGGTCTGGAGCCCTCAGTACAAGAAAGACAGGGAGCTGTTGGAGAGGGTCCAGAGGAGCCACAGAGATGATCAGGGGGCTGCAGCACCTCCCTACAAAGACAGGCTGAGGGAGCTGGGCTTGTTCAGCCTGGAGAAAAGAAGGCTGCGGGGTGAATCATTGCAGCCTTCAGCACCTAAAGGGAGCCTACAAACAGGAGGAGAATCAACTCTTTGAAAGGGTTGATAACTGCAGGACAAGGGAAATGGTTTGAAGTTGAGGGAGGGAAGATTGAGGTTGGATGTCAGGGAAAAGTTATTTCCTATGAGAGTGGTGGAACAGCTGCCCACGAGGCTGTGGATGCCCCGTCCATCCCTGGAGGTGTTCAAGGCCAGGTTGGATGGGGCCCTGGGCAGCCTGAGCTGGTATGAAATGGGGAGGTTGGTGGCCCTGCATGTGGCAGGGGGTTGGAGATTCATGATCCTTGAGGTCCCTTCCAACCCTGGCCATTCTGTGATTCTGTGAAGGGCGCTGCAGCTGCCAGGCACACAACACAGAGCTCTGCAGGGCTTTTCTCCAAGTTCCTCCTGGGCACTGCTGCAGCATGTGGCAGCATGTTGTGCTGGGAGCTGACAGGAAAGGAGCAGTCTCTTTTTCTACGCTGTCGGCGGGGAAACTCTGCAGTGTTTCAGTCGTATGGGCGATGCTCCGGGGATGCGTAATCAGATATTCCCCTTTGCAGCTCATCACCCAAATTGCTCATTCTGATGTGATATTTCTTAGAAGGTATCACCCTATAAAGCATTGATCGGAACCCTTCAAGGAGCCAAATAGAACCTTTATTACAGGCTCTTTATTACAGTGACCTGCATCTATTTTTTGAGGCATGCAGAGAACTCCTTTGGTTGACAGACTGTCCACAAAGTGATGTCCTGCTGGCCAGGGGCAGCAGCAGTGTCTGTAGTCTGCAGAGCGCATGCTTTGGGCAGCAAGAGTGTCTGCAGGGCAATTTTCATACCAGGAGCGATGAGATTTCATTTCAACACCAAAATAACATCAGTACTTGTATTAACCTGATTGCATGCCCTGATATGAGCAGCAGCACCAGGCAGACTTTGTAGCTCAGGTCTCTTTCAGTCCTCTGTTCCTGGCTAAAAAAGTTTGTAGTCATCGAAACAACGAGGAGCCATTTTCTGTCCTGGGAACAGATTGCTAAGTTCCCATAAGGCAAAACACAATTATGCAATGAGGCAGCATACTGTCCCAGGCATGCACAGTCTTGTTATGCACTCTCAGTGCTCACATTCCAGCATGCAGAAGCTCACAGGAGCGCTGCACAAAATGGTGCAGAACCCTTCAATGTGCTTCAGAGCCGTGCAGAGCCCTCCAGTGCAATGCAGGAGCATGCAGAGTCCCCTAACTCGTTTCCCAGCAGAAGCAGCTCTGCTTCTTGCAGGCTCTTTGACCCAGATAGAGCCGTGCCCTCCCCAGGTATCAGATGAAATGAATCAAGGAATGTCAGTTGAGGAAAAAGCTTCGTGTGGTAAATGGAATGGGGAATACAACGAGTGAAATACCACAGTAACAGTTGGTTGGCAAAGGTGCTTTCCAGCAGGTCTGGCTGAACGGTGAGCGCTGATGGACAGATCCTATGAAGTTCTCCATTGCTCCACACACTGCTCCATTGCCAATGAGTTATCTCACAGTCAGGGGGGTGAAACTTGTCCACAGCACTTGGAAAGATTAATCTTAGTAATCCCATCGCGTTCTAGGTGCAGAGAGGGACAAACACGATTCCTCCAAATCAGCAAGCCAAAATAGTTGACTTTAATTGAAAGAGAAGAGCCTTACCCTTCCCAACAATTCCCCTGGTCTTCCCCACCCATCGCTATTACTGCTGAGCAGCTTTTGTCCTCGGCGTGTTTAAGAACCTGAAGTGAATCCATCATTCACTGCCTGGCCATCCTCACACACTGAGAATTACTGACACCCACAGTTGTGCTCTGCTTCTGCAGATCTGCGTGCACACACACACAGGTATCTCCCCATGCACACGCACTGCTATTGGCAGCTCATTGGCAGTAAGCAGATTAAGAGGAAGCCCCACTGCAGATGCAAAATACTCCCACAGCAGCAAATTTTAGACTGACTGTTGACCTCTGTTTTTCCATATTAGAAACTCTTCTTCCCAAGCCAATCTGCTTCCAAAAAATAACAGCTTAAATCCTGATGGTCTTTAATATTATTATAATGGGGAGTCTATTGTTTCCTATTAACGCTACTCCAATCCTCTTAAAAGGAGAATCCTATCTAGCTATCAGCCTGGCTCAGGCACATTTTTAGCTACAGGTCATTTCTTTCCAGCTGACACAGATAAGTGGTCGGTTTCAAAACACCTGGGATGATGAGGATCAGGGCTGGCAGCCCCAGCAGGAATAGGGAACAGTGGTGGGAAGGGGGTTTTTGGCAGCAGGTGGCTGTGAGCAGCCCCATACCAGGCTTCTACAAAGCAAGAGGAGGTCAGTATTATAGCTAGGCATGGCAAGCAGAAGTACTTCAACTGCAAAACGCACAGAAGATGAATAAAGAGGCCTCAGGTTTTAAAAATACACATTTCTATATAGAAAGGAAATAAAAGATGTGTTGCTTTTCATTGAAAATGCCCATCATGTAGAGCAATAGGAACATTTGCCTCTGGGTATTCAATTCTTTATCATTCTGTGTAGAGTTAAGCTTGTAGTAGGCAATTTTATGTGTCAGTAGTCCCAGCAGCTTCTCTCACATGAGTGGAGCTGTGTGTATTTTGTCAGGGTTTGCTCTTAATGTTTCTCATTCACTTGCCTTATTTCACTGAAAAGTTGGAGCACTCCCTGCAAACAGGTGGTGTGTGCCTCCATTAGAAAAACTAACGTGAGGGAGCTTATTATCCTTCTTCTTAATGAAAAACATAATGAAGTGAACAGAACTTGTGGGCAATGTGCAAAAGGAAGCTCAGATCCCAAATTCTTCAGCGTGAAGGTGTCAATGTGCGGGAGGACCCCGAGCATCTGCACTCTGCTTCTAAATAGGGCACAGCCCAGAACATCTGAAGGTCTCTGTGGCTCATGGGTGGGAATCTCCTAATGATCTTAGTTATTTTTATACGTGTCTGCTGCCACATGCTGCTCTGCCCCAGCGCAGAGAACAGCTCTGTGAGCACCGAGTGAGCGCACGCAGCTGGGGAGGTGGGCACAGCCTGGGGAAGGAGAAATTAAAAGACAGCAGTAACAAAAAATCACGATATTCACATCAAATAGAGGCACGGAACAGCCAGGAAAAGAAAAAGCAACTGAAGGTGTTATAAAGGAGCGTACAAGCAAAGGAATTTGGATTTTCTCTTCTCTCACGGAACAAAATGGGACAGCAGTTCACCAACGCTGAAGGGGAACAGACAGAGATCGATGTTGCTGAATTGCAGGAATGGTATAAGAAATTTGTGGTTGAATGTCCCAGCGGAACCCTCTTCATGCATGAATTCAAGAGGTTCTTCGGCGTCCAGGATAACCACGAAGCAGCAGAGTACATTGAAAACATGTTCAGAGCTTTTGATAAGAATGGGGTAAGCGGCGAGGAGGTCTTATGCTGGTTTGTCAGTGATCAGCACCTTTCCTCCTGCAAGATGCAGGTCCTGTGGTGCAGCTCCCACCCATGTCATGGTGCTCTAATGGGACAGAAGGGGCACGTACTGCAGTGTTCTGCATGGGCTGGGATGGCTTCACAAATCTGCATACTGACTAAAGGTAGAAAACATCCTTATTGGAGTGTTTGTAGATGGAAAGGTTTAAGTGTAGGCAGTCGTATTTGTGACAATATTAGCGAAAGGACGTCCAATTATCAAAGGCTGAGTGGGAAAAAATCTGTTATGCCAGGGGGGTTACCGTGACTTGATATGCAGTAGAAGAAGCGTGTGTACATATATGCAGGTGGCATGTAACAAAACATTGGTTGCAGTTGCTCAGAAGCAAAGGAATGTTGTCCAATTCAGACCTCCTGGTTTGGATTCCCTTTGCTGTAGGGAAAATGAGGCACCCTTTCCTGAGGTGCTTTCCCCACGGCTCCTGGGCAAGCAGGCTTTCTGGTTTAGTTGCAGTTTATACATTCTCATATATTAGTGCAAAAGATAGCATAATGCTCTCCTGTAATATTCACAGAAATGTAATATGCTTGCCTTTCTCATCTTGAAATGGCTAAGGGATGCTTGACAGTCTTATTTTTCTAAACCTCTTGACTGTATTCAAAGCAGCCCAGATACTCTCAGCCCATGCAGTATCGTCTGGCAGTTTTGCACTGAGGTTTTGCAAGAGGTTTTCTATCAGTCGTGGCCAGTTAAGCATCAGTGAGACTCTCCTCTTTTCCTTCAGGATAACACCATCGATTTTCTGGAATACGTGGCTGCCTTGAATCTTGTTTTACGGGGAAAACTGGAGCACAAGCTGAGGTGGACGTTCAAAGTGTATGACAAGGACGGGAATGGCTGCATAGACAAACCTGAGCTGCTAGAAATTGTTGAGGTAAGTCGGCATTGCCTCATCTCTCATTTCAGCAATCACAGTTCTTTGGCAACATTGTGATGCATTCAGTTTTTGTGATAACTGAGGTTTCAAGGCAGCCGTGGGCAGCAAAGCGACAGCGCCTGACCCTGGTGAAGGGTCAGAGGGTTGGTGGAGCCCAGCAATGAGAACAGCAGTGCTGTGAGCTCTGGGTTTCTGCTCAGACCTTTCTGTCAGATGTTTTACATCAGAACCCGCTGTCCTGGCCAAGGGAAGAATGCTTCAGCCCTGCTCCTCCCAGCAGCCAGGCTTCCTGACTGCACAGCAGCTGAGAATACGCTGGGAGGCACAAACTAGCAGAGAAATCCCATTTGTAATTAGTCCTTTCTGGGTTTCTGTTCCGTGCTTAGTTTTAATTAGTGACTGCGAAGGTGTGCAAGGAGGCATGTGGGTTAGCAGGCAGATACAGGTAACTGGCCTTTAACTTCAGGTAGATCCCTCAGGGACTGTGCCAGTCACAGCTTCACCCTTTCGTGGCCATATTTATGAGGTTCAACTGATGCTTGTATGATATTTTAGGATTTGGGGGTAAATGCAATACCAAAAGAAATCAGCTGTGGAAATCAAGTCCTTTGGGTAGCCAGCAGCTGGGAAATAGCAACCGGTGTGTCACCTGCAGGGGCAGGTGGGGAGCATCTGGGAGCCAGACCTGGGCAGGTTCAATTATGGTTTTGAGGTCAGACTGGAATTGGCCAGAGCTGTGTTAGGCCCTCGCTAATCCCCTCTCTGGGAAGACATCAGACAAAACTCTTCAGCCTAATGAGCAGAGATAATGATGAGCAGGTGGCTGTCATGTCAGGCAGAGGTGGAAAATGCCATTTTCTAATGACAAAATGAAGCAGGAGTTAGGGTATGTGATGCTGCAGGTTTGGGGCTTGCATCTCCAGCTGGGAGCTGGGAAGTGTAGGTGAGCCTGGCTTTGGCTCTGCTCTGGCCTTAGGAAAAAGTCGTATTGAAAAGCCAGTTTTTCCTATCTGAAACTCTTGCCTTTTCTTTGCAAGGGGGTTCTGAGGTCTTGACCAGGTTCTGTGAGGGAAGTAAACAGCTTTAAGGTGCAGATAAAGCAATCCTTAGTTGTGTGAGCATAAGATCAGAACTGGATCTTTCTCAAAAGAGGTTAAAGCTGCAGCCTTTGTAAAAGGCCTCTGCACTGCTGGTAAAACAGTGAATTTCATCACCGCTCTTCATTTTCCAAGCCTTTTTTCTGACTTGTGATCTTCCTTTCAGTCCATTTACAAGCTGAAGAAAGTGTGTCGATCAGAGGTGGAGGAGAGGACCCCACTGCTCACACCAGAGGAGGTTGTGGACAGGATATTTCAGCTGGTGGATGAGAATGGGGATGGTAAGGAACTGATGGTTCAGATTGCATTCATGCATAATGAAAAGTTATCTCTGCTGGGCAGGCTGGTTTTAATTATGTTTATCAAGAAATCGCTTAGAATGATCGCATTACTCAGACAAGTTGGGTTTGGTTCTGGTCTGTACATGGTCAGAGCTGAGAGCAGCTTGGTGCAGCAGGAGGAAATCTGTTCTTATTTTAATGTAAAATATCACTGTTCTGTTTGCATGCTGCACCAGCATTGTTCTCTGATTGCCCACAGCAGCCACAGAGTGCATCCCAGCCTGTAAACTGCAGCCCAATGGTGCCTGCGGGGTGTGCTTGTGATCCTGGCTCAGCCTTGTGAGCTAACGTGGCATTGCACGTTAGCCAAAGGGGTGGGGGAATGGAATGAATGGATGGGATGAATGAATGAACCCCGTTATTGGCCTTTTTTAGCCAGCTGACCTGTAGAGTTTGTATGGGGAAAACACAGGAGGTGGTTTTCACTTCCTGTTGTCCTCTTCTTGTGTCTGATCTGTTCTGTTTTGTCTCCCTGTCCTGTCCTCCTCACCTCCCACACAGGGCAGCTGTCCCTGGATGAGTTCATCGATGGGGCCAGGAAGGACAAGTGGGTGATGAAGATGTTGCAAATGGATGTAAACCCCGGGGGATGGATCTCAGAGCAAAGGCGGAAAAGTGCTTTGTTTTGAGGGAGCCCAGTTCTGATATGGCTGAAGATGTGATGCAGACTGTGGCTGTGGCTCTCTTACTCCAGGGCGTAGTGGCTTTCCTTGTCAATACAATCTCAGCATCCAGATGAAAACTGCAGTGGCTGAAGAAGCCATATCTCACCCATGTGCTGCGAGGACTCCTGGGACCCAGAGACTATTTTTGGCTGGTGAATAAGTCTCTGTGTGTACACAATGCCACTCTGGGTTTTGGTTACACCCCGAGGAACAAACTTTCCATGGTGAAGTGGAGCAGGACCTGGGCAGCATCTGGTCCAGGCAACAGAGCAGGGAAGTGAGAAGTCCTGATGTGGCAGTGCCACCTCTGTGCAGGGCAGCATCATTGATGTCTGCAGATAACAGATGCTAACCCAACAGCAATAGGGGTGCTCTGATGTCAGTCTGCACCGTCTGGAATACTGTTATGGTTCAAAAAGTGTATGCATGTTTAGTGGATTATACTACTAATAATGTAGAGTGATTGAACACCACTGTATTGTAGATTATAAGGTTTATATTCAGTGTAATCCAGAGCTGCACACAGCTGAGGAAAAGGCAGCACATGGGCTGGGCAGGGGGAGCAGTCACTGTGAGTGCCTCCCTCTGCAGAGCAGATTCTGCTCCTTGCACGTGGGACAAGGGCTGCAGGAAGAGCAGGATGAGCTCAGGGTGTCACTGCCATGAGGAGGTGACACTGCTCAGCTGGTGGGGCTGGAGAACAGGAGGGCACAGACAAATCCACTGTATTACTGAAGGGGTGCAGTGGTTTTACACTGGACTTTCACTGAGCCACTCTGCAGAGAGAAAATTGGCACAGCCTGGAGGTTGAGCTCTGCTGTTCTTACAGCTGACCCGTATACCTACAGACCTGTATGAAAGAATTTGAGTTGGCCTCATTCTTTGGTTCACTTCCCTTGGATTTATTTTTTAAAGTATTTTTTCTTTACAAGAAAATATTCACCTGCAAAATAACCCGAGCTCTCCTGTTTTACTTTTCCCATGGGATCGCTGAGCCAAGCCACATCCATGAAGAAGCTGGCAATCTCTCTTTTATTTTTGTGGGTTTTTTTGTGGCCTTTAATCATGACAGTAGTACCTTTCACCAGGTGACCACTTTGCTGGTTTGCAGTTTAGTCCACTTAACCAATGTTTAAGTCCAGGAATAGGAGGAAGTGTTTAGGGTAGGGCACAGTGCTGGAGACCAAATGCACGTTTCCACTTTGAAACAGCCTTTCTGAGAGCTCTCTGTAAATACACTCTCACTCATGGCATGCCTGCTTATCAGAGCAGATTAGACTCCTCGCTTATGCTGCTGTAAGGAAGTGTTCAAGGCTCATTCAAGTCAACAGTTTATCCACCTGAAAGAAACATCTCCCTTCCAGCTGACATGGGGACCTGGGGGACAAGATTTGCTGATTTTCAGCCTCTCGGACAAACGTTCTCATGGCAGAATACAAATCAAACCCTCACATTTCAGCATCTCAGGCAATGTGACACTCCATTTCTGCTTCTCGCAGTTCTTAACTCAAACGGTTCTGTTGTTACTGTAGTTTCACAGCCGTGGTTTAACCAAAATGCTGTGGGTTTTGGTGCCCTGCTTCCCAGTGGGGCAGGCGGCTGTGCATCTCTGTGCACGCACTCCTGCATTGGGGTGGTAGAGGGCATCCTAACACCGAGCAGATGGTGCCAGGAGTTTTGTATCGTGCGTTTAATAAAGGTTGGTTTATTAAAAGTTGGTTTTTAGCAGTTATTTTTCGCTAGAATGAAGCTGGAGACCAGAATGTCTGACCACCATTCTGGCGTTTAGGACTGAGATAATGAGTTTAAGGGAAGTAATGGGAGTTAAGGGCAGCAGCTGACCTGGGTGAGGCAGAGGTGGGGATGGTGTTGCAGACACAGAGCAGGAATGGAGTTCTATAGGGCTGCTGTGCAACGACACGGCAAGTGTGTGTGTGATCAGTACTCCTTTTCTGAATGGGATTTGACAGAGCTGCTGACAATACTGTGAGCTGAGGGTCACAGTGAGATGGCCTCTGGTTCGTCCCTGTGAGGGCTCAGGAAGGACCCAAAAAAACGTTTGGGACTCAGCTGCAGGATGCTGGCACTGATGGGGACAGCAGAGGCGCTTGAGCTGGAGCAGCTCAGCGGAAAATCTCTTCCCAATCTTGTGATCTTTTGTTGAGAAATCACAAGGTGCTTTGGTCTCAGTCCTCCTTTTAAATCCACAGGTATAAAGGCTTTGATCTCCTCCCAAATTCAGCTCACACTTACATCAAGGTACTGAAGTCAGACATTCTGCATAATCCATTTTCCAGACTCGCAGCCCAGCTGGAATTGGATTTGGTTGATCGGATTTCTTGTTGGTCTAAATGGGGAAACAGGATGGCTTGGAGAGGGCAAATGCCATCTGATTTTCTGAGCTCCTTACCGGCAGCTCTGAGGTTTGATGCACGCAGGGTTGGGTGGGATTGAAGGTGAAATAAGATTGGGAAGCTGCAGGTGATGTGGCTGCAGGTGGCTGAGAGTTGAGGGGCTGTGAGTGGGAACCACTGCATCCTCAAATGCTATGGGAGGGAACGTGCTGAGTGCAGCTCTGAGCAGCCGAAATCATGAAGCTGAGAAGGACAGAAGGTGGTTACACTGCACTTAGCCACGCTCTTTATTTATCTGTGTCCATATTCTGGGAGGTGAGGCTCACCTGTGTGTCGCTGGGGCTCTGTGGCTGCCCGGGGGAGAACGTTGTGTGCAGCTCATCCCCAGAGCAGCTGGGATCCCCTTGGGAGTATTGAAAACCAATGGGCAGCTCAGGGCTTTGGCAACCCCATGGGTGCACCCACTGCTCCCAACATCCTCTGCTCAGTGCAGGGGTTGCGCTGCGCATCGCTCCCTGTTGGCATCACTGACAGCATGTCTGTGGCTCCAGCACAGCTGCTGCCATTTGGAAAAGAAAAATAAACCAATTCTGCATGATTAGGGAGTCACAATGTTAGTTTTTCATTGCTTATACTTTGTTTTCGTCGAGGCTGAGAAAACATCCTCCTGAGAGCAATGCTGAGGGGTGCAAGGTGCCAGCTGGGCTTCAGACCCTTTTAGAGGAGCTTTGTCTTTAGGGGTTCCTATGCCATTGAAATTGGGTGTGTTGGGGCTTCTTGCAGCAACTTGGGAGCGCAGAGCATCACTCTGCTCCCCTGGGCAGCAAACAGGGGCAGGATGGGGACAGAAGGAAACAGGGAAAGCAGCAGGAGCCTGGGAAGGCCAGGAAATAAAGCAGAGCTATCAGAGAAACAGCTCCAGGAGTAGCCAGGGGTGAGTTCTGCTTAAAGAAAGCTAAACCTGCTCAATGCTAACAGCGCTCAGAGCAGCAGGCAGTGCTCACTGTGAGAAACCAGGGCTCCTTGTGCTGTTCTTGCAGAAGGACAAAACAAAAACAAAGGTTGTGTCAGAGCTTGTGTCAGAGAGTTAACCTGTTCTGCTGGAAGCAGGAGTGACTGATAGAAAGAGAAAAGCACCAGGTGAAATGATTTTGTAAAACACCTTTATTAATTCACTATAAGATCGGAAGTACAAAAGCTTCCAGGTACAGTTGCCCCCACATGAAAAATGTGCACAGGAAAAAAAAAAAAAAGGACCAAAAAATTCGCTTGTGAATTGCAAGCATCCAGAGATACACAACAAAGTCCTTTGGGTGGGCAAGAGCTCCTTCCTGGTGCCTTGCATTGCCTCATCGTGCTGAAATCAGCTCCCGGCAGATGAGGAAACTTCAGGGTGCTGGAGGGAGGGCTGGGTGGGTGTTTGGGGCACGGTGCTCACGCCCGCTGTGCTGTTGGGTGCTGGGGCTGCCTGCTCCCCACAGCTGGGGTTGTTCGTGGAGCCCATCTCTGCAGCACACCCAACTGCATGGAGACCATTGCTGCCTGCAGAAAGCAGCGGATGCTGGAGGGTGCCACAAAACCAGCATTGCAAGGTTTTGTTTGTTGGATGGGTGATGAGACATGCAGGAGAATTCCTGACCTGGTCCCTCTGGGGTTACTGCCATTGCGACCGTTCCAGGTATGAGCATACCCTTCAAGTTCTGACTGTTGTTAGAAAAAAGGCACCGTTCTGTGTTTTTAATGCTTTAAAACAAAGAAAAGCCACTGCATTCACCTCTCTCCTTTACATAACTCAGAGATGTTTTTGTCTTATGTTATCACTAATGATTGCTAATGTAATAGCAATGAGTCAAAGAATGTGTGACCAAAGCCGTTTGCTTTTGGGGAAAACATTGAGAATACTCTGAAAATACATATGGAAAGAGACATCTCAGATCTGCTTTTTGGGCACAAGCAAACACCGCTCTGCTCTTCAAAGGGACATTATCCCTGTGCAGAGGACCAGCTGGGATCTCTGCAAACAGACACATGCCCTATTCCTGTTTGCAGCAGCTCTGTACCCCACGGAGGCCCCACTGAGGAGCAGAGTCCTCGTGTGAGCTGAGCTCCCATCCAGATGCATGAGCTGTGTGGGTGCTGGCATTGGCCACTGGCTTGGTGAGAGCTCTGACTGCTCTAATGTACCTGAACCCTGCAGCTCTCCCTGCCCACAGAGGTGGGGCTCTGCACACCCCTACACAGCAGTGACCTTCAGAGGCACCCGAGTTGGGGCGGGCGCTGGCGGCCCTGCAGCAGCATGGCACAGCCATGTCCCTAGCATGCCATGCTGCATCGACCCCCCGTGCTCCCCCCACAGTGCTGTGTGTCAGCAGGGCCAAGTGTTCGGAGGGGACATCAGTCCCTGTGCTCATGGGGTGCCCAGTGCTCCATCACAGCATCAGATTGGCACTGGGACAGTCCCCAGCTCCCGCAGTCACAGCCCATTTCGTGTCAGTAATGCAAAGGAAGGGGGAAGAAAAGTTTGAGGGAATGTGTCCTGGAGTTTACTGGGCAGCCTCCTCTGCCTCCTCCGGAGCGTGTGGGTTCTTCCCATCGTTCTGGATTAATTTCACAATATGTGTCAGGTCCAGGCTGCGGGTGAGGATGTCGAGCAGCACTTCGTCCTTTTGGACACCCTCCATGAACTCCTCCAGCGAGAGCTCACCTGTGACACACAGCCAGAAGGGCTTCGTTAGGTCTCATTATGTCCTGCAGCCCTCATCCTCCACCCACAGCCCCCACACCAGCCCAGGAGTTGTGGCACAGGCTGAACCACAGCACGCAGCCCAGCCCCACTGCAGCTCAGCCCCACGCTGCAGTGTCCCCCTGGTGCCCACAGGGACCTATGGAAGGGCAATGGGAGCCAAACCTTCCCCTCACCCACTGCTCTGGGCACCCAACACCCAGGATTGCTCCAGCAAATCGGGCTGCAGGGAAGGAGGAGGAGAGGGCAGAGCTTAACGTTGCATGGGAAACTTCCTTACCATCCCCATTGATATCAATTTTATCGAACACCATGTTTGTGAACTCCTCAGCTGTCATGGCTTCATTGCAGCGGTTGATGGCTCGGATGGCCTGGAAAGAAAGGAGACACAGAATGTTACTGAATGCTGTGCAGGTTTCTGTATTGCTACAAGGAGCTCAGTGATCTGACATGAGACACTTTTTTCCAGACATTTAGGTTCTGGAAGGGACAAGTAAGTCCTTTCTAAAAAAATGGAGATTAAAATCACTTTGAATTGCACTCAATGCATTAAAAGCTTAAGTGGGCATATTGGGATAAGCCAGGAGCCCTTCACCTCTGCAAATCCTTAGATTAAATTCAAGTGCTTATCTCAGCCCAGGCTGCAGTGGCCGTGCTCACACAGCATGCCATCACAAGGGGCTCACTGTGCACCAAGGTGGGGGGCAGCTCCAGGCTGGGGGTAAGGCCAGGGTAAAGGTTAGAGTTGAATTAGGATTAGGGTTGGGTTAGGGTTAGGGTCAGGGTGAGACAGGTCCCAGGTGAGACACAGTGCTCTGTGGAGGGAGGGTTGGGAGCGCTGGGCAGTGCCTGCTGATTTACAGGGAGTTGTCTGTTGGGTTGGGATGTTCCCATTGCAGCCTCTCTCCACCCGTGTCTAATAAGCCTCATCTGTGGAAGAAGCAGGAAAAGCAGAACCCACTCACTTTGATGATGTTTAGCAATTCTCCCCGGTCAATGCAGCCGTTCCCGTCTACATCATAGAGTTTGAAATACCATCGCAGCTTCTGATCCACTTTGCCTTTCAGGACCAAGCTCAGGGCTGCCACATATTCCATGAAATCTATGTAGCCATCCTGGAAGCAGAAGGATTTAATCTATACAGAGCCATAATGAGCAAACTTGACGTATGTACCTGGCGAGGGATTAATGAGCCTCAAATCTCCCCGTGCTAAAGGAATCTTGCTACGCAAAGCAGCAGTAATTCAGAGGTCAAAGAGGAGCAGGCTTATGATGGATCACCCAACGTTTTGCTCTCTGCACGTAACAGCTCCTCTCTGCTGTCAAGGGGTTTGTCTGCAAACCTCCAGGAGAGAAGCAAACCCAGGAGGGACCCCTGGCCATGCAGAGCTGCCCTGGGCTGTGCTCCATTGCCAGCAGCCTGCTGCTTCTGCATGCTGCTCCGTGTCTGGGAGGTTTGCTGAAATGCAGAGCGATTCAATGGCACGTGCCATTGATATTGGTACCACGGCCTTCCCACCCAAATCTCTTCAATGGAAAATGGTACATGCTACAAAACCATGGAAAGTCTTCTAGAGAGAGTAAGGCGGTGCTTTGTCAATGAACAAAGCCCCGGGCTGTCCCATGGAGCAGCTTCCAGAAGGGATCATCTGCTCTGCTCCACTGCTGGATTAGTGCAAATCGCTGCTGAGCCCTTCCCAGCAGGGATCTCCTGAGCATCAATTCCTTTTCCAGGCACGGAGTCAAACACCAGGCAGTGAGTAAGGAAAGGGCCCGGGCATAAGCAAAACCACTTGGAGGATTTATAACCTAAATTGTATTATTTCAGTGGGATTAAGCCCACTAAACATGAAACATCCTCCTCATCTCACTGGTGCTCAGGCCCTGCATGCAAACCTCTGTGGCAGCTCCTTGCCAGTGCAGAGCACATGCAACAAAATCAATGACATTGCAATCCATTTACAATTCATAACAACAGAAAAACACACCCAAGCTGTGCTGCAAAGCATTGTTTGTGCCATGCTGGGCTTCTGCAAGAAGCAGAAGGTGTCACAACACCAAGGCTTTGAGGGCACCTCATTTTAAAGGGATCACATCCTGCCCAATAAAACCCTACAAATTTAATAACTTTAAATTCAAAGGGAAATATCAATCCTTGGAGAGCCTCTTCCAGAGCAATCAGCGGGTGAGGAGGCTCTGCTGACTGATGCCTTATTGCATTTCTTCACATTGCCTAATTACAATCTATGAGGCTGCAGACAATCAGGCCACGCATTGCAGATGCACACCTACACTGCCAACACCCGCCATCGCGCACGGAACAGCACGCAGCCAACCCACAGAGCAGAGTGGGAAGGACAATATTTACCTTATTAAAGTCAAACGTCTCAAACATTTGCTCAACGTATTTGTTCGCTGACGGGCTCAGGTTTTTCAAGCCAAAAAACTGTTTGAACTCATAGAGGGTGAGCTGGCCTGATGGGCACTCCGTCATGAACTTCTTGTACCACTGGTGGCACTCGGTGGCACTCAGCTCCTCCACTGCTTTCCCATCCATGTTCCCCATCTCCACACACAGCGCTGGTCACTTTGCAGCCAAAACTGGAGGTTGGTGGGTGAGTTCTGAGGTCGGTGGGTGAGTTCTCAGGTTGGTGGATGACTTCTCAGGTCGGTGGGTGAGTTCTGAAGTTTTGGGGCTTTGAAGTTCTCCTTCTCACCTCTAAAGTGCCTCGTGCTGGTCCCAGCCCAGCAGTGGTGGTGATGGATACGGGTTCCTTTCTCTCTTCAGGCAAATGTAAAAGCACAACAACCAAAAAGCACAAAGACACAGAGCAGAGGGTGCCATTTAAGTACCAGCAAATCCTCCCTCAGCCAATGAGGAGCAGGATGGACCCCCACCAGGAGCATTAAGCATTCAGGTTTAAAATAGAAAGGAGGTAAAATGGGAAAGTCTTGCAGATTACAGCCCAGCAGAAGATTAGGAGGGCAGAATTTGCTCCGTGACGGTGTAAGCTCCTAATCCACTTCACTTACAGTTTTCTGTGGGCTCACACGAAAAACAGCTTTTGCACCAAAATCAGTGTCAAAGAAAGAGAAAAGCACCCAGATGTTCTGGTGGTGGTGTCACCCTATTGCTCTTATTCTACTGGAAGATTCCTGGGTGGGAATCACAGAATCACAGAATGGCCCAGGTTGGATGGGACCTCAAGGATCACGAATCTCCAACTCCCACAGGCAGGGCCACCAACCTCCCCATTTCATACCAGCCCAGGCTGCCCAGGGCCCCATCCAACCTGGCCTTGAACACCTCCAGGGATGGATGGGGCATCCACAGCCTCTCTCATTCAAATCAATTTGAAATTCAGAGAGGGAAATTTCCATTTTGGCTCCTATCAGGGATGCTGTTAGGGTATATTCAGTGTGCTGAGAAGGACACAAGCAACATCATTCCTTTGAATGGCAAAGTGTAAGTGTGAATGCAGCTGCCAGATGCTGTACATGGAAGCTCCTGCACCACTGTGAGCCCCACACCCACCCTCACAGCACCCAGAGGAGGACTGGGAGATCACAGGGCATATCCTGAGGATGTGGCATGGGCCTTCTGCTAGCACTGTCATTGTGGAGCTGCCCAGGGAACCTGTCCCATGGCACCTCTGCGTTTAGATCACAGCCTTAAGACGAAGAGCCCAGCTTTGCCTGCAGAGCCTGGTGTTGAGCCTGCATTGAAGTAAATCAGGAATAAGTCTGCTCTGGTAGGTGGCATTACATAAGCATAAAACAGTTATGAAAAAGGAATTAGATCGAGGAACTGTAATTGGATGTACTAATCCTGCTCCTGCCCGCGGCTCGCTCAGCTCCTGCTGTGCCCAGCGCCTGGTGCAGAGGGAGCCTCTATGGGGCAGCCTGTCCCAAAGCACTGCCAGCCCTTGCAGTTGTTGGGTGCCCATTAATAGAGGCAGAGTTGCGTGCTAGGGGTGGGTGTGAGCTCACTAACAGTTTCCAGAGGTTTTGCTAACACTGCATCTGGAACACAAGGCTGGGATGCTTCCTGTGCCTCCGGGAGAGCAGCACAGAGATGTGCCAGCCACCCAGGGAATAATAATTTCCCTGTGTGTAGGGCAGCCCTGTGAGCAGTGCCATGGCTCGTCCCCTGGCTCCATGTCACTTCTGATCTATGCCTTCGGATGGGAAGCAGGAGGAACAGCAACAGATGCTCTCACTGCTTGGGTTTATTGCTCTGCATTATGGCGTTGAGTTGGGATGGGTCCCCACTTCATGATGTTAGCGCTCTGGACATCCATCACCTTCTTGGTGTGATCGGTGTCGTGGTGAAAGAGGTACCCACAGGTCGGCCGCTGTGAGGTGTAGAAAGGGCTGTATGAGTTGGAGCAGTGCCGTGTGTAGAAGAGGAACTTGAAGGAGTCGGGTTCCTGGCCCCCAGTGTGGGCAACAAAGGGGACGAAGCGAGAGGCCAAGGTCTGCTCTGAGCAGTGCTGTGCTGGGGATCCCCGGCCCTTGGGGCTGGGTGGGGGGTGGGAAGCATCCTGCTTTGCTTTGCTCTCCTCCATTCCCTTTGTCCTCTTCTGGTCTTTGCTATGTGTGGCCTTCTGGTGTTTCAGTCACCTGAAAAAAGTTGGACAAAAGCATTTTCAGTGGACAAATGCACTGCCATCACCCAGCAGTGCTCAACATCCCAACATGATCACTGCGTAGCAGTGGCCAAAAATCAGAATGAACATAAACCAAAACACACTGAGGGACTTGGGCTCATCCCCCGCTGCTTGGAGGACACTCACTGCTTTTCCCTTTGGTGTTGGGCACAGTGGAGCCCTGGTCCCAGATTAGGTCTCAGTTATAACAAATAAATAATAATAAAATGAGCTCCTTCCTCCTCCATGTCAAGACTCCACCAAGCAGCAGCCATGGCTGACGGGCTGTGCAGACAGCCTGATGCATGAGGTGCAATGGGGCGTGAGCAGCAGCAGCATGCAAGCACAGCCTGGAGGCACAGCCCTCAGCAATGCCAAGGGGAAAAAAAGGATTATTGAATCTGGTGAGGCCAGCCTGTCCCTGCCACCAAGGTCAGCACACCAGAGACGTGCACAGCACCCGGACCAGGGGCAGCACAAAGCACCCATCCCACCCCTATGGATGAGAAAGCCCTTTGCAGGAGGACTGGTGGTGTGGGTGTGTGCCCAGCACAGCAGCCCTGCCTTGTGCCCCCCAGCTACTCCGAGGCTGAGCCTGACTGCAGAATTATTTTGCCATGGTTATTTAACCATGACTCAGTTATCTTGTTTTCATTGATGGCAGCTCTGTGCCGATGGAAACTGGCTCTTCCCCCAGCAATTATCCTATTTACTTCTGGGCGTCCTAAATAAACTCCTCGCTGCCTGAATTTATTTTTAACCACATAAAGAGGTTTCCCAGTTTCCGTGACGCCCTGGCTTACTTGGTGCTCTATTTTGGTTCTGCGTATCTGGCTCTGAACAGAGGCTGCTAAACCTATTATGAGGGGAACACCAGTGAATCATTTATAGAAATCTCCCTCAGCCTCATAGGGAAATGATGAGATCCCCCAGGCTTATCACTTCATTTTGTCATTTATTTCCCAGATGCAGCCATCTGCCTGGTGCCTGGAAGTCCCTGTGGCCAGAGCTCAGCACAAGCAGTAGCTCAGCTGTCCCTCCTGCAAGGAAACAACCTGGCCCCCAGCACTTCCCATGGGAGACAAAATATCGGGGTTTTGGATCTTGAAGACGTAAGAGCGGACCTTGCACTGTGGATCCCTGCTCCAAACACTCTGAGGTTTGCTCAGTACCAATCACTGTCACACATCTGCATGATTACAGCTCCTTGCCTTGTGTGCTTTGACAGATAACAGACAAGTATACACACGACTGAGCTGCTGCAACTGCACCCACCCAGCAGGGAGGCATTAGTGTTATTAAGGCAGCACATTTGGGGTGTGTGGGTAAGGCCTTGACTGCTTTGAAAACCTAACTGCTAAGTCATGTAGATGCCTTTGAGATGTGCAAGGCTTGCACGCGCCCTGCGACAGGGCAGTGATGGGCAGGATTCTGGGCCGGGGAGTGCTGAGCTCTGGGCTTTGCTCACGCCATGGGTTCGCCTGCCCTGAAGCCTCCTCCTCACCCTTTGGGGCACTGAGAGATCCCTCGTGCCCGTGTGGGTGCACCTGATTACGTGATCATAGAGGGGAAGCACCAATTCCACGTCCACGGCACTATTTATGGTACTGGCAGAGCTCTAGCATGGATTAAGAGTCCTGTGCAATCCTATTTTGCTCAACCATGCATTTAGAGACCTCTAATCCCTCCCACATTGCCTCCCAGAGAAGATCCCCACAGGTGGGGTCACAGGGGCAAGGCTGAGTTACCAGTATTCTGACCTGCTGGCAGCAGCAGCCCTACCCTGGGATGTTGTCAATGTCCCTGCACAGGGACTGACACAGTGGGGCAGGGATGCTGCTGCTCCCTGACACCACCAGGTCCTATTAGCAGAGCTCTCCCTGCACTGGGGCTTCTGGGGCCATTGTGGTGTCACCAGGGTGGTGGCCCCAAGGCAAAGGGGTTTGGCCAAGGCTGCCCATGCAGCTGCTCTGCCACCAGCACCAGACTGTGGCTCCAGCAGCACAGACCCAAAGTTCCTTTTGGCACGAGCTGCTTTGCTGCATGGCTTTCTCCTCCCAACCTCTATGGGGTCTGGCAGCGGAACCTCACTGCACAAGCATTTCTCACCAGGGAGATCTGCATTTGCAGGGCGCAGCTCCCTGCACTGATGCAAAGGCAGATTGTTCTGGGGTGTTCACCTGTGATCAAAGAGAGCCTCACACAGCAGTGTTCCATCACGGCAGTGCTCTGTGCCACGAAGTCAGCTGGCAGCCACCCCAGCCCTCCCAGTCCTCCCAGCTCCTCCCTGCCAAGCACCCAGTCCAGCAGCCCACTTGCCTCACCAGCAGCATCAGCCTCCCTTATAACACAGCTGTCACCAAGTGGGGCATCTTTACATCATCTGAGCCTGCTCTGTGCAGAAGCCTGCACCACACCTAGTGTGCTTTTCTTTAGCTCTTTCCATTGAGGTATTCTCGTGAATACCTCTGTAGGGTGCAGGAACTCCTGGTGATGGTGGAAGGGGCTGAATCATCCCTCCCTGTCACTGCACAGCACTGCTGCAGCTTCACAGCCCCTCTGACATCTCTGTGGTGGAACAGCATTTTGTGAAGCAGCTCTGTGCAAGAGCCCAGGCTTCCTCATCCCATGGAACTTTATTGGCTTATCTCCTCAGAACAGTTCCTCTTCTCCTTCCCCTTTCGCGTGACTTTCTTTGCCTTTCTGCATGCCCCGCTCCATTTGTTCAGTCAAAGACTGTGACTATCAGCCCAGCACCTGGCATATCTCGCAGAGATATTATGTCCTTTGCACATAACAATGCTTTTGTTTCACCCGTCAGCTGGTGAAATAAAACCGCTCCATTTGGCAGCATGTGGCTCCTTCCTCGCATTTGATTTCTGCTTCCCAGAGGTGCCCCTCTCCCCTGATTCATGGCTGCAGCCCTCAGGCACACCCGGGGCGTGCAGGAGATGCACTCAGACAGATGTTTGCAGGATCGCTTCCGTTCCACCTCCCCATAAGCAGCAGTTAAGGTAACAGTCCCGAGGGCTGAGCCCCACTAATTACAGAGCAGGTCAGGCCTGGAGCTTCCCTGGCAGCATCAGCCTGCAGGATGGGCGTGGGGTGTCGGTGGATCCAGCTGCATCCTGGAAAGGCTCTGAAATATCACAGCCTGTAACAGCCCCAGAGCTCACATAGTCAGCCTCTCAGCTCCCCTCCCCTTTTGCATTTGCCACTTTTGTTGGCTCTCTTTGTCTTGGTGTTCCCTGCCTTTCACGACATGGTTGGATTTCCCTTTTGCCGTATCACAGCGGTGCTCGTTTTTCACTGTTCCCACACAATCTGTGCTTTGTGTATAAAGAAAACGTTGTGGAAAGCGGGATTTCAAAAAGTGATTAAATATGTGATAGTTATAAATCTGTATCATTTTGACTGCCAGAACAGCATGGAAGCAGAAATAAATGCAAGACAGGAGGACCCTACACTGTAGCTGTGCTTCAGAGTTAATGTTCTGACGATTATTTGGGGTTTAAAGTTCTCCCGTAAGCCCCATCATTTATTAATAACCAAGGTTACTCATTAACCCTCAGCTCTTATTTGTGTGACGGGACATTGATGGCAGCGTGGGGCGCTTCAGAGAAATGATCTGGGGTCAGTTCCCACTGTCTTTCAGCTTCTGTGTCTGAAACAGCCCAGCTGCCAGCAGTGTGGGTGTGCAGGGAAGGCTGGTGTTTGCAGGGATCTGTAGGGGATCCGTATGTGTGAACGGGGCTTTGCAACTCAGCAAGCCCCGTCCTTGTGGGCACCCAAGGGCAGCGGATGGGGCTTTGAGCACATGATGGAGCTGTGGGTGTCCCCGTGCACCGCAGGGCAGTGGGACCTGATGGCCTTTGTGGGTTCTTTCCAACTCAAACCGTTCTATGCTCGTGGGACGGCGGGACAGACAGACAACCGTTGGGCAAAAGCTTCGCCACGCTGCGGACGAGTCGGAAAAGCCGTGTGTCTGTACGTGAGGCTGAAAGGGAAGCAGAGGCAGGCGGCAGGAGGAGCGGGGCCGGGCGGGCACCTGGCGGAGGCGGGGCCGGGCGGGGCCAGGTGTTCCGGCCGCTCCGCTCGCTCCCTGCCCGCTGCCTCCCGCTCCCAGCGGCCCGGTGCCGCCGGAGGTTCGGTGCCGGGAGCGGAGCGGAGCGGCCGAGCCCCGCCATGAAGAAGCATCACTCCGTGCAGGGCACTTTCAGCCGCCTCTTCGGCAAGAAGCACGGCACAGCCGCCGCTTCGCTCTTCGCTACCAACCCGCCTTGGATCTTCAGCCAGGAGGTGACCTCCGACAGCGCGGGCGGCACCGGTCAGTGCTCCCCATCCTCCGTGCTGCCGGGGGGGGGAAAGCATGGGGAGGGGCGACCCGGAGCGCTGCGGGGCGGGGGGAAGGGCTGCCCCGTTCCCATCTCGTCCCCGCGATGCGGCCGTGCCGCTCTTTGCCCGGCTTTCCTCTCCCCTCCCTAAAGGTTTCATGAAACGCCGTGATTGAGGGGGGTGTTGTTTGCGTTTCGTTTGGTTGTGATCGCAACGCTGTGCCCTGGGGGCTCGGGGAGGAGAGGGAAGGGGTGATGGTGGTGCAGCTGCGGTGGCTGCAGGATGGGGTTTGGCGGTGTGAGCTCCCAGCGGAACCTCCAGCGCTGCTCCCCGGCTGTTGGGCGAAGCGGTGCCGTCGCAGCGCGGTTACGCCCCGAAGGCCGCTGATGGAACTCGGGTAAAACGCGACGGAGTTTCATGCAGCTCTCGAACACGGAGGGAAAATCGCAGCTTTCTGCCTGCTGCGAATGTGAGCGGGATTCGGGCCTCTCTCTGATGTGGCTTGAGTTAAAAGTAAACAAACAAAAAGCAAGCAACAAACTTGCTGCCTGCTTGCTACCCAATGGACTCCCATGGCTGCGGCACACTACAAAGGCATTCCTTGCAGGTGTAGGAGCTGCTGTGCAGAGTAAAAGCCAGAAGTCCTGGAACTTGTGCATAAATGAAGGCGGTTGAATCGCTCCCTGCTATCCTCGTGGTGTTTGTGCCATTGGTTCATTTCTATGGCTCCAGGTTGCCCAAGGAGGTTGTGGATACCCCATTCTTGGAGGTATTCAAAGCCAGGACGTGGCTCTGGGCAGCCTGGTCTGGTGGTTGGCGACCCTGCACATAGCAGGGGGTTGGAACTGATGATCACTGTGGTCCTTTTTAACGCAGGCCATTCTATGATTCTGTGTGGCACATGCATTGAGTGACTGTGCTCTGAGCAGTGTGTGCTCACTGCCCTGAGTGGGGCGGTGCTCCCAGGCTCTCTTGGATCCCAAACGGTTTATTCTCACCCCATGAAGCCCCATGCTCTCCCTGTCTCTCACGAGTTTGCTGCATCTTTGCATGCCGTGGTTGCTGCCAAAAAGAGTCCCCTGCCCGTGCGAATCCCCACCTTGGTTTTTTCATACAAAGTAAACAGAAGTTAAGCAACGTGGGAAGGGTGTAGGTCTGCCTGTCACTGACTCAGAGATTCCTGAACGTAGTGACTGCTGCCACCTCCTCGCTGCGGTTCCCGGCCGTGCTGCGCCTGCTCCAGGTGATGCAACCAACCCTGGAGTAGGAAGGAGTTCCATTGCATGTGTTGTAAATGGCTTATTTTGTTTCCCACAACTGAGGGGACACAAATGACTTCAAAACAGACCGAATGCCACACAGTGGCCAATGGTGGCCAGGGCCAGCTGCTCCCTGTGGCTTCTTAGCTTCCCTAAGCTCTCCTTCCAGGAAACAGTGCAGTGACAGACCTGCAGCAGGCAGGTCCTGTTTATCTAGCAAAGAAAGCACAACTACAAGCACTTCATTTTAGTTTAATTAAATGCATTCAGGTTAGAGATGCTTAGTAATCTAGGATCAAAGACCTTGTGATCTTTAATACATTTTCTCACTGAGTTTACTTACTCAATGTCTTAATAGGAAATTCTCACATTATTTCAGGTCTCTGAACCACTCTATCTCCGCTCCACAAAGCTGTCTGAATCAACATTCCCATGTTGTGTTGTCCTTGACTCTTGCTGCTTGTTTGTTGAGTGTGGGGTTACCTGAGGGGTTATGCAAAATTAACAATAACAGTGATTACTTGCTGGCATCTCAGGGAAGTCCATAAGGACAGAGGATGGTGGATACACCTGGCTGTATGTTAGGATAACCTGTGATGGGAGAAAGGAGAAGTTTGCATGCCTGCTGGACCTGAGCTACAGCTTGTGGTTATGCTGAATTCTTTCATCCCTCCTGAATCATTTCCAGCCCCCACTGTGGCCAATTCCTTCACTCCAGGTGAAGAAAGTGCTTTAGTTCTGTGGGGATGCACTTAAGCATTTGCCCTCCCCTTATCTCCCTGAACTCAGTGTAAACTTCTGTTTCCTTCTTGGCTGATCTCTGCTGGTCCCCAGAGAGCAGAGCTTCTTGCAGTCAATGAGAGGAAGGCCCACAGGCTCTCTGAAGTCCCTTTGAGGTGTTTGAGTTTGTTCAGCAGGAGAGGTTCCTGTTTAATGATTTCTACTCTGCAGCGTAAGACTGCATTCCATCCATCCCAGCCCCAGTTGGACCTGCTCTGATTCATTTACTATTTTAGAGAAAATCTGCCCTGCCTCCTGGTCTTGTCTATATGTATGCAATGTCTGATGCCTCCTTCCCACTCTGTTTATCAAGCCTTAGCAGCAGACATGGCTGTGTGCCATGACAGCTCAGGGTTGCCCAGAGACCCCACCAGGGGCTCCACCTGCATGAGGAGGGGTTGGCAGCATGGGGGACGTGAGCTGTGCCATGGGACGTGGTCAACTGTGCAGGTGGTGTGTGCTGTGCCCTGCATAGAGGTGGTGGAGGCATGGAACCACAGCCTTCTGCTAACACTGAGCTTATGCAACTTTTGCTCTTCTGCTCCTCAGCCTTTAATTTCAGTATGGAACTTGACAGAAACTATTTCTGCACTTCCCGCTTTAGCATGGGAGCTTGAGCACCGTGCTTCCAAACTTCTCAAGGGGAAAATAAGTCTGTTTACTTCTCAGCATCAGTGTTTTGGAGCGGAAGGATTGGTTTCTGCTTTATCCTCTTTGCTATCAAAATCTGTTGGTGGGAGCACTCCTGCTGACCTTCTCTGGTCATGGCTGCTTTGCATGCTCCCCCCTTCCTTTTCAGACCCCTGTATTCGGTGGTGGTCTGCTTGGCTGGGAATTATTGATGCATATCCTTCCAGCCAAGGTGGGGTTTACACGCTTCAGAGCTTCTGCTTGTAAGTTCATGCTGTTAATCAGACACAAAGAATGCAATTAAAGTAATTTTATGAGCTTTATTCTCCGTCAGAAATGAACTGGCCTAAGAGGTGTGGCTGAAGGTAGAAGCACAGGGCTGGGAACCAGCAGGACCTGAGAGCTTCTGCTCACAGTGCCAGGGCTCTATGCTCATCATGGCATTTCATGGACAGTTTGGAGCTCCTCTTCATAAGGCTGGCTGGAGGCTCAGTGTTGGGGCGAGCAGTTTGTTCTCCAGTGCCAATTGTGAGAGGCCAACTTCCAGCAACACACAGAAGGATGCTCAGGGGATGCCATGTCACACCTCCAGCTGGATGAGCGGCCCCAGCACCTGTCCTGCTGGGAATACGTGGAGAGAGAACAGAAAGCACCTCCTGGGGAAGTCCTGTGTCCATTGCTGTGGTATCCCAGAGGGGTATCTTCCTTCACCCAGACCAAATCTGGGTGGGGAGTGAATTGGATGCTTGTACTGACACTTAGTCCTCTGAGGTAAATTTTGCTTCATTGCTATTGGAAATTAGTCTGTCAGAGAGAAGCCTGTGCTCTCCCACCTCCAGCACCTGGAGCCCAGACCTGCATCCTCCCCTCCTCAGCTCCAGTCCCCTACACAGTGTGATGCTCCTTGCCCATTTCTGGGAGCTGATACAACAAATCCTTCCCAGTGCTTTCTGAAGCTGCTGCCCAGCGCTGTTTTCCTGCCGCCCTGAATGCAGTGCTGCTGCTAACTGTCCTTTCTTCCTCTCAGGGGACGTGATCGAAGTGTATTATGGTGACAATCGCTTTGGGACGATGACCGACTCCGGAACCGCAACGTTGAAGCCTCGTCCCAGAGTGAGGCCGCTGCTGACATTCCTGCCCCTGGTGAGTGTTGGCCAGCAGTGCTGGGGGCTGATGCCCAGAACCAGCCAGGCTGGTTGCTTCCCTCACCCTCCTCCCGGGGGGGAAAGAAAAGAAATGAAAAGCCAAACCAACCGCTCTGTAATGATGATGGATGCGAGGGATTAGGAGGTGATTCAAGTTCAAGGCTCATGTTGGGCATAGACGAGATGCTTGGGTGAGAGATGTGAGCATTATCTGCCTTGTACTTTCATTTTTGTCAAAATTGCTGAGTGTGTAGATGAACAGATCTGGCTGGCGCTGCTCTTTGTGTAACTGCTGGCAGTCTCTGATGCGGCGTCGTACTGGATAGAGCGGGAGGAAAGCTCTTGTTTCTGGCACAAGAGCAAGGAGGTGATGCAGCAGGTGCCTGCAGAGCCTGATGGGCTGCATTGACTCCAAATCTCTTTGTTTTGGTGTGAAACAAAGGAGTAGCATCTCCCGTGTCCCATAGCAAACACCAGACGTGAATGTCAAACATCACAAGCTCAGCAAGCAGGGAATGACCAAGCTGCATTCTTTCTTTTTCTGTAAGGAGTTTGGGGAGTGACAGAACCTTTGCAGAAGCCAAAGGCTGACATGGAGGGAAGAGCAGCATGTCCATGTCTGCGCTAATCCTAAAGGTGACATCTTTGTGTTGCTAGATGAGTTTGTAGAGGTTGAAGTCACACTCCTGGTCAGAGCTCCTCCACCCAGCATGGCTGGGGATGGGACTGGACAGTGGGTTTTGTTCTCTGCATCTGAACAGCTGTGGGCAGTTGTCACACCCGTGTTATCAGGACACTATCACAAAGCTTTGTGGCTTTTGGACAGTTATTTTTCCCAATCTCTGTCTATGGGATACAGCTCTGAGCAGGGCTACCAGTGCCCAAAGCAAGGAGTGCCAGCACACGTGGACCACAGGTGGTTGGACCACAGCTGGGACACCGCTGCCTCCAAAAGCCACAAGTGCTCAGTGCTGACTCTGGTGCTGCACTACCACTTGTGCTTCAGTGGTCTTACCTCATGTAAGTACATGAAGTGGGAAGTGTGTGGTTGTTCAGAGGTAGTTTGGAGATGGTGACAGCTAAATCTGAAGTGATACACATGGGTCACTGAACGCATTTAGAAGTCCTTAGTCTTGACAAGCACATCCTGTCTGAGCAAGGGATGTTTTCCGTGTACACCCTCATCCTTCAGAGCAGTCATCACCTGCAGCAGAAGAGCTGGTCTGCTGTCACCTGGGTGCAATTCATTCATGGGTTGCACAGGTGTCACTGGGAGGACAAGGAGGGGGGAGACTATAGAGCAGCTTGAGAGCATAATTAGCAAGCTGCAAAGGATTGTGCCCTCACCAATGCCCTCCAAAAGACCACAGCAGGTGAAAGAAATCACGTGAGCTGAGTCAGTTAGGAGCAGTGCCTGAAAAAACTCCTCTGGTATCACAAAGCTCAGCACATGACCATAGCTGGCACCCTGTAGAACTTGCTGGGTTTTTGCATCTTCTCAGAGCTTCCAAACATCTTCCTAGTGGATGTGAAGGTGATACTGGAGTAAACGGCACAAATGGAATAAATACTTAGGGCTGTCACCCTGGCAGTGTTGTTTTCCTGCTGCCTTCAGGGGCATAGGTGGTCTGGGGGGGTTCTCCCAGAGTGATGGATCCTCATCACTGCGCTCCTCTTCTGAGAGTAAGGTGTTTAACTGAAGAAATCAGCAGTAGGTGTAAGCCACATATTTTTGAGGACCAGTCTGGGTTGATTATTTGCATTATTTTGATCAGGTTTGATGATGATTTGTCTTGGCACAGACGCTTCTGCTGCCACACGCATATTTGCACTGGGCTGTTCTGCAGCCTTAACCCTTTCTTCCCACCCAACCCCTCTGCATTCCCCAGCCAGCAGCATGCTGGGGAGCAGCTCGTGGGCAGCTGAGTCAGGCGATGCTCACACCCTGCCCTGCAGTGCCTGCTCCCTGCATGGCAGCGTTCCGCAGCCCTCCCTGCACACCAGTGGGCACCAGCAGCCCTGGAAGGAGCAGGCAGAGCACAGCCATCTGTCTGTGCAATGTCCCCTCCTCCTGCAAGTGAAGGCAAAGCTTTGACGCATGGGGGATGAAATTCCTTTGGTTAGCCACCAAATTTCCCAGGCTTTGCTTCGGAATAAAGTTTGGAGGTAGATGTCCTTATATGGGGAAATAGTTGGCTTCTTTAAGACTCTCAAAATGCAAGGTAGCTATTTTGGTGCTTTATTTAAGGAGTGGCCTTAAACTGAGCTCACTTAATGGGTGGGAAGCATGGGCTTCCACGGGAAATGCCCAGAGAGGTGGTGCCTTGTCCTTGCAGACACCCAAGGGACAGGGCTCTGAGCACCTGTTGGGTGTCCCTGCTCAGTGCAGGGCAATGGAACCAGATGGCCTTTGGGGGTTTCTTCTATCTCAAACAATTCTATGACTCTAAATCCATGGGAAAGACTGGGGGAGCTGAGGACCACGACAACAGGCAAGCTCTTCCATTGGAGACAGAGGATATTTGGTTCTGTCTCAGTGCTGAAAAGGGATTCCTGGTTGTTGCAGTGAAAGCTCACCCTAATAGGATCCTCAGCACACAAATCTGATTTCGAGCACCACAAACTGGAAATGCAGGTTCCTGGTGCACCACCCACGAGCACGGCAGCCTGCTGTGAATCAGCGGGAGCTTTGGGCTGGTCACACCCCTAGCAAACACATGAGAGGGAAATAATCTTTCTGGTCATCTCTCAAGGCTGGCAGTGCATTGGAGATGCTTTCCATTTTAGAAGCCAGGTTGTGATGTGAGGATGGGTGGGTTTTCAGATGCTGAGCATTAGCGACTGCCACAGAAATTTTGAGTGTGAAACAGGCTTGCCCAGTTTTTAGGACCTGTTGAAGTAACATGTCCAAAATGTCTCATTTATGATGTGTGGACTTTGTTTCCTCCAGTTTTGCATAGATCTCTTCTGTCTGCTCTTCCCTTTCTACCTACTGCTATCCAAACATGTGATGCATACTTTACTTTTAATTCAGGTCAAACGAGCGCTCAGACATTTTTGTTCTCCTGTAAATGAGCAGGAACCCTCAGTGTGTTCTGGAGATTGGCAGCAATGAATTTCCATGGAAAATGGGTACCATTGGCTCTTTCCTTTTGGCCTTTGGAATTTGGTTGCATCAGGCAATTTTGTTGTCTGGTCTTCAAGTGTCTCTGTTACTCTTCATCTTCCTTCTGGCTTTCAGCTGAAGCTGAGGATCCTTCCTCTGCATTGTAGCTTTAGGAATAGTATGGAACTCTTAGATGAGGTTGTAAAGCTCACCTGGTGCGCTTTGCCACTAACAGAGATCTGTCCTAATGCCTCAGCAGACCTTGGCTTCCCACCAGCGTGAAGTTCCCTGATCAGTTGCTCAATGCCATGAGCTCTGCATTCCCATTTACTCTCTCTGGGCTTGCCTTCACCTGGCTCACTCACTTGTGGTTATAGAGGGTATTTGGTCATCTGCAGGACAATAGACTTTGCAAGGGCAGTAGCAGGTGCATGTTTGGGGATGGAAAGGACCCAGTGCCCTTCTGAAGGAGCTCAGGCTTCTGCTGAAGTCAACTCTGCCCCAGCAGCTCATGTTCCCAGTCTCCTTACACCCGGTATGTAATGCTCACGTGCTGCCTGTGCCCTGCACGGGGCTGTCTGTAGGCACTCAACCTTTGAGCAAACAGACTTTGGAATCCTATAGCAATCTCCTGTGAAAACAGTGCTGGTACCAGCGAAAGGCAAAGGGCGCTGGCTCAATCATTACCTAGACACTGCACAGACATGGTGCAAGCTGAAGAATGTCTCCTTTGCGTGTGGGGCTTCAAACAGCTGCAAGAAGCAGTGCAACAGAGCTGGCCTGGGAAGGCAGAGCCCACACAGCAGTGTGTCCTCAGCTCCTGCCCATGGGAGCTCCTGGTACATCCTCACTATGGTTCTTCTCAGCACTGCTATCTGAAAGCCCAATGCACTGCTTCAGTTGCTTACGTCTGCTTGGCAGCCTGATTCAGCATCAGGTTGTGTTTCAGCCATGGGTGCGTTACTGTACATTTCATGAGCAACTGCAACCCCAACCTCACAGTGAGTCACTGCAGGAAGGAGGAGAGCCTTCCTGCTTTTGGCAGGCATGAGGCAGGAGCCCTGGTCAGCACTCTGGGTGAGTCACCGTGCTGTGAATATCTCACAGTGGGTGGCTGTAATTATCCCAGCTGCCCTGGCTGTGGGCATCCTCACAGATGTGTAGGCTGCTAAATTGCACGGTCCTGCAAGAGCTAAATGCACTGCTGAGTCTTCAGCATGAATGCTGAGGGAATGATTGAGAGTGAAACAAACCACACAGGTAGCAGTTTTCCCCAGCCTGTTCAGATATGCTGGTGCCAGAGTTTCCCAAAAACCTGGAAGCCTTTCTGCAGCTTCAGTGGCTGTGTCAGGGCTTGCTGCAGAGCAATGCCCACAAAACCAGAGAGAGCAATTGAATTGACTTGATAGGTGAATGGTGAGAAACTAATGCTGCTGATGTCAAGTTGTGAAGCCCTAAGCTTGGGTGTGAAACAACCATGCTCCTTTCAGCCTGTCTGCACCTGACTAGCAAAGAAAGTTTTGTCCTGTGGCTTGTGCAACCTTGACTGCTTCCCGTGTCCACTTAAACAGCATCAGCAGCAGCTGCTGCAGTACCTCCATGGCTATGAAATGGCACTGGATCCCATCAGGTTTCTGTTTGCTTAGATTACCAGCTATACAGCCTACTGCCTGCTTGTCAACCCTTTATTCTAAATTCCTGGGCATAAAACAGCTCTGTTTTCTCAACAGAATGCCCAGGAATCCCATGGGGTGGCTGTGCCAACACCATCAGTGCCGGATGACTTTGAGGAAAAGGCAGCTCCTGGTAAGGGATCTTTCCAAAGTCCTTCAGTGCAATGAGTTCAGCAATTCCTTGGACTTGGGGTATCCTTTGAAGAAAGTGTGCATGTGCCACGCTATGGAGTAGATAGTCTGATCCTGAGATTTTAATGCTAAAACCAGACCTACAGTTAATAACTTTTTGGGATCGTTGAAAATGAATTTGTTTTTAAAAGTTGAGGTGTAGTGGCTGTTAGAGTTAAGCAAGCTTTAGACAGCTGCTGAGCAAAATAAACCAGCTTCCTAGAAGGGTGGCTGACTGGAGGAAATTCTGGTCTTTGCAGTGCTGGTGGAGGTGCTTATGCTCTTGCTATTCCTTACAGGCCCTGGCTCCCAGATGAACGGGAACTACCGAATGTACAGCTCGGTGGGGGACCTGCGCCCACAGGCTCTCGAGAGGGAAGATGAGGATGAGGACATCCCTCCGCCACCATCAGTGCCCCCTCCACCCCCTCCAACAGCACAGGTGCTCACACCACCACCTCCAGCCCCACCGGCTCCTCCACCACCCGAAGCACTGCCACCACCGCCGCCGCTGCCACCACCTGAGGCAGTGCCACCACCCCCCGCCGTGGCACCTCCACCACCCCCAGAGCCCACCCTGCCCTCCCCCACCACGCCAGCACCTCCAGACTTCATCCCGCCGGCCCCTCCACTCAGCAAGGCTCCTGCACCCTTCAGCAATGGCATCTCCAAGTGGAAATCTGAGACAGTGCTGAACACAAGGCAGGTGGATAACGAGGGGCCGCTCTGTCCTGCTGAGACCAAAGTGCCGGCTGCCCCCAGTGCAGAGGAGAGCCCACAGCCCCCTAAGCAGTGCCCTGAGCCCCACCTCACCTTCCCCAGGTCCTTCAAGGTGCCCCCGCCCGCCCCAGCCCGGTCCTCCTCCATCCCCATGCAGGAGAGCCAGCCCTCCCGCATCGAGCCCTTCACCCGGCAGCCCCACGCACGGCCTCCCCTCCCTCCCTGCTTCACCATCAGACCCGCAGCCAAAGCTCATGCAGGAGAAGCCAAGGAAAGAAATCCGCCTTTGAGACAGCCCATCACCAAGGCAGCCCCTCCGCCGCTGAGCCCCAAGCCAGGTGCTGTGCTCAGCAGCCGGACCTCAGTGCCCAGCTCAGAGCCAAAGAACCTCCAGCCAAAAACAGACACCAGAGACTCTCCTCCAAAATCTGAAGTTATCACTGCAAACGATCTGGAGCTGCCCCCTCCGGACTACCCGCTCAGTGAGGACAGCTGGAAGGATCCCAGCAGCTTGAGCCAGCTGCAGCATGAGCTGTCAGCCCTGCTGCGCTCCCCCAGGAGGGATGAGAGGCAGCCAGAAGGGCCAGCAGCCCCCCAGCCCGTAAATGGCAGCACCAACCATGCTGGTAGCCATGGGCCTGATGGAGCCAGGCTTGTTGGAAAAGCTTTGTCATCACCTACAGGAGAGGAGAGAGAGAAGAGAGAGGGGCCTGGGAGCAGCCCCAGTACCACGGGGGGACAACCTGCTGCAGCACAACCAGCTGTGGAAAGCAGCCCTACTGCACAGCCCCACAGCGTGAAGAAGATCAGGAGTGAGCTGGAGGCTGTGTTCTCGCTGAAAAAGGAAAGGAAACCAGTCCTGGGGCTCAGTGGTGAGAAGCAGAGCCCTGAGGATGGTGGCAGTGCCTCACGTTCAGGGTTGAGTCCTCCTGAGCTGAGTGACACCGTGCTGCCAAAACCAGCCCTGAGCTCACTGCCAGCCCCAGCAGCTGCTGCAGTTGTGGAGAAGACAACAGAGCAGGAGAAGCATCCTGCTTCCATCGTCCCTGCTGCTAACAAGGCCATGGAGAGCTCAAGCCCTGCTCCCTGCCCCTCTGACAGCAGTGTGAGCCCCCCAGGCCCACCTCAGAGAGCAGTGGAGGAGCCGCCAGCCCCCCTGATCCCATCACCCCCGATTTCCCCAGCACCGCAGCCCAACACCAACATCTTCCAGTACAAAGTGCACCGGGCTGGGGCTGGTGAAGCTGAGCCTGCCTGCCCCCCGAGTTCGGCCAGCAGCCCGCCAGGAGTCCTGGGCGCAGAGCAGGAAGAGGTGCTGATCCACCCGGTGACAGGAGAGCGGGTAGAGCGGGGCTCTCCCATGGCACTGCTGCTGGCAGCCCGGCAGCGGGCACAGCGGGGCCGCCAGGGCAGCGATGCGGGAGGTCCGCCAAGAGCCAGGCCACACACCAAATTTGGCAGCAGCGCATCGGAAACCACCTCCAGCACCAGCTTCTACCGCCACGAATCCAAGCCCTATTCCTTCACCGTGGTGCCCCGGCCCTCGGCAGCACAGAGCAGGCCGCCGTCCTTCTCCAGTTCCTCAGAGCAGGGCCAGGCGGTGGGCAATGGGCAGCACTCTGGGCAGCAGCGGGCTGCAGCCTCCAGCCTGCTGCGGGGTCTGCTGGAGCAGGGGCAGCCAAAGCACCCCGACCCTCCCCGCCACACCGTGTCTGGAGAGGAGGAGGAGAACGGGGAGGCAGTGCTGGACTACACCATCATCCCTCCGCCCCCTGAGTTCAGCAATGAGGCGAATGAGGTTGATGGCATCCCGCAGAGCCGTGAAGAGAACCACAAGTGCCCCAGCTTCCCTGACTGCAGCCGGGGCTCCGACGCACCGCGGTACTTCAGGTGGCCTGGCTACGGCCGTAATTATAGCTATGGGAGCAGCCAGGAGCCCTCGGAGCACGGCAGGAGGAACGGTGACCTGGCACCTCCGCGCCCAGATTACAGCAGCACCGCCGGTTATCTCAGCCGAGGGCCGAGCAGCCGCCCGCTGATCAAAAAGCGGCTCTACGTCTCCGAGCCTGAACACTCCCACCCCAGAGCAGCCGCCCGGGGCACGGGGCTCCCATCCTATGGCTCTGGGGCGTACAGCTCCTCAGCTGGGGATGGAGCCCGCCGCCTCAGCTCTGCCCACTGGAACGGCCCTGGTGCTGCGCAGGGCAGGCGCACATCCATCGATTCAGCTGGGAAAGCTGGGCCGTACGGCGGGGCTGACGCCAAGTACAAGGGGCAGAATGGGGACTTCTTAGTAGCTGGCAGGTATGTGCCTCCCTGAACTGAGCTCTGGTTGTTAGTGCAGTCCTGGGCTGTAGTGGGAAAGCAACACCTTGGGTCATCTGCCACGAATGGCAGAGATAAGGGCTTTGCGGTGGCTCTTGTTCCCCCAGCCCTGTGGTGAGGATGTAAGGGCAGCCCAGAGGCCATACTGATGACCACACTTAGCTCTGCAGCTGTGGTTGGAGGGCTGCTGGGTGGAGGGGCTTCCTGTAGGGAAAAGGGGAAAGCTTCTATTTAACTATCTTGCTTCAATAGAAAAGCATGGCCATTTTGAATACGGACAAATAGTTTCTTTGGCTTTTGGTGACTTTCCCACACTGTTTTCCTTCCAGACCTGCCCACGGCAGCTCGCAGTATGGTGGACCCACCAACACCTTCACGGTCAGACCTGGGGCACGGCAGCCCATCTCCTACACCTACCAGAGTGGGCACCGATAGGCTCATCCATAGGGCTGCTCCACTGCCTTCGTCCTTCTGCTGGGAAGAGACAACGAGGTGCGTGGTTGTTGGAGGTTTTCTCCACCTGGCCAGCAAACACTGCTCAACACTGCTGAGGATGAATGTGGAGAGCAAACCTGGGACTTGGACTCTTCAAAAAGACTGTCATGGAGCATAGTTACTGCAGACCAGCTACTGTTATGTGAGCAAAGATGTTTTTCTTTCTCTTCTTCCCTCTTCCCCAGTATTATTTTCAAATTTGCAGCCTGATAGGTCTTCTAAAATGCGAAAGACCCTTAGTTTAAAGATCGTCACTGGAGAGATTGGGGTTTTTTTGTTTGTTTAATCGTGCTTGGGAGTGGGGAGAAGCCAAAGCTGGAGATGTGTGTAATGGAAGCAAGCCAGTATGTATCTGAATTTAGGGGAATTAAGAACGTGAGGTCAATTGGATAGAAATAGTTTAGGATGCCTGCATCACTGCCCCCTCAGCCTTGAGTGAACCCATTACACTGATGCCTTAAGCCAGCTCATGCTCTCAGTGCCCATCTCCAGGGCTGGGAGCAGCTGCTCTGCAAGCACAGCCCTTGCTTTCCCACTCCTTTTGGTGCCTGCACGTTTGTGTTGCTGGTTCTTTGTCATGGGAGACTGCAAGGCCTGGCTGGGTGGCAGTGAAGCATGTTGGCAACGTGAGATCTTTGATCTAGGGGATGAATAAGCTAAGTTTTGGTGTAACTGTAAACTTTTTGACACTCCGGGGTGTGGTGTACCTGAGGGACCTTTCTCCAGCTGTTTCCATCAGCACCATGGTGGATACTTCGGTGCAGATCTGCCAGTGCTGTGTGATGGGAGAGGAGAGTGGTCTGAAAGAGGGTATTTCACACTGCGGTCAGCTGTAGTGAGAGTGTATTATTCTGAGGTTTTGAATAGTTAACTTCCAAAAGTTAGAAGCAAATCTTCCTCCCAGTAAAATTGCTGCAAATCACTGTAAGATAGGTGTAAAAACTTGTAGAGAGTATTTTCTAATCGCTGACAAACTAAAAGCACTTTGAGACACGAGTCTACCTTTATTGAAAGCACTTTCTGTTCTCAGTGTCATACAGTATCATTAGTTCCATTCAAGCTTATTCTGCTTTGTGTTGCGAGTAGATTTTGCTCTACAATTAGACTCAAAACTGGGTGATAAGTTTTCCCCTCGCAGTGCAGATTTCAGAAGTTATCTTTATTAATGTCAGGCTGTTGACATTCTGTTTTACATTATTTCCAGCTCTACCTAATAATTTAACAGCTGTTTCGAACGCTGCAGAGGCTTCGAAGTATTCTGAACTTCACTTTGCTGTGAATGAAATGAGAACGCAAATACCATAATCAGCCTAATAGCTAATTCATAGGATGTTTTTATGCCAGTAACTCACAGTGACTTGGAACGCTTCCAGCTGTGCTCAGCTGGTATTGAAACAGCACGTTTTAAATGGCTGGATGTTGGTTTATGGAGGAGAAATAACTATGGAGGAACTAGGCATTAACTCCCTGGGCTGTACAACAGCCATTTGTCAATCTCCACCCCCAGTGAGGAAGTTCCCCGTGTGAGGAGCATCCTGAGAACATTTACTGATCGTTGGGAGTGAAGCTGTGATGCTGTCTGTGTAGCTCCAGGGTTGTGCTTCACACATTCAGGGTGGGATTTCACCACTTTCCCCTAAAAGCAAAGAAGCTTCACTGATAATGTTGCAACCTGATCTTTTTGTTTCCTGGTGTAGATTTTTGCAGAATGAGTTAAAACTGCAAATGAATTCCTAAAATTACTTCAGAGACTTGCTGGGAGATGAATCGTGGAGATGAATCCTTTAGCACATATGCAATTTCTGGATTGTCTTCCTCTTTCAAATTCTGCTCAACCTCAACAAATATCCCCAACAGAAGTTTCATTTTTTTTTCAGAGCAAATGTGAAAGTCCAACGTTGGCGCTTGCTTTGAATTCCATGTTTCCTATTTCACTCAAACATGCAATTCACAAGTCGCTATAATACAGTGCTACGTAGCGTGGAGCATCTTGTTTCTAGCAGGTGGACATTGCTTTAAATTAAATAGCAGAAGCATGAGAATGTAAGTCAGGTTTGTGTAGCAGCCGTTTATTTACTCAAAGAACGCCCATCCTGGGAATGCATATGGACCAGGCTGTAATGAAACCGAGTAGGACTTCCCAGTAAAACTGGTTAACGTCAGCGTTTGAAGCATTGAAACGATTCTGTTCTTTAGACACTGCGGGCTGTCCCCGCTGCTTTAGGAAAATAGTAGGATTTCAGTAGGACTAAACAGACCAAGGCCACGGGGAACTGTTTGCATTCCAAAGAAATCGCTGTCAGAGCTGTTGCAGGGCAGCTCAGTGCAATGAGCAGTGAGGACTCCTCTCAGCTGCTGGGAGCTCGATCTTGTCAGCACAGCACACATTGCTTTACTCTGATTCCTGTTTCTCTTCCTTCTCCCCCCAGCTGCTTTACTACATAAACTTAGCGATAGAGAAGGGAAACTGAGGGGTGGTAACAGAGCCAAGTGACCTGATAGTGCTGGCAGCCATCCTGAAAGCTGACAGTGGAATTCTTAGTGCCTCAACCCTCTCTCTTGCCAGTGTGGTCATTCAAGTCTTGATTCGACTTAAATGAGCCCCTGCAACCTCTTCTAAAGCGCCTGCTAATGTAGTAGAACTGAGAGCTCAACTTGTAAAGTGTTTGAACAAAGTCTCTTATTTATGAGTGCCACTGAACACCAACCTTCTTGCATTAAATGTGTCTGGATGTATTGTTTTATGACGCGTGGTGTGACTTTTTTTTAGTATTATCTGGCCTTATCTACTCAACGTCACCTTTCCCAGGGGTTGGGCCAGCTTCTGCTTAGGGCTCAGTACCAACAACTGCTGTGACAATGTCAGTGATAACAGAAGCACGAGCAGGCTGCTCTCCTCACTGCCCATTGCTGCAGAAACACCCCGTGCCCTGCAGGGTAGGCAGCCTGATGGAGCAGCTTTACAGTTCAGCCTGGGTTTCTATAAATAGAGTTCTTGGTTTGGAGCTTTTCATTAGGAATGAAACTTGCGTAGTGATTTGCAAGTCCTGACTAGAATGCTGTGCTTAAAATTGAAAATGCAGGATGAGCAATGCAAGCGCTAACATAAAAGGCAGTTTGTTTCCAGAGTGGCTTACTCTCTCCACTCCTCCAAATTATACTTATTTGCATTCTCATCTCTTTAATCCTGGCTACAAAACAAGGTTCTTCATTAGGGAAGTGTGCAATGTATCTTGAAGCGTTTTCTCTAGCCACAATATATTACAGCAGTGTCCCCAAGCCTGAGCAGGGTGTGAAGCAGCTGGGGCAGCATCAGCACACCACAAAATCCTTCAGTTCCTTTGCAGATAGCTTGTAAGTCAGTGGGCACTGATGTGCTGCTGTGATGCTGCTTGTTATGGCCTTGCTGCCTCCCAGTGCTTATAGCCTTGGTAAGCTAACACACTGGCAAGTGCTAAATAAACTGATGCTCTTGTGCTTATTTTATGATGGTGGGGGGAAAAAAACAAGTGGTAAAAAGGGTAGATGATCTTTAATGCGTGCAAACCTCTGGCCGTTGTTATGCTGCTGCCCTCCTGCGGCAGAACACAGAGCTTTACCCAAAGGCTTGCAGGAGGAAGCCCAGAATGTGCTACCATGCGAAGTCTTTAATCGACTGTAACAGGAATAACGTAGCAATAATGACCTTTTCTCCACACGGTCCTCATCTTCCACCACTATGCTGCTTTTTGCCCTGGACTGCAGAACACTGCAGCACGGTGATCTGAGGAACTTACGTGGTTTAAAACTTCCTATTTGAAACTTGTCCCTGCTTGCATTGCATTGGCGAATGTTTATTCAAGCAGGGTTGTAACTCCAGGAACTGAAATCACAACTGCAGCAGCCCATGACCTCAGCTGGCTCTCAATATTACAGAGGTAGCCCGGTGAAACTTAAGAGCCAGTTGTAAATGAAAATTATGATTTATTTAAAAACTGTCTTCCATCGTTTCCAAAGACATCTTTGTCACAAGCAGCAGTTTGCAGTACACAACCTTTGTCCTTAACTCTTTGAAGGGGTAGTTTTGAGGAAACTTGTTCTTTGTAACTGTTTACCTTTCCAATACAATGCTCTAGGTGGGGAATTTTGCTCTGAAAACAACTCTGACATTGTAGTTGCTTACAGTGTAGTGTTGCTATCAGGGTAAAGAAAACGTAGCATTCATTTCTAACAGTAGCTTTTGTTTCATTAGCTAAGACCCACTGTTGTCTCTAGGAAAGCCAAACCTGGAGCAGCGGCCATGTATGCAGATCAATGCCATTTATTGTCAGTTCAATATATTCAAAGGAAACAGTTTAGTTTGAGAAGTTGTATGTTATATTACCAAAAAACAAAAACCAACCTCTAAGGATTACGTGAAGTCTTTGAGGGGATTATGGGAATGCTTGATCTTCTCAGTCTCCAGCACAAAAAGTCACCCATTGAAAGTCTATCAGGAGCCTTAATTATCACTAAGCAGTCTGATAACGGGAGCAACAAAATGAAGACTCAAGTCCTCAGTCCAGTTTTTCTCTTATATAAATTTCTGTTCGCAAACCTTATTCTGGAGTAAGCTATACTCAGCACAGAGAAGCTGAAACATGGTGTCAAGCAAACTTCTCTCAGCATTCAGCATGCTGCAGAAAAGCCCCTGAGCTGCTCTCAGCTCCAAGCAACGGTGAGCATTACAGGTCCTGGTATTTCAGCATGTCATGCACCATCACAAAGATGTTTAATGACTGCAGCTGGGATCCTTATTGTACAGCATATGTGACGTATCACACCAAGCACTGGTACTCTGATACCCACCAGTGGAGCAGAAGTCTACATACAGTGCTCACCATGGGATTATTTGCAATAGAAGATAGCAAAAACCAACCTTCTAAACTGAATGTGGCGTTAAGGACAACAAGGAAACTCTTCTACCATTAAAATTCCAACACAGCTTCCTGTCCAGTTGGAAGGAAGTATTTAAAGAGCAAACACTTCGCTCAGGTGAGGCTTTTGCATCTACCTCAGTAAAGGTGGTTCCTTTTAACCTCCCCAAACAATTTGTTTCTATTCATTCTGTGAGTGGTTTGAAGAAACAAGTCTTTTTCATTTTATTATACCTAATTCCCTCCTCCAAGGCTCCTCTGTGGCTGAAGTCACTATTTTTTTTCCAGGTAAAAAACTGCAGTCTTTTCGCAGGTGAATCCAACTCCTGAGGAGATGGTACAGTCTAGTTTGCAACTAATTTATGCTTAACTCAAAACTACTACAGGAACCTTCTTAGTCACAAGGTTCAAGGCAGACAACAATCCATAACCACTCCAGTTCACAAACATCGTCGACTTCAGGAGAACCAAAGTAATGCAAGGAAGGAATTTGGACCAACGAGTTTATAAAACTATTCTTTTACACAGTTGATTCCGGAAGCTTCACCAGTTGGTATGGGGACAGTGTGATGTAAAACCTGATGATCCCATCCAACTGTAGTGAGCAAGGCATTGTCTGAAGGAGACCACGATAAACCTTTTACAAAGTCTCGATGAGAACGGCTTCTGAACCTGGAAAACAGAGCACTATTAGCCATGGAGCACTGTTGCTAAGAATTTTTGGCTTGTGCATTTCCTAAATGCCAGTCTGTTAGGACAGTGCTCCCCACTTTAAGGAGTATTTTCACCTTCCCTTTAGTACATAAATAATTAATGAGAAATCAGCAGGACAAACAGACCCAGTGAACACACTGTCTGGTACTTACACCTCTGAAAGGTCTGAGTTGAGAACAGCTACTGTACAATCTTCACTGATGGAAGCCAGCAAAGGTGAACTAGAAGACAGACAAGAGACCATGGTTAGAACAATTAAAGACACAAATTTACAAAAAAATGCTTTACTCTGAAATGCTTTACTCTGGCATTCAAGTGTATCTATAGTTGCATATTCTACGCCCCTATTTTAGACAGTACCTATGTGCAGAAAATGCAAAGCCCGTAACACGTCGGGCATGAACAATGGAGCTGAGGGCAGAATCAGGATTCTTTGTGTCTACTAGTGCAACTGTTCCACTTTCATCACCTTTAGGAGAAGAAGAGAGAATGAGGTTATCATCAGCAAAGCTGTCACATGAATAGCAAGACCTCAATTTGTCTCGTGAAAGCTGAACAGTAAGAGCACTTCTTACCTAAAGCAAAGATGTCACTTTCCTGTGGATGCCACAGGACTGAGGTAGGGAGGTAATTACAGGCACTGCAAACTGTAAGTAAATAAATTGGGGTAAGAGTGAAGAGAGCAGTCCTTATACAGACATTCCTACCCTAGCCCAGTTAACACTGCTACAGCACTATGATAATTATTTAAACGTTGATTTTACTTCTGTGACAGAGCTAGACTTCTTAGGGTTTAATGGGCTTCTGTGACCAAGTGGCCAGGCTACTAGATTGAGGTTAGATATAGAGAACTCAGGCATGAAACAGTGTATTTCTTCACACAACTTCATATGTAAGGAGTGACTGCATTCAGAAACATACCAATTCGAGTAGCTGGTTTGGGGCATCTGGTGTCCCAGAGTAATATTCTTTCATCCTATAGATTCAAAGCAAATAAAATTTTTACAATTTCTTTTTGGAGCAGAGGCAGGCGTAAACTCAGATTCACTGCAGTACTGTTACCAATCCACATTCAAACCCACATCTCCTCCTTCTGTGTTTAAAATGATGCTGGCATTAACATCAGCTCCTTCAGTAACCCCAGGACAGAGCTGGGAATTCCCATGTTTTAACACAAACCTGTACCAACAGCTGGGTGAGCCCATCAGCAACTTATCAGACTGCAACATTGGAACAAAACATACACGCAGACATTTTATACGACAGGTGGCTTCTCAATAAAAGTGTTTAACTGCAAATAATTAAGTTAAATCTCATCTTTATCAGGCAGATTCGGATAGAATTAGCTTTACCTCAGCGCAGGACAGGAAGATGGTGTCCTTACCAGGACAGGCAGCCACACATGTCACTGCATCGGAGTGAGCTACCAAAAGCACAAAAGGATAAAGAGCATCAAAGACTGTATCCAACATTCCCCTGTGTGCCCAGTGCCTAACTGCACAACACAAAGAAGGAAGCGACGATCTCTGGAGGCAAAGCAGATAAAGAGTAACTTCTATCCAAGGCTACCTAAGCATTTCCTAACACGCTGAGCTGCCAAACACAAAGAGAGCCACTGCAGCCATGTCCTCACAATGTGCACCAGCTTGAAGAATCCTTTGCAGACCAGAGGTTGGTTACAGAGGGGCAGGAGGAGATGACCGAGCGAGCACAGCATGGCCTCTGTGACAGCCCAGTGTGAGCTCCCCAGAGCTCTGCTGAGCGTCATTCAAAGCAAATACAGCTTACATTATGCATGCAAGTGCAGAGAAGAGAAGAAAGCAGAGAAATTCAAAAATACACTTGGAAATGAGAAAAAATGGGTCCTATAACAGAAGTTGGGCAGGGAAAAATGAACAGAGAAATATGCTTGGTCTAGGAACTGAAGCACCCATGATGTGGGGGCCACAACCTGCAACGCAGTGGGCACTCACCTCTGTAGGAGTGCAGCACAGCCTGCTGCGGGAGGTCCCACACCTTCACGCTGCAGATGAGAGGCAGCAGTCAGAGCCTGGCATCACATCCCGGGGGGGGAAGCGGGGCCGGGAGAGCTCACCTGAAGTCTCTTCCGCCGCTGACCGCCCGCGTGCTGCCCGCCAGGACGTCCACCGCCTCCACCATGTCGTCGTGCTCGTACTTGCAGAACTTATTGACGATGAGGGTCTCCTTCTCGTCCAGCTCCCACAGCTCCACGGCGCCTGCGGGGCACAGCGGGGGCCCCGCCTCACCGCGGGCACCGGGACGGGGGGAAGGGAACGGGGGTGCAGCCAGGGGGAGCCCGGCGGGAGCGGGCAGGGGGCGACGCCTCGCGCTTACCGGAGTCGGAGCCAACCAGGATGCCTCTGTCCGCCACCCAGCGCAGGTCGGCCACGCCCGCCTCGGTCTGGACGCCGGCGGTGCAGAAGCCCTCGCTGGGGGCGCGCCGGGGGTCGGCGAACACCCAGATGGAGCCGGCCCAGCAGCGGCCGCTCAGCCCCGAGGCGCCCAGCAGCAGCGCTCCGTCTGCGGGACGTTCAGCCGTTCAGCGCCCCTCCAGCCCCGTTCCTGCCGCCCCTCCAGCCCCGCCGCCCCGTGCCCGCGGGCCGCTCACCTGCGCGGTAATGCGCGCGTTCCAGGTGCCGCTCCATGCAGGCGGGCGCGTTGGGCGGAATGTTCCATTCGGGGCCGCCAGCCGCCGTGGCTTCATCCTCCTCCCCGCCTGCTGAGGGCGTCGGGGTTGCGGGGGGCGGCGGCTGCTCGGGCGGCGGCTCCTCCATGGCGGCGGTGGCGCAGCGGGACCGGGACCGGCGGCGCCCCCACGTGCTCCCGCGCCGCGCGCGCGCCGTCACCTCTCGCGAGAGCGGCCTTCGCGAGAGTCTCGCGAGAAGTCTCGCGAGATCTGCCCAGCCGCCATCTCGGTGGTGCGGAGGCGGCCGGCGGTCACCGGGACGAAGGGTTGCTGTGCCGCCATGCTGTCCCGCCTCGTCCTCCGTGCCGGTGAGCGGGCGCGGCTCCTTACGGGGAAACAGCGGGCGGGAGCCGGGGGGGAGGGGAGGGGGTGTGAGTTCCGTCCTGACGTGCCCTCTGCCCCTCTCCTCCCGCAGCCCCGGCCGTGCTGAAGGGCCTGCAGGGCCTGCCGCCTCCCGTCTGTGCAGGGTGAGTTCCGCGCTGTGAGGCGGGTTTCTCTCGGCGGTTCTTTTTGCACGCCGTGGAGCTGAACGGAAGCTTTCTCGTTGTAGCGTCTTGCACGTCGCGAGGCCGCTTCACACCGCTCAGCACCGCTTGGCTCCCGTGCCTCCGCTGCCGGAGAAAGGAGGAGAGGTCCGGCACGGCCTGATCCCTGAGGAGTTCTTCCAGTTTCTCTATCCTAAAACCGGAGTCACAGGTTAACGTTTGCGTTTTTAGATGGCAGCAAATCATCGGTCTTGGAGGAAGGGTTCAGACTGATAAAAATGTCACTTTGTTTTGGTGTCTTCTTTTGTTTTCCTGAGTTCTTAGCGCAACCCGGCTCAAATTTTGGCACGTAGAGAAGTGAAGGACTTTTGTAAGAGTCGAAATTGAACATTCCTGATTGCTTTCTTCTCAAACTGAGATTCCCCATAAATCAAGCATTTGGGGAACGCTTTATTTCAAGAAATCAGTCAACAAAAAAGAACTATTTAATAGGGAGTTTATTTAAGAAGCAAAAAACCAAATCTTTTGCAAAGCCTCACCTGATTTGTAGTTCATTTCTCATCTAGAAATAGGAGGACTTTGGCCCCCTGATGCCCGGCTCTGGTAGTGCAGCAGCCCCTCCTGGGGGAATGGGAATTCCAGAAGGGAATTCTGCTTCCTCTGCAATGAATGTTCCCAGAAAACATTTTGTGCCAAAGATGCTGATTTAGCAGTTTCATTTTATTCATGTTGATTGAATGCAGATGCTGTGTTCCTCACTGTCCAAGAAACAGATTTCACATCTGCCTGGGAGATGGACTGGATGATCTCTAGAGGCCCCTTTCAGACCCTGTAATGCTGTGATTCTGTGATGTGTTTTTAATTTGCATTTAGTTAGGCTTGTTTAGATGTGCCTGTAATTTGTAGCATAAAAAAGGTAAAGCATTTGGGAAAACACAGCATTGGTCAGCATCCTGCATGTGTTTAAAGCATGATATTTAAGGAGAAGAGGAAGAATTTTTGCTCTAGGTATTATGAGAGGGTGGTTATGAGGCCTGTGTAGTGTTCCTCATGCTAAATGCCTTTGAACAGCCTTACAATAGTCAAGGCCTGCAGCAGGCACTTCTGTGTGAATATGGCTTGAATTTAGGCGGTCCTGTGTGGAGCCAGGAGCTGGATGCTGTGCTCCTCGTGGTGTCCTTCCCACTGTGGTGTTCTGAAGCTGTCTGATTCTGCCTTTGCTCATGGTACAAAGGAGTCATAGAATAACTCAGGTTGGAAAAGTCCTCAAAGAACTTAGAATTCAACCATGAACCTGACCATCCTACCCCAACTCTAACAACCCTCTGCTAAATCACATCCCTGAGCACCACATCCAGATGGATTTTAAACACATCCAGGGATGGTGACTCAACCACCTCCCTGTGCAGCCCATTCCAGTGCTTAACAACCCTTCTGTAAAGAAGCTTTTCCTGATACCCAACCTAAACCCTGGTGCAACTTGAGGCAATTTCCCCTTGTCCTGTCAGCAGTGAGAAGAGACCAGCCCTGCTCTGCTGCAGTCAGCTTTCAGGTATTTGATGAGAGCAATAAAGTCTCCCCTCAGCCTCCTCTTCCCCGGACCAAACAGCCCCAGTTCCTTCAGTCTCTCCTCATAGGCCATATTCTCCAAGCCCTTTCGCAGCCTTGTTGCCCTTCTTTGGATCTGCTCCAGCACCTCCATGTCCTTTCTGTATGTTTCCTGGATTTAATCTATTTGATGGAGTTAATCTATTTGCTTTTAGGTGGTTCACTTCAGTACAAATAATGCTATTTTGTTTTTTTTTTTTTAGGGCCCTATATGTTGGGAACTGGACTCCTGCTTTACTTACTCTCTAAGGAAATCTATGTCATTAACCACGAGACAGTTGCAGCTGCCTGCATATTGACAGTCATCATTTATGCCGTTAAAAAGTATGGTGCTGATGTAGCAGCTTTTGCTGACAAACTTAATGAGGTAAAAATAATAATATTTAATCCAACTTTGCAGGAGCTAAAGACTAATTGATCTGCTTAAGTAGGTCTGGGCTGTAATAGAATCTGAGCCTACTATTCTTGTAACAGTGCTTAAATGAGTTATGTTTTAGATCTTAGGTTGGTGTTGCTATGTGGGTTTGGGGGGAAAAAAATGAAGGAAAAGCACTTTACACCAAACCAAATATTTTATGGCTTTTTATTTTTTTGTACAGTTCGTTGTGAACAGTAATTCTTGTTGTGCTGTCCCAAACCTGATGCAATCTAGCTGGTGTAGGTATTTCTCAAATTGTAACGCAGAATTTCAGGAATAGGTTGCAGATCACTTGTTTTCTTTGCAGCTTGCTTTAATTCTGAATCATTTTTTGTTTCTGCTTTCAGGAGAAAGTTGCTAAAGCTTTAGAGGTGAAAAATGAAGCAATTAAAGCACTGGAAACTGCCATCGAGGAGGAAAAAAAGGAGCAGTGGAGAGTTGAAGGCCGCAGTTACCTCTTTGATGCTAAGAGGGTATGCAGCTCTTGCTCTGCTGCTCACTTTTACTGCTGTTTCCATCACATTCAGTGTGGGTGCCTCTTAGGTTACTTACAAATAACAAACCAGTTATGAGACATTTGTTGCAGACGAGGCCAGTTCCACTACCTGATGTATTGACTTTGTATGGGGCTGTGTTCTGCTGTATTGTCTTGTTGTCAAACATTAATCTGTTGATTTCATTTTCTGTGTCTAGAATAATATTGCAATGCTGCTGGAAGCTAATTACCGAGAAAGATTACTGATGGTATACAATGAAGTAAAGAAAAGGCTGGACTATCAGGTGGCTCTGCAGAACTTAAAGCGGCAGAAAGAGCAAGATCACATGGTTCAGTGGGTGGAGAAGAGCGTTATTCAGAGCATCACACCTCAGCAGGTATTGGTTTTTGCTGTTTGCTTTCATCTGTGTTATGTTCTAGTCTATATTGCTGTCCAGTCCTTCTCACCTGTGTCAAAAAATGCCAGATCATCTGGGTGGCTTGCAAGCACAGCAGTGATGCATTCCTGCTGCTGTGTGAGAGCTAACAAGCCCACACACTAGATAGAAGGTGTTTGTGCTGCTAGTGAAGTGAGCAAGTCATTGGTTTTGTTTGCTCTTGCAGCACAGAGCTAACCCTGCAATAGGGGCACACCAGGGAATTTTCTTCTAAAAATCCCTCTCTAAGAGCAGAATGGCTTAAGATCCCCAGATGGACTCTGGATACCCTTTCTTTTAAGGAATGAACCTGATAATGAAATATACAAGCAGAGCTAGAAATATGATTTAAGGCAGATCGCTGCTTGGATTTGAATCTCGCCTTATAAGCTACATAGCATTATACCTTTCAGTCTATAACTCATTTTGAGTGTCTAAAGGGAAAATAAAAAGTGCACTAAGTACGTGTTTTGCTTGTTTAACTTCTTTTCATAAAGGCTTTCCACTGAAAATGTTTTGTTTTTCTTTTGCAGCAGAAGGAGAGCATTGCAAAGTGCATTTTGGACCTGAAGGCACTATCAAAGAGCGCCCAGGTGGCGGTGTAGCCACATAGAACCTGATTCCTCTGAGGTGTCCAATTACTTATTGTTGGAAACTCTGATTGTAAAATGTCATTAAAACCAACAAACAGAAATATTTGCTGTCTTTGACTATGATTTTTGTACGTGTGTGTTTGCAGTAGCCATGGTGGTTAGATTATAGTGGGGCATTACTTCCAACCACAGCTTTGTTTGGTTCCTGGTTCAGTTGTGAACCTTTCTGGAGATGAGATGCTGACTCTCACTGTGGTGCTAATACACTTGTGAATTTTTTTTTTTAAATTCAGAATTACCTGTACAAATACCCTATGGTTATTTTTGTTAATGTGTTTTAAAATCAAAATGACTGCTAGTCTTCCCACTCACCTACCCAATGAAATGCTTGGAACTGGTGTCCTCAGTTCATAGGCAAACAACCAAAAAAGTAACAAAGCTTTAAATAATCACAAAAGCTTCTTATTCTGCAGAAAAGAGAATATGACTGGCAGGAAACATCGGAAGATAATAAAGCTCAGCTTCTGCTGAATTTACCAGCATAAGGATTAGAACAGTTGTGCCCTGGGGGGACTGATGCACCTTTTGAACATGGACTGATACTGTGGTAAGGAAGCACTCCTAATGGAGTTAGTGAAATAGCAGAGGTTTTTACACTTTTTCACTACAACAGCTCAGAGAAAAAGGTGTTCTTTGGAGGTGAGATACTCTTAAAAGCAGAAGTCATCTACCTTCAGGTAAAGGTGACTTTTTTTTCCCCCTGGCATTTCCTGACAATAAAGGTTTCTCATCATTTCCTGTTCTTTTTTTTTTTAAAAAAAAAGTGAAGTTACTCAACTTCCACATTGATGTCTCATTCGAATTTAAGCTTGCTTGTGCTTTCACAAGCTGGACACGTTTTCACAAAGGCAGCACATAGTGCTGTGCAAGCAGTGCTAATGCTACTGAAGTTTTCTACGGGCAGCTACGGTGCGTGAGGTAAGATGAAGCTGTATGACAACATTGCTCCTATTATTGCAAATGCAATGTACTTTGAGATCCGACATGGGGAACTTGGAGCTGGCTGTTGGGGTATGCAGGAGAAAATGGTGGAAGAAATGGTGGGAACAGTTTATTTTCATGTCGTGAGCAGTAGTTGGATGTTCTTTGCAATGTGTAGTTTGAAAACCATATAATGAGAGAGACTAGGCTGGGAATATCCTAGTAAAACTCTATTTCCCCATCGTTACGCTTGCACCTCCTGAATTTGAGAATAATGTTTTAATTCTGAACTTAATGTGAATGTAACTTAGGAAAAACCTGAAGGGACATTTTTTCTCATCTGTGCTTCTGATCATGGAAATTTTCATAAAGTTCACTCTATTTTAGCTATATAATACTGGGGATATTTTTTAGTCCAGTATGAAATACGTTCCATCATTTTGAGAGCAGACACTGTGCTTAACAAGGGTACTGGGCGTGCGTGCGCTTGGATGCAGGAGTGAGATGTTGAGAAGCCAAGCTTGTGCTGTTATTGCCAGATTTCCTGCTGTGGTTTCATGCAAGTTTGTGTAAGATGCCTAAAACACTGATAAAAGTTAAATCGAGTCTGAGATGTGAACAAGAATGTTAGGTTTGTGTTGATATGTGAGTGCAAATACAGCTTTCCTGTCATCTTTAGGTTCTCTTGCTGTTCACTAGTGTTTGGAGAGAATGGGAGGTTCCTTCTCAAAATCTAAACCAGGTATTTCATTTTATTATTATTTTTTTAAAGAGTTCTGTTAGATCCAGTGTTCTTGGCTACATCACCACTTTCCTGGCTCAGAAAGAGTTGCTGTGGGGTAGCTTTGTGGATAAATGTGTTTGGAGAAGTACTGCACAGCTTGCAAAGGCTGCTGGGGAGCAGTGGCGGTGTGGATCACTGCTGTTTTTCTACCTGGTGTTTTCACTTTCAGCCCTCTGGTACAGAAATGTTGTACTTACAACATTTCTTGCAGTCATTCTTGAATAGGTTCACATTTCTAAGAAGTGGTTTGCTTGTTACCTGTAATAGTACTGGAAATATTAACACATTTAAACTCTTGTTTCTTCCTATTTATTTTTAGTTACACCAGAACCCATTTCCACTACTGTCACAGTACATACCACTGTGCAGACCTCTACTGCTGCCTTACCAGACTCAGAAGACAAATCCTTGTTTGATAAGTAAATGCTACATCTTTGTTTCTTAACTTTGAACACCAAGTTCCTTGAAACTCGAAGCCCCTTCTATGGGGAAGAAGTTACACATAATGCAGTTTATGTCCCATGTTTTTACAAGTTGGCTTAGAATTTCCTATTTTGTGGTGTAGGTACTCAGTAATTCTTACTGCAGATACCCTGTAATCTCACAGGACTCAGTAATAGGATGTTTGATAACCTTGGTTGAATTTGAAAGCTGCTAATTTTTTGATATTTCTGTAAGAATGTGATTCTGACTCTGTTTCCTGTGCATCAACAGCCCTGAAATATTCTACTTAGCATTAGCCTTTATCTCTGGCATCCTGTCAACTCTTCTGGTGGTTGCAATCGTCTTCCTCATCAGAAAAAGTAAGTGGCACAATCAAGGGAATGCCAGCAGCATGGTTCTTGGGTTTCCAAATTGCTTGGTTTGCAGTGAAGATTGCAACAGATTTCAGGTCGGATTGCCCAGCTGTCAGCTGAGAGGGAACTGTACAATTGGCTGGCAGAATATCACAGCCAATTCCTCTTTCTGTGGTACAAATGACAAGAAAGCATAACTCAGTGCCTTGCAGCTAAGGGGGAGGGGAGGGATAAATTGTCTTGCACGTAGAGCAGAATAAACCACTGGGTCCTAATTGCTCCCTAGTTCTGTAATTAAAACAGCCTTGTTGTGAGTTTTGACAAAGAGCAGGAGTTCTGTTCTGCTACTTTTAAATGACCATCAGGGAGTGCAGTGTGGACTAAGAACTTGTTTGTTTCAAAGATAACAACTGCACCACCTGGCTAATCCCACCCTGCTCTCCTCCTTTCTAGGATATAAGAGATCCCAAGAAAATCTACAAGAACAAGTTCCCTCCAAGGTACAGCGTGAGGAATCTGCTGAAAACACCCAGGTAAAGGTCAAAACTATAAATCCTGGGGTTGCTCAGTTTCTGTAGCGTTGAGGTCAAAATCAAAGCAGGAAATTTGTCCTGAGATGTTACATCTGCACTTTCTCTGATGTTTGTAACCTCTCATATCCCAGAATGAGGTTTCTTATGCCTCTGTGGTCATCAAGCCCCGACCGAAAGCAGCACCTGTGTGACAATGGAATTCAACACATGAACACCTGCACTTTCTGCATGTTGGATGCCATGGGATTGTTGCACGGAGGACTGCAGTGCTCTGTGAGATATCCAGGCTGCAGTACATAAGATCAGCTGAATTCATAGCGAGGAGGGGAAAACAGCATCTCCAGCTCTACAACTCTTGCCAACACTGGGGACAAGTTGCTTTCTACACCACCTTCCCTCATCTAGAACGATCCTGGTGACAACCTATTGCACAGTTTCCGTGTGGTTTCCGCTATTGCTGGGAACTGCCGAGGAGAACTGAAAAACAGAAGTGTTTATCTGCACCTGTCCACATCTGTGCCCTTTATTTCCCTGTTCAGTCACTGGCTGCAGCATTTTTGATAAGGGTGCCCAGTGCTTTGGTTAAACCACTGAACTTTATTATGATGCACCACTGCGGGGCAGCACCGAGCAGCCGCTGGAAACACCCGAGCAAAGTTTGATCTGCGTTATTCTAAGGTGTAACGTTTTGTGTTTTCTGTTTGTTTGTTTGTTTTCTCTGCTGAAAGCAGTCGGTTCCATCTACTGGCAGCGATCGCATCGCCAGGTTGTGATGTACTCGTGCACTGACTTCCTTTGCCAGCTGCTTTGTTAAGGGTGGGACCATGTAACGGGGTGGGTTTGGGCAGCAGCAAAGATTACATCAGATTCTGAACTAAGATCTCTGATCTTTGTTAAAGGAGCATGCACTGGTGTCTATGTAGCTTACTGAGCTACTTAACAGAATGATGCACTCCCCTTTGGTTTTTTTCCTATACCACTTTTACTGTGCAAAGGCGGAGAAAAAAGAGCCTTGCCTTTAATTGCCTGTGTTCAGTTTAACCCGTGTTCCCTGAAACTAAGCTGTGCAAGCTGTGCTATAGCATCTACTGCAGTTTCTGAGCTGTTGGGACACCTGCTAAAACAGAGCAAGGATTTCATGCAACACATTGACTTTGCATAAAATTCACTTAATATTTATTATCCTTAATGAAAATGTGGCAGCACTGGCTGCAGCACAAGCTGACCAGACTTCATCTGATCATCGAAATGGACAGGAGATGATGGGTGTAAGAGGAGGCAGTGAGGACATCCTGCACTGCAAGCATTTATCCTGTTTTTCAGTGCACCCAGACAATCGTTATGGGAGGGGGGAAAAAAAGGACAAAATTAATCTTAACTCTTTTCTGTATTTTGAAACTACATGATACAGACATACAGATGTAAGACATGTATGTACAGCCCCAGGGGGTGGGGACAGGTCCTGGTGAAGACTTTCAGTTGCAGATGGAGGTTTCATGTGATGCTGTAACTTCACTTGTGCTGCTGGAACGAAACGTCGATGTTGTGTGCAAGTAAAGAGAAAGCAAAATGCTGACCAGAAGACTTGTTGTGCTTGAGTTAAAGCTAGAAACCTAGCAAGAACCGTTGCGTTATTTCTTACTGCCTGTGGATCAGAGCTGGAAGTAAAAAGTCCATCTTGGTAACTGTGCTTTGGGTCGCAGTCTGCCAAGCAACACTCAAATCAGTAAACAACAACCAGAAGGTGCTCTTAAAGGCAGGTGCTTACCTGGGAAGGTCTGGGCTTGGTACAGCAACAACCAAGCCAAATTTACTGGGTTATAACAATGTAAAAGTTTGCAAATTAACTTTTGGGGCTTTAATGTCATATGGGAATCAGATAGTGTGTGAGCAGCCTGCCCTTATCGTCAGTTTGTGTCAGACAGCAGATGAAACAGGACGTGTTTTTCCTGTGGGTTCCTTAAAGCATTTTATCAGTGGTCTGGTGTGTGCTGGTGGGTCAACGTTCATTCTGTGTCTATGGCAGCTGCTGTGTTTAATCTGTAAGAACTGAGACTGGCTTCGGGCTTTTTTCTGCATAGGATGTAGGTCCTTAAAATTAAAAGGTAAGTGGTTTTGAACTTCTTTATCTTGCAAGCATAGACAATGGGGTTCATGGCAGAATTGGCATGAGACAACAAGATTCCCAAGAAGATCCAAGGTTTAGGAATCTTATATTCAGGGTGAAAGTACGAAACGCAGTTCATGATGCACAGAGGCAACCAGGACACAGCAAACAGGAACAGAACGAGTGCCAGAGATTTGGCTTTCCTGAACTCCTTCCCATAGAACGCTCCCACCCCTCTCCCGTTGGTTGCTCCTTGACTTAGCCTTGTCCTGATGATGTAAAATACTGCCACATAGAGAGCACACATGATGCTCAGAGGGATGAGAGTCCACGTGAAGAACGAAAAATACACCATGTAATCCATCCTCATCACAGAGAGAAATTCACACGTGTGATAGTGGGCGCTTCTTCGTTTGTTCCATCCAAACATTGGGGTTAATCCCACCAGCAGGGACAGAGACCAGCACAGCCCCAGCGCCCACCAAATCCTTCTCTCTGTAGAGATGATTTTATATCTGTTGAGGAAGAAAACCAAGGCCAAGTTGAACAGAAGTGTTTAAAATACTTAGGGATGATTTCAGTAATTCATGTTCAAAAACTCAAGGTTCATTATGATAAACTGGAGCAGCAATTTGCTTTTTTTTCTTTTTTTTTTTGGAAGGAAAACCTTATTTTGTTATAAGCCATAGCTCTTCACTGTAACAGTCATGAAAGATGAACTATGCTCAACTTCCCTTCTTTGTGGCCGGCTGCTGTTTTATTTCTTGTTTCATTATGATCTCAGTGCTCCTTTACACACTGGAACAGGTTGCCCAAGGAGGCTGTGGATGCCCCATCCCTGCAGGCATTCAAGGCCAGGCTGGATGTGGCTCTGGGCAGCCTGGTCTGCTGGTTGGTGACCCTGCACATAGCAGGGGGTTGGAACTGGAAGATCATTGTGGTCCTTTTCAGCCCAGGCCATTCTATGACACTGCTTGTATTCCCACTGCTAGTGATCCTATTCTATTTCTCAGCTTTCTTGCATGCACCTTACTCTATATGTTGGTTCATGCTATTTGTAAGGCCAAACTGCTTTTTCACTTGTCAACATATATGTCTTTTCCCCACAAAAAATATTCCTTTTATGCCTGCAATTATGCTTTCTGTATGCCTTTCCATTCAAACCTAGAAAAGGAAAGCCTTCATAGATCTTCATTATTTTCAGGCAACAGTAAAAGAGAACGTATTTAAAAGATTATCCTCAGAAACCCAAAGAAATCTGTAGAGCATCTGGCATCTGTATAACAACCCATCAGCCAGAGAACAGAACCATGTGCTCACCTGATGGGCAGCTTCACACGCAGGTAGCGGTCGATGGCGATGGCCAGCAAGGAAAGGATGGAGGCTTGGGTGAAGACCACCATGAGGCAGCAGAGGAAGAGGCAGAAGTGGAACGGGATGCTGACATGCAGGCTGACCAACACAGCCAGCGGAATGACAACCACCCCTACTGCGATATCAGCCAGCGCCAGGGAGGCAATGAAGTACATGGTGGTGTTGTGGAAGGCTGTATTCAGCTTCACCGCCCAGACCACCGGGATGTTCCCCAGGGCAGCAAGCAGAGCCACCAGGCACTCAATAACAATGTAGATCACATCCGTGCCGCCCATCACCTGGCTGGTGTTGAAGGTTCCATTGGTGGGGCTGCTGCTGACTGGGCAGTCCTGTGTGCACATGGGTACCGGCGGTCTCTGTGGCACCCGCAGTGCTGCTGTGGGCCGTCTCTGTGCTTCCCTGGTGTGTGAATGTCCTCCAGAATTTCACATCCTCAGCGTTCAGCAGTAAATCAGCTGTTGCCCGTCTCAGCATTCAGGAAACGTTCTTTGTTTTGGACACGTCTGAAGCTCACCGCAGCGCTTCCGAAACTCTGTAGCTTTCACGTTCTTTGGAAAGGTGATTTGATGTGAAAAAAAGAAAAGGAAAAAAAAAAAGGAAAAGCTCTCCCAGTGCTGCTCACCAGCAACCCAAAACCAAATGTGACCAGTTGAAGGAAGCAAATAAGGCAATTTTAGAAGTGAGAAACCTGTACTCAGAACTGACTGTGCAATGCTGCCTCTATCAATGCAGATAATCGCTCTGTGGTCACTTTAGGAAATGATGCAGCTTATAGGGTGCTTTGCTGCATTCCAGCCCTTTCTCAGCGTGGCATTACTATAGTGACAGTGATGTTTTCAAGTAGGAGCCCTCGGTTCCAGTAGAAGCCCATAGGGCCACCAACCCAACCTCACTGTTGGCCTGCCCCCAGGGTGATGGGTGCCAAAAGGCTTCCTCGTACAATCAAAAGGGATGGCAAGGCCAGGGTTAGGTCATGGAACACAACAGGCAGCGGGCAGCACAGGGCTGTGTGTGTGGAAAATACTGCCTCCAGCTACAGCATCCCTCTCTCTGCCATCTCTGGCATAGTCAGGGAAGTGAAACTGGCAAGAGGCAGAGTCAGAAATAAAGAAGACTTCTTCATTCTCTTCTGTGAAATGGGCTGGCTTCCTTGAAACATGTAAGTTTCATGTAAGACATGTAAGTCCCCCATGCTCCCCGAATGGAAGGTGTGTTGTTGCCATTACTGCTGGGGAAAATGCAAGGAAGAACCTCTCTGGGATGGTCCCAGTCTGCACATGGGCTTGGTACTGGTTTTCTAACAGGAGCTGACAGCCATGGGCACAGCAGATGAATGCCAGCAGTGGCGTGTGCTGGGTTTGCAGCCTGAATTGCATCTCCAACCAGCTGGTGCTGTGCAGCTGTGAGCAGGGGACAAACACATCCTGGTGGTGCTTGGGTATGAGCTGCTGCATCGCCTCTGTGGCTGACCTCCTCCTCATGTCTCCTGCTGCCTAAACTGTAGGGGCCTTAGCAGGGCCACCCTCCTCTGGTGTCGGCTGCAAACAGACGAGAAAACACTCAGCTGCATAGGACTGAAGCAAAAGGTTTGTTTTCAAGCCACCCCTGCTGCCTCATGGCTGTGAAAAATGCTCCATCGCCTCACCTGGGTACCCAGGGCATGCTGCGCAGGTGGCTCCTTTCAGATGCTGTGGAGAAAAAGAGAGGCTTTGTGCTTCCTGAAGGCACACCATAGCACATCGCCTTTCAGTGATGATGCTGCGTAACACCGTTTGGGGTTTTCCATCCCCAATGGCAGCCAAGGGCAGTGCTGTCAAACCCATCTGAACTGCACCTGCCCCAGCTGGGGCCAAACCGGGCTGCTTCCACCCCACACATCCCTGTTTCTGTTGGGAAGGTGAAGGGCGCGTTCATTTCCAGATGCTTCCTGCAGCAGCAGCATCTGTTTCCTGCCCTGAGCTCTACACCCACAGGGTGCCAGGCGGCTGCAGCCCCAATGCTGGGGAGATGAGTGGTGCTCCTGCTCAGGGCCAGGCTGTATGGGGCACACAGTGTGTGTATGTACTGCTATGGCACATCATCCTTCTGCTAGATGATGCAGTTGGAGTGTTTGGACCCCTTTGCTGCCAAATACAGTGTATTGTGTTTCATAAAAGTAGCTGGGATCTGAAGCAGCCTTCCTGCACTGATGAAACTGGCAGCAGGAGGAGCTTTGTGCAAGAAACATTGGGGTTGGCTACACAGGATCCCCTCTTTGTTCCCGCACCACCCTGCAGCCCCATGCAGGATAAGCTCACACTGAGCCCTGCAGAAACTCAGCCCTGGCTTTGCTGCTGCACAGAAAGCAGCTGGAGTACGTTTGTGAGCCAGCAATCTGAGGCTTTGTTTGAGATTAGGATTCAGAGGTGTATTTTTAGATCCTGCTATTTAGCTGGAGCCTGCAGAGCTCTGAGCAGTGCCCATGGCCCATGCTGGGTGCTGGGATGGCTCCGGTGCAGCAGAGCTCAGGGATGTTGGAGTGCAATGGGGTTAAACTGAACCTCGGAGCCTGGTCCCAGAACTGAATGGATTTGCCATTTAAAGGCTGCAGTCAGAGCTTGTTTCTTGGATGGCTCCAGCGAAAGGCTTCCAGCTATTCCCTGAGGACCCTCCTACATCCTGGTGAGATAAGGATCAGGAAGGGAATGGTCTAACTGCAATCTCAGCAGCGGCTCTGAGCACAGATTTGCTTTTCACATTGGGGGTGGAGGAGGGAAGAGACTTTACAGAAAAACAAGTATTTCTAAGTGACAGCCACATCCAGGGGAAAAAAAAAAAAAAAAAGACAACCCACGACAATGATCTTAGCATGTGACAACAATACCAACAGCCTCTTTGTCCTGGCAGGGCAGTGTAACACTGCAGGGCAGCCAGCAGCACTGCCCAGGGCTGGGCTCCATCCTGCTGTGTCCCTGAGCCCCTTGTGCTGCCCACGGTTGTCTTTCCCTTCTCCTTGACTGCTTTCCCTTTTCGTTAAATGCAACGTAACTCCCCGCCCTGTTTCTTCCTGTCTCTGTTTTGCCTGCAGTTTGTCTCTTTCCCAATGTCCAGTTAGAAGCGTGGGGCCAATCAAGATGGAGCCCTGCGGGGGTTCTGGTGGTTGGAACCAGGAGGAGCTGGCTGTGACACAACCTTGCCCGTGTCCCCTGCTTGCAGCTGTCCTCTGCTGGGGATGTGGAGAACCCAAGTTCTGTAGTCCCTCCTGGTTTCCCTGCCCTTAGAAAAAGGGAAGGCAAAGCAGCGAGAGGATGTGAATGTGAAGCGGGGTCACATCTGGCTTAACAGAGAGCGATTGTGGTCTGGAGAATAACGAGCAGAATGAGATTCTGGCATCGGTGACTGAGAACAAATCACATCACTGCTCCGTGCCTCAGCATCCCTGCCCTTCAGAAGAGGATGGGGATGTGACCCTCCTGGGCTCTCTGGGAGCTGGGCAGGGCTGGGCTCCTTGCTCCCTGGGCACAGCTGGGACATCCCAGCCAGGAGCGTGCAGTTCCACCTGTGCCCTTGGAGGCAGATGCAGTTACATTACAAATGCTGTCAGTATTTCTCACGTATGGGAAAACCTGAAGGAAATGCTAAGCTGACCCTGCTCGAAACGTGCAGCCCAATCACTAACCTCAGTAACAAACTGCTGAAGACAGAGTCCCTGAATGCTTCTTAGTTTTGACTGCAGCTCCATCTGCAGCTGTCCTGGATGAGCATGGATGTTATCAACGTGTACATCAATGCTGCAGGTACACTGTAGGAGGCCCTCCAGCAACGCAGTGTAAGCATGGATCAGACAGGCACTGCTCACTGTTGAACAGTACAAGCTGCCTTCCTGCTCCCTGAGCGAAATCCTAAAATTCAGACAAATGATTGAAGGCAGAGCTTCTTCAATCCAACATGAAGCTCAGGGTAGGGCCATTTGCTATCATTTAAAACTCCATTACCCCTCTGAGCAGCTGCACTGGCTCCATCACTCTGGCTGCAGTTCAGTTGCTCTCTGCCTTTCCAGCTCCCCATGATTGACCAAATTTCACCCTCCCCTCCAGCCCCACCTGGCAGGTTTGGGCCTCACTGTCCTACAGCATGGCCTGTGCCCCTCTGAGCAGGTGAGTGCTCTGCAATGGGGAATGCCTCTGTGCAAATTATTTATAAAATGTGACTCAGCTCGGAGCGGCACTCACAGGTCAATGCAGCAGTGGCACAACTACTTCAGGGGGGAGGTTACGTTTCCTCTGCATGGTTTCTAAGTGCTGTTTTCCTGTCTTTAGCTCTCTAATCAAAGCAAGGCGTTATTTATAGCATGGCCACTTCTTTCTGGGTAAGCCCAGAGTGGCCCTGATGGCTTAAAGGGCTTAAAGACTGACGTGGGTGCAGCAAACAGCAGGGTTGGGTCCTGCAGCCGCAGTGCTGCACAGGTGGAGTTCAGAACCCATGCTGTGATGGGGCAGGGTTTGCTCCACACTGTGGCACAGCTGCAGGGCTGCAGGCAGAGCTGTGCCCTGCAGGAAGGAAGCACTGCTTGCACCTCGTTATTTTTAATTCGCTTCTGTTTGGACCCAGCCCTTTCCATGATGCGTGGCAGGAATCGAGGCCTCCTTTGTTTTTGTGATTAACTCAGGAAAAAAAAAAAAAATGGGTTTCATTTTTCTTTACTGCCTGTTTGCAGCGGAACACACAAGCGGATCTCTTGATGGAGTGGAAAGCTCAGCTGTCCCCTTCCCACCCATTGCCACCACTACAGCCCTGATTTGTAGGTACATCATTCTTCAGCACTGCCCTCGGTGCACAGCGTCTGAGTCCCATAACCATACATCAGGATTTGCCCACGAATTAGGCTGGCGCCAGAGGAATGGCGATGCACTTATACTCCAGCAGAAGGGAATATAAACTGAGCGTGCTGCCGGCCGGGTAACAGCAGAACATTTGTTACTGGAGAACGAGATGTAGGGCCCATCTGGTGCAGCTGTGCAGCACCTCGGTGAGGCAAGGAGCTGCAGTGTGCTGGGATGGTGCTCTCAGCAGGCACCCGTGGCACAACTGCTGTGTTTTGTGCTGAAGCAGATGGAGGACAGTCAGATGCAGCCGTGGTGCTCCCATCCCTTCGGCTCTTCGCTGCTTCCGCTGTGCTCTGTGGGTGTGGGGTGGGTGGGATGAAGGTGCTGAGCTCAGCTCTGTTCGCTCTGCAGGCAGGAAACGAGCTCAAGCCATGCTCACACAGCTCCATGTGCTCGCTGCAGCCCAGCCAATGCTTGGTGTCCTCATCCCCTGTGAGTTTCGTTTGCAGAGGAAATCCTGTGCCAGGGCAGCCAGAGGCCACCAAATGTACAGACAGCGTATGTGAGGGCAAACCACAGCGGTGCAGGCCCCCTGGTTAACCGAGGCAAAGATTTTAATAGGTTCTCAGAATAGGGAGGCCTCTCTGACACATGGCCCACATCAGTGGTGGGAGCAGGGGGCTGCAGGAGCCACCCAGTGCTGCTGGTGACCCTGCGCCTACCGGCACCTGCAGCATCTTGGAGCCTGAATCTGCAGCATCCTGCAGCCAGCATCTGTGCTGCAGGGCACGGAGGGTTCACTCCAATTTGGTGCTTTGCAGTGTGCACAGCTGTCACCAGTGAGCACCTCAAGCTGCCACTCCCTGCTGCGCCTCGCTCCTGGCCCTCAGGCTCTGCTCTCCCACCCCTTCACACTCAATGCAAGGTGTGGACCAGAGCTGCTACGACCAGGGCTGAGCTTGAGAGGCCCTTACAGAGAGAGGAGATCCCAGAGCAGCCGCCACTCATGAGATCTGGATGAGGTGAGTCCAAGGAGCAGCACTGCCTTGCTGCAGATCTCTGCTGGCACCACTCGCCTGTGCACGCTCCAAGGAAACATCCCTGCAGCCCTCCTGGCACTGCACAGCCCTGCTGCAGCTTGTCCTTGCGCAAAGCCGTGGGCTCCAGGCATCCCGCTGCCACCAGCACTGCAGCACTGATGTTGTGCAGGTGCCAGCAGCAGGAGGCTGGTGCTGCGCTGACACACGGGGTCACAGTGCAGGTCACCACGCATGGAGCAGTCATGGTGACACCTGAAGAACCGCACGGAGGACATTTCTGAGCAATGAGAGGAGCGATATTAGTCACTCTCTTTCTGAATCAAGCCTCAGTGGAAGAAACCAGTAGGCAAGCCAGGTCATCTGCTTGTGATGAGGGCTCCTGGTAGAGCAGCACGACGTGACCAAGTGCCAACACGACAACATCCTCATGCTGCTCTGTCTGACTGGGTCCCGGGGGCTGTATTGTGTGCTGGGAGACCCCCACTGGAGTGACAGCAGGACACGTCCCTGCTTCCATGGCACAGAGCTGGCAGTGGGGCCCCAGCCCTGCCTGAACCCCACAGCGCCCGCAGCAGCAGCACTGCCTGCAGCCGTCAGCAAGAACCGGCCCGCCTGGCGTGCAGCACTGCACCACAAACACAGGTGACAGCTGATGGAACAGGCTGATATCTCTGTGGTTTCTGTAACTCCAGCAATGCAGGTGAAGTTTTCTGATATTATGGGAGCTCCAAAAATTGGCCCCAGTTACCCCACAGGATTGGCAAGTGTTATGGCATCACTTAGTGCACAAGCCCCGGTGAATGTCCTGCGCTGCTCGGGTCACTGCTGAGTGCTGTGCCTGTTAATGCTGAGCAGAGAAGAGCCCTGCAGCCCCACCAGCATTTCCCAGCAGCACGGTCACAGTTTGCAGCAGCACAGAGCAGCACCATCCGTGAGCACTGACACAGCACAGGCTGCCTGCAGCTCCGTGCCGCCCATCTGCTGCGCTTCCCGCATCGCCTGCAACTGTTTTATCGCTGCTCCTCTCTATTACCAAACACTGGATGGGAGATGGGCTATTTTAAAAAACATCTGCTGTTATTTATGCAAACACTTTTCCTTCCAAAGGCCGAGCAGAGGAAAGTGCTGAAAGCCAAACTCCCCCCCCCAGATGTTCCTAGGGTGCAGCTAGGCTGCTCTTCAGCTGACATGTGGGTGTGAGTGCTGCTTGCCACCAACAGACACAGCAGATGAACTTTTGATGTTTGTCACTCTCTGTGCTTCTTGGCCGTGGCACAGCTGTGTGCCAGAGGTGAGGTGTGAGGCCCCATCACGCCCAGCACCCCCACCTGCCATACAGAAGGGAAAAGCCCCAGCACAGAACCTCACAGAACACCCAGCCCTGCTCGGGTAGTTTCCAGCCCTGGGTCAGTACAGAAATCTGGTGAGGTGGCAACAGCTGATGTTGCTGTGGATCCCTTTTTGCTGCCAGTTTGGTGGTGGCTGCGATGCGCTGCTCCTGTCCACAATGACACAGTGCTCTTCACTTTGGGGTGCAACATGTTTTTTCTCAGTCCGGGCTGTGAGTGGGCGCAGCTGCTCCGTGCTCCCTCTCACTCAGCGTTTCCTTTACCATTAATGCAAAGCGATGGCCTTTCTGGAGGAAAATACCTCCTCTTTAAGAAGGAGAAGCATAAAGCTGCCACTGAGCCTGTGCTCAGGAAATGAGCAAGATATGGAGAGAACAGGTGAGGGTCCGGGGAGCTCTGCTACCCCACGTGGGCTCCGGGCAGTGAGGATCCTGCAGCCCTGCTCAGCTCCCTCTGAGCTGTGTGGGATACATGAGGCAGTGCTGTGATTCTATCAGCCAGGAATCCAGGCTCGTTACGTGATTGCAAATTGTTTCTGGATTTCATTAAATCAGTAAACGGGCATTAGCTGGATATTTACATCAGCTCAACTTGCAATAATTCGCCCAATTGGACAATTGTAAGTTTTTGTTGTTGTTTTTTTTTTTCTGGGGGGGGGGGGGGGGGGGAGGTGGTGGTGGAAGGGAGGAATTAAAAATGTCCTGAGCGATCATGATTCATTTCCATGGGCCTGGATGGGCTCAGAACAGTGTGGTCGCATCCTCCACAGGTGCTGGTTGTCACCTCTCCTTCCACTGACACCATTGAGAGCAGAGGGGGGGTTCTGTTGCTATGAGATGCTAGCACCCAGAGAAGGGGATGCCTTCCCAACATATGGAAAAAGAGGAATTGTTGTGAGCTGGAAATGTTCTGAGGGAGAAATGAGGTGTGTAGGTGCAGACATGGGATGCAATGAGCTGTGCTGACAGCTTGGATCTGCTGACACCATAGGAGATAAGCCACAGCAGCATGAGGTGAACCCACTCTGCCCCACAGAGGGCAGTGGGGGCTGTGGGGAGCAGCACGGTGGGTACAGCCCCTGCTGGAGGTCCTTTGACTGCAGCTGAGCTGGGAATGCTCTTTCCTTCTCCTATTCTAATCCTCATAACCGAGTCTGCGTTCAACCAGCTTTAATTTCAACCCATTGCAAAGCCTGACTCAGCAACAAATATTATCAGCTTCCATCCAAACCTGCAGAAAACTTGGAAGAAAATCAAGCTTTCCCAGAACAGACCTCAAACAAAGCACTCTGTTCTGCTGAATCAGGCCCTGGGTGTGCCGGGACCCCCATTGTTTTGCAACTTCAGATGACCCACGAAACAGATAAAACTGCCCAAGTACAGGACAGAATGAAATTCCTCAGGCAGTAGCACTGAGTGGGAAAAGCTGCAGACGCATTGGCATTGGGGATAAAGTTTATAGAGTGGTGTTAAGGGAGATCTGTGAGTGAAATGCCCACGCAGCTCCGAGCACCGCCCTGCAGGACATCTGCTGTGCCGTTTTCTCTGCCTGTCTTCTAGATAAGCTTAACAGCAGGCCCTGTGCAGGAGTGTGGCCCAGCTGCCGGCCTCCAGCGCCCAGAGGAGGAGCTGAGCCATAAGGAACAGCGACATCAGAGCAGTGTCACTGCCACGAATGATATCAGCGAGTAGAACGGCACTGCTCCTACCCCGTGCACAGAGCAGTGCTGAAGCACTGTTTACTTTTGATTAGAGCAGAGGACCCGAGTGGGACTTTGAGCTGCGTCCAGCCCCGGGCCGCTGACTGCCTGGAGATTTTGCGATCCTTTCTGTGTAGGATTATAGAATAGAATGGCGGAATTGTTTGGGCTCTTCAAAGGCCACCTGGTCCCCTGCTGTACCCTGAGGGACGCACACGCAGGGCTCAGGGCTGCATCCCCTGACCCGGCTGTCCTCAAGGGCAGGGAGCAGCCCGAGCAGCGCCGCCTCACAAACCCAAAGTCACTCTGTAAGTACGCGTGCTTTTCTCTTCCTGCATTTCGTCGCCTCCTTCATTACAGCTACATCAGGCGCACAGCTCAGTCTTACATTTCTTAACTCTTCACGGTTCTGTTATAAAAAAACAAACGGCATCACTACGAAGCGCTGCCTTCCAGAAAAAACAACCCCCCCAAGGCTCTCCCACCCCAGCACCGCACCCAGCGCTGCCGCTGCGCCCCCCGATAGCGCAACGCTCCGCGCCCTTATCGACCCTCCGCGCCGCCGCTCCGGGACACCCCGCAGCCCGGAACTCCGCCGGGCCGCCCCTCACGTCCCCGCCCGCCCGCCCCTCTGGCCCCTCCCCGGGCCGCGGCCGGCACTGAGGGCGGAGCGGAGCGGAGCTGCCGCCGCCACCGCCGCGCACAGCGGCCGAACCGCGAGCGGAGCGGAGCGGAGGGTGAGCGGGGGAAGGGAGCGCGGCGCGGGGTCGGGCGGGGCGGCTGCGGCGTTCCGCTGCACCGGGACGGCGGTGGGACCGCGACCCGCGGTTGGGACGGGACGGAACGGAGCGGAGCGGGGGGGGCCCGGGCCGCGGGGAGGGCCGAGGCCGAGGCGGTGTCACGGCGGCGCTCCGGGGGCGGCCCGGCCCTCGTCCCGCCGGGCGGCTGTCCGCGCTGCGCTCGGGGCTGCCGGCCCGGCCCCGGACATCCATCTTGGGAGCGGCCGTAGCGGGGTTGGGGGTGAGGCTGAGGCCGCCGGCGGAGCGTCCCGGCCCCGGAGCGGGGAGCGGAATGGCCGGAGTTGTGCGGTGCCGCCGCGGGCAGGTGCGCGTGGCATTGGAGCGGCGCTCCCCGGTGCGGCGCGGGGCTCCGGGCGGAGCGGCCCGGCGGTCAGCGCTTCCTCCGCGCTCCGCAGCCGGGGGGAATTCCTGCCTCGGCCCCGTTCCGCTGTTGTGCCGGGCCGCGTTCCGAGCGGAGCACGAAGGGCCCCTCTCGGCTTTACGGCGTTTCCTGAAGCGGTTGTTTCTTTCGAAAGCGCTTTCGGAGCGTTCGTTGTATCTGTTGGTTCTGTAGTTTTGTGCGAGCGCTGGGTTATCTGAGCTGCGCCAGGAGATGCGCTGTTCTCTGCGAGCTGCGGCCCTGGTTGGGTTTGGGCTGTGCTTTCTCTGACCCCTACGTGCTGTAAGATCCCCCCTGTGCCGGAGGAGTCCTCGGAGGCAGGGAAGTGTTTCATATTGGGGTTTTTGAGGCCATCAGTGTGGATGGAGATGGGGAGGAGCAGAACGCAGTGCGATGAGTCCCAGGAGCTGTCAGCACTGGGCACCGTGGGGTTCTGTGCACATCTCACATCAGTGACATGGACCACGAATGGAGCTCTGACATCACATCACGTTGCTATGGCTGCTTCGCTATGCCAGAGTGCTCACGTCCTGCCGTTATGGAAAAGATCAACGTTAAAAACACAAATATTGAAGCGTCCATTCATTCTCATGGCCAAAGAAATGCTATCTATGCTATCATGGCCCAACTGTGTGTTCCCACGGAGGTTACAATGCTGGCGTGGGGCTGGCGCTCCCTGACAGCGATGGATTCCACGTGTGGAGTTTTCACCCCATCAGCCTTCGTGTTCCACGGCCCCAGGAACGGGCTGAGCCCTGGGAGGGCTGCAGGGTAAGGAGCTTTGTGAAGATTTTGAGCTTTGCCAAACAGGGACTGAACTGTGCCGTGTAATGCCCTGACACACTAATGCTTTTATTTGGAGACTCGTGTTTACGGTGTCCATCAGAACAGTTTATATTTGAAACCGTAAGCTGGGGTCCATTTCTTGTCCATCCCATCTGCACTTAGAGAAACTGAACTTAACCGTGTGGCAGCGGTGCAATGTGTGGACCTGCTCTAGTGTGTAAGTTTTATTCTGAGTCCTAACATTGAGCATCAACAGCTCTTGGTGTGTTTGTACTGATTTGCTGCTTCCTGCGTGTTGGTGGCACGTGGGGACTTTTCAGGAGATTAACGTGGAGATTTCCCACCTTCCAGTTCTCCTTTTGCCTCAGCTGCCCCAGCAGAGCATTAACACCGTGCTCTGCCTGCAGGTGGCTGCATTCAATTCAGTAGGATCAGATTGAAAGGAGGCCTGAGTTTAAAACTAGGTTGAGTTTGGGTTTTGTTTCTGCCCTGATTGGGTTTGGGGTTTTTTTTTCTTTTCTTTTTTTTTTTTTTTTGAAGAGAAGTCGGTGGGTGTGGGGTCAGAGCACAGCTGGGATCACTGTGTGCTGAGCTCTGTAGCACTTATTGATTCCCCTTTTGCACAGATTAAAGGCCGCCGTGTTTGCTCTGTAGCAGCATTTAACGATTCAGCTGCGGTTGTGTGCTCAGCTCACTGTTATTTTCTTTTTCTTTCTTTAGTGGAAACCTTTCTTGTGTTTATGAGATGAGGGGTTGTTTAGCAGGGCTGTCATGAAAGCAGGGTGCTCGTATATCCCCGGCTCAGATTTTACTCATGCAGTTCTATCACGCTTTGCAAAACTTGAGGTCCTGTGCACCTCGTGGCCGAGGTGAGGATGGTGGGAAGTCAGAAAGCAAAGCTGGTATCATTGGAGTGCTGGGATGTGTGGCTGTCGGGGTTTGTTGCTGCAGTCCTGAAGCGTGGTGGCAGCCAGGGCCGGGTATTGTGCTCCTGGGCTGCCTTCAGCTTGTGGGTTAATGTCCTGCAAAGCCCTCAAGCAGGTTTCTCCTCGGGTTGTGTGGGGTGGCACCAGGGCAGGGAGGTTATGGGAGGATGGAGCTCTTTGCAGAGGTGCAGATTGGAGTGGGAATACAGCAGGGTGAGCTCTGCTGTCACTCTCTGGCCTGGGGGTACAGCACGCTGCACACCGCTCCTGTTGCAAACATCATCAAGTTCGGTCTCTTCTACTTTGTGAAAATGGGCAGGAGCTCGTAAGGATGGCTTCATTTCAGTCCTGTGTGTACAAGTGATAAATTTCATTGCTTAGTCCAATTGGAGGGAGATTGATTATGAGTAAAACACTTCCCAGAATGCTGGACTTCTTTCTCAATGTCTTATTTTTAAAGCTATAGAGTTGGAAGTAGCAATAAATGATATTTTCACCCTCTGCAGCCTTACAGTAAGGTTAGAGCTCTTAAACAAGTTGTAGATTTAACTCCTTTCCTTTCCCATCCTTGAATTTCTGGCATGGAGCTGCCAGCAGCACTGGAAGCAAGGAGCAGCCAGGAGCCCAGCCGGTACCATCCGTGTCTCCAGCACTCACTGATGTTCCAGTGGGGAAAGTAAGTCCCCATCCGTTAAATGAAGAGCTGTAGAAGGAATGCCTTAGCTATGTTTCATGAAGGCCACATGGCCGCCCGCCGCGGTGCTGCTGATGCTCTGTGCTGCAATGCTGGTGCTGCTGCTGCTCCTCCAGGCTCTGTGCAGAACGGCGTTGTCTCTGGAGCTCTGCACAGGACAGAAACTGATTGCTGAGAGATCGCATCTCTCCTTGCAAACAGTGCAGTAATTAAAGTCGGCTCAGGTAGTTTGTGTGATGGTGTTGCAGTGGAGGAGGCTGTGGGAAGATGGGTGATGCTCGGGGAGGAGGCAGCGACTGAGGGCTGCATTCCTGATCAGAAATGGTGCTTAACCTTACAGCTCATCTGCCGTGGGAAGGTTTGCTGTGTGTGTGAGAGGGAAAAACAAAAAAAACAGAGTGCCAGAGATGTCCCTTGGTTTTGATAAGCAGTCCTTATGGATTTCAGGGCTTTTGTATTTGCGTTTTGTATTTGATGATGCTCAGAGCAGCGCAGCAGGCAGCTCACCTGACTGCAGGTGAGACTGAAAGCATCAGTGTTATCTCTGCCTGCACTGCAATAGTCACAGGGCTCCACCATGACGTTCTGCTGCTGCTTAGTGTAGAGCAGCAGGAGAGTTTCCCAAGGAGGCTGTGGATGCCCCATCCCTGCAGGCATTCAAGGCCAGGCTGGATGTGGCTCTGGGCAGCCTGGTCTGCTGGTTGGCGACCCTGCACACAGCAGGGGGTTGGAACGAGATGAGCACTGTGGTCCTTTTCAACCCAGGCCATTCTATGGTCCTATGAGATGTGTGTGGATGGGAGTGCAGCCACGTGCAGACGGCGTTTTGATCTCTGCTCTGCTGCAGGCAGCCCAGCAGGTCCTGGGCGTTGGGAAATACCGGCTGTACCTGAACAGGCGCTGCCTCGCAGCTGTGGTGGCCTCACCTGAGCCTGGCTGAGGATACGAGTGGAGCTGTTTGGGTTGAGAAACGTCGACCAAAGCAGAGCTCAGTCTCTTTTGGAAACTGCTGTTTGTTTGCCTCTGATGAGCAAAGCCCTTTGTATGGGGGGAGGTTGGATCCTGTGCGGGGTTGGTGATGATGCTGGCCATGCTGAGGATGGGGCTGCTGGTGGGGCCTGGCCTTCCTCCCCCCTTTCCTTTTGTTTAGCTGAAAATATGGGTGCCAGGCAGCGGCTGTGTGCTGGGCAGGTGCTCTGAGTCACCGCGGGCTGTTATTTATTTTCAATATTGATAAGATGAAAAAGGGTTTAAGTCCACCTGGGTGCTGAAGTGGGAGGTCTGAGTGTGTCCGCAGCCGTGCTGTGGCTGGAGGAGATTCGGAGCTCTCTGGAATGTTTGGATGCTTTATTGGATCCAGAGTTGTGTTTGGGAGTGTTTTAATGCTGGGAACACACTTGGGTTAGCAGTCTGCCCCAGGAGGTTTGCATGCCGTGCCCACAGCACCAATGGCTTCAATCCCAGGGCTGAGCAGTGTGGAACTGAGCATCACCCCAACACATCCATTGGAAATAGACCCTTAACCTGGAACATGCCAGGCATGTGGGAAGAGCAGTCGGGCTGGATGTATTGGTTGCACTGCCTTTTATGTTGCTTTTCATGTCATATCCTTTCCTCCAATGCAAATAAACATTAAGTTGTAGGGAGGGGCTGCTGGGAAGTGAAAAACTTTCATTACAGACAGCTGACATGCAGGATAATATCTTTTTATGTGCCACCTACTGCGTGATAGCTTGGAGTAAATCATAGTTCACTGGGTAAGGTTATTTCTGGTGCAGCTGTTTTACGCAAGCTGTCCCATTCCAGCACACCCTTCCCATGCTGGCACTGGGCTGAGGAGCAGAGATCCAAAAGGGTTTATGGGATAAAAACAGGTGAGGAGGAAATAAACGTGGCCAGATGTTGGCTTTGGTTTGTGACACTAATTGTAGATGAAAAGAACGTTAAGATTAAAGTTAGAGACTGAAGCTGTTCCCAGCAGCCTTTCTCATGAAATATTCATGTATTTAGGGCTTTTAACTCATCCGATTACTTATAATAATATTGTAATCAGTGCGACTTTCTGGCTTTGGGTCTGCTGATGAACGTGTTCATGGGCAGATCGATCACTAGAAGGTGCATAGATCAGAACACAGCTTTCTCAGGCATCTCCTTTACAATGATCAAACAGCTGTTTGAATGCCCCGGGGTCCTTTCCTCAGTGCCTTCTCCTTTATTCTGCAATCTCAGCGCCCTGCAGGCAGCGGAGCACACAGTGCAAAGCAGTGCAGTGCTGGGGACCATGCACTGCAGCTCAGCAAAACTGCAGGACAGGGAGGCTGAAACTTTATTTTTTTTATTGTCGTTTTCATGCTGAATTCATACAAACTGCATCTGTACAGGGAAAAGGTTTAAAAAGCCCAACAAGCGTTGCTGCGTAGCTTTTGAAATCAGCAGCATCCCTGCTTCTGTATGGCTGATTTTGCACGAGTTTCTCAGGAAAGAAAACGAGTTGCGTGTGGGGGTCGGCTTTGCTGAGGAAGTGTCCTGAGCAAAATGGAAAGTACAGAAATCACAGATAATGGTAATTAATATTCAAATGAAGTGCGGGACGTTCTAAGGTCTGGATCAGAGTACAGAACTGACTGTGTCCAGGCCATAATGCTTCATAAACTTCCGCATTAACGCAGGAGATAATTTTTTCCTGTTGCCTTATGTCTTATCATTGCACAGAGGAGTGGCAGTGGGGCAGAGGGAGGAGCTGCTCAGGGCCCTCCTGCTGCTGCCCAGCACTGCAGCACAGCTCCTCCCCATCACTCAGACCCAGAGAACAGCATCCCTGCTTTTCGGGCAGGAGTCCAACTGCCCGGACTGTTGGTTTTCATTTTATTGTATAATAACCTATTTTGGTTGCCATTAAGCTTTAGCCATACGCACTGAAGTGGCTCATACAGAAGTGCTTTAGCCCAGCAGAGCAGCCTCCTTCAGGGAGGAGTGTCACTCTTATTTTCCATGCAGGAAATTCCGGGAGGAACTGCTGCAGTTGTTTTGCCCTTTCGAGCCCTGCAGACTCGGGAGGATTTAACACCACGAGCAGTGCTGTGCAGCTTTCAGCTCCGGGCCCTGATGCCTTCAGGTGCCAGCACTGAGCTGCTGACAACATTCTGCATCTTCCTTCTCTTAAAAGCTTTGCCACAGAAGAGAATTTCTCCCTGTTCTGCCTCCCCCCCCCCCAGGCTCCAGGATGCAGCATTACAGGACCGAGCAAATACTGAAGGAGTCAGTGCCATATTGGATAGCCTCACTTTATTATAAAAAATATATATATAATAATGGCACCTTTTTCTGTATTCAGTCCATCCAACTTGCTTCTCACCGAGCCAGGAAATTTGCCACGAAACGTTTCAAGAGGTGCTCTCCTGCATGGTGCTGATAAAACACATTAACACCAATTGGGTGCTCATTACCGGGCTGCTGTCAGCTGGTGTGGGCCATCAGCTGCCAAACAGTGCAGCACTAATTAGCCGTGTGCTCATTGGGCACCACCAAAGCCACGGCTGCAGCACCCCTGGAGCACACTGCTGTGTTTTGGGCAGGAGGGAGGCAGTGGTTTGCCTCTATCTGCCCAATATTGCTGCTCAGAGGAAATAATTCCTTAAAACAGAGGCTAAAGCGGCGGTGACAGTCGGCCTACCTCGTGGCTCTTAGTTACTCTAATTGCATAAACCAGGAAGAACACGGTTAAGGACGTTGCCAGGCTACTATCAGCACAACAAATTATTCTTCCTGAGCAGAGCATGGTTGGAGTTTTGCGACGATGGAGCCTCCCAGCTTCAGGCTGGAATTTAATCGGTGTTAAAAAGGTCAGAGAGTTAGTTGTTTTTTTTTTGTTTTTTTTTTTCTGCTGGAGAAAATAGAAAAAAAAGGAACTGACGAAGGGAGTGGTGGATGTGGGGGACTGCAAATGGAAGTCCTGTGAGCTGATTCTGTATGCAGTGCCCTGTGTTGATGTGTTTTACTGGTGGGGAAGGGGCAAAACAACAGATTTTTTCATAGAATCACAGAATGGCCTGGGTTGCAAAGGAGCACAGTGCTCATCCAGTTCCAACCCCCTGCTATGTGCAGGTCACCAACCAGCAGACCAGGCTGCCCAGAGCCACATCCAGCCTGGCCTTGAATGCCTGCAGGGATGGGGCATCCACAGCCTCCTTGTGCAACCTGTTCCAGTGCATCACCACCTTTGGGTGAAAAACTTCTCCTAATTTTTCTTCTGGAGCAGTAGCAGTGTTTCGGCCTCCAAGCTGCACTGCTGCCTTCCCTTCTGTGCCCTTTGTCTGCTTGGCATCATCCCCAGCAACTTTGTGCACACGCAGACCAACAGGACAAAAAACAAATTAGCCGCCTGAGTACAGCAGGCCTCAGTGCACGGAGTGCTTCAATGGCAAAGCAATTTAGAGTGAGTAAGTGGGCAGTCGCTGCCATGGGAGTAAACACTGTGATATTTAAAAGCGTGAGTTCAGCACGAAGCCGGCCGCAGGAAGGGGTTCGGTTTGAGGAAGCTCCATCTCGAGGTGTTTGTGCACAGAAAGCTTTCTCACACTGCAGGCCGGGGGTTGTGCTGCTGGAGGAGCTGACTCAGCCCCAGCTTTGGCAGCACCGGCTCCGACTCAGTGATGTCGTGCAGTGATGTGGCTCAGGAGCAGCACACGGTCGGGCCTTTGGTTTTTAAGAGTGGATGCGTGCAAGGCAGGGAGGGCACACCTCCATCCCTTCTCTCTCTGCTCCTTGGTGCTTCATTGAACTGCTTTTCAGCACGGGGTTGGCCCAGGTCTGGGCTCGGTTCCCAGCTGTTTTGCACAGACCCACGTGTCATTTTGGTGGCTGGTTTTGGTCCTTGGATGTGTGTGGACCTCCGTGTTGTGCTGACCGTCCTACATGCCCTGTGCTCTGCCAGCAGCGTTAGCAAAGCACAGATAGGTTAATTTGGCAAGTTCCTGCCTGGAATGGAAACGAGTCCCTTGTTTTTAACAGAAATAACCTCAGTCTCAGCCCATGGTACATTTAGGAGGATAAAAGCTGCTGAGGGAGCTGCCATGGCGCAGCGTGCTGCTCACAGTGCTGGTTTGATGCTGAAAGCAGTCGGTGGAAGTGCAAATGTTCTTCCTGTTAAATTCGTGAGAAGGGGAGTCAGGTTCTTACCACGAAGAAATAACCATGAAGAAATAACCACCTGGTTGGGCTGTGTGACATCAGTCTGTCAGATACATTCAGCACAGCGTTGGATCCTGCGCTGGTAAGAGCAATAAAATGAAGTCATACCCTGAAGATGGCGTGGACGGAAGTTTGCTGACCTGTAGGTGGAAGTCTTTGGAGCCTGCCTGCTGCCAGCACTGCCTTCCCCTGCTTTCCTGATGCTGGCAGCCTCAGCACTGCTGCAGGAGCTGCTCTGCAGGGAGGTGAGCAGGGCTGCAGTAGCACTGCTGGTGGTAACACCTTCAAGTCCAGGCCTTGGGCTCACTTCTTTTTGAGAGAACCATTTGCTAATTAATTGCTAATTAATTAGGTGATTTTTTTTTTTTTTTAGGCAAGCACCCTCTGCTTGCCACCCACCATCCCTCTTCCCATCGCTTTCACCTGGCTGACACATCATGAGGGCTTAATTGTTGACAGCTCAGATTAATACTGGGGAAGTATTTACAGTCCTCTTGTTTTCATTGAGTGATTTAATCTCTCAGGTTGGTGTGCAGCAGAGCCCTGTTGGGAGTGAAGCTGCATATCGTGTCCTGCCCCTCGTGCTGGCTTTGCCTTTGGTCTGGTCCTTGCTGTGATGGGTTAGAGTTTGTTTTGCAAACGTAGCTGTGAGTAAAGAAGGAGTGGAGTATTGAGCAATCTCCAGTAGGCATTAAAAATAAAAAAAAACCACAAAAAACAACGAGCTTTTCATGGCCTACTTCGTAGTAATTGAAAAAACTGGCACGAGGAGCACTTAGAAGCTCAAAATTAAACTGGTTTGTTTATAGTAGCCGTGATTCAGTGCTGAGCTGCCAGGGTAAAAATAACCCCATGCATGGCTGCTGTGTGGGGCAGGGTGCTGGCAGTGGCCTTGCAGATGCCAAATATTGGTGTCTGTGAGTGCAAGCCAGGCTGGGAGCTGGGGGTGAGGGTAGGAGTGCTGAGCATCTCTGCTCCTTCTCTCTCACCTCTGCGATGGTTGTTGTGCACATGGGACTGTGCAAATGCAGTCTGCACGCCCAGTTTGTCACCTGCCCTTGGTCCTACAGCTGAGCACTGGAATTCCCTGTTCTCAGGTGTGTTTAAGTTTAAGCTGTCAGCAAGAATCCCTTTGCTGTAGGCTCACTTCCTATTGCATTGGGAAGATATTTAGCAGAAATCTCAACATCTCCCTTACCTGTTTCTGCAGTTTTGATTTCTGGGGTTTCGAGGTGCAACATTGGGTGCAGAGCTGCTGCAAAAGCATCTTACAAAAGCAGTTGCTTGGCTTCCTGTGCTATGCAGCACTGGGGCCTCACCGCCTCCGTGCCCAGGATTTCCACGCTCTGAAGAGTGGATTTGATGCTTACAAACATTACTGGCTGAAAAATATCTTCTGAAGAATTAATTTTTGTTTATTTTTCTTTCAGTGCCCTCGTAAGGAGCCTGGGAAACCCTTCAGTAGTGCTGTTAACACTGATGAGAGATCTTTTATGCCAAGGTATGAGTTCTTAATATTTAATTTGACAACTGGTGAAGTTAAAAGCTTCCTGAGCCTTGTTTCTGCAGCGGGGAAAAGCAGCTCTGAAGTTTTGTGCTCCTTCCTGATGTCATCTACCGTTGTACAAAGCGTCAAACTATGGAGGCAGTCTGGTTGGTTTCTTCTGGTTGTGAAAGAGGCAGAACCAACCACGCAGCCCCAACGGTTCTGTTGCGATGGGATCACCTCACTGCAGCTCAAAGCATCCAACCAGCTGCAGATACATGGCACTCAAGAGCTGGTGAACAGCCTTTGTGTGATGTTCAGACGGTTACATTTGCATGTGGGTGGCTGTTCTCGTGGTGAGCACCACGTGAGGGTTGCTTGGGACAGGAAACTTTTACGCTTTGTACTGATCACAGCCTTCTCTTGTATCAAAAGAAGCACTGAACACCCATCATTTCATGCTGCTTTGCAATGCAGCTTCAGAGCAATGTTGCTTTAGAGCATGTTCCTGCACTGCACGCTGCTCTGGGTGGCAGTGAATGCCACGTGTCTCCTGTGTCGAGGTGGGCACATGCAGTTTGCCAAACAAAAAGTTGGCAGGGATGGAACGTGGTAATTTTTGGAGCGCTCCATCTGTGCTGTATGAGCAGGTAACATTAACAAACTCGTGGAAGAGCTACAAGATAATTAAGGCATGTGGGATCTACAGTAATAAGGTTTATGCGATTCAGGATCTTGGTTTCCTGTTGCACTTGAAAAAAAAAAAAAAATCAGCAAATACTGCAGAGAAGAAATGAGAAGTCAGTCTTGTACTGCTGCTGGCTGGAACTTTCCCACAAGTATTTTTACTATAAATAAGAAGTGAAAGAGTTCACAGCTATATTTAACCCGTAGCGTGATTTACTTTCAGGGCTTTCTTGGGTGGAGCATCCCGTGGAGGGTTGAAAGATGCACAGATCAATGGGTTGCATTGATGGGTTATTATAAAGTAGTCACCCCCTTGGAATTTCTAAGGATTATCGAGAGGAAAAGTGTTGCTGATTGGAATTCCCCTCTCCTTCCTAACAAAACCCACAGTTTTAGAAATAAAAGGAAGTGAACGTTACTTCTCTGGGAAGTTTTCAGCAGAAGAGCTTAGAGCTGCCAGGATCTTATCCAAAAACGTTATCAGTGTACTCAGTACGCAGACACTGCTTGCACTGTTTTGAGATATCTGAAGCTACCATTCTGGAAAACCCCTTTCAATTTGACGCCATTTCACAATTTTTATCCAATTAAGCAACAACAGTTTCAAGAGGTGAAGAAAATTAGCCCTGAGGTTAACTTCAAGATCTGGGTGCTGCTCAGCTCAGCTGTCTGTGTAAGGCTGGGGGCAGCTGGAGGGGTGAGAGGCTCAGTGTGGATGGGATGCAGTGTCTGCTCTGCTGCAGCTCGGGCTCATGTCAGCCTGGCTTCAGGTCTCCCTCGGCTGCAGGGAGACAGCAGCAAGGCTGAAGCCACGATCCTGATTCTTTGCAGGAAGCTGTTGGTGGTAGTGGACAAGGTGATGTGTTTTGTAGTGGACAGGGTGGTGCACTTCTGCATCAAACTCCAAGGAACACCTTTTCATTTGTAGCCAGTCTGGTGCAGCCATAAATCCCATGGCAACGTTGGTTTGCAGTGCCTTTGAGAAATGAAACTTCCCTGGGCTCATAACATTCGTGTTTCTGGACCCTTACTTGGGAAGGAGGAGAGGATAACTGGCAGCTGAGGTCATTGTTTGCCCAACGCCCCGACCGGGACAGCCCAGCCTGGCTCAAAATGTAAACAGAGCGTAAAATGTTTATGGCCAGCTTTGTCACTTGCCTTATTTGTCGGGGAATCTCGAGGAGAATGAGAGGTTTTCTCGTGCAGCACAGTGAGCTTGGGGAGCTGGAAGATTTCCTTAAAAAGGCACAGCCCTGGCTGGGTGAGCAGCGAGCGCTTGGCAGCTGTGGGGTCGGGCTGACCTTCCTGGGGAGAAGAACTGCTGTCCTGCATCCTTCCCTGCAGGCTGAGCCCCTGCTCACAACTCACCAGCCTTGTTAGCTCGTCCTCATGGCTGTAAAACATTGAGGAAACAGAGAGAAGGTGGTGCAATGGGGAGGGGACTTGTATGCAGTCACAAAGTGTTTCCCAACAGCAGAAAGCCAGCAGGTCCAGCCTGGGCATCCCAAACCCAGGAGGCAGTGAGTTCAGGGCAAAGCTTACTGTAATTAAAATACTCTGTGACAAAGTGAAAGGAAGCACTGAGTTGTCAGGTTTGCTATGGGAGTGTGGGATTGCGTGTGGTTGGTGCATATGGATACTGGAACGTGTTGGAGGGTGGATCTGTGCTTTGATGGTTACTGCTCTGCGTGGCACAAGCCAGAGCTGTCATCAGAAGCCATCTAAACTTGAGCATCCAGGTGGGCGAGGAAAGTCTTCGCTGTTCCTGCAGAGATTCCTCTTCTCAGCACATGTGCAGAGCAGCAGTGCGTTGCTGCTTTGAGAAGATGGTGTCCTGAAGGTGTGCATGCAGTGCTCTGGTAACGTTGCTCTCCTCTTGCCTTGCAGGTTGCTGGTACCTGAGCAGCCCGCGCCATGCGTGAGTACAAGCTAGTGGTCCTTGGCTCAGGAGGTGTGGGCAAGTCTGCCTTGGTGAGTAGCTGGGAATGGTTCTGGCACTGCTCACTGAGTGTGCTGGGATGTTTGTGCTGGGATGTTGGTGCTGCTGCTCACCTGCACTTAGTGACACTCAGGTTGCCTTTGTTACGCTGCTGGAGGATCTGTGAATTTGTCCATATATACATATATATATATATATATATAAATATATATACTTTTTTTTTTTTTTCTGAGAAGAAAGAAGTAATGAATCACTGCTGGAACAGTCAGCATTTGGTGCTCGCTTCCTGCAGATGTGTAATGCTGTGGATACACTGCACCCAGCCCATGCTGCACTGATGGCACTTTGCACTCCTTAAGTGCTTGTGTTGTTCCTCCTGAGAGGTTTACATAGAAGAGTTGATAGTAAAGCTTTGTAAGGCAGATTTCTGTCACCTGTTTATCAAAGATCAGCCAAGCAGCTCACCCCAGCCAGGATGGTGAAGAAGTGGTCAAGTGTGAGGTTATCTGGGAGGGAAACACACCCTGCTCCTTGTCACAGAAGGTGACAGCAGCTGACTCACAGCAGAGAGCCCTGCTCCTTTCCAGACTGCTGCTGGAACGGGCTGCTGTGGGCTGTCACATCACCTGCAGAATCCAGAAGGATAGAGGGGAAGGTTATTCAGTTACGACTCAAATTTGATGTGCTCTTTCAGAGATCCCATCCTAATCCTTGCAAGACGGAGGAGTAAAAGCTTTTGATACACTCTGTTCTTCCACAGCACCTTAAGCAAACTGAAATGTCTACAAAAACTCCAGTGCCTTCCAGGGGACCAGGAAAACTGGGGAGCAATGGGAGTCAGAGTGCAGCACATACAGAGCCTGAGTGTCCAGGGGTGGGTCACATCCAAGTGGCAGCATGAGGGGAAATGTTTAGGGCAGATTTGCTCTGAATGACCACGTAGAGAAGAAATATTTCCCTTTCTACATGAATGATGTCTCCTTTTGTTGTGATTTAATACAAATTGAGTGTCTGGAGAGTCACTGGATTGAATTGTGTGCTCTGTGTGTAATCCTGAGTACCTTCACTGTGACTCTGACTTAAATGAGATCTAGGATTTCCAAATGCATTGCCAGTTCCTCTGATCAGATTTCACATTTCCCGTATTTGGTGCTTTTTACTCTTCTGAAGTCACAGGCACTAAAATGAAGGCATTTGGGGGATCTCATCTTTTATAAAAAACGAGCCAGCAGTCCAAAGTGGCTCAAGAAATGACAGATTGCACAGATTTTACTCAAGTTTGTTGATAATTTATGTCTTTTCTCCACACCTGAATTTTCTCAGCAGCATGGAGCAGTTTGGTGCTGCTCCTTGTTGAAGTGTTTTTTGGTAATGCATCACAGTCTGTTTGCTCACCTGATTTATTTCCCTTCTCCTCTCTCCCCAGACTGTACAGTTTGTTCAGGGAATTTTTGTTGAAAAATATGACCCAACAATAGAAGACTCATACAGAAAGGTAAAGTAGTGACGTTTTCATTCCCTTCACATCTCACAGTGCCTGCTGCTTTTTAATAATGCTACGAAAGCCTATCAGACCGAGCCAGGTCTGATATCTGAGAGCATCACAGATCCATAAAACTACACGTAGTTTCCTTTGGCTTTGCAGAGCACTTCACAAACTTGAGGCTTCTGGCCAACCCAATGGCGTGAGCCACTGTGAAGCTGAATAATAAGGGAAGGGCCAATGGTGCTGTTAATTTGGCTGGTTTTACTTCTATTTAATGGGAGAACTTATCCTCTGCTGCTCACACAACTTGCAGCTTTCGCTTTAGATCTCTGATGGCTTTGTTGCTTTCTCTTAGGAATGGTGTTATTCTGTTTAGTTTGAAGGCACATACAAAGTCTCTGCAGCTGCTTTGCACGCAGGGCTGAGCAGCAGTCCTTGTCAGGATCCCTGACCCTGGTGTTATGCAGCTCTATCAACAGTGCTGCTTTCTTCTCTGGGATTGATGTCAAGGAACCCATTGTTTTGCAGATTAGCATAATTGTTGCCATAATTAAAGACACCGAAACAGAAAACAAAACTTGCAGCCTTTGTGCCTGTGATAATTAAGCATAAATTCTGAGTTCTGCTGGTAGATTTATTCCGCTTTCATAGAATTACCCATGGGGAATCGGAGACGTTTCTTAGATGGTGAAGGGTTTGTTATGCCTGAGTGTGAGCAGAGCCTGTGGCACAAGGGAGCTGCCCCATGTGCCAGCTGGGGGTGTCACTGAGCTCTGATAGCAGAGCCTCTCGTGGTGCTGGGAAGGTGCTCTCCTGCAGAGCTCTTTGCTGCAGAAGTAAAAAATGAAGCTGAGATTCCTCTCCCCTGCCTCATTTCAGAGTCTTAAGTTTAACTGTTTCTGTCTCTTCCCTTTTTCCCCAGCAAGTGGAAGTAGACTGTCAACAGTGTATGCTTGAAATCCTGGATACAGCAGGGACAGTAAGTATAACCCCTCTTTCTAAGTGGCACTGAGTTGCTTTCTTGAGAGCGGAGTGAGGTATGGAACTTAATAATCTCATCAAAGCAATAGGGCAAGTACAGCAGGAAAAATCAAACAGTTCTGTTAAACAACCCAGCAGTGGGTCACTGTATCGACATACTGATGTGTGATGGTTTTGTTTGTTAACTTTGCAAGTGGCCAAAACACACAGACAAAAGGATGAGGTCTTTGGGAGCAGGCTCTGGGGGCGAATCATAGAATGGCCTGGGTTGAAAAGGACCACAGTGCTCATCCAGTTCCAACCCCCTGCTATGTGCAGGTCACCAGCCAGCAGACCAGGCTGCCCAGAGCCACATCCAGCCTGGCCTTGAATGCCTGCAGGGATGGGGCATCCACAGCCTCCTTGGGCAACCTGTTCCAGTGCGTCACCACCCTCTGTGTGAAAAACTTCCTCCTCATATCCAACCTAAACCTGCCCTGTCTCAGTTTAAAACCATTCTCCGTCATAAGCATCCATCAGCTGCATGAATGGCATTCCTCTTTCCTTGATTACAGGAGCAATTCACAGCAATGAGGGATCTCTATATGAAGAACGGCCAGGGGTTTGCACTAGTATATTCAATAACAGCACAGTCCACGTTTAACGACCTACAGGACCTGCGGGAACAGATCTTACGGGTGAAGGACACTGAAGATGTAAGTAAAATGTTGTCTCGTTTTACAAATGAATAGAATATCTTCCGAATGAGGCACGTGGAAATTTGTACGTGAGTAAAATGTCTTTCTAGGAATACTCACTGCTGCACAGCCAAGCTTTGTGTTGGAGTTCCCTCTGCAGTATTTGTTGTTTTTAGTGTTACATCTTGGGTTTGCTGGAAAGCTGGCAGTCTGGATGGGAAGTGACAGCAAAATGGTGGGAGTCAATTGGAGAAACAACTTTTTTTTTCTTTCATTTTAGCTCTGTTAAATTTGCCAGTAATGATTGAATCGCTAAAATGCATTTCTGGTGTTGTGCCAGGGGGTGGTACTTAGAATCATAGAATGGCCTGGCTTGAAAAGGACCACAGTGATCATCTCATTTCAGCCCCTCTGCTGTGTGCAGGGTTGCCAGCCACCAGACCAGGCTGCCCAGAGCCACATCCAGCCTATTTGTTGAACCCAAGGCTCAGGACCTCTTCAACTTTCATGCAACCTTCTGCTCAGTTTTGAGCTTCCTGTTTTAAGTTTCAGAACACATCTTTTAACATCCCAGCACTCGGACCATTAACCTGAGTCTCAGTTTACAATCCAGTTTTTACATGACATAGGAAGTGATAGAGCAAGTTGTTGTACTTCCGTTTTCTGCTCCATGATGATTACTGCTTCTTGAAATAACCTTATAAAAAGTTTCATGTCTTTCAAATCTGTTCCATTAAGTAGCACTTTTTTTCCTATTGTTTCTCATTTTCATTTCCTTATTCTGTTTGCTGGGTGTGATCAGAACACATCTTAAAGTTTTGGAGATCTCTGAAGTGTCTGGAAGGCTGTAAGGGAGGGAATTGGGCTGATAAGGTTGTAAATCATAGAATCACAGAGTGGTTTGGGTTGGAAGGGACCTGTAAGATCATCTATTTCCAACCTCCTGCTACAGGCAGGGACACTTCCACTAGCCCAGGTTGCTCACAGCCCCTTCCAGCTTGGCCTTAATGTGAAATGAGCTTTTGAGGGGGTTTTGTGCCTTCAGTTTTGTGATGGATGAAGTAAAATTTACTTCTTGAAAATAAAACTGCCATCATTTTCTGATCACTATGGCTGTCTTAAGTACAAAAATTAATCTTGAGTGCAGCTGAATGAGAGGGAGAATACAAATAGTGACTTTCAAGTGGATTAGAAAACGTACGGCGCGTTGGAAATTATCAAAGGAAATGGATGGTGATTTATTTCCCAGCTGGAGAGTACTCATTTTCTGCTCAGAGAATGAAATGCTTCAGGAAATGGAATGAGGCACACCCACCAGCAGCAGTTCTTTGGGGTTTTTTTGTTTTTTTTTTTTCTACATGTGCATAGCAAAGGGAAACAGGATGCAGAGGTGCTGAAGGAGAGGGGCTGATGGCCATCACTGTGCTGTGGAGCAAATGACTTCTTGTGTCTGTGGTCATGGATGTAGGCTGGATGTGTTGAAAATGCACCAAATGTTTATTCAAACATGGCATGAGATTATTTATTGGAAGAGAAGTCCTTTTGGAAGCTGAGCTGCAGGTGCTCATTAGTTGGAAACTTCAGTTACTATCAGCGAGTCAATATTAATGATGGTTTCAGTGCTGTTTGTAGTGAATGTCCTTTTATCTGTGTGTAAAATGCAGCAGTGATGCAATGTGCGTTGTGATGCGATGGCAGATGGCCGTGTGCTGGGGTGTGGGAACACACAGCTGCATTTCAGTGACAGCATTGCTTGGGCAGCCCATGTGGTGTGTTATGTTGCTGACACATCTCGTCCTCTTGCTTCTCTCTCCTCCAGGTTCCAATGATTCTGGTTGGCAATAAATGTGACCTGGAGGAAGAACGCGTAGTTGGCAAAGAACAGGGTCAAAACTTAGCAAGACAGTGGTGTAACTGTGCCTTTCTAGAATCGTCTGCAAAGTCTAAAATCAATGTTAATGAGGTAAGTATGAGCTGCTCTTTGTTACTTCTACATGAATGCCATGTAGAGTTGAATCATAGAATCGTAGAATTGCTCAGGTTGGAAAAGACCTTAAAGATCATTGAGTCCAACCACAACCTGACCATCCTACCCCAACTCTAACAACAGCTAAATCATGTCCCTGAGCACCACATCCAGATGGATTTTAAACACATCCAGGGATGGTGACTCAACCACCTTCCTGTGCAGCCCATTCCAGTGCTTAACAACCCTTCTGTAAAGAAGTTTTTCCTGATATCCAACCTAAAATCCCTTGCTGCAACTTGAGGCCATTTCCCCTCGTCCTGTCAGCAGTGAGAAGAGACCAGCTCCGCTCTGCTGCAGTCAGCTTTCAGGTATTTGAAGAGAGCAGCAATGTCTCCCCTCAGCCTCCTCTTCCCCAGACCAAACAGCCCCAGTTCCTTCAGTCTCTTCTCATAGGCCATATTCTCCAAGCCTTTCCCCAGCCTTGCTGCCCTTCTTTGGACCTGCTGCAGCACCTCCATGTCTTTTCTTTACTGAGATGCCCAAAACTGAACACAGAAGCATGCAGTGCTACTTATATTTCCCTATCAGAAAGATAGGGTGCTTCTGAAATCTCAGCCTGGAAGGAACTTGGACAAGTCTGCAACAGGAGATGCAGTCTCTTCAGCTACTGTTTCCTATCTGTTTTAAAGAAATCTGCTCCTTTTTGTCTGTAAAGAGCGGGTGACACCTCCACACAAATGCTTTCTGTAGCCTGTGTCAGAGGGCATGGATAGCAGAGGGTCCTGAGTGAGTGGATGACTCTTAGATAAACTTTTTTTAAAGTTAACTGCTGCTGTTCTGATTGTGGATATGCCCCATTGTATCACTTGTTGTGTTGCGTAGTGTTGGCTGTTGGTTTTGAAAGTATTTGCTTTTCACATTCCTGCTACATCTGGCTGCTCAAGCAGACATCCCATCACAGTCCTGCTCTGGTAAGCCACTGATTTACTGAGACCATTTCCAAACATAAATCTGTCTGCACAGTTTTCCACGTTTAAATGAGAAACACCTCTGCACGTTGGTGTCGCGTGGCTCTTGCCATCCAGCACTGAGGTTTTATTCTCTCCTGTGAGCTATCTGACAGGGCCAAGGGCCAGCTTTCCACTCACAAATGCTAAGGTGACCCCATTGAGCAGAGCAGCTTTGGTGCCAGGAGATAACTGGGACCGTTTAGGAGCCTAAGATAAGGAGAAGCAGTGGGATTTGGCCCAAACCCAGCATCCTCCTGGCAGCCAGTGTGCCATGCCCAGTGCTGCAGGGAGGGCCAGCAGCTCCTGTTGTTGGGATGGGGCTGCAGGAACCTCATCTGCCAGCAAAGAGATGTTGGGTCCTTTGCCATGTGTTGCTCCAGCACATGGCAGTTCCCTTTGTGCAGCCTTAGCTCTTGTTTGTAAAGGCTTAAAGATGGAAAGCTGTTCTGCATCACAGTAGAAAATGCCTCTTATTGATTGGTTTCTCCTACAGAAACCTTTCCTTTTATGTCATCTGTACACTTCTTAGCATCTGGGTGTGAGCTGCTCCTATTACCCAGGTCTGGCAGTGAGAAGCTTAGCAAAGGAGGTGTGGGAGCAGCTCAGGTGCTCTTCAAATATTTCATACCAGAGCCCAATGAAGGCAGCATGGCTTCATTTTGTTTGGGGCTATCAAACTGGGCACTTGTGCTTTCGTGCACATGCAAGGCAGAAAATCTGAAATACCCAGGCATTGAAATCTGTTACAACCTGTTTGTCTTTTGGATTTCCTTGGAATCAACTGGAATTTGTGAGCAATCAGCAGCTCCAGGAAAGAAGAAAGTGAATGAGGAGAAGGGTGGGGTTTTCTGGAGGTCGAAGTAGTTCTGCTCAGTACCATGACCCAACTCCAAGCAAGTTTGCAAAGCTCATTTTGCAAGGAGTGGGTTATTACTGAGCAAACAGATGACAGCAAAAAGTGTTCACGAGAAATTTGTTGCTGAAGCAAAAAGAGATCTGTGATCATCCCCTTCTAGAAGAGCCTCCTTCAGAGCTGATGATCAGTTTTTCCTTGCTGTATTATTAATAAATTCAGATAGATCAGCACCAAAGCACATGAGATCAGCAGTAAGTGAATGACAGCTCCAGTCTGAATGGCTGTGATGGAAACCAAGAACTCATCCTTCACAGTAGGGAGTGAAGGGCCCAGAAGATGCTCCCTTATTTTCTGCACATGGATGGGAGCTCTGTGCACTCTTGTTTAATAAGCAGTTACTTGAGGAGTATGTGCAGCTAAATGGAAGCAGATTTGTTGAATTTATAAGACTGCAGACACCAGGAAGGAGCATCAACCTGCCAGCCTGCCTGATTTTTGACACTTGAGTAGTGTTTGTTATTTTGTTACTCAGTTTGTGGTTTTCCTTTTCAGATCTTTTATGACCTGGTCAGACAGATAAATAGAAAAACACCAGTGGAAAAGAAGAAGCCTAAAAAGAAATCATGCCTGCTGCTTTAGACTCCCGTGGCGCAGCAGCTCTGAGCCAGGTAAGCCATGTCTGCCATGCAGGCTGGGTGTGATGCACACCTGAGCTGCTCCTGACAAGGCTCATTCCCCCTCCCTCCGCTCCTCTGCCTTCTGTCTGCTCCAAAATACACAGTTCTTGCTGGTCTGCTGCCCGTGTTGGCCTCTTCTGACTGAAAGCTAGTGCCACTGCTGGACCTGGCAGAGAAATATCCTTCCTCCTTTTGCTTGGGCTGTGGTTTGTGACACAGCAGGAACTGGTGGGGATGGGTGCAGTGTTCCTCCTTGCTCTCTTAGGCTCTCCCCTGTGACTCTGTGCTCAGAGCCATCCTGGGTCAGCTGTGCTTCCTCCTGAAGCAGCACTTGGGTGACTCGCCGTGCTGTCACAGCCCTGGCTGATAAGAGGACAATTGCAAATGGGTTTGGGTGGGACATGGATTTCAATGGCTGCCCACCAGGAACACAACCCAAAACAAAACACCACCAAAGGTTGGACGTAGGCTATAAATAATCTTCCTGTGTATCTTGGCAGGGTACTCAGTGTGCTGACAGCTGCTCTGTCGCGCTGCTGGAAGAAAGCAGCCTCTCTGCAGCTGCAGCTTCTGGCCGTGAGCAGCATGATGCCCTTACCCTACAACATCAGTAACCCGTTGTTTTTCTCTTCCTAGATTGCAGGAATGAAGAACTGTTGCCTAAATGGAAAGTGCCAGCGTTCCCACGTCACCACCTTACAGAAATTAGTGACATATCTGAAGGAGCTTCTCCTGTTTTTGTATACGACGAGAAGAATTTAGATCTTAAAATGGTTTGCACACAGTCCCTGGAAAAAGAAATTGCTCTGTGTATATCTCTTGGAAATTGAAGACAGTAGCATTTCTCCTTTGCAATAGCAGTTAACAGATGTGAAAAATAAATATAATTGACTCTAGTGTATGATTATACAAAGGAGCATGGATGCATTTCAAATGTTAGACATTGCTACTATAATTAAAACTTCATATTGACCCTTATATCATAATTTCTCCCCGTCGAGCACTAAAAATGTTCCACCATTATATTTTATATCTGTAACTATAGATATATATTATCTGAGATTTCCCTTTGAACTCACTGCAGCGAATAACTTTTTGAGTCATTGACTTCATTTTATATTTAAAAGTTACAGAATATCATTATTTTCATTCTGCCATTATATTCTAATTAAAAATGTTTGTGCATAATGCTTTGGAAAAATGGGTCTTTTATAGGAAAAAAAAAAAAAAACTGGGATAACTGATTTCTATGGCTTTAAAAGCAAATATATATAATATACTAAACCAACTCTAATATTGCTTCTTGTGTTTTACTGTCACAGATTAAATTACAGCTTTTATGAATGATTAAATTTTAGTACATTTTCATTTTGTTTCTGTGCCTTTGTTACGGTTTCCCGGGTTTGTGGGGTGCTTTTATTGGCAACCAATGCTGAGAAACCCCCATAAATGAGTTGTTTTTCTCCATCTGACCCTGATGCAGCTGCGGAGTTGAGCAGAGATCCCACTTTCTCGATGCAGCCCAAGCAGGCTGAATGGAGACGCAGGGTGACGATGTCAGTCCGTCTGCCTGCATTACAGCTGCTGGGGCAAATTGGGCACCAAGCTCCAGCTCCCCGCGCTTCCTTTTTCAGGAGGAGCCGAGGCGTGGTGTTTGCATGTCGGTTATCTTTACTAAAAGTACAATTATTATAGTAATAAAGTGATTTTAACGTTGCTCGGCGCGGCTGCGGAATGGACGCCCGCCCTCCGCTCGCCGGTACCGCGCACGGCCGCCAGGGGGCGCTGTCCGCCCGCAGCCGCCGCTTCCTTTGGGGTCTCCCCGTTCCTTTGGGATGCCCCCCGGGTTCCCTTGGGGTCCCTGAATCGTGGTGATTCCTCCGGTTCCTTTGGGGTCCCCTGGTTCCTGGTGTTCCCCCCGAGTTCCTTTGGGGGTCCCTGAATTGTGGTGGTTTCCCCAGTTTCTTTGGCATCCCTAGTTCCTTTTTGCCCCCCCCCCCAGTTCCTTTGGGATCTCCCAGTTCCTTTGAGGTTTCTGGTGCTCGCCCAGTTCCTTTGGGGGCTCTGAATTGGGGTGAGGTCCCCTGGTTCCTTTTGGGTCTCCACGGTTCCTTTGGGATCTCCCAGTTCCTTTGAGGTTCCTGCTGCTCGCCCAGTTCCTTTGGGGTCTCTGAATTGTGATGGGGTTCCCTGGTTCCCAGTGGATCCCCCCGGTTCCTTTGTGATCTTAGATTCCTTGGGGGTCCCTGAATGTGGTGATCCCCACGGTTCCTATGGGATATCCCAGTTCCTTTGGGGGCTCTGAATTGGGGTGGGGTCCCCTGGTTCCTTTGGGATTTTAGATTTCTTTGGAGTCACCAGGGTTCTTTTGGGGACCCTGAATTGTGGTGGATTCCCTGGTTTCTTTGGGGGTATTTCCTGGTTCCTTAGGGGTCTGTGGCTCTCTGTGGGTCCCTGGTTCCTTTTGGGGTCCCAGATTCCTTTGGGGTCCCCCTGATTCCTTTAGAGTCCCCGTTTCCTGGTGGATCCCTACAATTCCTTTGGGGTTCCCTGATCAGTTCCTGCTTGCAGACCCCACACCCGGAGCTGTTGGTGTTGGCTCTCCTGTGTGCAGCACAGCAGCCCCATTTCTGCTCTCTGAACGCCGCGTAGTTTTCATTTACAAATAGGATGCGCCCCAAAGCATTCGGTGTTTAATGCTCCGTGGGCTTAAAGATGTGTTTACTGAAGAGTGTCCTAAAGAGAAGTGGAAAAGAAAATCTTCCCGGAGTGCCCTCACGTGCTCCTGCTTCACCCAACGAAGCAAAGTAACTCAAAGCTCTGCTCCAAGGAGAACATTTACAATTGCAGTTGAGCCACGCAGCCCCGAAGTCATTGCGCCTGTGCTGCTGCTTTGCACTGAGCACAGATTCAGCCAAAGTGAATCACTGCTGTCTGTACCAATTCACTGCTTCTCAAACTCCCATCCACGCGTATTTATCTCATTCTCTGTTCTCTAAAGGTCCTTTTGGATGGCGTTTCCCACTGTGGGTTGGTCAGAGTGGCTGCAGGGGCACCGCACGGATGCACACAAGCTCCCATAGCCAGCAGCAGGATGAGAAACTTAATTAATGTGAAGTTCGGAGCTGACCTTTGCAAAAATCATTAAAACTAATGAGTGTTTTTATCTGTTTTGCCAGGACTTGACTCCAAGGAAATGAAATTAATTCCTATTGTGGAACATTCGGTGAAGAGCCGGGCTTTCATTTTTTATTTGGTGTGTGAGTACAGGCTGTTCTGTGCAGATCAGAGCCCCGCATCGCTGCGCCTCATTGCAGTGACTTCAGCCCCATCCATCCAATCCCAGTGCCACCCCCTTGGCCCCCTCTGCACCCCCAGCCCCTGTGCGTGGGGCAGGACCCCCACACAGCTGAGGAAGCAGCTGTGCCATCTCACGGGGCTTTGTGCACGACTCGTGGGAACGTGTGCTCCAGGCAAGGGCTGTGAGCAGAGCTTGGGGGGTGGGGGGGCTGCGTGGGGTCCCTGGGGCACAAACTGCCCGTTCCCAGTGCTTTTCCCACGCTGCTCCCCCCGCAATGAGGCAGCTGTGTGCGGGAGGATGAAGCTGTGCCTGGCCCTGTCCCAGCAGCTGGGATGCAGCTCCACGTCCTTCAGTGGCTCTGCGCAGGGCTGTGCTCAGCAGAGCATCCCCTGAATTCAGCCCCAGGGCGGATAGAGCTGATGGCTGCCCCCTCCCTGAGCTCACGTGGAGCAGCTCTGCTTCTTCCCATGTTATCCAGAAGAGCCCGAGACCGCTCGCAGTGACCCCATGGGTGTGATGGATGCTGAAACACACTGAGGACGAGCGCTGGGACCTGGTGCATGAAAATGCCCAGCAGTAAAAGCAGCACTCATCCGAGCTCAGTGCCTCTGGGGTTTCTGGGAATTGGGTTTGAGTCAGTTCCCAGTGCAGGCCGCCAGCAGAGTTTTATGGTAGCTCAGCAGTGATCACCTGCAAACCCATCTCCCTGCCAGTGCACGGGGCAGCACCAGGAACAGCCTAATTAGCATCCAGGCCGGGGCTAATGAGCCATGCTGAGAGCTGTGCTGCTGTGGCTGCTCCTGGCTGGGCTCCTGCCTTCAGCTCAGCTCAGTGCTGCACAGGAAGCAGCATTTGTGCATCAGCAGGCACAGAGCATGGAATGATGCCCCTGTGTCTGCAGGGTCCCGCAGGGTTCCTGACACAGAGGGCTGTGCTCCAGGACAGCAGCAGCCAAAGAAGAGGCATTGATTTGTCAGAGGTTTGGAGCTGCAGTTACAGCCCAGTGCCCCGAGTGCTGCTGCCTCAACCACAGCAGCTCCCAGCACAGTGCTGTGTTTGCACACCGATGACATTTTCTTTGGGTGGTGCCAGCATTCAAGGCCAAAAGCCGCTCCTTTAATCATGGGGTGAACAAGGAGCTCGTTGTGCTGGGGGTGCTCTGGCCCCATGCAGTGGGGCAGCAGCAGCTGTGGGCTGTAGATGGAGGCACAAAGGAGAAATTCACGGAGCCAAGCACACTGCACGCGTTATGAAGCAGCTCTGGGCTGCTCCCCAACAAAGCGCTGCCTTCAGCCCCTTCAAGAGGGGAGGAGGACACACAGAGGAGTGTTCCTGGATCTCCTGGCAGGAGGAACAGCTGGGAGAGCTGTGCAGCACAGGGCTGAGCTCAGCTCTTCCCAAGGAGCATCCTGTGCTGCAAGAACTGGCGCTGCTTTGCAGCCTGAAGGATGTGAGCTCAGGATCAGGATGGCCACATGAAGCACTGGGAGCCTCAGCCATGCTCCTCTCAGCAGTATGGAAGTCAGCAATCAGTTTGTTTTTTGCTCTGAGTGCCTTCCAGAGAAACAGGTTCCCTGTAACCTGCTTGGAGTGACGATGGCACAGCTGAGTGACAGCAGCCCCACTGCCCTTCCTACCCAGGTGGGCACAAATCGTCACACAAATCAGCTCCAGCTGTGCACCTTTATGCAGCCTTTCCTATGCCCAATGCGTTTGAATGTAATATTTGGAGGGCCACAGACACTCCACATCACACTACGTTTCTTCATTTCACTTCAGGAATGGGCAGTGCCACTGCTGTGTCAGTGCAGCTTCAGTTCAGGGCAGAGCTTGCAAGGTCTGAAGCACGGTATGCTGAGAGCTGCAGCTGTGCAGGAGCCCCTGTGGGCCAATCCTGTGTGCTAGATGCTGTTGGAAATGAGGGAGACCCTCATCTCACACACAGTCACCATTGATGTGCAGGACACCAAAAGGCTCAGCATAACGATGGGTGTGCAGAGCAGAGGGCAGAGATGGGGCAGAGCTGCTGCACTGCACTGCAGGGAGGGTCTTCTGCCCTCTGCTGAAACAGTCACATGTGGGGCCAAGAAGACACCCTGTTCACCCCCCATATCCCCACTGCTGGCAACAGCCCTGCAGCTCCCAGCCCCACTCAGTGCCATACAGGGGGATGCAGCTGAGCTGAGCTGCATCACTGCATCACTCCCTGATGGGATGCAGGGCTGCTGCTTCCTCACCTCCCTGCTGCTCCACTTCCTCTCCCTTCACGTCCCTCCCAGTGTTTACTCACTGCTCTCAGATGCTCTGTGAAAAGCAGAAGAAATGGGGGGTGGGGGTTATTTTTAGAAGCTGCAAAAGGAATTCAACCCAAGGCAAATGCAATTACTTCAGGTTGCAAGCAGGCTTCTGAGCAGCGAGAATTATCTTTTAAATAGCAACTGGCCTAAAATCAATGCCACGAAGCCATCGTGCAATGAGAGCATCGTTTAACCATTCGAGAACATTTACAGGGGCCAAATGCTGCTGCAGACACCCCAATGGCAGCCCATGGTGTGCTGTGTCCCACCCCAGGAGCTGGGCATCCACTGCTGCTCTGGGCAGAGCCCCATGCTGCTCTCAGCCTGCACGCTGTGCTGCCTCCAGAGCACATTTCTGCTGCAGGGCTCTCCTTGATGCTATTCCTGGACCACTTTTAGGGCCCTCGTGGCCCAGAGCTGCTGCTGTGGGGGTGGAGGAGGGGTGGGAGGGCTCCTTGTTCAGAGCTTTCACTCTGCAAATGTAGAGACTGAGCTCCATCTCTGCTCCTCTTCTCTGCCCCGGTGAGCACAAAGAGGAGAGAAGGACTGGAACAGATGATTGAAACAATGAATAAAATGGCACAGAGGTCCGTAGGATGATGTTCCCCAGCACATTCACCCCCAACAAGTGCCACGCGCCCCACGCATGGCAGCTGCCCAGACTTGCTTAATCATCCCATTGTTTCTTTATAACATTAATTAAACATTCCTCTGGGATTGTTGGAACCTAATTAAATCAGGATCTTACAAAAGCGGGTGAAGAATCCAAACAAGTGGGCTGGGGATGCACGGCCTGATTTTAACTCAACTGTTGTGCAGTCATCATCAAGCAAAGCACACACGGATGGAGGAGTGGGGTGGCCTGAAGTTATTTCCATGGCACAGAGCTGGGGCCTCTGATGAATGATGTCCTGGGCTTGGGGCTGCTGTGTGCCATGGAGCCCTGGGCTGGGGGAGGGCTGGAAGGGTGCAGAGCTTCCATCCATCGCAGGAAGAGTTGGGCACATTGTTCCCAGCTGAGATCCGTGCACCCTGCAGTGATGGACTGCGAATTGCTTCCCAAATTATATGAGTAATTACAATCAATGAGAGGGTATCCTGTTAAATAACGTAATTAGGTGAGTGCAGTATGTTGGTATTCTCCTGCCTGCAGACAGCTTTAACCCTCTCCTCACTGTCTGTGCCCAAGGAAGGGTGGGGGCACCGTGTGGGGCCGTGCCCAGCTCTGCTCTAATGGTGTGGGATTCCACGGGGTCAGCACTGGGGGTCCCATAGGGGAGCATGGTTTGGTCACTGGCCGCCTGCACTGTGCAGACGTGGGGATTTACCCATCGTGTCCACATCCCACAGCACTGCAGAGAGGGCAAAGCCCAGAGGTGCTGGAAACGCTTCACCGCTCCCCTGCCTGCAGCTGCAGCCCCTTCTCCCCATCCCCATCCCCAGGACTGGGGCTGTCCCAGTGCAGAGCTCCTCACCTCTACCTTAGGAGCCGCTGGGACAGCCAATTAGTGGGTATGCCGGGATTAATTAGTGTCAGCGTAATGGTTTGGAACCAGAGGGCTCAGTAAATGTACATCTTCAATTCCAAAGCCACTGTAGGTTTACTCTGCTCTCTTAATTTCAGCTAGATGGCATAGGATGCTGAGTGCTACGAGTCTGTTTTGTCCTAATCCTGCTTGGTTCAGGGCAGGGACTGAAGCCTCAGCCCATTAGGAGATACACAAAGATCTTTGCTCCTACATGGCTGCTCTGAACTCCAAGGGGCTCTGGGAAGGTGCAGGCATCTTGCCAGACAGCTCTCACTGCAGGGCTGGGATCCACATTATTATTTTACAGCATCATGTCCATGACTTCGCTCTCTCCCAAAGGAAGCACAGAGAAATCCTCAAGTCGGTGCTTATTTTTCCAGCTGCAGCACACGGGGAGATGTGAGTCCATGCGTTTTGTTCTTATTTTAAGCTTGTTTGTGATTTTCCGAGGTAGCGAATTGTTGCAAAGACGCGTCACATCAAATTACAGTTGTCACATTAAATCATACGATGGTAAAAAAAAAGAACCCGAGCCCCCGCTGGGAACATAATCCCCTCTGGTAGAGAGATGGGGAAGCATACCTTTGACATGCTGCAGCAATGACAGGTTGGTCCCAGGAGACCGAAGCGTGGACAGCGGGGGCAGAGCAGCTGCTCAGCAGCAGCGCATGGCACAGGAGCAGCAGTCCCAGCCAGGGCCTGGCAGCAGTTGGCTTCTGCACTGCTCTGAGCTGCATGCTGGCTGCTCATCTGGGTGGCAGTGGTCATACTGGCTGCAGGGTTGGGGGGTGATGGCCTTCCCCACAAGCTTGAGCAGTCATGGAGCAGCAGCAGCTGAGCAAAGGGGTGTGCACAACAAAGCATGGTGCTGCTTCTGTGAGAAGCTCTGCTATCTGCCCAACAGCAGCACTGGTATCTGGGCAGTGTTAAGAGACAGGGTGAGCAGCAAGCACAAAGGTCCTCTCCTGAATTCTTTTTGGTTCAGAAGACCTGGTGTGCTCGATGCAGGGAGCAGAAAACTTGGTACAAAAGTGGCCCCGACTCATTTCCACACATTAACATGCGTGCATTCAGCTCAGGCAGCTGCATGCATAAACGCCTGGCGAACTGCCTCCGGGTGCAACCTCTCTGTAATCGGGCTGGAACGGAATGAAAAGAGGAGGATGGGGAGGGCTGGTGCAGGCAGCGGGGGGAGCTGCAGCTGCACAGCACCACTGCCATCACCGCAGCCAACACTGCTGTCACTGAGCTGGGAGTGACCTGGGACCTCAATTCTGCCTTCAGACGGGGCTGCTGCAACGTCCTCTGTCCGGAGCAGATGTGAAAGCATTCTGCAATGCTCCTCCTGAGGCGCACAGGCAGTGCTCTGTGCCTTCAGACCCAGCAGCTTGCTATAGATGGGAGAGGACAGAAATATGCTGTGGGATGGAGTGGCCCTTTGGAGAAGGAAGGCACCGCTCTGCTGTGCACTGCCGAGTCCCTGGCACTCCCCTCTCTATGCATCCTCCAGGGCCCCAGCTCCAGCTTTCACCTGTCACAGGCAGAGCAAAGGGACTAATTAAAACTGACGGCACGTCACGTTCGTTAGCTCTGGGTTCCAAATGTCACCTGCCAGCACCAACCCGGTGGTGTGAGCGCAGGGAGGCCCCTGGGAGGACCCATCTCACACGGCTGCTCTGGCTGCTAATGGGACCAGTGCCCACGCTGGGGTCCAGCACACGCAGCACTGGGAGTTGTGGTTCTGAGCTGCCCTTCAGCCTCTGCTTTTCTGCCTGGGGATTGATTTCTCCTATCTGCTCTCCAGCTTGATGAAGGCCAAGAAACCCGAGCAGGTGTTTCTCACAGCAGGGCAGAGAACCACAAAAGCAGCAGGAAGGGACAGGAAAGGGCAGAGGAGCCATCCCCAGGTTAATCCAAGGGCAAAGCCCCGTCCCCTGCAGCTGAGCAGGGATGGCACAGCTCCCAGCTGAGGGAAATTGGTGCCAGAAAGTGGTTTGTATGTGTTCTGTGAGACCAGCCCAGGCTGCCCGCCAGCTGGAGAGGGCTCAGTACTTGATTAGAAATGCCACGTGGGTACAATAAACAAAAGGGAAGATAAACATACCCTCATCTGCGGAGACATGGGTGTTAAAGCATGGTTCAGTTCTTGGGAGCTTAAAGGGGGAGAAAGGATTCTGCTGATGGTCAGCAACTCAATGAAGGCGGTGGGGAATGTGTTGGAATGAACAGAGCAGCACTGGGCTGTGAAGGATCCGGATATGACAATTGGTTTCTTTCCTTATTCCAGACTCAATATAAGGGGAACAGAGGGGAAATTGTTAAGTTTGCACTCAGGAGCCTGTCTGGTTGGTGGGACACAGCAGTGCAGCAGTGGGACCATCAGTGACAATGGGGGGAGCGAGAAGGCAATGCCTGTGTTTGCCTTCCTTTTGCTCAGCGTCAGCCCACCCTCTTGTCAGACAACAAGCTGTGAAACGCTTTTGAAAACAGAGGCTTTTTAATTACAGGCACATTTGTGAGCCTTCTGGAGGCCATCTGACTGAGGGAAGCACGCTGCGAGCATCGGTGCTGCCTGGGATGGGAGAGCATGGAGGCAGAGTGAGGAGCAGCCCTGGGAATCAGGGCACCAGATGGGAGAGCACACAGTGATATGGGACAGACACAGCACTGCCCTGGGCCCATGGCACAGGCAGCAATGGGCAGTGATGGGAGTTGCTGAGCAGCAATGGGCATCAATGGGCAGTGATGAGCAGCAATGGGAAATGTTGAGCAGCAATGGGCAGAAGAACAGGTTGCCCAAGGAGGCTGTGGATGCCTCATTCCTGGAGGCATTCAAGGCCAGGCTGGATGTGGCTCTGGGCAGCCTGGTCTGCTGGTTGGTAACCCTGCACATAGCAGGGGGTTGGAACTGGATGAGCACTGTGGTCATTTTCAACCCAGGCCATTCTGTGATTCTATGATTCTATGAAATGGGCATCAATGAGAGTCAATGGGCATCAGTAGGCAGTGCTGGGTAGTGCTAGGTAGTGCTGGGCACTAATGGGGGTCAATGGGCATCAGTGGGCATCAATGGGCAGTGCTGGGCATCAATGGGCAGTGCTGAGCAGTGCTGCTGCTGCCACCAGTGAGCACAGGACCAGGACCATCTTTCACACTGCCTCATTAACCCCCCGTGTCTGAATGAATGTTATTGGTGTCAAATTAACTCCAGCACGTCTGATCCTCTCTGGGCTTTGCACGCCCCAAGAATTGAGATTTCTAATCAATCCAAACTCTTGAGGTTCATTTTCGAGCGCTGCCTTCCACAGGGCAGGTTCACGGGGGAAGGTGGTTCTGTAATTATTGCACAGGGTTTGGTATTAATCGCACCTATCAAAGATGCAGAACACGGCTAGGACCTCATTAAAGACTGTCATCGTGCTAATTAGGTAGGTCTCATACTTAATAACGGGGAACTATTTCATGGCAGTTTCATGAAAAAAGAGGAGAAAAAGCCATTATCATTTCAGGAAAAGTCCCTGGAGAAGTGAAATGGTAATTCACAAATCCCCCCCACATCTATTAGCAAATCCTGCTCCAGAGACAAAAAGGGGTAGGGCGTCTGGCTCGGCTGATAGTCCTTATTGTCTGGATGCCTCTTAAGGAATATTAATTAAATATATCTGTATTTCTCTCCCAAGAACGTGGAGATGCAACTACACTGACTCATGATTTTCAAGCAGCTGTTTGAAGCCTGGATCACACTCAGCTTGTCATTGTAAACACCCCAGAAAATCCTACTGCAATGCAAAATACCCTTCGGAGGTACACTCAGGGGTCAGAGAGGGGCACAGATGCAGCAGGAGCAGTGCTGCACAGCCAAGGAAAGGGGGGAATTCGGTTCTTGGTTCTGGAAAGAGCTGTTGTGCTGCATTCTGCTGTTTGGTGTTGCTGCTGCTCATAGAAAGCTCCTTCTCTTTGCTGGTGGGAAAGGACCGGTGGGGACTGGGGGGAGCGTATGTAATAAACAGGATGGATTGCTGATAAATAAAACACTGCAAAAACAGCTTTTCAGCATTCAGAGAAATGTGAGACAAAACAATCAGACCTAAAGCCCGTGAGGAAGGAAAACAAAAGCTGCTTGCAACTCAGGTTCCTGAAAAAGTGCTGAGCAGCGCTGGCAGATGCTGACCCGCTCTTCTCTCCTTGTATGGGCAGAAGCAGGGCTTGCCTTGTGCCTATATTTAATTTCTGAGGGGAGAAAATATTTCTCTCTCCATGCCTCTGCTCCACCAGCCTGTGTGTCCAGGGAGGCTGAAAGAGTTGCATGTTTGAAAAACCAAACACTGCTGCTCCCACTCTTAAACTTGGAGTGAGCAGAACAGGTTTTTGCAACCCAACACCACAGAACTCAGCTGTGTGCTGAGCCCTCAGGATGTGTCCCCAGTGGGGATGCATGACCTCAGCTTCCGTGCTGGGGTTTGGGTCTGGGGGCTGAGGCTGGCATGCATGGTTTGGACACTGACACGACGACACGGAGCGCTCCGTGTAGGGATGATGCTGCTTTATTGGTTGCTCTTGGAGAGCGGGATGCTGAAGAACTTGGTTCTTTCAGGACAGGGTTTGTACACCACAGCATAAGAAACAAAACGCTAACAAAGGTCTCTTGCAAAATTGTGTCACAGTGCAACGATAACAAGAAACATCCGTGGCAACGTTGTGTTGTGTCTCGATGTGACCCCTGGGAGAAGAGTGTGGGGAAAGAGGCAAAGCTGCTGAAACGGGCCAATGTCACAGCTGAGCATGGATCTCATCCTGCTGCTCTGTCTGCAGGGGAAGGAGGGTGCTGCAGGTACAGCAGAGATGCAGCTTGGGTGGAAAAAACAGCTGAAACGCAGCAGAGCTGGGATCCAACACGTGGAACGGGCGACTGTCTGAGTATGGCTGTCTTCTGAATTCAGAATTTTCCTTCCTTTCAAAGAAGTCCTTTGGGGTCACTGTTGAAATCGCCAGGCTCTGAACCCAGTTTTAAGTGCACTCAAGCAGGAGAAGATTTTTCTTAAAAAATTATATGTATATTTGCACACTCATACACACACACGCACACAGTGAACTTTATCCTGCTGCTGTTTCAACCAGAGGTGACCCGAATCTGCTGTCACTGAGGCAGGCTCTGGGAGCTGGCTCACCCCAAAAGCTGCCAAAGAAGCGGATGGTTTTCACAAACAGCCCCTGAGGGCTTTCAAAGGGCTGAGCCAGCAGAGATGCCATGTGCTGATGGCCAAAGCCAAAGCTCACTCCATGGGGAGCTCTGCCTGCTCGGTCCTGGCAGGGCACAGTGCATGGCCTCAGTCCCTGGTTTGGAAGATGCTTGGAGAAGCCACCGACCAACTCAGACCCAAACAGCTGTGTTGATATCAAACCCGGACTGGGTGTAGTCTATGGTGTCGTGGACTTTCTTGGTGCCCATTTTAGGTTTCTCGATATGGCTTTCCACTTTCGGGCACCTCTCCGCTTTGCTGTGATGGTTCTGGATGTTCCCATGAAGAGGGAAGTAAAAGGTCCCCTTGAGTTTGTTTGTCTTTTTGGGTCTCTTGGAAATCTCGGGCTGTTTGTCTTCAGGTGGCAGCCAGCAAGGCTTCTCCTTGAGAAGCCGATCCCGGTCTGGCCGAACGCTCCTCAGGAACTTCTTGAAAATGTTGGCTGTGAGGGAGAACTTCCTGCAGAGCTCCTGGGACCTGCCAGCAGACAGCGATGCTTCACTCTTCTCCCCCTTCTTGTCCAGCTCTGGCAGGTCCAACCAGTTCCCAACCAGGTCTGCGAAGATGTTGTCTCCCAGGACCAGAGGCTGCCTGTTTCTGCTCTGGGACATGAGGGAGGATGTCCAGTCATGGCTTTCATCACACACCGTCCATCCCCCAGCCGTGCCTTGGCTGCTGCACTCAGATGTCCTGGGATGTGCGCGCTCTGCTCTGGCTGGAGCTGGGGAAGGTCCCTTGGAGTGGGAGCTGTCCTGGCCGCAGGAGGAAGAAGAGGAGGAGGAAGAGGGGATGATGTCTCCGAGGCAGCTGCTCTCTGGGATCGAGGTGGGACGGGGCAATGCTGGCTGTGGCACAGAGCAGGTGAGGAATGAAGGGCTGCAGCCCCCAGCTCCTGCTCGGCTCCGCGGCCGCTCCTCCAGCCCCGCTGTGCCACCCTGACAGTGCAGGTGCTGCTCAGGGATGGGGCCTCGGCCCCCCGAGATCTCCAACTGCTCCAAGGCTGCCTGGACCTGGAGCAGCTTTAGCTCCTGCAGTGCGCCCATCATGCAGTTCATCTGTTGGTGCAGCCCGTCGCCCACCTCCTTCATGGACAGCTGCGGGGAAGAAGCAAGCACTTATCAGTGTCTGGGAGCCCCAAAAAGCAGCAGAGCTCCCTCCCCTCCCCTCATCCAAACACCACAAGGAACGGCCATCGGATACGTCTCAAATTCTCCAGGGATTTGAAACAGTTTAAAAATAAGTCAGAGCCTCTAGAAACAAGAGAAGCTGACAGAAGAAGCGGGGTGTTGTGACCTGACAACAAAAACAAATAGTTGGAGATGGCAGGAATCGCCTGGCAGAGCCCCAAGGCGCAGGGCTGGGAGCAGCCGGGCTGCCTGCAGCTGGAGCCTTCACTGCTGCTTTTGTTTGCTCTGCACTGTGCAGCGAACAAACGGAAATCAGGAGTGGGAATAATGAGACTGCGCCTTCCCCTGAGAACTGTTTCTATACCCAAAGTGCTACAGTAAATGAAATCCTAGTGAGGATCACACATTACTACATAATGCCTATTCAGAGCTGAACTCTCTCGTTACAGGCACTTCTCAGTGGAGGACAAAGAAATGTCAACGTACTTGAAATTATGGAAGTAACATCGAACCAACTCCAAACTTATTTCCAGGAAGGCAGCAATCTCTTTGATTCCCACGCTAGCAGCAGTTCTGCTTTATCCCTGAAATTTGCCGTACAGACTTAACTTCCCATGTTAGGCTTGAAAAACTCAAGTCATTTTTTTCCAGAGCTTCTACACTCCCGTCTTCTTTCGCTCCGCTGCTTTCTCTTTAGGTAGGATCTGGATCACATTCCCAAAGCTGTGCCATAAAACAAATGGGCGATACTTTCCAACAGCTGCCACTTCAGGGAGGGGATGGGAAGGAGAGGGAGAGCAGCAGGGGATGGGGCTGGAGGTGCAGACGTCGCATCCATGCAAGGTGGTTTGCAGAGCAGATTAGCGCTGTCTAGGAAAAGCTTTAGCCTATGCTGCCAGAAACAAACCCTTTAAAAGGCTCACTGCATTTTTTTTTCTGTGTAGCCATAGATCTTTTAAGTGTAAGGTGAAGGACAGCTGCGCCTTTTGTTCGGCTTCATCATCTCCAGCTTTAGCTTTTTACCCCTCCTTTGCTTTTGCTAAATTAATTCAATTATTTGTTCCATTTCCATTTCTGTACCCAGACCTGAGCTTTATGCCAGAGCAGCCTCCAAAAGCTTTGCCCTCCTGCAACAACCCAAGTTCAAAATCAGCAAGCTGCACGCCAGTTCCTGACCACCAATCTCTACCTGCACTTCACAACCCAGAGCCAAAACCAAGCCAGCGGACTGCACTGATTTCTCAAAGTCTCCCTTCCCAACAACACAGTTATCACTCAGAACGAATGCGCTGCCAGTGAAGACACAGAGAAGCTCTCACCCTCCCAATTACTGCCTCGAGTCCCCAGCTATCTCATTTTTGAACACCAGCAAATAAACCTCTACTTCTGCAGATATGCAAATAGTGCCCCACTTCCAGACTAACAGCTCTCGGGTTACAAAAGCTGAGGCCATATGTTCTACAAGCCTCAGACGAAACTATCACCTTACCTCTCCAGATTTGCCGTAATGCCTCTCGTCCTAACCTTTCTCGCCTTATTAATGGAAGTCTGTTTTATCTGGGGCTTTGCAAAAAGCTGGATTTGGAGCTGGCCCGGCCCCCCATTGGCTGCCTCTCATCAAATCCCCTGCAGGCACCGCGGCGCTGAGTGACAAGGGTCCTTGGTAATGACTGGGCTGATCAAACCCCAGCATATGCTGGCCGGCTCCACTGCTCACCTCATTGATTCAATTAACTCCCCCATGATGGGTGGCATCATTACAATGCATGCCTCATCCGGCGAGGCTTTATTAAGCATTAATATTTCATGGGCAGCATTTGTCATCCGTGTGATCGTTTCTCACAGATGGACTCATCCTTCCCCCAGGATGGGGTCTGAGCCCCCAGAGCCCCGTTCCAGCACTTCCCTCATGCTGGAAAGTGAACCTGAGCAAAGGAGCCAATGCCAGCCTGGGGAGTGTGAGCCCTGGAGAAGCAGCACTGCCCTTTTCCTCTGCAGAGATGCTCTCCCACGAAGGATGCTGAGGTTTGGATGCTGATTTTGAGGATGGCTGCAGTGTCCCCCCTGGGAAAAGGAACTGATCCCCCTTTCACCAAAAGGGGTTGCAAAGGCTTTTAACTCTGCTTGCAAACGCTGCTGAAGCTTCAGGTTGTGGAGGTTGGAAAGAAACAAACCCCAACCAACAGAAGCCTGCACTGTCTTCTGCTGTTCACAGTGTAGGATCAGCATTGAATGAAACCCAGCCCAAGTGAAGTCACCGACTGGAGATCATTTTGCAGGGCCTTGGATCCCATCCACTTGTAATTACTCTGCGGTAATTAAGAGAACGCACCCTGGAGAGAGAACTCTGGGGAGAAAAGTTTCTTCCCTCGTGCCTAACAGCCATTCCCTCCCCTCTGCCAAGAGGAATCCACCTCCCCAAGTTCCCACTCTGTGGCTCTCTGGGCTTTAAGCTGTGGAAACAGAAATGCCTCCCCCAGCACAGTGCTGGCCAGGAGGTGAGGTTAAGAGCCCTGGGCTGTTGGATGAGCCAGGCTGTGCAGTGTCACAGTGGGAAGGATGCTGGCTGCGAGGTGCTGGGAACACAGGGCTGAGCACAGAGCCTGAATATGGCGTGAAAGGAACTGAAGTGCAACTTGAGACAGTGTGTGAGCGTGGCACAAACCCCATAGAACCCTCATCTGGCACAGAGCTGACTGCACACACAGAGGTTATGCAAGTGGCTTTATGTAACCCGGGCACTGTGGGCAGCAGGAGATGCTCCGCCTCGTGCTCCTGTGAGCTGCAAATCCCAGCCAGAGCACAGGGGAAGGGGCTTCAAAGCTTCACCTCTGCTTCCAACAAAAGACAGATGGGAACTACGACTGCACATGGGCGTTCAAATTTGTCAGTTAAAGCTGGATGCCTCAAACTGCATCTCAAAATCCAATATTTCTGAACATTTCCCCAAAAAATTGGCATGGAAGAGTTTTACTCCCGGAGTGGCCACAACTGATTTACACAATTTATAAATCAATGAATCTTCCCTCACTAATTAACACTGCAGGATGACAACTCGCCCCAAGGAGCCCTTTCACATGTGCTGGCATTTTAACAAATTCAAACCCAAATACCTGAGATGTGTGAAAAAGGGAGATTCCTGCTGCTGCTTCCCACCCCACAGATAAATTAACTTTTTAAGCTCATGTGGGGAAGGAAGGTTTTCCTATTAGCATCTAATAGGTTGCGGATGCCCCATCCCTGCAGGCATTCAAGGCCAGGCTGGATGTGGCTCTGGGCAGCCTGGTCTGCTGGTTGGTGACCCTGCACACAGCAGGGGGTTGGAACGAGATGAGCATTGTGGTCCTTTTCAACCCAGGCCATTCTAGGATTCCAGTGAGAGCCTGCTCAGTCCCTCTGTGCACTGCCTGCTCAGGGCTGCAGCTGAGGCGGAACCGGGGCAGAAGAGCTCTGAGCATGGCTGTGTGATGAGGAGGAAGACAGATGTCCGGCTCTGAGGTAAAAGCAATGCAACAGGAGGAAGCTATTCCTGAGAGGAACAGGAAAGAGCAAACGGCAAATGGCAGCTTGTAATAATAGGGCTGATAGGCAACAGAACCAGACAGAAACAATTGGTATTTAGAGGGGGTGACCTAATGGAGACCAAAATTATTTTAGAAGTGCTGAGCTGATCACATTGTTTCCGTTTCTGTTCGGGCCACTGTGATTAATCTTCTGCAAGCTGGAACTGTCCCAGCTCAGGTCTGCACTGTGCAGGGAGCTTCCCTCCAGCTGTGCTCTCTGGATGCTACAGCCTGCAGTGTTCTGCCTGTCCTTGAATTTCTTCACGTGGATTTCAAGTCATCTTAACCTCTTTTCCTTCCAGAGTAAATTAGGGTGTAAACCGTGAGCACGCATCTGAAAGAGGAAGGAAGGATGCTGAAACTTTCCCAAAGGTTTTCCCAGGAGGTTAAACAGATCTCAAGCAGATGTTACCCATGGAAGACACGGTTCACAGCACTTAGTTAGTTCTCCTTACCCTGCTTCTTTCCATTCAATTGCAACTGCCATTTGTAATGGCAGTTTGCAGCCCAGCAGTTTGCCTGCACTGGGGTATCATAAACATTCCTGAATACATGCAGATGTGGTTTCAAAAATACAAAAATCCAATGCAGTCATCTTCAGGAGTCCTCCCTGGAAATAAGAGGACCAGGACCAGGGTTATACATGATAGGAAATCTGCTCCTGAGCTTTCTGCCCTCCCCCAAGGCAACAGCAAGGAGGGATTCTGCCATAACCTCCCAGGTGTCACTCCCAGGGGTGATGGAACCTGTAAGGAACTGAGTTTTTGATCAGTACAAATGATGCTGTGATTCTATCTGCTGACATCACTGCACAACCCCAGACCTTGTTGCCCATCACTGACACCTGCTCTGCTGGACCTTCCTTCTGGGACAGCACTAACGAAGGCACAGAGGATCCTTTTTGAGTGTGACAGCTACCAGAATAGGACCCAGTGCAAAATAATTGGTTGTAATTTTCACACAGAACAAATGTTCTATTCCTGTAAGATATTCATAGCAAGAAACTGTCTACCAGGATGTACATTAATACAAGGAGGGAGTTGGACTCTCCATCAAACTCAATAATTTGATGCATTTATAATGCAAGTGCAATGAGGACATTCAGAAGTTCAAGTCAGAAGGTTTTTTTTCTTGTTTTAAATATCTACCAAAACCACACACACAAAAAAAAACAAACCCAAAAAACAAGAGAAAGCCAAGAAAGATGAAGGTGCTCAGATCCAAGCTGCAGCTCTGGCCAACTTGACTGTGAGCCCTCACCCAACAGCCACACAAACCCCAAATGCAAGATAAATCTACCCCATGGACATAGCAGCCCCTAGCCAGAAATAACAGGTGATTTATTCTTCTGATTGTGGAGGAGCCTGGAAATCCCAATCCCATTGTACTACGCTGATGTTACTATGTATAAATGCAAACAATCTCTGTGTCATTAAGTTTACAGAGGTAATGCCATCTGCAGCATGAGACGTGCAAATGAAATTCTGGAAGAGCTGCAAGCACACACTGCTGGCTCCAGTTTTGTTTTCCATCTACCAGGACCCCTTGGCAGGGCTGCTCTCAAGGGGTTCTCCCAGTCTGTATACACACCTGATGGTCCTGGCCCAAGTGCAGCAGCTCACACTTGGCTTTGCTGAACCTCATTAGGTTCACATGGACTCACCTTTCGAGTGCATCAAGGTCCACCTGATGGCATCCCTTCCTTGTGTGCCATATCAACTGCAACACTCAGCTCGGAACAGGGGACCTCAGAAAGCCTGATGCCCACAGCCTTATGTATTGAGAAGTTATTTACTGGGAGTGGAAATACTAAGAAGCAAAGAACAGTTGGAAAACCCAACCAGCTGCAGCACTGAGATCAGTTTAGAAGCAAGCTGAACTGGAGGAACTGACAGAGCACCTGGTGCCACAGGAAGAGGTGAACACTTGCAGCCCTGCAGAGCCTCACCCAAGCATTGCAGACACAGGTGGGGCACCTTTAGACACATGAAGGTTGGAAAGAGCACTAAAAACCATTGAGTGCAACCATCAGGCCATGCCTGTGACTGCTGTAGACCATGTTAGTGTGACACCCACCCTTTTCTTGGTGACTTCACCACCTCCCTGGGCAGCCTGTTCCAATGCAGCACCACTCTTTCTAAGAAGAAATGTTTCCTAATACCAATCTGAATCTCTCCTGGCACAACTTGAGGCTGCCACCTCCCATCCTACTGCTGTTAAGTAAGACATCCAGACACCGGCGTCCTTCCCTGTGCCCAGCTGGTTGGCGATGCCCAGCTAAATGCTCGTACATTGCTGCTGAGATAACACTCAGCAGCTCAGAAAGCTGAGATACTTCTGTGCCTCAGGAGGATCTTTGCAGACTCAGAGTCTGGCTGCTAGTCTTTTGGTATTTAGTTTAATTGCATTAATGGAAGTTGCGTAAGTGCTGTGGCAGGTTTCATGACTGCCATATGAAGGACAGATGCCAGAAGGAGTGGCAGAGCATGACGTACTCCATGCCAGCCCTACAGACTAGAAGAGGTGAACAAAGTCTCTGTACCTTATATGCAGAGGCTGAGGGGCAGTGAGCTGACCCAGCGGGTGCTGAGCTGCTCCTGAGGTCGGTGCCAGCACTGGGATGAGACCACAGCGTCAGGAATGGATGCAGCTCCATGCTGGGCTCACGTGTGGCTGTGATGAATGGCTGTGTCAGCTGAGCTGTGCCTGGCTTCATAGTGCCTGTGAGTGGAAGTTTCTGAATGAATTCCAATCAAAGGGACACCACACATGCCAGAAACTATCGGCTTACAATGGAAAACATGCAATAGGAATATGAGCGCTCTCATTGACTGAAATGGGCCAAATTTATCTTCAGGAGCTGCTGTGAGAGGCCTGGGGGGCATTCCCAGAGCCTGACACCGAGGCTGGGTGTGCATGCCTGGACCCATGCTGCTCTGTGCCCTGTCTGGCAAAGGGCTGCGTGAGCTCAGCACACAGCTGTGCTGGGATAGCCAGGCACAGCAGCCTCAGCCAGGCACACAGTCACTTCAATACGGTCTTAATACACAAAACAGGGACAAAAAGTAATTATCAGAGCTGGAATCTTCGAATCCCACACTGATGGGGGATAGAGTTGCACTGGAAGATGCTCTCCACCTTTCCTTGTGAACCAGGAGCTGTGCCAACATTAAAAATAAATAAATAAATAAAATAAAACCTTCTCAAAACCAGCAAACAGCTGTGATGGTTGAAACTGGAACAAACTTGTGCAGGTCAGGAGGCCTCACATCTCTGCCTTGTGCTGCCCAGCTCCTCCAGGTGCACAGCTGCCCCACACAACACCCCATCAGGACTCCTCCCCTGACCATATCTGCTCCTGCACACACTGCACATCCCTGGATCTGAACTCAGGACGATGCTCTCCGACCAGGTTCCCATTTAGCTGCACGGGGGGCAGCTGTTGTCTCTATCTGGCAGCGCAAACAAACTGAGTCCTTCCCACATGAATCTTGGTTCTGGTGCATTTAATGTCTGGAGGCACAACCTGCCATGTAATGAAGAAAGTGGCAGGAAGGCAGGGTCAGGAGGCTCCGTTCCCACTCGCCATTGAGCGCAGATGGCCCCAGCTGTCTCTTGCCCTGCTTGCCGCTCTTTAAAGAAACATTAATCTATTTTAATTCCAGGCTATCTCGACAGTATTGATTTTTAAAAGCTATTATTGCTGAGGATATCACTTACAGTTATTTTAATTAATACAGACCTCCCACCTCCAGTAAATCACTGCTTGCTGGCATCGTTGATGACAGCAGTGCTTTTGGAGCAGCCTGACATGGCTGTGCTGAGCAGCACCAAGATGGGAATTTCTGGCTGAAATAAGTTTTCAAAGTGACAATACTTTGGCTAACAAAATGCTGCTCAGAGAATGAGACGTATGCATTGCTAAGACAAAATGCAGGGTTAGTGATGTTACTCTAAGCACGTTCTTTCGGACGCTACTCATTTAATCCACCTTCAGCCTGCTCAGATTTTAAAGACCTTCCAGGTTCAACGTGCTGAGGCTCCAGTGGACCTCGGCATGTCTCTCTATTGACTCAGCACTGTTGCTTATACACGAAACGCTTCCTGTAATTCATGAAGGATAGGAAAACCGTGGGTAAGCCTCTGTTACAGAACTCCATCCAAAATCACCATCCTGTTAAGCCCTACACCAGAAACTTCACCTACCCGTTCTGCTTTGCCTCGTCTTCCCCTTTTGTTCTCCTTATCTATTTATCGGATCGCTGCGTTGCTCCCCAGACAAACCTCCGAAGACGAACCATAACGCAGCAGATCATCCCGCTGCTCCATCCCCAGCAAAGCCCCGCGCACCAACAATGCCCGGCTCGCAGACAAGCCCCAGCAAGTTCTAGCAGCGAGGTTACAATCCGAATCCGAGCGAGAAAACAGCGCTGATTTACGACAAAGGCTTTCCTATTGAAGAAGAGGTATTTTTCCAAATACGTCTGACGGCTGACAACCGCACGCTTTCTTCGCATCATTTTGATTCCTGCCAACTTACTCTTCTCGCACGCTCCCACAAACGCTTCTTTGATTCCCGATCTTCGCTGACAGCCGCTTCTTTTTCCTTTTTAAAGCGCCCGCTATCCCCGCCGGTTGCCGACAGCCCCGCCGCTCCCCCCGGCCCCGCGTGTCCCCGCTTCGCCCCCCGCCCGCCGCCCCCTACCAGCTCCTGCTTCAGCCGCCGCAGGTGCTGCTCCATGGCCGGGCTCAGCGCTGCCCCTCCATGCGCCGCTCCGCGCTCCGCCCGCACACAGCGGGGAGGGGAGGAGAAGGGAGAGAAAGGGAGGGGGGGTCCCGGCGCTGCCCGCCCCGCGGGGCGGCCCCAACCCGAGGCCGATGCGTGCGGGCACGGCGCGGCGGGGCGGCCCCGCAAACCCTCCGCTCCGCTGGTGTTGGGTCCGGGCGGTGCGGGGATGGGCGACACGCAGCTCGTGGGAGGGGGATGCCCTGCCCTGCCCTGCCCACAGCAGCGGGCGGTGAGGGGCTGCCCAGGGACCCATCCACCGCCAGTGCGTAGAACCACTCCTTGTCATAGAATCACAAAATCGCAGAATGGCCAGGGTTGGAAGGGACCTCAAGGATCATGAAGCTCCAACCCCCTGCCACGTGCAGGGCCACCAACCTCCACATTTCATACCAGCCCAGGCTGCCCAGAGCCCCATCCAACCTGGCCTTGAACACCTCCAGGGATGGACGGGGCATCCACAGCCTCTCTGGGCAGCTGTTCCAGCACCTCACCACTCTCATAGCAAAGAACTTCCCCCTGACATCCAACCTCAATCTCCCCTCCCTCAACTTCAAACCATTTCCCCTTGTCCTGCAGTTATCAACCCTTTCAAAGAGTTGATTCCCCTCCTTTTTGTAGGCTCCCTTTAGGTACTGAAGGCTGCAGTGAGGTCACCCCGCAGCCTTCTTTTCTCCAGGCTGAACAAGCCCAGCTCCCTCAGCCTGTCTTTGTAGGGAGGTGCTGCAGCCCCTGATAATCTTTGCAGCTCTCCTCTGGACCCTCTCATTGTCCTGGGAAAGGATGCATTTCACCCAGAAGGTGGTGATGCGCTGGAACAGGTTGCCCAAGGAGGCTGTGGATGCCCCATCCCTGCAGGCATTCAAGGCCAGGCTGGATGTGGCTCTGGGCAGCCTGGGCTGCTGGTTGGTGACCTGCACATGGCAGGGGGTTGGAACTGGATGATCACTGTGGTCTTTTTCAACCCAGGGCATTCTATGATTCTATGACTTGGCTTTGCTGTGCAGGGTGTTGCTGGCCACCTCCCTGCACAGACACACAGACACAGGAGCCAGGAAACAGAGCTCCATATCAGGCTTGGTGGCTGCACTCCATTTGGACAGCTTTGAATTTTATTTTTTTTTTCCCAACGTTTCTCACATATTTTTATGTAGGTATTGTTTGTTCTCTGCTCTTGTGCACAATGTATTGTTGGAGTAATAAACGCTGAGTTCCCTGTGCTGGCTTAACAAGGCTTGTGTGAATCATTCTGCAGTGGGAAAGAACTTGATGGAATGAGTGATACTGCTCTCTGCTCTCACGTCTGGGGTGGGAGACAATTACTTGCTTTCTGCTGTAAATGTCAGCACTGTCAAAGACCGACTGCAGCCTTTGCTCTTCAGGTCTTTAATTCTTTTGAAGGAAAGCATTTTTTATTGTTAGTGACATTTTTGTTTGTAGAAGCCAGCCCTGGTGCTTCTGAAAGCTGACCTTTGTGTCAAAACCCAACTTAAATAGCAAGTTGGTGTTCTGGGCTTCCATGTATGTTTGGGAAATGCTCAGAAATTCACATTTGCTGATCCTTCCAGCATCTCTCCCATTACTGTTCAAGATTCCCAGCCTCTTTTTGCAGGATTTCCATGTCCTGCCTACAAAGGGAGGCATGAAACTTGCTCCTGTTTCCAAGGTTTAGTAGGATGTGTGGCAGCAAAGATATTAATGTATTAAAGAAATGGCCTTATCAAAAAGTTAATTGCTTCTAACAGCACGCTGGGAGGTGAGCAGGACACCTGCCAGGCCTGATCTTCCCTAAGGTCTCAGCCAACTGGCCCAGCCATCACCTTCTCTTGCAGTCTGGCTGGGTTCGTTGGCCAGCTGGATGCTCCCCAAGGCCCAGGGCTGGGGGATGTTGCTCCCCTGCCTATCCAAGCATGTCAAGTGTCATATGGCAGCTCTGAACAGCCAGTCAGTGGTACAAAATCAGAAAGATGGCATTGTGTGCAGAACACGGGCTGGAACGCCTGCCTCCACCAATTATTCATGCTACACCGAAAGATCCTCCCTCCTCTTTCTGTGCCTTCCTGAAGGGTCTGTTTGCAGGAGCCTCAGATCTGAGGTTTCTGCCTTGTTTGGGTGGCTCAAGATCTTTCTTTTCTTAAAACAGGGAGCAAAGTTCTATAATTTATTGAATTATCTCCGAGCTGGAAAGTAATATTTAGATATTACACCTTCCCTGTGACCTTGGCACCAAAGCTTGTACCTGTAATACATAAGTAGGCCTAGGTTCAGCTGTTTTGAGCTGAAAAGTGATCAAGAGCTTAATTTATCCAAGCCAGCTTTGAAACAATGGTATTTGTAGGTGCTCTTTTACATTTGGTGGGGAATGGACTGATGCAGCCATCAAGAGGGAACGGCTGTTTACAAGAGTGGATAGTGATAGGACAAGGGGGAATGGTCTTAAATTGAGACGGGGGGGTTTAGGTTGGATATTAGGAGGAAGTTTTTCACCCAGAGGGTGGTGAGGCACTGGAACAGGTTGCACAAGGAGGTTGTGGATGCCCCATCCCTGCAGGCATTCAGGGCCAGGCTGGATGTGGCTCTGGGCAGCCTGGTCTGCTGGTTGGCGACTCTGCACATAGCAGGGGGTTGGAACTGGATGAGCATTGTGGTCCTTTTCAACCCAGGCCATTCTACTATTCTATGATTCTATGTCTTCTGTTCTCCAGGTTTGCTGTGTCTACACAAAGGAGGCTGCTGCTGAGCGCTGCAGTTTTGGCATCTTAAAAAACAGCATGAAATCAGATCAGGGATTATCCCAGGCATGGCACTCTCTCCCCACGGTTTCCTTTACAGCAGTTGTTTGTTTATCATTATTTTAAATGGTGCTTCTCCTAGTGCTTGGAATATTCCAACATAAAACAAACAAAATAATGTAATTATTGGAAGCACTGAATCTAAGTTGAGCAATACTGCATTTTCCAGCATGCCCAGCATCCAGGACCTATTGCACTTGTCCATGGCAATGGGCAGATGCTGTGCTCCAGAAAGCTCTGTAACAGTTGTAGGACTGAGCTCTGTGATCTGCCAGCAGATGAAGAGCAAAAAGGTTTTAGCTCCTGTTTAAGGTCAGTCTTCTGGTCAGTTTTTTAGCCTCCAGGATTGCATATGTCCAGTATATAGATATAGATAGGAGCATACGATATAGGAGCAGAATATCCAAACTAACAGGAACCTGGAAGAGAACAGGAAAACGAAAAGCATTTCCTCAATGGGATTTCCCCACAACCCAACATTTGGGTTCTCAGTGGGGACAACACTGCAGGCTCTGCTCCCTTCCGCTCCGCAGCAGTGTGAGCAATGAGCAGATGGTGCAGCGTGGTGGAAAATCAGGACTCCAAGAAAGCACAGAGTTGAAAGCAAAACCCCCTTCAGCAGAAAGCAACGTGGCTTATTTCAGCATAAAGTGAAAAATTGAGATCCTTGGGCAAAAAATAGAATATGCCTTCAGAGCTGTACCCACTTACGTGAACTGCCTCGTTCCTTCTTGTTGGAGAACACATCTATCCCTTCACAGCTGAGGGCTTCCTCATCTCATTTGTTGTCTTTCAGTTCATTGATCTTGTTCTTCAGTGCTTTCACGAGGCTGTTCTTTGTTGAACTAACAACCGTGCTTATCTCTGAATTTTTTTCTTTTTACTTTATTGCACACCGAAGGCGAATGTTTCAGAATTTCTTCTCGCTGAGGTTTCAGCATGACCTAAATTGCATCCATCGCCTTTAAAATCCACTGGGCCGTAAGCAGCCATCCAAGGTAGGTAAAAATATCAGATCAAAAACTTGGATTCTGCTTCTCTATTTGTGCATTAGGTGGTGAGTTACCCCTGAAAACAGAACCATTTATTCCACGGGGTTGTTCGTTGTATGCAGTCTCTGCACTTGTGGCTCTTGAATTCCTCTCAGGCCCACACCCCACTATGCCTGCAGCCCTGAAGTAAAGGCTCTCACAGCCCCAGTTGGGCTCCAGCCCCAAAAACTCCCCGGCCAGCACTGAAGTGTGGGGTAAGTGCCAGGGCAGCAGAACTGCTGCTCTCACTGTGCTATCTGGAGCTCCAGAACGATTGGATTACAGCTCGGCTGGCTGCATTTCTGTGACCTAGATCATCTTCATACTAGCTGAAACATAATTTAGCAAACCTTCGTATAAAAGCTTATCCAAGATTAAAATGAGATGATATTTATTTATTGCAAACTCTGGGCAGTCATGGTAAACCCCTCATCACTGCCATAGCTGAAATAGTTTATCTGAGCTGATATTCTGATGGCTTCTTTTTGTGACTCCGTAATGTTATCATACTTAAAATGAAATCCTGCATTATACTTGCCGTTCTCTAACATAAAAACCAAAATTATTTTTTTAAGACATGGGAGGTTTAATAGTTCTCATTTAATTGCAAGCCTCGAGTAATAACAAAAAGGTAACGTGTATCTGAAAACCAAGAGCTTGCTTTGACTTTATTAACTTTCTCCTCAGAAATATTCAGCTGTGGGAAAGGACAACACATGTGTTTGTGTATCTGTGTGTGAGCGTGACCTCTGCTCCTCACCTCCTTCAGCACCCACCGTGTTGGGCTCCAAACAGCACAGATAAATAATGCAGGGCCCTTGCCTGGGACAGCTTGCTATTTAATTCATGCGTGCTGCAGAGAAGGGTCAGAAAAAGACTGGAAGTGGAATGTGGGAAGAATAAAACAGTAACGTTCTGTCTTTGTAAGACATGGTCATTAAAGATGGAATGGGGGAATTTGGTGGAGTGACAAGCTGCTTGCTTACTGCCCCTCTGGCACTATGCATGTTTTTGGGCATTTCCTTCCAGATCATTCTTAATTGTGCACGTGAGGTTTTTCAGTCTGGAAGTAGCTGCATCAGCGCCTGCTTCTGCAGTGGTGGTGAATATGAATCCACTATCTGTGTTAACATCAATGGTACTTTCACTGTATGGAGAACACACACAGTTACTATGGCAGTGTAAACACAAACACATACTACACTCCTCAGAGCGATTTCTATGTGCTGCAAAGTACAGAGAATCTCTTCATCCGAACTCGTTTGTGAAAGGAGGATGAGATTATCTCACTTGTAAACTATTTTATAAATATTATGGAAACCAAGACTTGTTCTGAGTAACTCCACGTCTTAGCAGATATAAAAGACAAATCCTTTGAAGCTAAAGGAATCAGACAAGGCAGGTGCTTGTTTACAGTAACTATGTTCAAACCCATAATGAATGTATTTTAAAAAGATATACACATCTTGACAGCTCTGGAAGCCAGTAGAAATTCTCTTGGAGTGCTTTATTCCACTCTATCAAAGAGTTAATACAGGATTAGCTGTAGTGGATGGAGAAAAAGTTCCAGAGAAAGAGATGGATGAATCTGCAGTGAGTACTTAGTGCTGGTACTCGAGATGCCTGGATGTTTCTTTGCACTCCGCGTGTCAGTCTTAGGAGGTCTTGGAACAATGCAAGCTAGAAGCTGAACACGTGATATGGGCCCTTGCCTTGCTTCTGGAAGATAAGTGCTTTGTGATCTGAAGCAGTGAGAAGCTGACCTTGATATCAGCATGCACATCTCGGGTGCTTTACACAGCTGTTTATCCAAAGCTGATATTTATATATATATACATTCATAAAGGAAGGAATCTTGGATGGAATTAAACTGAATATGTACTCTGCACCTCATAGAATCATAGAACAGTATGGGTTGAAAGGGACCTTAAAAACCACTTAGCACCAATCCCCTGCTGTGGGTAGGGATACCTATCTCTGCATTAGGTAGGACAGAACAGCAGGACATGAAGTGGGATTGTAACAGGGACAAAGCAGTGGTGAGTGCTGTTTTGGGGAAATAAAGTATGCACTGAGCAGTTAGGGGATGACTTATCCCTAGAAGGGTTTTCTTCTAAGCCTTTCTTTCTGCTAATGATTCCTCTGGCAGTCGCTTGGGCATTTGCAGTGCAGGCAAGGTGGCACTGCTGATGAAATCTGCTACGTGCAGACTTCAGCTTGCAACAACACAGCACAGTTTCAACACTGATGAGAAATACTCAGGCTGACGTTCACAGGTAATTGGCTGTAGAAAACCCACCAGTTTTTCAGATCCATGCTTTATTTTTTTTTCTTGTTCAACTGCTCTAAATGCAGTGTGCATTTCTACATAGTGTGGTAGCATGACTCTGGGAAAGCAATAGAGGGAAAGTTTTGAGGATCTGAGCATCTCCTCCATCAGACACAGCCTTGTCTCACCCTGAATCGTGCCTCTACCACCAGCAGCTCCTGCTGTGTGTGTCAGAAGAATTAAGCTCTTGATACATCTAACTTACGGAGCTGGAGCTTATTAAAGCACCAGGTACTATGGTTGTCACAGTGAACTACAAGAAATGATGGGGTGGCTGACTAGTGTGAACAACCAAATGTCCAAGTCAAAAGTAAAGAGACAGAGCCTGTGCCACAGCTTTCAGTACTGTGTGTGTACTGCAGGGAGTGAGGGTGGCTGCAGGAGCTGATCTGATGCAGCCCAGTCAGCGAGGGACAAAAACAAAGGAAGATGGGCAATGAATCTACCAGTGGTCGTGTCCTGTGCAGCATACAGACATCGAGATGGCTTGGATCCCTCCCTCCAAACTCCAAAGGAGGCTGAGAAAATTGATTAAGCCTCCACAGACAGCAGTGTCTTTCTGAATTAAGGCGATGCGTCTGAATGTCTCATTAACGCTGCACGGCAGAGGACAATGATATCTGCATCCAAACCACTGAGTTGTACCACAACATGCCCGCTATCTCAGGGAGAGGTGAGGGAAGCAGAAAGGAGGAGCAGCTCATCGCATGGGGATGTTTTATCACCTCTTCTCTACCCTTCCCCAGTGAGCACAGATTCTCCTGACCGCTCTTCGTTGTCTGTTTAAATCACATCAATTTAAAAGGGTTATAAGAGGCTGCATTTAATCAAAGCGTTTGTTACATCCAGGTCTCCTTGTCCATCTCCTTTCCCAGATGTATCCAGAGAATTATCTCATCGGAGACCCGTTTCCCCTTGAGGACCCAAGGGGAATATCCACTTAACAATTAAAGAACAATTGGAGCTAAGAGGATGCTGGATGTCACCTCCTCGGAGCAGCCCAGCCTGCCATCACCATCTGCCCGCCCCGCAGGGCTGAGCTCCCACAGCAGAGCTGGGTGCTGTGCTCAGATATTCACGGGAAGATCTCATCTAATGATACAGAACAGCAGAGCAGACTGGGCCGCTTTTCCTTTCGTGCCTTTCTCCCTGTAAGGAATGCAAACAGGAGGAATTTCAGAGGCGCGATGGAGACCTTGGCAAAGCCAAAGCCATTTCAGCACACTGAATGACATCATTCCAGGAGATGTCAGGATAACAGCAGCGTGTGTTGGCACAGCGTGAGCCACGGCTCAGACCTTTCAGCTCCCACTGCCATCAATGGAAGCTGTACGTCCAGAGCCTCTGAACCGCGGCGACAATAAAACCGACGTGCAAAAAACCACCCACAATTCAAAACAAGTGGTCCACAGAGGGCAGTGAGTAACGCACATACAGCGCGTTCACACATTTGGATTCGGCTGAAGTGCAGAGCCGCACCACGGTTTTATTTTGTTTTATTTGTAGGCAGGGCAGGGCGGGCACACAGGTAAACGCAGCCCGCCAACAAACAGCGCCAACCCAGCGCGGCCCCGCGGCCGTTGCGCCCCCTGGCGGTGCGGCGGGCGGAGGGCGCGGACAGAGCGCATGCGCGGCGCGGGCTGAAGGGACTTCTCGCGAGATGCGGCGCGCGCTCGCTTCCCGCTCGCAAGATGGCGGCGCCCGCTGAGGGCCGGTTCCGCACGCGCGACGTGCTGCTGCCCGGCGGCCCGTCTGATTTCGGCTCGCTGCTGCTGTCGCCGCCGGTGCTGGCGGGACTGGAGGCGGCTGGGTTCCACAGGCCGTCGCCCGTCCAGCTGAAGGCCATCCCGCTGGGGCGCTGCGGGCTGGGTGAGTAGGGGGCCGCGCGGGGCCGGGAGCGGGGCTGGAGGAGCTGTGCTCCCTGACGTGTGTGGGCTCCTTCCAGATCTCATCGTGCAGGCAAAGTCCGGAACCGGTAAAACGTGCGTCTTCTCCACCATCGCCTTGGACGCGCTGCTGCTGGACAGCACGGCCACGCAGGTGAGTGGTCCGGTAACAGAATCACAGAATGGCCAGGGTTGGAAGGGACCTCAAGGATCATGAAGCTCCAACCCCCTGCCACACGCAGGGCCACCAACCTCCGCATTTCATACCAGCTGCTCAGGGCTCCATCCAACCTGGCCTTGAACACCTCCAGGGATGGACGGGGCATCCACAGCCTCTCTGGGCAGCTGTTCCAGCACTTCACCACTGTCATAGCAAAGAACTTCCCCCTCACATCCAACCTCAATCTTCCCTCCCTCAACTTCAAACCATTTCCCCTTGTCCTGCAGTTATCTCCCCTTTCAAAGAGTTGATTCCCCTCCTGTTTGTAGGCTCCCTTTAGGTACTGAAGGCTGCAATGATTCACCCCGCAGCCTTCTTTTCTCCAGGCTGAACAAGCCCAGCTCCCTCAGCCTGTCTTTGTAGGGAGGTGCTGCAGCCCCCTGCTCATCTTTGTGGCTCTCTTCTGAACCCTCTCCAACAGCTCTCTGTCTTTCTTGTACTGGGATAAGCGTCTGGACACTTAGTGAGTTGTATATAAACAGCAGTATTTGAAATTTGATCACCTCCCTGATGAGGGCAGGCTGTGAGAGCTGGGGATTTTCAGCCTGGAGAAGAAAAAGCTCCAAAAGGACCCTATAGCAGCCTTCCAGAGCCTGGAGGGTTCATACAGGAAAGCTGGGGAGGAAATTTTCTTAAGGCCAGAGGGGAAATGGCTTTAAACTGAAATAGTGAAGATTTAGATTAGATATTAGGAAGAAATTCTTTACTGTGAGGGTGGTGAGACACTGGAACAGGTTGCCCAGTGAGATTGTGGATGTTCCCTCCCTGGAAGATCAGGCTGGATGGGGCTGTGAGCAACCTGGGCTAGTGGAAATGTCCCTGCCTATAGCAGGGAGTTGGGACTAGATGATCTTAAAGGTCCCTTCCAACCCAAACCATCCTGTGATTCTAAATCATCACAACTTGATGTGCTTCAATCTTGCAAACTTGTGTGGCTTTCAAATACAGCTGTTTGTTACTCACAGGTTCTCATCTTGGCTCCCACACGAGAGATCGCTGTGCAGATTCATGCTGTTATCACAACAATTGGGATAAAAATGGAAGGTTTGGAATGCCATGTCTTCATTGGAGGGACTCCTTTGAGCCAGGACAAAGTCAGACTGAAGAAATGCCACATAGCAGTTGGCTCTCCAGGTATGGGCATGCTTCGCTGAATGCTGTCTGTTACTTGATAGTACAATAGTTGGTTCTTCTGAAGTCTGGATTCCTTTGAATCTCTCCTTTAATACTAAAAAAGGGGCAGTGCCAAAAACATTCAGACCAAGTTGGTGTTTTCAGTGAGAGATTATTCTAAATATGTTTTTTTTAAGGGTTAAAATTAATTTTAGAAGGTGACCATTGAGAATCAATCCTTAGTTAGTGGCAAGTTAGATTCTCTTTAGCTTAAACTTGGAGTTAATATTTGAGAAGCTCAGGTTGTTTTTTTTCTTCATATCTAGGTCGAATAAAACAGCTCATAGAGTTGGACTACTTGAACACTGCCAGTATTCGGCTCTTCATTCTCGATGAAGCAGACAAGCTTCTGGAAGAAGGCAGCTTTCAGGAGCAAATCAAGTAAGAAAAATGCTTACCCATTGTATTTATCTGCAGATTAGATCAATTTTTGTTAGTCATTCTCATTTTTGTCTCTCGTAGTTGGATTTACTCTTCGCTGCCAGCCAATAAACAGATGCTTGCTGTTTCAGCTACTTACCCTGAGTCATTAGCTAATGCATTGACAATGTACATGAGAGAGCCAACTTTTGTGAGGTTGAATCCTACTGATCCAAGTCTCATTGGTGAGTTGTGTTTATTGATCATGTTGTCAATAGATTGTGAACAGTGTACTGAGACCAAGGCATGTCTTCACAATTCTCAGATCCTTTCTGTGTTTCTTTCATGTAAGAAAAAACCTATTGTGTAAGATTTTATTTGGTGGACGTGTTTGCATTTAAAAGTCTTTGTCAGCATGTCACAGCAGCTAAAACAGCAGCCTAGCCTTTTTTCTTTTTATGGAAATCCTTAATTTAATGTCTTGGTTTCATGCTCAGGGTTGAAGCAGTATTACAAAATTGTGAATTCCCATCCACTTCCACATAAAACATTTGAGGAAAAAACCCAGCACCTGCAAGAGTTGTTCAGCAAGATTCCATTTAATCAAGCGTTAGTCTTCTCAAATTTGCATAGCAGGTAATAAGTCCATTCAAGGATAAATTTCTGTACATCTTTTTTAAACACTTTTTATAAAGGTCTCAAAGCAATATGCAAATTTCTGTATTACACAGCTGAAATGTTGAAATAGTCTGAAATGTTAACAGTAAAGCTTTAGCACAGAAATACCTCGTACATTAGATTACAGTGAGTCCTGTTATCTGTTGCTCTTGTTCATTTATGAAGGGACTGTCCATAAGATGGTAGTGGAATTTTTGCCTATAAAGAACAGTGTTGTATTAAGAAATGTACATGGGCTGCTATATGTGCACTCTTAATTACTGTTTTCATTGTGTATATTCTATTAGGGCTCAACATCTAGCTGAAATACTAACATCCAGAGGCTTTCCTGCTGAGTGCATCTCAGGTAAGCCTGTTCAGAGCTTTCTGTTGGTTGAAATTGTGTGTAAATGTGACCTAACATAAGAAAATACCTCTTGATCTTAAAAGCTTGATTTGCATGGTCTCTGCTTGAATTTAATAGCATTAGGGTCTCTTAGACTTTCATGTTAGTTAAATTTTTGCATTGATGAAGCTTGTAGCCTTCTAATTTGTTTGAAAATCATATTATGAATACTTGGGCAAATGTTGTCCTGTTTGTTAAGAGTAAGGCTATATTTGCAGCTTGAGGCTGTATTTTTTGGGAATGCAGATAAAGAGATTTAAGTTCAATATTTCTGTTTTCTCTGTAAAAAGCTAACAGCTAGCTTTTAGTGTTCATTAGAAATCTTCCTCTCAATTTTTAATTCAACAGCTTTTCATGGCTTTTGGGGTGGTGATATAAAAATTGGCCTGAAGTCTGTGTTATTCTTCTTTAAAATGAGCAAAATGGATAATTTTAATGTATTTTCAAACTTGTCTTGCTTATTATATTTACTCATTTAGAATTGATGTTTGAGGAAGTTTCAAGCTTGCCTCTCATGTCATCTATAGTTTATAAAGTAGACTCTTCCAGGAGTTTTGGAGGCATAAAACTGTTGAACATTGAAGCTGTTTGTTTTTTTTCCCCTAGGCAGCATGAACCAAAGCCAGCGGCTTGATGCTATGGCTAAACTAAAGCAATTCCATTGTAGAGTTCTGATTTCCACAGACTTGGTGAGTTACTATTTCATAGTGTACCTGTTGCAAATAAACCCATTTCAGAGAATTAATTTGACTAGAACATAAATTTGTTATTAAAGTATTTGATTTGAGCACTGCTCAAGTTTGAAACTTAGTTGTCATCTATTCTCCTTCTGTTTCAAAAACAGTTGTAATTTTGCTGCTAAATGGCAGAAGTTTGCAGAGATTTCAGAGGAATAGGAATAGAGGTGTGTTTACTTTGGGTGGGAGCTGTCGGAAAGATTAGGCTTTCCTTAATGCACTGTACTCACAGTACAGTTTCAAATAGAGCAATGGTTATGTTTGAAGTACTCAGCCTTTTTTTTTTTTGGCTGCTGATGTATTTCAGTTGGCTGCTGGTGGTTCTGTCATGAAAAAAGTTACAGCTTGCTGGCAGGTATTTTGATGCTTGGAAGAAACATGCTTGTTTGTGCTGTCAGTACAAAAAGAAAAAAAGTGATCCATAATTTTTACATTCCAATGCAGGATGTCTGTTCTCCATGTAAACTCAGTGGAAAATTGTGGATGCTTTATAGTGTGTTGCAACTGTTTGAGTTACTACGTGAGCAGTTGTTCGCAAATGTGTTGCAGTACATAAACATCTTTCCAAGCCCATTCAGTTATGAATCCCCTTTTGTCTTTGTTTTCTCAAGACATCTCGTGGAATTGATGCTGAAAAAGTGAATCTGGTCATCAATCTGGATGTCCCTGTGGATTGGGAAACATACATGCATCGTATTGGCAGAGCCGGGCGCTTTGGTAAAAACAGTCATATGGATTTCTCGAGGTTGCAGCAGTTCTTCTGGGTCTAGTTAGGTGATTATACTTTGTTTTCTACCACAGGAACTTTAGGCTTATCTGTGACATACTGCTGCCGTGGAGAGGAAGAGAACACGATGATGAAAATTGCTCAGAAATGTAACCTACGGCTTCTTCCTTTACCTGGTATGTTCTGTCCTGTGAATGCAGCTGTATATTTTTTCCCTATTGATTTCTTTCTGCTGTTCATTCAAGACTTCAGGTAACAGCTGTTTGACATGAATATTTGCTGAAATTGAAATAACTTTGGTACATTCAGGATTTTTATCCTCAGTGCTTGCGACCACTTGTGTAACTGCTGTAATTATGGAAAGGAATAGAAAATGTCTGTAGTGCATGTCTGTAGGTGAAGATAGGAACTTGAAATCCAGCTGTTTCTTATGCAACTACAGAACTCCTGGAACTTCAGAAACTTAGTATTAAGCCTTTCAGTGAGGCTTACGAGGCTGTAAGATAGAATAGAAGGAAAGAATAATAGAAACAGTCAAAGATTCACTCCTCTGCTCTGCTAGAAGGTATTCTGCTAGAATTGTAGCACTTCACCTTCTTAAAACTTTTTCAACTTTTTACCTGATTAAAAATGGAAATGAAAAATAATTCACTAATGCAGTACATACTGCATTAATTAGCTTCCTGATGCCTCCCATGAAGAAAGCGTTCTGTATATTTGAGCTTTTTCAAGAAGTGAAGGCATTGGTTTGCACTTTCAATTTTACATATCTTAACATCTTATCTGCATATTACTTCAGTACTTATTTGAATTCCGGAAGGAAAGATGCACTTAATCGAGTGCTTGCTTGTTTCCCTTTTGTGCAGAGCCTATTCCTCCTGGAATGATGGATCAGTTTGAAGATGGGGAGGTTGAAGTCAAACCTGTTGTACACACAGGTGCTTCAGTAAATTCTGACACTGTGTGTCTTAAACCAGAAGAACCAGTACTTCAGCCTGTCCAAAATAATTCTGCAGAGGTACCTCAGCCTCATTCTAATCTTCCAGTTGGTAATTCTTCTGTAGAGAAGCCAAAAAATGTTTTGGAACAAAAGCAGGTGAAAAAGTACACAAATTCTGCCAAGGTGGAAAAAAGCAGCAGAAACTCCAAAACCTCCAATTGCAATACAAAGCAGAAGAGTCAAGTAGAAACTGTCTCCAGAGTGGCTGGCCAGAGTAACACAGAAGTTCCAGATGAGGAAGCCTTGAAAAGAAATCTGCCCAGAATTCCATGCTTATCATCTTACAAAAACCAACAGAACAGTCCTTGGAACTTTTCAGAGTTTGTTGAAGACTATGAATACTTTATTAAAGAAGGGTTGGAGAGAGATGTTGAAATTTTAAGAAGCTATTCAGGCCCAGGAGATAAATGTGAACTCCCCAGAAATGGTGGTATAGAGTGGAAAGAGGTGGAACATAATAGAGACACGGTAGCAAACGACGTTCTGTCTGATGACAGTGATGCTTCATACAGTTCAAGGGCTTCCTCTCACACTAGTGGAAATAACTCATGCTTTGAAGCATTTTCAGACAGGCAGGCAAAAAATGCTGTCCCTGCTGCCTGTCAGGGTCTTACAGGCTTTTGTCCCACACCAGGGAAGCTGAAGGAGCTATCACAAGCCCCAAAGCAAAATCAGGTGAAAAAGAAAGCTCTGAAACAAAGTGCTAAAGAAAAGAAAAAACATTCCCATCAGTACCCTAATCCTGCCCCAAGAAAAACTGGAGATGACTGCTCCTGTGGCTCTTGGGATGATGGTGTTCCTGGCTTTCCTCACGAGGCGTGGAGTTATGAAGACTACTGGAAATCTTACTATCAAGCATGGCAGAACTACTATGCTGCAGTTTCTCACTTTCACTACAGGAAAAGTTACAGACACTTGATGTGGATGAATGCTTATGTCAACTCAGTCTACTTTCAGGAACTGCTGGAAAGTGGTGATTAATGTACTGACATTGTTTGAGTAAACTACTGTCTTTTTCATAAGCAGGATGTGTCTAGGTAAATATTTTATATGCATTCCAGCAGTGGTGTTACCAGTTGTTAATAAAATGAAATGGCAGCCAACTAAATGTTCAGTTGCAGTCTTTAAATTACTAAGTAAACAAAAGGCGAGTCAGTTGCTTCCATGTCAGAGACCTCAGTAAGGAGAAAATGCGAAACAGGCCCAGCTTTCTCTACTTGATTTTCTTCCCTGTGACTTTTGGCTGAAGATGAATTCACAGTGAAGCTACAGAGGTTGCTTATTGTCAGAGATCATCCTCTTCTCTGTAATCCTTAACCAGAGGGCACTGGTAATATACCAGTTGATAGTGGCAGACTAAAACCTGCATCTCAATACCTGTATTGCTAATTTAAGTGCAGTTAATTAACACCGCTTAAATAACATTTCTAGAGCTAGATGAATGGCAAGCTGTGCAGTCTGGGATGGTTTAATTATGTACGAGATGTGCAGCTACTTTCCTCAGGGTGCAGCAGTATCAGTCTTGCCATGCTTACAGAAAAGCTTTAATTAGAAGGAAATTACCTGTTAGTTCTAAATCTAATTTGTATTTCCTGTTTTGGTTGCCCTGTTTTTTATGTAGCTGTCTGGAAGCAGGACAAGATGAAAGTAGTGGCTGGCTTAGGCTATTGACACAAGACTGACTTCACACTCATTTTGGAACTTCATTTTTAGTACGTGCGAGATCACAGAGCCAGATCTCTGTAGCTAGTTCAATTGATTTTGCTACGTTCATCAGAGCAGGTGTGTGATTTGCTGCTTTTTTCTTTTCATGATCAGAGTAAGATTGATTGGAATTGCTTCAGTGAAAGCACTATTTCCTACCTGCTATGACTTGTACTTCCAAGGAGGACTTTTTCTTGTATTTGGTGAAATGAAGGTCTTCAAGGATACTTGGTTGCTCACCTCTGGCTACTTCCAAATCAACTTTGGGAAATACAATACACTTCTGCGAATAAATTTTGTTGCTTGTGAGAGTTCTTAATGTTGTTGCAATAATCCCATGCAAATCTCTGGTGTCCCTGGCAGCACTTTAAACCGTTTTGTGTAATTGTGGCTATCTGCATTTCATGCTGTGTCTTTTGGGCTGTCAGAAGAACCTCAGGATTGCTTTAGCTTATGAGAAGCGTAGGAAGTCAGGGGGTTAATTAAGAAAGATTCACCTGTTGTCTCTTTTTTCAGCTGGGGAAATGGTTCCCCCTTGTGGGTGTCCTGCTTTACTACAAGAAAAGGTAAATGCAGCTGCTGCTTGGGTGTTAGTTTACATAGTAAGTAATTTTAAATATTATTTTTTTTAAAATGCCTCTAAGCGATTCTTCCTAATATAATCAAGATTAGAGCAATGCTGTTTTTTTTATTTCCATCTGAAACAAACTGACCCATCTGGAATACAGATTGTTAGCTTTGACCTAACAGGAACTCCCAAGACCAGAGTGCCTTTGAAAGGAAAGGCATAATGTGTGCTTTTACCTGTTAACTCAGGACTATTTTTGTCTTTTCCTTCCTCTGCCATACTCCATTGTACCACAACAAACTACCACAGCAAGAGGGCTCTCCTGCATCACATCTGCATGATCTGAGTGTTTTGTTCTTGTTTCCAACATGAAGATTGCTGCAGGTCTTAACAATCAAAAGGAGGTAGCTGGTAAGGTTTCCCTTAGGTATGTGCTTTAATGCTGTACTACAGAATCTCTTATCTCACTGTTCTTGTCAACTCTTGCTGAAGTAAGACTTATCAGTGTTTCACTGCAACTCAGATTGCTGAGATCATCACCCAGCGCTCTCCAAAGAACTCCCAAAATTCTTTAGAAGAAATCTACGGCATCATCTTGGTATTTGTGGCACATACTCTGTTTAATCCAGATTGGATACATCAGGTACAGCAGTGGCACAAGACTCAATACTGTAAATGATATACAAGTTTCAACATATGCACTACAATTCCAAAAGAAGACAACAGGAAACTTGGTTCTTCTAGAAAGTTGTTCTCAAATGAAGCTACCTGCAGTTGTATACGGTACATTTTGTATCTGTCCTCTGATGTTTGTAAGCAAAGCCCACTTATAGTACGAAAATAGAAAATAATAAGGTTGAGAGCTTCTCATAACATAAAACTCCTAAAGAAATACTATTGGAATGCCTTATTAATTTATCAAAAATATACCATCACCCGCGTTTTGTCAGACACCTCATTGGTCCAAGGAGCCTTTGGGAGCTCCCAGTCATGGCTGTGACAGAACTGAGAACAACATGGGATAAGGTGAACTCCTCACCCATGCAGCTGTATAACCTCCTGTGACTAGCACTAGTTTTAATTGAAACCAAAAGGAAACACGTGCACACATATACATATGAAAGTAACAGACTGTTGGCTGAGATCAAAACTCAGGAAGGAATTTTCACGAGGTCTTTGTCACCTGGTCTTTTGAACGATCCACCCATGATTTTTTCTGGCACAGTGTTTTTTTGCATTCTGACAATAGTAGCAGTACTTTCCTGGTATGCTTTCTCCAGGTTTCTCTCTGGTGTTTTGGAGGTTTTGTGAACTGAGCTTCATCTATTTATTGTAAAATTGGCAAAGAGAGGTGAGATGACTTCTTCGACATCGTTTAGTGATTCATCAAGACAATGAAGAATAGAACATAGGTTCCTGAGGCTAACTCTCCTGGCTCCAATCAGTATGCACACTGCATTGTGTTTGCTTTTAAAGTTTTCAAAGTATAAAAACCTTTGTAAGAGCATTTATAGCATCCAGAAACATGAAGGCTAAAAACTCAAGTTAGCTAGCGCAGTTGCTTAATGTGTTGTAGAAAGACTTTTTTAAATGGTTATAGTCTTTAATTAGGATAGATTTCATTGGTAAGTTATGTGGAAGAGGCATGTTATTCATCGGATGTTAAAAGCAGAATAAAGTCTTCAGTTCAAAGCTGTTGCTGTTTGTAAGCCATCCATGACTGCTGACTTTGCAGTTGTTTGACATAAATAACACATTAAAACAAGGGAGCTTGTAACCCATAAATTAAAGCTGATTTTTAATGTACCAAGTCCAATTTGTAACATATGTAAGCTACAGCACGTTTATGACCTCTGTACTAAAAAAAAGCCAAATACTGGGAGAAACTTTGCTTCCCTTAGCCGGTATTGATGCACATCCCTAAGGCTGTCTAATCTGGAATGATAGGTGCTGGTTTGCAGCATATTATCAACTATTTCAAGGTAAGCAAATAGCTTTGATTCAAATTTACTTTTCTGGAAACTGAAGAGGAATGTAATTCTCTGAGGTTTCAGTTTGAATTACGTATTACTTTATCCCACACTAAAGCCATGTGTGTTACTTAGTTTACCTTTTTCCCATTATGTTTGTACAATGATAATTATTGACACAAAAAAGGTAACTTTCTCACCCTCTGGAAAAGAGAATAATTTTAAAAGGTATGAAAGAGTATAATGGTAATAAAGGAAGGGAGAATAAGAACTATGGCTGAACAGCAAGGGAAAAATCTTTGCCATTGAGATGTATTAGTCTGGAATAAGCTCTGCAGGAAAGCAGTGGGAGCCCTTTCCATGGAGAATTTGAAATGTGCAGAAAGCAGTGTGATATATTGCAGTGAAGGAATCTTCTGCTAGTGGGGATTTTAAAGGAAAAATTGGATTTTGGAATGAATAGGCGGAAGTTAAAGTCCAGATGGGAAAGGTGCTTCTCATCATTCTTTGCCAGTTGGGTGTATTTCCTCCTATCAGCAATGCAGTGCCAGGTGGGATGAGGGTGAACCTATAGAATGCGCTGAAAATCTGTGGAAATACTTTTCCCTCAGAAGATGGTTTTGAAAAGAAGCAAAATGCTCAGACAAAGGTGTTGCTTCTGTAACATTTTTAGTATTGCTTTACAAAAGACTGGAAAAACAATCCCCTTCTGCTTGCTTTACGTGCAAACAATTTGTTTTTATCGTTTTTCTTTCTTCATGAAAAAAAGAAAAATAAAAATTTGCAAGAAATTAGAGGGGGAGGGGTAAGGTTTTCACAATGAACTGCTGATGTTGTGTTGCCTTTTTGCTGAGCAGTCCCACTGATCAGACTGTGTTGTACCTTTCAGAAAGGTATCAGGACTGGAACCTATCTGTGTTTCTGGATACTTCTCCTGGAGGCAGCCCACAACTGAAGACCCCCCCCTTCCATAAGCATCAGGAATGATAAGGATTGCAGGGGTATGTGCTTTTTTTTTGTATCCATAGCAGTGTATGGCCCTGGGCATGCATGGTAGTGGGGAGAGCGATGCAGGTAAGGCAAGACAATAATGGGAACCACTGGAGAGAATGACTCGAGTCTTTCTGCTAAAGTTCTGGTCTAGGAATTTACAGGATTGACTTGGCTTTATCACAGCAATGCTTTATACGTTGCTATTTAAAGACTACGAACAGCCCTGCAGTTCAGTAAAGCTAATTGCTTCCTTTCACTGTAGGAAAAAGTAGCTGTTGTACAGTTCCCATGCTCTTGTGTGCAAATGCCTCTTCCCTGCATTTCATTTGAGGGATGTTATGTCATGCCCTACCAACCACTGATATGCTGGCGATAGATTCTTGTCTTTGCTGTTTCAATGAATGCACAGTGCTCCCATAATGAGGATATAGCTGTGTTGGGCAATCCAGGGAGGTTTTGTTACAAGCATGTTTTTAAGTGCTTTTGGAAGCATTACTCATTCTACTTCAAATCGGCCTATAAAGGGAGCTAATGTCTCAATTAAAAATATTTTTAGCCCTATTCCTCTAGGCTCGGACTTCCTTCATTCTGCCTGTCTTTGTCCTCTGAAAGTCTGTGCTGAGTGCTGTCTGCGTTGGGCAGCGTGTGCTGAGTTAATGGTAGAAGAGGCAAGGCAAATCTTTTTGAGCAAGGATAGTGCTGCCTTCAGCTGGGACCTAGCAGCCAGCCAGAAACCCAAGGACTGGCTTTCCTCCTTCTGATTTAACCTCCTTAAAAATGTTGATTTTTTTTTTTTTTGAAAGCATTTGATCGATAACAACGAAATCCACCAATTGTGCTTTAGGCAGGGGTTGCTGTGATTGCTATTTACAGATCAAGAAATGGATGGACAGAGCTGGTGTCCCATTTACCACTCCGTAGTGAATCGAGGAAAAGAAAGGCAGCACTGAGAATCCCTGCTGAGTCCCTGACTCTTTGCAATTGTTGACTCCTGTGCACTGGAAGGAACGCTGTACCCTGTCCACACGGTGGCATTTAATGCTCATCCTGTGCCAGTGTAAATGAGATTGCGAGGTGGAAAGTGGTGGAGAGCGAGGCCTCTGATCTACAAGGCTGAGGGTGTTCAGATGGGGAGCAGATATGATGACAAATAATGAAATTCAATAAAGCAAAGGAAGATTAAATTAAAACATCAAGAAAAATTCAATCATGGTAAGATTAACTGCAGTATAACCTCCTACAGGAAGCAGCGAAGGCAGAGCACTTTAATCATTTAAAACAGGACTGAAGGTAGTTTTGGGTAACATATTACAGCACCGGGGTCAATGACTATAAGCTGATGCAGCTACTGAAGGCTTTGCCACAGCCCTAATATTCCTAGAATGTTGTAGGTTCCTAAGGAAGGTATTGAGTCAATGCATGAGCTGTCTACTTCATAGACTAACAGCTTAGGAGTGCTAACAAAGCAGATTGCTAGCTTGCCTGTTTAAGTCAGCATGTAGGTCTATTTATCTATACGTGTATGTCTGCATTTATTTATACGTGTATGTATATGTGTATATAGATATTACATCAGGATAGATTATGACAGATGTTAAAAAAAAAAACCAACCAAAAAAGGCATCCCTTTGCTGAATCAGCCTCAAACGTGCTCGGAGTTGTGAGCTCTGTAGTGCTGGTAAAATCACTGTTCAGGAACAAGGTAGTTGAAATCTATTCTATTGCAGGCTGTCGGGGACTGGGTTGGTTGCCATTTGTGGGTGTGTGGATCGGGCCTTGAAGGACGTTGTGCATAACCACAATAATTAGCCAGGCAGTGGATGACAGGTAGGAGGGGCTCAGGGAACGAGGGGTGCGTGATGTGTTCTCATTCTGCCCTTCATGCTTTGTATGGAAAGGGAATTGGGAAAGGCAGAATGGAAGAAAAGAAATGCTGTTAGTCTTAGAGGGGAAAATGAGTTATGATTTGGGACCACGTATTTCCTGATAACAAAACATTCCTAGAAAGAGCTTAGAAAGAGGGGCTAGGACTGACCACACCTTAGCTAACTGGATTAGCTTCCTATTAGGGGGCAGTACCACACAGTGTTACTTACAGGTTTTGGTTGCCTAGAAGTACATGAATTTCTCAAACCAACTGTAGAATTGCGAAAAGAAAATGCTGTCTGTAACACATTTTATCAAATACTTTCCAAAATCCAGTGCTGCTCCCACTTCTCCGGTGGGTGCATGCTGTACATCCTGTGCTGGGAATGGGTAACTAAAATTGCTAACCTAACCTACCCCAAAATCAGTGCAACCCAGAAGTCATTGATGAGACAACTGGAGCACCTAGACTGTGAAAAAGCCAAATACCTCTCCGTCCATGCAAGATATTTGGCTCTGGGGTTAATTATTATCAAGTATAGATCCAGATGTTATTTGGCTACTATTTACAATGGGTTGTATGTTCAGTGCTAGCAAAGAAATTCAGTATATAGAAAACAAAAATAAAAATGCATGGGCATACATTACAAGAAACCTCTGTCAGACTTAATAATGCTTGATGCAGCTGAGTTCAGTGTTTTCTCATTCTTTGCCATTTGTGTGTACAGTATTAAAAAAAAATCCTATTTTTTTTTTTTCCTTTTTAAAAATACAGAACTGGTAGTCTAGTCACATCTTACAAGTAAGTGATAACAAAAATAGAAAGCAGATACCCATGTGGGACTAAAACTCTACTGCAGCCTTTTTGTTTGTTTGTTTCTTTTCACAAATATGTTTCCACAGACAATAATTAGCAGACAAACACGCTGTTTGCAATTGCACTGTATTGACTTAAAAGGCGGATACAAAAGTGTCTAAATAAAGAATGCCATCCAGGGTGAAGTAGTTGTGTGTGTGTGTGTGTGTGTGCACGTATGTGCTGGCACATGTTTGTGTTTTCCTACTGTGCACCCAATGATGACAACATGCTCTACCCTTTGAAATGCAGTGCTGCTCTGACGTGGCTCTGCTGCACACTCGCACTCACACACACACAGGGATGGGAATAGGATTCTGTGACAGGTGGCTTCTTTGTCTAAATCTTTTCCTATAAAAGAAAAAAAAGAAAACAAACGTGAAGTTTTGGTTGGCTTAAAGGTTCTGCTCCATGAAGAAAAAAAAATTCACAAAATCCATTGTTTTTCACCTTTTTCAGTCATTTCCTCATGAATAAATATTATCCATTAAAAACCTTTAAAAAGGTGCTGCGATACACAGTGTTATATTTCTATTTTCTTTATTACTCTCTTGTTGCCACGACGGTTCTTTCCCTTCAGCCTCCACAGGTGCTCTCTGCCCTGTCCCACAGCACGACGCGCTCTCCACGTGGGTTTTACTGTTAACAAGGCTCTTCCTCCCTCTCCTTATCCTTCCTCAGTCCCACAGCATGTCCTTGAGTCTGAAGAAAGCTGCCTCGTTGGGTCTCCATCGCTAACCCAATGACCAGCCAGCAGGTTCATCCATCCAGGCACAATTTGCAGCAAGAAAGGAACATGGAGGTGTGGAGGGAGAGGGGCGCCGGTCTTTCAGCCGCCTTCCGTGCATGAGACATCTTACAAGGCAGAGACCTTGACTATGTTGCTTGTGGTGGTGGTAGAAATGTTCGTGGAGTGGCCAGGGCTGCTGGGTGGAGGTCTGCTCTCACCTTCTGGTGTGAGCGCCGGCGGCGTGGGGATGCTGATGATGGCTGTGGTTATCTGGGCGGCTTTGCAGTTCGGTCGCAGCCCATCATCTGATTTCATGTTGAGACTGGAACGACTGGAAAACAGATTTAGTGGTTTGGCCCTTTTAAAAACCAGGCAGCAGAGAGGAGAGGAATGGTGTTTATTCTCAAGCAATGCCTCATTCCTCTGAAAGAAGGGCACCGGAATACTCATAAGAATCCACTTAAATGCTCCCCCAGGTCCCTGCCAGGTGCTGTTCATTTCTACCTACTTTACACTAAGCTTATTTAATACTCCTCATGGTAAGGTACAGCTTTTCACAGGGCAGATTGTTTCACGTTTCCATTTCATTCTTGTACAATTGAGAGGATATCTAAACACACCATACAGTGCGCTCCATCTTTTTGGAGCACAGGTAGTTCTTTCTGAGAAAGAGATGTTGTCTTCCTTGCTTTCTGAATGCCTCTTTTAAAATTGCTGTCCCTTGATCTTTTCTATTTTTTTTCATCTCTCTGGTACTTTCAAGGATCTGGCAGCTGGGAGCATTCTTATTAGATCTGCATCAATTGCATCCTATAATTAATTACGGAGTGAAAATGATAGGTTGATTTCTGTGCATCTGCACAGCTACTGGAGTCTGCTATTACCAGCCCAACATGTTCATTTGAAACACAAGGCCTGTCCTTTTGAAATACAAAGCTCCCAGTTGGAAAGCTATTGCTGTTGTTATCTCACCAAGTGAGTCACCAAGAGGATGTTTTTTGATCTCTCAAGCATCCCAGGAACACCACAGAACCCATTCTGCTCCCTGGCCGCCTCAGTCATAAGCAGAGAGTGGGACAGCATTAAGGACTGGGAGGTTCTGTCAGTGGTAAGCACACACCCAGTGCATTGCATTCCTCTAAAGCTCACCCAGTGAGTTGCATCCCACGTGAAAAACAACTCAGAGGCTTTTTTTGATGACTTTTCCTGCCTATTCTTTCACGGTTTGGTAAGCAAGTGAAACAGCAGTGTTGACATTTAAAATATAATCACTGGCATCACACAGCACCCACATGGGATGGGTTCTCATTCCCCTGAATTACTGTTTCAGGTGCTGGTTTAAACTGCTGTCATTTTTAAACTGCAGCAGCCGAAGACTTGTTCCGTGCTTATTCATTCATAATTCATTCTCTGAAATACCTTTATTACTTCTACCTGGCATGAAGTATCTGCTTTTTGCCCTAAAGGCATCTTTGTTTCAATTTCCAGATCCCTGTGATAAGAGTGGGGAGGGGAAAAACTGTAGGTTCACAAACAGCCCGGTGCTCAAGAACCCTCATGGGCTGAGGGAATTCAGTAAGTGTAGTGGAGATGCTAATCATGGCCTGAAGCAGTGATGGAGCACCTGGTGGGAAGGCAGGGCCAACCCAGGGGGGCTCAGGTGCATGCAATACAGTGCACCTGGGTGACCAGAAGGGATGGGGCTGGGATCCACCCCTTCCCAGACCTCATTTAAGGGTTGGCAGTGGAGGCAAGGGGATCTTGCTGGAGATCTGTGTGTACCTGAGGTCTTCTAAAGGTAAGCAGTTTCTTTCCTTTGTTTTTGTGCTAATGGCTGTTGTGTTTGAGCAAGCCATTGAGCAAGGGGCTTTGCTGCTTTGATGTCTTTGCTGTGCTTTCTGTTGCGTTGCAGCAAGTCATTTTGTAATTGTGAGAAATGTATAATGAGGAAATGGTTTTTCAGCAAGTTCCGTGTAAAATGATGCTATTTCAAAACTTTCTATCAAAAGAGAAGTTTCTGCACCTCTGTTACTAAATGCCTCCTTAGGTGAAAGCCAATAAGACACTATTATGGAGTTTCTCCTTATTTGTTTCTCAGTTGTGATTCAGACCTGGGTAATGAAAATGAGTGAATTGAGTGTCCCTGGTGGACTGAGTCAGTGTGTTCAGCTGGTTGTCCTTGCCTGCTCCAGCACTGGGCTGGCTGGGAGCTGGGCTGCAGCGTGGTCCTCTACCACTGGTGTCTAGCTCAGAGCTGGCAACTGCTGGCTCCTGCCTGTGCGATTAGCATTTCATGGACTGAAATTGATTCTTCTATGTTTAGTCCGGTCAGAGAAGAGCTGTTATAGAGTCTAGCTTTCACTTGGTTCCCCCCAGAGCAATTACAGAGGAAAGTTATGAACCACTTTCCTTGGGCTATCATCAGAGGCAGGAAGACAAAGATGTTTCTAGCTCAGACCCTTCTCCTCGGCTGGAAAACAGCTCTCTACAACTTGCTCAAACATACTTTTGAGTAACGTACCCGAGGAGGTCGCACGCAGCAGCACTGAGAGCCTACAGACCATACCTGGTTGTAAGTGAGGGCTGCTCACTGCACTGGATGTGGATGGTGCTGAGCTCCTGCATGCTGCGGAGGCGGGTGGCTGGCACACTGGAGTTGGGAAGGTGCGTGGTCTTCTTGTTACGGCGAGAACAACAAGAGGTGGTCAGGCCGTGGTGACTTGATAAGGAGGGGCTCCGAGAAGATGGGTAGTTTTGCATTGAGCTCTCCATGCAGTTCTGCTCGAACAGTTGCTCATCTATGAACTCGTGGTTCTGGCAGGGAAAAGAACAGTGCCATTACTCTCTGGCAGCAGTAACAGCTGTGACCCAGCAGCAGGTTGTTTTCAACAGCACCTTTTGCTAGGTTGGTGGGATGCGTCAGACCCTTGTCTTTGTGAGATGCTCTCTGCCTGTGCCTGAAACTATTTGCACTAGGCAGATCTGAAAATGAATAACTGCTCACTGCAACCAAGAGAAGACTTTGCTGTCCTGCGTCAGTAGGGGAATAAGAGAAACTGCTCCAACGACAGAAGTGTGACAGTCTGTCAGTGCTGCCTCACTTACGCAGCCTGAGCTGGTTAATATATTGTCTGATTTTCCTGTTATTTTTGTATCTGGATTCTGGAAGTGGTGGTATGCAGTGCTATGTAATTATTAAACCCCAGACGAGAGGAGGTTCAGGATTTTTTTTCTTTTTTTTTGTGCATGGGGACTGGATCACATTGGGTTGGGAGGACCATCTTACCTATATATTATTTACAGGATGGGGCTTGTATTGGTGCAAAGCATACCTGCAGTTCGTTAGGAGCTGCTATTAACTGAGTGGAAATAAACACGGCAGCTGAGAGCAGGAAGCATGTAGAGGAAGGAAGGGAATTCATAAAGCTGCATCTGTAAGGAGTTTTTGTGCTAAGGGACAACACAGCCTGAAAGAAAGAACTCTCACGCACATACATGAACACTCAAGTTCTTCCAACGTACATACTTTATCCAGTACGTACTTCATCCAGCCCCTGTCAGCATCAGGAAGGATGGGAAACAACAGCAACCATGGTGAAAGCAGCCACCCGTTTTCACTGGAGCAACTAACAACTCTCAAAGGAAACGAGCACTGGGAAGCAGGAAGAGCCACGTGCACAAACTCCCAAAGACAAGACCAGGAACGAGAAAGGAAGCCAACGCTCTCAAGACACGTCACATAGATCATAGAGAAAACAAATTGAATTAAAAAGGAAATACCTTGATGGTGGAAGTTCGTACAGATAACAGGGGATCATCCACAAGATAGGACAATCCCTACGGGACAACATGCCAACAAAAGATAAAAACACATTTGATTGTCCATTCCGGCATTCAGAAATTTAGTGCCAGCACTGCAAATGTTGTCTCAGCATTCCAGCCGGCTTGTTCAAGTTTGAATGGGCAACTGGACCTTCTCTTTGCCAAACCCTGCTTGAATCGGACCCCTTTGTTCCTTCCTTCTCACGTTTCTGATAACAAATTTCTTGTTTTGATGTTTTAAGAGCCAAAGGAGAACAAAGTTTCAGCTTCTGATTCTCAGGTAGCCAATTGGAATTGCACTGCCATTGGATCTCCAATGGATTTGAGTTTTAGTTGTGCTCTGTGGAAACACAGATGAAAGGTTTGGGTTGAAAGACTGCATTCAGCATTTGGAGAAAATATGGCCTGGGAATATCCACGTTCAATCCAGGGATCGGAAGGAATGGAAAACTCTTTCTTTGAGCAAACTCCATCTGTTGTACCGATATGACAAAGTAGCCTTTATGAAGGCAGCTGCAAGTAATTTAGAGTCACTTTGTCATCATATACACCAGAGTTCTGAGCCATTCAGCTGTAAGACTGTATGCTCACGAGACTGGAGATGCCACATCAGTAAATAATGTACCTGAGGGTCTTTCTGCCTACTCTGGGGAGAGGTGAATTGCCCATTGAAACAAGTTTGCAATCATTCCATTCCTGCAACTTCGTCACAAAATGACTCTTCAGTGTTCAAAAATTCTTTTCCTACAGTTTAATGCTTCAGGGGGAGAAGCATGGCGTGGTTTCTCATTAGGCTGTGCGAATTTTAGGATTTCAACAGGAGCTGATTGGAAACGTTTGGATTGATAACTTCAGAACCCAAACGGGCTGTGGGATTTCTTATTGCCGTTCTTTGCAGGAAATAATAATTAAACAAAAAAAAAATGTTTGAAACATTTTGGACCATTGGGACTCGCTGTCTGAGCAGGTCTGTGTGCTGGAGGCTTCGTTACTATGGTAGACTGACACATCCACAAATGAGGACATGCTTTGGCTGCGTTACTTCCAGCAGCCTAGCTGGCTTGTTAGCAGTAGGGTGACTCATGCAGTTCCATGAGATGTCCTCCACCCCACACAGAGGTCAGAATGTCTGTAAGGCTTTGCAAGGTCAGTGCCTCACGAGGGCAGACCCTGGGGCAGGGATGGCTGCCAGCTCCTGTTTGCCTCGGGCAGTTTGTTAAAGCTCTCAAATGGAAGTATTCATGTGAAATGTGGGTCACAGCAGCAGAGCCTTTAAGCACGAAGCTCTAAACTGAAGAGTCAGATTGTGAAATATCTGCTTGTTATATAGAACATCCGGAATTGCTAGAAACAGAGGCAAGATGAGTCTTATCAAATGAATCCAATAGTCATTGATACAGGAAGAATCAGTTCACAGTCCTTAGAATGGTGACCTTCAGAGCTCGGTGTGATAACCCAGCTGTACTCAGCAGGTCACTGTAATTAACCAGACATCTTCTTCCAGTGTATCGCTGAAGCCTAAGTGATGTTCCAGCATAAGCCAAACTATGGAAGTGGAGGTGATTTATCTAAAAGAAAGCTCTTGCAAGTCAGAAATCAAAAGTACGTTTGATGATGGATGCAGATAGGAAAAAGTCATGAATATTTCAAACGTTAACCTCTCTTCATTCTTTCTAGAATGAATCACTGTGTGTGCCTTTACTGCATAACCTTTTATATAAACCTGCAAGTAAAACACATGTACCAGATAAACATCTGAAATGCTCCAAGAGGCTTCTGCATACAGAATAACCTCGTGAGAAACCAAGTTCTCTCTCTAGCAGCACATTGCGTGACACAAACTGAAAAGTCATTGTCAGAGAAACTGCTTGATTGGCTTTGAGATAAATTAGCTTCTCTCGTAACCAGAACCGTAGTGAGAAAAAACACGTGCAACCTTTAAACCCTTCTGCTCTGCTCCATGTAAAGGGCTAAAGGTTATTTTTTCCAACTTGGTCTTCTGTTGGCACTGAAGACCACATGTAGTTTGGTTGCACTGACAGCAGCTTCCTCCAATTAAGACAGCAGAACTGTCCAGAGTTACTAATTAGCACAAGCAACAAATAGATATGATGTGTGACCGACAGCACGAGACAAACACAGTGTTTTTCTTTTTAGGAAGCACTGAAAAAATGGAACTTAGTGTGCACCTCGTTTGCAGGATCTTCCTAACCAATTGCTGAAAGGTGATTTGCATTCAGGTGAACGGAGCGACCTGCTATTAACCTTGTGCTGGTATGGGTGCCTGGGGAGTAGCAGACATCACGTCCTTATCCCTGTGTACAGTGATTTATTAACTTAAAGATAATGAAATCTGAATGCATTTAATCCATGGCAGAGCGTTCTTGGGAACCTGAGCATCAATCTGCTCTGGCACAGTTTGTAGGTCCATATTTGATGTCCTATGGAAGGCCAGTTCAGAACATACTGTGTGCACATCTTTTCTGCGTGGAGCCTGGGCTGGGCACGAGGGCTGTGAGATGTAGAAAGGGTTGTGTTGCTACTTACAGTTGTTTTTTCCAGGCAGTGCAGCAGGTGGTGATGTTGGCTTTCAATTAAGGAGGTGCCTTTAGTCGTGTGCTGTTCATCTTCAGTGGATCCCTAAAGAGGCAGAAAAAGAGGGGGGAACAAAAACCCAAACCAGGTGTAAAATCGCAGAAAGAACCACCAGCATCAACTTTCACAGGGATAAAGATAACAATTTCCATGTTGTTTTCTCTTGGGTTTTTCTCATGAATCTCATGAGATTACCTCTTTTTTTTTTTTTTTTTTTCCTCCTGGCTTGTAAGCTCAGGTGAGCAAACGAGCTCTGATTCAAACCAGTGTGTTTCTAGTCATTCTGTAGCTGCAGAGGAAGCCTTAGAAGTGCTGCAGGTAGGTGATGTGAAGCCTCTGGAAACAGAAGCTGAGGAGAAAAAGAAGCAATGCCTTGGTGTGTTGGGGGAAGCTGTAGCAGGTCCTGAGGGCTCAGCTTTGGCATCAGGGCTGTGTGCCTGCAGGAATTTGGGGAAAGAACAGCTCAGCTGTGATGTTAGCAGTGCTGAGGATAAGCTATGGATCTCGGAGCAATCTCTGTTAAGCTGAGGGGCTTGATCTGCTAGAAAGATCTGAAATAGACGTGGATGAGAGGTTGAGAGCTGGGGTTCAGTGTGCACGTGATGTTTAGGATTGTTCGTCAGAGCAGCAGTAGATGGGCAAACTGAGTCAGCTGGGTGTGGGGGGAGAAGCAGCGCTCTGTGCTTCTGATCCACAGTCAGATGCTTGTGTTCAAAGTGCAGCATCTGTCACTTCCACTGTGATCAGATACACCTCAGAAATGGAAGCAAGAGATGGGTTGTTTAGAGAGTGCCTGCGATGCTGAAGAGCCAGGCTTATTTTTCTCACTGCCTCTGTTCTGCAGTGGCAGATTTAAGATCTGGGTTCTTAAGGATATTCTCTTACTGCCACCATTTAAACTCCCCAGTGTTAAAATTCATTGTGGCTTTGTGACACATCAATCTGAGCAAGTCTTTGATGAGTAGCATTTTCAAAGACAATTAAATGCATGAAAATGGCAATTAGATGCTGTGAAATGTTTCCCTGTGCTCCCTAAGTAAGAGTTGCCTGGTGTCTCCTGCAGTGCCTGAATCTGAAAGTCAGAAATGGGTGTGCGTGGCTTGAGTCCCTGCTTGGACAAAAACAGCAGCATTCTACTGCTGGGAGACAAAACAGGTGGGATGGGAGATGCAGCAGAGCATCTTAGCAGGAGTGCCAAGCTTTGTCTGTTGCTCTCAAGGGGGTCAAATTCAGCTGTGCTTAAGGCATTGCTTTTAACTACACCCATGTGTCCCACTGATTCACCACAAACACGTGTTCTGGATTCCGTTTCCTGGATGGTTCTGTGATCCTTAAGTGAAGGAAAAACTCTGTCTCTGACAGATGCCAAAACAGAGCTGAATTGGTGCATTTATAAAGCTGACTTGCTGTGCACGGAATTAATAGATTCCTATAGGATTGCTTCTTTAGCAGGTTATGGATTTTTTTTTGTTGCTGTTGTGTTGAAAGGTTGAGCATTCCCATAAGTATTTTTAGGAGTAGCCTAAGAAAAAAAAATCAGTTCAATTTTTTCTTATTAACAATTCTCCTGGTGAACCAACAAATCAAGCAGGTCCTGTTCCTGCCCTGCTGAGATTACTGACTCTGCTAAGTCTGTGTTGGAATATCTCCCAAAGAGGTCCTTGTAAGCCCTAAAGCAAATATGAGGCTGCACTAAAACACTGGAAAATGAGAGTGGAAAAGCACATATTGCAAAAGCATCTTTGTCTCAAGCAAATCCTCAATAAAGCTTTCCGATCCCTGACAGAAGAAGGAAGCCAAATGTCAGATTTCGGTGGCAAAGTTCAGTCTCTTCCTTTGTCTTCCATTACAAGAACAATCTTGCCACTGATGGGAATGGATCAAGGGATGGCAGCGACCAAGAATAAAGTGTAGTATTATTGAGTATGATTCTCCCTTATCTTTTTTCCTTCTTTCTTCAGCCAGAGCAGTGCTTTCAGAAACAGAAACCATTAAAGGCAGCCTGGTGTCTGCAAGAAGTATTGCCCCTTGAACAGCCATGCCAAGTGCTGCAGAACCAGTTGACATCTTGATACTACTATGAGCGCTGTATACCTACAGAGGTTGCATTTATTGGTACCCACGTTTCTGCAGGCAAACAAAATCTGTGTCTTCATTAGAAAAGTCTTCTGTGATGGGAGGGGGGATGGCTTGCTATTTGAGCTGGGGTGCTAAATTTGCAAGGTTTTGATGCCAGCTCCTATTCATTTTGTTCTTGAAAGGCATTCATGAGCTGTTGGTTGCTCCGATGGAGACTAAAACACGCTGTAGCATTGGTTCTGATATCGAAGATGCTTCTATTTTACTGTTTACTTAGTGCTTCAGCACACAGAACTGGACTCTGGTGTACTGAGATGAGCTGGTTTGGTGCTTAGGCTGGCTGTGCTGTGGGAGTGACCATAATGCTTATCTGTGGCTTAGGAGATTCTGCTTGTGGAAAGGAACGAGACCCCACAACTTACTGTTCCTAGGATATACACAGCCTAGCTCTTTAGCTAAAAGGGAATTTCAGCTAGCTGTACAAGGAGATTAATGCTAAGAGGATCTGTAGGCTGCTGCCGTGGGAAGCTCACCGTCCTTCGAGTGCTTCTGACATAAAGCCCACTAAAAAGCTCTCTAAATGAGAAGAGAAAGCTCTGAGTACTCTGTGTCTAGATGGCAAATGCAAAATGCTACAAATCCATGTTTTTGAAGCAAGAGTCTGTGTTCTTGCTAGCAGCAGAGCTTCCTCCTGCTGCTGTCCTTGGATCAATCCCTTCCTTCATGTGTTCGTTGCTCTGATGGAAGGCCACAAGCTGAAGACATGCTGTTCCCTCAAAGATGGTGTCAGTGTGTTCATTCTGTGCTAATGAAAGGAAATTGCGGCACGTGTTCTGGAATCTTGAACAGCCTCTTTCCCCAGTTCATTACTTAGACTGCAGAGTCACAGCCAGGATATGTTTTAGGGCAAGGCAGGCGTTTGTCTTTTCTCTAGGTCAAACCCTCAAGGTGTCAGACTGCAGGGTGGCTGTGTAAAGAAATTATACCTAGATTGTGGTATTCTGTGATTGCTAATGAAGGAAGGGCTACTATCTAGTTGTGACCATATAACAACTGCAGTTGGATCTACTGCTGGGTAACAAAGCAGCCCTATGGCAGTATGGCCACGTAAGGCCATCACAGGATGGGATGTGTACCTGATCAGCAAAGCAGCTGGATGCTAATTTGGCTGAGGGTTATGCACAGAATGTAGATAATATTCTGGCTTCTCATACAGCAACTACAGAAGTCACATTCCTTCATGTTTTTGCACCTTAAATATGTGGCTGTCTGGGTTGTGTTGTCATTCACTTTTTGTTCTCTCTTAAGAATAGTTTGTTCTCTTGCCATAAAATGGAAGGACATAAAATCATGTGGAGCTGAAGTGAGAATTAAGATCCTTTACAACTAAGAATCTTCTGTAGTGGAAATGATGCTGCTGTCTCTGGGTGGACAGACACGACTTGTGTTGTGCTCTGGGTGTGAGCATGGCCCTCAAGTAGCCAGAGCTTGTTTCCTGGTGGTAATGCAGATGCCAGGCACGTCTTTGGCAGGTTTCTTGTTCTAGTAAATTATTTCTTGCATGTCTCAGGCAGATGGCAATTCTTCCTTCCTCTTAGCCCTTGCTTTTGGCTGTTTCAATAGGAAGTTCCTTAGGGTGGGATATTGTCTTACATTATTATTATTATTAATAGAAATTTGCACAGTCAGTGCTTTTCAAAGTGGAAATCATGGATCTTAGTGGAGTTGCGGTGGCATTTAGAGCTGTATGCCCATCAGAAAGCAAGCTGCACTCAGGAAAGCTTGCAAAGATCTTCTCTGGGTGCTACTAGATATCTCAAACTTCTAACGAGCAAAATAAATCCTCCAGAGCCTCTTCAGAAATGTTTTTGTTATCCTCCTTGTGTGTACGATAGTTTTGTAGGAAAAAGATTGATCCCTTTTTTTTCCAGTTATTTTTGGACAAGTGCCAGGAAATGAACCCATTCAGCCAAATATTTCTTGTAACCTTGTGCGTTTTGGATTTAAGCATTGGTGTGTCAGCTGCTCTTCTGCAAGTGGTCTTGGCAGGGGTTTTTGGTTAGCGAGAGATGTGAGGAGATGCACATTGGGATAACAGGCTGGAAGATCAAGTGGAAACTGAGTATCCATGCTCACCTCCTCTGGCACTTTTAAAAACCAGGAATGTAAAGCACTAAAGCAAGTTTTAAACTTGTAGTCATTTTTTTTTAGTGTGTTCCTGGGGAATGAAATGGACGTTTCATAAATGAAATAAAGCTGTGGCCTATGACTGACCTGCCTTCCTGCTCTCAATATATCCTTAATGCAGTAACTTTGCTCAAGAGCAGCACATGGTTCCAGCTCTGCAGATCTGTCAGTGTTGAGCAGGAGATGCTGGATGTGCAGTCAGGACATGTTTTGGAGGAGAGAACAAACTGATCCGGGCATCCTGCCTTTCAAATGTGTGCTTCGAGTAAAGTGCTTTTGTAGGGTCTGCTTAAAAGCAATTCTGGTTGCAAAGGACCCAACTCCGTTATCCACGTATGCACAGAGTAGCATCCCATATGATGCACAGTTTGCTTCTGTGTGCCACTGAGACTGGGTAGGGATGGGCTCGGGTCCTAACAAGCAGTTTGTAACAGCAGGAGCTGAAAGGGGTTTTCAGCTTTGGTTTTACAAATGCCAACACCCTGGCAAGGATGCGTGCCAGGGAAAGCAGGAGATGTTTGAAGGATTAAGCCCCGAGTAAGGATGCATGAAGGAGTTCAGGGGGGCTCAATTAGACATTGTTCATCTTGCTCTTTGCTCCCCGCATGCAAGAAAGGCTGATTTATTTGAAATGGAATCCATGAAATGTACTAAAACTAGCTCTGGTGTTGATCAGGCTTAATGTAATAACCTCCCCTCCTTTTCACTGATTCTGCTGAGCAATCTGACGCACTTAGATTTTTCCCCCTGAATAGCTAATATTAGCCTCCAGATGCCTTTCTATTAAAAATAAACCTACCACCAAACTGCCTGAAACAGGAGCTAGGGGATGTTTTCCTGTCCTGTTGGGCACGACGAGATGGTCCGTATTAGAGAGAGACTTCTATAAATAAATAACTGTGTTGAAAGAGTGTGAATATTTCTAGCATGGGCAGGTGCTGGGTGGTGTAAATCAGTACAGCTCCAAGAGCTTCACTGCATTGGATTCTGAGGGAACCACAAAGCTGGTCCACGATAGGAGCCCAGATCCTTCCTTGGCTAAAGAAGCAGCCCAAGGAATTGTTTTCCTCTCATCCAGCACATCGTATACAGTTGAGTATTTCTCCACACTGCCTGAATCATACGTGAGGGCAGTTAGGGTGTAATGCCATGTGGTGTGTGAGGCTGCCAAGCTGAGTAATGAATGATTTCAGAATCCCAGAAGAGGGGTGGCCAGCAGGGACAGGGAGGTGATTGTCCCCCTCTGCTCTGCTCTTGTGAGGCCCCATCTGCAGCACTGCGTCCAGGTCTGGAGCCCCCGGAACAAGAAGGACAGGGAGCTGTTGGAGAGGGTCCAGAGGAGCCACAGAGATGAGCAGGGGGCTGCAGCACCTCCCTACAAAGACAGGCTGAGGGAGCTGGGCTTGTTCAGCACGGAGAAAAGAAGGCTGCGGGGTGAATCATTGCAGCCTTCAGTACCTAAAGGGAGCCTACAAACAGGAGGGGAATCAACTCTTTGGAAGGGGAGATAACTGCAGGACAAGGGAAATGGTTTGAAGTTGAGGGAGGGGAGATTTCAGTTGGATGTGAGGGGGAAGTTCTTTGCTATGAGAGTGGTGAGGTGCTGGAACAGCTGCCCAGAGAGGCTGTGGATGCCCCGTCCATCCCTGGAGGTGTTCAAGGCCAGGTTGGATGGGGCCCTGGGCAGCCTGGGCTGGTGTGAAATGTGGAGGTTGGTGGCCCTGCGTGTGAGGGGGGGTTGGAGATTCATCATCCTTGAGATCCCTTCAACCCTGGCCATTCTGTGATTTGGGTGGCAATGGGGAGAGAAGGGAGCCTGGAGGAGCAGGGATGGGGTTCTGCACTCACCGTCAGCTCGAGGGCTTCGTTCAGCAGGCCGTTACGTTTGCTGTGCAGGTAGGCATTGGAGCTGCCTGTCTTGGCCACGCGGATCCTTGCGAGCCGAGCTTTCTGCAGGAGGTACAAACAAGCTTCAGTTACACATTGGCGCAGCTGTGCTGGCTGTATCTGGACAAAGGACGTTTCAGGGTCTCTCTGTACCTGAAAAGTCCTGGGGGTGAGAAGCGGGGGCTCAAAGGATGAGGCTGTGGCTGAGAACAGCTGGTGCAGGTCTGCCTGCCTGAGTGCCAATAGCTGAAGTGTGTGATCTGCCAATGCTAACAGCCTTCCCAGAGATAAGAAAAAGCTTCCTGCAGATCTGTTTGTTCTTTCAAAAGTTATTAGTCACTTCTGTGGGGGGTAATATGCACAGCAACTTGTTAAGGTGCTTGTCTTGAACTGAGTGACATTTGGCAGCTTGCTCCACTGTCCACTTGAGTAGCATGGATCGTTGGCTTAATGCTGGGAAATACCATCAACAAGTCTGCATTCCTCATCCTACAGCACAGGAAGGCACTTTATTTGTTCCTTGTGTCCTCTACACCAGCACTGTTAGTTCATTAACTTTGCTAGCTGTTAATACAGGACGTGGGACAAAACTATGCATCTCTTTGCAAACTGACAGAAGTCATTCTGCATCAACACTCTTCTCACTTTCATTTATCCCTGACCTCTAGAGGGACAAGTTAAATAATAAAGCAGCCCGGAACAAAACAAGAAAGAAAAGCTAATAAGGCCCTCTTCCCTTTTGATCCCTCAGGTTTTCAGCTTCCCAGTTAATCTTTTCAAATGCTGTCTCCTTCTCTGTCAAGTGCTGATTTGCCTTTTTCTTTTCTACTGTTAATTTATGACTCAAACACCATTAAAAGTAAATACATGAAATAGCTGTGGCTATTAAAAATAATTACATTGTGCTGTATTTTAAAATGCTGCATAATCTTTTAAATAACAAGGAACCCGTGATTTTTCCCCTTCTAATTAGAGGTGCTAATGGGTTTGCGCTTTATGAAGAGTAAAGCCAAGAGGCAAATATCTGCTGTGGGTCCAGAGAGTGTCATAATTCCAGGAGCTCTATTACTGTACGTGCATGAGTGACTCTGGCTCTCAGTCTTTGGAAGATCTGTTGAACCTTAAGAGCATCTGCTCCAGCAGGCAGTTTCTCAGGAGACAGCGTGTGCAGGATGTGGGTTGGCAGCCTTAATTAGGAGGGACAGGTTATGACCAGCCTGAAAAATAGGCGTGCTTTTTGACACCCCGAAATGGGAACATCCAAAATTGAATTTCTATATTTCACCTAGATTTCATTAGTCCCGTCTTAACGTTAACTCTCCAAGTTATATGAGAGTGAAATGTCTGGAAGTTACTCTGTACTGAAGATGCAATAAGAACGGGAAATTGGTTCTCCTGTTTTTCTTTCTGTGTTTTTCTTTCTCTGGGACCTGGACAGAGGCTGACCTCTGCATGAAAACGTGCAGGGACTGCAGGCAGGCACTCGAGCTGAGCAGTTTGCATTTCTTAAGCTGGCTCATTCCAGACTTAAACCTCTGTCTTCAGAAGGGTTTTCTGATTCAGACGCCCAAGTGCCAGATGGAGAGATGCAAGATGTCTGTTTGTTTCCAGAAGACTTCCTTGCCTTTTCCTTTCTGGGCTTGACAGAACATCAGCTCCTCTTGCTGCAGGACGTACGAGTTCACAACTTAGGCACCTCACATAAGTGGGAATGGTTTCATCGTCGCCTTCGGTTGCTATCATCATCGGTTCAGTCAATTGTTAAAGTGGATTCAGTCTTAGGCTCTTGTAATGAACATTATTCCCTTTGCCTCCAGGCTAGCAGGAGATCAAATATTAATAGCTGTACTCCACATGGACTGGAGACGGTTCGTTTCTGAGGTCTGTTCTCTTTTCTCCTTTGAAACAGGGCCACTAGCTATCTTAATAATTAAACCCCATAGCTTTTGTAGTTTAGAACAGACGCTGTTATTTTAAAAAATGTCAGTGGGGCAGGGCAGGAATTAATCCTATTTTCCTCACACAGAAGGCTGTCTAGGAGAGTCACATCACCTAACCGTGCCTGCATCGTGATTAAATTTGGTAGATATCTTGATTAAGTCAGCTAGAGAAGTTAATTAAAATCGGTGCCTAAAATTGGTTTGGCCCTCCAGACAGTTTCCCCAGTTGGACCAGAAACAGTACGAAAGCCATGCTTCAAACCTGTCTGTGTAAGTGTGTTACCTGGAAAGCGTGCTAGTGATGTTTCTGTGATGTTCAGGTACACACTTCACGTTGGTGCAAGGCGCAGGATTCTGACTGCAGCTGAGAGTAAAGGTGAGGAGCTGAGACAAATAGGTGAGGAGCAAATGAAGCCTTGCACTTAGGGCACCCCAAGCAAGCTTTGAGCAGTGTTTTATAGGGAACTCTTTGCTTTGCCCTGTCCCATATTTAAGCTAGAGCATTATGCTGATGGACTCCTCCAAACGGTGCCAATTTGTAACACCTGTGTGTGCAGTGCTGTTATCTCAGCCCTTGGCTCAGTGCTTCTGCTCTATGGGACACAAGTGCTGGACTGTGGGTTTTCTGACAGTCTGCTGCAAGTGTCTTTGGTGGGGATAGCTGCCTTCTGCATCTCGCCCACAGATGTGACAGACTAAAGGTCGTCAGGGCCAGGCCTGAGATCACCGTTTCTGAATATAACCCTTGCTCCAAGAGTCTAAAAATGGAAAAGAAAGCGGCACACTGTGTCTGCATGTGAAGCGGTAAGAGGAGTTGCTAGGAAACAGCAGGATCTCAAAATGCATATGACCTAATCTGGAAGATAATTTCTAGGATGAAAATAATAATACTAATGACAGCCACTTGCAGGTTGGAGTGATTAATTTGGTTGTCCTGGTGCACGTGTGTTCTTCAGAGCTGGATGGAAGGCAGGTCTCCGTAACTTCTGTCTCCTTGCTGCTTTGTAAGGATGGAGATTTGGGATAAGCAGCTGTGAAGCCCTGTGCATGTGAGGCAGTGGGGTGAGGGAGGGGGCTGGCAGCATCCTGGCTACCTGCACTTCCCAAAGGGACTAATGAAGGAGAAAGAATAGCGTGTCTTCATCTTCTGGACACTTTGGAGCAGGAAAGAAGCAGGAGTTGCAGGCTAGGAGAAACGCTTACCAGATGGCAGGCCCAGGAAACAGCTAATTATTATTTATTAATGATTTTCATCTAGTACTTATGGAGACGACGTTCACTCTTGATTTATGTGGTATTACAAGCTATTAAGTTACAACCCATGACATAATTTCACATTTGCCAGACGTCTTCAGCTTTCCAGATCTTCAGTGCCTCTGAGCAAGGCGATGGAGCACGTGTATCAGGTCCTGCTCCCTCCCTGGGCTGCCCCTGCTGTTAGCATCATCCTTCTTATCTCACTTCATCTACTAAAGCCACGCTCAGCATTCCTGGCAGAAAGTGCCACCGTGCTGGGCAATTAACAGTGCTTGGTGGTTTTCCTCCTAAGCTGTTAGTAGTCTGAGTCTGAGCAGCAGTGCCATTGGTGACAGCTGCAGTCCAGTGGTGCAGTGTGTGCACACTGCTGGGCCCTGAGGGCTGAAATGAAACTCTTCTCCAAAGTAATCAACAGAATCCTTTTGATTTCTGTTTCCGAGGTCTAATATCACAGCCACGCAGTAAATGCTTCATTTTCTTGCATTTGTCTGCATCTGTGGCTCGCTTGGGTTTGCACTTGCATACTCGATGGAAAGAACATAGTGAGTTTTTGGATATGGAATGGTTGAAAAGCAGACTGCACGTTGAAATGGAGTTCCTGCAGACCTAACAGTGGGGCTCGGTGTATGGAATAGCACGAGGTATTTTCTTGTGGTGATGTTCTCACCTTCCTTAAGTGATCTTTTCTGGGGTACCTTTGGCACTGGTTTTAGATCAACATTTGAAAGGAATTTAGCAAAGACATCAGTTTGTGTTTCTGAGCAGGAACTCAGTACGTGGATGTAACTTGAGATAGTTTAGCCCCCCAGGCTGTTGTAGCTTTCTTTTGCCACGTAGAAAACAAAGTTATTCTATTATTTAAATATATATAATTATTTTTCTTATTGTTACTAAAGCTGTCAGGAAGTTAAATGAATCTACTGCCTGTAGAGTGCTTTCTTCAGTACAGCCAAGTGATGCTCATCCGTCCTACTTAGGGCTCTGGGAAGCTGCTATGCCAACTTCAGCAGAGCTTGGAAGCAGGCTGGGCTGCCAGATTAGGACTCAGGTCATTACTTGCATTTGAAGTGTGTGTGAATAACAGCTGCTTAAGTAGCAAATGGCCCATATAATAAGTACCAGTGGTTATTCTCCTAACCCTCGTTCCGTCTGGCTGTTGCAATAGGCAGGCGATGGAGTTACTGCAGAGTTAGAAGTGTTGATTTCTGCAGGTAATCCTTCTGTCACTTCAACTTTTTTTTTTTTTAAATAAAGGAGATATGTGCATTTGGACTTTGCTCCTCTAAGTCTTTACATTAAAGCATTCTGCCATGTGTTTTGGGGGTATGTTGTAGAGCTACGTATGAAAACTAGACTGTGTAGAACCCCTTATATTCCTACACAATTTGATAGAACCTCTTACAATCAGACCTTGATCTTATTTTGGACCTCTTCATTACTATCCAGAGAGAAAACGTTCCCATCCCCAACTCTTTGGCTCTTTTTTTAATCCTAAATCACCCTGGGCACCATTAAAGCAACAGAAGATCATGTCAGGTGTTATTGCTTAATCTTCTCCAGTGCTGAAGATGATGTTCAACCTATTTACAGAACAATGCACAGAATATGGAGCTTAATGGATCTCAGCTTCATAGGAAATCTGATGAAATGGAACTTTGGAAAGAGCCAAATTTTGCAGAACTTGACTTAGGACACACACATTGGTTGGGAAGGGAGCCCTGAGGCTGGTCCAGTCCTGCTGCCAACTTCCTTTATGTTTTCACGACAAACTTAAGCTCTGGCTGAGTGTTAGTGAAGCTCTCACTCCTACAGGGCATCTATTTTAGAACCTCATTCATCTATTTCGAAAACGTCTTCTGATTTCCAGCCTGCACGTATTTACCACCAGGTTTAATTAGTTGCCATTCCATTGACGTTTTCTTTCTGCGTAGCCCATTCCTTTTCTTGTCTTTTGCTCTTTATTCGCAAACCCATCCCGTGGTCACATCTGGTAAATGAAGGCTTATAGAAGAATGTGTGTCACAGCTCACGTCTTTCCACTGACAGCCACAAAACATTGGCGACATGCCTTGATTTGGCAAACATCAAGGGAAAAACCTGCTTTCTCGTGCTATATCGGGTGCTGGAGCGCTCCCTGGTTTGTCAGCAGAAAGCTCTGCAGTTGTCATGGTTACTCACTTCTCCGGCCCTTGTTTGTGCATTCCAGCATTGTTGCACGTTCCTATCAGAATGGCTCCTAATTGTCCTGACTCAGTTACCAACCAACGGATGTTTCATACGTGGACAGAAACGTGCTGGCTGTGGATGCTGGAGCTCCCGGACAATGCGTAGAATTACTCTTTATTATTGTATTTGTTCAGAGTTAATGCTGAGTTCGGTCTAAATGGCTGCACTTACATGAGGAACAGGTGGCTCGAATTACTGGCAGGCAGTGGGCTGCATAGTAAATAGAAGAGTTCTGCTCCACTGCGACAAAGAGAGACGAGAGAAACTATTTCCAAAGGAGCAATTTGTGTGGTGACTCGAGCTCCTCTTTCTTTCTGCACAATGCTTGCAGGCAGGCCCTGACTTCCCCATAAAGTGTTCTGAGAACTGCCAGCAGCTCCTGGTGCTCTGCTTGCTGCTGGGGATGGCTGGGAGAACGGCTGTGCAGCAGCTCCGATGTGCAAATGTAAAATCCTGGGCATGGATAGTATTGCCATGAGGTGGTTTTGTTTTATAACCCTGTATGTGCACATAAACTAACGGCAAGAAGCCACTGAGCCAGGAAGAAAAGCGGATTAATCCCAGTTTTATGCTTAAGGAAACCTGAGTCACAGTGAGGGAGGTATGGGAGGGTGATGCTGCTGCAGTATCTGTGCTTGTCAAAACAATGAGATGGGCTGCGGTAGGGAGACAACAGAGGGTGGCAGGCTCTTGTTGGTGCCCAGAAAGGGCCTGCCTTGTGCTGGTTGAGAGCCTGATCTGATGCTGAAGATATCCTCTGCTACTGGTGGATTGGATTTTCATGACCTCCAAGCAACGAAGATGTGTTCTGAGTCAGATTTTGCAGACCACAGCTGCTGGGTGGAGTGGGAGGAGTGGAATAATGAGATTTGGGACTTTTCTGTGAAAGACATCTGGGAGTGTTTGCAGAGGAGTGCTGTAGAGGACCTGAGCGACGTGCTGGCAGGCTGCAGGGCTTTCCTGTCCATTCGACAGACCTGGGCACGTAGAGACCTCTGCTGTCATCTCAGCATCACAAGTCTTGAGGGAAAATGTTGCTCTTCATCTGCTAATTGCTGGCATGGCACAAATGAGCAACGGCAATGAGCTTTGCTTCCATTGCTACCCACTTTATTGCCTGTGGATACATCCATGTCCCTTAATCTAGGCATAACCACGCACTGCAGTTGGCACAGGGGTGTTGTTATGTGCGTAGATGGGGCTGCATGGATGCTAACTAGCACTCTTGATTCTGCATTACTTAAGTGCAACAGGAAAATAAGTAATTCACAGAGGTAACAGCGAAGATTCTGATCTCCAGAACCCACATCCAAAGCTTGATGACATTTTTGGCTGAACGCTTTTGCATGCTGGTCTCCTTGACAAGGCAATTTCAGATTGCATTTATTTAGACATCTGGGATGAAGCAAGCAACCTCAGCCATTACAAATCCTACCGACTGTGCTACATAATGAACCATCTGGCCAGAGCTGCTGCACAGCCCAGCTCCAACAGGTGGGAGTGGATGCCTCCTGTGAGGAGCAGCCCCAGGATGGATGCATCAGGCTCCTGAGCATCGTGGCTGTTACCTGTTTATGGCTGAGATGTGACGTGAAAGGGCCTCAAGGCTTGAAACAAGTGCAGAGAAGCTTCTGGATATCTGTGGATGTGATTTAAGCTGGGCGTTGGGCCACTATTGACAACAGGCTCGGTATTTAGATAAATGGGCTTGCTTTGCAGGCTAAACCTATAAGCTCTAGCTTGCTGATTTCAATCACTGCTTTCAGAGGATGGGGTAGTTACACTTAGTCGTCTTATGTAATTTGGCACCCAGGGATTTCAAACTGGCTGAACTGGTGGAAAATTCCTCTTTCATAACATCCAGGAAAGCAAGCGGTGAGGAAGGGCTCCTGGCTGCCTGGTTGCTTTGTTCCTTTCCCTGAGCTGTGTTAGGGGAGGCAGCAAACACTGACCCACCCCAGAAAAACTGAAATCTCTCTTTAAAAATCAAAACAGAAAGTCTTTTCTCCCTGTCAGTAACTGTTAAATATCAACAACAACGAAAGCATATTCCATGAAGGTTCATTGTGGTCGGGGGGGGGGGGAGTGGGGGGGAAAAAACAACCCAAAACCATGTTTTTTAAATGTCAGCCAGCTCCAGATTTAACCTTATTGTTTCTCTCCCTCCTGAAGTTCCCAACCCCATCCCCTGCTGGGACTGAGTCATGCTCTGTCGCTGAGCTCCCAGCTCTGCTCTGCTCACTGTTTCTGGCCGTTCTGTTCCACGCTCTGAATGAAGCTCGCTAACCCACCTCCGAAATTTAGGGTGTCAGCTGAGAAACAGAACATTTCAAAGCTGACTCCCATGCTCTGTAGAAAATCAATTATTATAATGGCCCTGTTATTGACGGGTGTGTGGGCTGTCTTTCTCACGGGTGAGATGATGACATAAATCTGGGACTGAGCATTCTCTTCGTCACCGCTTTCCCTCTTGGCAGTGCTGTGGCTGCTTCCTGTGCCTCTGGGAGCGACGGCAGCTCTGGAACAGGCTGTTTCCAATGTGCCTCAATCAGCTATCTGCGTCCTTACTCTCCCTTCCTTGTGGCTGAAGCCCCTCTCAGCATCTCCATAGTTACCTCTGCATCCGCCTGCAGTCGTAGCTGCGTGTGCGCATCTCACGAGGAGCTGTGTGTGCTCTGGAGTAACCTTCCTCCATCTATTTCCTCTTGTCAACTTCCATCTGAGAAGATATGGCTTTTCCCTTGCCCCATGTCCCTTTCTTTGCTGCTATTGGCTGCGTGATGGAACGCTTTAATTCACCCACCAGGCAATGTGTCTTCTCCTCTGCCTCACCTCATTTTGTACGTCCGCTTTTTTGACAGCCAAAGTTGCAGCTTTCGGTCCCGTGCTGCAGTTGTGTGTGAGAGCTGCTCTGCAGCATGCTTTTGCCCAGGTAGCCCTTTTCTTGCCTAAACTGGGGGCTTCAGTTCTTCTCTGGAAACATATTGCTTATGGGATGAAATGAGGCTTTCTCAAGGCTTCTGCTTGTTCTCATGGGATCGGAGGACACAGATAATAAAATGAATCGATGGACTGAGAAACTAGAGTCCTCAGTAGCACTTTGACTGCAGATCTGAAACCAAGCGCTGTGATTTCCCATGTTTTGTATTCCTAGAAGAAGGTGGCTTCAGTTTCAGCCCAAAGGAATGCCCTGCTAAAGCCAGGCTGATCCCTCTGAGATCATCGGCCATTCCAGTGTCTGGGCTCGATTTGCCAATCTCTTAAAGGATAAACACACCTCAGAAAGGGTTTTCCACAGTGCTTTAACCTTTACATCGCTTCCTCTCCCTTTGCACAAATGTAAGGAGCATACTTCATTGTGCAAGAGGCCCCTGCTGGGAACTCCGGTGGTGGCCTGGTTTGATTTTGTTCTTACCCCAAGGCAGGTGGAGTTTGCTCAAGGCAGATGACCCTTACTGGACTTCTGACAGTTTCAGAGTCTGGAACGTTGCAGCAAACTTTGGGAGAGCCACGTGCCCTTCTGGGATGTTGCTGCACCAAGCTCTCTGGCCGTGTTTATTCTTCTCACACTGTATTTTTGGCAATCTTTCAGCCACGCACTTCTTTACTATCCCGCTCAGGTGGGAGTAATGTTGTCATTGGGGGTTGTTAACTGCACAGTCTCTAACTTGTTAGCAATAGACTGTTTGGGTTTTCTTATTGCTGGTAAAGAGCAGCATCCCTGCAGCTGCCCCGGCTGCTCTGCCTTCTCTCTCTGGCATAGAGATGCACGAGGAGCCGTCCTCAGGCCAGCACCAGACACACACTGCAAGCTGAGTGCAGCGAGGGAGGCACCAGCACTACCTGAATTACAAAGTCATTCAATTGTCAAGCCTGTTAAGTGTCAAATTCTCCTTTAAAACCAGAGGCTGTGACATTCGGTGAAGAACGGCATCACTTCAATGTCAGGAAGGTCTATTCTTAGCACGTCAGTGAAAAAGGGGAAAAAAAAAGTCTTTGGGGGAAGAAAAAACCAACACAATTTTACCAAAGTGAACCTTGTCAGACATGATCAATTTGTCTCCCATTCAGAGTGACCTGGTCCTTGCCGCCTGCCAGAGAACAAACCTTGATGACACAGCACAATAAATTAAGATTGCCAGATCTCCCCGTAATTAATTTTCTTGCAGTGCAGGTTTGGCAAGGAATAATTTACCTCCGAGCTGACTAAATCACTGCTGGTGGTGGCTTTGTTTTGCTCTCTGCTCTTCCCCCTTTCTATTCAAGGAAGCTTTCTCCTTGGCTGCTGTAACAGCCACCCCCGTCCCCTTACTCACACCCCAGCCTTCAGCTCTCAGCATCGTGGCCCCCCCCCCCCGAACTGGACACTCTTGCAGTACTTTTGCCTCAATTATTTCTTACTGGACAACTTCATCTGAGTTCATGCCAACAGCAGAACGATCCGTAGCCTGGGCAGCCTTCAGACTCGCTTGTCACAGCTACGATTCTTGGGATCAGTGCTTTGGAAGAAGTTCAGTTTATAATAATAATGTAATCTAATCCTCAATTAAAGGAGAAAAAGAATGTATTTAGCACGCTAGGAACTTAGGAAAGATGTCTGTGCTACTTCTTCAAAGCTGTGCGTCCTCAACTCTGCTTATAACGAGCTGGGGGATGTATTCAAGGACTGAGAAAGCGCAGTGAGCTGTATCCAGCCGTCCTGAAAAAGCCACATAAACGTCTTTGTGACTTTAATTAGATGGGGACAGAGTTCTAACTATTACTAAACTTCTATTCCCAAAGAAGAAATTTAATCACTGCAGGTTGATGCTGGAACAAGGCTGTTACCAAAGCAGATTCTGCTCTCGCCTGTGTGCGTCCTGACCATCCCCAGAGAGACGGCCATCCGCCTGCTGCTGGCTTGTTGGCTCTCTTTAGTATTCATGCAGTGGAGTTCATGTGAAAATTAGTCACACTTCTGACTTGAGAAAACTTTCTCAGCCCAGAAATTAATCTGATATCAGGGGAATTAGAAATTCAAATGGGGGGAATTATACACTGCTTGTCAATATAGCGGACCTTATAAAAGCTGCAATCAATCGTATCGGCATCAGCCTTGGTGATATGCTTCCTTGCCATCACATGGAACGTGGTCCAACGAATAAAGGAAAAAATGAACTGGGACACAACTTCAGCACGCTGCCCAGCCGGAGCACTGAGCTGGAGTTGTTTTTGGAGCTGCTTTGCAATGTCATCCGTGGTTATGTGAGTGCTGTCTGCAGCTGCTTACCTTCTGTGCCCGGCGCTTGTCAGCACGCTGGTTCTGGTGGTAGATGCGGCTGAAGTTGGAGACGATGACAGGAACGGGCAGGGCGATGACCAGCACCCCGCTCAGCGAGCAGATGGAGCCGAAGATCTTCCCAGCAATGGTCTTGGGCACCATGTCACCGTAGCTGGAGGGAAACACACACAGGGGAGGTTCCCCCTTCAGACCCGTGCAATGGCTCCCAAAGCCTTTTCAGGTTCTGTGAGCATCCAGACAGCAAAGCTTAGACAAGCAACAAATCCCATCCCACACTCTGTTGACCCAGCAATGGCCTCGCATCGTGCTTTGATGATGACTTGAGCTAAACCGATGGAGGGCACTGCCTGCAGAAAGGTTGTGAGCTGCTGAGCACAACGTGCTCACAGCCCTGCTCAGTTAGCACCCACCTCCCCGTGTAAACAGCCCTAACAACGCTGTGTGTCTGCTTGGGACCGGGTTCATGTATTTTCATTCCCTTGTATCAAGCTGCAAATGAAGACTGATTTACACTTCTGGTTCAGAACGCCCCAGTTCCCTTGTATTTAGAAAGGGAAGGTTCATTCAAAGCCTGAATTCAGGAATAGATGAATTTTCAGGAATAAATCCAAGTGAAAAATGTTCAAACTTCTGTACAGAGCCTGACCCAGCAATCTTTTCATTAACTGTTGGAACTTGTACATTAAATACTACCAGCAGAATCAGAGATGAAATAATCCTTTTTGCGCAGATGGAAGATCGTGCTGGCTTAGGTTCTTTAGATTGCACATAACAAATCACTACTCTGTTAAGTGGTTTTGTTTTTGTTTTTGTTTTTTGCAGCTTGTGGGTTTTATTTTGCAAATTACAAAAGTTTTCTGCATGAGTTTTATACTTAAGCTTTGATATCAGCTCTAAGTAGAGCAAACCAATGTGCTTTATAAAAGGCAATTGGGGTTTCGAGTTCTGATTTACAGTTTGGCCTGACACAATCCCTGTGTGGCGCCCCAGGTGATGGAACCTCTTAATTGTGACCAACTGCATCTCACAGCTCAGCTCCTGATAGCCAGGTGGGCACCAGAGGTTGGCAATATAGATGTTGCTGCCCTGAGCTCAGCCATTGCAATGGAAACCTCCATTGGAGGCTCATTCTCCTCTGCAATTTGCCTCTACGAGGGATTTCAAAGCTCTCTTCTGCAAATGGCTGATGGGCAAATGGAACCCCATTCAGGCAGTGGAGGTGTATTATTCTGATCGTGTAGCAAAAAGCTCCCTTGTAGCTGATGCTCCGAGAGTAAGGCAGGGCCACGATTCTCATAGACACTGAATTCACTGGCCTCGTCAATTCAGAACCCTTCAGTAGGTGTTTTATTTTAAGAAAAAAGAAAAAATAGGTTTGGCACTGAAATGGCCGCATGAAACCACTGGAGTGCATGAATTCCCACGGTTCCTCTGTGGCTCAGGAGGTCAGGCTGTGCTGTAGGAAACCCCACTGCAAGCACTGCTGAAGTTCTGTAGCAAACAGGAAAACGGTGCTAAAGGCTGGGCCCTTCGAGTGGCAACGAGAGGCTTCTCTCTGCTGTCAGATGGCATTTGGGATTTCTTTGGGATATTTTGGTGTTTGATGGAGCAAATATTGAAAAGTAAAGTGGTTTATAGCTGGGGCTTTATTTTTCAGACATCACTCGTGAAAGCTTAATTGTTCCAAGCAGAATCCCTCTGCATTCACCTGCACTCACTGCACTAAAACCCCTTGCAATACCACAAATCAATAACGTGCTATTTATGTCTGCTAACTTTCTAGCTGCTGCTGCTTTATGCCAAGATAGTTTTGAAGCTCCTGCCAAGTGACAAGGTCTTCTACCTCATTTAACACTGTTCTAAAAAAATCTTTCTCCATTTTTCCTGCTGCCCCTTAACACAATAGGGCTGAAAATTAATCATATGCCTCAAACATGATCTTGGTGACCTCGAGTACTGAGAGAAAGCCCTTCAGTGCATTTGCACAAAATATAATGATCAGCGTCTGGCTCACAGCCTCGTTGAGTTTTCTCCTTACACCCAGGCTGAGTTTCCTCATTACTTGCGACTTCAGAGCAGATGCTTTAAACACCCTCAGGGAAGACCTGGGAATAGGGAGAAGGATTTTTCTGGGAAGGTGCAGAACTTTGTTTGTTAAACCATTATGAGAGACACGGGGATGAGAAATCTGGCACTGGCTGGAGCAGGTGGCACAGGCGTGGGAGTGAGAATTTCTCCTCCCAGTGCCGACTCCTCTGCATCTGCTGCAGAATTACCTGCAGAGGGATCACTGTTGGCTGGGGGGTCTCTGGGCCATATGGGGCACATTGCAGCAGTGCTCACAGGCTTTGCTGGGCTACTGACCTACAAGGGAATTGTCAGTGACAATGGGACACGTCCTGGCTTTGTGATCAGAGTGCAGTGCTGCTGTGCTTCGGTGACTCGGGCCATTTTTAGATGACCTATTCTTAAAAAGAAAAATTCATTCAGATCTTCAAGGTTTCTGGGTTAGCTCCAGGTGTGCATTCCTTTCAGCACTGTTTCCATGCTGGGCTTAGAGTTCATGCATTACTCTGACATCTGCAGGGCGTTTTTTTCTTTCTTTTCTTTGTATTTTCTCCATGCCTTGCTTTAAGGGAAGAGGAACAAGGCGGAATACAAAGCTGTGGCTGTGTGCAACCTGAGCTGCATTTGATGAGTGCTGCCAGGGGTGGCTCAGGGCTGGCAGAGCAACTGCACTCCATCTCATCCTGTTGAGGAAGGTGTGTGTGTGAGCATCAGTGCTTCAGATGTGAGACCTGCCTTTAACTTGGGCTGGGATGGAACCAGTCACTTGCTGTCTTTCTACTCCTGCTCGTATTGATATACACGTGGCTTCTGCAGTGTTAATTACTGAGTGATGATTTGTTTTTGTCTTGCATGGTACACGGTACTAATAGCATAGGGCATCTTTATAACAGAGACAGTGCCAAATAGTCTCAAGTGTTGGATTTCAGTTAGCACTAATTGAGCGTTCTTAAACCCGAACTTCATTTTTAATGCAATGAAAGAACCCAACTTTCCCATTCTTTTGTTTAGTACGTGGCAACTTGTCACCTAAAAAAAATTCTACAGAAAGTGTGTTTTAAGTAATTCATCAATAAGCTCATTAGAGCAGTAAGAAGACAGAAGAGCGAGGTAATGATTAACATTCAGGGGGTCTAACAGGATGCTCGAGCCTTTAATGCAAACAACAGAGGCCACAAATTCGATAGATTTTCCTGTGACCTTTCGTAAATCATTTCAGCTTTTTGGACCTCAGTTCCCCATTGCTGAAATGGCATTTGGTCGCCTGCTCTGCCCTCTAGGTTGTAAATACCCACAAGCTGAGGGCACCCAGCAGAACCCCAAGTGCTGCTGCGTTACCAGTGTTAATAATGCAAGGCGTTGCAGAGAAAGCTGGAGGCAACAGCTTGCACATGGCTGTGGGCGCATCCAGAGATAAATGCTGAGACTTGGCTGGGTTAGAAGTGGAACACGCCTAGAGGTAAACATATTTTCTGTTTATTTGGCCAGAAATGCAGTTGGATGGCAGCAGATCGGCCAGCTTGCAGTTGCTGAATTGGTCGTTCTGCTCACTGCCTGTGCTGTGCTGCACCTGCGGCCGTGTGCTGCTGTTCAGAGGTGTGTGACCACAGGTCCTCTGCAACTTCAGCATGGTTACCCCATGTTTAACATGGCAGGGCTGTTCTCCTTCCTGGTGTTCCTTCACAGCAGCATTTCCTTCCCAGGAAGCTCTGTGAGCACTGAGGCTCGCGCCCACAGTCACAGTGGTGTAAAATTCAAGTAAAGCCTCCCAACAAACAAACGAGAAGCAAAGCATTAGGAAAGCACTCCTAAGTGCTCAGTCTATGGGCTGGAAAAGGCTGTGAGTATAGAGCTTCGATATTTTATTTATTTGTTTTGGGACGTCTTTGTTCTTGGACTATAAAAGGGGTTATATGGCATGCACTCTAATTAGCAGCTATTAGCCCTGGCAGCATAATGTGCTGCTGTTTTTCTCTCTGTCAATGAAGAAAATGTTTTCAAATAGAGGTCACTGCTTCTGAGCTCTGGTTTTAGCAGCAGAGGTGTCTGGACGCCGCTTAGCTCCTCCAGCTGGAGACAGCAATAAATAAGGTGCTGAACAGCTCATCAAATGACTCACTCTAAAAATAGACTCTCAGCAGCATTTCTGGTGATCTCTTCTCTCTGTGCAATGCTCACAGCCCTACAAATAGGGATTTGTAGTAACAAACGGCACTGTGGGGACAGGGAAGGAGCTTTGCAGATGATGCTCTTTTCCAGCAGCCCTCTATTATGCCAACTTTCCAGGCAGTGTGGATATCAGGCATGTGCCTGGGGAGGGCCTTAATGTTCATAAAATATGATTATTGTACGGTTATTGTTTCTGCTGGTTCCTGTGATGTAGAGGAGATAAGAGTGCAATTGATGTTTGGTAAGCCTGTATCCCAACGCCTCTCTTGGCAAAGCAGCCACGTGCTGCTTCACATCATGTTGCCTCACACCACCATTAACAGCTCTCCGAGAGTTTCTTTCTCTCCAACCTTTTGTCCAGTGCTGTAAGGTCAAAAAGGCAGTTTCCCTCAAGCTCTTACCTTCTGCTTTTGGGACAATAAGGACAGAATGACAATGCAATGTATTGCATTTTGGAATATGATTTGGAACGCCTTTTACATGAGAGAGTAAAGCATGGAGTTAGCATGTAGCTTCCCAGGTACTGTAAGGAAATCATTCCGCCCTTCTTTGATTTGCACAAAGGGGAAAAATGTCTAAAATTCAGCCAGAAAGCCTCAGTTGCATTGTGAGGCTGTGTGTGTCGTATTTGACAGCTCAGAGGAGCTGATGTCCCTCTGTTTAATAGGTACAAGTCCAAGGTAATTATGCTAATGTTTCTTTGAACCTCCAGTGAAATAATGATCGTGTCACTTCCAATGATGCAATGAAAACAAAGGCAAGTATTATTCATTCCTTCCTTGTTTTTGCACATGACAAATGATCAGGGGTTTAAAAGCTACAGCACAGGACTGGTGCCAGTCAGATCTTCCCTTTAGGGTTTCATTCCCTCTTCCTCTGCCCCGGTCTTGGTTTCGTGTGCCCTGCTGGTTGTAGCCCACCAAACCCAGAGCTCACATGTGCCACGTTCCTCCCCAGCAGTGTTTATCCTGCCACCTATTCCAGATCTCTAAAGGTGCTATTGCCATTTTCAGCATATACCTTCAGAGCTGTCTCGCTCAAGTGCTGTGATGATTAATTAGTTAATATTGGCACGGTATTTTCCAAATGTGAAGTTGTTTTGAAATTGTTTTGTGGACGCAGACCATGGGGTGTCAGTGAGGATGGAGTGGTACATCTCACGTCAGCTTTTCCAACCTCCTACACCCAGGCAGGGTGCGATGCACTGCTGAGCACCTGAGCAGCCAACATGCGAGGACTGTGAGCAGGCTGTCGAGTGACAGACTGGAATGGCAGTCTGCTGTGTCTGGGGAAGTGCTGAGTGATTTCATGCTAGGCTTCTCTTACATTAAATATACTTATTTTCTGCCTTGTTTTGAGCTGGGCAGCTCCCCAGCTGGGTATTCAACTTCTGTGATATTTGGCTTGGGTTTTTACACTACTGCTTTCTTTTTCTCTAGCATATTTTAGTTGTTAATGTTTACACGGATGCTCTCATCCTCCCTGGATATCCTGCTGAAATTACATCCAGCAGCCAAGCTGTGAGGGACTGTGTTCTGTAGATGCCTATCAGTGCTAACGACAGGAGCTTATCTGCAGCACTCAGGCTGGTTTGGGCTTTGTGAAGAGTTGTGGTCAGCATTTGCTTAGAGGGGGGCTCTGACATAGAGTCGATTGATAACTGTTGATGCTGTTAAGCCCTTTTCTCATCCTAATGAAAGTGAACGTGCAATGAAATGAGAAGACAGGGCATCTCAAACTCAGAGGGATTCCTTACAGTGCCAGAAGCTGTTTTGTAGGAACTCACTGGTTCAAGATAACTGGGGAACTTGCTAGAGTCAAGAAAGGACTGGTCAGTGGCAGTTCTATCAGCACTGAGACTGTGTGCATACTTCAATCAAGACTGAAAATAATTGCTCTGAGGAGATGCAAGTTCTGCTGCTTCTCTACCAGTAGGAGTTAGGAAGAAGGGCAGGTTGTTCCCTAGTGGCTTGCACGGGGGGATTTCTGCTCCTGGGCAGCCCACATCAACCCTCCTCAAAGCCATATTGAAGCCTCAGGTGGACTTGAGTCAGTTGTAGGCTGCCCACTGCTGTGCTTGCTCCAGGACTATGACCCAACTGTGGAGGTCTTTGGTAGCATCTGGTGGCATAAACGCTCCTTACAACAGAAGCGTTCTCTGCCTAAAGCAACAGGAATGTTTATGTAGACTCAGGAATAAACTGAGTCAGTTATTGAATACACGGAGTGTTAAGAATACTTAATATATGCACACACTGGTTCCATTTATTCTCCTTGGCTTGGATCGACTTCTCAGCCTGTAGGCTGTTAAAACAGATGGTCTGAATTTGGGTAACATTCAGACCTTGAGTTTAAGCTAAAACTAGAATTCCACTGGCAAGGAAAGTAGGTCAGAAAGCTAAAGCCCCTACTCCTAAATTGATGAAAGGCTTCTAATCGAGTGTTCTATATTACCATTCATTAAAAGGAGCAGGGGAAGGAATGTCAGAGACCTTAGAAGAAAGGGCTGCAGCGAGAGCACAAGCACCCACTCCTGCAAGGACCCTGCGCCCACCACTGCCTTCTGCTGAGCCGGGGCAGCTGCAGGACAGACATTTCTACACAGGGCCCCGAGCGGCTGCATCTCCTGCCTTGGCTGCAGGGGTGCTGGGAGAGCTGCTTTGCATATCCCCTATTAGCACCTTCACGCTAATAGTCTCTTCCACGCTATTCCTGTCATCCACCTGACTCAGGTTCTGTAACTTCATTGCCTCTGCAAATCGTGGCTTGCACCATACCTGAGACTTTCTGCCAGCGATTTCTTTGCTCTTTCAAACATGTGCCAGCTGTTAAAAACCCCTTCATTGTAGCCAGCAGGGATTATTCACAGCAAATGGGGAACGTGTTCCAGCTAATGCAATGGCCCCAGTTCAGCACATTGCTTCAGCCCTTGCTTACTATTAAGCACATAATTATTTCCTGTTCACTGAGAAGATGATACCACAGTTGTTCAAATACCTTTTGAAATGTTACTAAGATGAATTTCTTCTTTGTGCTTTGCAAATCCAAGCTGTCACTACTCCTCTCCTTCCCTCCAGACTACTGCTGGAAATTGCGTTCTCTGAATGGGGAGAAGTGCTTGCATCTCTGCTCTGCCTCCTTAGACCTAATGGCAGAGAGCTCCTGTTGGCTCTCCTCAATGACAGACCTGGGGCTCTTTGGCTGTCATTATCACAGCAGAAGGTGGCAGGAGTAGGAAGTGAAGCCTGGAACTTCCCATTGCCCCGTGTAACTCAGAACTCATGCAGGGTGGTTGTCTACTCCTCAACAGGAACAGCACTTTGCCATGTCATTACATCTCATCAAAGAATATATGCTTTATATATATATAAATCCTTTTTTTTTGGTATGATATCTCGCTTTTCTGTACAGCCACCTCGTAGAACCTAAATAGCTGTTCCACAAAAAGGAACACAAAATCTGCTGATTTAATAGTTTTAGAGAAAAGAAGGAATTGACTTCAGTGAAGAACCAGTATAGGGAGATCTGTATTTCCCACTGCAGAAAATGCCCCCAGTCTTAACCTCCACACCTCACTGTCAGTAATGGACGTTCTCTTGGCTCTGTTCCCTTTGGTTCTCACAAAGCCAGAAGTGAACTCAGTTTTCTTTTTCCTCAAGCACCAGCAAGCAGCCAAGCTGTCCTCAGTGCTTCTGATCCTCCACTCTCTGTGCCAGTACTGAGGATGCATGCAGGATGCCCCGAGAGCCCCCAAGAGCTTTGTGTGGCTGCTGGGTGCTGCTGCTGGTTGTATTGTGACAGTGGGGACTTTTTGTCATACGTGAACAATAAAAAAACCCTTGGGTTCTTTCTTTCCTGATAACACATCCACCCCTGGCTGCGTATCTCCAGACAGAAGATTTTTCCCTGATGGGGAAAGTATGATGTTATATCTACAGACTCCTGTTGCCTTGGTAATTCAAGCTTTTCACCCTGAAACTAACAGATAGCTCTTCTTCGGTCAATATTTAATTTAATTTAAATTCTGATGTGGGCACTCAAACTTAGTAATGAGAATCAGGCCATGCAGCAGTTCGAGGCTCCCTTTGCCCTGGGAGCACACAGCAGCAGGCGGTGCCTGTGATGGGGCTTTGCTCCTTTTTTATTTATGGATTTCTGTCCCCTTCATGCCACAGGTGCTGCAGGCAGCCTGCAGTGCTGCTCAGGGTGCTGTGAGCATGGGAGGATGGCAGCGTGCTGAGCAGAGTTACTGGGAGCACATCCAGTTATGATACAGCACTGTGGTCATTTTCCTGCTATGCCAATCGTTTGCAATTTGTCTGCAGATGAGCAGAGGTGTATTTTATCCAATAGAGAAGTAAGGGCATTTAAATAATGTTGAACAACAGCTTTGCAGCCACCCATTACTAAATGATCCCTTCACCTTGGATTTTCTTACTGTGACCCAAAACAACACCTTGAACCTTTCTGTTTCCCACGGCCACGGAGCACAAAGATGCTCAGGAAATAAAGGAGACTGAGTATGTCTGTGTGTGAAAGCCCTGGGTGCAGCTGCACGTGAGCAACTTTGTGTGAAGTGTTTTTTGTTTTAATGGAAAATGAAACATCCCAGATTAAGGTATTGGGTTTTTTTTTTCTTTCTGACTGCGTACGCTAAAGGCCTTTTAGTTTACTTCATTCATTATTAACTCGAGAAGAATCCTCGTATTATTGGGAGTGAAAACCTCATACAGTTACCTGATAGTAGAATCAATTCTTTTTTAGCACATGAAAACCCTCTGAAAAAGAAAGCTCACTGGAAATCTGCAGGCTGGAGTGAGTGGTTGGGGTGCTGAGCAATCAGACTTCTCTCCTCATCGCCGGGCTAAAGGCTCCCTGCTCTCAAGTTCTTAACTCTGGTGTCAACTTATAAGCAATGTCGGGTTCCTGCTTTCATGTTATCCCCGTCTGTTTCTTTTCTGTCTTTTTAAGCAGCTTGAGCATCCATGCTGAGCCGTGTCACATTCAAAACGATACACACACTGTGCATTTTAATGAGCTGCTAACACTGATTATAGAAAAAGCAATCTCAGAGATATTTACCAAGTCAAAAAGAGGGGGGTGTTGGGGGGAAGCCTATGGGGAATTAATTAGCTTTTTAAGAACTGGCTTTTTGAAAGCCTCAGCTTCTGGAACAGTAGAACTTGGAACTGGAAATAGTTTCAAAGGGTTGAAGGAGTGAGCAGGAGTGTGTTGTAGTGGAGAACTGCACATCCCAGCACTGTGCTGGGCAGTAAATGGATGCAGAACTGTTCCTACACCAAAACCTCTTGGGGGAAACAACGCCCTGCATTGCCCTCACCACCTGCAGGGTGAGCAGACAGGGACCAGAGCCTCGTCCAGCTCCCTCCACTCTGCATGTGACAGAATTGTGTGCATTGTGTATTGTGACAGCTGTGTGCGCTGTGCAGAACTGCAGCCCTGCATGTCCTTTGGAGTTAGGAGCCATGGGTTCCGTGCTGTGAGTGTTCCTGCAGCTTGGTTTGGGATGCAGCACTCAGACCTGCCCCATCCCAGCTCACCCTGCAGCAATGAGCAGCCAGTGCTCTCCATCTGGAGGCGGCTGTCTTTGTGTGGAGCTTCTCTTGCTGCAGCATTTGAAGCTTTGCCTCCGCGTGGAGGTGGCAGCTCATCAGTGCTGGCTAAAATAACAGACAGATGCACAGCCAACCTATTGCTCACAGTTCCTACAGGATGGCTTTTTGGCTGCTTTTGTAAGAGTAAAGCTGTTTTAATTCTGATCCTCTCCTTAGAAGTTTGGTTTCTTTAATTATACTTAAGCACCTAAGCTCCTCTTTAAATAATAGTCTGAAATATTTTATATTTAAGAATAGTTATAATTCTGTAAATTTGCATAGAATTACTCTTCTTGATCAAAAGTTCTGTTTCAACAGCCTAGCAATTATGATCAAATATTGAAGTGTATAAAGTAAGTTGGGTTTGTTGGAGTGAGAGACGTGCCACAGGTGAAAGGTACATTCCATGTCTAAAAGATAACGAGCTGTGTGCTTCTCTCTACATCCTATTAGCTCTATAAAATACAGACCTTAATAACTTGCAATTCGGCAAATGTATATTCTTAAAAATAATGGTGGAGGAAAGTCAGGTCATGGTGTAGGAAACTCAGATCATTTAAGCCAATGGAAAGCTACATCAGAATGCTGGTGGGTTTTACATCGATCTCATGAACGTTTCCCATTTCTGCAGGTGTAAAATGCTGTGTGAGGGCTAAATACACACTCCTGTCCGTTCAAAATAAAAATCATCTAGTAACGCAGCATTTGTCATCAAACAGTGAGGTATGAAAAGGATTAGAAATGCTTTTGGATCAGGCAAGTGTTGTGAACGAGAGGCATTTCAGGGCTAGGAGAATGAGATGAGCATCTGTGCTGCAGAGCATTGTAAGCTCAGCAGCAGCGCTCTCATCGTGCTCGAGCATAGCCTCTATGTCTCCTACTGCCCAGCTTCAGGTTTGATGCATTCCCATCCATCGACTCATAGGAGTTGGAAGCCAAATGTGGGAAGGCTGTCCCCAGAAGCTAGCTCTTCTAAGCAGAGCTGGGGTGCCCCCCCTGCATTGCAGAAGGCTGCTGGTGTGGGCGTGCTGTATTCCACCTTCCTTAAGATACTTAATGACTCCTTCTCCACCCCCCCACCTCTTTTAATGCAAAGTGTGCTCCAGAATGCGATATGGCTGCAGAACCATTATGCTATCTCTATTCATCATGCTCTCAATTGCTCCTGGGATGTGAAGAGCACCTGTGGCTAGCTAAGCTAGCTCTGTGCTTTGCTGCAAGCTGGATGACTTCAGTGTTGCTTCCTCGTAACAGTGTTGCTTCTGCTTTCTTTTCTACGAATACATCTGGGTCCTTTGGAAGCCTTTAGGTCTCTTCCCCTCATTTTGTTACTCCTTGGCAGAAAACAAAAATAACTGAAAAACCCCATGAAATGTGGCAGGGCAGCAAAAAATGGCTGCAAACGACAGTGAAAACAAAGCTTTTCCTTATGCTAGCTGCTCTTCTATCTTCTCCAAACGAGTGCCTTATTAAAAGAAAACTGATGAGCTTTAAACAACACATAGCAATCCAAAATACATTCTCTTGGTGCAGGATAGACGAATGGGAGAAAATATCCTTGTTTCCTTGGCTGTCCCCTATGTGACAACAGCAATGCACACACACACAGGTACCCCATGCTGCTTCCAGGGCAGAAATGTGCCATGAGGAAACAGCATCGCCTCCGAGGGCAGCTGGTAGCCAGGTCTGTTGTGGCTGGGACACCTTTCCTCTTCTCTGCCCCTCTGGGTTGGTCTTCATTTGCAGGACCTGCAGTTCAGGCTCCAGGATCCATCTTTATCTGCATTTTAGAATATCTTATACATTTGCTCCCCTAAGAGTGTGTTAATATTAATAATGCGTAGATAATTTTTCTGAGTAAGAAATCAAATTCACCTACATGCTGCCAGATCTACGCCTCCAGGGAAGTGTTCTGAGTCTAGAGCTGGCTGAATAATTCTGTTCTATTTCAGACTCCTCTTTCTTCAAAGGCAGACTAAGGGACCACGCTCCCAAATATCAGTTTCTCTTGAAATGTTTTGGATTTGTTAGAAAAAATATATATATACAAACCATAAAGTTTTAACTGAAAGCAACAAAAGCCAATTGACAGCATAGGCTTATTTGTGGGTACTTCCATTTCCCTTGTCTGTATTTGATTAAAACTGCTGCGGGTTTAATGTGATTTTTCTCCTAAATAGAACAAAAAAACAAGAAGAAAAATAGCCCTGCATGAAGCTCCCTGTTATTTTCCTCACCACTGGAGTATTTTATCATTCTGAGCAAAAATTAACTGGAGCTGTCCAAGTTTGCCAGTGATTGATAGTGTCACCTTATATGTTACTAGTCAAAACTTGTTTTCTCCTTCTTCACTCCTCCAGGATTCAGGTGGGCTCTTTGCCAAAGCACGGCGTTCCCTGCTGTGCAATTTGCAAAGCCAGCTGCACCAGCCGTGCTGTCACATGAAGCAGCACATCAGGTTTGGGAACAGGGACGTGGCTCTGGGCAGCCTGGTCTGGTGGTTGGCGACCCTGCACATAGCAGGGGGGTTGAAATGAGATGATGGTTGTGGTCCTTTTCAACCCAGGCCATTCTAGGATGCTCAGGATGCTCAGGATTCAGCAGCCTGAGCAGCGCTGTGTGTAGGGGTGTGCGTTGCATGCTTTGCTTGAGCTCTGAGCTGCAGCCTGGTCTAGCATCAAATGAGGAGGTTGGTGGCCCTGCATGTGGCAGGGGGTTGGAGATTCATGATCCTTGAGGTCCCTTCCAACCCTGGCCATTCTGTGTGATTCTGTGATTGCGTTCTGATATATTTGCTGCAAGACCGTGTAGCGTGCATGATATTCTCCCTCCCTAGCAATGCTCAAAAAGTTGATGTTGAACTTTTGGCTTCTCATCTCCCAGGTGAGAAAGCAGAAGGCTTGCAATGAAAATGAACTTGCTAATGAAAATTATTAGCACACAAAGGGACAGTTGCCAAAATCAAACCCTGCTTCGCTTCCCAAAGTGTGTTTAGGTACTGCACGAATAACACAGACTATAGGAATAAATCCCTGTGGTCTCATGCTGGGACAAAGCTGAAGAATGGTTCTTGTCTCTGCAGGTACCTTTAGCTTATATTTTATGCATTTGACCAGCCACATCTTTATGCCCTTACAGAAGCATTTCAGGAAAAACAGAAGCCTGGATGGTCCGTTCTGTATTCTGTATACTACACAGTGAAATTTCCATGTTACACTTTCCAACAGTAAATCTTTTGTCTAGTCCTAAATCTAGGACTAAATCTAAGCCCTCTGTCTGGCCCTTCCCATCGCTATGTGCAGAGTAGGTAAATTCACAGCTTCCTGTCAGCAGATATTCTTTCCTAATTCCCTTTCTGTCTTAGTAAAACGTTTCTCCATTCTTTGTACAATCAGAGATCCAAACCCACATCTTCTGGAGAAGTTCTCTTTCCTTTCTTTCCCGGATCAGCAGAGGTTGTGATAGGCACACTGCATTTCCCCTCGGTTTCTGTTTTCTCTAAGATGTTACAGGAAGATGCACACAGAGAAGCCTGTGTTTCTGACTTTCTGCCTGCGGTATCTTTTTCTTCTCACTGCCACCCTGAAAAGTTGAGCTTTTCCCTTGAGGTATCACACTTGGAATACTTGGAATCTGAGCTGATGCCTTCATAGAAACACTTGACTATGAAATCATTCTCTTTTGCAATGACGGATTCGCTGCACTTCCTCCAGGTGCAAACCACCTCAGATAGCATGATTTGCATTTATCTACGGGAGTGATAGCAGCAGGCTCGTTTCCCAAGGTGATTTTGCAACAAACAAACAAAACCAAGCCAAAACAAAACACAAAGGCTGCAAAACAAACAGGAGCCCAGATCTGCAGCGTGCATTTTCACTCCTGTCTTCCCCATAGAAAAAGGAGAGATGTCAGAACTCAAATGTCTCACAATATGTTCTGCAAAAGCAGTGCAGCGTGCCATTTGGATCTGTCAGCATTTTATATTGTGTCTGGCAACGAGGCTGCTGTACCTTTTCCTTGCAGATTAGTGCGACAGCTGTAAGAGCCACACAAAGTGATACAAGTTATGAACAGTTCTTACCAGGCTGGCTGAGGAATCAGGTAGGGGAAAAACACGCACCATAACTTTGTTTCTTTCTGGTTTTTCTGCTGGTTTTGTTTGTTTGTTTGTTTGTTTCTTTGTTTCTTGCATAAATGGGAAACAGACCAGATTTTGAACTCATTCCAGTTTAGAAAAATCTCTGGCTTGACCTTTCTGCTGATTGAATTCAGTACACGGATTTCCTTTGCCTTCTGCAAATTTGAAGCTATGTTTTGCTCCTTTTGTGTTCACCGGGCAGATAAGCCCTGCAAACCCAAAACAGCAACATTGCTCTTCTGCCCAGAGCAGGAGAATAAATACATCTCACATCTGAACGTTTCTTAGGAGTGCAGAGCCCTGCTTTCTTCTGACGAGGACAAGAGAGAGGAATGGAGGGCATCATTCCTCAAACTGCTGGGATTTGTGCGTTCAGACTGCAAATACTGAATCACTGCAACAGGAAATGCAGTTTTTAGTATTCCTTCCCCTGCCCGCCCTGCTTACACACGTGCTGGCATCTTGTTGTTGTTTAAAACGGAATGATTTCACGTTAGGAATGAGCAGGCATTCTTTTATTACAACGGACCCAGCTCTTTCCTAGTGAAGCGAGCCCGATTCCCATCATTACACTTAATGACTGTGCCTCAGATAATAACACTGCCTGCTGAAACCACAGCGAAACTTCCGTAGCCGTACATGGGAGTGCAGTGGGTCTCAGGTTACCTCAGGAAACTGATGTTAAAATTCTGAATGGCTTTGCAGAGCTCACGTACATCCTTATAGGGGCGATGCAGCTTGGTCCAGCCTTGTTCGGATTTATGGGTATGAACCATAAGGTTCTGCGACCCATGTTTTATTTATTTCGTGTAATTGTTGTCCTTTGACCAGGAAAACGTCCTGGTCCTTGTCTTTTCTCTGTCCTGTCTCATCTTTAATATCAGAACAGACAAAGTTCCTTGCCTTCCTAATGAAACAGGCTGCTTAAGCACTAAGCCCTGGTAATCCAGTTTATGTTTTCATAACAGTAAATACAATATGAAGATATGCACAGCTTGCTCTTGATGTAAGCAATGAGATCATTACAGCGTCCCTAAATCCTTTTATTTCAAGATTTATTCAGTCGATAAATTTTACGTATTTGTTCTTTATTTGTCATTTGTAGCATGGGCTTTTCCCCAAAGCCAGCTTCTCATATCTTCCACCACTCCAGTTTAAGCTTCTTTTTGCCTGAAGATTTATTGGCACAAGAGACATAGAGATGTCATCTACGGTATGTTAAAGCTGCAGGCAGATGCTCTGAGGGATGTGACTTTTGACCCTTCCTGTGACCTTGGACAGCCCTGAGTAAGCTCTTTCCTCCGCAGTTCCCCCGCCTAAAACTGGGGAGATATTATTTCTTTGCCTCTAATCCTCAGTATTTTCTCTTGCTCTTTATATAAGGGACTTTGCTGTTTGCACTGACACGGTGTCCAGTGTGCAATTTCATAATCATTATTTACACTTCGATTAAACACTCGTATCATTCAGTAGATGGCATTAATAATATCAAAATGTCATTTTATACAATATTTAAGATCAGAATTTCTTATAGGAAATCAATGAGAACTTCTTGCTGAAAATCAATGACCTGAATGTCCCTTGTTATGTAAGAAGTATCTATATTTATCAGTGCTGATAGAAGATGCCGTGCTGATCTCTGTGTTTATGGCTTATACAGAATTCTGTGATACTCTTCTCAGAGACAACCAGTTAGCTCTCGGTCTGTGCCAATATTGCTCAGATATAAGACAGAATTTGGAGACAAAAGGCTTGATCTCCCATTAACAGACCCCTCCCGTGGGATACTTTGTCATTAGACTTCAGCCCTTACACAAGACACTCCGTTAACTAGAGAGGTTTGTTCCTTGTCAAGTCCTACATGGCTCAAGGTGACTGAGCAATTCCCTACTGGAGTGGATCTGTTCAGAATATAACTTTATCAGTTAGCCAGAGCTGGGTCAGGGAGAGAACCTCGATTCTATTCCCAGTCCTGCAATGACTTACCCTGCTGGAAATCATTTAACGCCTCTCGCACCTCAGTTTATCCCAGATAAACTCAGAGACTGAGCTGGTCTGTCAGGTGTTCAATGCCACTGAATGCAGAGGTCTGTGTGGGTCTCTCTCTGGTCTGTAATAAAACTGCACACATCACGTATGATATAAAATATTTTTTTTCTTTCAAATCGCAGAGGGATGAGGGCTCTGTTTGATGAGTTTAAAATGTGTTTGTCTTGAAGTTTTTATACATATACATACGTATCCCGTAGCTAATTGAGCCTGGGGTGTAATCAGTAAAAAACTGCACGGTAACCTCATCACCTTTAAGCATTCTAGTGGGAAAATATGCAGCACCAGCAGGATTTCAGATTAAAGATGTTAAAAAAACTCCTTTCATCTGTGCTTCCTTCCTCATTAAATGAGGAGTTTGCTCGTAAGTATTTGCCAAATAAAAAAGGAGAAATAGGTAAAAGTTAATACTATACAATTAAGTCCCCTTGAATTTTCCCAGAAGGTTCACCTTAGCTTAATTTAATATCCCCTCCATTCTCCCAGGCCATCTGCTTGGCTGAGATGCAAAACAAATGTGTGCAGTTGGATGTTATTTATCATGCAAGCCTTGGAGGTGACAAAAGCTTGCAGGAAAGGTTTGCTCGCTGACCCAGCAAGGCAGGAGTTCCTTCCAGAAGCCCTTCACTGTGCAATAAGAGGCCCCCGTCTGTCCTCGAAGGCACCTGGAATGGTGCAGCAATGGCAGTGTTAGGGTGCCCAGCTCTTCTCTTGGCTGCTTTAGGCCCCATCAGGCTGTGCTTTGTGATGACATCTCCCTGTCCTGAGCTGGGACACTGGGAATTTCCTGCCCCATCAATGGGCTGTCGCCAACCAACAAACTTTTACTCATCACCCTTCCAGAAGCAGTGAAGGTCGATGAGGCTCAACCTGTCAGAGGTGTACAGCTGGTTGCGTGAAATGCTGAAACCCTGACCTGTTCAGTGCTTGCTGCTGTCGATGCTTTTAGCACTGTAGGTGCTTTTTGGCAGTAGAGAAGTGCTGCTTTTTTGCACTCCTGTGAACCCAGGCTGTTGCTGTGACTTCCTGCTCTCTTTTGGGCCTGGGCACGGAGCTGGGCAGGCTGGAGCACGGCCCGCTTTGCTGCAGGCCTTGCAGGGGGAGGGCACACTCTGTGCACAGCTCCATCCTGGGCAAACAGTGAAATGCATGCTCTCAAAGTAACAAAACTTCAAGTAGTTTGTTTTTACTAACCACTCGCGTTCCAAATCACTGTCTGGGAGTGGCAGGATTAAGTTAAATGTTGCGTAGATTCTAGGTGTAGCCGTATCTCTGGCCCACATCTGATGTGGAGTTTAATGTCTGCAAAGCTCTGAGCTGACATGGCATGATGCTTGCAGTTGTAGCAGCACTGCAGAAATGCAGGGATACTGGATCAGGAGCTGCAAGGAAAGCTTGCTGCTCTCCTCTCCATTGCTTGGTGGGTTTGGTGTTACTCTGGTATTCAACATGAGACGTGGCTTGACAAAGATCAGTTCTTTAACAAAATCTGTTCTTTAGAGCCTGCTTTGATGTTTCAGTTCTCCAATTTACATCTGGGGGCAGAATAAGTCATTTGGAACTTCATAAGGTTTCTTCCATGGCTGTTTCAGACCTACGAGGTTTCTGAGTGTGTTGAAGGGCTGCTTGGACTCGCAGTGACTTTGCAGCAGTGGTCCCTACTCTTCATCTGCATTCTCAAAGCACAGGGAATGTTCTGGATATCTGGGCTTTACTTGAGCCTCTAAACTGGAGCTAAACCCTCCAGAAACTGCTATTACGTAAATGCAAAGAAGAAAGGTGTTGTAAATAAAGGAGCTGTAAAATCTGTTTTTACAGCTGCTGTGCTGCGAATGTGTGAAGTGTAAGGAATCTTTGAAAGATACACCCAACTCTTAGTTTTTAAATTGATTAAGCTCTTGTGGGTTTTTGTTTGTTTGTTTTTTGAGGACTTGATTGTTCTTCAAAGCCAGCTGTGAAGAGTTGTGCACTGACTGTGCACCAACAAGTAACTTTTGAAGTGCAATGGAAGGAAGAATCAGATCCCATCACCAGAGATGTTGCAACCAAATACACACAATTCACGAAGCTGGAAGTATTTTCTATTGCTATTTTTGAATCTTTGACTTACTTTGAAAGTACTTCATACTTGTGTCATTTCGTGTACATCGAGTTCTATCACTGCCTATCGTATCTAATGGGTTTCAGAGTTTGGGGTTTTTTTTTAGAAATGCACCAGACTATTCCTACTGAAATATTCAGCATAAGCACTTCTGTGCCATAATATTTTTCCATAATCACAGCGTAATTAACCACGGATAGAAATCAGAGGAAGGTTTTTACAGCTATTCTGCAGATGCTGTGAAACAGTCTCTCTTAGACCCAGCAGCGTTTGATTCACCATCAGTCAGAGGCCCATTACTCAACACACTCATGGAACCAAAAATAATCGTAATTCTTACATCTGTATGGACAGGGCTAAGTGTTCTGGTAGAGTCCCTGTGATAAAGTTAGAACTGTTATCCTCTGGACTGCGCTTGGTTGAGAATCAGGGATTTAGGAACCTGGCAGAGGAACCATTTTCCTACTTCATTGTGGCTTTCAAATTGTTATTAATAAAACATAGTGCTATGTCTCAATGCAGAGAGACCTCAGTCTTAGTACATGCCCTTCCTATTTATTATTTATGCAGGCATTTAACAGCTCTGACATATTTTAACAGAAGTGCTAGGCAGTTGTTTGCAAACCTGAATTAGCAATTTGTTACTTTTTTGATACTTTAAAAGATTCCCCCCCAAAATTCTTTTTTACACATATTAGAAATTATGTTGCCTGTGTTTTTCTTGCTTAACTTCAACAGCTTGTCCTCTTGCTTTATATTTTGAAGTTGTAAATGCCATTTAAATCAGAGACTATTAGTGTGCGTGTCTATGGACAGATGCTAATTTAATTTATAAATGCAGCAGGGAGTGGGCAAAAGGTGAAGAAATTAATTGTGCCTTCTTATTAGCATATCAGAGGAGTTGATTGCCTCTCCTTGCCTGTTCTCTTCCCTGATGTGCTCACACCAATGCTGAGGATGCTGCTCCTTCCCTGGGAGCACCACCAGGCTCCTGCAGCTGGATGCAAGTTCAGTTAGATTTGATCCCTGCTTCCCAGGAGGGGAGATAACCAGCAGAAAGCAGCCCAGGTTCTCCTGAGGAACTTCCATAAGCAAAGATGTGAGCAAGCAGCGAGGCTTTTTGTAGAAGGTCACACCCCTGAGAGCCAATGAGGAAAGCTAACAGCTTCAGGTTTTTGACTAACATCTCTGGTACCTTTGAAAACAATGACAAATCCCATGTTTTGTCCCTGTAACAGATAAAAAAGAAACAGAGTAAGACCCCAGGTTCCAGGAGTGAAGTCAGGAAGCTCTATGAAGCATTTAAAGAAAAAAAAGCATTGATCCTGCACCCATGAAGTAAAGGGATTTTTACGGTTGGCTTTGAGGGAAGTAAAAACAAGCCTTTGAACTTGATTACTTCTAATTTTCACAGTGCTGTGAAAAAAATATCCGGCTCCTGCAGAAGAAAGTTCCTATTATCTGCAGGGAACCATCGGTGTGTGCCTTTCTGAAAGTCAAACAGCAAATCCAGACCCTGACCTCAACCTCCCAGCCCACGAGGGGATGCACAGACCCGCACTTTATTATGCATTCATTATGCACTGAGCATAAATGGACGTTCAGTTGCGTATTCCAAGCTGATGGCTTCATTCACAGGGTGAGGCTGGACCTCCTTTTCCAACTCGTTCTGATGGTGGAGGTTAAAAACTTGGAAGTAGGTCGCAAAGGACTCGAGAGCTGAAGAACAGCCATCCCTCTGGTGGCTGCCTTGGTGGCCTAGTTCTTGGGCTGCCAGGTCATAGGAGACAGAAAATCACACTAACCACAGGTTGGAGGTGCTGCTGATAAGAGACCCAGGGAGAATCATCATGAATTTTGATGAATATTCAGTTATAAATGGCAGCTAACTCCAGATTGAGTGGACAGGAGGGAGCCCTCAACTTTTAAACGCTGTCTTTGGTCACTGGAAGCCAATTTCCATCAATTTTTAAGGTGCAAAGGCTGACTGTCCTTGAAACTCACTTTCTTGGGTTACTCAGCTCTATTAGGTTACTCAGAACCACAGAAGCCTACTTTGTGTCGGGCGAGAGAACGAATGCATGATCTCGTATTTAAAGATTTTATGGGACATGAAATAATTTTGTCGGCTAAAAGCTAAACTTTATAGTGTTGCTATTTTTAATTAAATATTAATTGCAGAAGATGGGCCTGGAAATGACTGCTCAGATCATTTAATCCATATAGATGACCTTTACGTTGAATTTATTCTCTTATCTTACACTGCCCTTCAACCCCATCTGGGGACTGACCTTGTCTGGCTGGCTGCTCCACTCTTAATTAGATGCCTAGCTTACTCTCCTCTTTAATGTTTATTAATGTTCCCTTGCTGAGGATACTGTGGGATGGAGCTGGTGATTATGGTGCTATAAAGTTTCCCTATCAGCTCCTCGCCTACAAGCAGCCTAGTTTATACTTATATGGCTTTTCAGAGCCAGATGTAATTCGGAGGGCAAAAACAGGGAGAACGAAAAGCAAGCTACCCCATATGCTTATTTAGTATAACATAAACATTATTATTTTCTTTTTTTGCTTTCCAACCCATCTTAATTCATTTCTTTCTCCGATAAGCAGCTTTGCACAGCATGAAATTAGTGACCGTGTCTCTGAGTTGCCTGAGAATTCCGGTATGAAAATGAACCATCAGACAGCAAAAGTGTGTGTTCATGTGCTGGAACTTTTAAAAGGATTAGATTCATTTGCAAAATACCTTTTCTTCATTAAGAGATGTGACTCTGTTTCTTCTATTAACGCACAATGTCAAAAGCACCACTTCAGCTGAAGATGTTAATTAACATGAAAAGTTAAGGAGGGGCAGGCAGGTGGACAACAATCTTTTCTACTTGCTTGTCCATAGGCTGCTCTGCAGGCTGCTGGGGCTGGATGCTGCTGATCTTGTTAGAAGAGAGAGGAGGGACGCAAAGATGGGAGGACTTAAGAGCTATTCTTAGCAAGTCTGGTTTTTCTCCTCTGGGGTGACAGTAACCACATACCCTGCTGCTCAGGTTCAATTGGGGGATTTGACACATGGGTAGAGTCCCTTAAGCCTGCTCCTGAGGATTTGGAGATCTTTGTAAAGCTGAAATGCACCAAGCATCCCCTGAGCTGTGGCTGCTATGGGATCAATGGGACTGCATTTAACTTCTCAAACCAAATCTCCCATGCTTCTTTTCTTGCATCTTCTCGAATTTCTACTGAATATTTATGTTGTTGCTCTTGTTGTTTTCAGGCAACAGACTCCATAAAGCAGGCAACAATCTCTAAGAGAAAAAGGAGCAACCAGCTGTTTAAGCATATTTCCTTGGTCTCTCCCTATCTCTGTCCTCCAGTTGTAGCAACTCCATTGTAATTCAAATCTAAACATAAAACAGCCAAAACTCTTCAGCTGGAAAGTTAGAAATTTCTATGCTAATAAGCCTGAACAGAAGGACTGCAGAAGCAACTGATTCAAAGTGACCTGTTAATTCCCCCCATCTTCCAGATTTACAGCCCCATTAACTTCTGTTCCAAAATATCATCCGGCTCTCAAACAGCACAGGAGTTTGCTTCCCCTCAGATCACCGTTCTGACTTGGCAAACAATCAAAGCAAAGGTAGGAATGCTCCAACCAGAGGAACCCCTCCTGCACACTCAGCTCCGTGCACACTCAGCTCCTTGCACACTCAGCTCCTTGCCCAGCGCTGGGCCCTCTGTCCTTGCCAGGCAGTACAGCTGCACAGGGAACAGAGTCAGACAGCAGTTTGATTCTGAGCACAGCATTAAGAGGTGTATCAACACCTTCTCCTCTGGGGGCTGGCTATAATATTTGGAGGCCTCAACATGTTGATGTTTTTGAACTGCTGCGTGTTACGCAGGAGGATGGGAAGCAGGCATTTTCTGCTGCCTGTTTTGGTTGGGAAAAGCAAATTTGACAAACTATTTGCCAGGTGCCAACTGCCATCTGATAGCTGATGGTCAGCCTGTCTGAGACGACTGTGGGTCTTGTTCTGCTTCCAGCTGGGGTGGGATCAGAGGCACTTGGAGATGCATGGGCTGCGAGTGGAGCATGAGAGCAGCTGGAGCTGCAAGGCTGTGCCCTCAGTTCTCTGCAGGTAATTGCAGAGCTTTGCTTTCCTACATGCTGCTCTGAACCAGCTTATAAAATTATATTGATGGCCTAATGAATGGGTAAAAAAAGTAAATTTGATTATTCCTCAGCCATGCGTTGCTGTCTATAATTGCATAGATTTGGACTTTAATTAGTCAAATTACTTCCTCAGTTCAGAGTTGGATGAGACAATAACGTTCACATAAAATGCTGGATGTTCCCTTTCTATCAAACCCAAAGCACAGCTCTGGGTCCTAGTATTCCAGACCTCTGGAGTGTGTTTGAAGTTGGAATTAGATCCTGGATTTAAGCAGTTAGGGCTCTCTTAATGCATGTGCTTGCATTCTGGATCTGTTCTGTCCTTGCAGTCTCGGTGTATCTCTATGCAAAATGCTTTTGTACAGGGGGAAAATAATACTGGAAGCATACTTGAGTGAAATGCAGAAGTGCAATTTGCACCTTTACTCAAGCTTCCAACCCTCTTAAGCAGAAATGCCCAGGTATGTGTGGGTTTTGATCCATAGGAGCTTCATGAACTGACACTAAAAACCAGCGAGCGCGTTCTGAAATCGAATTTTAAAATGAACTTTTGGTGCCTGGAGGAAAAAATTGCAGGAAGCTAAAAAAAGATCTGAATGTGATCTGTATGAACATAGTAGCAAGTCACGCTTCAATAGCTTTCACATCTGAAGAACCAGCACCTGGATAAAGGCTCAGCAGGCTGCCTTACCCTCTGCCTGCAAATCTGATGTTCTGACTCACATGTCAACCACTTAAGTAGTCCTGCTATTCAGTTTTGGTTCATAGCTGATTTATGCTCCTTGTGCAAAGTAGTGCTGGGCTGCTTGACTGAGTACTTCCAACCACCTAAATCTTGGGGTAATTATTTTAATAAATATGAATTGTGGGACTCCTGCCTGGATGTGTAATAGAAATCTAATCTATAATACAAATGGAAAGCAGTGCAGCTGTACTGTGTTAATTAAGTATACACCAAACATATGGCAATACACCTCCAGACCAACAGGCACAGAACTCTCTTGGATGCAATTAGCTCTTGTGCATGCATAAAGAATCAGCCATAAACTCCAGAAAAATGCATAAGTCATAACCTCTGGCTGATGAAATTACTAGTGCTGAACTACTGCACTTACACTGCAGAAATGTTGATCTAGTCATTGGAATGCTGGTGAATCTTTTTTAGGCAAAAAGTGTTTTTTTTTTCTGTTTCTGGTGCTCTTTGCCATACAATTCCCACGTTAGAGCTTTCTCTCTGAGGAGCTGGAGGAGTGGTGTAGAGAATGCAACCCAGAGGCAATGATACTCCACAGCCCTGCAACTTGTTTTGTTATTTATGCACAATAGATGGAAAAAATTTGCTTTCTTTTATGGTCTCACTCACGTCCTTGGTGTGTATTTGCATTAAGATGCGTGAAGTTCAGTACAACAGAATTTTCACCCAGTCAGTAAATAACATTAGCAGGTGATAGCAGCTACTCAGGCACATCACGTAACATCGGTCACTGTTTGAGCTGGAGCTGCCTGGGTGCCCTGGCTGTGTTCTCCTGGTGCAAAACCACGTGTGATGAGAGACTGCTCCTGCTGATGCTAAGTGGTGACATCGCAGTGGTGATGACTGCAGTGCAGCTCCAAGTGCAGCCTCAGAGAGGTTAGGATCGCAGTGCAATGCAAGAGACAACAGGTGAATGCAACACGAGATGCAAGGAGCTGTGCTGTGACTGCAGGTGGCTGCACAAAGTCAGAGGCACTTTTCTACACGTGGTTCCAGCAAATTCCTACTGGGCTGTTGTTGAGTTTGTAACAGCAATGAGCAGTGGTTTCTCTTCTTCCTAATACCTCAGACTCAGCTTTCTGCAGAGTCTGTGCCTGCAAACAGGCAATTTGAGGATCGTAGAATGGCTTGGGTTGGAAGGGACCTCAAAGGAATGGAGACTTGGGGAAGAGCCAGGTTGGTCCGGGTGCCATCACTCACTTGGAAATGGAGATTCAGGTCAACTGCTGAAGAAACACATTCAGCTGTTGCATTCCTCTTCCATTAAAGACAGATATCACCTTCAGAGCAGACACTTAACGCTGGCTTTTCTTATTCCCAGCCTGATGCAGCAGCCTATAATTACTTCTCACACCTCGGCTATGTTTAACTCCCCTCTGTCTCATCTGTTAATCTGCTAACAAGCAGCAAAAGTGTTTTAGCCCGCTCCAAATGGGAGGTCAAGACTTAATGGTTCACCTTCTAAGGGAGCTGTTCGGAGGGCGCAAGACTTAAATAACTTTCGACTATCTTTAATTCATGTTTTTTGCAGTCTAGACAGAAGTGAGAGCGTATGTTTTAAAAGTAATATTAATGCAGAAAATTGTAAATGGGCTAAAAGCTGACTGTGTAAAATCATTCTTAATTTCCTTTCGGTGCTAGAAAAGTGATTTAGTGTAAGTGAAAGGCAACGGATTTACGGCTTGGGAGTCTATTCCATGCAGATGTCCAAACCCAGCAGCACGCTCTGAGCTACAGTGTGGGTTTACCTGCAGCTACAGAGCACAATTCCCATCCTGTCCCTTTGGTGACAGCATAGCGGAGGGCTGTTCCAAAGCAGAATTAGTGGGTGTGCGAGAAGATGGGAAAAATGGATCCCCTTCCAGCAGAATTTGGATGCATATATCCTCTGGATATGCCATAAACAAATAAACCCCGCTGGTGGCCAGGGGATTTGCTTCTTCTGAGCTTCCTGCATTGTATTGAATCAGTGACCTTTTGATGAAAAGGTTTTAAATTCTGAATCCTTAAAATTCAAACGATGAATATCCCGGGGTATCCAATCATTGATAACAACACAGATTGCACATTTGTGGACTATCTTATGGCTCTTCTCCTGAGTCAACGTTTGAAGCAAAAAAAAAATGCATGAGCTGTGAAAAATGTTAACCAGGTCACTTAGCATTTCTTTCTTGGTTGTTTCTCATCTCGGCTCCCAGGGAGTGAAGGCTGCAGGAGCTGAGGATGCATAAATGTAGAAATGCATGTAAAAAGAAATTCACGGGTCATTGCTGGGTTAAATAGGGTGGCTTGAAGCAGCCTCTGGGTCCGTAAATTCGTGACCTGTTGTTTGCTAGGGACTGGGAGGCATTGCTGGTGGAAGAATTGCTCTGCCACTGCCTTGTCTCTTGGAACAGAACATCTGCAAACAACTGCTGTAGGTCAGTGCTGCAACCCAGACAGATGTTTAGGACTTTTGTACAGTGAGTGTGGTTTTGTGTCATATTGTCTGGACTGAGTAGGATCAGACACTGCCTCGCTTGCTTATTTATCTCCTGTAAGTTTCCACTTCAGAGGTGAGATTTTCATTGACTGGCTACAGACTGTTTTATTTATTTTCTTCGTTGGTGCTTCCTTGTTACTCTCGAGTACAGAATTTGGGCTTGATGTGAAGCCAGCATAAGCAGGATAACTTCATCCTCACGTGGACTATCATTTACAAACTCACGCCGATGAGAAATGGGCCCTTTCCATCACTGTGCAAGCCCGACTTTTATGAATTTGTTGTTTATTTATCTATCCATCATTCCCTCAAATGATTTGCCTAAGGAGGGGGATTAAAACTTTGCATTAATAGCTGGGGCTGAAATTGGATTCTAAGCTTAGCTGGCCCGGAATGATGATCCCTTCAGTGCATTGCAGAGCCCCTGTGGGGCTGCCCACAGCCCTGCATCCCCCAGGGTTAAAGGGAGATTGGTCTTTCATTTTCATATTCCTCATCTCTCATTTGCTGAAGTAAATAAAGGGAGGCTGCCTGCACCATTTGCCCTAAGTCTCTTTTCCAAAGAGCTGCCGCTGATTATCTACCTTTCCCCCCCCTCCCTATTTTCCATTGTTAATCCCCTCTCCTTCCTTCAGTGGTCTGTTCATTTACTAATCCCATCTGTCACGTACGTAGATGTTAAGAGATGGAAACCTAATCTCAGCGTGGTTTTCATTCTCTGTCTAATGTATTTATATAGACTCATAGGATATAAGCTTTTTTGTACCGAGCTCTTAGTGAAACAGGATGCCCAAATGGCCATCACTACCTGCCCCCACCAAGAGAAGCCAGACACGTATGGATTTGGAGTGGCTTTACTCGAATTCAGGCCAGGTTTGGCTTTGTTTTGCTTTTTGTGGCTACGAATTGTACTCTCATCCTCCCTGATAATTTCACCCAGACACAAGTGCTCTGTTAAGAGGTTTGGAGCCTTTCCCAATCGACAAGCAGCTGGAAGTGCTGCAGGCACAGCTTCTCTAGCAGCAACCCTGAGTGCAGGCTGCTGGGCACAGCACGGGGCAGAGGCTCTGGGAGGTGGGGAGGGCTGGAAGGTGCAGTCAGCAGTGTGTTATCAGAGGAACCTGTGTGATGGGTTCTTAGTCATAAGCACAAACTGCGGGGAGATTTGCATTTTATTTTCTTGATCCTTTCTCAGAACCTGAGCAGCCCCTTCTACCCACCCCAACATGGCATGTTTAAAGGGATTTGCAGCGTTTTTAGGTATTAAAAGTCCTGAAGAAAGGAGCAGAGCAGAGCCACACGTTCTGGCTTTGCATGCGGCCGTGCGTGGGGCTGCTGACACGGCTGCCATGCTGATGGTCCTGACTTATCTGGTATCTGTCATAGGCAAGCTTGATTGCATTTTATGACCTTTAATTAATTAAGCTTCATAAAATCCTAATCATGCAGGAATTATTAATCCTGTTTTAAATTAACTGGCCAAAGAGGTGGCATGTTTTAGCCTGAGGATACCTGACTTGAACCCTGTGTCTGCCCTCTCTTCTCCGTTGTTTTTTTCTCCAGGACTTCACCACAAGTCTTTAAATCTGAAGTTTCTGCACTAAATTCACCCAGTTACAAACGGGTGCAGCTCTTCTGACTCTCATCAAACGGTGTGAATCTCATTCCTGCACTGAATCGCAGCCTCTTCTTTTGACACAGACACCCTCAGTAAAAAACAAAGTGAGAACTCTCTCTCTCCTTATGATTGCTATGCCAAAAAACTTCCCGTGACTCCTTAATTCCTGTGCCACAGATGCAGAAGGCAGTCCTGTTTTATCAGTCTTAGCCTGAGATTTCTTGGCATTAACCAACTCGCAATTTTCTTTGCAAGGGAAGTTTGTGGGTGGTTATTTAAAGCTCTGTTGCACCTCCCTGCGAGGTGTGCCATATTGCTGTCCTTCCCAGGAAGGAGGGAATTCAGATGAGAATGGCTGTTCTGGCTGCATCACACTGCATTGGTGACCAGGCAGGAGGCTGGGATTACTGGTGGATCCTGCAAACCCTGTTCTGTGTATGTGCATGATCTTCTAACCTTTGCTGTTGCTGCAATTTGGTTTTGCAGCGAAGGGAACTGGGCTGCAGGGTGCTTGCAGAGAGCTCACCTGCACTCTGTATGTCAAAATAACTTTGCACAACAATCTTCTGCTTTTGTTTGTTTGTTCGAATTGAAAAGCTACCTCTGTGCTTATCACCTCCTTCCATGAAGAACGTGAGATGTGAGGAAAAAGAAAGATATTTTGTTCAGGGATGAAGGATTGCTGGCCGCACTGTTTTCAAGGAACAGCTTCGTGACTACCAGAGATCCCTCACTCACTAAAGCATTCTGATATCAGTGCTGCCAAAGCCTGCACTGAGACACAACGTGTTGTGACCCTGCACCACCACGGCCCTGACACAGCCAGGACTGAGATCAGTACCATGTTTCTGCTGTTTGCCTTTGAACCTTGGTGTGATTCAGGCATTTGTGTGCCAGGCTTTGAAGCGCCCTGTGCTGTTGGCATCACTGGTTCTGTATGTGCTGTGTGATGTGCCTGTCCCTCCGAGGACACGGAGAGATGCTGTGTGCCCTGCAAGGGTGATACGCAGCTCTTTTTGCTGGTTTTGAACTGCTGCTGAAAGGCAAACACCCCGCAAAGCCACAGCTGAATAATATCATACATCCTCTGTGCAGTGCTTCGGCTTCGTGCTTATTATAATCCACATGAGTCTATGGAATTAATCATAATGCTAGCGCTTCTATCCAGCTGCCTCAGAGCTCTTTTCAGACATTAGTCACATTAGGCTCATTGTCCCTGTCTGAGGTGAGAAAATGCCGCCTGGGAGCAGCGTCAGATGGCTGAGAGCTGCTGGATGTGGGAGCTGGGAGCTGCTCCCATCCCTGCCTGGCATCCCACCCCTGGCTGCAGCACTGGGGCTCTGAGCTGCCCTGGGTCGGGGCTGTGGGTCGGGGGTGAGCACTGCAGTCACTGATGTGATGGGGACAGAAGCAGAGCTACGGGTGTCTCCAGGTCATGCAGGGATGTGAAATCCTCTCTTGGATTCCACTCTAATCCCTTCCTACTTCTACATCTGTGCCGTGAGGATGGGCCCTGTGCTCTGTCACACCAAAACACAAGGTAGGAAACAAGTCTGGCTGGGCTCTGGTCCATCTTGCAAGTGTTCTGTGCCCCACAGCCACCAGGGTCTGGCAGCTCTTAAGCCCAGAGAAAAACCTCCCTGTGGTCACGTCATAAATAAAATTGTCCTTGCTTTTTCTGCACTGAACAGTATTTATGGGCTTAGGGTAGCCCTCAAAATGCACAATGTACACTGAGAAATGTTTTTATGGGCTCAAATCACCTTGAGAAACGCTTTGCTACACTGAGCTGCTCACCCAGCACTGCTTTGCTGGGAGCTGCGCCCTGAGCGTGAATCCTGTGGCACTGCTGAGATCTGCATCCTGAGCGCTGCAGGGACGTTATGAGTAACGATTTAATTTAGCTCCTCCATGCTATTTCCGTGCCAAAACACCTAAGCAGAGAGAAATAAGCCTTACAAGGCCGCATCCACAACACTGGGATGCTGTGGCAGTCAGCACTCTAGAGTTAGAATGATAGAATCATAGAATGACCTGGGTTGAAAAGGACCACAGTGCTCATCCAGTTCCAACCCCCTGCTATGTGCAGGTCACCAACCAGCAGCCCAGGCTGCCCAGAGCCACATCCAGCCTGGCCTTGAATGCCTGCAGGGATGGGGCATCCACAGCCTCCTTGTGCAACCTGTTCCAGTGCATCACCACCCTCTGTGTGAAAAACTTCCTTCTAATATCCAACCTAAACCTCCCCTGTCTCAGCTTAAAACCATTCCCCTTGTCCTATCACTACCCACCCCCATAAACAGCCATTCCCCCAGGAGGGGGATGTCAGTGTAAGTGATGCAGATGTAGTGCACCCAGTGGGTCGGGGCCATGTGGGGTGGGAGGAAGTGCTGGGTCATAGCGATCATCTCAGATTTTGTTTGAAAAGGAAAGATTAACTTACTGAACACGAGAAATAATTGTAGCAATATCTCACATTGCTCTGAAACTTATTGCTAAAATCCTCTGTTTGACACCAGCGAATATTCTGCTGTTTTATCATACACTGACTTGCAACGTAGAGTTATGTCAGGAATTAAAAGTAACGGTGGTTTTCATGAAAAGAAAATAAAATAAAAGCAGACGTTACTTGAAGTAGCTGAGCTTTGCTGTAATGGGGTTTCTGAGTACGGAGGAGAAGGACCTGTTGGCTATCAGTGCATCAGAAAGAAGTGGCTACTGTCCCTATCAGCTCTGTCACCTTCCTCACAGCTCGGAGTTACCCAGAATTTGGTTAAAGCGTCCCACATTCTCCAAAAAAGGAACAAATGGAGTTGAAGCTGCTGACAAAGTGGGTCATTAACGACATTCTGAGGCCTTTGCACAGAGGTGGGTGGGGATAAATTTTCAGTCCCAAGTTGGTAATTGCCCGGTTTTTGTCATCTTATAATACAGACTCTTAACCTCAGGGATTTTGTCTGGGAGGCATTCTGCTGAGTTACCTGCTTCTCGATGCATCAAAGAAGTTTGAGATGCAGGTTCATTCTGTTGAAATAGACTTTCCTCTATCTTTTCCATTTGGTAATGAATGCAAAAGGAGGGGATGGATCCCACTGCTGGCAGGAAGTGCTGGGTGCTGGCAGAGCCCAGTCCATGTCCTCAGTGCGTTCTCCATACGCGCTCTTCACATCGAGGCATCACTAGCTGTTAATGTAACACCTGCTTTCTTTGAACCATTGATTTAATCTCCTAAATTCTCTCCTGCCTCCTAAATTCTCGCGCTGGGGAGCTGTGGTCACAGTCTGCTGGGTGCCTGCAGTGCTTGGGGTCCAGCTTCCATCCTGCCCTGTCCCCCTGCAACTGTTTCTGCATGAGCTCTGGTAGCATCAAAGCACTTGGAATAGTTTATACTATTTATAGGTCCATAATTCTAATTATCTCGAGGCTGTTTTCTGCCAGGTAGGCACATTAGCAGGTTGCCTATTCCTACAGCAGTTACTACAGCAGGAAATGGCTCTTAATATCTGGAGTGTGTCTCAAAAATTGTTCTGACATAAGATGTCTTTCAATTACAACTACAACTCTTTGTTCTAACGGCTTACTGTCTTTATTACAGAATGATAATCACAGTGCTTTTAATGAGAATGGCAGTCTGTCCATACACTTCAGTGTTTCAGACCTTGGAAGAACTGCGTGAGTCAGACAGAAGGCAAACAGACCTCACCCTGCACTACAGCATCATACGTGACTGTTTTACACCAGATATGCCCCACCAAATGCTTAAGCAGAAAGCACTTACAAGGAGCCATCAGCAATTACAAAGTGCCATTAGAATGCTCGTGCATTCTTCTGTAGCGCTCTGAGGAATGCCCAGATCTCCTTCCTGCAAACAGCCCTCGAGGAGCAGAGGGAACACAAACTCCCTGCTTCCTCTGTTCCGACAAACAGCGATTTTCTGTTCAGCTCTTTTCCCAGATGTTACAAATCCCACCTTTTGGCTTTTCAAATAAAATCCCCTTTCTACCTCTAAGGAAAGCCGTTTGAAATGCACTTAGCAACCACTGGAGCCTATTTTTAGCTTCTATCAGGGTATAAATGTACCAAATGTAATAATCTCATGCTTGCAGCCTTTCTTCCTTCTTTCCAGAGAGGTGAAATTACTGCCACTGAATAGGAGGGAGAGAAACCCCACATGTCAGCTTTGCCCAGACTCAAACGTTCTGTCTTGGTCTCTACATATCCCAGCTTGTTCACGCTCACCCTTAGCAGTGTGGTTATTTAGGGGCACAGTGAACGTGTTGAACCAGGTCAATACAGTGTGTGTTCTTTAGGTTCTTCTCCGACCACAGGATTTATGAAGGATATCTGTAGGACAGAGAACTGAGGTGGTAAGCACCTCCAGGGTATCAAAACCAGTGGAGAATAAAGGGGCTGTTCAGCAAATGAAGGGACTTCACCCCGAGATAGCAGAGCTCTGGCCGTGCTCTCTGATGCACAGATTGAACTGGTGAAGTTTGGGCTGCCTGGAAGCTCCAGGGCTGCAAACACGGCGGGTGCTACAAAGAAAGGAAGGCTGATAAAGTCAAACAGTTCAATGTTCTGTGCTGTGTGTCTCCAACCATTTGTTCGTTGAATGGCAGAAGTGATGGGGCTCCCATTACTCCCTTCTGGAGACCAAGTGAACTCCTGTGCCAGATCAGAAATAGGCTTTAAATAATTCATTGAATAAAGTCTAGGATCTCTGTAAATGTCTGTCTGATTCTCTCTGCTCTCTGTTATTCCTGGCTTTCCTTCCAGTCCACAGAGCACAGTGCATTCCTCCTATCATCACATCTACACGGCTTCCTCTCACACATCATCACATTTCTTTGAACAACAAGTTGAAATTTCCCTTTTTCTGTTGAACAAAGCAATTATTTTCCCTGATAAGATTTTGATTCCCCCATTGGAGTGCACTTCACCCCTCATCTGAAAGGGCACGTGGACATTCACTTACTCCTCATTGAACCCACCTTACATCACAAGTGAGTGTGTTAAAGCCTATTGCATGGCACTGTAAGCATCCAGAATCAAGCTCTGTTCCATCTGTATCCACGCAATCATGCTGACTAAAATTCAGCCTGTAGAGCTTAAAGATCTTTTAATCCTATGCATTTTGTAAGACTAATAAGCTGCTCGGAGGCTCGAGGGCACACAGCCTGATGGGATGGGTAACACAGGGAGGCAGAGCACGAGGTAGAGCTCTGAAGTGCAATTCTGGATGGGAGAAAAAGGCAGGGAACTTGTTAATGTGCTTTAATTCCAAGCACTCTTGCATTCCTCATTACCAAAAGGGATGAATTTGTTTTTGCTGTTTAGCTTCAGGCTGGAACTGAACATCTTGTAGAGATGCATTCCCATTTTATGTGACGGTCTGCAATTAAATCATAAAGGATATTATTTAATTGGTGAGAAAAAGAAAGAAGGAATCAGCAGGTACCCAATGAACCCAAGGCTGTCGTTTGTGACACACGAGGTCCCTTGGGAACCTAAGTGCCATCCGAAGAACATCAGGCTCCTGTTCTGCACAGCACAGGGATGCAGCTTTCAACACCAGAGACAGATGGGGGTTGCTGCATGGCTTCCCACGGGTGATCCATGCAAAACAACCGCTTGGTTGCCTGTTTCCATCACAGTTCTGTTCTGCTGTGTCAGCTGAGGTGAGGTTGGGTGCGGGTTACAAGAGGGTAAGCAGCAGCATCCTTTAGGCATCCACCAAACCTTGTGTGAGCTCATTTTCCCCGCTGGATGGGATGGTTCCTCTGGGATGCTGTGCTGAATTTGCAAGTCATTAGTTGTTACAAGCTTTTTTACTTTCTTCTTATTGTCAAGATCAAAACCTAAGAGGTACACGAAGTGACGATTAATGAAGCCCTGGTGGTGGTACCTCCTAGAAGGCTTCTTGTTCCGTGGCTGCTGCAGACTTGATTTTTCTCTCGACAACAACTCTTCTTGTAATATAACCTTACCAACGTGTGTGTGTGGATTATGGTGTTCCTAGGGTGTGTACGTACAGGAGAAAGAGAAACTGAGTGAAACCCAGAGCCCCTTAAGTAACAAAACAAAAACAGCAACACAAAAGTGCAATTGTGTTGTAGCTCGTTTCAGCCTCACTGGAATTTCCATCGTGCAAACATTTAAATGTTGTAGTTACTGTGGCACATCTCATTTTACTTTATTCCCTGGTGGATGTTTCCCTGAGAATTTGGCACAGATGCTGAACAATAAAGCCTGTTGCAAATTGCTTTCCAACTGCTACGTAATTACAGCAGATTTTATGCTAAATGTAAAGAATGTACTGCTGTTTTTTAATAAAGGGAACATCTTTTCTTATCTGATGCTTTAATACTGTCTCATTTGTCTTATTTTCCAGCTGAAGGATAACTTGCAGTTGTTCACACCCAGGCTGAGCTGCTGGCACTGTGTTCTTCCCTGGGATCTGCATGTTACGACATCAGCTGGAAGTTCAGAGCCTTTGTGTATTTAGTAAGTCACTTTAAATATTTAATACGACTACACTGAGGTCACAGGGTGTGTTTCTATCTCTACTTGCCAGCAAATTGGACAGAATAATTAGTTCCAGCAGGCTTCAAGGATTAAGTCTCCGTTTTGTCACATTTGTCAGTGTTTACTAACTTGACCGGTGACATTATTATCTCTCATAAGAAAGGAGAGTAAATACGGCACTCTTCAGCTCCTCAGGGGAGTTTCTCTCGTTGCCTTCATGCACAACTGAGCATCTGGTGCCATGGGAAGCGTCTGTGGTCCCACTGCACTGCAGAGCAGGTGGGCTGGGAGAGGCTATCAGCAGTGTGGCAACGCGGCGCCGTCTCACAACCCTGAAATTCAGTACCAAGAGGTTTGTGATGCCCATAGAGGCCCCACAGCAGGAGGTGACAAGATGTTGCTGAGCCCAGCACACAGCCAGGGAGGGTGCTGCTGGTTATTGCTCAATGGACAGCTGTGCAGTGTTGTTTCCTTATGCCACCTTCAGAACAAACACTGGCTGTCAGTTTCCTCCTGCTGTGGGCAGTAACAGAGAGCACAGCCCGCAGGCTGGGGAGGGGACGAGGAGCATTGTAGGCTGGTGCACTCGTTGCTTTAGGGCAGTGGAATGTGATGGCATAAGAAACTGTTCTGAAAACATAGTGAGCAGTGCTGCTGCTGTGCTTGGGGTTGGTTGGCAAAGTCAGGGCTGGGTGCTCAGCCTGCAGAGCTGTAGGATGGAGGAAAGCATCAGGCAGCTGCAGCCCTGGTGGGCACTGGAGGCTCCATTCTGCACCCAGCAGCAGCAGAGGGCACCAGCAGCAAGGCTGTAAGTCTGCTCCTTCACCCTGGGCAAGGGTTTGGGGCAGGGAGCATCTGCAGTGGCAAGCTCACACCTGGGGTCTGTTGTAAGCATAGCACTGAAATGTGTTTTAAAAATGTGTCAGTCATTAGGATCTAAAAATTGATCTGAGCCCACGTGGGGAGCAAGAGCAAAAAATCAGGGTAACACGGTTAAATGTACTGCCTGAGAGTGGGGGTGCTGCATTATAGACCATCACAACCCATGACATGGTGGAAAAAATAGAATGAAAAAGTCAATCTCAGCATCTAGGAATCCGCATCTGTCAGCTGCGTTGGATAACCTAGTTCAAAGGTGCTTTCCAAGTGAAGGTGGAAGTGTGAGACGAAATATTTATTTTTGTGAAGGAGGAAAATGGGCATGGAGAGGCCATCAATATATTTGTATAAAAAGATGTTCACGGTTCTCAAAAGGGTAAGAAAAAAAAAAAAGGAAAACAAACTCAAACAAATTAGCCTAGCTGGTAAACCAGAATTTGATGTTTAATTCTGTGCAATTACTTTGACATGTAGTGCTATAATGGAGAAAGATTATAAGAATATGAAAAAGTGGAAGTAGTCAAGGGTAAAATTAGCGGAGCATTCAGGCGTTTCTGTGTGCAGAAGTGCTAAAACCTGAAGCTGAACATTGGAAAATGGAACTTCAAAAAGTCTATAAATGCCATTGATTCTGATTATTGAGAGAACTCTGAGGAGCTGGAAAATCCCTGGGCGGGTCGTTGGAGGAATCCCATTGCCAGCTGGAAATTTAACAGGGAACTCTCCTAAGGGCAATGGAGCTGTGCTGGGATGCATGAGGCTGCTCTGGGGGAATGGGACATGGGTGGCAGAGGGGGGGCTGTGGGGGCACACATGTGGGACATGATGGAAAGCAAATAGCCACGTGGCTCTGGAGACAACAGAAACCCCATCCAGACGCATTCTGACTTGAGTAACGCTGCTGAATAGTTGAAATGTGCAATTTAACATATGGCTAATAAACTACTAATTAAAACAAATAGGAAACAGTCAACTAATCAGATCTCCTTGTTGCCATATGGCAAAAAAATCCCTGGCAGCCTCAGACAGGAGTCACTCAGCCAGGATACCGACTGGGGGGCAGTGACTCACCGGGCACTCACCCACATCCAATGGCCACAGGACCCTGAGCCTGGAGTTCACCACCAGGGTAGTGGGGAACGTTGCTGAGGAGGAGAGGGATGTGTCTGAGGAAGAGCCTGGCAGCAATTCACCGGCCAGGGTTCGCCTGCTCGATGTTCCAGTTGAGAAATGCTGCCTTCTAATGCTTGTGGCAGGGAAGCAGCCGGGCTGGGGGTAATTTCCAAGAAGCAAAAAGCCTCCGAGTGATTCAGCAGGAATCAGCACAGCCTCGGTAACACATTCACAAGAGAGGCATCAGCTCTAGAGCTGAGAGGGAACATAAGCCTCAGCGGCCCATTACATCTCTGGCACTGCTGACAGCGGTGCAGTTATCGTGGTGACGTCGTGATACAGGTTTGTAATACAAAGAACAGTACATAGGGACACTGTGTAGTGCTTTGCGTTCTGTAAGTGGTGGCAGACTGTCCTTTGGGGAGGGAAGGTTGGTTAATGAAGCTGCATCTTAGCTAATTATGTGCATCAAGAACAAAACAGGATGTTTGCTCTGTCTCTTTCATTAACTTCCTTCATCGTTGTAGCTGCAGCAGCTGGATGACTCAGTGCTCAGCAGCAAGCTGAGACACAGAGACGCTGTGGTCATGTAGCAAAAGGGCACTTGGAACCCACCCCCAGTTTGGTTCTGTACTCAGTGGATCATTTCCCTGCATGTTTGTACCCCAGAAATTCAATTTGAAACCATTTGCAGCAGATGAGCCTTAAATTGCCGTGCTAAAAGGTGGTATAGATAGTAAATCTTCCTATGAGTCATGGAAGCTGTGTGTCCCTCTGCATTTAGGCGTTCCTATAGAAGATATCTTTTATCCTCTCTTGAATAATGCGTTTTGTTTCGTAAGTGGAATCATCATCTATAAAGAAGCTAAATCAGGACTTTGTTCCCACCCCTTTTACCTTTGTCTTGGTTCAGATTTAAGTCATGTCACAAAGGACGTAAATGCAGTGTAAAACTCAGCATTAACAGATCACAGCCACCGCTGCAGACAGCAAATAGGGCACAAGACAGAAATACAGCAAAATATAACAAAAGTGACTTTACCACAAGAAAGCTGGGCCGAATCCATCAAGACCTGCAGTGTTCCAGTCACCATCCAGCAAAGCATTTAAGCACCTGTGTTACTGTAAGCCCCATCTCAATCGATGCTGACTTGCTTTGCTGGATCAGGAACACATTTCAGTATATATAGCACAGGGGTCAGTCGCTGTGCCCCTGGTTTTCATCTGCACAGTGGGTTCCTGCCTCTTTTAAACCACCTCCTCTTGAGTTCTGAAGCTTTTGGAGCAGAGAATTCCTATTTTAGCAGTTGTTAGTAGCTCTCCTTGCAGCCTGCTGCCGAGCAAACCAAGGCACCCAATAAATAACAGCAGTGAAAGAGGTTACAGAACTTGATAGAAGACACTCATGTTGTTCAAACTGAGTGAATCAGCTGCGAGCCATGCTCTGCAGATGGGTTTTTGCCCTTTGCCAGTGAGCAGCCAACTCTAGGGATGAGCATAATGTTCCCTCCTTAAAAGCTGCTAATGGATCCCTGGCCCGCTATGTCCCATCCTGCACTCATTTACCAGCATTCTGCCTTGCTTCTCCCATGGGACCTTTCGTTGCCCAAAGACCTGCAGAAACGACCAACTTTCTTTTATATGCAGCCGTAAATTATGGCACTGAGTGATATAAGGAAGGGAAAACTTGTCCTACTGCTCCTGTCCGCAGCTCAGGGCCCTGTGATGCTCCCACAGAGCCACCCGGTGTCTGAAAGGACAGCAGAGTGGCTCACACTGCTCAAGTGTTGCATTGGGAACATCCTCATCTCCTGCACAGAGCTGTAACCCTCCTCCTCCAGCCTGCATCTCCAGCCTCACAGAATGGCCAGGGTTGGAAGGGACCTGAAGGATGATGAATCTCCAACCCCCTGCCACATGCAGGCCACCAACCTCCTCATTTCATAGCAGCGCAGGCTGCCCAGGGCCCCATCCAACCTGGCCTTCTCACTTTCTGCTGTAGGGCTTGGCTTCCCTTTGCCCTGCTCTTTAAGGGATCCCATACACATTATTTTCTCAGCAGTGCTCAGAGCGCTTCCAATCAGTCCTCTGAGATTAATTAGAGACCGATGAAGATTCAGTCACTTAGAAGGCATTACAGTATCCTCAGCTGGGGTCTAAGCACTTCTCTCTTCGACATGCCCCGAAATGCTGATAATTGGGACTATCTGAGAAATATCTGTGGTGCTGAGAGTGATTGAGCTCCTTGGGTTTGTGGCCTCTGGAAGATTTGTAACCAGTGTTAAGCTGTTTGGTGCATCGCTTCCTTTCCTGTTCAGCTCCAGGAGGAGCCTGGCTGAGTGCTCAGGGCTCTGCTGACGCATCTGCTTTGTGTTCCCACCATATGAGAAGCAGCTGTGAGTGCAAACACGTTGGTGAACGTGAGCACACGTGGCCACAGGACTCCAGATTCATCTGGTGTGCTCTGCTGCAAGCACTGCTGTGCTCTGAGGCTTGAAGGGAAGGTTTGAAGGATTGCAGTGAGGTCATTTTTTTTCAGATATTCACAGACTGCTCTTCAATGTTTGATGAGACGCATGGGGCTCTTGATGGAAAATGACTGTGGAGTTTTTACAGGGTTTTTTTTTTTTTGGTTTTTTGTATATTTTGCTTCAGTTTTTATTTATTCCAGACTCACGGGGAATGAGGAGAGCTGCTTTTTTGGCTTTATGAGAGCCTGTCTCCAGCAAAGCAGGGCTGTGTGATCGGATGCTGTCCTCCCTGCCCACCCCATCCCAAGGCAGCGGGCAGCACTGAGCTGCACAGCCCTGGGAAACTCCTCTGCCTGCGGTTCTCTGGGTTCCTTTCATTATCCTTCTGTTTTATTCCAGTCAGCAAACACCAGTTTTGCACAAAGTGGCATTCATTGCAGAGTCTTAACCTGATCCCCGCTGGGCTCCAAATTGACAAACCTCTACCTGACTATTAGCGAGGTACATAATATAGCAGCTAAATATAGAACTGACAAAGGCTCTCCCTGAAATAGGAGCAGCATGGGGATAAAATCGATGTCATTTCTTACACAGTTCCTTGACAGGCATTTGCTGGAAGAGTCTTATCTGCACCTGTCAGTGATTCTCAGATCCTCGAGTCCTGGTACAAAGCACAGAGCCCTCAGTGCCCAACACTGAGAACAACCAAATCCCTGCTCCGAATGCCCCTGGGAAGGAGCCCTCCCTCCCTTCAGGGCTTTGTCTGCATTCCCCCACCTGAGATCACAGTTGCAGTGGTGCAGTTCGGGTTGGTTTTAGTTCTTAAATGATCCTGTTTCCTTGTGTACTTGTTTGTAAAGCTATTTGCTGCTGTCTGGTGGGGCGCAGCATCCTCTTGGCATTTCAGAAGAGGTGGGCTGGATGAATTATGCATTTTAGAAGTGTGTGACATTATGATGGAGCTTTGGCAGAGTACATTTAAACATTAAAAAAAATAGGATGAATCAGTTTAAACTCATCTTAGCTTTATCATATATCAGATAAGGCTGAAAAGGGAGAAAAAAGCACATCTCGAACCATTTCAGACTCCAAAACCACACCAAATATGAAAGAGGGTTTATTTTCAGATCTTCTAATACCAAGAGGATTAGGGAAAATTGATGAAAATACAGGGTTAAGCCCCTCTTTGGTGGAAAAAAAGTGCTACAGCCATTGGAAATGTGCTGATTTACATCCCTGAAAGACACAGTGGGGACGTGCTTCCTTCCAGGGTGCAGCGCAGTGCTGTGCTGTGCTGTGCCACCCCAGCTGGCTGCCAGGCAATGCTGCCTTGCTGGGCTCCTGCTGGGGGCTGGAGTTTGGCTGGAGCCCTCCTGCATGTTCTTTCATTTTGATTTCCCATAGCACTGAAATATCAAAGCTCTTGTCAAAGCACTCCATCATCTCAACCGTGCTGTCTGTGCAGATGAGAAATCACAGCTCAAACGCGTTGTGCTGCAGCAGGGCTCCTGTGCTCACCCTGCCTTCCCCTGTGCTGCCTTAGAGTCCACCCGAATATCAATGCCATGCCCTCTACTTTTTCCTATCTGCACCTCCGAGGTCTTTCTAGCATGAATCCAACCTCGAAATCCTTTTCACAGCAATAGGCTTTACTGCAGAAATAACACAGATGCTGAGGCAAGTGCTGAAACATGTGCTTTCTGTTTCCCACACAATTAACGTGGCTGTTCTGCTTGACCAAAATCCCCTGAAAGGCTCTCTTAAAGCTCCGTGATAAGAGATAAAGCCAAAGGTCTGACCCCTTGCAGTCATTAGGATGTGAGGGGATCTGAGAGCAGCACTGCTGTGTGCTGCAGAATCCCATCCCATGTCCTGCCACTCACTGTGACAAATGCAAAGTGCTTCTGAAAAGAGAGCCCCTGAACAGGCAGTGATGGAAAACCGACCACCAAGGACATTCCTCTCTTAATTCAAAAGAATTATAACCTTTCCTAAGTCCACATCGTGTGATCTCGGCCATCAATTCCTGTTTTTGATAGAACTGTATGATTTATTTCTGAAAAGAAAGCCCAATCCTTACTCTCTGTGCTGTGCTGCTGAATTCCAGAGGTTATTTGTGTGAAGATGTATCCATTGATCAGCTCTTAATAATTTGTCACTTTGATTCAAAAGCCTTCAGACCCCACCTCTCTTCCTTCTCCCTTGAAGGCCAGTGGGAATTTCATGTTAAATTCCCACTCCTCACCCACTGCTCTCTACCATTCTTTACAGATGCACTTTTTAAGAGCACAGAAATATTGCAGTCCAGTCAGATTTAAACTTGTGTAACTGCATTCTGGCAAGCTAAATTTCTTTGCAGTTCCAATTGGATGTGGTATTACTCATTAGGTGAAGTCCTAATGGGACAAGGGGAATGGTTTTAAGCTGAGACGGGGGAGGTTTAGGTTGGATATTAGGGGGAAGTTTTCCACCCAGAGGGTGGTGATGCACTGGAACAGGTTGCCCAAGGAGGTTGTGGATGCCCCATCCCTGCAGGCATTCAAGGCCAGGCTGGATGTGGCTCTGGGCAGCCTGGGCTGCTGGTTGGTGACCTGCACACAGCAGGGGGTTGGAACTGGATGAGCACTGTGGTCCTTTTCAACCCAGGCCATTCTGTGATTCTATGGTTTTAATCTGCTGCTATTGATCCCCTGGGTCAGGAACCATCCTCCTGTATGTCTGTCATTTGGAAAGTGGTAATGGTTCTTTTTCCAAGGAATATTACTTAATATTTAATAACGGTGATGCTAACAGACTCTGCATTTTCCACAATTGGCACTTGGCAGAGTGGATTATAAACTCCGAGTTCAGCTATTGAAGTATGAAAATTTTAGAGAGACTTTGCATTACAGAAGAGAAAAGTGGGGTAATATGATTCCTATGAAATAATGCATTGCATCCACATACTGCAGCTGCTAAAAGCATTTTATCATAATTAACGTAACCACACTGATTATCAAAGGATGTTTGTGTAATGATTGATTTGTCACTTGTAAAGCCGTGCAGGACATCAGAGCTCCAATTACCCCCATTTACTGTAACAGGAGATGCTTTCAAGTGAATCTGTTCCTTAGGGGGGATCTGGGGCTCTGCTTCTCTTTCTTTGCTCTCCAAATCCCCCAGAACCACTTTTATTTCATTAAATAGAATGAGGAGAACTGCTGCTAATAACAGGTTTGAATGAAGGAACGTTGCAGCCAGAGATGCTTTGCATCCGAGCAGGAAACAAAATCAATCTTTCTTCTCATTGGAGTGGAAAAAGAGAGACAGCAAATTGCATTGGGCCACCAGTAGGACCTCCAGAAAAGGTCTGGAGTCCCCGGGCAGCATTCCACTACCACTTTCTGTTATTAACTTTCCTATTTTCAGCCGAATTTCCAGGTTTTCCCAAGCCATCTCTCAGCCATTCACCATTTCTGCATGCGAGGGGAGCCGCTGGCTTTCTGTTGGGTTGCTATGGAAACCCCCACTGCCTCCCTGGGCTACAGAGATGGGATGGCAGAGCTCAGGGCGAGGGAAGGAGATGTACAGGGGCTGAAAGGCACAGGAGCACCATTGAGTTTGTACCCTCAGCTTGCAGCAGGGAACCTGGTTTTCCCTGGAATGATTTGCACAGTTCAGAACGTGCCATCCAAACCATGAAACGTGGCACAGCACTGCACAGAGAGTAAGGGAAAAAGGACAAATGTTATCCCCCGTCATCTTCTGTGTCCCCTTCAGGTGTGTATTGGATGTTCCTGATTGCCAGAGCAGGGCTGGCACAAGTCAGCAGGAGCCTTTCTGCTTTCCTTCAAGTCCGTGGTGTTGAGTCATCTGAGCTGGTGATAGAAGCTGAGCTTCAGACCACTTGTGGATAAGCTCTCGGCTCTCTGCTGTCTGTGTACCAGTTTAAATGAAGCTTCACGTCTGCCTCTTTCATTTTAGGCAGAGGGAAAAGCATCACCTGCACTGATGCTTCCCCATCTCAGCACATGGGTTCAGTGCTGAGAGCAGAGCAGGAGGGCTGTAGATGAGGAGATGAGGATGAGGAGGTGAGGATGAGGAGCCCCTTGGCACTCAAACTGGACCCAGATGCCAGTGGCTGATTGCCAGGGGTTCTGCCCATGATGGGGGGGGGGGGGGGGGGGGTGGCACATCTGCCCCATCCCTGGAGGTGTTCAAGGCCGGATTGGATGGGGCCCTGGGCAGCCTGGTCTAGCATTAGGTGGGATGGTTGGTGGCCCTGCATGTGGCAGGGGGTTGGAGATTCATGATCCTTGAGGTCCCTTCCAACCCTGGCCATTCTGTGATTCTGTGACAGCCCAAGCCCTGCTGCCTGCATTGCTCCAAGCAGCCGAGGTCCTGTGCTCTCCTATCATCCCTTATCCTGCTCTGATCTCTTCTGGTGTTGCATTTTCCCCGTCACCGGGTTTGCCTCTCAGCTGGGAACCTGAAATCGCATGCTCAACTGTAGGGTTCAATTTGCCTTTCATGCCTCCTGCAAATCTTGTTAAGCCCTGTTGTATTAAATGGGAGAAGCATGCAGTTAGGTTTGTGGCTTTCAAAATGCATTAGACTTCTTTTCAAGTATGCAAAGTGTAAATGGATTTTATGCTTTGGGAATGTAGCAGTGTGTTTACAATTTTGGTTAGATAAAAGGATGCTGAGATGGCCTTTAACATTGATTTGGTGTTACATATTTCTCAGCTTTAATATAGCCGTAGAGGTTCTTTTAGCATTTTAGTTTACAAAATAGATCAGAAAATGAGTTTTATTTTATTTATCGGTCAGTAATGCGCTTTCCTTTCTGTTCCTCCTCAGTGTGGTTGGCCCTGAGAGCAGCAGCCTGGATAATCTCATTAGGTCAGGCTTTCTTCTTGCCAGGTTTCTCCTGCAGGATGGTTTGAAACGCAGGAGAAAACTGAATCCCACTCAAAACAAGCAGTTTAGCCAGCCATGAGAACGATCTGTTTAAGCTCAGCCTTTCTCAGCCTGAAAATAAAGCTTGTCCTCGTGCAGATCAGGCACCAGGGAAGGCTGGGCTGTCTCTCCAGGTTGGTCGCATCACTTTGGTACAAATGCTGGCAGCTCACTTCATCTTCCCATGCTGCAGTAACCTCTGCTGTAAAAACAGAGGCTAATGGCATTTATTCATCTTGCAGAGGTAGCTGTAAGGTTGTGGTTTTTTATAGAAGCTCATAAATAAACAGAATTTTTAACAATGAAAATGCTGTGCTTAACCATCCGCTGAGATGGGGGCAGAGATGCTTTGCAGAGGGGCCACAGAAGCAGGCCTGGACTTCTTGGCTTTTTCAAGCACCTTCATTATTATTGAGATCTAAATTTAATTCCACTTATGATTACTTTGAGAGTGATGCCAAGTCCTATATTACTTGACCTACTTCAAAACTATATGGAAAGATGCATCGGCCAAACTGACCTTCTTTTTGGTGGTTCACACCCGACGAAACCTGGCATTGCTTTTACAACAGGGAGAGGGGTTGGGGCAGGCTGCAGGCAGCAGGATGCTCAGCAACCAACACACAGCCATGCTCAGCATGGATCTGATGGAGATCGGGTGCTGTTTTATTCTGGTATGGCACAGAGCTGGAATGAAGGAGCACAGTGTGTGCTGCTTGGTGCCGTTGGTGCTTAGGGGAGGTTGCTTGAAGCTAAGCATCCAGGCACCCTGCTGTATCTGAAGAAAAAGCAATTTTCCTGAATTTTTATCATTTTTTTTCCCCCAAAATATTAATAGAATGTGCTATTCTGTCACGGCAAAGGACATTTTGACCTCGTGTTTGTAACTCGTTCTCTCAGGCCAAATCTCAAGTCCTTTTTCTGTGTCTGAAGCGCAAGGAAGCAGCTCAGCTGATCAGCCCAATCAGAGGGGAAAATATTCAATCTGAAGCAGCTCTCAGCTTTTCCAGCCAGGAAATATAACCATGTTTTATTCATAGAAGAAAAACAGTCAACATCCTGCAGTTCCCTGCACACAGCATGAGCCTATAAATAGCCACGTGGTGACAGCAGCCAAGGGCTCCCAGGATCCCATCCCACTGGTGGCTGCAGCACCAGCCCCAGGCTGCCCAGTGCTACTGTGCCCAGTGCTGCTGTGCCTGGTGCTGCTGTACCTGGTGCTGCTCTGCCCAATGCTGCTGTGCCCAGTGCTACTTTGCCCAATGCTGCTGTACCCAGTGCTGTTCTGCCCAGTGCTGTTCTGCCCAATGCTGCTGTACCCAGTGCTGCAGCACCCAGTGCTGCTCTGCCCAGTGCTGCTCTGTCTGGTGCTACTTTGCCCAATGCTGCTGTACCCAGTGATGCTCTGCCCAGTGATGCTTTGCCCAGTGCTACTTTGCCCAATGCTGCTGTACCCAGTGCTGCTGTACCCAGTGATGCTCTGCCCAATGCTGCTCTGCCTGGTGCTACTTTGCCCAATGCTGCTGTACCCAGTGATGCTCTGCCCAGTGCTGCTCTGCCTGGTGCTGCTGTACCCAGTGCTGTTCTGCCTGGAGTTGCTGTACCCAGTGTTGCTCTGCCCAGTGCTGCTGTACCCAGTGATGTTGTGTCCAGTGCTGCTGTGCCAAATGCTGCTGTGCTCAGTGCTGCTGTACCCAGTGCTGCTGTGCTCAGTGCTGCTGTACCCAGTGCTGCTGTGCCCAGTGCTGTTGTACCCAGTGCTGCTGTGCCCAGTGCTGTTGTACCCAGTGCTGCTGTGCCCAGTGATGCTCTGCCCAGTGCTGCTGTGCCCAATGCTGCTCTGCTCAGTGCTGCTCTGCCCAGTGATGCTCTGCCCGGTGCTGCTTTGCCTGATGCTGTTGTACCCAGTGCTGCTGTGCCCAGTGCTGCTGTACCCAGTGCTGCTGTACCCAGTGATGCTCTGCCCAGTGCTGCTGTGCCCAGTGCTGCTGTGGACGATGCTGCTCTGCCCAGTGCTGCTGTGCCCAGTGCTGCTTTGCCCAATGCTGCTCTGCCTGGTGCTGCTATGCCCAGCACTGCTCTGCCCGGTGCCACTCAGTGGTCATTCTCTCTGCAGCCACCCAAGCTGGATCCTGGGTCCAGGACATTTCCTAAGGAAATGTTAACTTGGGCAATACAGCTGTAATCATTTACTCCAGACAGGGACGAAGAGATCTGCCTAGGGTTTCTTCATCATATTTTAGCATTGCTTGAGCTCCGCAGGCATAGCTGGCGTAACAAATTAATTGTGCATCTGTGTGATTTATGTACCTGTGTTGATGTATATCCTTGCTCTCCTTATTTTTCAGTACATTTATCATTCTCATGTGGTCATTCCTTTCCACTCTGCAATTCCTACTGATTTCCATATTATTTTTTGGTTGTTGTTTCTGAGTGATTCTCAGGAGCCTTGTCTGGAACAGAGGAGCACTCAGACCTGTCCCTGTGTGAACAGTGCAGGATTCGGTACAGACCAGTGCCAGGGAGATCTTATGAAGTGCTTTTAATGCACTGTTTGATTTCAGCATGAATAAAACCAGAGCTCTGTTTTGTGTTCATACTCTTGGGACCCGTCGTGAGTTTCTTCCCTGACTTTAATATTTACTGGACCAGAAAACATAAGACTTAAGATTCTCTGGTAATGCAGTCAGCCAGGAGCCAAGTTACAACGCGGGGCAATGCTGCTTCTGGCTGCAGACACACACAGCTCCTTGCAATGTGGAGGAACCCCACATGCAGTTCCATTGCTCGGTTGGACTCTGGGCCCTGCCAAGTCCATCCTTGGGATGACCACCCCAATCCTTTCCCTGCTGAACTCAGTGCACAGAGCCTGGGGCTCCTGCCAAGGGAGAGCAATGAGAGCAAGGCGACGGGGTCTGGATGGAGGTGCAGGTCCTGCTCTGTAGCTGCTGTGTTGTGCACTGAGCACTGGGAAGGTTGCACAGGTTATTTTTAAATGTAGAGGAAGTTATGTAAGGTGGATCGTGCTGAGGGCTTATTTTGCGTTTCATGACTAGATCTTAAAAGAGTGGGACTTTTAATTACTAAATTGAAACTTTCAGGTGACAGGTTTCAGGTGGAGAAAAAGGTTGTGAGGTTTTGGGTTTTATGGTTGTATCTTCTTTTTCCTCACAAAGCAAACACAGCAGCGGGCTGCAAGATTGCCCTGAGATAACATAGTTCATGCCCCAGCAGAAACTCTGCAAAGCACGGTCCTATTGCACAATATCTTATACATCACTGATAATGCGAGCATCTTCCCATCTTCCATTCTCTGCTGCAGCAGCCAGCTCTACCGCGACCACTTTGCATCCCTTGGAGAGTGCAAGTGCCAGCAGTGTGCTCCATCCAGCTCCTGGAGGGGGAGCAGAGGTGGCTCAGTCAGCGAGCCAGGGAAGGGCTGAGCTGCAGAGCAGAGTGCAGCAGAGCACAGCACGCCTGGCAGCAGCTTGGGGATGAGGGCAGGAGGGTCCCAACGCCTGCAGGAATGAAATACGTGCAAAATGCTGTTGATTCAGGATGGAGAGCTGAGCTGGCACGGCGGTTCCACGGGCAGAGCGACTGCAGCTTTCAGAAATACGTGTGTCACTCAAAAAAGAGCAATTTTCCCATCTCCCAAAAAGAGATTTGAAGGCCGATGAAGAAACACACCTGAAAGCGTGATCTGATTTTGGTTTATCACTGTGGCCTCACGGGGTGTTAAGGGTTTGATCAGAGGTGAGAATGAAGACAGAAATCAGCTTTTCTCAGGGAGAACTTTTAGGAAATGTAATAACCCAGGAGCTGCTGAGACATTCAGAGACCTGCGGAGTTCTTCACGTTGCTCCCAGCTCCCAGACATGGCGCTGGGTTCAGAGCTGTGGCCTCGAGTCAATGCATAGCACAGCAAAGAGCTTCTGCTCAGTGTGAGAGTGTTCTGAACGCATGTGTGCGCTTCAGCTGCAGTGCAAGCTGGATTCCTGGCCAAATGGGAGTGGATTATGTAAAAAAAAACATTAACATGCTGTGGGTTTTTGAGGCATATCCATTTTTCTGGATGCCTTCTAGAGACGGGATTACAAATCTTTTAATGAGGATCTGCTTTCCATCCTCTGGCCATTTTGAAATGTTTACGAGGAAGCCTTTCTTTTCTTTCATGCCAGAAGTGACACTGGAGGAAAACATATTTATACAGCAATAAACACATCAGCAGCTTCGCTTTTGTGTTCCCCATCTAATGCTGTAAAGCATCTTTGAGAACGCACAATGCACAAAGCAAGTTCTTTGTATCCCACCAGCCCATTGTTTCTCTTATTGACTAGAAGAGAGAAAATAAAGAAGTGCATTTCAATTAGAGCCACGGGAACTTCATTAGTGCCGGAGGTCACCCTTCAGCTCAGCTGGGCTTTGCTCACAGAGTGCTTTTGGGGACCAAACGTATGGATGGGCTGTTATTACAGCAAGAAGCTGCTGCAGCACTCTCAGAATGTGAGTTCCATCTTCTCCGGCTCGTGCTTTTGTTGTGTTAAGAGACAGCCCCAAAGTGGGCACAGAAATGTTACAATTCTCTGAGCTTGTATTGCCTAAAGGAAACAAACAAAAATCTCCTATCTGGTTGTATTGAATATAACCAATCCAGCACAATTGATTGCTCTGAAGTATTCCCAACCCTCACGCTTCCCTGAATGGGAGGCTGCAGATGCGATAATTGAAGTAATTCAAATCCTCTGTAAGAAACAACCTTATTGTCTCCTGCTGAGGATGTCTTTGTAATTATGGAGATGAACTGTTATCTCTCAGCCTGTGGACCCAAATGGGAGAGGCAGCCGTGCAGCGCAATGGGCCGAAATCCTGCATCCAACCTTCACGACAGCGCTGTGAATTCCGGCACCTGCAGCACAAAGGCTTCCAGCTGGAGGCACACAGAGACCTTTGTGGGTCTTTCTGGATGCAACCGAGTGCCCCAGCAACGAGGCATGGCTTCCTGCTAACCAATGACATGGAGGGGCTCCGAAAAGTCCAGACATCCATCCTGCACTGCACTCCGGTTGCTGCTCCCCTCCTGCAGCATCGAGCATCCCATAGCATCCCAGTGCTCACCTCGCCCAGCTTAAACCACACGGAAGCTATGAGATGAGTCCATCTGTGTCTCATCTCTGACACATCCTAGAAAGTGATGGAGATGAAGGATCAAGAAACCCAGTTTCTTCCCCTCTTTTTTTGCATAAAGAGCTCGTTGTTAATTTAGCCCTGAAAGATGCTTGATGGATGGCAGCAGGTAGGCTTCTCCATTATTCTTTCTAATCTGCTTGATATACAGTTGAAGGCAGCTTTTTAGGAGGAAAAAAAATAAGGAGGCTGAGGAAATTCAGATCAGAATTCATTTACGCAGCAATTCCAGCATCCATTAAAAATAACCCATTAAATATTGCCCTCTGCTAAATTTAGGGAACGCTCAGGTGTGTCTGCTCCTGCGCTGCGCAGAAACTTTTAATACAGATTTAATCATACTGAGTGTTGGGGGAAAGAGCTAATTAGCTCGACAAATTTAGCAGGCGGTGGTATATGACATGGGAAGAAATGGGTGATTGGATATTATTCACTGCGAAAGTGACTGGCCCTGGGGGATATCTTTAAGAATATGACATGACATAATCCAAGTTTAAAAATGGAGGAAGTTGAGGCTCACATCGTCCTCAGAATCCTGCCCTGTTTTGGAGTCTCTGCCCGCGGTGCCTCCCAACGTCCCACCGAGCTGCTGATAAATGGGATGGGGGAAAGCAATGGGCTTTGATGTATTGCCGTTGTGAACTTGTGTCGTTTCTGCAAATAATGGCCCTCATTTATCCCCGCAAGATGTATTTTTATAGTATTCATAAAATTGTTAATTAGCCATATACAAATGACCCCTGCTCAGCATTTCTCAGTATTACGGTTCCCATATGAGAGCGGATTTCGAAAGGGGAAGGGGACTGCTTTTCTTTAAGCAAGTAAGAAAGCCTATTTCTCAGCATGCTACGATGAAGTATTTCAGCATTAATAACTCTGCTGAGGTTTAGTCAGCCCAGCAGATCGCCGTACCGCGGTGGGAGCTCAGGCCCATGGAAGGCAGGAGGATGCTCTGTGTTTCCCCATCTGCCCACATCACTCAATGCATTTTGGGGTGGTGGAATCCCACCACCATTGGGAGCTGTGATCCCAGCAGGCAGAGCCCGGCCCTAACAGTGAGCTCAGAGCCACTGTCCCACTGTCCCTATCCCAGTGTGTCCATCTGTCCCAATGCACCCATCTGACCCAAAGCTCTATCTGTCCCAGTGGTCCGTCTGTCCCGCACTGCCTGGGAAGCTCACCTCTTTGTCTGCTTGCTCCTTTTCAGCAGTAAAAGAGATTCACAGCCGCCTCCAGCTACTTGTTCCCTCCCCTGAGGTCACTTTATATTGTTCAAAGAAAGGTATAAAGTATGTCAGGAGATCTGCTTACTCCACAGACCCGGCACAGAAGTGATTGATACTGTATGTCATTGCTAAATTGCTCAAATAAAAACTGATTCATTGAAGTTCCCTTACACTTGTCCTCCCATTATCCCACATTGTATGGTTATGGATACCAAACTGGCTATCTACAGAAAGCATTTCAGCCTTACTTACAAACAGATGGAAAAACAATGTACTGAGAAATACCATCATTGCTTTAAGGATGGCAGAAGCACTGAAACATGGTGTGTGTCACTGACTTTGCTGCCAAAGCCACTTTGGTGCACAAGAGAGCAGCGCTGCATGAAGTTGAGTGGGTGCTATGCACTGCACACAGCAACCGTGATCAGAAAAATAAATCATCAGCTTGTTTGGTGCTAAAGCACACATTATATTTCTCCCTTCCAAAGCAAATTTCTGTTTCATCCTCCTGAAGAGGTTCATTTAATAGCGTGTGAAATGAAACGTCAACAAGAATTAGAACAAATGGCCCCGTAACACCCAGGGGATGAGAAGTCCCTGCTGGGAGGTGGCTCAGTCCCACTGCAGCCCCCAGGAGCATCGCTCAGCTGGTGGGGGCAGCTGCCCAGGAGGTCCGCTCTGCTGGGGGCTGGGGAACCTCAGCCATAATGCCGGGGCTGAAACCCACCTGGGTGCTCAGGGTACAGACCTCACTGCGGCTGGGTTTGCTGAGTGCTGCCTGCAGAGAGCAGGGTCTGGTGGCCCTGGGAAGCACAGAAATGACATGAAAACGGAGATGTGAGGTATGCAAATAAATCTTGCTGACAAAATCGCTCGCTAGACTCATTATTATGGAAATACATTTAAAATGTTACTTTTCGGAGCTGTTGAAAGCCATCACTTTTGGGAGCTGTTGCATGCCTCTCTGAAGGGCTAATGCTGAGATCTGTGATGTGTAGGGAATGCTTCTCAGGTATTTCTTGTTCTGCAGTGGAAAAGAGCTGCTGGGCCATCAGGAGCTGTGCAGGCTCCATCAGTCACACTGCCCAGCACAGTGCTCTGCCCTGCCTGCAGCCCACCTGCGTTCTGCACAGAGGGAGCAGATTGATTCTTGTGATGCTGCTCAATGCAAAAAGCCCAATTAATGAAAGGTTAGGATGCAATTAAAGATTTTCAAGTGCCCTGTCTTTCAGAGTGCGGTATGAATTCCTGGAAAACTGTTCTTGTTTTGCAGAGAACGAAGCACCTGTAGTTTGCCTGTGCAATTCTGTGAGTTTCTCTAAAAGAGACAGAAACAGCACGCTGGTTTCAATGACCACGTAGAGCCTCTTCGTGGATTTGTGCCTCTGCTTTTCCAAGGGTCTTGAAAGTGGGAGCGCTGAGCAGAACTGGGATGTGGATAGTAATGATGAGTATCCCAGGTACCCTTATCTGCCCCATCCCTGGAGGTTCACGAGGCCCTGGGCAGCTTGAGCTGGGGGGCAACCAGCCCATGGCAGGGATGGGGCTGTGGGCTCTGTGCTCCCTTGCAACCCAAGCCATGTGATATTGCCAGAAGTTTTTGTCAGTGGCGATGGCAAGGAAGACCAGTGGGAAGGTGGCTGGAGTGATGCTAACAAATGACAGGACTCCTTGGTGTCCTGTTGGTGCCACAAGAGCAGGGAACTCTGTGTTGTGATTTGTATGGAAGTTCAGTGGTCTGCTCACTTGGATTCTACATCTGTCAAACGGAGACGCCAGTGTTTGCATAGGAGGGCAGCACTTTAATAAACATCTGTAGCATGTTCTGACTGCCTGAACGAAGCTGCCGAAATGCTGTGAAAACTCAGTTCAGTTCAGTTGCCCCTTTTCTTTGTTATTAGTCCACGGGAGGTCTGCTGTGTGCTGCAGCAGGCCCGTGCTGTTGCATTCAATGCAGAAGGCAGCAGTGTGCACCCCAGCTCCATTTCCCTGCGTGTGCTGAGCAGTTCTGCAAATGGCACACGGGTGCCTAACGGCTGTAATTAAACAGATTGACCTTTCCATGCACAGGCTGGAGAGGAGAAAGGTAGTAGAGAAGATGGATTGAAAAGTGAATGAGATGCCAAAGTAAATCTCTTTTACCCATCCCATGTGTCAATAGCGAGCTGGGAGAGCATCAGTCTGTGCAGCCTGAGTCACAGCTGAGGCACGGGCTGTGCCCATGGGATCTTTGTGCCCATCTTCCAGTGCAGCCCATCAGACACAGGTCTGTCTGACAGCACGCACAGAACTCCTCCTAAATCACACAAAGCTTTGAGCAGCTATTAAGGAAAGTGATGTGCTTTGCTGGGGGAGGTCATGCTGGGTTCTGCCACGTCCCTCCTCAGGGATTCGTGTAAGGGGTTTTGTTTTCTACCACTCACAACTGCATTTTTTGCAAGAGGGATGTTATTTTTTACCATATACAAATGGTAATGTTTAAAAATAATTTTGTACTGGTAAAACTGCTGAACCCAGCTATCACTGGGTAACTTCTCAGCGAGTCAGGCCTTCAGTCTTTTATTTCATGGTTATCTTCTATCATAGATTTATATAGTGGTGTGATTGCTTTTCACATCTCATACGGAATCCTCGTGAATCTTTTCATCCCTTCTCAACCCGATTTTCATGGGACTTCAACTGCTTATGGCAGATCTTAAATGTCCTTTGAGCCCACCGTATGCACTGGGCTGCGACTTCTGCTCACTTGATTTCTTCTCCTCGGCATGTTTCCATAGAAAGGGCATGAAATTCACCCCTGTGCTGTAAAAGCGTTCGTGGCATTGTCTCCAGCTATTCCATTACACATCCTGCATGTAATTGCTTAACAGTGACAGCTGTCTTGTGGTTTTTTATGAACCAGTGACAGATCCGTCCAAGGAAAAAATACACAGTGATGATGATTAGGCAGAGTGATTGTTGTTAAATTCCAAGGCTGGACCCCGTCCACTCCTCCACTGCCGAAGGAGATGATTTGTTGTGTTTCTGTCATTGCCTCTGGCTCTGGGAGCAGCACAGCACGGCATCACACAGGGAAAGCCTTTCCATTAGTGGAAGAGTTGGTTGGGCTTTTTCTTGGTTTATCTCCTCCTGTGAGGGACATCAGTTGTTTGCCACAATGCATAGCATTATAATGCTGTTTTTGTCGCATCGATTGCGCCTGGGCTTAACGGAACGGGGTGGAAAACTGCATTTAGAAGATGAGCGGAAAAACAGACCAAGAGGCTGCGTTGCACCTTAGATGGCAAACTGACCCCTGTGGTGCATTTTGTTGTGCTGAGTATCTGGGCGATGTTTTGTAAGCCAGGCTTTGCTAAAAACCCTATTAGAACAAGATACCCACGAGCACTTAGACAAGGAGTACATAGTAAAAGCCCAAATCCTTACATTACGCTGCAGTGGAAGGGCACTGCTTTGCTGCCATGGAACATCTTGCGTACAGTGGGGCAGTGTTTGGCACTGAGTCCATTCATTCCACCTTAGTGCACTTCTGGGTAGAACTCCCAACCACCTGAGGAACACCCATCCTTTCCTTCTGCAGCAGGAAGGTGCTTTGCTGTTTCTTGCCTGCACCATGGTAAGAGGAGGCTGTCCATTCATTATCTATGGTATTTCATCATTAAATCCCAACTTTGCTTCTGGGAAAGCAGCACATTTTGCTAACTCATGTTTTGTCTTCCCTTCTGGAGCAGGAAAACACAGACCTGCAGAGCATCTTTTATTCTACCATCCATAACTCCGTGAGATTTTTTTTAATTTTTTTTTTTCCCCCCGTTTTCTCCTTTCATCTGTAAGAAGAGATGGAGTTCTTTGATATTTTATTTAGACCCCATTGTGCGTTGGGAGCGAGCCTTGGAGCTGCTTGTGGATGGGCTTCCTGCAGAGCCATCCCGCTCCCATGCACATCTCCTGCACAGTCCCCCACACCCCAGTCTGACAGAGCTTTGGGCACCGACGTTTTTCACTGCAAACATTTCCCACTGCAGGTAAAGCACTGCACACACACGTGTTCAGATAAATGCCCTTTCTCTGACTGTGATGATGTAGCGGGCGGATTTGATTTATTGTGCAGACAAGTGCTCTGGGTAGAAGCGCTGTCTGCCCACACTGTTTTGATATTGCCAGGGAAGCAGTTATTAATGGCTACAAACAAATTCTATCCAACTTAGCCATAGTGCTTCCAGTGCCTGGAGCTGAAATCTCAGCTCCTCGCAGGATGCCCACAGGTGAAGGTGGGTGATGAGCAGCTCAGGACCCAGAGCCCTTCTTGCTGTGACAGCTGTCCCATATCAGCACTGCACATCTCAGCCTTCCCCACTCAAACCCTGCATTCCCATTCCACCACCACTGATGCTCCTTTTTCCTCGCTGGGACCCTGCAATGGAGGCACACCGAGGCGCATTGAGATCGGAGTGGGCAGAGCCATTAAAGAATTATTGACACAGATGAGATTGCAGGAAGAAAGCTGACAACAAAGAGGCCCCAGAAGGCAGCGTGTGGCCATGGGCTGTCTGTGCAGCAGCAATGGAGGATCTGTGCTGGACACAGCTAACGAGGAGGCTGCAAGACGCCTCGTTTGTTTCTGACAAAAAATGAATCATAAAAGCTGCTGAAATTCATTTTCAGTTCACAGTACATTTGGTGCCAGACTTTCATGCTGCAATCACGCAAATATATACTGACACGTACAAGTGAGCTGTGAGCATGTTTATTTACCCTGTGATGTGCACTTGAGGGCATGCATGCATAGGTTTAAATATATTTAAGGGCGAACACCTGTTCTCTCCTCAGAATCCTTCATCTCCCACCGAAGCAGCGATTGGCTCTTAGTGCAGAGTTTGGATATTCTCGCCCCTTCCCCTCTTCAGATGCACCCCAGCTCTGCTCAGAGCTGCACACGCAGAGGATGGGCAGTGCAGAGTGTGAGTGCAGCATAGCTATGGGAGCAGGACTATTCTAACAGCACTTCATATCTGCTGAAAGCCTTCTGCTGGCCAAGGGAAAAAAAAAAAACCCAGTAAAAATAAATACGAGTGTTACTATATGGAAGACAACATTAAGATTTAAAGCTTTTTCTTTCAACATCTGTAGATGTAGTCGCCTTTACTGAAATCTCATTTTTCTCCCTTCTTTTCCAGTCTGGCAGAATTGAACATTATGGAAAGCTGTGTGTGGGTATGTGATGGACTGCTGCTCACACAGCGGGTATTTGGACTCCCACTTCTCTGGGCAATGAATTGCCCACAAGATCTGTCACAGAACTGCGTGGGCAGTCAGGTTTCCTTTGTGCCATTTGTCCAGACCTCTCCGTTCTGTCTGATCTGATGAGAAAGATCCTTTCCAGGAGTATTTGTTCATAGAAGTGTGGTTGGAGAGGAGCTCTGTTGGCTACCCAGTCTGGCTCTGTGTTGTCTTACATGGAGAACACCCTGAGGGCTGCACCAAAGGAAGGTGTTGGGACACTTGTGTTGGAACTAGCCGTGTTAGTGCACATCCTTGCTTGTATCTGAATTCCTAAAGAACGATCAAACCTGGAAAACAGCATCTACCATTTGTTGCTTTTCCGACCCATAATTTAAATGGTTGGTTTTTCCCACCAAGTAAGAAACAAAGCGCTGCAACTTTGTCCACACCTCCAAGGAAGAACCTGATGTGACAGCAGCTCTGCTCTGGAGCTACAGATATGTTTTCTGTCTGTAAAAGGAGGTTGCTGTTTACCTACATTTTGTCTGTTCAGAAGGCTTTCCCTAGACTGGAAATCAAGCTCGTTCAATAGAGCTCATTAGGTAATGAGCTTATTCACTAAGCTCATTAGTAGGGGAATTCATCCCGCTCAGCCCTCTGCAGCCCAAATCTTGTCTCCCTCAGCCTAGCTTACTGCTCGTTTGACCCTTAGCAAGAGAAGTGACTTTTACCTAATTTGATCTGTTTTGCGTATTTTCATTCAACAACTGCCTTGCTGAATGAATGTTTCTATTATTTAATCTGGCCTGCTATTCCTCTGCAGCAGGAAAATATCTACAAGGGCTGTAGTCTTTGTGCACAACGTGCCAAGGAGAGAATATCATGCCAGCTCATTTCAAGAACTGAAGCCGAGCGTCTGACTCAGTAGGACTCATCCTGTTCCATGATGGATGCTCCCTGGATGGAGGAACAGACGGTGGGGCAGATGCAAGTAGGCAGGAGAAGGAAAGAGGCACGAGTAGAAGTTGTGATTGCCTCCTGCGAGCTGCCCGTGATTGCCCATCTGCACGCAATGGCGTGGTCGTGCAGGGAGCTTTAGAGCACAGAAGAAAGGGATTTCGTATCGTGGTTCATTATGCAGAGATCAGAGAGCAGGTCTGACAACGAGGATCTCTCATGAGGTGGGAGATGGGCTGCTACATCTTCCTGAACCGAAGGCACGAGTGAGGCGTGTGGCAGTGAAGGACGTGTGTTGGCAATTGTGCTCCATTGATTCATGCACAGAGTGGTACATTTTAGCCCTGTTTCTACTCAATCAGACACAGATTACTGGAAAAAGGCTCTCACGGTGTCAGAGTTTGTTGGATGGACAACGGCCTCCTTCTGCCTTCCCTCTGAAGGAGCAGAAAGAAGCAGTCGGAGCTCTTCTTTAATACTGATGACAAAAGGTGAAGCCAATATTGAAGCCTCAAGAGACAATAAAAAACAGGGTTACAATGAAAATGAATTCTGAGCACAGGGAAAGGATAAAAGTTCGTTTGTGTCCCAGCAGCTGTGTGACTCAGAGGGAGCTGAGCTCCGGAGTGAAGGACGCAGAACCCACCTGTGCAAACCTGGGGTGTTCAGTTTGGGCCAGTCCTGGTCCAGAGCATGGACTGAACACCCGTGGGCAGTGAGAACACATCAGGCACGTTCTCTCAGCTGCCTTCCAGCCGTGTTTTTCCAGAAGGAATGCTGCAGGGCAGCTCTGGAGCTGTGCTATGAGCCAGGCAGCGGGATGGGATGATGGAGAGTTTGCTTTCGGAGCGCACTGCTGATCCAAGCAGAGGCACTGATGGAGATGGGCTCCAGAAGGCAGCTCGGAGCAGCTCTTTCCTTGCAGCTCTCCCTTCGAAGAGAGCTCCCTTCTGCCAAGCATTAGGTTACAAGAATAGTGATATCCTTTCCAATTGAAAAATAATGCGTTATTTTTGTCCTCACCGTGGTGACTAATTAATATTTAAGGAGGATGAGTCCCTTGTGCTGCTGCTCCTACCAAAATAGAGAAAAAGTGTGTCCTGTTGATGACATGTTGTGCACAAATTACACACCAGAAGAGCGTACTGACGTGGAACTGAGAACTGTGGCAACAGGGTGAAAAAAACAAGGATAAAGTAATAGTCAAAGTGTTTTCTTTTGTACAGAGAAGAAATAAAGGGGCTGTCAGGTTATGGGGGGAAACCTTGTTATCTCAAAGCTCTGCATTTAAACCTTAAAAGGCTGAAAGCAAATGGGAATTTATCATCTGCTGTTTTCACATCTGATGTGAAACCCCGTATCTACGGGCAAAAGAGGAACAGCAGCAATTTGTGTCTCTTAGATGGAGTCACATGCACAGAAGGAATAAAGCAATAAGATCATGGAAAACAATTATCTGCACAAAAAAGCTGAGGGTACTTCAGCACGCTGAGGACGTGTTGTTGGGCCAACAGCAGCTGCCAAAAGCCAACCTGACAGCTCCCACTGCTGCAAGGCAGCAACTTGGGCAGTGCAGGACTGTGCTGGCTGCTGGGGTCTCATGTTTGTTACTGGGGTCTCCTGGCACTGAGCTGCACTCTGAGCTCGGCTCTGTTTGAGCTCAGCTTTCAGGGGCGCGTGGCCCCATTCTGCAGGGCTGCTCTCTGCAGAAGCAAACAATCCTTCTCAAGGGCTTTACAGCAGCCAAATTTCTCAAAGTCCTGAAGGCAAAACGCTCGGGCTGATGTGTGTTTTAATTCTGTTGCAGATGGCAGGCCGAGATGAAAGCAGCAGGCTGCCCCGGGCGCTGCGCTCGGTTCCTCTCCCCAAGTCTCGTGGCACAGAGCAGCTCTGCACGGCTGCCCACCTCAGCATGGTGATTTCCGATGTGTTTGTAGGACCCCACATGCAGCACTGAGCAGCAGCGTGCAGCCCAGACCCAAACCCCACAGCCCTGCACAGACATCCCCAGTGTAAAGGCAGGAGAAGAGAAAGAAGTCACTAACGAGTGAGAGAGGGAAAGGGCCAGATGTTGCAGCATCGTTCCTCAGGCTGCAAACTAAAACGAAAAGCCAGGAAAGATCTGCACCTTTTAAAGAGGTAATGAATTGTTTCCTCCTCTGGCAGGCAGCGATTTGACTTGCCACATACCTCCGAGTAATTTCCCAGCAGGTTTTAATGTTGGAACAATGGCATTCTGCTAGATATTGATTTTAAAATAACTCTTCCACCCTTACTCGTAACCTGAAGAGGTGAATTACAGCCCTTGAATGTGCTCTAACGTAGTGCTGGTAAATGGTGGAACTGACAGTGGCTGTCTGGTAAAGCCATGGGGCTGAGCCTTGGCTGGGGCAGCCAGCAAAGCTGGGACATGTTTGGCACAGAGAACCCTCGGTGTAAGGCACAAGAGCAGCTGCCAGGCTGAGCCCTCTGTTCATGGAGCTTGTGCTGCATTAAGCACACCCAAACCTGCTCTGTCCTCCGATAGCAGCACAGCATCTCTGTCCCTGGGTACCTTCATGCAGCCGGGCACAGTGGCAGGGATGCAGAGCCCAGCACCGCAGCAGTGCAGCACCAAAGCTCCTCGCCTCTCTGATGGTCCTGCAGCTCTCTGTGCCCGTGCAGCAATGCACGCTGAGAGCAGATTTTGACTGCGTGGATGTAATCAGCTAAGAGATGTAATTCGTTTTGGCTAATTTGTTGCAGGCCTTTAACTTCCCTTCCCCTTTCACCGCCTTCATACTGACGGTGGCTACTCTGTCCCCTATTTTCAGCTGATTGCTGTAAACTAATTACTTTTACTGGGTCAGCGCTGTTATGAAATTATCATTTTATGAGACTAAAAATAACTCAGATCCAAATCAGCAAGCCAATCACTTCCCTTCATCTCCAGCGAAAATACAATGCTCTCTGCAGTCTGCGTCTCTCAGGCACTCGCTGTGCTGCCGGCTGGGGAGCGAAGCAGGAATGAGGAGCTGCGAAAGCTTCCTCAGCTCAGTTGCTATAGATGCATCTCTGCCAAGGTTCCCATTGGTAAGCATAGTAGTCATGTTGTGGTTTTAGGCAGTACCGTTACTCAGCATCATTCAAAATAATGTCCTTCTCGCACGAGTTTGCCTTGATGGAAAGTTATTTGCCCTTGCCCATTAGAAATGGGGTGTTTGCATGTGTGTGCAATCGTGCCAAGTAACCAAAGCCACAAAAAGCCCAAGGACAGATACATTCCCATTTTTCAGGCTTGTTTTTTTTTTTTTTTGAGAGAGAGAGTGAAAATGCAATGAATTCCACTTGCGACAAGAATGAATAAGGGTATTTTAATACTTCTGGTGAATGCAAATAGCTCAAAAATGAGATGCTTGCTTGAGATTTGCATCAGGGCAGAGAAGGAAAAGGTTCCGTCTCTGATTCTGATACAAAGATGTTCCGTGCAGTATCTGTAAATCCATTAGGGGAAGAAAATTGATACACACTTCATATAAGGTGAACCTGGAGTCAGGAGAATGAAAGCTCAAGCAAATGACTTCTTTGTGTAGCTCCATCAATTCACTGTCTGATTGGGCTTTCTGTATATTAAATTCAAGCTGCTCCCTGGCCTGTGGGCAAAAGAATTGTTGCCCGTAGGAAATGGGGAGAGTGATGATGTGCTGGCACCGCGCTTTACAAAGGACAAGTCCCACAGCTCATCCATCTTCCCACTGACGATGGTAGATATGCAAAGCAGCATTTCTATTAGAGCAATATTTCTGATTCCACTTACTGGCAGTTACTGAGGTGGTGACACACGACATACGATGACGGGGCTGAGCTTTGCAAAGCACCCAGCATGGCAGCGCTCCAGGGCTGATTTATGGCTTCCCTGACTTTGCAAACTCCTCCTGGGTTGCATGAAGGAGGGTGAATAAGGGTTGCTATCGGTCTACGGGCCATGCGTGGAGCAGTGCTGCATAGATCCCCATCACACGGTGCTGGCAGCCCTGCGGTGCTCAGCGCTCAGCCGGCAGCGCGTTGGCACTGCAAGTTTCACATCCTGTTCCACTGCTTACATTTCATCCCATTCCTTCCTTCCCCAAGATTGAATACCAGCGAAAAAGAAAGCCCAAGAAATCAATGAAACAAGTAACAAAATGGTTGATTACGTCGGCTCTCTCTCACTTCTCATCCCCACGATTTGCAGAACCTCGGGCTCCAGCTGGGTAACATCAGGACAGTGGAGCAGCCCCCAAGCCTGAGCCCAGCCCCCCCAGCGCTCAGCATCAGTGCATTGCTTCCAGCCCCCCCAGCACGCAGGGATTCCCCTCCTCACTGCAGAGCAGGCTGCAGACATGGCAAGGCCATTGCATCTATGACTTCCCCACGCTGATGTGGCTCCTTGAACAAACTCTACACATACGGTTCTGCTGTCCCAGCACAGTGACCAGCGCAGCCAAACCCAAAGGGACAGTACAGACCCCACGGGGACAGGTGTAGGAAGGGGGGTTTACAGCCACACTGTGCTCACAGAAGCTGCCTGGGAGGCTGAACATACTGCTGCTGTCAGGTGAAAGGAAAACAGCCATAAACAGCAAAGGGAAACATGACATGGGCAGAAGCAGAGCAGGCTGCAGAGGTGGGGTCCAGCACTGCATCCCTGTTTGTCACGCTGGGGCACAGGGATGTGGGGTCAGCCCCTCCAGAGGCAAACCCCAGTTAAAAGTAAATGGAAACAATGCACTGGGAGCAAAGTGACACGATTTATGGTAATTAAACTGTCTCAGTGTGGGTGTAAAGCTGATGGCCATTGCATATGAAGTGAGTTAAAAGCAAGAGGGGGCACAAATGCTGGCTGATAGAGGATGGGTGCTGCAGGGTGAGGGGCAGCCGCTGCCCCCAGAGGAAAGTGCTGCTGTGTGGATTGGATAGCTGGCCTTGAGTTAATTTTGAATAGCTGATTCAGTGATTCAGATTGATTTGAGATGCACCTAAGAGTAATGCTTTCATTATAAAACCTCCTGAGCAAAATTTAACTCGTGCTAAATTAAAACAGCCTCTGTTAAAGCGGGGCTGATGAGCACAGCAGAGGGCTCAGAGATGCAGGGTCAGGATAATTTAATTCCTTTGCTTTGTTTCCCATCTCAGAAAAGCTGCTGTACCTCCTTCCCTGCGCTGCTGATTTTTACTGTTGCTTTTGTGCCTTTTGCTCAAAGGAAAAACCCCTTTTGGAAAATCCTTTATCATGGTTGTGCACCAGGCTGTGCATGGAGGCTGGCTCTCACAAATGGCGATGACTTCCTTGCTTCCAACTGAACAAATTTAATTTACTCCAGCAAATATCTGGCTTAGATTTGTTATTTTAATTATTAACGTTAGTCAACTGGAACATCTGTTAATGCTTTCCTAGCGCTAGCCTTGGTTTTCATTGTCAGTAAACTTTATATAAAATGGGCTTGGAAACACAGGAGAAGTTGTCCTCCACATTGCAAATCACACTGATACAAGCAAAGATATTGCAGTGCCAGGGAAATGTTCATTATCTGCTTAAGTCTCAGGGTTCAAAACAAGAAATCTATACATGTGTATATATTTGGCTTAAAAGCTGTGGCACTGTATATTTGCTGTTTCAAATACTGGCTAAAGCAGATGATACTGGGATGCTCTGAGCAGTGCTGGGATGGCAGCAGCTAACAGGCAACTGCTTAGAGAGGCGAAGTGAGATGGAATAAGAAGCACGTTAGGAACTCCGGCTGCATTTCTGGCAATCGCTGTGAGATGGGAATTGCCAGCGCTCTCATTAGTAACAAGATCCTTCCAAACACTGCTAAGTGATTTTTGAAGAGAGAGAGATGAACCGTGGTGTGAAAATGCCAGGAAGATGGGAATGACGTGGGGCCAAAGTCTTGTTTCTGCAGCTGGCTGATTTCGATGCCGTAGAGCTGCCCTGGGTGAGGGGCTGGCAGCAGGTCCCAAGGAGGTCTGCAGAGCACACAGCATCAACTTGCCTGCATAGCACAGGGCTTGGGAAGCCAGCAGAGAGGGTTTGGTTTTGCACAGCACAGCAAGGTGCCAGAGCCATGTGTGGGTTCAGGCAGGTGTTGGCATCTCTCTTCAGGAGCTGCCCAGATTTCGGAGTGCCTTACAAGTCTGTGCTAATGGCAGCAATCTCAGCTGGCAGACTGTTTGCCAGAGACACCTATTTTAATTAAAATCCTGCAACAGAAAGCCCCAAATCAGTAACGCTCCAAGTGTAAGCTTCAAGGCTTTGATAGCATGTTATCAGTCCCTTTCCAATGAACGCTTACAAAGCTATGCTTAAACTCCTGGGTGTTTTTAATTCTTGTCGACTCATTTAAAGCACTCATTCATCCATAATTTCTATGATTGCAACAGATTGAGGACACTTTCAAGTCCTCAGGAGCACTCTGTTTTGTCACCTATGCGTTCAGAGAGGAAGGGAAAGGGAACAAGGGAAGAAGAGCACGAACTGCACTTTCTGCACGGGTTCTACCAGCAACTTTTGTTCCCAAGCAAAACTGAGCATTTCCTTGACCCCAGCTTTCCTATGACAAAGATAGAAAGGACATCCATGTGAACACACACGTGTCTGCAGACAGAAAGGTAGGGGCAGCTATATGGAACAGGAACGAGACAGCCTTTTGGTGACTGTGACCATAATCGATATTCTCACTTACTGAAGAATTCAGACTGCCAGTTGTCATCAGGTTCTGTGCCTTTCTGACAGCTGAATTACGATTTCAATAATTTACAAGTGCCATTGTGAGCCTGTCCGTGCCTAATAGGCACAGAGAAGTGTGTGAATTCGAAAGCAGCTTAGAGGAAAAAGTGGTGACCATATTACAAGAGTGAGGATTGTCTACATCTGAGCATTAAACCGTGTGAGCTCTTCAGTGGGAAAACTCTTTGCAAAGTAATGACAAATGTTGTGTGTCCCGATGGGTGGCATTAAGAGATGATTGCCTACTTTCTTTTTACATAACCCTGTCAGGGTGAGGCTCGGCCATTCTGACAAAGGCTTTTGTTCAGGAAGACAGAAGCTCAAATCTATAATCTCAGTAGAAATATCTGTAAGGGAGAAACAAAATAGAAGGGAAAACACAGCACCCTCCAGGCTATGTTTCCTTTGCTTTGATTATTCCATTACGTCTGCACCTGTCCATAGCAGTGTTTGAAGTTCCACCACAGCGTTTGCCAATTACTTTTTCAAACTCAGCACTAAACACAGACAAGAAGCCCATTTCTTGCTAAACTAAGTGAGAAAAAATCCCACGGAACGTGGCCTGGAGATCACTGAGTGGCTTCAGGAGCTCAGCAGCCCATAATATCCATCTGAATTCACCACATCTATAACTCCTGGCATGCCAAACAAAGAAACTGTGAGCAACGTTGTGAAAAGAGTCAAAATATACGTCAGAGGTTCTGTGGAAAATCCATGGCTCAAATGAACGTCTGAAAAAAACCCGAGCACTACTTGCCAACTTCCTTCCACTTCTCTCTCCTGCAGAATGAGAGCAAATCAGCACCTACTACTCCATAGATTGCTTCTCCTGCATTCATTTACCATTGTGCCAAGCATTTGTCAAGTGGGTTTAAGTGCTTTTTTCTGTTTCATACATGTAAACACAAATTCCAGAAGTTATCAGGCAAAGAACGATCAAATCTTTAACGCTTTCATTCCCTTTTGCAACATGCATCCAGAAAACTGCTTAGGAGCAACTAAGTCTTGCTCCTACCACATGCTTGCGGGCTGCTGAGTAAAAGAAAAAGTAATACTCACCCAAGTGTTGTCATGGTTACAATAGTGTACCAAAAGGAAGCAGGAATACTGGTGAATTTGCTTGCTGAGGACCCTTTCTCTGCATAAAACATCACAGTTGCAAAGATGATAATTGCCATAGTGAGGGAAAAGAGGAGAAAGCCAAGCTCGGAGGCACAGCTCTTCAAAGTGTAGCCCAAGATTCGTAAGCCTTGGGAATGGCGAGAGAACTTGAAAATCCTGAAAACCCTAAAAACCCTTAGAGTCACAAAGGCTCCGCTGACATCCTCGTTGTTGGTCATCACCAAACCAATGTAGTATGGCATGATGGCCACCACGTCAATGATGCTCATCACGCTTCTGATGAACCTGTAGCGACTTGGGGCCGCAAAGAGTCTCAACAGGTACTCAACTGTGAAAATCATCACACAAGCCGTGTCCAAGCAAAAGAAAGCCACAGCATATCTCTCCCCACATGGAAGCTCTTTGTTCCCCGGCACCGTGCCGCAAGGGACAGTTTCCACGACATTGGTGATCACAGAGACGGCAATAAAGAAACCGGTGACGTAGTAAAAGACTAAGGCTAAGGTGCTGGTGTGGGGGTTCTCGAAGGCTCGCCACATGGTCTGCCGGAAGCTCAGGGATGGCATGGACCCTTCCTGGTTGTTTTCTGAGTCGTTGTCATCCATCAGCCGCTCTGCGTTTTCCCTCTTTCTGTCTTTATACTCTTCGTAGCAGCAGTCCCCAATGATTTCAGGGAGGATCCCGTAGAAGGCAAGCTCTTCATCGTAGGCAGAGATGCACTCGTACCTGGGATAGTGCAGCTTGCCAGTTCTATAAAAATTTAAGATGCACCTGAAGACCTCGGGGTCCCGGTCGAAGAAGTACTCCTTGGTGTCTTCATTGAAGAAGAACTCCTTCTCCGTGCTGCCCAGCAGAGTGTCCGGGTACCTCTCAAGTGTAGTCCTCCAGGTCTGGAAACGCCTGCCGCTCACGTTGAGAATGATCAGCTCGTCCTGCCTCTTGTTCTTCTCTGTGGGAGCCAGTGGCATGGGACAGTTGGCCACTGGCATCCATCCTATGGCAGCTGCCCTGGCGAAGGGCAGCCACGCAGCCACCCCTGCAGCCATGGTGCCCCTGGCCGTGTTACTGGAGGGGATGGGTAGGAGTCAGATCAGCTCCATCTGAAAGGCAGAGCAGATAAAAGCACAGCACAAAATCAGTCAGGGTTTCTCCATCGTGCTCAAGTGCTAGATCAGAATGGGCACAAGAACTTCAAACCGCCAGCTTGCCCTCATCTGCTGTATGAAGAGTGATGTTAAAGGAGATACAACTCGGCGAGGTTATGGCATTATTACGGATTGAAATTTTGAATAGCAAATGATTCCTCATTAAAAGCTCTTTAAAAGTAGCATAAACACAGTAATTTATATTTGCTTCCTTACAAACAAGACTAATCCAGAATTCCCCAGGTGTAAGTCTCGTGCTCATCCATTTAACTACAGCTGTCAAGAAGGAGCTGGGAGTGCCAGTGAAATCAGCCTGTAGTTCACCCACAAAACTGCATGCCATGAAGAGCCACAACTGGGCTGAGCTGGGCTTCCAGGTTCAGAATCATAGAATCATAGAATCCTAGAATGGCCTGGGTTGAAAAGGACCACAGTGATCATCTGGTTTCAACCCCCTGCTGTGTGCAGGTCACCAACCAGCAGACCAGGCTGCCCAGAGCCACATCCAGCCTGGCCTTGAATGCCTGCAGGGATGGGGCATCCACAGCCTCCTTGGGCAACGTGTTCCACCTCTCTGGTTTTCATTCATTTTCTTCCACCCTTAATTAAGGACCTGGGCTCAGCAGGAGTTTTTTGCTGGTCTCTTGGATTTAGAGGTGTGTTTTACTGAAGTGAAATACAGGAAAATGTTACCAACAGAGTACCAGGAAAAGCAGGACGGGAAAGCATCCAAACTGGGACAGCTTTATTCCAGCAGGATTATTACCAGGAGACCCCGATCGTTTCCTGGCAGGCAAAGACAGAGCTGAAGGACCATTAGGCTGAACTGAAATATGTTCACTGCAGTCTTGATTTTTTAGATGAAATATATCCCAACTTATGCAGACCCTCAGCCACTGGAAGCCAACATTCTCTGGATATTATAGTGCTTACTGTGGTTCTGATCTGGCCACGAATTTTCTTTTCCGTTTCGCTCTTTGGTCAGAGTTCTTAAAATATTGAACTTTTTTTTTATCTTTTAACTTGCATTTACTTTTACTTCCCTTTTGTTTTCCTAAGTCTGCCATAAAATTAGCTGGAGAAAGGTGCCATTATCATATCAGATGCATTATGGTCCCTATCAAAAGCCAATCTATCAATGGTGATTCCATTGATCCCACTGACTCAAGCCCTTAAAGCCTAATTATATCCTCTACATGATATCCTTCTATACAATTTTACTTTGAGCATTTTTAATTATATGAAAGCTGCCATTCCAGCCAGTAAGGCTGCAGCATTATTGATTTCAACAGCCATCAAAATACTGAATAAAAAATGATGCAATCAATCTGTGGTGAAAAAAACTGAACTGCTCCCAGGAATGCTCTTCCCTCTTCAGGACACATTAACATTCATCACTTTTATATGGAGTATCTCTCTGTGCAATTTTACTATCTAAAGGACGACTGAAATCCCGCATCTCACTGCTGCTGGAAGAAGTTTTGTAATTACGAAACATAGAATAATCCATAGTGATCCTTATCCCAAGGAGACACTTTTCACATATGCATGCACCGGAGCCAATATCCCATCATATTTTGCTATGGAGGGTTGTCCCGTATCATTAGGCACGATTTTTTTCTCTTCCTCCTAAAGAACAAATGTATTGAGCTAATGGTGCCAGAATGGCAGCCCTGGAGACCACAACCCTTTGTCCATGGAAGAGGCAGAGTGAAACACTGCAAATTTGCTCTGCACCACTTTGACTGTCCGCCCCAGCCTGCAGCTGGAGGAGCTCTCTGGGGACAGAGCTGCCAATTGCTGTTAGCAGCAGTGGATCTTATAACTTTAGGAAACGCCGAACAGGGCTGCAAAACAGGAGGCAGAAAGATGACAACCATTTCTGTCATTAATCACCAAATACACACAGGCAAATAACCAAGGCACCAAGATAACACATCCTCTCCCTAATCTCCCTGCTGGTAAACTGTCTTCTGTGCTTTTTAATTTCAATTAGCAGCACCACCACAAGTCGTTCTTCCAGGACTGATTGGTGATGTACACTGACCTGAGCAGCTACAGTGCTCATCTTCCCTAATTTCTCTGGGGAACCTTATTAGAAATCTCTTCTGTACTTATAACTTTGGCTGTAAATTCCAGGTTACCTACATTAGCTGCTGAGGCTCTATAAATACTTCACGTATAATTGTTCTAATAAAGCACTGGTAGCTCAGAAGTGACTTACGCATTTTGAAATCAATTTTTAAAGATAAAATGGGTCTTTCCGTGCTAGCAGTATATGTGGGGAAGCTATTAATACCTCAGCTATGTAACGGACAGGAGATTAAAACAAGAGAAGGGTATTCTTCCATAGAGGGTTAGTTCCCGTTTCCCCGTTACAAAGAAATGCAGCTGGTTAAGTGAGCTTAGCACACAGCTCTGTTAGCAAAGTTGCTTTAATCTGTCCCATTTGGCCCTCAAAATACTCAAAAAAAGCCTTTTTCAGATGTAAGTCGGGCATCTGTAAGGAAAGACTGAGAGGGCAAGAATAACAAATCCCTTCTCAGAAAGGTTTTGCTTTCTCTTGTCTGTGAATCTTTGGGACTTTATCTCTGCTAAGAGAGATGGGACTGGGTTTGTGAGTCAGAGCTGCACAGCTTGCTTAAAACAAAACAATTGAACAGTTTATCTATTAACTGTGGAAAGAAGCCCCTTTTCTGCCCTCCATGTCTGGGTTTGGTAACTGCTAACCATTCTCCTCAGGCTGGAAAGCATTCCTGGGCACAAAATATATAGTATGGGCGACAGTCTTTTCAGCTTGAGTAGGAAACAGACACACTGCAACTCTATCAGACACGTACTTGCCTACACACACATTTCTGACTTAAATTACTGTAATTTCTGCATGTAATTTGGAAGGAACGTGTATCAGTAGCCTGTTGATGACATTTAGAAGACCTGGTGCACAAAATACAATCATTTGCCTCTGTCTGACTTAAAGAAGTCAGCGTCGATGGAGAAAATCACTCTTTTCTGTGGATGGTTAGGAGGAGAAACACATGGGATAGGAAAGCCGTTGGCATGAGCCCATCTCTGCAGATTCCAGCCCCATCTCCATCCCTCCCCAGCGCCCAGCTGTGCTGCCCTGGCACCCCGATGTGATCCCAGGCTAAAAGCAAAACCCTGGCGTGTGCTGTTGGATCAATGCAGCTCTGGAGGAGAACTTCAGAGAACAGTCATTGCTGTTTACCTAAAGGGTCAGCAAATAAGCGATGGATTCTTACCACATTAACTTCTATTGCCATTGCCGTACTTAATAAATGTCTCTTCACAGTCTCACAAAAACAGAACCAAAATCTCCTGGCATTTCCTTTTCTGGAAGCAGACAGGGATGATTTAAAATACGGCTGATGAACAAGTGAGTGTCCTGATGAGATACAAAGCTAATGGGAGTGAAGAGCCTGGAGATCATCCCTTCTCTCGCTCTCTCTCCATAGCTGGGTCAGGCTCAGGCAGCAAAGATACTCTCGCTTAAGAGCAAAATATGCTACTCAAAGCTTCAAAATCCTCTTTCAGCCACGTATTCCTTTCCCTTCCCGCTCACATCTGATACTAAAACTCTCTGCAAAGCACCCATTCAGCCAGATGCAGAGATCTGGGAGCAAAAGCAACAGGCTTACAATAAGTGCATGCCAAGTCCTGCCCACCCCAGCAGCCCAGGCACCCCATCTCTCAGCACCCCATTACCTGCAAGGCACCAGGGGCAGGGAGAGCCCGAGGGAACGGGCAGGGAGGGAGCACCGCTGCTCTGGGTACGAGGTGAGCTGTGCCTGCCTCCCGACTCCCTCTCTAAATGCAGTCAGAGGCAATCAGAAAATGCAATCATCATTGGGAAAATAGAGAGAGAGAGAGATGACTAAACGGCTTCTCCCTCTTTGCAGCGGAGACAGTCTCTCCCTGCCTCTCTCCTGAGCTGGTTGGGTTTGCCCCTTTCCTTTCCAGCCCAGCTCGGAGCTTCAGATCGCTACCAGGTTCCGGAGCATCCGCGGGCACGGACCTACAGGGGGATGCAGCCCGAGGACGGGCGGTTCGAGCTACCGGAGGCACAGCAACCGAAGCCATTAAACGCACACCTGAGCCTACGCTGCGGGCCGACGTGCCGGCATTGGCGAGGCTGGAGCCGAGGGGCGAGGTGTGCGATGAACTCCATCGGCTGCTGTGCCCCTCGGGCAGCAGAAACCGTGGGAGAGGTCCGTTGTCCTGGAGAAGAGCCATTCCCCCGGCACCGTGAGCCCACAGGCAGCCTTAGCCCGGGCAGGAGGGAGGAATGAAAAGAAATATCCCGGCCTGAAACCGATCTTCTCCTTTCCCCCTCTCCTTCTCCCACCCCGTCCCCTTTCCTCCTCATCCTGCCGTTCTCGCTTGCCCAGTTCCTTGGCAGCTCTTACCAGTCCTTTCTGCATCCCTCTTTCATCCGCGGTCAGAAGTTGGGCTCCAGATGCTCAGAGAGCTGGCATCCTTGCTCAGTTACGTTTGCCGGTGAATCTCCCTTCAATAAATAACTCTCAGCCCAAACGAGAGCAACCCAATCATGCTCTGCTCTACCGGGCAGCTCTGGCACTGACTGATGCGCCGCAGCGATAGTTAGTGACTTCCATAAAGTAAGACAGATACGTACATGAAATAGAAGAGCTCGGCTGCCTCGCCATTGCCTCCCATCCTTCCCCAGCTCAGCTCCGCACTTTAATCTATCGCCGGGAGTTCGGGGGCTGGAAGGGTCCGCGCGGGCAGAGGGTGGAACAGAGGGAGGGGAGGGAGAGAAAGGAGCGGAGCGGCGAGGAAGGTGAGAGCAGGAGAGGGAATGCGGAGCGGGGGCGCGGACGGGCGGGAGCGGCCCCTGCCCCTCGCCCTCCCCCCGCTGCCGGCGCGCCGTCCCCCGCCCGCAGGTGCTCCCCCCCTCTTCGGCCCCGGCCGCCGTCCCCCCGGTCCCGCTCACCTCCGCGGGGTCCCGGCCCGCCGCCCGCCTCGCCTCGCCCCGCCCGCCCGCCGCTGCCGGCCGCGGACCCAGCCGAGCGCGGCCGCTGCCATGCGGCTGCCGGGAGCGCGGCGCGGGGGCGGGCGCGGGGCTGCGCGGGGCGGTGCGGAGTGCGCGGGCGCGGGGCGGCGGCGGAGCGCCGCGATCAGCACCGGCGGCGGCGGACAGCTCCGCGGGGAACGGGACCGGAGGGGCGGGGGGGGGGGAGAAGCGCCGCAGCGCCCCGGGGAACGAGCGGGGCTGGGGGCTGCGGGCTGAGCCGGGGGCTGCGGGATGAGCCGGGGGCACTATGAGCCATGGGGCGTTGATTCAAGCCGGGGTCCGCTCGGGAGGATGCGGTGAGCGGGTCTCGCCCCTCGCCCTCCCTGCCCTCCCCCCCCCGCCCCGTCCGCTGCCGCCGGCAGAGGTCACCCGGAGTGACCGCGGTCCTTCTCCGGGTGCAGCCCCCGATTTGTGGCTTTTGGCGAAGGAAAGGGACGGGGGAACGCGGATGTGCCGCTAAGCAGGGTCAGTTTTCCAGGTGATTTGCTGTTTTTGTGTTACAAGAAGTCGGTTTCCATCCCCCCCCGGAAAGTCTCTAAGCATAAGCATCCCTCCCCAGCCCGCCCTCCCAAGAAAAATACGAACAAAACAACAAAACAAAGAGCAAAGCAACCAAAGCAACCAAACCACAAATCCTCAAACACTTCAGCACTCTTTCTGGTTCGGAAAATATGATCTGGGAGCTCTCGTGCCGGAGCCACAGTCCATCCAGCACACTGGCTCAGCTTTATCTAATCCCCAGTAACTCAGTGCAAGTTGTATTAAAGAAAAAAAATCATTTCTGAATGTCAGGTTGTGGGTAATCCTTCCCCAGAACGGTTCCCCCAGCAATGAGCTGCACCACGATGCCTTCAGCCTGCTTGGTGAGGCTATGCTGATGGCACCAAAGGCAATCTGTAGAATATGGTTACTAATACACACGGGTAGTTGTGTACAAAGTGAATTTTAAGACTTCCTTGAAAAACTCTCAGCACTCCTCTGAATTTAAGCACATCAAAGGGCCCACAATCTGCCTCTGCTAAACGGCTTCAGCACTTTTCCTCTTAAAAGTACCCCCCATATCTCCTCCTGCTCCTTTCCTCTCGCAGACGCACAGAAGAAAGTAAAACCAGAAATACCATTTGGCTTTTACTGGTATAAAAGACATGGCTGTGAATTATGGCAGTGCTGCTCTGCCTTGCTCAGCTCCAGCGCTCTCCAGTCCCCCCTTCTCCAGCTCTGGCCTGGCTGTGCTTCTGAGCAGCTTTTCCCCCATGACTCGGCCCCTTTTAACTTCCGATCTCTATTAAAAAGCTAATTTGGGAGCTCTTTTTTATTGCTCCTGATTTTGTATTTTTAAATAGAGGATGAAAGTCAAAAGCAAGCTAGCTGCCAATAGTCTGATGGGAAAACATTCCTTCTTCTCTCTCTTTCTCTATCACTTCAGTGCTTCGTTTTCTTTTTCCTTCTCTCACTCTCTGCTTTTCTCTTTCATTCTTCCTTTCCGCCTTTCCCTTTCTCTCTTGCTTTCTAGGAAGCTCTTTAGCTTCTAATGAACCAATTATACATCTTATTACAACTTTTTGAACAACTTCTTGTCGTTCCATCATGGAAGGAATTGAACCTGCTAGCATTAAAACGAACCCCACGCAGAAAATCAAATAGAATAAACCATTCAGGTTAAACGTAAGCTTTAAAGATAGTTTAAAGATGAAGGACATCTTTTCTTTTTTGCTGTGGCACTGTCTTCTGCATTCATATCCCGTGCCTCTACAGCCTGTTTTATTTATTGTGTTTGTTCATTACACTGGGTGCTATCCCTCATTAATTCTGCACCTAAATATCCCACTGACTCCATGGCCGTGCTGCATAAGCATTCTGTAATGGCAGTTGCAGTAATAAAGCTAGCATGGATGCTTGGAATTACAGCCTGCTGTAACGGTGTAGCTCTGTGGTCTGCTTATGCCCTATAGATTGTGCCAATGGTTTCTTTGCTTTGGTTCCAAGCTTGCAAAAGCGCCCGCACAAATTGAAGATCATTAAGCAGACTATGATAGTCAGTCTTTGCAGCCTTAAAATTATATACGTGCCCTGCTGATTGATAAGGGCTGGGAAAACACAGCTGCTTGAGTGTATCTGCTTCTCCCCACAGCTCTTCCAGACCTTGGCTGACTCTTGGACTTCTGCTTAAGCTCTTTCATAACACAGTTCTGCTTTACTTTTCTTTGCAGAGCCATTATCTGGGACTTCTTAAAGAAGTTTGTACAAAACGAAAACCGAAATTCATTCTCTCAACACCCATCAGAAATGCATAAGGGGAACTCGTTATTAGCTTGCGAACGCAGTGAAGGACAGAGTGCCAAATTTTCAGCCCCTTTTGAAAAAGTTTCAGCACTGGGAGACATTCAGGGCTGGAGGTTGATGGAGGGTGATTAGGGAGTGTGTCAGCTCTGCTTTGAGAGCACTGCAGGGGCACTGGCTGTGCACTGTGAGGCTCACAGAGCCCATCAGCCCACAGTGGTGTGGCTCTATGAGGACGGTCTGTGCCCCCATCACCGCCTGTTGGTGTTGTTGGAGACTTTGGGTTTTGGTTCAAAGCCATCTCTGATTTACAGCATAGAATCATAGGGTTGAAAAGGACCACGATGCTCATCCAGTTCCAACCCCCTGCTATGTGCAGGTCACCAACCAGCAGACCAGGCTGCCCAGAGCCACATCCAGCCTGGCCTTGAATGCCTGCAGGGATGGGGCATCCACAGCCTCCTTGGGCAACCTGTTCCAGTGCATCACCATCTTACTTTATTTTTTGTCCCCTCTGTGTTTGGAGATATTCCAGCCTGAAATAAAGCTGCACAGGCAGCTGCATTCTGCCACTTCTTTCCAAAAGGAAAGAGGAAGGAGCTGTGGATGTTGTCCAGCAGCACTGCTATCAAGCCAGCAGCTGCAACATTTTCTGCTCAGCTGACCTCAATGAATCAAGAAAGGATCACACATGAGAGCAGAGGGAAAAGACCCTTGAAGGACAGGAGCACTGGTGAGATGTTTTGATTTATTGCTCAGCGTTCCCCTTTTCTCCCCTGTGCATACAACATCTTGCTCTTCCCCAGTCTCATTTCACGTGGTAAGTTAAAATAAAGATGCTGGTTTGCAGTGCCTCTGACTGCAACAGCTCATCAGGAATGGTGCTTAATTGGCTATATTCCACATCATCAACGTCCAAAGCAGAGAGAGCCTGGTGTGAACAGCCCTGAGGCCGGGCAGGATGGGCTGAGCAATGCCAGCCATGGGTGGAGCAGGGCTGTTGGCTTAAGGCTGGAAGTGCTGCAGGAGTACATGGATTTTTTGCTGCTTTGTGTGTTCTTCCCTGCTGCAGCCTGGCGTCAGACAAACCATGGAGGCCATACACCCTTCTGTACCTGGTGCTTGCCATCAGTTGGGAATTCTCACAATTATGTGTCAACCAGGGCTAAAAACTGCACACGAGCAGAGCCCAGGGCAACTTTTGGCACTGATTTGCTTTGATTGTTGGGTGAAAGTCAGCATCAAAGTAATCACTGATCCATGCTGGAAGTTGTGGGGGCAATTAAAGAAAAACTTTAAAAAAAAAAAAAAAAAAAAACAAACAAACCAACAACAAACCAACCTGAAAGAAATGATTCATTTTACATGGTCAGGTTTTCACAGTTTCCAGAGCTACAGTGATGCTGAGGCTTTCGCTGCTATAGTCAACAATACAATAAATTGCAATCACAATTCCTTGGTGGCTCATAAGCAGTAAATCAGATCTGTGCAGCTATACATTCACTGCAAATTTAAGGAGCTGTTCTTTCATTTTTAAGAGTGCATTTTAAATCAAGCCAATGGCCATAGAGCAATATATGGCCTGGCTCACTATTGTCTGGGGAACGAGCCCTGCAATGCTGTGATTCCCTTTTTATTGTTATTAGACATGGGGCTGGAAGCCCATCCTGCCCAGGTGAGAGCACACAGCTTGGAAGGGCTGAGCTCTGCTCCTCTCTGCCCATCCTTACTCATTTCTCTGCAAATGCCAACTGAGAACAGCAGCTCCTGCATGTTGGCTTTGACACAGGTGCACAGCAGGGTGTGATGGGCGGCCAGCAAAAGCCAGGAGCTGCATTTGAGCACAGCTGTGTGCTGTGAGCTGCATGCTGGGGCATTGGAGTGCTGGTTGGAGCAGCCTGGAGTGCATGAGGTCAGTCCAACTCTTTGAATTTATACAATAATGTACTTCTGCTGTGTTGCTTGGAGAGTTCTGTGTCCCTTCTTAGTGAGGGATGATGCTGTGATGCTGCCTGGTGTGGCTCTCACACCCTTCTGTTGCTCTTTTCTCTACCAAACCCTTCTGTGTAAGAAGTGCTGGCAGGCAGATGTAGATTTGTTCTTATCTTAGAGCAGATTAAAAAGAATTTCACCTGCAGACAAATTTTGCAATTGGCGTTTGTGCTTAATAGGATATTTTTTTTTGAATTATTGAATGCATTAAGATCATTATTTCTGCCTTGCTGGTGCAGGAGCAGCCTGCTGGATGAAGGGGAAGCTCTGTCTGTGTTGTTAAGGGCTAACCTGGGATTCAGATCTTAATCCTCAGCTCAGGCCTTTGATATAAAGGAGGGCTTGTGCTGCTGCATGGGCTACATGAGCTCAGAGCAGGAGGGGCTGACAGCCTGTGTGTAATGGAAGTGGCTGTGACAGGTAGTCCAGTGTTAAATGGAGTTCTTCTGGAATAGGCAGTGCTTCATCTGAGCTCCCCAGGTGCTTTCTGTTGTGCTTCGTGTTGGCTGGGAGTTCTGCTGGGACGTGGCTCATCTCTGCTTGTTTGCAAGACCCTCTGTGTCCAAAAGCAGAGCAGGAAGCAGGCTGCCTTCAGCTTGGTTTCTCCGTTTATTGCCGGTACAAACGGCTCGAGGGGGTGCTCTTAAATCTGACTGGTTTTACTGGTGGTAAGGGCTGGAGAAAGCTGATCAGCCATTCTGGTTTGGTGACGGGCTGGCACATGAAAGGAGTTTTATTTTTAAAAACCGCAGTTTTTCTGACTAAGAGACCTTTTTGAAGTAGTTGGGGAAGAAAATAAGCATTCAGCAACCACAATAAATGTTAGATAATGCCGCCTTAGCTGTAGTATTTCTCTGTACAAGGAATAATGTGCACAAAGCAGCACAGCCCAGAATGATGTCGTGGGGAATAACAGAAGCCAGCATAAATAGGAACGTAGGAAATGTTTCAATAGCAAGCAATAAATCTGTGTAATAGGCTTCAAGTAGAGTTCAATCAAATGATGGGTTCGGTATTGATGAAACCTCACCATTTGATGGCATTTTTATTTGGATAACTCTGAATTTGTAGATGTTGTCTGGGTTCTCAGAACACGCAGCCGAGAGAACCAACTCCTTGTGTCCCCTTCTCTGCCATTGGCAGGAATGCAGGTGTTTTTTTCTCAATATAAGAAACACCGAGGAGCTTTTTCCCTGTGTTGTCCTCATTGCACGGATCTGGTACCTGAGAGGCTGCCTTTGTCTGTGTGACATCAGCTGAGGAGCGGTGCTAAACGCTTCTGGCTCAGAATCGATGCAGGCAACCAACAGGTCTGATGTGCCGTTGTGTTTATTGCTCCTCGAACCCCAGCTGTGCGTTGCTCACGTGTCCTCGCCAGGAGGAAAAGCAAATATGGTTTTGCAGTGTGTTGCAAAGCAGTAGTTCTGTGTGGTTTCTCTGATGCATCCCATTGCCTGGCTGTGCTGCTGACTTGGCTGGGAGCTGCAGCGATGTGCGAAGGCACAGCTTGTCTGGGATCAGAGCTGCAGGTGGAAGGCTTGAGGAAAGCAAAGCAAACCTTTGTGGAAGCGTCTGTATTTTGTGTGACCTCCTTTCCACCTCAGCTTGGATCCGGGCTGCTGATCTGAAGAATGGATTCTGATTTCCATCTGATAAGGCTTACATTTTTGGCAAAGGGAAGCTCAAAAATAATCCTTTTCTGAGCAGATAAATCATCTAAAGCGCTCAAACATGCAGGGAAGGAGCCGGTAAATCTGCTAGCTGAGCTCCTGTGATTGCTTATTTTCGGGGGCTGGTCTCAGGAGCATGGCCAGGGCTGCTGGTATGGAGCTGGGGCAATACAGCTGCCCACTGCTGGCCCTTTGGAGTGCTCAGGGCTATGTGGGCACATGCTTGATGAGAGATGTGAGAGCAGTGTGAAGCAATGTGCTACTACCCACAGCTTGGTAGGGATTGCTCAGAGCACTGCGTGGGTCTGGAGTCCTCCCCCTGTAAGGTATCTTGTAGCAAATATACACAATGTCACAACAAACCCACAGAACCCCTTGTGTGCAATTCAAAGCATGGGTGAATGGTGCAGAATAAAATCTTATAGGTCTGTCCCAACCTTAATGATTCTAAGCTCATCAAGTCCAACCCATCACCACCGTGCCCACTGAGCCACCTCCCCAAGTGCTGCATCCACACCTCTACAGGACAAATGTTGCTGCTGCTAATTGTCTTATCACTGCTAATAAAAGCCACCACAATAGCAAATGCATGACATCTCATCTGCTGGAAAGTGAGCTTGGCCCTGGGGCTGGGCAATGCCAGCACCTGCAATGCCAGCACCTGCACCGATTGCTCCGGTGGGTGAACCTTCTCAGAAGGGCTGTAGCAATATTTATTAGTCATAATGAATAACCCAAGTTAGTCAGTCATGTCAGCCATAGCCCCAGTGTCAGTCATAGCCCCTGTTTGTGAGCAAAAATAGGGGTGGATAATTCTCAATTGACCTTCAGGCAGAAAGATAAGATGCACAGCTGGAAAAAAAACCGCTGCGTACGGTGCTGAGGATAATTTCACATAATCCTGACAATACAGCACTATCCTTCAGAGGGAGATGATGACATTCAGTGCCTGAGCTGTTGCTGAGCTTTTGCAGAACATTTATTCTTTGGCCACAAGCTACTCCTGTTGCCAGGAAATGTTCCTTTTAACATTTTCTGTGCTAAAAGGCGCTTGTTAGATGTCCAGTGTGAGCTGTAAATTAAAGCCAAACTGGGTCTGTGCTGAAGGAACTGCTGCCTCTGTGTTGCTGATGCATTTCTCGCAGCTCCTGCATCCCAGGATGGGTTCTCTGTGGTTTGGGGCACAGAGATAAGCAGGTTGGACTCATCTTTTGGTGTGATGTCGCTGGCTCACACTGCTTCCTTCTCCATCCTAGCATCCGTGCCTTGTCTGCTGGAATGCTGGTGACCAAGTGTGAACTCCAGCACGCCCCAATTAGCTGCTGACGCTGCTGCAGCTGCGCCCTGGCTCAGCAATGCTCGGCTGGGCGGTGGGAAGCTGCTGCTGTGCATCACTCTGCACAGTGCTGTGGGTCTGCGTGCTCCTTCCCCTGCAGGAAACACTTTTTCAGCAGCAGCCTGGGCAGGTGCACCACCAGCATGCCTTTAGTTCAGTGGTACGTAGTGCTGGTTTGAAGGAGGAGCTGTGATTCCTTCAGGTTTTGCAGAATTAAGGTATGCTTGTGCCACTTTGGTCTCTTGCAGTTATTTTTCTTAACTTCGTTCTACTAATTTACGAAAATTATACAGATTATTCCTCGACCTGGAAGGCGAGCAGTTGGCTGAGTTCCACTTGAGCTGGAGGATTAAACCTGAAATTGAAAGGATGGGGGGAGGAAATACTGGGGGCAGCTCAGGAAAGCTCTGAGAGCTGAGATTAACCCAGGCTGCCACATTGCTGCAGTGATGAGATCAGGGATCTCCTGGCAGCACACCTCTTCCCTTCCTGCTTGGAGCCCATGGTCTTTGCTCCAGCTCCATCCAGCACAGCCCTGCTTTGATCCTAACAGAGAGGAACAAACCCAGAGAGCACAGGGCCATGCACAGGACTTGCAGCCCTGCAGTCACAGCAAGCCCTGCTTGGCCATCCCTCATCTCTTGTGTTCTGAGAGGATGGTGGCAAAGAGGAGAGTGTGCTTCCCAATGCTGATTCCCTGATTCTGTTTCTGGAGCATGGTGTTTTCTGCTCAGCCCAGCTAGAAGCAGCAGCAGCATTTGGCCTTCTGTGGGCAGTCCTGAGCATCATGTAAAATCATTTAACCTTTACATGATTTAAAGGGAACATTTGCTCATCAGATCTTAATAATTTGTCATCAAATGCAGACCAGGGCATGTAGCAATGTGAACCCACCATTATTTCACTCGGGTGGATTGATGTCTCCCTTTATGAGCTAATTGCCCAAACACTCTGTGATGCCAACACGTTACCAGTTTCCTGAGTATTCTTTAATAGCATTGCATCATTGTGAAAGATCTTTGTGTAGCAAAGCAAAAATCAATGCTTTGCGTCTCCCTCTCATTGCTGCACACTGCACAGCCTCTGCCCCACCTGTGTATCACCACTGGTGCAGCTCAGAGATGGAAAAATAACTGGGAGATGAATGGGTGGGCTCATCCCAGGGTAGTCAGTCTTCATTTGGAGTGGAAGTGTTGGATCTGCGATGGATGCTTGCTGCTGTGATAGGGGAAGGAGGCAGACTGAAGGCAGGAAATGGGGCAGGGAGATGCGTGGCTGCAGGTTAGCCAGATCTATGGCATGGGACAGCAAAGGGAAACAGCAGGAGAACTGCTCCCCTTCTGTGTGCATTGTTCATGTACAAAAAGCTCTGTGGTTGATCTGGGTGGTGTGCCAGGGAGCAACGAAGGAATGAAATGAGCTGTGCAGCAGTGCTGATGCTGGGTCCTGGGGTTGTGTTCTGTGCTTGGCCCTTGGGATGGGTGCTGCTGCTGCTGCTGCTGCTGCTGTGTTCTGGCAGTGCTGGAGAACCACAGCCCTCTGCAGGGAGCAGTGCAGCCCCACCCTGCATCGTGCACTGACAATCTGCCACACCTGATTTCTCTGCTGTCAGTTTTTGTGATTTGACTAAAGCTCATTGGATTGGATGTAACTCTATGCTTTGCAGAGCCCTGAGCTGCAGAACATCCCATGCATCAGCTCACTATGGGGCAGTGTCACATAACAGCAGCGATGTGCAGCAGCCAGAAGCAGCGTGCACTGAGCAGAGCAGCCTCTGGGAGGATGCTGAGTGCCTGCCTGCAACCAGCATGGACTTTTTATCTTTTTTCTTTATTTCTAGCAAAAGCTCTATTTTGGGTGTACTTTTAAGCTTCGTGATGATCAGACTTGTTTAGTCCTCTTCCCAGAGCCAGATGTTGTCTCATGCAATAGGGCCTCATGTTTCTGTCTCTTTGGGGATATTTTGGTGATCCCTGAGCACCCTGGGGATGAGAGGGGCTGTGAATCCCTAGCATTAGGTAGGTGCTAGTGATCAATCTCCAGCTCTCATGCAGGAGAGGTGAAGCGCAGCAAAACAGCTCGCTGGGGCTGAGATGTGAGCCTCAAGCAGCACTGCAGGCTCCAAGGGCAGCTCTCCCCATCGCAGGGGGTCCTGGAGAGCAGTGAGCACAGTGCAGCAATGGCACAGCTGTGCACCAGGTCAGCTTGGAACACGACAGCGAGTGAAACGAATGATGAGCTTTATTGATCAGAGTGAAATCAAACTCCAAGTGCAGGGTGAACATCGGATTGGGGCAGAATGTGTCTTACGTTTTATTTGTTGGAAGAAAAAATGGGGTTTTGAGTCGAGCTGTGAAGTCGTGCTGAGTTCGTCAAAGCGTTTCAGTGTTGGGAAGAAAATGGAGCATTTTTCAGGAAGTCAGAAACGTTTACAGCTGATGTTTGTGAAGTGTGGCGTTTACGTTTCCTTAGTTCTGTAATGACACCATATTGAAATATTACTGAGATTTACTTGAAAATGATGCTAACACCTGAAAAACGGCGCCGTATTTGCTTAGGTTGTAAATCAGTGACACACACGACTCAGAAATAAGTTGGGGGATGCTCAGTTTTGAAGGAAACGTCATATTTTTCAAGTTGGTTCCTCGCTCCCTGTTGGAGCTCACGTTGGGTCGGGGTCACATCCCACCCCACTGCATTGTGCTCCTCCCCAGGGCAGCAGAGCTAGGAGGGAACTGGGGGCACTGGGATGAGCACAGACTGGTGCGGAACAAAAGGTGGAGAGTGCTGATGGGGAAGGCAGTCAGCTCTCCAAATATAAAGAGGAAAAGCTGAGGTTAAGTGGTTGGTCCTAAAGCAGAGGGCTGTGGAGGTGAACTAAGACAGTGAGGGATTTATTCTGTGGAATCCATCACTCTGGGATTTGCTGAGTGGAGCCTCATCAGCTGCTAGAGAGGATTTTTCCAGCACCTCCTCTATCACTGACTTGGTTCATTTTTTCCCGTCAGCCACGTATGACCTCCATGTCAAAACATCATTTTACCCTCATTGACTGTTTCCAGAATGTCCTTCATTACCCTGATCTCAAACATCCAAACAGGAGCACGGAGTGAAGGATATTCTGACTCAGACATTGCAGGGAAGCCCGATCAACATGCTTCCTGCTTTGCTGTATGTGCACTTATTAACGTTTTAATCTATCCAAGAGATGCAGTGCTTGGGCTCAGGAGCACTAATTCTCTGCCTTGGAATTTACACGTCATCATAACAAAACCCCAAACATTTCCACCTTTGGGAAATGAGTTCAGCTCCTTCGGTTGCTGAATGATTAAGGGTGACCCTTGTCAAAGACACAGTTTGTGCCATATATCACTGCATTACCTGTCTGCTTGGCAGCGCTTTGCAGGCATTTTAGACCTCTTATTATATGTTGTTTTTCATTTAGATGCAATTTCTTTTGTAATGAGGCAGAACTTATTTTCCAGCCCCTACAGGTGGCTTTGTCAGCTCTCCAAATTGTGCGTGACGAGGCAGGTTCCCAATTGATCTTTCAATTAGGGCTTTGTTGATATTGGATAAATGAGGGTTCACCTGGGTTGGACACAGCCCTGTCTGCAGGTGAGCCAAGGATTTTGAGTGGAAAACAGAGCATTAGGCAAAAAAATAATCCGTCTTTTTAATGTTGCTTTTTCCCCTTGAGCGTATAGACTGTTGGTTTGTGGGAAAGCCATAATGCAGGGTTCCAAAAGCAAAAGATGCAGGCCAGAGGATGCTGGAGGGCTGAGCTCTGTGCTGCTGCAGATCTGATAGCTGGGCTCTGTGCGGGTGGTTGGGCACACCTGGCTGTGTTCCCATGGTGCTGCCTTTCCCAAAAAGCAGTGTTTGCAGCCCAGACGAGCAATGGGTTCGTGCAGAAGCACGCCTTGTTTTAGGTAAGTAACTCTCAAGCTCATTGACTACAACCATGAATGCCTAATGGAAGCAGCCTGGGAACTGCTCAAAAAATTATTTCCTGCTAAATCAAAAGCCAGCACATGTCGGGATGGGAGAAGGATTAATTGACAGAGATGGGCAGAAGCTCTAACAGCAATTTAATGTTTCTGAAATACAAATGGCTGACATGATGGAGGAAATCACAGCAGCCCAGGTGTGCACATGCTGTCCCATTTGATTCCTGTTGGCCCCGGGCTGTGCTGCTCCCCATGCTGCTGTATGCAGCAGGACAAGCCGGCGCTTCTCCCCTCCTCAGCTCTGGAATGCTGAGCACAAACATTGGGTTCATCCAATCTTTTTTTAATTTGAAGCTAAAAATAGTAGTTGAAGATCCTCAATCACGTATAATTAGTCGCGCGTTTGTATTTCAACAGCTGTTCTTTCCCCAGTGCTTGTGAGTGGAGGGATGCAGCAATGGCTGCATGCAGGGGTGGGGGTTAACATTGGGGTCCTATAGGGGGCTCACAGCAGCCTGGGGCTGAGGGCTGTGGGGCAGCTGCTGCTGGCTGCTCCCATCACCAAAAGCCAAACCACCGAGTTCTTCCTCCCACCAGCAAGAGTGGTCCTAAATTAGCGAGCTCTGCTTTCTGTTATAAGAATAATAAGGTATGTCAGACCTAAAGAACCCATTTCCACGCGGTCTCCTGATGTGTTGGGTTCATCGTGGCTGCGGGAGCAGCGCAGAGCTCCTCCGTTAATTGCTGTGTGTTTTATTTTCTGTTTGCATCTGGAGCCCGGGCACAGGAGCTCCTGGGATAGGACAATAAATTGAGGGGGAACAGCAGAAGAGTGTATGTTCACTCAGGGCTGGGTGGGCTGAGGGACAGCATTGAGGCTGCCAGCAGCCCTGTGCTGTCCATCACTTCCTGGCCTGGGGCAGACAGCTGTGCAATGCGTCCTCGTTTTCTCTCCTTCACTTCATTTGTGGATTTTCCTGAATGAATTACAGGCTGCCAGCACTCAGTGCCACAGCAGAACGGGAGAACAAAAACACTTCTGAACCTGGACTTGTCACAACTCCCTTTAACAGCATCTTCAATTCTGCAGGCAAATTACACTTCCTTTGCCTTCAAAGAGGCTGCCGAGGACTTCAGGCTTTTGTTTCATCTTCCCCTTTCCTAGATGTTAAATTATTCCTCGTTTTCTTTGTATGTCTGTGTTAAGATGGCAGTGAATTTGGTACAGCTGAGCTTTTGCTGGGGCCGACAGCTTAGCAATGGTGCTGGAGAGCTGAATGCACCAAACCCTGCCATGAGCCACCTCGATTCCACTGCCCCAAATGCTTTCACCTCCTTTATCCCCGAGGTACTTACAGAACCGTTTCACATTTGTGCACTTAATGGATTAAATAAATAAATGGAGATGATTATTGCTGCCCAGCGAAGCTAATGGTCGAAGGCACGGCGTTTTGTTGCGACTGAAATTGTATTTGTGCTGCTGCCATACTCTGCAGGCTTCCCAAAAAAGGGATGATGAATCATGCCGTCTCCAGCTCTCTACTAATGAGAAACCTCTTAGCATCACTTCTTTACAGTCCCCCCTCCATCAGTAATGAAAGCATCGCTGCTCTGTTACATCCAGCCGTGTGGGACAGGTGCTCCTCGGGCACTGCGTGCTCTGCTGCCCATCTGGTGCTCTTTTTTTCAGCTTGGTGATGGATGGAAACCTTACATCAATACTCACAAAGCAGCGATTGCTGGTAGCAGAGCAATTCTAGGGGCTGAAGCTCTGAAGTTTAAGCTCGTTGTCAAATGTGAATGGTGATATTCGCTCTGTCTGTGGCACGGAGGCAGTGTGGGGCAGGCAGGGCAGTGCACTGAGGAGCAGAGAAGTGCCACGTCTGCAGGAGTGCTGCTGTGGCTGCTGCCCATTCCTATTGTGCTGCGGTGATTCAGAGCTCCGTAAATGGAACTGAGAGACAAGAGCCGTGCTTGTCAGAGCCCTTCTGCTATTGCTTTTCCATCTGCTGTCTCGGATGCTTAAGATTTGCAGTGCGAGCCCTCTCCTGGGTGTAGCTAATGCATCTAGATCCCTTTGCTGTATTAATGGCATTATTTTCCCCCGGCTGTGAAGTACTCGGGGCTTATGTTGTGACAGGATTCAGGCACGCATTTGTCAGACGGAGGTGCTGGATGTCTGTTTTCAAGAGGCTGCTGTGCAGCCACGCGGGAGGGGAGCTGAAAAGCAGAAGGCTTTTTCTGAAGGCAAGAAACACCCGTGGGCTCTGCAGGCAGCCCCTGCACTGCAGGCAGCACCCGGCCGTGCACTGCGACCTGCTGCTGCTCGCTGCCCAAAATCACATCAGTCGCAGGAGTTTATAATGGTGCTTTTCTGCTTTGTGTTTATAAAAACACGGTTTGCTACCCGCCTGTGCTGAGCTGAGTGCTGGTGTCCCGCTGAAGCAGAGCTGTGTGCTGTGCTGGGGTTGGCAGTGCTTGGTGGTGGCTGAGCAGAGCAGCGTAGTGCTGTGCTCCCTGCACCCACTGCTGCTTCCCAAAGTCCCTGAGAGTTGGACTAATGCTGTGATTGACAAGATCCTTGAGCATAATTAGGCACATTAAAAACACTCAGAGATCTGCCCAGCAGTGATTTAGGAGAGGAACTTGATTTATTAATTTAACTGTGATTTCTTGTCTGTTGTTATAATGAGCCAGAAAGACTGAAAACTTGCTAATTAAAACTCACAGCACTTCAGAGTAAGGCAGAGCAGCAACAAACTTGTTCACTGCGAGGCCAACGCCGAAAGAGCTTTCCAAAAGGGAAATGTGGGGGGAAAAGTGCCACTGCCTCCGGGAAGCACAGCTTCCCTTGGGCTCTTCCAAAGAGAAAAACGTGGGAAGGTTCCTACACGTGTATTACTGTTCTCTATTGAAATCTCATCCTTGCAGCCTCTTCAAAACCCTGATATGGGGCGCTGCTTCCATTTGCTTTGCTTTCATTGGCATGAAGCGAGGAGCCTGACGTGTGTCAGTGCTGAGATGTCAAGTGGCAGCAGTGGGTTCGTGTGCAAGGAGGCAGCAGAGAACTGCGTCCTCATTGTGCTTTTCCACTCAGCCTTGAGATATTGCTCTGCTGCTGTAGCAGCAAGGTAACAACAGGTACCTGTGCCAAAGCTTTAGGACAGAGCATTTTGTGTGATGCACAGTGATGCCCTGAGAGCAGGCATGCATGGAGAGCTGCATGCATCCCATCCCATACCGGCTGCTGCTTGCTTTGTTTGCACCAGCATTGCTGTGATGTAAAATGCCACAGGACAGGTTGGAGGGATGCTGTGCCTGAGCAGAATGCTCACTGCTAATTAGCCAGAGCTGGAATTAAGCTCAGCTAACCGGTACTGTCAGGAGCTAAGTGGTTGTTCTGTGATTTGTTAAGGTTTGCCCACAGCTGGCATTTCTTTGTTCTGTATTTTAAGTGTGGCTGAAGGCTGGTGCTGCTGGGACGCTGCAGGAGCCCCATCCTCCTCTCTGCTCTGCAGGGACTGCAGGACCAGGACCCACAGCCCCATAGAGCCCGCCTGGCACTGCCCTACTCTGCTCGGCCTCAGTGGCTGAAAGTAGGAGTTCTCCAGTTTCTGCTGGGAGAGAAGGAGGTGCTTGGAATGCAGGCTTGTGCATGGGGCTGGATTGCCCTTGGTGAGGGTCCAGGCTAAGTCACCCAGCTGCAGCCCCCCATGCTGCCCCGTGAGCTGAGTGCATCCATGTCCTGCAGAAGGTCTGCAGGGCGGTTTTGTGCCACTTGTGCTGGGGTTGAGATGTTCCTGGGGGTGGAATGAGGCTCCTCAAGGCGTTTGCAGCTCTGTGTTGTGCACCCACAGCAGCTCTGCAGTGCCCACCCCACCTGGGGCAGCGCTCCTCATAGAGCTGAGCAGTGGCCCTGGGAGCAACCGATCCCCATCATGTCCTCGTTGCTTCAGGAACTCATGTCAGAGCAAGATCAAGAAACTCTCTGGTTTAAACTTTGTTTTCCCTGTAATAATTACTGTTCAACTCAGTGCATGATAGGGGCCTTTGACTCTCCTTTGTGGCAGGCGTTGCTGAGTGGAGCCAAAGGCAGGGGCTGAAATGAAAAAAAATCTTTGATTAACTCAATATCACAACTTCTCTTTAGTGTATATTACCATAATCTCTGTGCTGAAATTAATCTGTGGGGTGGCTGCAGTGTGTTGAAGATTATATGCATTAGCATTGGAGACGATGATTGTCCTTTTTTTATTTTTTTTTTTTTAAGCAGCAGCAATTCTGACTTTTTAAGCAGCTCCTATTTTAGGAGTGTAACTATTTTGCCCTAGCAGTTATCCTCAGGAAAAGTTTGGGAGACTTTCCTCCCTCCTTCAGGCACTCAGTGAGACTTGGGGGGGTGATGCTGGGTGATGCGGCTGGAAAAGCACCAGCACTATCAGCTGCAAGAAGGAAATTCTCCCAGCACACCCATCCTGCTCTGTGCCTTTTCTCTATCAGATCATTTGAGACAGGAGGGCTCAGCCGGCTGGAGAGGTTTTCAGGTTTTATTTTGCAGAGAGAAATCACATTAACAGGAGCAAAAAATATCTGCTTCGCATCAGCTGTTGGAACACGTTTCAGTTCTGGGCTTTGGTTTGCCTCTAGCTAACAAATCTGTATTCAAGGGACAGCGTCTTCCAACAGATTCATTATGAGTGAATGTAACCAACAAATGATGCTATTAGCAAGAATATATATATATTTCTTATTTAAAATATTTCCCTCCCAAAAGCAAAATGTCTGTTCTATGTCTATTAATACACAGTTCATTAAACTAGGAACAACTATATAATTAGGCAACAACAACAATTCATTAGTCTTAATGAGATTTAATAAAGTTCCTAAGCAAGGATTCTGCAGAGAATTAATTACGATGTACTCATCAGGAGAGAAAGTCCCATTCCTTGCTGGGACATCTCTGCAGTGAAGGAGCTCAGTGCTCTCCATCCATGGCCGCTCTCCTCCCTGAGACTTCCATCCATCTCTCATTAATTAATCAGCAGCTTTCTGCAGGCTCTGATCGAATGATTGAGCAGCACCTGCCTCAATGCAGGGCGTATAAGGGGATGGATGTATTATTTTTAATGCAAATGGCTTCAGTTCGGAGGTATTTGATCCCATTTAACTGGCAATTAAACTATAAATGAGTAAAGCAGCAGGGTCAGCGATGTAACAAATGGCTGTGTCATATTGAAGTGCTCGAGGTATTGCACAGGGGTAGATCTGTACATCAGTGCATGCATTGCCTCATCCCTGGAGGCATTCAAGGCCAGGTTGGATGTGGCTCTGGGCAGCCTGGTCTGCTGGTTGGTGACCCTGCACATAGCAGGGGGTTGAAATGAGATGAGCATTGTGGTCCTTTTCAACCCAGGCCATTCTGTGATTCACTGTGCACAAGTCCTGGCTGATTTGTGCCACCTCACTTTGTGCAAGTTGGTGTTTACTGGAAGCTAACAGTAGGAGTGGTCCCTGGTGGCTGCAGGACGTGAAGCACTCAGCTGCTTAATGACTTCTGCATCTCCTGGGCTGCCTGCTGCCTCCCTTTGGAGCAATCCCTTTAGCTGTGCAGCAGGACTTGGGTCTTCTGCTGCTTGTCCTGGCTTTTACCTTCTGCTGCCACGTCACCGAGCTGAAAAGATTCACAAAGAATTATGAAGTGCTGCAGAGAATATCTTACAGTGAGGTTTAAGGAGCTCAGTCTGCTTATCTTATCAAGAAGCAGCTTGTAACTTAATTTCAGTGGATAAGTACCTGCACGGGGAAGAAGCTCCAGGTGTTGAAAGGCTTTTTCTTCAGAGAAAGGCACAAAAAGACCAAATATCTTGAAGATGAAGGCAGGAAAATCCAATTAACGAGGCAGAAATTGTGAACTTTGAACCTCATTAGCTACTGGGATACCTCAGCTAACTGCTCCCGTCCCTGGACCTTCTGAATCAGACCCAAGTGCGAGTGCTCATCTCCTCCCAGGCATCCCATCGCTTGTCTGCACCCTCTCCCTGCCTGCTCCGGGTTGGGATTTATTCTGAATGCTGAGGAGCATAGCACAGGATTAAATTACTGATGGCATAAGAGAGAATGAGAGCCTCAGCACTGCTTGCATCGCCCGGCAGCGATGTCTGCGGATGTGGTTGCAAGCAGCCCACGAGAAGCTTTACATCTTTAAAGGTTACTGAGTCAGCCTTGGCAGGCTGAAAAGCAGCTTAAAAGTACACGGAGACACTAATTGGTCATTTGAACTTTGCCTGGAGGGCCCTTCGGGCAGGGCTGGTGCTGACTCAGTGTGCTGGATGGGCTGCAGGGAGGAGGGAGAGCGGAGCAGTCCCTTGGGTTCTGTGGGCACCGTGGCTCTGCCTGTTGGCTCAGCTGGGCAGGAGGGCACGGATGAGAAGCATTCCTTTCCCCTGGTCCTCTGCTCAGCTCTGCTCAGCCCTCCTCAGCTTGGAGGCCGAGGAGAAGCAGGGATGTCTCTCTGCCACCTTCTCCCTATGTAATTTTGGGGTGGGCCCACTGGATGAGGGACAGATGTGCAACAGCAGCTTTCCTACAGTGATAAACAATACAAGGTGGGATCCTGTGCTCTCCCTCTGCCCAGGTCTCAAGCTGTTCAGCTCTCAACACACCAAGCAGGAACCTGCAGTGCCCTGCTTGCACACAGAAATGAATGAAAGTGTCTGCAATTGTTTGCTGTCTGAAAAAAAATACAGCAAATAATGGAAGCTCGGGTGTACAAGGGCTAAAATCAGACCATTACTCTTCACCTGGAGAACATTTTAAATGCTGTGCATTTATTTGCGAGCAATAGTGTATGACTTTTGCAACAGCAAACCATACATGAGCGGGGATTTGCGAAGTATTTATCAATTGGAGCCACAGTGGATGTGTTGCCATGGTGATGGGAGGGAGCTGTGTGATGTTTTCCTGCAAATATACCGCGGCTCCTTCTCTTTCCCCATTTGTGTTTTGCTTTGAAGGAGCAGAGGTTGGTGTTGGGTGGTCACATGGAGGTAAAGCTGCTTCCTACCCCACAGGGGAATCATAGAAGTTGGAAGAGACCTCAAGGGTCATGAAGCTCCAGCCTCCATATCTAATACTGCTCAGCTGCCCCATCCAATCTGGCCTTGAACACCAGGGATGTGGCATCCATGACCTCTCTGTGCACGGCCCCCAGCTCTGCTGCTGCAGCCCCCATGGGACACAATCCAGGGCTGGGGGCTGTGCACACCCAAGGTCACCAGAGCAATTTCTGTGGCTGCAGCTTTTTCCTTTAATGAAGATAAAAAAGAGCAATTAAGTTCAGCCTGACAATTTGGCCCATTAGCATTAATCTTCAATGAAATCAGAAGGTGTTTGTGTTTTGTGTAAGCTTGGCTAATGTATCATTTTATTGCTAACGAGCAGAGGCCATAATTACTCTTCAACGCGATAGAATTTGTGGCTGACTTTCTTGGCAGCTCCCTGTGTAATTTATGCATGCGAGTAATTGACTTCAGGGGCACTTCTGCATGGGGCTCCCATTGGGTGCTGCACTTTGCTCCCTGCCTGGCTCCTCGGTGCAAAGCTCAGCACGCAGATGGCAGTGGAAGGGTCAGGGAACTCAAACCAGGCAGAAGGCGAATTGGAAGGCTGATGCCTTGGTTCAGTTCTTAAGTACCAGCGTCATCTCCACGAACTGCTTTGCCGTTTCTTAACGATGCAAAGAAAGCTTTATGGCTTCATTGTACAAAAGGAATAAATCTGAAATACATTAGGAAGTGCACCTGACTTGCAGCGAGGTTGTACTGATGGGTTGCGCAGATTGCATTTGGCATTGGCTGCTACTTCCAGCACTTAATGACTTAGCTTTAATGGTTCTTTTATTTCTTTTTATTAAAAAAGTATCCCAGGAGACTTTAGGGATTGTTACAGGGCTGGGTTAGGGCTATAGGAGGCACTTCTAAACTCACAGCAATGCTGTGTGTTAAAAATTCATAACTGCAGCTCCCATTTGCTGCTGCTAAGGACATTGATTTTCTCAGGAAGCATGAGGAATTGCTGTGGCATTTGTTGTCTGTTGGGATGATTATATATACAAGTTTGGGGAAACGCTAAGCATTGGGCATGCAGTTGGGTTCGTACCTTTCTACTGCTGGGACAAATAAGGCTTGAAATGTCATTTAGTTAAATCATGTTTCTCAAGACTGGGCTCCTAAAGCAGCAACCAGTGATGCTGCCCGGCTCACACAGCAATGCACTGCACTGGTACCTGTCTGAGGAAGGCCTGCAGTGCAGAGATGCTCCCTTGTGGATCTTGGAGCCATTGGAGAAGAGATGAGTCACACTGCTAAAAGTGCTTTTGGCAGGACCTGACCCCAAACCCTCCCAGCTCTGCTCCCTCCCTGCTGCTGGAGCAGGCCCAGCTTGGGGGTAGGAGCAGCAGCCACAGCTGCAGCCTGGCACTGATCCCCCAACACCCCTCTGTCCCTGCTGGGCTCCCAGCTGTGTGCTGGAGCTTTGCTTTGCACAGCAAAACGTGGTTCCCTCTCTGTAACCCACCCACATGGCTGAATGCAGCGCTGCTGAGGCTGTGTAGGAGTAGATGTGTGGGGGGTGATTGTTTTAGCATTAATGAGGTTTCTTGCAAATGGTGGGGTACTGTACGGAGTTCTCCTTGCTGTGATCTTCACAGAGGATCCGAACCCACTGCCTGTTGTGTGCTGCAAGGTCAGGCCTGATGGAAATGCTCTTCTCTAAGCTGGGAGGCTGCTGAGCACAGTTGCACTGCATGCTTTCCCTTTGTGTTGTGCAGAAAGAAAAGCCTCTTGTTTTCTTCCATGGCAAAGTGCAGCCCAGATTTCCACGTGCCCCAAACCAGCATCACTATTACACCATGCCCTGCTTTGCACGCACTCATTGCCTGGTGCTGCACGTGATCTTGGTGCCCAGGGCAGAGCAGTGCTGCCCTTTGCACCCTCCATGTGGAAAGCAGACAGGACTGAGGAGATGTCCAGGATGATATCCATGGAATTACCCACCTTGTTTGGCCCTGATTAGATTTTTGAAACCCCTTTGGGTGGTTCACAGGGCTGTGTGCTGGCAGGTGCCTCCCAGTGCCCAGACCCCACTGCAGCTGTGGGGCTTCACCTTAACTTGGCTGCTGGGAAGGTTGTGGGGTGGGCACCAAAACATCTGCTCTGGCTTTAGAGGTATTATCCTGATGAACTCGATAAGAAGGGTCAACACAAAAGCTGCAAATCCCCAGCAAAGCGTGCCCAGGCTCCAAAAGGTAAACCCAGGGTTGATCTGTTCCTGAGGGATGCACACAGCTCTGCAGAGCAGTGCAGTGCCATTGAGAAATGCCTGCTCTGCTGCTGTCGGTCTGTTACAGTCGGCCCATCCCCATCTGTGCTCCTGCCTGCTGGGGGCTGTAAAGACCCCATCCCAACCAATTGCTGCCCCAGCCCTGGGGAGGGACAGGAGCTGATGCACACAAACAATCCAGGCACTGTCAACCTCTGTTTTCTCCTCCCTGCTATGGAGTAGGGCAGGGATCAGAAGCACGGAGCAAGCTGCTGGCACGTCTTCCTTGAATTTGGAGGTTAAGAAATAGGAACACTTTGGTGTTTGTGCTCTGCATTAATGCACACAGGAGGGCACCTGTTCACTTGAGTACATTTGCTTGTTGTTTTTTCCAACCAGACCTAAAAAGCTTGTACTGACACAGCGAGCCCTTTGAACTGGTTTTCTGCACCCACGACCTCTAGCATTCTGGCATCTCTCCTATATAATGAGCTGATAGATAAATTAATACAGAATTGCAGCTCATTAGCAAATGATGCATTGATGTCTAATAATTCCCTCCTTTCTTATTTGAAAGAAAGTGGGCTATGCTGTTACTGAGTTAGTGCATTATGTTTCCATGCTTTTTGACATAGGGGTTTAGTGCTTTAAAAAATATATGTTAATTAAAAGATTACACCCACATCAACATTAAAGCACGATAGTAACTGCAATTATGGAATGAGCTGCTGCTTCCTCCAAGCATGACATAAAATTAAAGAGTCCCGTTGGTCCAATTTTCAGTGGGATGACTTGTAATAAAGAGCAGCTCCACCAAGGATGACATTAAAAGAGTGGAATTGGAGAACCAGCCTCAAGCATCTCGTTTTGGCTCAGGGAAGACAAAAAAGTGGAAGGGAGGAGATTGGTTTTGGGGCAGGGATGGGTTAGGAAGCTGCAAAGTCACGATAGGTGTAGAAGGTATGAACTGTTATCAGCTGTTTCTCATTAAACAAAACAACAACAAAAGATTCATGGCAGCTATCAAGAGAACTTGCTGGAATTTGCCACCTGGCCCTGTTTCATTTAACTACTCTTCTAATAGAAACAAACGGCTGTCTTTCCCCAGGGTGACCTGATGTGCTTCCATCTCAAACTTTCAAAGAGAATAAATACTGCAATACACAAATACATGGATTCTGAAGTGAAATGCCCGTTGATCGTTGCCCCGACTGCATGTGGACTCATAGGAAAGTCACCTGCCCCTTCTCAAGCACACTCCTTATTTGCAGAAGTAGAGTTTGGTTCTGCTCTAGTGGAAAAGTTTGATTTTGGGAGCTAGGACGGATCAACCCTGAGTGCAGACATCAAAGAACAAAGTTTTTTTTTTTCCTACGTGAAGTGCTCCAGTTTTGTTTATTTAGTTTGAAGGCTCCTATGTTCTAATCTCTGTCCAGCCTGATGAATGCAGCTCAGGTAGTGAAGTGGCACTGGTTTTATTTTGTTCCCATATCACTGCAAAGATAAACAGCAGAGAAACCTTCTGTCTGCTGCCTCGGTGTAATGCTGCTTATCAACACGAGTTCAAAGCAAGCTCCATTCGTATAGGATCAGCTTATCCCATTAAGCCAATTCTTTGACAGGAAAGAAGCTGACTATGAGAGGTAGCAATGCCTGTGAGGCAAGTGAATTTAATAGGGTCTGTAATGGACTGCAGAAATATCAACCAAATGATCAAGAATATGCCCCAAGAAGCAGTTAATTAAGGCTGCCTGCCCACCTCTCAGTTGGTTTAAGCTCACATTGACACCAGCAGACTTGCTGTCCAAAGGCCCCAATGTTTGCAGCTCTTGGTGTCCCTCTTGCCCATCCCATGGCTGTGGCAGAGGTTTCCATGGCTCTGAGAGGAGCCATTGGGTGCTGAGAGGAGACCCATGGGGCACTCATTTCCTTCTGCTTGTGTTCCCAGCATCTACGACCAAATCATGGAACGGGGCTTCAAGGGCACATCTCTGCCCATTTCTTTCAGTGGCTGTTTACAGACTCCTCCTGCATGAATGCACCCAACTCCTTTCCCAAGCCCTGTCTTCCCAGCCTCCCCAGGCAGCAATTTCCTGTTTGCTACTCTAAAAGATGAACTAAAGCAGGATGATTCAATGGCCCTCCTTTTGATCTGTTTTAAACAGGCTTTCTGTTAGCTTTAATAGCCTATTTTGGGAGGCTGATGAATAACAGGTCTACGTTGACCTCACCTTCTGCCTTTCTGGTTTTGCAAATCTCAGTTACGCTCCCCTTGAGCCTCGAGAATGTGGGTCCCATTTGCATAAAGATAATTAAGAGAAATGCTCATTATATATATGTATTACCCCAGTTTGCATTACTCTGGATGGACACGGAGGGGGGTGAAGAATAGAACCAAAAAGGGCAGTTAACCTTGCATCTCTGTGCACTCAGGATATAAATGCACCAAACTATGTGCTAGTTTTAATTACCCCCACAGCCTCATAAAATCGCTTCCCTGGTCAATTAATTTAATTACTTTTTGGCTAATTATTTTTCTCAATGGTGAATTGGCTCCAGACTGTGATAACTGTTGTGCTGCAGAACTGGGAGATGGGGAAGACTTTGGCTTGAATGACACGCAGAACATATCAGCAAAATACACATTTATAACATAGACACCTGAATTAATGGCATCTCTTTGGGAGGAAACAGAACAATTTATCCTCTGGGTGGGAGAGGGGGGGAAAAGCACCTCTTGGCAACAGTAACATTGCTCAAAACATGTCAGAAAGGCCTCTTTTTTCCTCTGCAGCCTGTTTTGAGTAAAAATTGAGGACAGCATTTAAGCATTCATTTAACCAGGCTGCAGTGCACCTAGGAGGTGATGGAAGTGCTCTCTGAATGCAGGACGTTGGTAGCAGTGCCTTTCAGTCAGAGTAAAGACAACAGCTCATCTGCAGGCAGTGAGGAAACAAACTTGCACTGGTGTTAATCGTAGAATCACAGAATGGCCTGGGTTGAAAAGGACCACAGTGATCATCTGGTTCCAACCCCCTGCTATGTGCAGGTCACCAACCAGCAGACCAGGCTGCCCAGAGCCACATCCAGCCTGGCCCTGAAAATCTCAGCACCCTCATTGAAACAGGGCACGTGAAATCTGAAGCTTCCTAATGGAATTACAAACCCAAATATTTGGCTGCTTGGATGAGATACCCAAGATGGGGATGATGGAGTGACCATTAACCAGCAGCGGGATGCGAGTCATTAGAAGGTGATCTACTGCAGTAATTGTGGTCCCAAATAAAATCAGTGTTCTGCACACCTCTCACTGCCCTCAGCCCCGGTGAGAATTGCCACAGGTAGAGGTGGGCAGGGAACTGCTTGAAATCTTCTGTTATCTCTCATTGGATCATGCTGTCTTAATCAGTTTCACTGTCTGGATGGGAGGAATCCTTGGGAGATAATTTCTAATTACTCTATTTAAGGTAGCACTTAACAGTAAATTACCCAACATAGAAATAAGGAAAACTAATGAATGCCTCCCCAACAGAAATTTTTTTAAAGATGCAGTTTTATGGAAGGAAGAAAGTTTGCCAGTTATTTGGAGAAGGAGCCAGCAAACAGTGCTGCTGCAGTTCCAAATCTGCCTCCCAGCGCACGCTGCGCTTTTCCTGCTGTCAGAGTAACAGAATAAGGAGATGATGCCTAAGGAGAGTCTACATATTGATGGGATGTGGAAGGGGGGTTTGCTGGAGATGTCCCAACTAGCTGGGAAATGGCTGGTTCTGTTGTTTGCTGGCAGAACAACACCAGTAACCCTGTGCTGCTGCTTCTTGTTCCGCTCAGATTCTCTCCATGTGTTCATCTGTTCAGCCTTCATCTTTCTCCAGCGCTCATTAATAATCACATTGATTCCTATGCTTGCCCACTGATGTGATCTCCTTTTCGAGAGCACCTGGATCTATATGAATTAAGTTTGACATCTCTGTCAATGAGAACAGCAGCTCTGATGTCGGTGTGTCTGCTTGCAGCACTGCAGCAAAGCAGGCATCCCATGTGTGGGGCTTTGAAGTGCCAGGAGAAGAAAAAGTATTGTTGAGGTATTGCCAGTTGAACCCGAAATGGGTATAAAAGGGAAACTCTGATAGACTGCTCACTTTATTGCTACTTATTCATTTAGTGAGCTTGAATCTACCTAAACTTGGTATGCTTGGAGTGCACAGGGATGTGTCTGTGGAAAGGCGAAGGGAAAATGAGTGGAAGCACAGTGTGTTGTCAGCTGGATGTGCCCAATGACACCACATCTCAGCACCAATGTGGTCTGACTGCAAACAACAGAAAACAAAGCGATGAGCAAAGGAGAAAAGCATGAAATGCAATTTAAGTTGAATAACTGAATATCACATGGTTGTCGTAAAAATGCAACTTTTCTTCAGGAAGACCAAATCTACCTACTGTTTTTAAGAATCTCTTGTCATGCTTGCTGGCAAGGAGCTATGGTTATGGACGTGCAACCCAAAGGCAGCTGTAGAACCGTGCATGCTTCCATTGCATGTGAATAAATGCATACATATGGGCACATGTGCCAGGTGCCTGGGGTACCCATCCGGTTTTGGATTAAGTCAATAATTGCAGAAGAAGCCAAATATTGAGAAATTTGAGAAAATGCTGCGGGACTTACACAGAAAGATCCAAACATTGCAAAGTGAATTTTGTCCAAACCAATGGATCTTTGCAAAAAATATTAAAGGGTGTAATCAAAGTAGATCAAGCAGCAAATATTGACCATGTGGATCGTCCAAAGCTTTTGAAGTAGAGAATTACTCTGTGGGTCCAGGAGCTTGTGGCTTACTTTGGCACAGGGAGTGGAGGACTGTGGTGTGGTGGTTCTGTGCAGCGGAGCTGTGAGTGGAGGCAATGGGGGACGGCTCATAGAATGGCCAGGGTTGGAAGGGACCTCAAGGATCATGAAGCTCCAACCCCCTGCCACATGCAGGGCCACCAAATTCCCTATTTAATACCAGCCCAGACTGCACAGGACCCATCCAACCTGGCCTTGAACACCTCCAGGGATGGACAGGGCATCCACAGCCTCTCTGGGCAGCTGTTCCAGCACCTCACCATTCTCTCTGTAAAGAATTTCCCCCTGACGTCCAACCTAAATCTTCCCTCATTCAACTTAAAAACCATTTCCCCTTGTCCTGCCATTATCTATCCTTTCAAATAGTTGACAGGCTGATGGGTCTGTCCAGGAGGGGTCAGCTGCAAAGGAGCCATAAGCACATTGTCACTGAAGTTTCCTCTTGGACTTGAAGGACTATGCAAAGACACTTCCCTCTAAGCCCAAATTTTCTGCTTTTTACTGCTCTGTATTGTGGCTTGAAGGTAAGCAGTGTGTGCAAATACCTGACCTTCAAAACAGCAGAGAATGGAAAAATTAAGCAGATTAATATGCTGCTATTTCAGCATGCATGGTAGGTGGTATTTTTGGCTGCCAAGCCCCGTTCTGTGAATATGAGACATCGAGGCCACGGATATTTCAACACACATTTTATCAGCAGTGCAAACAGACACTTCACACACGGCGTTTTGCATACAGGACTTAATGCATTCACTCCAGCACGTTATTTATAGCACCAAAGCGCAGTCATGAGGACAGCTGATCTGTTTGTGTCGCCTCTGTAGGCTGCAGACATATGCTGGAGTGCGTGTGGCAGGGAAAGCACGGCGGAGATGGGCACAAATCCTTCAGAGATCAGTTATCCAGGTGCTCCTTGGAAAACTGCTTCACCAGTAAGGGAGGAATGATGCTAACATGAATCTCGTTGGGCTGCTTGATTCCGCCAGCGCCGTGGGATGGGATTCGCATTCATAGGTTTAAATGCAATGTAAGTGCTAAAGAAAAGCAACAGAAAAACTAACGTACCAAAGCCAACGAGAGGAAGATGGGGTTTAGTAACGTCTTTCAATGCAGTTACTCAAATCCCCAGCAATAGGCTCGTTAAAATGTGCTTGTACTGAATATAAACTCAGAAATGATCCAGTAGAGACTTTATTGCAATGATCATAAAACGGGGTGACTGAGCTCAATTTTTCACTTCAGTGTGAATCGTTTCAGATCTCAAAGTCATTCACAAATGTATATCTGAAGCTCACCAGGTGGGAGAGCACCCAACTGGTTCTGGTAGAAAACCCAACATCATCCCTGGAGCAAAGCAGGGCAAGGCAGACATCACTGAATCAACAGACATTGAAATGAAGAGGTCCCATTCATTTGTGAGTTGAGCAGTGCAATAGATGTGCATTTCTTATTCACTAGAGGGAGTACGACTCGAGCAGCAGCAGGGTGTGTGGTTGAGCTCCCTGCTCTCAGCCCTGCTTCTTAGAGCTGAAATCCAGGTGATTTCTCGTTATTGCTGTTGCTGAATTAAATACAAAATATTTCATTACCCTCATGGCCACATGAAGGAGCAGGGAGGGTTTGTATCTGTGGTCTGCAGGAAATGGGATTGATTCAGTGCAGGAGGCATCAATAGGTCCAAGTAACTGCAGCCATGCTTAAAAAATAGTAATATTTTTTAGTAAATGTGAGAACTGTGGTTGATAAGTGGAGCAAGGCATTTATTCTGAGTGCCACGTCTGTCACACTGCTTGGCTGTCAGGATTTTCCTCCCTCATTTTGGAACAAACCTCACACTGATGAGGAAAGGGACTGTATGGAAATCAGAGGCTCTGTCCTCTGCCTGCGTTGCTGGAGGCTTTTCTTAGAGTCATAGAACGGCTTGGGTTGGAAGAGACCTCAAGGATCATCAAGCTCCAACCCCCCTGCACAAACAGGGCCACCAACTTCCATATCTAACACTAGCCCAGGCTGCCCATGGCCCTATCCAAGCTGGCCTTGGACATCTCCAGGGATGGGGCATCCACTGCCTCTCTGGGCAGCCTGGGAGCCTTTTCAGTGCTCTTCTTTTTTACCTGTAGGTGTCCATGCTCACAAATACCAATAGTTCACTTGAAAATACACTGTTCTTTGAAACAGAGGGGGGAAAAGTGCTTCATACACTTTAATTTCTGTTTTTCTTTACTTCTTTACTTTGAAATGTTCCGATCTCCTCCCCAGCATGCAGCCAGCCCTGAGCTGGGGTGCTCACCGGGGTGGGGAGCGCTGCTCTGACCGAGCACTGTGCCCTGGTGCCCTGGGATTTCTTCCTGCTGCAAACCCAGCCCCGGGAAACAAATCATTATTTGCCATAATCTGCTGTAATCTGTTTCATCTCACAGCTTTCAGCCAATTCTCTGCCGAAGGTGTGCTTTAATGAGCCCTGATTTCTGCCTTCTGCTCTGGGCACGGGCAGCATCCAGGCAGCGGATCTGGCCATCTCTCCATGTTCCCTCAGGTTTGTGCTGCCTGCTGTATTCAGAGCTCTCGGTGCTTCTGCCTCTACCCTGAGCTCTCATCTCTGCTTTTACAAAGTGGATCCACAGAAAGGCAGAATAAAATAGGAGTTGTCTTCAGGAAAGCCAAATGAGGGCAGTGAGCGGTGCTGCTGAGTCGCTCCTTGCAGAGCGCGGGACCCGGAGCGCTCTCGTACCGTGCAGGAAGGGTTTCTCCCATTCCTTTCCGTGCTGACTTCTGCAATTAGGACATCTTCATTAGTGCCTGCTTTGCCTCTCTGTAATAAACTACTAAATATATAGGGGAGAAACAAAAGAAATAGTAATAATAGTAATAATAAAGCTGTAATTAGCAAGGTCAGATGTTGCAACGCAAGTGGGAAATCTGCATAAAGACAGTGGCATGTGTGAGTTACAGCTGTGAGTCAGCCCAGAGTCAGCATGGATGGCAATAGCTGCCCCTGGACGGTCTCCAAGCCCTAATGCTGTGCAGAAATAGGCTCTGAGAGGGAGTCCTGTGCCAGCTGTTGGCCTCAGGGCTGTGCACTGCTGCTGAGGACAGGAGGAATTCCTCTCGTGTGCTTCAGGATTTTGTATTTTGACATTGAATTTGAGCACTCAGATCCATTTCAGGAGGGCCATGCTTCTGCACCATGGGGCAGGGGCAGTGGGGATGCTGCCAGCAGCGGTCTGATCTGAAACTCTGATGGGTTTTGGTTTTGTTTAAAGTATTCCAGGTCTATCACATCACAGCATTCAGCATATGTCTTCCCCACAGTTTGGGCTCAGAGGTGCCCATGTGTTTTTTTTTCACTGCGTACCTTCTGCACAGCCTCAATGTGCTCTGTTTTTCTTACCAATGGCAAGCTTCCCTTTCTTGGGGAAAGAAGTTTATTTCCCTTTGTCTCTGCACTGACTGCTCTGCCACCCATGTTCCTGACAAGGAGTGCTGCCTTTCATGGGCAGCAGTGCAGGCACAGGGGCTGCAAGCAGTTTGGTTCACCTGGGGTAACGGGATCCAGGAGTGCTCAGCAGTGGGCACAGTGCAGTGTGAAGCCGTGTCCCTCAAACATCACACAGATCCTTGAGCCCCTATATGCCAACATCACGTCCCATTCAGCTGAATGGCACTCAGCTCCCAGCTGCAGCCTGGATAGCACACACACACACACACGAGGTACCCACAGCATTTCCCATCAGCAGCGGTTACAACAGCAGTGTTTTTGGAAGACATCACAGGTGTGCAGTGGGGACAGAACCATGGATGGGCTCTGTGCTGAGCCTGCAGTGCTGGGGCTGTGGGGTTCTGCTGTGCTGAGCTGCTCACGTCAAGGTTAATTGCAGCCTCTACAGCCGTTCCCTACAGTCAGCCAAGCTCTCCCTGCAACGCTGCCAGCAGTGAGTCCTGCACCTAGCAGAGGGAACAGATGGCCGTGGTGATCTTTAATGGGCTGTCATAGAAGTCAGAGCTGTGGAGCAGCTGCACTGGAAGCTCTGCTGTCAGTTCTGATGCTCGGTGCAGAGCGAGGAGGAAAATTGGCATTTGGGGGAAGAGTTTCTCCTCTAAGCCTCCACCTCACTGACTGCTCATCTCATAAGGTAAAGGGGAGATGATGTGTCTTAAAATTTCTGCAGCATCTCAGCAGTGGGAGCGCTGAGACTGCGCAGGTCTTCCCAATGGTCAGTGTCTCAGGAGGAAAGGAACAACTGCCAGATTACAGAAACATTTGTGGAAGATGCCCTTGTTGAGAAAAGCCTGCAGGGCAAAGTGTAGGAAAAAAAAAAAAAGAGAAGTCTCAGTGCCATCAGAACACCCTCAGCAGAGCCCTACACAGGAGAGTGCCTGACCAGAGGGACAGCAAGGGGATGGCAGCGGGTTGAACTGGGGCCAGAAGCACAGCTCCATCTGCAGAACATCACAGGGCAGCCACAGACAGGGGAGGTCTCAGCCAAGCCCAGCAATGCGTGCCCTCCCAGCATTTGGTCTTGCCAGCATCTGCCTGGATGGGAGCTGAGCTGCAAAGCACCCCGGTGTTAACCCTTTCCTCTCAGCCTCACCGGGCCCCTTCTGATCTTAAACTGCGTCGCAGAGCAACAAGTTGGTAATGAAACCCAGGCAGCCATAAATCACGCCCTGTCTCTGCCTGATACCCGGCAGCAGAGGAGATAACAGCGGATCTGTCCCGACTGAGGCTCACACAACAGGCGGAGACAATGGGTGAGGATAGCGCAGCAGACAGTGAATTATCTTTGCCATCTGCTTTCTGCTAACATCCATTTATAGAAGAAACTAACATTTGGAAACACTGAGTGCTGATTGTGGTGCCTGCGGGATAATTTTCCACTGGATACAATTAATCATTAAACCAATGGAAGACGTACATCCGAGCACTGCTCCAGCTGCAAGTGAAACACCTGCTGAGATTTCCAAGTTCAGCAAGCGGGAAGTTTGCAGAGGCTCCATCACTTCCATGAGGCTCTGCCAGAAACCACACTGTTCTCCTGCAAAGCAGAGAGGGCAGCAGGATGGCAGAGTGTGCTGTGCAGGGAGCAGAGGGCTGCCAGGAATGCTTGGGAAGAACCTTTGGGTTTGTTGGTTCCCATAGATGTGGTTGGCTGATGGAGGTTGTGTGAGTTCAGGATGGGTTGGCACCATGCTCTGCTTGCTGCCCTGTCTGCAGCTGGAGCATGGTAGCACCATGCTGAGTGTGGGGAGCCAAGCAGGCTCAGGAGCAGCAAGTGGTAATCACAATCAATTACAGTTGATTAAAAGCCTTGGGAATCCAATACATTGCAAAGAAAAACAAACAGCAGTGCTGCAAAAAAAGGTAATCAATAGCCAGCCAAGCAGCAAGCAATTAATGGGCAGAACCATCCCTGACCTGTATATAGAGTTCTTTCTTCAGCTTCTTGATGCTCATGGTTCCCAGCACAGGGGTTAATGTGTGGGAGGTGGGGGCTGTCTGCCCCTGAGCCCTTAAGAAAGGAATCTCAGGGCTGGTACAGCCCAGAGGCAGAGAAGGAGGTTCTCTGTTGGGAGTTGGGAGTCTGTAGGTTGTTGAAAGACCTTCCTGAGAGCTTGCAGAGGAGAATCTTGACTGAAATTTCTGATTTTGGAGACTTCATAAGAAATTGCATGGTTGCCTCTGGGACCCACGGTGCAGAGCAGGAGGTGCTGAGCACAAAGCACGCCTGAAGGCTGGGGCTGAGCACAGGCTGATGGGGCAGCAGTGAGGAGGAGAATTTTCTGTGAAGAAAAGTGAAAATGGACATCATACAAACCATCCAAAGTTTGCTTGTTTTGTTAGCAACAGCTTCTGGCAAGCTGAAGAATTTGGAAGTGAAATTCGTATTTTGAGATGGAGCGGGAGCCCTTGATCTCAAACTAATCTGTTGTCATAAATAATTAGGGGATCACAGAATCACAGAATGGCTTGGGTTGGAAGGGACCCCAAGGATCATCAAGTTCCAAGCCCCTGCCTTGCGTAGGGCCACCAGCCTCCAGATCTGGATCTAGCCCAGGATATTAATGATGAATTCAATGATCCACGCCTCTCAGCTGTGAGTGCTTCCCCAGTTCCCTCCCTCTGAGCACTGAGGGTTGGATCCCTGTGTCTCTATGCACAGCGCCCGACGGCTGAGGTTCCCAGCAAGGAAAAATCTGAGTGCAGAGCAAAGATGGGGGGTCCTGACATGAATTCCTTTCCATGCAGAGTACAGCCACAGTCATGCCGGGACACAGCCTTTCTGCTGACAGCTCCCTGTCTGACCACGTTCCCCACCTCGCAGCACTGTGGCTGAGCTCAGTGGGATGGCTGTCAGACACTGCTGTGTGCTCAGCAAACAGGACCGTGCCACAGTGGCTCAATTAGAAAGTGTACGACTATTACAACCTGTGCAAAATTGGCCATGAGCGTGGAAAACAAAACATTTTTCCCCAACACTTCCACTCAGCCACGCTGATCAAACATGCTTTGGAAGATGGAGAAATGCAGCACGTTGCTCAGAGTGGTGCAGCACGAGGGTTTGGCTTCAGCCAATGTGCCGGCATGAGCTGCCCAGATCCAATCAAACACGGCGCTAATGAGGAACAGGTCACTGCTAATTAGCGGCAGTTAGCGCAGTTGGTTTTCCTCTCCCAGATACATCACTTCTGTTACTAACCATCCAGCCTTTCTCAGAGTAATTATCCCATCAAAATGGGTTGCTTTCATGGTTAACAATTTTCATAGTAACGCGTTAATTGCCCCTGGCTTACCCACGCTCTAATCAGCAAGGTAGGCATTCGTTTCTGGAAGTGATTGATTTCAAGGGACTTAGTGCTTAATTACATTTTAACAAAGTCTGTTTTGAATCCTTGGAGGAGAGAGGCACTTTCTGTTTGGCTTTGAACTTATCGTGTCGGAGGGATCTCGGTAACTAAATTATTCCATTCATTCTTAAGCACTCTCGTCACCGTATTGCAAAGTTTTGTCACTTCTTGATTCATCTTTACCCAGAGAGCTCACCCCAATTGTAGGGTTTGCATTAGTAAGTGAGCTTCCTTTAAAAAATAATGATTACATTATAGATATCCGCGTGTCACGGAGGGATGCAGTGATCTCTCAAGATGTAATTTGTATATCAATCAGTTAACTCGACGGTTTGGGATGAAATGTGCTATATAAATGCAAGACCATCATTTATCTTCCTTCTTCCTCTGTCTCAGCATAATTGCACCTTTACTGCCCATTCCAGATACGAGGGCTGTGGGACAGAGCATCATCCCCCAGCAGCCCGTGGCACCATCGTCATCACCCCAGGGTCTGATTTCCTCCTGGTCCTGCGTGCCCTTTGCATGGTGTAAGCCAAGGCTTTGGTAGCTGTTTTCTCTGCATGGCATGACCTCATTTCTTTCACTCCTTTTTGCCACTTTCTAATTGCATTGGCAATTCCTGTTGCGCTCGTATTGCCGCTGCAGGACGAGAAAGGACAAATAATATTTCCCTTGATGGTCATTGCTGCTCATCTCAGTGTAAGCTCCCCAGATACAGAATCTGGTGTGAAAATAGATAATTTCATTTAGGTGAGAATTGATCAAGCCTTTCAGGACCCCAGGAGGAGAGGAGGATGTAATCAGAGAAATTCCCTCCTGCTCCATGGGCAGAGCTGTGGTTGTGACCCCACACTGCTGGGGGAGGTGATGCAGGTGGGGGTCCTGAGCCCATCTCTGGGCCGATCCCAGCCCCCTGCCACCCTGTGCAATGCTCCCAGCCCTCTGGGGTGGCTGTGCCACCAAGGGGCGATGCCTGCTGTTGTCTCTGCAGCTCGACTGCATCTCAAGGTAAACCTGTGGAAGAGGAGGGGCTGCAGAAAGTGCTTTGATAGTTGAAAGATGATCAAACTTTGATAACTTCAAGCCAGCCCAAGCAGCAGACAGCAGCTCAGACAAATATATAAAACATCAAAGGATATGGAATGGAAAGCAGCGCCAGAGACCTCCAAATATAGCTTGCTGCAGTGTAATTCGTTCCTGAAGCAGAAACTTCCATAACATGTTGTGCTCCAGCCATCTCCTCGTGTGCAATGAGATGCAATGAGAGTTGCTTTGCAGCACAGTGATCAGATTAGCAAAGCACACCGATTAAACGCATGCCTGAAATGTTAGCAGTGGTTACGCTCAACATGTGATAATGTCCAGCTAATCTATTCCTCCTGGGTGAGGCCATTCCTCCCAATAAGCTGTAAATATTGCTAATTCATATGACTTTTGTTTCTGTGTCATTACACAGGAGAAGGCATCCGGAAAAGCACGTGGGTGTCGTAACAATCTGATTATTAGTTAACGCTAATTAGTGTCCACTTAAACTAATTATTAGCTGGATTTAATAATTTGTGATGCCAGTCCCACTAAATAACCAGAAATCACTGCAGGGAAAGCTCAGCCCAATGAGCCATCAGTTGCACAGGTCTGTGCATTGCGTGGCAGTTGGCAGCATCCTATGTGCTGCTCATAAACAATGCTACTTAGCTAATTAATATCTGTATAGCTGTTACTACATCTCAATTAAAGGCTTAATTAGGCTGTGATGGATCACTACCCAAGAGGCAAACGTAGTGAAAGTGTTTCTCAGTGGTGCATTGGGAGGAGCTCCAGCCCCATAGGATGGGGCGCTCAGCAGTGGCCAACCCCTCAATGCAGCCCTGTTGGTGGCTGCCCCCAGGTCCTCAGAAGAGAAGAGCAAACAGCATCCAGTTGTATTTCTGCTTTAGGTTGGGCCTGTGAAGCCTGGCATGCAGGCAGCAAAGCATTTACTCTGTGCCATACCCAATAATGGGGCTTCATGACGGCCCCATTATTGCCATAGAAGCCATTAGGGCAGATAACAGGGAATTGGGAAGCTTTCACCAGCAGAGTGGGGATGAAGAATTAGCATGCACCTAATCTCTAAGCAGAAAGCTTCTACAGTGATCATTTCTCCTTCTGTTGGTGAGATTGTTAAATATACAAATTAGGTGGAGATAAAAAAAAAAATCATTAAAATGCAATTATTTCAGCAATGTAAGTTTATGGCTATGTGAGTACATTAAAGGACCAGCTTTGTGGGTCTTTATGTGCTTGATAAAACCAAATAATTTGCTGCAAAAGTCCTTAGTGACATAGGAAATACATTTGGTATTTCCATTTGACTTCAAGCATACTCCAGGTATATAAAAAAACAGCTGGTGTATTTCAAACCACATGTTCCCATACTGGGAATGAAGAACAACAGTTCTGGAGCAGAAAAGAAAGCAAAGAACAATGGGTAGATTTTCTCTTCCTATCAGAATCCAAGGTTGAATCTATTGGCAGTGGAAATTGCCCAGCCGAAGCTGAAAGAGAACAGAAAGCCCCTAAAGCACACGTTGCCGTCGCTCCTTTTCTGTGCCATCCAAACCAATGGAAATCATCAGGAATGTGTAAAGCTGCCAGAAAAACTTGGGATTATTTTTAAGGCAAAAAGCAGGAAGAAATCACAGCTCTTGCCCTCTTCTGCACCAGGCAGAAGGACATGGCCAAAGGAGAAGTGCAAAGAAGATGTTTTGATTTCATTTTCAAAGAAGTCAGCTGGAAGCACTGTTGGCTGTTGATCACATAGGAGACAGTGCAGCAGCTCCAGGCCAGATGTAAGCTGGGATAAACAGAAGTGCTGCAGTGAGACTGCAGCTCTGTGCTCATCCTTGTATGAAAAGGCAATTATAAAGCTGCCACGTTGTCTCCATCTATAAAACCTAACCAGTTAGCAGAGCAGCACCTATCCTGGTACTTACTTCTTGCATCTCAAAGTAAGTAAATACAACAATCTGTTTCTCTGCAGCCAGCAGGAGGAGGACGAGTCAGGTAGAAAGTGATGGAGAAGTGGAGTGCATTCGTGTGATGAGAATAAAAGAACCAGGACCCACATTTCTCTTCACATGGAAATAGGAGAAGATCTGTGCAAGGAAACTTCCCCACTCATCTCTCCCATGCACTGATGCTGGGAGGCTCAGCCTCCCATGTGAGACAGCATGCCTCAGCACCTGGAATGGTTCTCCTTTCATTCCTTTCTCATCCTCCTCCTCCCAGGATGAAAGGGAAGGAACAGTTCAGATCGGATCCATTTGTCACCAGTAGAAGTTACTCAGATGGAGTCCTATTTCTCCAGAAAGTGGTTTTCTCCGTGAGCACATCCCAGTGTCAGTACTGCAAAAGGCATCGAGGCACAATAGAAAGCATTCAGTGCAAAACCTGAATGCTCATTAAAGTGCTGACAGGCGCTGAGCAGTTTGTTCTGGAGCTTCTTGTGCTGCCTCTCACTGTTTCAGCTGTGAAGATGCTCTCATTTTGAGATGCTCTCATGGCCTTTGCTGGCTTCATTCTGGGGGCTGCCTGGGGTGGGGGTACCCCAAAGCTGGCAGGTTCGTGCCCTTTGCTCTCCATTCCCTGTTCAGCACTTTCCCCTCCACCCCCAGCTCACCTTTGGCTGTATTCTGTTCCTATAGTGATGAGGACACTGCACTCAGGGGGGATGCAGTGAATCCCCTCTTGTTGGGGATTAGAGGACTTTATGGTAAAGCAGATTATTACTTCGATACGGGTGTGTTTGTGGCTGAATAATTGCTGTACCTGCAACCCTCTTCAATCTGCCACCTGTGCTGGAAATGTCACAGAATCATAGAGTTGCTCAGATTGGAAAAGACCTTAAAGATCATCAAGTCCAACCGTAACCTGACCTACTACCCTAACTCAAATAGGATTTTTAAGTGGGCTGTTCAGCTGCCCCTGGGGACAGTACAAGGAATCAATAGGAAATTTTGGAGCTGGCAGGATTCGGGCTGCTGAGCTCCCGAAATCAGAAACTCCCATTACTGGGACACATACTATAGGGACAAGCAAATGCGAATGGAAATGTCATTTCCACATTCATTCCACTTGAAGATGGGGGGCACAAAGGGCTGAAGTTGATGTCCCACTCCTGCACATCTGCACGGCTGTGGCCCCAGCTCAGTGCTGCTGCAGATCCTTCCAGCAGGAGCAGCAGCCGTGGGGAGGGCTGGCACCTCAGAGCTCAGGCAGCGTGAGTTGTATATTTAGCACAGTCCCCATAAGGAGGCTGTGACATTTTGCAGAGGAAATCTTGTTAGGCATGAAGGAATGAGAAGGGAGTGTGTGTACGTGAGAACTGCTGTGCTTGTGCTCAGAGGCACGAGGGGGTCTGTGGGTGATGCTGGAGGCACTAAGGGAGATGGGCCAGGTGTGGCTGTTCAGCAGAAAGGAGAAAAATGAGGGGTACACTGAGACTGTGGATCGATGTAACTGTGAGAAAAAGAGTGCTGGTCTGCGTGTGTGACACTGGTGGGAGCCTCCAGCTTCTGGTTTTGTTCCTTCTGTTTCCATCGCCTGTTTCCTTTGTATTCCCAGCTGTGCTATGTGCTCTCGGAGCCAGCAGGCTCTCATTCAGAACTTTTCTTAATGGGAGCACTGTCACATGAGCCACGAGGTACCTTTGGGACTTTGCTGGCTGCAGCACATGAGCACCCAGAGCCCATTCACCACTTCTGGAGCTGCTCCTACGCCTCTTTCTCTTGCTGGTCTATGTTGTGGCTGAGGAGTGATGTGCTTTGAGTAAAGCAGCGAGCTGCATTGAGGCTCTGTGGCCAGCAGCTGCTCAGGGGCACATTGCAATGCTGAGCCCTGCGCTGTGCTCTGCTGCATGGAGCACAGTGATGGGCACACTGTGCTGCAGCTGGAGGGGGGATGGCAGTGATCTGAAGGCATCTGGAGCTGTGCTGCCAGAAATAGCTCACTGCCATTTATAGGATGGATCAAAGCAGAGAGGGCTGGAAAACAGTCCAGTTGGGAGGGCATGTAGCAGGTGAAGGGAATAATGTCCAACAGGGGGGACAAAGGGTGGCGGATGGGAGCTCCCCAAGCACAAGGCAGTGCTGTGAGACTGGATGGATAGATGGGGACTTGTTTCCAACACAATGGGCAGTGCAGCTTTGCCCTGAAAAGACGACACTGTTTCAAAATGCATCATGCTATGGCATCCCGTGTCCAGCATTGTAGGACCTCTGGTCACAGCCTGGGGGTGAGAAGCTGCTCCCACTGCAGTACAGAGAGGGAAGGGCTGTGATGCTGTGGGTGCAGCCCGGAGGCACTGCAGACACACTGCAGGCACAGATATTTCCATTCCACTGGAATGATCCCACAGCTATTTTCACCTTTTTTCAGAAGAAGTCAAGGCAGGCTGTGAAAAGATTTTTCTTCTTAACAACACTTCTGCGACATTTCAGCTCTTCATGTCTCTAAGTTGAAAAGAAATGCTGAGCCACATTCACCTCGCCATGCTGCTTTGGAGGAGAGCTTGGCTTTATACACAACTGTTTTGTTAAGTGTACCAAAAAGAGGCAAGCAGAGGCTTTATCTCATTCGAATCATGGGCCATTGCAAAGCCACACTGTGAATTGGTGGCAAATATAATAGCAAGGAAAGGGAAAGGAGGGGAGAGGCAGCACAGAGGAGCAGGTGGGATGCAGCACCGTGCAGCACCGCACTCATCCACCATGCATCACCATCACAGGGGACAGGATGCTGCAGCAGCAGTCACGAGGAGCCAGGCCAGCAGGGGAGCAGGCACCAATGCCCCTGTAGGAACAGAGAATTTCCATTTCCAATTTCATAACTGTCATAAAAATAGAACAAGCACAGACATCCGAGGGACTTAGGGTGGCCTTGCTGCTTACCACAGGCAAACAAAGAGATTATTCCGTGTAAGAAGATTCAGCTTGGGGTGTCTGCTTTTCTGGCTTTGGAAGTATTCAGAATTTTCACCCAGCAGAGCACTTTGAGCCTTTTGTACTCGGTGTATTTGGAAAATCAGTTATCTGCAGTTCACGAGAAAACACAATTCTGCCAACTTCTCTGCAGGTTTTCCTCAGTTCTTTGAAACCCAAATGCATGCATGCTCCTCTGGTTGGTTGTTGGTGGTATGCACACACACACAGGTCTGTGCAGAGGCTGCTGCAGGTGTGGGGCTGTGCTGGGGAGCTCCAGCAGCACTCATTGAAGGGCATGGGGCAGCAGTCTGATCCCATCCCTTATACGACATCAACTCAGTGTCATTTCAGGTCTCCCTGAAGCCTCTTGGGGCTCAACAAGTCCTGGAAATGGAAAGACAAAGTCTTTTCTCTCCTCCAGGAGGATGTTGCTGCTATTTAAGGTCTATTATCCTCCCTCTGCTCGCACATCGCTGTCATTGGTGCTATAAATGGGCTGGGTATGGAGAGAGGAGAAGAGACCCCCGGGGTAGCAATTACTAGAACTGAATTGTCTGATGCAAAAGGCAGCATTAGCCTGGCGTAATTTGGTCATAAAATAAATTGCATTGCCCATAAACTTGCTGAACGGTGGAGTTTCCCCACAGTTGTTTCTGTGTGTTTTGAAGCCAGAAGAACTGCAGGGCCTGGTGCTGTCCTACTGCAGCCACCAAAGTGCTGGGCTCCAGGGAAGATGGCACGGTGTGAGCAAATGAATATTCATCACGAGATTAAACTCGTGGTTGACACGGTGCCAGTGCTAATCTTCCCCAGGCAGGCCTGGCTGAAAGCAATGTGGGAAGACGTCCCTGCACACATGAGCCCCGTTGGATGGGTCTCTCATGTGGAGCTTTGGTGGCTGTGTGCTCCATCTGAGAGCCCTCCTGAGCTGCTAGGGGGCAGATGCTCTGTGCTGGGGCAACGGGGCTGCCACAACATCAGCAGGTCCCAAGGATTTGTGTGGGGAGCCCTCAGGGAGAAAGCAGTGAGATGCATTTGTAGAGCAGGATGCTCTGGTAGGCAGCTGCGTCCTGTGTGGTGCTGGGGGACATAGCTGTGTCTTAGATTAAACTCCATATTTTCGTGTGATTATCAGAAATTCCGAGGCATAAAATAGCTGCAGCACAGCTAGCAGGCAGGGCTGGTGCTGTCTGGGGTGCTCTGCTCCTCACTCCTTTGCTTCTGTGGCTGTGCATTGCTACAGAATACTTGCAAGGATGCTGAGAGCATCGTTAACGCACGGTGTGTGGTGATCAGATGCCAAAGTGATGAAGAGTGGGGAACAGAGCAGGATAACTGCTCTGAGCATTGGGCTGCTGAGCACCGATTGGGCATGCTGTGCTGTCCCATGTCTCGCAGCAGCTCTGCCTGTTTTCCACATCTCCCAGTGCTGTGTTCCCTAGTGGGAACACAGGGCAAGGCGAGGGGATGGGAACCTGCACTTATTTCCCACCTAAGGCATTTGACAATCATATTATTAAGATAATTTAAAACTGTTTTAAACTCCAGCTCACACTGTGGGCTGATAATTCCCACTTATGGTCCCATGGTCTACTATAAAAGAAGGATATCTGCACTTGCTTGGCTAAAAACCAGAGGAGGAGGTCACAGCAGGAGCAGTGGTGAGGGATGCACTCCCAGATGTGCAGCAGAGCTGTGAGTCTGACCGCATGACAGCCCCATTTCCTGGAAGCAATATGAAAAATCACATCATGCAGCAGCAGAGGGGAAATCACAGCCCACAGAGGGGGAGGAAAATCCAGTAAAAGTTTGATGCTGATACCGCTCAATGGTGAACCCTCTCACTGAAAGCAGCCGTTGTTGGGGGAGTTGAGCTGCAAGGCATGGAGCAGGAGGGGCAGGCACTTACCAGGAGAATCATATCCACAAACAAAGAAAGCTGAGGGAAGCAGAGAGGTGTGAAGGCTCTGAGCTGCACTGATCACAGAGCTCCTCTGCTGTGCCCTCGATCTGACTACAGCCTGAGCTGTGGGTGTGGGGCAGTGGCACCAGCCAGGCACCGGATCCAAGAGCAGTGTGTGGAATAAACAATTTCAGCACACACACTGCACACTGAACACCCGACAGGTTGTGATGCTACAGATCCTGGCTGAGAGCTCCCATGTCATCCCGCTTGCCCCCTTTTGACACCCGAGCTGCACAAACATCCCATCTGTTGCTGCGTAATTATACCTCGCTGCACACATTTGTCATCGTTTTGTGAACGTTTCCTGCCTCTCCATCTCAGCAATTAGCTTGAACTGCTGAGCTTCTTGTATAACACCAGCTTGTAGCTTCATAGTGCCAGGCCACGAACTGATGGCAAATCAAGCTGCAATAAATTAAGGATGGGTAAAGACGAAATAGGGCACAGAATGGTGAGAGGAATCTTGGTTGGCAGTGCAGCATGAATCCCAGCTCTGCCTGGCTTCTCCATGGTGTGAGTGTCCCCCTTCCCTTCAATGTTTGTTTGTCACAACTTTAATAACTCGTTAGGATGAATAAACTCACTCTGAGGTTGCTTCCAGTTTAGCAGCACGTTGACAAAAATGGCACTGGAAATCCAATTAGACACGAAGATACAATAATTATACAGGCACATAATCCCATCCCTGCAATGGGAGGACAGGTGCAGAGTTTTGAACCCTTTTTGCCATGGAAAACCACAGGATTACATGCAGGCAAATGGGATTTGCAGCTGCAAATTCATGCACTCATACAGTTCCTGAGGCAGCTGGGGAAGAATGATGGCTCAGGACAAGCCTAAAGATAAACACGCTTCCAGGGTCACAGCCAGGAGCCCTGAGCTCATTAAAGCATGCTCTAATACTTTTCAAGTTATCTTCCTTTCTGTGGGACGCTGTGTACGGCACGAATTCAGAGGCTCAGAAATGCTGTGTTATTTTTATAAGGGATACCACTAAATCTGCTGACCCCGAGGTGTGCTGCGAGGAGAGGATCTTTTCACAAACCTGAGAGAAAAAGAAGTGAAAAGGTTTGGGGGCTTGGAAAACAGAGGGTTTTCCCCCTATTGGGGCTGTGGGGTGCGTGGGGTCCCAATGGTGCCAATGGGTCTGTGGCTGCAGGGTGACAGATGGTGTTGGCTGCAGTCTGGTGTCAGTGATCTGAAGCATAACAGACTCAGCCTGTATTTTTCCAGCAGTTTTGACCCCCAAAATACCGGTGCTCTTTCCCCCCCAGCTTTCACCCCCTTTCTCCTGAGGTTGAGGAAATGCAAGGCAGCGTTTTGCAGCAGGTTGCAATCGCAGTGACAGGAAAATAACCTGGGCAGCTGGCTCTGGGTGCTGGCAGCAGTGCTGGTCTGTGTGCAGGGCAGACAGCAGGAAGGTCCTGAGCAGCAATTAGCACCAGCAGACCCATGCACAGCTTCTGCACGAGTAAGGTGTGGGCTCACTGGTGTTACTACCTTAATAGCATCCCAGCAGTGCTGTAGAGCTTCTTGCTGTTTACCTGCACTGCTGCTGGAAGCAGAACAAGAAGAACAAGGTGGTTGTGTTGTTTTTTTTCTTTCCCCCAAAGAAATGTCACTGTTTTTCCCATAAGGATAGTTTGTGGGTGTTTTAAAGGACTTCATTAAATGTAATGCTGAGAAAAGAAGCTGCCGGCTGCTCTCCTCCATCCCAGCTGCACCCACGCTGCTCCGAGGAGGGGAGATGTGAGAGATCACAGCTCAGTGCATTGCATGGAGCAGGAAACCCAGAGACAGCCAAACACCTCTCAGTCCTATTAACAACCCAGGAAGGAAAGGCAAATATGCAACAGCGAGCAGAAGGCAGCTGAGAAAGAGTGGAAAAGCCAAGAAATATTGAGCTTTAATCCGGAGAGAATGTTTCAACAAACACTGAGTGCTTTGCAAATATTCAGTGCCTGAGGAGCCAAAGCACAGCGAGGAGCAACGAGGAGCAGATCCAGTGCTGCTGGGCAGCAGGAAAGGGCATGGGAGGGCTGGTGGGTTTGCAGCAGAGGTTGTGGGCTCCTGTATGGGGAGCTGCACTGAAACACATCAGTGTGAGCCTCCTCCAGGAGAGGTGGGGGTCTTATTGCTTAGGGTGCTGAAAGCTGGCTGCAGGAATTACTCGAATCCACTGGAAAATGTGTGGTAGGGGATGTATCAAGGCGTCAGATAAGACTGTAGGGAACCTAATTGGCATTTTTGCTTGTGCCTTCTTTAAGGCTGTTCTCAGCCAGCAAAACACCCCATAGGTCAGAGATGCTGTTCTTTCCTTTCGTCCATCTCGTTAAAACCAGTGCCACACTTCTGAGCCCAAAGACACATCAATCCTTCCAAAAACTTGAAAGGAAAAGGACAATTGACTTTTGCTGGTTGGAAATGCACTTCTGCCCGTGGTTAGGAGTTTACCAGATTCAGCACAGGAAGAGACAGTGTTTTTCTCTTAGACGTGTTCTGCCTTGCAATAACCAGACCAAAAATACAAACTTTACAGCCTTATTTATTGGTCCTGATTTCCAGCAATCTCTGAGATATGAATTATGTAGAGGATGCATAGCAAATGAGTTGCAGCAGTGGTGGGTTCTCCCTCTGAGCAGTCACAGTGCCTTCAGCCCCTCTGCCTGGAGCATCTCAGACCACCCCAGCTCTCATGGTGGCTGGCATCCTTTCATTGCTTTTGTTTTTTAAGCCCCAAATTCTACCATTTGGTTGTAAATTCACATTTAAGCTCACATTTGTGCACAGTAGGGGATGAGAGAAAGGTTTCATTGCTTGCATTATTTATGAATGGTGTCATTTCAGGGTATTTCTATTAAAATAAAGTTCTTATTCTTAGGTACTAGGTACCAGGCACTCAGTGTTTGTTGAAATCTCTCTGGATTAAGGTTCTGGAAAATAACACTAAGTGAGTTAAGTGGTATTTTTTTGTTTCATACATTCATAAAACCTCATTAACAAAGTTGCTCACAATGTTTGCTTCATCATCACACGACGTCTTGTGTCTGCCACAGTGCTGCACTGAATGCTCTCATGCATTAATGTCGTCCTCTTCTCTTCTCTTCTCTTCTCTTCTCTTCTCTTCTCTTCTCTTCTCTTCTCTTCTCTTCTCTTCTCTTCTCTTCTCTTCTCTTCTCTTCTCTTCTCTTCTCTTCTCTTCTCTTCTCTTCTCTTCTCTCCTCTCCTCTCCTCTCCTCTCCTCTCCTCTCCTCTCCTCTCCTCTCCTCTCCTCTCCTCTCCTCTCCTCTCCTCTCCTCTCCTCTCCTCTCCTCTCCTCTCCTCTCCTCTCCTCTCCTCTCCAACTTCCCTTCCCTTCCCTTCCCTTCCCTTCCCTTCCCTTCCCTTCCCTTCCCTTCCCTTCCCTTCCCTTCCCTTCCCTTCCCTTCCCTTCCCTTCCCTTCCCTTCCCTTCCCTTCCCTTCCCTTCTTCTTTTCCTTTCCTAATTATTATTATTTTCTTTCTCTATGATGCTTTTTTGCTCATTAACAATGCAGGAAATTGGAACTTCACTGTATTCTGCTGCTTGCTGCTGTAGCTGTGACTGATGCTGGTAACTCCTCAGGTTTTCTTACTGGGTGTATCACCATCACATCGAGCTGATAGCCAGGAATGCTTCCTAGCAAACTTCTCCTGTCTCTTTTCCTGGTGCTCAAGGACAGATTTCCTAAAATGCCCGCAGCTGACAGCAACCAGAAAATACTTTTCCATCAGCCAACTTGCCCATACTGTTTGATGGCAAAGTCTGACTTCCAAACTTCCACTGCTGGCACCCTGCAGCATCCCTGGATCCTGAGGGGTGCATGTGGGGGAGGGGTACTCAGGGGGAAGACAATATTGCAGATAAGAAAAATCAAATGGTCTCAGGAAATTCATATGAAGCTCCTTCTTAGCAAAACAGCCAGGGTGTCTGCTGTGCAGTCAGACTTTCCTCCTCTGCAAGCAACAGAGAGAATTGCATGCTGAAAAAAAAAAAAGAAGCCCTGAAGGTTAAATCTTCAAAGGGGATAAACTGGGTGTGAATCCAGCAAGAGCCTTATGCACATCCAGGAGCTGAGAAGAGCAACCATTGATAAAGGACTCCAAACCCTCCCACTGCTCCGATCGGTGTTAACACAGCAGGTCCTCATTCCCTGCTTCAGTGCAGTGCAGAACCACAGATCTCTGCAGATTCCCCAACCCCAGGGGACAGCAGAACGCAGCAGGGCTTGGCCAGAGAGGGTCCCTTGCTATGGGTCTGGCATCAGACCATACTGCTGGGACTGCTGCATCCATTCCATGCTGCCCCAGTGGAAATGTGTTGCTCTGTGGATGGCACACGAAAGAAATAGGAGTTTTTCTTGCTGCGAGCCACAGAAAGCAGGCTTCTCTCAGCTCCTGAATAATTCAGAATACAAGCCTTTGATTAATTTCATGAGAAAAAGGAAACAAAGTTAGCTGTAACTATAGGCCATTCAAAGTATGGATTGCCAGCAAAAATGTGCAAAGCGCTGTCATGAGAGGATTAATTACGTAGATTAAATATTTTATAAGTTAAATAATGTGTATTTTTCGGAGACAAAATGGAATGTCATTTATTCCCCCAAGACAGGGGATGTAGCTGTGTTCACTTCCATTCAGTCCACAGAGCAACATCGGCTCCAGTGACAGAGGAGGATGGATCAGGGCTGTAATTCCCATCTGGCACCAAAATCTATATTCTGAGCAGTGTTTCTTCTCCCTGAGAGCACAGCTCTGGGCTTTCAACTCCCTGTCTGTCGTGAGGCTCTTTGGGGGCTCAAAGGACCCTGCTAATTGTTCCTCTGCCTATTATATTATTCCAAGGTCTGGAAGGAAAACGAGCTGAGGAGGGTGTTTTTAATTATTGTGTGATTGTCCTGAAGGACAATAGCAGAGTCTTTCAAACTGTCTTCCCTTTTGCCACGTCGTGAAGCTGATCTGGAGCCAATGTGTGTCTCTGGGCCATGCAGGATGCCTCACACCACCAAGGATGTGTTTGCTGGGGTCCCCAGCCTGGCTGGGCTCGTGGGGCTGCATCCACAATTCCTCAGCCCTCGTCCCTTTTGTGCCACCCTCTCCTTCAGAGAAGGAGCTCAGGGCAGTTTGCTTCGGAAAATTACAATTATGTTATTGATTGGGTAAAAAGGAACTGTTTTATTAGGCCTTACCACTCTGAATGTGATTCCTTTTCCTTACAAATAGCCTATTACATGCTCACAGACCACCCACACGCTTTGCTGCTATTAAATTTGCCCTGCAATCTTTCATGCCAGTTGACTTTTCATTTCCAAATCCCTTTTTACATTAAACACAGACCCACAAGCTCTGTCCCATTTTCTTTGAAAGAAATCATAAGCCCGTGCCAGAAATGACTTGAGGTGTTCTTCAGAATCTGTAAACAGCTCTGAGGTCCCATGGGAAATGTCACGAAGCTCTGGGCTGAATGCATTAAGCAGTTCCCAGCTTAGGCTCTGGCAATGCATTTACCAGGCAGGACCTGGGCTGGGGGCAACCTGCCAGGTCCTGCAAGCAAACACAGGGAGCAGCTCAGCAACAGATGAGGTGGGCTCCTGTACTGTGCAGGCTGAGCAAAGGGGCAAAGAATCCATTTGGCTGCTTGCTTTTGGGTTTGTGGCAGCGTGGCAGCGAGGAAAGCAGCCAGCAGTGATGTGTTTTCAAAGTGCAAGTATTCTGACTGCCATCTTTTCCTAAAGGGAGGCACTTCTTCTCAAATCTTGTCTTCCTGGTGCACACAAATATATGAGATGATGGTTTGTTGTGATGAAAGAAAATCAGATTCCAGCAAAACAAGTGCATGTTGTTCTCCCAACTCCTGTGCCATATTCTATGGAGTGCCCTTTCCAGGCCCTGCATGGACACAGTCCTTTACCTGAGGCACTTCACTTGGTGAAATATGGGTTGCAGAGGACGGTGATCCATCTGTGAGGAGTGGCCTGGATGAGTCGCAGCTCATTCTCCCCAGTCTGTGGGCCTACAGACCTGTTCTCCCAGGGCACAGGCTGGACTCCAGCCACGGCAATAATTAGTTGTGTTGTTGGAGGAGCAGGGGATTTCGTGGCCACACCACGCAGCTTCCATCCATCTCCTGATCCTAATTCAAGTGCTGCCTCGCACCAGCTGCTGAGAAGGTGCAAGAAATACTAAGTAGGCAATTCGGGCACTGGAAAGATGCATTTCCCACTGAAGCATATTGGACGTAAAAGCAGAACAGCTTTTAATTAAAATTTCTTCCCCCAGCCATGTAGGGCCCAAACAATGAGCAGGAACAAAAACTTTTCTCTAACAGGGGAGAAGAATCTTGGAAGTGGAGCGGAGGGCACAGATGCAAGCTATGCGTGGCAGCACTGGGGCTCACAGTGCAGGGGGCACTCATTGGGCTCTGCTATCAACTGCATCTCCATGCCCATCTCCATGCACTGCCCAAGCCCTGTGCCCAGCCCTCATGTAGCTGTGTGTGTGTCGGGGCCATGTGGTCCTTCAGAGTGTTGTGAGGGATGGGTGGAATGAAAGAGCCATCCAGCTTCATGCCAGTTGGGTTTTCATTCCCTGTAAATCAATGCAGATACCAAAAGAGGTGGCTGAGGATGATCCTGGCTGATGAAAGATGCACGATTTGGTCGGAGGAAAAAAGATGCTGAACTGCAACTGTAAGAAAAGAAATGGGAAAAGAGGAATGGGAGGCATTTGGCAGCACAGCCACTTCCAGTGTAGCCACGAGCATGACAGCATGAACAGCTCTCTAAATGGACATCTTTCGTGTTAGGGTAGGTGTCATTCCTGATGACTTGCATTAATCTAAAAGCTAATATTATGGCACGGGGGTATGAGAGGGCAGTGCTGCTTCACTGTTTTTCTTGGGAAGGGCTGTACTAATAGTGCAGAGCTATTAATATTTGTATTACAGCAGTGTTTTGAGTTGTTTACTGGGAGTGAAAATTCTTTAAGTTTGTATCTGCCTTTTTAGTTTGAAGGGCTTTGACCTGACATGTAGCTAGCTGGCAGATAAATGCTGCCTGCCTTTCTGCCTTTCCAGCTATATTTAGACAGAAGACATCTGCTGCTGTGCAGCCAAGCTGTCCTGCTGGGCATGGTGGGTGCTGCAGTGCTGCTGGGCCATGCAACATATCTGCACCACTGGGCTCAGGCTTCTGTGCAGGGGCCAATTGCTGAGCACTCATCTCTGCTCACGCTCTTGGTTTGCCATCTGGTCGGCCTTGAGATGCCCCCTCCACCCCTGAGTTGGGATTGTTTGCAGTCTGTGCCAGGGGTCTGAAGGAAGGAGCATCCCTGTGCATGCCCAGGACAGCACAGGTATGGCAGGTTCCTTCAAGTACCTTAAGTGCAAATGTGGAGCATCCAGGCTGATGGGGGGCAGCTGGCAGAGGACGTTGTCCACATCGAGGGGCTGCAGTTGTGATTGGTGACTGTGGCTGTGCAGCACAAAGGGGAGACCATTGGGATGCAGGAGCTGTGTCAGGGTTACACGCTGCATCCCATGCATGAGTCCATTTGCCTCCCAGCAGTGCTCTGTTCAGTTTTCTTCTTCATTCAGATCACAAATTGTTGCCCTGTGAGACAGCTTTCATCCACCCTCAATTGTTCTAAGCTGAACAGAAGCCTTAGATAAATAAACAGGAAAAAGGGCCTCAAGTTCTGAATTCTGCACAGAATCACAGTTGGAAAATCATGGTTGGAAAAGACTTCTAAGATCATCCAGTCCAAATGGCCACCACTCTGCTTCCTTCTGACCACCACCTGAGTTGTTCCCCTGCCTTCCTCCTGTTGCACTGCCAATGAATTCTCGAGCTCAAATTAATCAACATTCTGCCCCTGTTTTCAATCTGCTCTCAGGATAGGTTGAATAATGCCAAAGCTGCCTTACACGGAGCTCCTCCTCAAATCCTTTTGGGTTGTTTCAGTTTATCTGCTGTTGGCAATGCAAACAGGAGTGCTGCTCACGCTGTGTGCTGTGCTTACAGGGCAGCATCAGGCCCTGGCTCTGCTCAGAACCCAGCAGACCTCACTCTTGATGGAGCTTTGGGCAGCCACCGTGCCTCCCTGAGTGCCCCACTGCCGTTCCATCTGTCCTGGCCCTGCTCTGCCAGCTCAGCCCTTTGCACAAGGGCTCTAAACATACATGGGGTTTTATTCTCTTTAATCAAACGTGCTATTTCAGATTGCTTTATTTCCTGGACCCATATAACTGACAGAGATGTACTGTCTGTCTCCCAGCCATCAGGATTTGTGTTTGTGTGCTGAGACATTTGCTTTTAATGCGCTCATAAAAGCTCAGGACAAGTCAGAACGGAGCAGTCCTGGGGCTCAGCAGCTCCATCCATCAGGAGAGGTGGCTGTGACCCCAGTAACAGCTCTCCGTGGGCATTGGTGTGCGCTCACCATCAGTGAGCCAGGATCCCAGAGCAGACCTGGAAGGCTCTGCCTCCAGCACCAGCTCAGCATGGCAGCATCAGATGCCAGTGCATGGCACCGCTCTGTGCTATTGCCCTCTGCTGAAGAGCGATGCTCTCATGTTGCAGAGGTGTTGACGAACCCCGTGGCTTTAATTGTCCTCCTGTTCAGCCCATCCCTGCCCGTGGCATGGGGCAGCACAGCCATCTGTGCGGGGCACAGGAGCAGCACCCAGCTGACAGCGTGCTGGGGGAACTCTGTGTGCACTAATGAGCAGAGACGTACTTTAAGCAAATAAGCAAATAACATCAGTCTCTGCTGCCAGGAAATAAGAATTACTCTTACAATTGTATTTCTGCAGAAGAAGGCATACTTCTGCCCTGTGACATATTCACTGCTGCTGCGTAATGCTGTGCCAGCTGACCCCAGGCTGGGTGCCATGCCATGCCCCCAGCTCAGGCACCAGCAGGAGGAACGGGCTTTGGTGCTGGTGTTCCCTCTGCATGTTATACAATTACATGGGAATTAATTTTAAGAAGTGCCTTCTCTTATTTGTGACTTCAGTCTCCCTCGGGGTAAGAGAAATGTTCAAACCAATTACTGTTCACCCAGGAATCACTCCACCAGTTTCTTCCCATGTGGATATTATTGGTTAAGTAACAGACAGGCACAGTGCTTGGGAGGAGGTGGCCGACTTCTGCTGTTTGGATCTGGTTTGTGTCGAGAGCATCGATTACATTAAAACTGCAATTACACTCCTGATTTTGGGAACAATACTTAAGGACTCATCAAGCACAAAAAACTTCAGATTAGTTTTCTCCCTGCCTTTTTCTCCTCATTTTGGGGGTACAGTGCTGCTGGTCCCTGCTGCTTTTTCACTAAAAAAAAAAAGTTTTTCTCTAAACATACATAGGGTTTTATTCTCTTTAATCAAACGTGCTATTTCAGATTGCTTTATTTCCTGGACCCATATAACTGACAGAGATGTACTGTCTGTCTCCCAGCCATCAGGATTCATGTTTGTGTGCTGAGACATTTGCTTTTAGTGCGCTCATAAAAGCTCAGGACAAGTCAGAGCGGAGCAGTCCTGGGGCTCAGCAGCTCCATCCATCACAGCTGCTGGGGCTCAGCATCGCTGCTCATCTTTATGCCATGGGCTTTCTTCTCAAGATACGCTTTTATCTTCATAGCATCATATAAAGTATTAAAGCTTCCATTGATGGAATGCAGATGCTGTTTATACGGGATCAGCGAGAAATAAACTTTTCACCATAAATCATATTGCTTCGAAAATATACTAATCCCCAGAGCAGCAAGATTCATACCGGTTGATGCCTGCAGTAGATCCGCAGACACCTTCCACTGTTGTGTGATGTGATGGATGGGGTGGGGGATGCAGTGGGTGCTTCTCTCAGCCACTGCAGCACAGGGAGGGGCTGAGCTCAGGCTGTGATGCTGTGCAATGCATGGGAATCCCCGGGCAGTGGTGCTGGGGGGCTGCAGCAGGACGGGGGGTGTTGCTTGCAATGCAATCTGAGATGCAGAATGGGAAGGAAACATTGGAAGCGCCGAACTCCCTGTAATTGTGAAACTTGTTTGATTGTTTCTTTCTCTTTGTTTCACCGAGGGGAAATTTATGAGATGTCAGAACCCATTAATGTTGTTGATGCTGGAGGAGCAACAAACTCCCTGGGCTGAAAGGCTCTGAAAAAAAAGGAAAAATAACGGAGCGGCAGAGGTGGCTGCCCGAGGGCAAACTTGTTAGCTCTGATCGTGCTGCTGTGAGGTGGGTGAGATGGGGATGAGGGGCAGCAGGCAGGGCTGGGGGTGCTGACAGCATTCAGGGACCCGGCCACGCTCCAGGCAGCGAATGGGAAACAGCAGTGCCTGTTTGAGTGGGGGAAGGTGCCTCTATTCCCAAAGCAGAGACGTGGGGAGCAGAGTGAGAGGAAGAAGCATCTGGTTGGGAGCTCTGTAAATCATTAACATCTCTCTGAATGTGAAAAATAATATCGTTAGCACTCCCTGTGCTCCAGAAAGGTGACAGCAGGGCTGGTGCTTCTGCAGAACTCCATCGGTGCCCTTCTGCAGCATGTGAGAGTTGTACCTGGAATGGCACAGGATTAATTGCACAGTCGGCTGCTAATAGGCAAACAAAGTAACCAGACAAATGAGGGCATGCAAGGAATCAATTTTCTTTTTAATGCATTCAGCTCTCGGATTTGTGTGTTATGATAGACGTTAGTTGAGAGCAGATTGTTACACACAACAGCTAATAGAATGGCGGCCTGAAGGAGACAAATATGTTCATTATTGCATTATGGCTGTGGCACTTAAGAATGCAAAGCTATGGGCTTGGGATATAGGCTTCATTCCGATTATTTGATTGTTTTTAAATGAAACTTGAAATCCTGGAGCTAGCAAATTATTTTGCATAAGATATGCAAAGCTTCCAGCCTAGTTATTTAGCTGCGGTTGCCCAACGTAGCAGGATTATTTAAGTGCATAAATTTGTCTATTATGCAAAGGGAAAGAAGAAGTGAATACAGGGCTAATTCTTGTAGTGCTTCATTGCAGCATATTTCCAGCTTTGGGACAGCAATGATCTGCCAGCAAAGGTTGCCTATCTGTAACCCTGTGACCGCTTTGCTGTGGGTCGAGTGACAGCAAGCATAGGCAGCTCCTGACCCCAGTGCTGGAAGTGCTGCTTGTGTGCAGAAAATGATGCTCTTACAGGTGCTGCCCATGGAGTGGGTGCAGTCCCATCCCCCAGAGCAGCACGAGATGGAGCAGCCGTGCTCAGCAGCACAGCATTGCAGGCAGAGCCCTCAGGGTGAGCCCGGCGGGTTGGCAGCTGTCCCCACCCTGTCCCCTCTCTCCATGTTGACATTGAAATTCTGTCTTTGAACAAAAGTGTTTCTTACGGTTCTGCATAAAAGATGCTCGCAAGGTTATTTTTGGAACACTTTCGCAAGCTGGTTTCAAATTCAGCAGCACACTAAAGGGCTCCGAGCCATGACTTTGCCTTGAGCCTGAATTAAATACATTTTCGATTCACAAGTACAAAACAAGTGCATGTCCTAACGTCACTCACAGGCTGTCACAATGCTTCCACGGGCGCTTGAAAGCAAAGACCTCCAGGTGTGTGGCTGGGAACAAAGTGATCGTGCAGCGTGTCCCGTGCTGGCTGCATGGCAGTAAAGGACATTTGGAGTCGTGGTTACACACGGATGAGAAATGCAGCAGTAGAGCAATTATCTCACTTAACTATTCGGAGTTACGTGCCGTGACATTCTAATGATGCACATGTGAAAGCTTGGTGCTGAGCCCGTCCCTTTGCTGGTTTCACTCGAGCAGCTCTGGGCAGCAGCACTGGGTTTGTTGGAAGCAGATTTGTGCAGGTTTGGGCTGGGGTAGGAATGGGCACCAGCACCTGCTGCACACCGGGTTGTTGGTGGGAGGCAGGGATCTGTGAGACTTGTGCTGTTCCAGCCCTGTCCTGCTGTGCTGAGAGCCTGCATGGGACTCCAGGGCTGTGTGATTTCCCATTTGTGTTGTTGTGAGGCAGAGGAATTCGCTTACAAACCTAATACCTCTGCTGTGAAGTCTGCCTTGGGATAGAAAGATTCGATTGTGGGTTTATATCTTGGAGGAAAAAGCATCCAAATGACTTTTCTCTCCGCTGTTCCCATTGAAATGAAACTCCTTGCTATAATACTGCTGCAGTGTTTCTTTATGCCAGTAATAAATCACACCGCCCCGGCATCATTTCTGCTGGCCACGGCCAATGATTCACGTTAGGGAAGCAGTTCTGGTGTCAGCAGCACTGAAGGATGCTGACTCTCCCAAAGAGCAGCACGGAGGCAGTTGCAGCCCCACGCTGAGACCCCTCACCCCAACTCCTGCACAGGGGAACCCTGTAGCTCTGAGTGCATCCCAGCATCTCCTGGGAGCAGCTGAGCACGAGGGCACACAGGCAGAAGAGATGCTCATGCCATAGGAAGTGGCAATTAAAGTCCCCCCTGCTGTGTGTGGGGAGCCAGGGGAGTTCTGCATGGCAGCACGAGTGCCATTTGGTCAGGGAGGGGAGCGACCACTGCTGGCACAGCTGCTGTGAGTTGCTGAGCAGCATGAACCCACAGCCTGCAATTCAGAAATACACTTAGCAGAACTTCTGCACAGACAGGAAGAAGAAGCTGAAGTGAGAGGTGAGCTGTAATCTTATTGCTAGGAATTCCCCTGGGGGTACCACAACCACTGGTGAGCTCAGACAGGCCAGGCTTAAACAGCTCTCCCCTGTCCAAAGCCCCAGCAGCAGCATACAGCTGTGCAGGTGCTGTACAGCCCCCAGCACCTTACTGCCCACCCACTCAGTGTGGTGATGGATCCCCTCCTGCCCTGCAATGTGTGTCTCGGGAGCTCAGCACCTCCAGCATTTCCTTGGGGTCCCATTGACACAACCAAACTTTCTCAAATAAGAGCAGAGCCCTGGTAATGCCAAAGGGAGAAAACAGGGAGCAATCATGTTGGAAATTGTTCTGGACGCACATCATCCCTGCAAAGCCCTGAGGCTGGAAGCTTTCCCAAAAGACAGAGCCTGGTGGGAGCAGTGAGGGCTCAGCTCAGTGCAGCACAGCCAGGCGCACGCTGCGCTCCGTGCTCTCCAAGCTCAGCGTTTATCGCGGCAATTAAGCGCGTGCTGCCCATCAGCAATGTCCTTGAAGGGCGTTCTTGCTGCTGACACCTCCATTTGTTTGCGGTGGGAGGAGATGTGAGTGATGGCTATGGGGGCACACAGCCCTCCTCCAGCACCCGGAGAGCCGATGGTTGCATTTACCAAGACATCACTCCGCGGTGCTGTGCTTCATTAGCATCTCTGTGTACTCACACTGCTGCTGATTTCTGTCTGTTTTGTTCCCCAGCGTCAGCAACAAACACTTGTGTGTTTCACACTTTGAACCTCGCTCAGATACCCCCTGAGCAAACTCTTCCATCAGGTGTTTCACACTTTGAACCTCGCTCAGATACCCCCTGAGCAAACTCTTCCATCAGGACGCTCCCTGCAATCAATAACAGCTTTATCACCAACAGCAATGTTTGCGCTGCAGCAGCCCCTGGTTAAGTGCAAAGAGATCTCTGTCTATTGTGCACCCATCTATCATGGGTCTGTCTGCCTTAGGAGCCACTGTGCACATTGTTCAGAGGCAGAGCAGGGAAACCATGGTGTTATTTGGGAGTGAATATAATTCTCTGCGTGGCTGTACCAGGAGTGCTTGGGGATCCTTTGGAGCTAAGCAGAGGAATAAGTCATAGAATCATAGAATGGCCTGGGTTGAAAAGGATCACAATGATAATTCAGTTCCAACCCCCTGCTATGTGCAGGGTCACCAACCAGCAGACCAGGCTGCCCAGAGCCACATCCAGCCTGGCCTTGAATGCCTCCGGGGATGGGGCATCCACAATCTCCTTGGGCAACCTGTTGCAGTGCATCACCACCCTCTGGGTGAAAAACTTCCTCCTAAGATCTAACCTAAACCTCCCCTGTCTCAGTTTAAGACCATTCCCCCTTGTCCTATCACTATCCACCCCCATAAACAGCCCTTTAAAAGTCCTGGTGTTGTTTAGCAGAAGGGTTTGACTCAGCTGCCTCCTCACTTCCAAGTGGTTGTTTTCATTCCCTTACATACAGCTGCTGCTGCTCCAGGGCTGTGGTGGTGACAAGGTGGGTATCAGGTGGATGAGGGGTGAGGGGCGGTGCCACACTGACAGCTGAGCATTGCTCCGAAAAGGAGAACAGGTGCCACCCCTTCATGGAGCACAGGACGGATTCCTTCATCACTTGCAGCAGTGCAAATGGACAGCAGTCACTGTGAAGAGAGCAGGGATGGCAGTATGTACAGAAGTTAAGCTTTGAAGCAAGCTGCAAAGGCAGCAGCAGCCTGCTGGGTGAGTGCAGTGGGTGTACATCTGTGGAGCTGAACATGCAGATGTGTATTTGGCAGCAGCAGTAACTGTCTGCACATGTAAATCTGCAATTTGGGGCTTAGCTGGGGCTTCAGGTCGACATTTTGCAGTGGAGCACTGAAAACTACTTCATCCATGCTCCAGTTTGAATACTGGCAATGCAAGCGATAGGGGGTGCACAGCATAGGACCAGTAGGACTGGTATACAGACTGTGCAAATAACTAACACTGCAAATGGAGCTCCATCAGAACGGACCAATTAGACATAAAATGAGTTAAATTAGCCACTTGGTTTCCACTTACATGCGTTCATGCAAGCCCTGCAGCCATTACAGCTGTGCCCAAGGAGGCTGTGGATGCCCCATCCCTGCAGGCATTCAAGGCCAGGCTGGATGTGGCTCTGGGCAGCCTGGTCTGGTGGCTGGTGACCCTGCACACAGCAGCAGGGTTGGAACGAGATGAGCATCGTGGGCCTTTTCAATCCAGGCCATTCTATGATTACCCAAGGAAAATCCTCATCAGAGCTGCTCTGCACAGAGCTGTGCTGCCCTTCACCCCAGCATTGCCCTCACAGAGGCAAAGTGAGGAGATTGATGCTCCCCGTTTTCTGTCCCTGCATCTTCTCCCAGCAGAAATGTCACCTCAATGTGCAAAGTCGTTCCAAGAATCCCTATTCCTCTTGCAGCTGCATCCTCAGCTCACACCTTTGTGTGACCAATGGACCGTTGTAGTTTGAAATCAAAATTAATTAAACCTTGTTTACCATTCTGAATTACTGAGCTAATGAATATCGTACCTCTGAGGCATCCATCTTGGTCAAACACATCGTGCCTCGCAGCTGTTGTTTTGCTGCAGATTAGATTTGCTCTCGTTTCTATGAAGACGTCTACAAAGCAATAAACCCCACACTTATCCGACTCAAAAAATAATTATAAAATCTTTATTAGCTTCCGAGGAATCGGGTTCCCTACCTCTCACTTGGCAATAAAAGGTGATTTGTTCCATAGCTGCCTGATGGAACACTTGGGTGCTGGCTATTACTTACATCTATGACTCCTCCTAAAAGACATTACGTTCGTCTCCTGTGAGCAAACATGCAGGTGTGTGGAATTGCACAGTGATCACTGCTTTATAAATGCAATCTCTGCTGTTAAACGTTACCTGCATACCTGTGACCTGAAATCAAGGAGCCTTGTTCCCTTTAACCTGGAGCACAGCCGTTCCCCACATGCTTGTGTTCATTTTAAGAATCAATAAAGCACAAACATGTCTAATCACCCTGAAATGTTTTGCATAATCAGAAGTCAGATTAGATCTTGCTTAAGCATCAAATGGAAATTGTAGTGTCCTCCAGAATCAATATGTTACCCATGGGTCCCAGGATTTCTCACTTACATGCTTGATCATACATTATAATGAAGGTTTGTAATAACATTAAAATCTTCCCGACTGCATTTTCGGTATAATTTACTTTTTCCCCCCCTCTCTGTACCAGAGAGATTTAAATTTAATTACTTGGAAAATAATGCACAGCTGCTTTTCTTGTCCTGTACTCCGAATTTACTCGCTGATGAACATCAGCCTGAAATATTTTGTCTAATTACAGCCTTCCTAGAACCCCTTCAGCTGCACTGCAATGCCTCCAAAGATGGGGGACGCCCAGCTGCCTTTCCCCTGGGCTGACACCAACCCCTACCCCATGGCAGTGCTCACAATGAAGCAGCCTTGGGGTTACATGGGGAGGGCTGCTCACCCAATGCTTTGGTTAACCTGCCTTATGCTCCATCTATACTTTATATATCACTCTAATTCTAAGCTAATTCTACCTCTGAGTCTCTACAAAGGTATTTCGTGCAATTGAACTGATCCACTTAAAAGTTATCTCCCATCACTTCCCCAATCCCCGTGTGCCCACCCACCATCATTAGGTGATATCACTGCACCCCATGCACACCCTGAGCACTGCAGGGTCTGTGTGCTCCTGCAGCCCATCTGCAAGCCCAGCCCTGCCGATGGCATCACTTGGATGGCACAAGCTCAGCTCACCTCTGCAACCTGCGCTTTTCCCCTTGGATGCTCTGCCTGCTTCTGCTTGGCATCATTAATCAGAGAACCATATGGCTCTGCACAGTGCCTGTGGTCCCTTTGGTGTCCCTGCATGCAGCATGTGACATTAAAAAAAAAACAAAAAACCTAATTATTTAAATCTAATACACTGCTAATAAAGGGGCAGTGAGTTCAGCTGTGCAGCGTAACCCTCCCAGGGGATCTCCCTGCCCACTGCATTGGCCCCAGGACGCATGGCTGGGGGTCAGCAGCACGGTGAGCCCCTGTCCTGGCAGTGCAAACGAGCACATAGATAATAAGAAGTGAAGAAGACACCAAACAGCTCCATGGACACTCACTTCCAGCCAAGGCTGCGGTCTGCAGCGCTGTGAATTTATGGGGTAGCTCAGCTCACTGCTAAAATTTTTATGACCCACTCTTTTCTGAGAAAGCAATGGGGAAGGGCTCCCTGCAGCCAGCCCTGCCCAGCACCGCGTCCTGGCTTCACTTTCAGGGTGCTCTGTTCACATCAGTGAGCACCTGAGCATGAGTGGAACTCATCACGTTGCTGTCAGCCCTGGGGAGCGTGAGGGCTGTGATTCACATCTCCTGAGCGTTGGCTCCGTCTACAATCAGTGCAGCCTGATGATCAGCTGATGAGTTGTAGCCAGCTCTCCCAGCCTGATGCACAACCCCACAACTTCCTTGGCCAAAGCTGCAGCCTCAGTGCATCCTTCATCGCCCTCAGTGCATCCTTCATCGCCCTCAGTGCATCCTTCATTGCCCTCAGTGCTGCTCCCAGAGCCCATAAGCCACATCCAGAGCCCAGCACACAGCTGCAGAGATAACTGTCTGCCTGCTGCCTTCCCCCACTGACCCTCATTTCCACATCCCTCTGTCCCTTAATTGCTTCATTCTCCTCCCAACTCTCAGCCTGTCAAACCCCGTGGTTCTGCTTCGTACATCACAAGCTGCTCCTGCTCTTGAAAGATTTGCTTAAATGCCTTTTGCTGCTTTTGTATTGGAAATTTATGCAAAATTTATAAACAAAAAAGTCCTGAGCAGAAATCTCACTTTCTTTTTTCTTTTTTTTTTTTTCTCTTCTAAAAATATTCAGAAGAGGGACTTGTGGAACATCAGGAATAATGAGTCAATCCAGCTAAACTTCAACAGCGAGGAGAAAAAAAAAGAACCTCTTGAGAAGGGCAGATTGAGAAATGACTGCATTAAATATATAAAAAAAAAATAAAAGGAAAAGAGTGTGAAGCCTCCAAACTGATTCCAACCCTGTGTGAAGCTGTGGGGTGGGGGCAGGGAGATGTGCCAGATCTGCCAGGCCCTACCAGACCAGGGTGCTGCTGCAGAGTACAGTGCTGCAGGGATGGCATGGAGCCTTCCTGCCCAGAGCAGGGCAAATCTGCCTCATTTCCATGCAGGAGAGCTCGCTGCCACCCATCCCTGAGCACTGCATGTGCTGGGGTTGGTGCTGCTGCTCCCATGCTGCACACCAGCAGTGCCAGATGTGGTCCAGCCCCGTGGTCCCATGGAACCAGACTTTGAACATTGGGAGATGCAAACGTGCACCAAATGGGGTTCCCAGAAGCTCTGGTGTGCATTGATCTCATACCTCTCTGCAGCTCTCAGGGTTCAGGCACGTGCAGGGATCCAGCCCTGGGATCTGGGTGGCAGGGCATCCCAACAAATCTTCCATTGGAGAGCCTTCAGCCAACATAAATCACCACCACCAGTGGAACTGTGTTGATTTGCACCACTCACAGACTTTGAATTAAAATTGAATGAAAACTTAAGCTGTCATTAGCTTCCAATGAAAAGCTTTTGCAGGAATGCAGCCGCTTTCCACCTGCTGGGGTGCAGCAGCCTCTGACAAAGGGACCCAGGGATGCATCACAGCACTGCAGCTGCTGTCCTCCCCACCTTCCCTTTCAGCACCTTCTGCTGATGTGTCCCCTGCGATCCCTCTATCAGGAGATTTCCATGCAAATCTCATTAGTTACCTTCATCCTCTACTCTACAGTGTAATTGACTTTCTGGGACCTTGACTGCATCGTGGCTTCCCCAGCTGGCCTTCTGTTAGGCTGCATCTTTTATTCAGTGTTGCCCTGGAAATGAAAGCAAGGAGCAGTAATTTACAAGATATATGCATATACCTGTGTGTGCTTAGATGAAGACCAACACAAATACATTTGCATACAGCAGCACATTTATTTTAACACGGTAACAAATTGATCTTGACCCCAGACAAGGACTGCCATGTGCTGCTGTGGATTCCTCACGTGGATTTATCTGAGAAGCAGCTGCATTCAGGAGAACTGCTGTGTGCAGGTCACACGAGGTCTGCCCCTGCCCACCAGTGATTCTTCCTGGTGCTCATCACACATCACAAGATGCTTCCTTCCATAGCCATGTGATTTCCTTCCCAGTCGGTTAAGCCCAAATTAAAATCCTCGTGGTAAAACTTCAGTCTTTGCACTGAAGCTGTGCTTTAAGCAGAGCCCTTCTTGTACTGAGCTGACTCCATTCATGGGGCAGCGGGTGCTCAGCACCCCCCATTCAGCACCACCAATGCTTTGCAAATGAGGAGAACCACTTTGGGCACAGGAGGGGGCACAGGACATCTTCAGAGTAACATATAGAGAGCACAGATCTCATTAAGCTGTAATCACTGACGCGTCATGGAATTGTGCGTGCGGCAGCTACAGCACGGCTTGGTGAGTGCTACAGACAGTGCTGGAGCCAGAGGCACATGATGTGTGAGGAGGCCAAAAGCTCCTGGAATTCCCCCAGCTGGCCTGGGTTCAACGGGCCATTCAATAAAACAAATGACCCAGACCACCCGTGCATGAGCTGTGATGCTCTCGAAGCATGGAGTGTCTGCAATTACGCAGAGCTGTGCCTTACAGCTGCTCTCCTGGATGCATCCCGGTGGCTGAGCCCTGCCCATACAAACCACCCGGAGCTGATCTGCAGCTCAGATTCCTGCTTCTGACCCAAACACTCCCGTTGTACCTAAAGCCATTAGGGATAATCAATTCGCATTAGAGGTCTGCAGTTCTCAGCCATCGATTTGCTCCTCTGTCTGCAAAGTTTACCTGCTGTGGGGAAGACCCCTCTGCAGGGTGAACCTGTGCTGGTGAGCTGAGTGTGCAATGAGGGGCTCTGCCTCTGGGTGGGGGGATTGGGTCAGTGTGCAGTTCTGGGGAGGGGGAGCACTGATTTCCCTGGATCTGGAAGGTAGGGGTGTGAGGCAAAAATTCAAATTGATCAAAAAATGAAATATTCATAGGACATTATTCATTAAGATTCATCTTGCCAAGTGGGTGAAATGAGGCAAGGGAAGAAATTAGCTTGCTTGAGAGTGTCAAAGTGATTATGTGATTAAATTGCAATTTATAATTTCTAATTTCTCCTTCCAAAAAAGAAAAAAAAAAAAAAGTTACTGCTTGATTTGTGTTCCTGCCCCTCTCTCATTTTTCATAGAGTCTCCTCCGTGTGTGTGATCAGTCAGTGCAGAGATGTCTGAAGGAAAAGCACTCCCACCTACAGGAGTGTGTGGGGCCTGTGGGTCCTGTCCTGTGCCCCCCCCCCAACCCCCAAGGATGCCTTCTTCCTCCTGCTCAACACTTTGTGCTGTATGCTGCTGGTTTGAAATATATAGATGCAATATTATCTTGTGTTTTGGCTGATTAGCTGAGGCAGCCCATGAGCAGGCATGGCTTGGCAGTGCTGTCACTCAATTTATTTGTCTGCTTTCTGGTTGAATTGGTAACACACTTATACCACAATAAAGCCCTGAGATGGCTTCTGTCTGCAGTGAGCGTGTGAGCCCTGCTGAGGTGGAACCCACAGCAGCTGAGCATCCCCCAGTACTGCTGATACGGGCAGCAGAGTGATGGCCATGGTTGTGTCCCTGGTGTGTGTGCCCTGTGCAGGGCTGGGGGGACACAGGGCATTGCAGGCTGTGCACTGCTCCTGTAATTGCTGTCATTTAATCATTACGCTGAGTCCCAGGAGCATCCCATGCTTGTTGAGCCCTGACAGAGGGATGTTTGCTGAAGCAGCCTGTGTCCCAGTACATGTGCCAGCTGTGAGGAAAACAATACTGCCAGCCTGGGTGCTGCATCCTGGGGCTGGGAGTATGGCAGAGTCAGAAGCAGAGCATGGGGAAGGCACATGCTCTGCTTCTGAGTTCCCTGACAAGGGAACTCAGCCCAATTACACTGCTTTGAATCAGTTTACTTGGTAGTTTCTGCTTCACTTGCAAGACATCGTTATAATTACTTGGCATTGGCAAGCCATTACTCAGAGGTTCTGGGCTGGGGGAGCAGAAGACATGATTGTCTCATAAGCCTAATGAGCCATATTGATTACGAGAGGATAAGGACAGAGCTATAAACAGCCCGTATTCTTTATTTGTCTCGTTGTTAGATCTGTATTTGCAGCCCAGACCTGACAGTGAGTTATGGGGGCTGAGTGCCGTTACGCTGCTCCTCGGATAACGCAGAGTTTAGCATATGCAGGGCCTCTGCTTGTAACCGAAATCAATTATGGATGGAAAGTGAACGTAGACCTGGCTGTGACTGCTGTCTCCATTTAAGAAAGCGCTGGCTGAGGGCATACCTCAGGACTTACAGCACAAAGTGATCTTCACCATGAGGGCCCATTATAGGAGTGCATTCTGCCTCTGCCCATTACAGCAGAGTATTTGAGGTGCAAGCAAGGGCTGTGTCCCTGCTTGGAAATACAATGGCAGAAAACTGGAGCTGTGCTCCCTCTTCCAGCCACGCTCACACAGCAGCCCTCATTGCCTCACACCTCGGTGATCTCGTGTGCAATGCACCAGAGGACCCTCAGGCTCTGAGCTGGGCACTGCAGGACTGGTCCCCCCCCCCACCATCCTCAGCCATAGCCACATGTGGCCCCACCACCTGACCCAGAGCAGTGCTGTGCAGGGCTGCTCAGGCTCTGCAGTGCTTCTGGGCCATTCCCTGTGACGAGAAAGGGGATTTCTGCAGCTCCCAGAGATGCTGCGTTGCGTTCTCCAGCTGGCACGCAGTCAGTGCTGTCACTGCTTGCAGTCAGGTTAATCCCACACTTGAGATGTGCGTCATCTGGAAGCAGGTAAAAAATACATAAATAAATAGGAGCCCCGTGCAAATCAGAAATTATGCAAATCACCTTACACATGAGCCTGCTGAAGTTTGTGGTTGCCATCCCATCTCTGGAATGCCAATCCCGAAGCACTGCTAAGTGTGAGCAATGCTGCCGTGCGCTCAGCGGAGCCTCCGGAGGAGCGCGTGGTGCTGCAGAGCCCCGGCACAGCGCTTTCTTTCTGCCTCATTGATCCCCATTAGGAAAGCCCTCGGCGCAGCGCTGCCCACTGAGAGCAGCACATTAACGTAACAACAGAGCTGGCACACGGGGAAGTGCCCGGTGCCAAGAGAGGCAGAGCCGGAGCTGCGGGGCTTTGGCAGCGTGGAGAGCTCGGGAATGCAGCAGCGAGGGATGAGGCAACGGCCAAAGAGTTTCTGCGGGCAGAGGATGCTCTGAACATGAACCTGAGCACAGTGTGCCACTGATCACACAGTTCTGCAAGTGCTCAAGCCCCGTTTTTCACCAAAAATACAATGAAGTGTGGAAAATACCAGCTGCTGTCCTGCACAGAAAGAAACACCTCTGTGTCTGCATGGCAACTGAGGCTGCAAAGTGAGCACTCCTGCACCCGGTGTCATTTGTCTGCTTGTGTTTCCACACAGACCATGGCTCAGCATTAGCAAATTGTTTACCTTCAGTGGCAGATGTGAAGCTTTGTGCCCAATGGCAGCCAAAGTGGGACGGAATTCAGAGTGCTGTGAGCCCACCCCCCACCCCAATCACGGAGATGCTGACCCCCAGCTGCAGCCCCTGACACCAGGTTTGCCCATCAGACCTCCGGATCTGCAGATCTGGGATCCAAATTCAATCCCTGGCTGAAGTGAATGCTGCACCTCTTTGGCAGGGCTCAGCCCAGAGCCACCTCCTGGCCTGCAAAGCATCCCCTGCCCCAGCCAGGCTGCCAGCCCTGTGCAGAGCTGTGCAGTGGCTGAGCTGCTGTTCACTGCTTCCTCCTGTGTGTCTGCGTGTTAGCTTTAGTGCTGCTAGGGATACTGTGCTGTAGTGTGATTAATCAAGTGTCAGGATGCTTACAGCCCTGTATAGACAACTTTTATTAACTGCTATTTAAATGGAGATAGCTTTGCTGCTGTAATGGGTTCAGCCAAGCCTTCCCAAACCAACTCTGAGCTGTGCAGGGAGCCTGGCAGAGCCATCCTATGTGTGGATCTCACATAGCGAGGGCTTTTTTTGCCTATTTTAAATGCAGGAAGAGATGCTCTGAGGCTTCAGACTGTAATGTAAAATAATAAATGAGTTTCCATGAGGGAGAAATAAAACAAACCCAACTGGCCTGCAGGAGTGCAGGGCTCAGCACTCCCTGCTGCTCCGGGCATAGCAGGGGTGCAGCTGGAGATGGTGCCATGCTGAGCTGTGCCACGCTGTGTTGTGCCACAATGAGTTGTGTCATGCTATGCCACGTTGTGCTGTGCCATGCAACGCTGTGCCATGCTGTGCTGTGCCATGCTGGGCTGTGCTGTGCCATTGTGCTGTGCCATACTGTGTAATGCTGTACTGTGCCATGCTGTGTTGTGATGTACTGGGCTGTGCTGTGCCGTGCTGTGCCACCCCATGCTGTGCTGTGCTGTGCCACACTGCTGTGCCATGCTGGGCTGTGCCATGCTGTACTGAGCTGTGCCACTTTGTACTGTGCCACTTTGTGCTATGCCACACTGTGCTGTGCTGTGCCACTGTGCTGTGCCATACTGTGCCACGCTTGCTGTGCCATGCTGTGTCATGCTGTACTGGGCTGTGCTGTGCCGTGCTGTGCCATGCTGTGCCACCCCATGCTGTACTGTGCTGTGCCACTTTGTGCTGTGCTACTTTGTGCTATGCCATGCTGTGCTGTGCGACTGTGCTGTGCCACGCTGTGCCACCCTATGCTGTGCCATGCTGTACTGTGCTGTGCCACTTTGTGCTAAGCCACACTATGCTGTGCTGTGCCACTGTGCTGTGCCATGCTGTGCTGTGCCATGCTGTGCCATGCTGGGCTGTGCCATGCTGTTCCACGCTGTGCCACTTTATGCTATGCCACACTGTGCTGTGCTGTGCCATGCTGTGCCACCCTATGCTGTGCCATGTTGTGCCATGCTGTGCCACGCTGTGCTGTGCCATGTTGTGCTACACTATGCTGTGCCACTTTGTGCTATGCCACACTATGCTGTACTGTGCCGCTGTGCTGTGCCACGCTGTGCCATGCTGTGCCACGCTGTGCTGTGTCATGTTGTGCTACACTGTGCTGTGCCATGCTGTGCTGTGCTGTGCCACTGTGCTGTGCCATACTCTTTTGTGCTGTGCCACAGTGAGCTGTGTCATGCTATGGCATGTTGTGCTGTGCCACACTGTGCCATGCAACGCTGTGCCATGCTGGGCTATGCTGTGCCATGCCACAATGAGCTGTGCCATGTTGTGCTGTGCTGTGCCACTGTGCTGTGCCATGCTGTGCCATACTGTGCCATGCTGTGCCACCCTATGCTGTGTCATACTTTACTGTGCTGTGCTACTTTGTGCTATGCCATACTATGCTGTGCTGTGCCACTGTGCTGTGCCATGCTGTGCCATACTGTGCCATGCTGTGTTGTGCCATGCTGTGCCATGCTGTGCTGTGCCATGCTGTGTCGTGCTGTACTGGGCTGTGCTGTGCCATGCTGTGCCATGCTGTGCCACCCTATGCTATGCTGTGCTGTGCCACACTGTGCTGTGTCATGCTGTGCTGTGCCATGTTAAGCTGTCTCATGCTATGTCACACTGTGCTGTGCCATGGCTGTGCCATATTGTGCTGTGCCACCCTATGCTGTGCCATGTTGAGCTGTGCTGTGCTGTGTTGTGTTGTGCCACCCTGTGCTGTGCTGTGCCATCCTGTGCTGTGCTGTGCCATGCTGAGCTGTGCTGTGCCATGCATAGCTGTGCTGTGTCATGCAGAGCCATGCAACCAGGCTGGGATGGCATTTGGGATGTAGCTACATTGCATGCAAGAACACCAGAATGTTAATGCATTTCTCTCCAATGTTCTGTAGTGTTTATCTTATATACACCACGTAGAAGGTCTAAAATTGCACAACCTCTAATTGGGCGTGGAGATAAGCTCAGATTGATGAGCAGAGATAAGCTCTGCTGCTGCATTCCTGCTGTTATCTGACAGTCCTGGGGAGCGGCAGTGGCTGCACTCTGTGGCTCATTGATATGGCACTGGGAACCCACGTGAACTATCGCTATCCATCCCCAGAACTGGAAAAAAAGGGGGTCCAGGCGTTCCAAAACTTCGCACAGATCAGTTTGCAGTGCTTTAGAATTAACCAAAGGACATGTTTGCACACTGCAGACCCTCCGTCCCTACACGGCACGATGGAAGTGAGTGGTGGGAAACGGGAGGAACGACAGGAGGAGGTGCCACGAAGAAATAGATCGGTTAAAACACGAAGAGTTCAAATACGCAAAGAAAAAGCGTTGTGCAAACAAGAACGGGCCGGGACTGCCGCGGCGCTCCGGAGCGCTGAGAAGCCGCTCTCGGGCGGAGCTGCAGGGCAGGGCGGCGGCCGCGCGGGGGCGCTGCGGAGCCGCGCTCAGCTCCGGCCGGGCGCAGCGCCGAGAGCGCCGCGGGGGGGCGCTGTGGAGGCGCGGGGAGGGGGCGGGGCTCGACTGGGGGCCCCGGACAGCGCCCTCGCCCGGAGCGGCCCCGTCCCCCCGCCCGCACCGGAAATGACGCGCCAATCACGGCCGCCCGCTCTCTCCGCCGCCGCCGCCGCGAACAAAAGGGATTTCAGCCCGCGCCCCGCCCCCCGCACCCCGGTCCAGCCTTTCGATTGGCTGCTCCCGCCGCCGCCGGCCGGGCCACGCCCTCTCCCCGCCTCCCTGGCGGCGGATTGGTCCGCGGGCGGCCTCGGCGGCGGCGCTGATTGGCGGCCGGGCCGTCCTTCAGCGGGCACCGCGCAGGGGCGGGGCTGCACGGGCGCGGGGCTGAACGGCGGCGGCGGAGGCGGCGCGGGCCGGGCAGGGCAGGTCGGTACTGCGGGAGGTGCGGCTCCGGGGGGCGGTGGAGGCGCGGTCCGTTTTCAGCGGTGCCGTTCCGTCCGAAGGGACCGCGGCAGGTGCGTGCCGGTGGGGCCTTACTGCGGGCTGCGGGTGGGGCGGGGGGCGGCACCGCCGGGCCGGGCTGCGAGCGGGGGGCTCGGCGCGGGATCTGCGGGGCGGTGCTGCGCGGCAGCGGGGAGCGGCGATCCCGGCCCGCTGTGTGCGGGCGGCGTCGGTACCGCCCCGTCCGTCCGTCCGTCCGCTGCCCCTCCGCGTTCCCGTGGGCGATCCGGGCCGCCGCCGCCCCCTCGATGCCGCCCCTCCCCGGGGACGGGAGAACGGCTCCGGGCGTGCTGACCTTACGGGAGGAGAAGCGGAGCGGAGCGGTGCCGTCCGTGGGGCTGAGCCGGCGGTGCGGGGTGGGAGCGCTGGGTTGGGGTCGGTTGAGGAGACGCTGCGGCCGCCCGGAGCACCGCGGAGAGGAAGTTTACCTTTAGGCGTTATCCGTGTTTATGCTGCGAGCCGTCGCTCGTTGCCCAAAGATGGGGGTTTATCTCCGGCTGAGGGATAATATTTATGTCAGCAGACTAAATAACGCCGTCCTCGCGGTCTGCGGTCTGCCTGGGTGCGCTGCTCGGGTTGGGCCACTGGATGTGGAAGGAGGGGATGGCATTCAGAGGGACCTCGGCAGGCTCAAAAGGTGGGCATGGATGAATCCAATGAGGTTCAACACGGCAAAGTGCGAGGTTTGGCACTTGGGCCGGAGGAATCCCAGGCATTTGTACAGACTGGGAGGAGCGGTCCTTGAGAGCAGCCCTGCAGAGACGGACCTGGGGGTCCTGATAGATGAAAAGCTGAACATGAGCCAGCAGTGTGTGATCACAGCTCGGAAAGCAAATGGGATCCTGGGCTCCATCAGAAGAGGGGTGGCCAGCAGGGACAGGGAGGTGATTGTCCCTCTCTGCTCTGCTCTTGTGAGGCCCCATCTGCAGCACTGCGTCCAGGTCTGGAGCCCCCAGTACAAGAAAGACAGAGAGCTGTTGGAGAGGGTCCAGAGGAGAGGCACAAAGATGAGCAGGGGGCTGCAGCACCTCCCTACAAAGACAGGCTGAGGGAGCTGGGCTTGTTCAGCCTGGAGAAAAGAAGGCTGTGAGGTGACCTCACTGCAGCCTTCAGTACCTAAAGGGAGCCTACAAACAGGAGGGGAATCAACTCTTTGGAAGGGTAGATAACTGCAGGACAAGAGAAATGGTTTGAAGTTGAGGGAGGGGAGATTGAGGTTGGATGTCAGGGGGAAGTTCTTTGCTATGAGAGTGGTGAGGTGCTGGAACAGCTGCCCAGAGAGGCTGTGGATGCCCCGTCCATCCCTGGAGGTGTTCAAGGCCAGGTTGGATGGGGCCCTGGGCAGCCTGGGCTGGTATGAAATGTGGAGGTTGGTGGCCCTGCATGTGGCAGGGGGTTGGAGCTTCATGATCCTTGAGGTCCCTTCCAACCCTGGCCATTCTGTGATTCTGTAACGTAAGGGGCAGTGAGCCCTGCAGGGCTTTCAGACCTCGTTGTGATGTGAAATGGGATGATGGTGCTTCTCTCGGGTGATGGGGCCAGGCAGCACAGAGCAGTGGTGGAACAGAGCTGCCACAGTTTGTTCATAAGGGCTGAGAGAAGGGATGTGTGCCTGTGTAAAGGCCTGTGGAGGGTGGGCTCAGGGTTGGTGCTGCAGGGACTCAGTGCTGTGTGTTTATCAGCTCTTTGGTCTGGGTGCTGAGCTCTGCACAGCACAGCCACGGGGCTGCTGCCGTGTGAGTGCTGCTGTGCTTTGCTTCTGGGAGTGCACGCAGGGTGTATTTCAGGGCAGGGCTTGTTTCTCTTGTGAAGCTGATTAAAGAGTGTAAGCACGGAGGCACGTTAAGAATAGCACAGCTTATTTCTTCTAATGCAGAAGTGTGAGTCACAACGGGGCATTTAGCATATAGAAGCGATTAGTGCCTGCAGTGGCTGCAGCTGCTGGTTGCCCTCTGCCACTCGGGGCAGGTGGAGCTTCAGCATCACTGCTTTGGGGGCAGAGTGCAGCTCTGTTTTGCTGGGGCCCGTGTTGGCTGTGGTGCTCACAGCCCCTTGGTGCTGGGCTCAGAGCAGCAGCAGTGATGGACGGCCCTGTAGGGGCTGTAGGAACGCTGCCCTTCTGTGCAACTGCTGCCCAAAGCACGGGGCGACTGAATGGTGAGAGATCTGCCTGATAAGCAGAGCTGGCACAAAGCAAACCTGTGATTTCTCCTGCTGCGTGAAGGCTGCTTACTCCTCTGCAAGCAGAACTTTCTGTTCCCAGCAAACTGGAAAACTGCTGTGCCGTAAACAAGACAGAACTTGTATTTGTGCATGATTCTCCAGAGGCACCGCTATGCAAATGGCTTGTGAAGTAGCAAAGGCTCCAGAAAAATCAGAGTTCAGCTGAATGTTGCGGCTGCTGGGATCATGAGGGTTAAACCCTCCCGCTGACCTCTGCTGTGGGCTTGAAGGTCTGAGTGGCTCCTTTGGCCCACGGTGTTTTCTGACCAACCTGCAGAGCATGAGACTGTCAGCACGAGGAGCATTTCCATCAGGGAGGAGGGTTTAGTAGGAGAGATGAGTGTTGTTGCTTGCTAATAAAGTAATATAACATAGAGGTGTAGTAGAGGCCAGTGTAAGTGTGTTGGCAGAGATACAGAACAGGTCAAAAACAGCTTTCTGTGCACGGAGTTCAGGTGTCGGATCCTCATTCTTGCATGAGCACTGAAGTTATATTCAATAAATGATGGCAGTATTGAAAGAACAGTAATTAAATGCATGCTTTCTGTGGCATTGATTTTTATTTTATTTGTTTCCTTTGGGCCTGTTCCATTAGCAGTGCATAATGGCATTCCTCCGACATGCACTGCAACGTTAACCTGACCATTGGGTTTGTGGATGTGGCCCAAGTTGGGCTGCATTCATCACTGCCTTCAGCCTCAGTGCTGTTTGCAGCTGTGGGATCCAGATGTGCAACCCACAGTAGCACTGCTTCTAAATATCCCTGCTGTCCCATTAAGTAGCTCCTGGTGAAGGTTGTGCTGTTGCATTGGCCCTTAGGCTCTGCCTGCACCATCTGGGTGTGCATGTGTTCGTGACCCTTTGGGAAGAGGTGAAAAATGAATCTTCTGCAACTGGTCTTTGGAGCTGAGGAGGGCGAAGCATTTGTGTTGTGTGTGCTCTGCTTTCCCGCAGGGAAGCTGCAGGCTGGAAAACTGGGGGCTGAAGTTCAGTAGAGATGATGCGTCGCAACTTCATGTGCGAGGTGTTTCTGTGGGTATTGAAATGGTATTTTGCCTTCTGGTTTTCAGGTTTTCAGGATGAATCTGGAAAAACTCAGCAAACCAGAACTACTGACGCTCTTCAGCATTCTGGAGGGAGAGTTAGAAGCAAGGGATCTTGTCATAGAAGCCTTAAAGGTATGTTGTAAGTACTCTGATAAGGGACAAATGTCAACAGTGCTACTGTTTAGGATCCTATCTTAGTACCAACAGTATTAGATAATAAATGTATATTGCTCTGTGTCTCCAAATCTGTTGTAAGCTTGCTGCAAGAGGCGTTTCAGTGTTTAACTGCAGTGCTGCACGTGTGCTTTCGTCAGTTCTGATAAAGAGTTCTGCTGTCCTGAGAAAAGAAGAAGGTCTGCTAGACTTCCTCTGCTGGTTGTGTTCTGACTTAGTAGGGAAGGAATCCTAAAGCAGGACGTCCCTCCACGAGGCATCACAGATGAGTTCTTTGCTGAGAATAACATCACACGAAGCAAAAAGCCTCCATGGCTTTGCATTATGCTAAGCTGATGTGAGCAGGTGCTGCTGGCAGAGGCAGTGCTGTGTGTCCCTCCTGACTCCTCTCTGACCCCCCCCCTGCTTCAGGGTGCTTTGCTGGCATTCAGCCTGAGGAACTGAAAAATTCCCCTTTGGCTGGAAACCATTTTGTTGCTTGTTTTCCCCTTTGTGGATCGAAAAGCAGAGATCTCTCTGGCTGTGTCGTGATGCAGTGTAAGGCAGGAGTGGCTGTCATGCATTCTCCATGATTGCCACAGATATCCGGGGGATGCTGAGTGCTGACAAACCTGATTTTCATCCGTGATTTGGTGCTGCCAACCAACGATTGCATCTGTTTATGCTCTCACAGCTGTAATTATTTGAGTACAGCAATGAGCTCAGGTGGGAACGGGCTCCTCCCGGCATGGCTGTGCAGCTCTGCTGGGTGTGCACTCACACAGGGCTGTCAGAGGGGCCATTATTCCTGTCCTGTCACACGTTGTCACCAATAAGAATTAAGATGTTCTGCAGGTTTGATCTGTCAGCAGTCAGACACGCATTGCTCAGTAATGCCTGTAGCTGGCTATGTGCAAATCCTTCTCTAAACTACACAAGCACTTGTTGTGGTTAGGCCACATCTAGCTAACACAAATAGCAGTTAATCTTTCTGGTTTGCTCGTTAAAATTAAAACATTCACCATCCAGAAGGAGGATATGGATTGTCACGAGTCTGTCCGCACGAGATGCAGGCAGTACCAGCGTGTGGTTGCAAATCTGCTGTTTGTTTTCCCATACTGAACGTATTGCTGACAGTTTCAGTTCTTGCTGGAGCAGCTTCCACTTGGTGCTGGTTGTGCTGTGTTGCGTGAAGGCTCTTGTAATGCTCAGCTTCGTGCTCTCGTCGTGCCCTTGTGTCTTTATTAGGTGTTTCTTGGCGATTTGCCCCCGCTCCTTAGGATGGAATGAACAAAATACTGCCTTTGGCAGTCTGAGTTTTATCTGCGCTGGGTGAGACTTGTGTGGATTGGAAACCTTGGGGTGAGCGTGCACGGGGTGCAGGCTGCGTGGTTCACTGGAACAGCTTGCCCAAGGAGGCTGTGGATGCCCCATCCCTGCAGGCATTTAAGGCCAGGCTGGATGTGGCTCTGGGCAGCCTGGTCTGCTGGTTGGTGACCCTGCACATAGCAGAGGGGTTGAAATGAGACGAGCGTTGTGGTTCTTTTCAACCCAGGCCATTCTATGGCATTTCTGGCCTCTTGAACTGTTCTTACAGTCATTGCATTTGGTGAACTTTGGTACTGATGTCTGAAGGTACCACGGTGCCATGAAAAGAACCCATCCTCCAGCGTGGTTCTGTGCCTCCCGTTTCAGGGAGCAGCATCACAGGGCTGCACTTTGCTCTAACCTGGCTTTACTTCAACTTCCTTACTGCTTTCTCAAAGAGGGAAACTACTCAGGGGACAGGGCTCTGTAATTATGGCACGCCAGTAGGAGTGGTTGAGGTGCTGTCAGGTGCAGCTCTGCCCCTTTAAAACAGCTGGGACACTCACACTCTTACTGCCATTTTATTTTGCTGATGGTAGCTTTGTCATTTTGTAGGAGCAACACTGCCCTCCCAAACCACGTCAGTGCACACAGGGGAGCACTGAGGACCACTGCAAGGAATGTTGCTCCATTCCATAGGCATTCCATGCACATCTTCCTGTTGAAATTTAACCTGCAGTTCTCTCCTGCAGGAGGAGTTTAACACGGTTCAAATACCTTTTGGCACAGATTGCCTGGGACTCGTAACTGAGGAGCAATTAAATGAAAGCTGGAAGCTGTACCTGGTGGTTGCACAGCACCAAACACCAAGCTCTCCCTGGGCTGGTTTGACCTCCAATTCAAGTTTAAATGCTTCTGACCCCTTTGGGTTCTTGAGGCAGACCCTATGTTACCTTGGAGGAAAGAGCAAGAGCTTGCAAAGGAAAAGTGCCCTAATTTGTCAACTTGTAATTTGATTATAGCACAGCCTGCACTAATTGATATCCTGTGTGCTTAAAGGAAAGCATTCACCATCTGGCATTTAGCAGAGGATCCGTGCACACAGATGACAGATCCCAAAATAGCTTTCCCCTTCCATGAGGTCCCCCTGCCTGGCACTTTGCTCCTCCACACCTCAGTCCTGCCTGCACAGCTCCAAGGCTCATCTGGGGAGGTTTAGAGGCGGATGGAGGCACTGCTCAGGTGCTTGGATTCAAATTATAAAGAGGAGTTGTTAGGTCAGCTCTAATTAATGCCTCTCCCTATTCCAACCTGCCCTCGCTGTCTTCTCTGTTTAACCAAAAATCGCTTCCTGTCCACTGCATGAATCTCAGTGTTCTCTGCAGAGCAGCCCTTAAATCTCCTTTCCCGTCTCTGTAATCATATTTAAATCATCCAAAAAGCCCAGATGCTGTCGGGTTGCACAATGCTGCGGGCAGGGCTCTCACTCTGCATGCACAAACTGCTGGTGGGTTTGCTGAGAGCCATTTGGTATTTCCCTGTCTGCGTGGGTAATTCAGAGCACAGTTCCCTGCTCCTCAAATGAGAGTTCTCTGCACGCTGGAAATGAAGTTCTGTTTATTTTTGGAGAACAGGAAGCAGCTTTCTGGCAGATTCCTTTGTGGTAAGGTCGGAGGCAATATGCATTGGAGCAGAAACTGTTTTGTGCTGAGGACAGTGAGCTGGATTTCCTTGCTTCCCTTCCAACCTGGGTAATTGGCAATATTAATGCACTGCACAATTAAACGTCCATTTGTCGGTGGCTTTGGAAATTTACTTACAGTGCACTTCACAAACAAAAGCACCTACCTCATTGTTTCAACAGGAAAAAGTTCAGCAATGTAAAAAAAAACCCACTACAGGTGCTGTTAATCTCTCGCAGATGGGGCACAGTGGGCTCCCCACGTGGCTTATAGAGCGGCTGAGATCCAGCAGGGTTCTGCATGATCTGCAACGCCAGCTTTTCTGACTGCTGTTCTTCCAGCTTCGGGGGCTGGCACTGAGATGGGGAGCTGCAGTTCTGTGCCACTCCGTGTTTGTCCAGAACATTTCTTACATTGCTCAGAGCTGATAACAGCCCTCACGTGGGCACGTGCTCCTGCTGGTTTGCAGCATGGTGGTGGTGGTTCAGAGCACTTTGTGTGAGTGATATCCCTTCTGCGTGCTGCCATCAGCACGGTGAGCTCTGCTGGGCCCCCAGCCCTGCTCGACTTCCAGGCTCCGTGGAACAAAGCTAATAAGGAAGTTGGAGGCAGAGAGAAGCTATTTACAGATTATGCCACTCTGCAGCATGAAGGAGGAACTCCTGTGCGTGTTTGTACTGCCTATGCAGTAAGTGTGGTTAATTAACACATGTTTGTGTCGTGCCCTGAGTTAAATCCCACGCTCCGGCATCACAGTCCACGTCGTGTCCAGAAAAACACTTGGAAATTCCCCTCTTGGTGTTCCAGTAAAATGAGTTGTAAAAATTACTGAAGGCAGAGAAAATGCTGTCTCATAAACAAGGCTTCAGTAAAAGGAAATCTTTTATTAAATGGGAAAAAAAAAAAAAAGATGGGAAAAATTCAGCCCCCGTAAGCAGCGCAGAAATCCCAGGAGAAAACAATCTGTTGTTGAACAGTGAGGCTTTGCTTTGCTCATCTGCACAGGAATCATCCCTCCAGCTCTGTCAGCTCTGGATGTATTGGCAGCAGAAGCACAGATATTTGAGGTGATACAGAGATCTAATTGCAGGAGATTGCACCTTCCCTCTAAGAGCAGCTGATGTTGTGGGATGTATAGAAGATGTCATCTCTGCTTTTCCAGATTGAATCTTGTATTCCTGGGTTAGCAGTGCTTTTTGTAAAATCATTTCTTTGCTCTGAAGCTTCATTTCCAGTGGGTTTTTGTTACAGTCAGTGGGATCTAAGCTGATTTTTCCACGCTGAGCTCATTTGTGGAGTATTTCTCTCCCATCATTGAGCTGCTGCTGTTTGGAAAGTTGAACAAAAAGTGCATTTAAGACTGAATTCCAGTTCAGACAGAGCGAAGGCTGCTGGAGCTGTTTGCATGTAACCCTGGTGTGATGGGAGGGCATTGGGGGAAGGGACGGCCCCAAAGCTGTGCAGAATCACCCCTGGGGTGGCCACAGGGTGGCATTCCTAGGACTGCCCCCATCATCCTGTGATGGCCAGGGCACCTCGTGGCCCTGCTGTACTGAGTTTCACCTGCAGATCTGCATTTCCAGGTGTGTGGTGGCCCAGATGTCGAAGCAGCACCGTAAACCAGCAGCAGTTGGTGTGGGGTGAGCTGGTTACAAGGTATTTTTTGCACTTTGGACAGCTTTAATTGGTGTTGGTGCTCTGCTGGACTTCACAATGCCATCAGTGCTGTGGCAGCTCATCTGGCTGCTGGGCTCCTTCAGGAAAGTACTGAGTTGCTCAAAGCAGCAAGGAGGAACTTCTTGTTCTTTCCCAGCAGGAAATAAACTGCTTGACCTGCAGCAGAGCTCAGATCCCAATGCTGACCAGGAGCATGGGTGGGAGTGCAGCTATTTCTGCAAGCACCGAATGCATGAGAACCAGAGGCTGCGTGCAGCAGGTGTGAACCTCACTGGTGGTAAATCCCAGCTCCTTGAGCTTTGATTGGGAAGAAGGACCAGAAGCAAACTTGAGGGCTGCCCTGCTGTCCAGCCAGGGGCACAGCACAGCACTGCTTGGGGTGTCCCCAGGGGCTCACCTGGTGGGCAGCTCCTCTGCCAGCTGCAGGCACGCCATGCCTGAGTCACTTACGCATCCCCTGGACTCTTGGAGAGAGGTTTGCTTGAGTCATTTGTATGAGTCCTTCAGAATAGCTGAAGTTCCCCACCCCAGCACCAAAAAAAAAGAAAAAAAGGCTGTGTTTTTTCCTGTGATTCACTAACCCATGGGTGGCTCATTATCCAGGGCTGCCCTCCCATTTCCAGGGCTAAGCCTTTCCTTCCTCTTTTTTTTTTTTTTTTTTTCCCAAATGTAAATTTGGAACGATATCTTAAGCTCTGATCAAACACATGCAGAACCGTCACACCCACCTTTCCCAGGAAGAGATGAGCAGTGCTTGGGAGCATGTTTGTTTGCTGCAAGGGTTGGAATTCAGCTCCAAATCAGTCTAATGGGACAAATGTCTCCGAGTGGGTTTGATTGTGGAGGAGATGTGGAGAGAGAAGTGCTTTTGTTGTTCCTTTTTCCAAGGCAACCCATACGTTTTTCCCTTAGAGAGAGCAATGGTTGCCTTTGATTGCTATTTTTTTCCCTTGCTAATCACGTGGCTGCATCTTGGAGTATAAACAGGGCTGAGAAGTCTCTGTTGGTATTTGAGTAAAGATTGAATGTGCATCACGTCGGTCCTCTGAGCTATACAATTCTGTTACATCACTTTGCTTCTCTGCTCCAGCTGCGGTGTCTGGAGCACCACTCACTGCTGTATGCTTGAGGGAAGCATTTTATTTCTCAGTGCTGTTTATTGAGATGTCAGAAAGCACCCGTTCCAACGAAAAGAGAGCAGAGAAGGAAGTGTTTGTCAGTCAGACTGGGGCTCTCCTACCTAAAAGATGTCCTTAAGCAAAACTGTTAGAAATGGGTGATGCTTGGTAATGGTTTGTCCTTCGTGTTCCTGCTGAGGAAGTGCACAGCGATGCTGACGTTGTCCTGTGTTCAAAGTGCCCTCATCAGCAATGTCACAGAATCATACAATGGCCTGGGTTGAAAAGGACCTCAAAGATCATCCAGTTTCAACCCCCTGCTATGTGCAGGGTCACCAACCAGCAGACCAGGCTGCCCAGAGCCACATCCAGCCTGGCCATGTCCATCCAGGGCCCATCTACAGATGGACGTGGACTGCACTGCTGTTCAGGAGGTCTGAACTCTGCCTTCTGCCATATGAATTACTGCCTTGTTCTCATCTGTTAGCTCAGTGCCTTTAATGAGACACGCAGCAGATAAATGGGATATCATGTGTCAGACTGCTGGGATTTCTTTACCTTTAAGTGGAAAATCAGGGAAGGGGGATCTGAGCTGTCAACAATTTCCTTTTTTTGTTTAGCAAGGGTTGTATTATAAATATATTGAAATGCAAATTTGTTTTGATACGGCAGGCCCAGCACAGAGACACCTTCATTGAAGAACGCTATGGAAAGTACAACATCAGTGATCCTTTAATGGCTTTGCAGAGAGATTTTGAGGCCCTGAAGGAGGCGAATCATGGTGAAAAGCAGCCAGTATGCACCAATCCCTTATCCATCCTGAAGGTGGTGATGAAACATTGCAAGAATATGCAGGAAAGAATGTTATCCCAACTAGCTGCTGCAGAAAGCAGGCACAGAAAGGTACGTTTTGCTTCAAGTAAGCTATGCAGAGTTTAGTAGTTGCATTTTGAAAATGTGTTGGTTTCAATAAAAACACTGAAATGCTTTGGATTTTGGTGACTGAAAGGACTGTGCACCAACCAGCTTTTTGCCACTCTGTGTGATGCAACTGGGAGGCTCAGCAACTGTAATAACACTTGAAGTATATTCAAGAGGTTTCTATTAGAGGAATAGAAGGAATTAGCTTGCCCACAACCAAGAGATGTAGTACCAAATGTAAGAGAATTCTGGTTGCATTCTCAGCAGGCCTATCACTGTTCTCCATGATCATCAAGGATTGGTACCACGTACTGATGGGAGAGTACCTCCTATATGATGAGCTTTCCTAACACAGTGTGACTTGGCCAAAGCTGCTTTTCATGCTGTTTGGTCTCTTTAATAACTCACTTGTACATGAAGTGTACCTTGAATGTGGTGCCATCAATGTGGTGCCATCAATCATTTTCTATCAGACTTCTTCCCATAGGTTTGCCCATCTGGCCTTAGTTTATTAGAGGAGGATAAAGCCACAGTGTACAGAACTCAAAGCCCCACTATAATGCATTCTCTTAATGTAACTACTTAGCTCTTAAAAAAACAAACACACAAATCTGTGTTTACATGGGGTTGTTCTTGTGCTGCAGTAAATCTGAACAAGCCAAATGATCAAATATTTGGTTCTGCTGCCTGGTCAGGGCTGAGAGGAAATACCCAGGAGTGTGGCACTGGAATCTGCACCTGGGAAGAGCCCTCAGGTGCATCTCTAGGACCTGCATTGCAGCACTGTGTTTCAACCTCTTCACACAGAATCCTAGAATGACCTGGGTTGAAAAAGAACCACAATGCTCATCCAGTTCCAACCCCCTGCTATGTGCAGGTCACCAACCAGCAGACCAGGCTGCCCAGAGCCACATCCAGCCTGGCCTTGACTGCCTGCAGGGATGGGGCATCCACAACCAACTTGAGCAAAGCTGTTCCAGTGCTTCACATACTGAAAAGTAGCTGGGATTTTGCCTTTACTTGCATCAGAGTGGCACCTAGCAGCTAGCTTTACAGCGCCAAATTCAAGTTTATTTTTAGCTACTGCATCTGTTTGGATGGGGATAAGACAGAGCGAGGTTCTTTCAGTCTGTGAGGAGCATGAAGCATTCCTGATGCAGGAACTTCACAGTGATGTGAGCAGCCAGCTGGGCTTCCCATTGCTGTGCTGAGCGCTGGTAGCTGGAGCTCTCAGCTGCCCATTGGTGCTGGGAGTCATGGAAAGCATGATATGTGTCACCTTTCAGACAAGAATCCAGCTGAATATTCACAGGAAAATCAGATTTTCCCCTTCCCCCTCTTTTTCCTCTAATAAAAAGGTTCCCTGTGTACTTGAAAGATATGCAAGCATTGTTTGGAAGCCTAAATTGCAGGAAGACTGAGAAGCTGCTGTAAATTCCTGGTGACTGTTTTTGGAAAGCCTGGAGGTCTGGAGGCTGATGCAAACTCACCCAAGAGACTCCACCATATTTGGCTTCCTTCTTGTTGAGTTAATAGAATTTCAGTTGTTCATCTAATTCAACATAAAAACTGAAGGAGCTCCTTAACCGGGTCCTTATGGCAAGCGGTTTCATTTCAAGAGCTCATCTTGTTCTGAAGTGGAAGAACAAATGAATGTTCTTTAAAATAAACTTCGCTCTGCAGTCTTCAAATGGAGCAATCTGTGTGCAAATTGCAGCCTGCCGTGCCTGTGCTCTGCTCCTGCTGGCTTTGTTGGAGGTGCAGACAGGAGGTGCTGATGAGGGCACAGTACAGCCAGCAGTGGCAGATAACACGAGCCTCTGGGCTGCTGTGCAGTGGTGAGGAGGAGCACGCAGTGCAGCGTGGCTCTTAGAGAATAAAGTGAGGGCTTGCAAAGTGTGGGATTTTTTTCTTGCTTCTTTCTGGCCCAGCTATGAAATAATGACAGAGTGTGACTTATCCAAAAGCTGCTTGTTTGTATTTTGAGTTGTGCTCAGATGCCTGAGGCCACAGTGGTGGCTCTTTCGTACGAGCTGGCTGCAGAGTGGGCACAGGTCTCTGTGTTTTGCTCAGCCTGTGAGCGCAGCAGGGCACTGTGGTGACCAATGTTTGCTTGGCAGGTGATCCTGGACCTGGAGGAGGAGAGGCAGAGGCATGCCCAGGACACGGCAGAGGGAGATGATGTCACCTACATGCTGGAGAAGGAGCGGGAGAGGCTCACCCAGCAGGTACAGCCTGTGACTACTGGGGCCAGATCACACCTCAGTGTCAAAAGAATATCAGGGTCTTGCTGCTCTGTAAGGCTATCCCAGCTTTTATCATTTCAGTAGGAAAAACAGCCTTAGTTTTCTGGTAAGCTGTTCACAGACAAGAGCTTTGCAATCGTATTTCAGCCTGAAATCTGTGCGGTTCTCAAGAGCAGAGCTCTGCTTACAAGTGATGATGCTTTCTAGTACTCAAAAATGAGAATAAGTCATGAAAGGTCTCCTAGGGGGATTGTTCAGAGATTATAATAAATATTTAAGCTGCTATTTTCTGTTACTGAAGCACTGCAGGCTTTAATAAACATACATAACACATCAGCACTTTAAATGCTTCTAAAAGGCAAACTGACAAAGCAGTAAATGGGGTGGAAGGAAGATTTGCTTCAGATCACCTGCTCACATCAGTGCATGGCAGCTGTGTACAGCTCACTGCCAACTGAATTCCATATGCAGTGTAACTACCAGTAAGTAATAATCCTTAATGCACGTGAACAGAGCTCCTTGTTGTACAAGGCTGTCCTGCAGACACCAGGGGCTTTATTCATCTTAGGCACAGCCATCTTTTTCTGGGGAATATTTCCAACACGCGTATTAACCCCTTTTGCTTTTGGGTTGTTATGCTTTGTTTACTTTCGGGAGGTGTTGCGTTTCCCTTACAGCCTCTTTTTGCTTCTCTCTTCCAGCTGGAGTTTGAAAAATCCCAGGTGAAGAAGTTTGAGAAAGAACAGAAGAAGCTCTCGAGTCAGCTGGAGGAGGAGAGGGCACGCCACAAGCAGCTGTCCTCCATGCTTGTCGTAGAGTGCAAGAAAGCCACTGCCAAAGCAGCAGAAGAGAGTCAGAAGACGGCAGAACTGAGCTTGAAATTGGAAAAAGAGAAGAGTAAGGTGAGTAAGCTGGAGGAGGAGCTGGCATCCAAGAGGAAGCGGGGCTTACAGATGGAAGCACAAGTAGAAAAGCAGCTCTCGGAGTTTGACATTGAAAGAGAACAGCTGAAAGCCAAGCTGAACAGAGAAGAGAACCGTACAAAAGCACTGAAAGAAGAAGTGGAATCTTTGAAGAAAGCCCTGAAAGAGCTGGAGGCTGCTTGCCAGGAGCACGGTCCTGCTGAGCCTTCGCAGCCAAGTCTCTCTGTGACGTCCAGAGGCATTGCTACTGACAGCCCTGCCATCAAGTCTGTGTCATGCCAGACAGAGCTTCCACAAGCAGACCGAGCAAATCCTGCTGGTGCAAGCAAAGCTGTGCACACTGCATTTCCCAGCCCTCCTACACCTACTCATTCCTATGCGAAATCCAATGGTCATTGTGATACAGACACGCAAGCAGGTGGTGAGCAGCTGCAGACAAATGCTGCGGAGAGCCAAGTGCAGAAGGAGAAACTCACTAATGCAACACCAGAGAACACAGTTGAGAATGGAAGTTCTCCCATAAGAACAGAGTCACCAGTGCACCTGCTGTCCCAGCTCCCTTCCAGCGGGGCATCCCTGTCTCCCAGCAGCACGGCTGCCTCCTCCCTCACTCCTTCTCCCTGCTCCTCACCCGTTCTGAGCAAACGCTTGGTGGGAGCTCCTGCAGGCAGCCCTGGTTACCAATCCTCCTACCAGGTGGGGATCAATCAGCGCTTCCACGCAGCTCGGCACAAGTTTCAGTCTCAAGCTGAACAGGACCATCAGTGCAGCGGGCTGCAGAGCCCACCAGCGAGGGATCTGTCTCCTACTCTAGCAGATAACTCTGCTGCCAAGCAGTTAGCACGCAACACGGTCACTCAGGTCCTGTCCAGATTTACCAGCCAGCAGGGACCGATTAAGCCCGTCTCCCCTAACAGCTCACCTTTTGGCACGGACTATCGAAATCTGGCAAATGCTGCGAGCCCTAAAAGTGAATCTGGTCATTCTCCGAGCCCTGGCAAGGTTTCCAGCCCGCTCAGCCCGTTGTCTCCTGGGATTAAGTCACCAACCATCCCTCGAGTGGAAAGAGGGAACCCTCCACCCATTCCTCCAAAGAAACCTGGCCTGGCTCAGTCTCCTGCTGCTCCAGCTCCGCTCACCAAAGCCTCTTCTCAGTCATCCTCCCTGGGTGCCCCCACGGACGTGGCAAGCAGTTGCTCCAACAATGCCGTGGTGTCCAATGGCAAAGACATTGAGATCCTCCTGCCAACCAGCAGCTAGTCTCCAGCAAATGTGAATGTGACATTCCGTGGCTTAGCTGGAGCTGAGGCACTGTTTTTTTCCACTCCGTGTTATTTATTTCCATAGTAGCAGAATCTGTCTGTATAAAGCATTTAGTATATTTTTTTTTTCTTTTTTAATAGGTAGGAAAATATTTTTGTTTATGAAGAAACCTTAACTACAGCTATATACAGCAGCCTCAAAATGTCTCATGGCAACAGTCAAATCCATAACAAGAACCCTGCACTGGATCTTACCTATCAAGCTAAAGTGGGACTGAAACGCTACTTAGAAACTAAGCAGAAATAGCTTCTGCAGACTTTTTACTCCAGATGAACATTTTATATATATAAAAAAAAAAAAAGTGCCTGAACTTAAGCCTGCATTCCAATATGAATGTGATCCTTTGGAAAAGGTGAGGATGGGGACCATCTAGCTGCAGGATCAAATCCTTCTGTGAGTCGTGAATGTTTAGGACGACACTGTTTTTGATTCTTTCCATTTGCTGCAGTTAAGTGAGCAAATGTCTTGTGGGATTCTGTAAGGTGAGCACCAAGCTGCTGCGGCAGCCACAGCCACACTGCATCCCTCAGGATGGGTTTTGGGAAGCAATATGAGTTTCCTGGGGTAGAACTGAGCAATACAACCCACTTTCTTTTCTGTACGTGAGGGCAGTGAGGTGCTGGAACAGAGAACTGTGGGTGCCCCCATCCCTGGTTGGCTGCCCTATTGATGTGCTGGGGGGGCACCCATGGTAGGGGTTGGCACCAGGTGGTCTTTAAGGTCCCCTCCAACCTCTGAGCCATTCTATGATTCGCTGTCCAAGCAGTTTATTTGCTTTCCTGTAGCACATCCCGCGTGCTTTGATGGCTGGACTCCAGGTTCTGGTGTGTCCCTTTTTAATTTCCACTTTCTTTAAGCATTCTACTGTTGTGTGTAGAACTTCTGAGAAAAGGATCTTGCTATTACTTTATCAAGGTCTTGCTATTACTTGAAAACAAGAGAACCAAAACACTAGTCCATATGATACAGGTGGTTTTTTTTGCAACGTGGGATCTTCTGCTCTACACAAAAGCAATAATTTTGTTCATCATTTGCACCCATGGCATCCAGCTGACCTGGAGTTAGCTGTGGGTTTTTATGGCTTTCATTGGCTGCTGCAAATAGGGAACCAAATAATTGCTGTCCTATGTGTAGGTGGTGTCACACACACACATTAAGTACACAATGCGTTATCAAAGTCTATTCTTGAGCCTTTCCTGAATAAAAACAGAGCATGGGAATTCTCTGAGATGAAAAATCATTTAGAGCAAGGGCCGCGGGTTGAAGTTTGAGGCAAGAAAAGCAACGTGGACCCAAATTGGGCAGAGCAGTTGCTTCTGTGCAGGATATGCAGCCCTCATTCTGCATGCAGTGCTTGGCTCCATGCAGCCAGCAGTGCCTGTGGGTGATGCTGGGGGAGTGGAGGCAGAGAGCAAAACCCTGAGTTCATTCCTCAGGTGTTGGTTGTGATGCTGCACTCAGAAGCATCAGGTTGCCTGCAGCCAGAGCTGCTTTCTCCTTCAGCCTTGTGAGATATTTAATTAAACAAAACACATCCCACTTTGCCATAGGAAAAAGCCCGGCGGCAGCTGGGAGGATGCACTGCTGTACCTTAGTGAGTTCCCTGGGCTTCGGGTCTCCCTTTGTAGGAACATCAGAGCTGTGTGCTGCTTTCAAGTGGCTGCTGCCCGCAGTGCCCCTGCTGCCCTCCCTGCACAGACGTTCAGATCCATTCCCACCTATCAGTAAAGTTGTGTGCTGTAATTCCTGCCCCCTGGGAGCAGCAGCAGCCCTTTGGGAAGCACATTTACTCCTCTTTTTAAACACTCATAGCAGATTTGTTTTTTCCTCTCGGTGAGTGTAATCCTAGAGATGGATGGGCAGATGGATTCAGGCCCACGCGTGGCTTTTGATTCAAAAGCAAGGCTTTGTACACACTGCTTTAACACGTTCCTTTGCTTTTACATTGATGTAAATTGTATTATCCCCCCTCCTTATAGCTCTATAGAGAGGCTATGATGAAGTTTATTAGGAAATGCACTGAGTACTGTTTCTTCTAAAATATACTATGGGAAGGGGTATGCAGAAGAATGTATTTTTGCTAGCAGCAGATCTTTGAGGTGGGAATTAAGCACAAAGTTGGCAGTGGCTCCATTTAACTCAGCGAGGAGCTTAAAGGTAGAATGTCCACGTAGACTCTGTGTGAAAGCAGCTAAATATCACTCCTAGAACTCACACCTGTTACAAGCGAGAGTTGTCACTGGAGAATGGAGTATAATGAAGTGCAAAGACGTGTACTCTAGTATTAATCCATTAACACTTGTACATTTGTAAAGCCAAACGTACCGAGCTGAAGTCTTTAATCATTTTTATAGCTGACGGCATTAAACGTGTTAAACATTCGTATGATCAATAAAGGATTTTATTTTTAACATTGCTCGAGCTGCCCTTTGGAGCTGTGAGCCGTGCGGGGTCCGGCATTGCTCCCCCCGCTGCGGGGCGTGGGAAGGATGCGGTTTTTGGTGCTGCTGTGCGGGTTCGTCGTTCATCTCCGAGCGCTCCGGTGCTGCGAGAGGCGGAACGCGAGCCTGGAGCTGCTGGAATGCGACGAACTTTCCTATAAACAACGACGCCCGACGTGTTTTCGGGCGGTGCCGCGGTGTGTGCGGGAGGCACTGAGTCACCATCCCCGCACACACTGCGCCCATTCACCGCCCGGGGTGAACCCAGGGGCACAGCCGTGCAAAGCCCGGCACAGAGCGCCTCTGTTTTCCCGATGAGGGCGGCGGGCAGAGCTGTGACTCACAGTTTCTCTATGTCAGCAGTCAGTCAAAGCGCAGCGCCCGTTCCCGTGTCTGCCTGCGCCCGGGGCTGCGCTGGGAGTGCGGGCTTCGCTTTGTGAGCGAGGGCTGCGGGCTGCGGGCTGCTGCCGGGTTCTGTTTTGGAGAAAAGAAGAACGCGTCTTAGTTCGGTGCACGGATGGCCCTGTTTCACCTGGAATCAGCTGCGTTTATGTCATGGCTTTTGTACGTGCCGCTGGGGGCAATGCTGCGGGGCGGCTCTGCTCCGGCGGCGGAGATGGGCAAAACGCGGTGATTCCGGCCCAGGCCGGGATGAGGAGCGCAGCAGCGGCCCCAACCGGGTGGGAAGGCTGGGTGCCAATGGATGATCCTCAGCGGCTGCGGATCGGAGCTCAATGCAGCTCCCGCAGCGCTCCCTGCAGGCGCGGGGCGACGTGCCGTACGAGCGGAACCGCCGCCGGCCGCCAGGGGGCGCTGTGTGCCCGGGGATGGCAGCGCGCGTCCCGTTGCGGTGCCGCTGAGGACGCGGTTCTGCTGCCCCGCATCGCTTCGCTGTGACCCAGCCCGGTACCCGCGCGCTGTTTGCACAACCCGGACCCGCTTTGGGCGCCGAGCGCTGCTGTGAAAGGTCTTCCTGCGATCGGTTTAGCGGCAGCAAAGATACCGGGCGGGTGAGAGCTGCTCGCCCCGTTGCTGCCGATCGCCCCGGGGGACGGCTGTGTGCTGCAGCCCCTCCTCGGAGCTCCCTGCAGTGCTGTGCCTTTACCGCTGCTCTGTGTTGCTCTCTCTGTGCACCTGCAGGGCCACAGGTACGGCGGTGCTGGCAGGAGGTAATGCAGCACGAAGCTGGGCTGACGGTCTCATCCTGCTCCCAAAACGGACGGGGCTTCCGGGAGCCGTCCGTGACTACAGCTGCCTCTCATCTGCAGGAGCCTCCCAGGGCAGCGCTTGATTAATGTTTTGTCACAGGAGAACGGCAAGAAGCTGCCATTAATAAATGCCCGCTCGGGGCAACGCCGCCGTGCCGTCCGTTCGCGCTGTGCCGGTGCTGCGCCGCGTGGTGCTGCGTTATGGGGCCGGGGGCAGCGGGTTGGGGTCAGCGCTGTCTGCCAGCAGGCATCGCCCGCGGAGGCTGTTTGTTTTTGTAGCAGCTGGATGTGTCTGGGAGGGATGGGAACGTCTCCTGTCACCCGTGGGCCGGGAGGAGGGCCGGCAGGGCAGGGATAAAACTCCTGACAAGTTTGGACTAGAGGGCGAGTTGATTAGCTGAGAGATGAAAATTCACAGCTCCGCTCTCGCGGGCCATGAGCTGCCGGAGATGTGTTTATGTGAGCGGAAGGCACCGCACAGGCGGCTGCGCCCCATGGCCGGGTCGGGGCAGGGCAGAGCCTGGCAGTGCCGGGGAACAGCAGCTCTGCTCTGTGAATGAGGAGGGGGCTGCGCGTTGCATCACCGGTGCAGCACAAATGCAGTTGGCTGCCGTGCATCCAGCGCTCCGGTGCTGCGTCCGTGCAAAGCATCGGGGGCTGCGGTTGATGGGAGGGAACGCTGTCGGGCGTGCAGAGCACAGCCCTGCGTGGCTGCTGGGAGGGCTGTGCTGATGGCTGTGGGGTTGGGGACACGGATGTGGGCACCCCGTGCAGCTCTGCTGGTCATTGCAGAAGCGGAATGCAGCGGGGTGAGCATAGAGCACTGTCAGCTGATGGGCTGCGCTCACACCGTGTCTGATGGTACAGATTACACGATGATAGACAGAGATAAATGCATCCAGCTGGAGGCAGGATCAATCCGTGCTCCACGATGTATAATTGTCTTGAAAATAAGATAATGACCGGCTCTTGGAATGCTTTGATCTTATCGGGAAGACAAGAAATACACTAATGGCTTTAATTAGACTTCAGGGATGAAATGAGTTCAGTCTCCTGGGTGAGCTACTTTATGGAATTGACCATTGGTAGGGGGTAGAAAAGCTTTAATCAGATTGAGGCCCTTTGATACCTGTGGTGGTGTGTGTCCGTGTGTGATACATGGGGTGGGGGGCTGTGCTCAGCGTGCCGGGCTGCCCTGGGGTCCTGAGCCCTGCTCAGATGCTCTCTGTGTGCTGGAGCTCCGCAGGGCTGTGGCCACTTTGTGTAGAACAAAAGCCTATTGCTGTGCCCGTGTGTTCAAACAGAGCTTCTCCTGGGATGGAGAGGTCTGCTGGTTTTGTTTCTTGACTTCGAAAGGGGAATCAACAACAATTTATCAAAAAGCAGCAGAGAATCTGGTGATTGTTTAATTCCACAACACAGGGCTACGGCCAGCTGCTCTGGCAGCAGGACAGCAGTCAGCCGTGCTCAAGCATCCTCAGTAAGCAGTCCTCAATTACCACCGCTTAATTATTACGCATAATGACCGCAGTCAAAGCAATGGGAAAGCTGCCGGCCTCTCCAGGAACGCATCTCTGCGTCGTCCCCCAGCACACGTGCAGTGAGTGCAGCTGAATGCACAGGGCTGACTCAGCGCTGACTCACAGCTCTGCAGTGCTGGGTGGGGTGCAGGCTGTGGGCTGGGAGGGGGCTGGGGGCTTCTTTGTGGGGGGTTCTGAGCTGCACCTGGCCCTGTGCTGCTGGCTGCTCTGAGTGCTGGAGCTGAACGTGTGGCTTTCCAGTCTGTGTTTATGCCTTCTTGTTGTAAGTACAGGTTGGGATTCTTTTGCAAGGTTAACATTAGCCTTCGTGTTTTCCTTATGTTAATTTGTTGGTCTTAATTGAGTGGCCAGAAATAGGCTTAATAACAAGAGGTGTTGCCAAGGAAAGCACGATTTCACTCAGTGTGTACTGAGCAGCCAAGTGCATGCATGGCAAACCTCTGGTGCAAGCCTCCAGTGCAAGCTTCTGGTACAAAACCCCTGGTGCAAACTTCTGCTGCAAGCCTCTGAGCACAGTGCTGCAGCTAGGGCTGCCCTGCAGTGGGTGCAGCAGCACTGGGCTCCCAGGAACACGGGGATGGTGATGGGTGCTTCTCCACAAATCGCCATCTAACCAGAGCTGCAGCACTTGCCCTGCTGACACAGGTTGTGACGAATCACCTGGGGGTACGAGGAACTCTCCTCGCTGGGGCACAAGCACACACTCGCTTAGTAACATAATCTCTTAAAAGCAAAATCCCAGAAATTCCTTTTTCTTCGTGGAAAATGTTGCCTGGGGGGAGAAACTCATAATGAAGGATGAAAGCTTAATCCTTGAGGTAGAACAGGACTTTGGGGAGGAAAGGAGTACAGACAGGGCTGGTGTTGAAGTATGGGGATGGCCGTATGGGGCTGGGGAGCTGCGGCCCTGGGGGGCTTCCCCAGGTGATGTTGGGGTCTCTGCCTGCAGTGCTGCCATGACAAATGCAGTGTTGGCTTTGGGTGCAGGGAAATGCTGCTGTGTGGTGATGGTGGGAGAGTAAATCGTGTTCTGTACCGGTGTAGCTCCCCGCTGGCTTCCCACCTATTTGCTCTAGAGATGCTGGGGAGGGTCTTTAATCAAGATCAGGCTTTGACCACTGTAAAATAAAATAGCAGTGTTTCTACAGATTTCTTTTTGTCTCCTGGGCTGTAAATACAGGTGTGGGAAGGAAGCATGGCAAGGCATCATGGTGGAAGTGCTGTGTGTGCAGGCTGCCACGGGCAGAAGCAGCATCAGAAAAGCCAGGCAGCAGGACAGTGTAGGCAGCAGCTCCATGCAGCCCCACCGTGCCTTGGCTGATGGGGTCAGAGATGCAGGAATGGGATTTGGGTGTGCAGGAACCCACCATGCTGCAGGTAGCCCGTGCATGGTGAGGGAGGAGAGGCCATGCTGCTGGTGTCTCTGCGTGTCATCTTATGTCACCACATGTCACCATTGCATGTCATTGCATATCGCAGCCCATCCCCTGGCCTTGGGGCTTGCTCCCTGTCTGACTGCTGTCCCCATGCCCAGGTCAGAGCCACCTCTGCACCTGTATCATAGAATCATAGCATCATAGAATGGCGTGGATTGAATAGGACCACAATGCTCATCCAGTTCCAACCCCCTGCTGTGTGCAGGGTCACCAACCAGCAGACCAGGCTGCCCAGAGCCACATCCAGCCTGGCCTTGAATGCCTGCAGGGATGGGGCATCCACAGCCTCCTTGGGCAACCTGTTCCAGTGCCTCACCACCCTCCAAATATCTAACCTAAATTAGATGGTATGTGGTTCCCAAACGTCTCAGAGAAGGATGGCTGCAGGGCAGCGCTCCCTCCCAGCTCTCAGGTCCGTGTGCTCACAGCCAGCAGCATCCCCCAGCCTGCAGCACGCAGTCATTGAAGGACAAGCAGGACCTGCTTCCCTCACAGTGTTTTAATTCAGAAAAGCAGCGGTGGAGGTGGGGTTACACTCTCCAGAGCACAACCTGCTCTGGGTTTGCTCAGTGCACAGCGGTGGTGTTTACGGACGCGGATTCCAAAGCTCTCTGTTCTCAGGGTTGTGAAGATGTATTTCCTCTTGTGCCATTTCTCCTTCTGGCAGGCAGGCTCCCAGGTGGCTCTGGTGAGTGTCAAAGTGGGAAATAAAGTTGTTCACTGAAAAAAAAGAAAAAGAAAAAGAAAAAGAGAGAGGAGAAGAAGGAGAAAAAGAATTTAAAAAAGGGAAAAAACAAAGTGCAGGCAGTGCAGAGCAGGAGCCCGGCCCGCAGCCCCACGGGACCAGCTTTGTGCTGAGTGCTGTGGGTGGAAACAGGAGCGCCGCGTGCTTCAGCCATGAGGCACTGAGCCCTGGCTGTGTGCTCACAGCACTGCACGCCATGCGCTGCCCATCCTGCAGCTCTGTGCAGGGCAGTGCTGCAGCCCGAGGTGCAGCGTGGCACAAAGAATTTGCAGCACAGCATCTCGGCCCCGTGCTGCCCTCCTCGTGGCCGGCCCGGGTCACTGTGATGTTCCTGCAGGCGTGTGTGCCTGCGCCTCTTGGCTAATCTCTGCAGCCCTCATATTGCTGAAACAGATGACTGTATTTATCTGAAGTGACTAATGGGCGAGCGCATTCCTGGCTCCACCATCATCTGGTTCTCGTAATGTCAGTCATGATTAGCTCTAACAAACATACAACAGCCTTTTGGGCTGCTTTGCAAGGCGGCCGTGTGGAGGTGGAGGTGGCATTTGTTCTCAATCACGCGGGATTTTGAGGACTGGCTGCTTTGCATCATGCGGGGTGAGCAGCACCGCTGTGCTCACATGGCCAGCAGTGCTGTGCAGTGCAATGCAGCGTGGTGTGATGTGGTGCAACGCAAGGCAGGGTGCTCTGATGCTGTGCAATGCGGTGCCATGCAGTGCAGTGTGATGTGATGCCGTGCAGTGGGGTGTGATGTGGTGCCATGCAGTGCAGGGTGCTCTGAATCTTTGCAATGCGGTGCCATGCAGTGCAGTGTGATGTGATGCCGTGCAGTGTGGTGCAGTGTGGCATGATGTGGTGCAATGCAGTGCAATGCAGCGTGGTGTGATGCTGTGCAGTGTGGTGCAGGTGGTGTGATGTGGTGCAGTGCAGTGCGGTGTGTTGTGATGTGGTGCAATGCAACACAGGGTGCTGTGATGCTATGCAATGCGGTGCCATGCAGTGCAGTGTGATGTGATGCCGTGCAGTGGGGTGTGATGTGGTGCCATGCAGTGCAGGGTGCTCTGAATCTTTGCAATGCAGTGCCATGCAGTGCAGTGTGATGTGATGCCGTGCAATGTGGTGCAGTGTGGCATGATGTGGTGCAATGCAATGCAGTGCAGTGCAGTATGATGCTGTGCAATATGGTGCAGGTGGCGTGATGTGGTGCAGTGCAGTGCAGTGCATTGTGATGTGGTGCAATGCAATGCAGGGTTCTCTGATGCTTTGCAATGCGGTGCCATGCAATGCAGTGCAGTGTGATGCTGTGCAATGTGGTGCAGGTGGTGTGATGTGGTGCAGTGCAATGCAATGCAGTGTGTTGTGATGTGGTGCAGTGCAATGCAGCGTGGTGTGATGTGGTGCAATGCAGTGCAGGGTACTCTGATGCTATGCAATGCGGTGCCATGCAGTGCAGTGTGATGTGATGCCGTGCAGTGTGGTGTGGTGTATGGCATGATGTGGTGCAATGCAATGCAATGCAGTGTGGTGTGATGTGATGTGATGTGGTGCAATGCAGTGCAGTGTGGCATGACCTGGTGTAATGCAAAGCAGTGTGGTGTGACGTGGTGCAATGCAATGCAGTGTGCTCTGATGCTGTGCAATGCAGTGCCATGCAGTGCAGTGTGATGTGATGCTGTGTGGTGTGGTTTGAGGCAGTGCAATGTGCTGCAGCATGGTGTGATGCTGTGCAATGTAGTGAGTGTGCTCTGATGCTACGCAATGAAGTACCATGCTGTGCAATGAAGTGCCACGCAGTGCAGTGCCATACAATGCAGTGCAGTGGTCTGATGCTGTGCAGTGTGGTGCAGTGTGATGTGGTGCAATGCAATGCAGTGCAGTGTGATGTGATGCTGTACAGTGTGATTTGATGCTGTGCAGTATGGTCTGATGCTGTGCAATGTGCTGCAGCATGGTGTGCTGCGGTGCAATGCAATGCAATGCAGCGTGGTCTGATGCAGTGCAATGTGGTGCAGTGTGCCATAATGCTGTGCAATGTGATGCAGCTTGGCATGATGTGGTGCCATGCAGTGCAGTGTGACGTGATGCAGTGCAGTGCAGAGCTGCCAATCCATGGCTGGGGACAATGTGCAGCAGGGGCACAGTGTGTGGATAGCTCAGGGAGATGCACTGCAGTTCCCCACCTCATGCAGTAAACTGGTTTTCCAGATGTTGACAAAACAATTTTCACCCAAACAATTTTGCTCTTCGTGGAAACTATTTGTGCTCAGTGTGCAGCCCTTCACACTGACAGCTGCAAGGAGCTGCCCTGGGAGCTGCTGCATGGCAGGGGTGCAGGTGCTGCACCCCACAGATCTGCCCTTATGGGGTGGGAGGGATGCAGGGCACCGCAGGCACCTGCCTCTGTCTGCACAGGGCCACTCCGAGGTGTGGATGCAGCACAGGACAGCCCATGGGAAGGCTATAAATTCAGGAGATACCCGATGCATTGCAGTGCAACCCGCAGGCAGTGCTGTGCGTGACCTGCAGCCGTGGGTTGGGCACGGATGCACAGATGCTGCAGATTAACACAACGAAGAGCTGGGAGGTTTCTGCTGAAGACATTTTTCCGTTCATGAGGACATGGGGTGGAGAGGGTGGAACGTGGTGGGGGGGCGGCTGCCGTCAGGAACAACAAAAGGGAGAAGGGGGAGGGCAGCGAGAGGGAGAGATTTTTGATTCATTGTCAAAAATTACCCAAACTTTATTGCCAAAATGTCTACATTTTTATGCGCTTAAGCACAGTGAGTTATGGAAATCTTAAAACAATGGAATGATCTCCTTCATTGCGCTCCGTTTGTTCAAAGTAACCACTCCTCTTCCCAGGGTGGAATCTCTTTTTCCGTTTTATTGACTTACAAAAATGTCTCTGCTATCAGCACCGTATCATAAATACAAGGGTGAGATGCGGGGCTCTGGGGGGAAGGGGGTTAAACCTATCTCTGCCCCAACCCTTTCTCGAGAGCCATTTTTCTGGCATTGATTTGGCACATCTTCGACGTGAACCTGCCTGAACGAGAGGAGCTGCAAATTCCTTGAAGCGAATCCAGCACACGGCGCTGCGGTTCCCTCGCTGTGGGAGTCCCTCCTCTGCCAGGCATGCAGCTCTCCCAGCAGTCTGCTGAAGCTGGGAAAGGTTGTGGGGCTGCAAGGCTGCGGGGTTGTGAGGTGCAGCGTTGTGTAATTGCAGGGGTTTGAGCGTGCAGGGTTGTGAGGTCACAGGGTTGCAGGGTGTGCTGAGCGTTCTGCTGCCAGGTGAGGGATGCAGAGCTGGGACATTCCTTGGCCAAAGAGAGGTTTGCAGCCCTTCACAAGCAGAGGAAAGCAGATAGTTGTGGGGCTTTTTTCTTGCATCGTCCTGCAGCAGGAGGATGCCCTGCATTTTCCCTGCACTGACCATTGTGCTGGGCCTGCTGGGAGGCTGCAGCTCCACAAGCAGGAGCAACGAGAGCAATGTGCAAAGAGCTTTGCTCAGCCTTGGGGATCATCCCACCCCCATCCCTCCCAGCAGAGCTTCCTCTGCTCCTTGGCTATGCAGTGCCTGCCTTTGCAGAGCTGTGAACCAGGCAGGGGCGAGGTGGGATGCTCTGCTCAGTGCCCACAGCAGCACTGCAGCCGGGGGGGGAGAGGAGGCAAGGAAGAGGAACGGCCCACAGCCCCCACTCTGCGCCGGAGGGGAAAACTGCACGAGCCCCAGAAAAATGTCTGCAGCCCTATAAACTGACACCACTGTTTATAATATTCCTAAGTGCTGTTGCGTGATGAGAGCAGTTCTCCGACGAGGAAAATTTACTTTTTTTTTTCCTTTTTTTTTTTTTTTTTTCCTTTTTTTTAAATAAAGTTAGAAAGCTGTGAGTCCCACAGAAGATGTTTTGGCTCTCGTTCAGGGTTTGTTTGTTTTTGCTGTTTGCTGTAAGTAACAACTGAGGGCCATTTGCTGGCGATAATGTTACAACCGCAGCGCAGCGGTGGGAACTGCTGACAGTCAGAAGTTGTTGACCTTCTGGGTAAAACGTATCTGCACACATCTCACATCCTGGGGCATGAAACCATCACTTTGTCATTGCTTTGTGTGTGGAAAGGCTCCTCCATGTGAACCCGGCACTTTGCTGCAGTCTCAGTTTGTTTATGTTGTGCTAAAAACAAACAAGCAAGGAAAGTGGGCAGCGACAGCAATCCTCTGAGCTGCAGAAATAGCAGGGAGATGAGGATGGGGAGCGGGGAGGTGAACGTGGAGAGCAGGGAGATGATGGGGAGAAGGAAGAAGAGGATGGGGAGCAGAGAGATGAGGGTAAATAAGGAGCAGGGACATGAGGATGAAGTGGGGAGATGAGGATGGGGAAAAGAGATGTGAGGATGGGGAGCAGGGACATGAACATGGGGAGCAGGGAGAGGAGGATGGAGAGCAGGGACACGAATGTGAGGAACAGGGAGATGATGGGGAGCAAGGAGAGGAGGATGGACATGAGCGAGGAGCAGGGACATGAGGATGGGAAGTGGGGACATGAACATGGGGAGAAGGGAGATGATGGAGAGTGAGGGGAGGAGGATGGGGAGCGGGGAGAGGATGATGGGGAGCAGAGAGATGAAAATGGGGAGCAGGGATGTGAATGTGGGGAGCAGGGAGAGAGATGGGGAGCAGAGAGAGGAGGATGGAGAGCAGGGATATGAATGTGGGGAGCAGGGAGATGATGGAGAGCAGGGAGAGGAGGATGGAAAGTGCAGAGATGAGGACAGGGAGACAAGGGTGGGGAGTAGGGACATCAGGACACGAAGTGGAGACATGAGGGCAGTGAGCAGGGAGATGAGGATGGGGCACCGTGTGTTATTTCCCCTCCATCTGAATTGTTGGAAAATGGGAATTTAGGCTTAGAAAAATGCGTTACTTGCCATCCAAGCTCCCCAATGGCAATCCTTGCCCATCCCCAGCACAGCCCTCACTGCTCGCCGTGCCCTCCTGCCCTGCACAACCAGGTACTGCAGCACCACGGCCGCCGTGAGAGCCAGGAAACAAGACATGGGAAGTTTATAAACACCCCGTGGATGGTTTACGGAAAGAGGTTATGAAACGCAATTAAATGTTTTATAAAGCGTCCTGATTTCACTCCTCGGTCACTGTAGAATTCTGATCATAAATCAGAAAATGTGCTGCAGTGGGAGAACTGGGAGGAAACGGGGGAGGGCAGCGCAGAGGGGAGCAGGGCTGTGGGTGCTGCGTTCAGCTCGTGCTGCAGCCCAGGTTCTGTGCTGGCAGAGGGGAAACAGTGCTGGGGAGAGGAGAGGTGAACGTAGGGATAGGAGAAGCTGCAGTGCAATGCGTGATTTGTGGGTTGATGTAGGGCTGCAGAGTGATTCCTCGTGCCCTGGGAAGAGCTGCAGACAGACGGTGTTTACCGGGAACGCAGAGCTGGCCAAGAGCTAATTGCAGAAGTCTGAGCTGCATCCTCCCCGCTGCAAAGGGCATTCAGAAATAGAGATGCAAGCTGCATGCTAACTGCACCAGCACAGCCGGGATAGCTGCTACTCCTCCTATCCCTGGAAGTCAAATCAAACCCTGCTCTGCTGGTATGGGGCTGCTGTGGGGCAGAGACCCCTCCTCGTGCCCCAGCAGTGCCAGGGCTCCTGTTGGCACTCTGCTCCAGCGCTGACACCGGGCACTGGGAAAGGTCACAGTGAAGGCTTACGGGAGCTTGAGATATACGTGCCAGTATTATTTCCCGTCCATTAAAAGAAAAAAAAAAAAAAAGTGGAAAAAAATAATTAAGAAACCCCTAAGCCCCAAAGTGCAGTGCAGGCATCATGTGTCTGACATTTGGCTTCTCATCCCCGAGCCGCTGCTCCGACAGCTCGCAAGCCAGAGGTTAAGCTTCCTGGTTCCTCTTTTTGATCTGCATCATTCACATTTTTCCATGTTGTTGGCCACAATCAAAAAAAAAAAGGGAAAGAAAAAGAAAAGAGAAAAAGAAAAAAAGATTCCTTTGAATTAGCAGGCAGGGAGAGACTCTAATTGCCTTCCCAGCCCCTCCCAGGTCAGGTCCTGGCTCAGCCAGGAGATGAGAGCATGAGCTGCACCTCGGGGTGTGTGCGGAGGCTGTGGAGTGCAAACCAAAGTGCAAACCTGAGTGCAGCCCAGCGTGCTCCCATCACAGCCCAAGCTGAGCCCCAGCAAGAACTGAGCACCCCACAGCTTCGGTGAGCTGCAGCCCTCTTCTCACAGCCCTTCATACCAAAGCACTTACAGTACCCTGAACTGTTCAGTCCTCTCCTTCCCATTCCCATCTATGCATGCCTTTATCAAGCCCCATTTTGGTTCCATTCTTTGCCAGCTACCCAAACATCCCCCTCTGGGCACCTGCTGAGGGTGCTGCCCCAGCTCAGCCCCGCACCAATGGGAGACCATGGGCAGGATGCTCCCATCTGTCCTCAGCCCCACGCTCATGGGCCAGTTTGGCAGACACGTTTCTATCCATTACCAGCTAATGCAATGGAATTGGCTGACAATGGGTGAAGGAGCTGCCAAAATCCAACATGCGGCCTGCAGATGTCCCTGGGAACAGCAAGCCCTGCTGGAAGATCTGTGCCGTACAAAAGGTTCCCCTCAATTTGCTTCAGATGCTCCTCGGCCGTCATTAGAGGAGGGGGACCTTTGCAGAGAAACACATAAATCCAGCACTGCGTTCAGGCTGTTATTATCTCCTCTGGTTCAAATTAAGTGACGGGGGTCATTTTTTATATGTTGCAATTTGTCTTTTACCTGAGGGCATTGTGGAAGGGAAAGGGGGAAAAAAGGTGAAGCCAGCACGAAAACGGAGAAGGGACGGTCTTTAGCAGACAAGGAGCTGAACCGACATCAGGTTCTCTCTACAGCATTACCACGGGGATGAGATGTAGGCAGGCAGAGCAAGAAAGCACTGCCTCTGCCACGTGCCTGCCTGGCAGAATGCACACACTGGTGCTGCACCAGGAGCTGCTGCACTCAGCGGTGAGGATGTGCTCTCAGATCAGCCTGCAGGATCAGCCCAGGGAACCTCCCTGCTGCTGCTGCTGCTGCTGCTGCTGCTGCCGCCCATCTGGACACACAGCCCACAGCAGAGGTGATGCTGCTCAGTGGATGAGCACGAGTGGGAACGCTGACTGCTAAGATACACAGAGTGCAAGGAGTGTATTTAGGTGCTGGCTTTGGAGGAGGGCATGTCCATTGCTGAGAAACCACAGGGCAGAGGGGGAAGAAGGGCTACATGGTGCATACAGCAATCCAATCTGCGCCCAGCACAGATGATTCACCCTTCCTGAGAGCTTCAGGAGCCCATAGAGCTGAGCAGGTGTGGGTTGGTCCCATGTTCACCCTGCAGTGAGAGACTGGGAGCTCCCACTCGCCCAGCTGCCCCATCAGCACGGCTGAATGTCTCCATCACATCCACTGCAATCTCCACTCACATCAACAAAAAGAATTCCTCACACCCAAACCAACGCAAGCAGCTCCGCCCCAAAGCAGCCTCATAATAAATGCAGTGATGGAAAGGAAAATATAATTTCCTTTCTGTTGAATCAGGCACATTTTGTTGTTTCACTGAACGCAAATGAAAGCTTTCAGGGGAAAAAAAGAAAGAAAAACACAACAGTTGGATGAAGGTGTGTGAAAGCAGCCCCACTGTAGCTGCCCCAGGTAGGCAGCAGCCCTGACACACAGCTCCATCCTGCCCTCAGTACAGCATCATAAACTTCTCTGCCTGACACGTAGGAAAATGTTTTAAGGCACGACTTTATAGAGAGCATCAATCACTTCAGAGGTGATGGAATTGCTGCAGAATTATAAGCAAGTCTGAAGTGTCTACAGAGGACTCTAAACACTGTCTTCTATTTATTCTCTGTGTCCTTTGTAAATGTAAACTTCAGCGGATCCCAGAGGCCTTTCCGTCTCCGTGCCTTGTCAATCCAGCACCTTTCACCACCGCTAAAATCACAATTAAAAAAAAAGGGGGGATTACAAAAACAAACACAACCCTCGCGCCCGCGACTGATGGCTGCGGACTGTTGCGGGACTCAGCCGCGCCTGCGCCATCCCGCAGCGCCCCGGGACCCCCCCCGAGCCACGGGGGCTTTGCAAGAGACGGGGCCCGGCGCTCCCACGTGTGCCACGCGTCCATCTCCTACGGCCGTCGGATCGCCGAGTAAACACAGAGCGGGGCCGAGAGGCTCCGGGAAGATCAAGCGGAGGACAGTGCGCTGACAGCGGGCCGGGCGGGGTGCGGGAGAGCCGTCCCAGCTGGAGAGCTGCTCGGGGAGGGGAGAAGGGGAGAGCTGTGCGAAGGGCTGCAGGGAATCTGTGCGGAAAGCTGCCCTGCTCTGCCAGAATACCTGAGGGGAGGGAAGGGTGGGGGAATCTTTGATGCAATGAAATGTCCCACAGCTGCTTTAGCTAAAAAAAAAAAAAAAAATCCTGTTCTGAAAAGCACCGCGCACTGCCGCTCTGCAGGGGAATTGTTCTCCAGCCCGCATGCGGTGGCACCGCCGGCTCCTCGAATGCCATTTCTTCCCCAGAACATCCCGAACACAACGGTTCGGACAGGGAATTGGCACCCGCCGGACCCGCAGCACCTCGCGGCTGCAGGAGGGCTCTGACGGGCGGTGCGGGGCGATGCGGGACGGCGCTGGGCAGCGGGCACAGAACCCCGCACCGCCCGTGCTCGGAGGCGCCGGCAGAGCGCGCTGCGCGGCCGTCTGCGGGACGGGACAACCCGCGTGTCACCGCACCGCGCAGCTCCTGTCCTCCTCTCTGCTGGCGGTGTTTGAGCTGCAGAGCCGCACGGCCCCTCGCAGGCCACCGCGGTGCTCTCACAACGATTAATTGGTGATATTAACAGACAGGCGCAAGGCAAAGCCTTCTTCTGCGCGCTGCTCAGTTCTTCTCTTAACGGAATGAAGCGATTCCAGAGATGCTGGCTCACACTGCAGCACTGGAGCACAGAATCTGAGGAGAGCTGCAGGGTGCCAGGTGGGTTGCAAGAACACAATCTGCCTCTCACACAAGTCCATGCGTTGGGAACAGCCCAAGAAGAGATCTTTCCTCAACTGTGGGATCACATTCCTCCTCCTGATGAATGGCTTTGATTTTCATTGGTTCCAAAGGAAAGGAGCAGGGTAGGGGGAAACAAAACCAAACCACAGCCATCATGCAGTGCCCGCTGTCAGCACTGCTCCCGTGTGCACTGCTTACTGCAGGGCCCCATCAGCAGCTCCACTCCATCCTGCTGCACTGCCCAGCTCAGAGCCCTCAGCCCCAGAGGAGGCAGTGAGGACACAACCAATGGGTGCTGCTTCCAAAACCAAGCCAGGAATGGGGCATTTCCACAGCTATGATTTGCACAGTCCTGGCCTGGGCCATCCTGCAGCCATAAGGCTGAAGGCAACCCAGTGACCTTTAGCCCTGCAAGGATGAGCCTCTGCCCTCGTGCTCACAGGGAGTGAGACCGAATGCAGCTCCGTGCTGCTGAGCAGCCCTGGACCAGCTGTTAAACCAGAATGTGATTGGCACCCACAGGCAGATGCAGGTCTGCCTGCAAGCTGTGCTCAGTCCTTGCTGGGCACTCCAGACTCTGCCCAGGGCTGACATTGGGATGCAGTTCTGCAGGCGCCGAGCTGTCCCTGCGCCTCCCACTGTGCTGCACCAGCTGATCCCTGTACTCTCACACCAGGGCCTTCCCACGGGCTGGCTCCAAGCACTGCCTTCCAGTTCGGCCCATGGCCCCAGTAACTTTCCACCGGGGTTTGTTTTTACTGAAGAGTTGCTGTAGCGGAAGTGCAATACCAGCAAAAGCTGGCAGGGAATCCAGGGGGCAAGTCTGGAGTAAAATTCTGATAATGCTGTGTTTATACCAGGAATTTCTTCAGCAGATAAATCAAGTGAGCGCAATAACAGATGGGAAATGGCTGCAGACACCAACGGGTTCTGCATGCAGCTGGGCACCCGCTCACCATGGGTGCTGCTGCCCTCCCACCTCTGCAGGTGCTGCTCCTTGGGGTCCTGGGCTGTTCTGCACCTGGTGCTGTGCCCTCAGGCTGTGGCTGCATGGAGCTGGGGGCCATTAGCTGCATGCACATGAAGTGCTGCTCTCTGGCTTGGTTACATCCATTCCATCACTTATAGATGCTGCTTTTGCAGGAGTGACCGACAACTGCTTGTGTTTCTGCTGTCAGCTCCAATAAACAACTGTGTTCAGAACTGTGGGGGGAGAGGGGGCTTGGAAACTATCTGAAAATACCGAGTTTCAGCACAATATCCGTGCCAGCTAAATGGCTCTGTATCTCTCTCAGGTCTTTGTGCTGTGCTAGAGAGAAAAGGGGTCTGAAAGGCAGTGTGACCCGCTGCCAATAAATCCCACTCTGCAGCCCTCCCACGTGGGCTGCTCCAGGCTGCATGTTTCTCAGCACGCCGGACCCCGTGGATCACGCACCATTAACATTCTCAGAGTGACATCTCCAAAATACTTCAGGGATGAATTGGTTGCTGGATGATTTGCAAAGCACTGAGGCACAATCCCCCCGGAGGTGTGTTGGTGGGGAGCCAAGGGCCGGGGCCCAGCAGTGATGCACTCCCTGGGGTCGCTCAGGAGCTCAGCTCAGCCCAGCAGCATCCAACCTTGCACAACCCACCTCGTGGAGGGCACAGCACCAGGGATGTGCAGGGGGTGAGCTGAATGCACACACAGCCCGGCAGAAGCCCTGTGGCATCCCCTGTCCTCACAGCCCCTCGGTGGCTGAGCTCCCGTGAGCACCAGCATCGCCTGCAGCAAAGCAGCCCAGCACCAGCCGGCAGGATTCTGGCGCTGGAGGGCGGATTAGACATCAAACAGAAGACAGACAGAACGCGGAAAGCCTCTTCCATCTGCTGAGCACAGCCCCGGCCCCGCACAGCCCCACGCTGCCCAGGGATCAAAGCAGCGGCTGACGGCGCCGATCCGCTCCTGCAGCACGGCCGGACCTCATCTGCCGGGCAGAAGGAGCAGCTTCCCATGGGCAGCATCCTCTCCTCACTCCTTCTGCCCACAGCACTGCTGTCACACTGCTCCTGGCTCGGCACGGTCTCGACATTACAACACCACAGCATTGCTTCCTCACCTTGCTCACACATTGCTCGTCTAAAATAAAGCCCAGCTGTGAGCTGGCTGCTGCTATCCTTAAGCCTTGCGTTCACCAAATAAAATCAGCAACAAGACCACATGTTCTCACTCACAGCTCCCCTGTACAGCAGTGTCAGTGTCTTTGCTTTCACACTGTGAAGACCCAGGAATGAGAAGGGCTGGTGCTCCCAGCAGATCAGCACGCGGTTATCACAGCAGTGTCTCTGCTCCTGGCACCAGGGCTGCCAGCACAGCTTGCTGCCTGCCTCTTCAGAGGGGCTGGCACCTGAAAGGCTCCCCCAATTTAGCCACAGTTCGTTATCCAGCACAGCACACCATGGGGACACTCACAGACATAACCTGTCTTCCTCCTGCTGTGCTACAGGCACCGACCAAAGGGAAGGAAACACTAATAGCTCCTGCTATTAGGGCAGCAGCACTGAGATGCTCTGGGCTATTTCTATCCAATCATACATGGGGGGAAATCAGAAGGTTCTACACACCTCCATTCAATTTCTCTCCATTATGACCGATGTAACAGAGATCGGAATTTCTCTTCTCTTTTTTTTTAATATATTTCTGGTATTTTAAAAAGTGCTGAAACTCTTCAGCTCCGTGCTGAGCTTGAGATAAAAGTTAACCTCTGAACCATGCAGCATCTTTCATGTGTGGCACCATACAGAGAGGGCTTCTTAGCACGAGCCTGGATCCCTAACGAGCATCCTGGATGGTTTCTCATTGCTCTCATCCCAGCCAGCTGGGGCACGAGGGAGGCACTGCCTATGGCACACACAGTGGGTGAGGAGCAGCCATGCCCTGAGCCCTGGGGATTGCTGCAGTGCCGAACAGGCTGGGCTCAGCTCCAGGACTGCCCCCACCACCTGGCAGGGCACTGCACAGCAGGCACAGAACTCGGGCACTGCTGTTATCTGATCCTGGTTCCTGTCCTTCCATTTTGGAGGACGGTCCTCTGAGCCCATCCAGGACCTATGAGTCACTGAAGAAGCACTTAAAATCCATCCTTGATGATAAGGTTAAAACTATATGCAGGACGTGTCCTGCCCTACTTTGGAGCTACGCTCGTGCCATCCACACTTCCTCACTTATTCCACCTTCCCACCCCATCCCAGCTCTCCTGTGAGCTATGGGGGCTCAGCACCAGCTCACATCATGCCCAAACCAGAGCTCACGCTGTATGTGCTGCACACCTGTGGGTGAGGTGAAACCTGATGGTTCCCACCTGCACCAGCATCAGCCTGAGCCAGCACCGAGCACAGGTTAAGGACAAAAGCCAGTAAATGTCTTCACTGACACATGCAAACCCACAGCTCTGCAGCATCACCTCTGCAGTCAGGATAAGACATTCACCTGGTGCTAATGAAATGGTTATACTTCATACTTACAAACTTACTCCTTTTACTTTCTCCATTTAGAAACAATGCTGGAGCACATCTGATAGGCTTTTGTTTTTTTTCCCTTGGCCACTTCCCACTTGGCAGCAGAGGTGCAGTCCTGGCTTTGCAAAACATTTCCAAACGTGTGTCTGTTCCAATTCAGTCACCCACCCCAAAGCTGCCTGGGTTATCTGGGAAAAAAGCCACTGGGGGCCAAGAGGCCATGAAACCAGGTTGGGGTACAGCAATGCCAAGGCAACTTCTTGGCCACGCTGGGGATGTCCTCTCTGGGGCTGCCCTCAGCCATTGGGAACACGGCAGCACCCAGTGGTGCAGGATGGGCCCATGCACCGCTCACCTCCAGCACTCCTCCCTGCCAAAAAAAAAAACCAAAAAAAAAAAACCCACCTCCACCACTCGCCTGGTTATAAATAAAGCAGCCACTGACCCTGGAGATTAATCAGTGGCTTGGTGTCTCTGCGTGATGTCACCCCGCGTTTTTCCACAGGCCTGTCGAATTTCAGCCCGTCTGATCCGCCGATGACAGACGGGGCTCGAGCCTGCCAGACAGCCCCGGGACGCGGGAGGGGGGAGGATTTATGGCTGCCTTCCTCCCGCACGCTCTGCTTCACTCTGCACACAATACACAGATGCCTCTGCGAGATGACGGAAAACCGGGGCTGCGCGGCGCGGTCGGGGTATTTTTAGGCATATTGCACCATTTCTGGCCTTTGGTGGCTTTATGATGAACGCAGCCGGGTTTGCAGCCATCCATCAGAACCTGTTCGCTCGTGCACGTGGAGCTCAGGCTCAGCAGGGTGAAGGGTGGGTATGGAGTGAGGAACAGAGCCCAGGCATCACCAAGGGCTGACCACGAAGCCAGGCACTGCATGTCCACAGAGCTGCTCCTCAATTAGCCTGAGATGGCAAAGCAATTAGCTATGGAAGAGAAGGACACACCACCAGCACCAACCATTGCTCTTCTCCGAGGGCTGGCTGTGCCTGTTTGTTTGACTCCTGTTTCTATGGTGGTGGAGGCTGTAAGGGTCTATTCATCGCTTGGATATTTGTAGCTCTCCAACATGTATTCTTAACATCCTGGGCATCAGAGAGACAGCCTGAGGCTGGGGGTTCAGGGATGGCCATTCTTTGGGGGAGCAGAACATCCTTTCACAACCAAGTGCTGAAGCCACACAGGGCTCCAGCTCAGCAGTGCCTCCATTACTGCACCAAAGCGGTGCTGTCTGCAGAGCTCACCCACAGCTCTCGTGGTCCGAGTGCCCCAACTGCCCCCAGCCCAGCCTGGGAGTGCTGTGCTCCATGTGTGCACCTACAGAGGGCTTTGTTGCATCAGAAAATAGCTTTCACCCAAGGTCAGCAGGCCTGGCACTCAGGGTTACCCCGGGACAGTGATTTTCCCCACTGAGGTTCCAGGTGGCAGATTATGCAAGGCTGAGAGTTATTCCTGGGGTGGCTGCATGTAAGGCGAGCTGCGCCCAGCATGGGTGGGTGGAGGTGCAGCCATCCCTCTGCAAAGCCCCAGTGCCTGGCACTGCCCCAGCACCTGTGCCTCCACAGTGAAGGCAGGAGCCAGTGCCAAGGAGGGACAGCTGGGCAGCAAGTCTGAGCCCTGAGCACGGGACAGAGCACAGCCATGCTCACCAGCAGGGCTGTGCCTTGGGAAGGGGTGCGGAGGCTTCTGCAAAGCTCGTGGCCAATGCAAAGTGCTTGCAGCAGGCCAGAGAGCAGCCTGGCACCTCCAGCAGCCAGAATGAGCTGCAGCGAGCGACCTGCTAGGGAAATAAATACAACGACCTGCTAGGGAAATACAGCAACCTGCTAGGGAAACTGAGCACCCGCTCCTTTGAAGTTAATGAATCGTGAAAGCCTTTGAAAGCAGAGCTTTGTTTATTTACTCCCGGTATCTCATGCCGATGAGGCACACACACATCCCAAGCGCTCTGCTAATTTGAGTGAAAGATCAAATGTGAGGCTCCTGGAGCCACTGGGATAGCAAGAGCAGCCCTGGCCCCTCCATGGACCACTGATAGGAGAGAGCCCAACACAGAGCCAGGGCAGCCAAAGCGACACCCGGGGCTGCCAACCAGATCCTGCCAAGGAAAGCATCAGCAGAAGGAATCAGGTTGATGGAGATGTTTTGCACGTCAGATGTTAAGCACTGTGAATCAGGACCCAAAGCCACTGCCCAGCACCTACATTCAGCCCCGAGCCCCCAGCAGATACCCAGCACCCTCCCTTGCCTGTGTCTCCTGCCCAACCCTGAGCTCTGCCCAGTGCCAAGGCGCAGCCAAACCAACCCCAGGGCTGCACCCTGCTCCGCCCTTCCCACAGCAGCAGGATGCAGAGAGCTCCATCTCTTCTCTTTGAATGAGAACAATCCACTGAACGGCAACAACACCGACAACTCAGCCCGGCTCTGCAGGACAGGGGCAGACACGGTCCTGTAGCAGCCCCGTCCCGGCTCCGAGCCCCAACGTGCTGCCTGCTGATGGGGCTCCCGCACGAACGCCCAACCTCCCACAATAGCCTATAAATATCGGCCTTTTCAGCGCAATAGCTTCGTGAACAAGCTGTAATGCAATATTTCACTGAGGCTCTCAGACAAAAGGACGGCACCCCACCGGCACTCGCTTTCTGCTGCTGCAGTTTTCAGAAGTATAATTGGATTATAACCAAGCGCGAGGCTCTAGCCCCAGTTTCTCCCAGACCAGCGAAGTCGCTGTCTGATCTCTAACAACGGGAGTCGGAAGGAAGGAGCAGAAAGCTCGCTGGGCAGAGGGGAGGGGAGGCTGAGGGCTCTCGCACTGCTGAAAGCCCGTCGGCAGATACCGAGATTTGCGGTCCCAGCAAATAATAATTAGGCGTATTGTGAAGAGCCAACAATGAGAGAGAGGCGACCCACTTAAGGCCGATGCCTTCACCGTCAGGGCGTGGGAGGGCTGGCGGGCAGGGCTCACAGGGAAAGGGGAGCTCCAAGGTGAGGCAGCCGCACCGCACACCTCCCCCGCGCGGTGGGTGCGGAGCAGAGCTCCGCTGGGCGCCCGCAGGGCCCGACCCGGCCCGGAGGATCGCAGCCCGCATCCCGAACCGCGGAAAGGCGCGGGCGGAGCGCGGCGGTTTGGCACCCTGCAGTGACACCTGGCGGGGGCGAGCGCGGAGGAGCCGGCAGCGGCCCCGAGCGTCCCGAGCTGCGCCCCTTCGCCGGCGGACCCCGACGGGGCGGCCGCGGAACGGCGGATCCATCGCTGCGGGACCGCGGCGGAGGGCGAGGCGGCCGGAGCTGCCCCGCGGGGCGGCGGGCAGGAGCCCGGAGGGGGCCGTCTGACGTGCCCTTGGGGAAATGGGGGTCGGTCCGGTCAGAGCCGCGGCTCCGCGCTTCTGACTCTGCCCAATGAGAGCCCGGAGCACGGAGGGAGCTGTCAATATTTGGCCACAGCCCCCGCGCCGCTATCCCCAGTGTGTCCTCGCCCTCCGCACAAGGACCTCTATGGCCCGGCCCGGCCCCGGCGCACGCCGTGCTCCGCTCGGGGGGCGCCGGCCACGCTGAGCGCCCGGGACCCCCGGAACCCCTCCGCCGCCCCCCTCGCGGCAGCATGCGCCTGGGAGCGGGGGCCCAGCCGGGGCTCGCTCAGCCGCGCCGAGCCGGGAGCCGCGAAGGAGGGCAGTGACGGGCACGGCTCGGCGCCCGCACCGCCCTCGCCCGAGGGAAGCGCGGGCAGGACCCCGGCCCCGCTCATTTCTCCGTCTGGACCGCGCCCCGGAGAGATATGCTCAGTCCAAACCGCCTGGAAGCGTCTCCTGGGATTGCCGTGGCCCCCGGGCGTGCGGAGTGCGGAGCGTTCCCTCGGACGGCGGGTGCGGCCCCGCGGATTTGTCTTCCCTTCGTGCTCATCCTGCTCGCCCTGACGCCCCGCGCCGACTCCTCGTGGTGGTGAGTGCCCGCGCCTCGACGGCTCCGCGGCGGCGATTCCCGGCCGGGGAACGCGGGGGGGGGAAACGCGTCGGGGTTGCGGAGCGATCGGGGATCGGACGTCCGACGTGCGGCGCCGGGCAGAGCGGCCCCGCGGGTCCCGGTTCCTGCGGGCGCGCACCGGCGCCGAGCGGAGCCCCTCGCAGAGCCGCTCCGCACCTCCCGCGGATCGGGACCGGGCACAACCGGGGCCGCTCGAGCCGGTACCCGCCGGGAGCTGAGCTCCGAGCCCGGCCTTCTGCGGGGAAGGAGCGGGATGAGTCCTCAGTATGGGCTGGGGCTGAGCGGCAGGCAGAGCCGGAGCCCCGCTATTAACCCACTGCAATTCTGGGATCGCGATCCATCCCCCAAACGCCTCTGGACTGCTCTGTTATCCCCCATGCTCCGCGATCGCTTCTCAACTGCTCCCAAATTACCGCTCTCCCTCATTTGAGTAAGATACGGCTCTGCCACAGCCAGAGATGATGCCATAGAAAACGCACAGAGCCGCGGCAGAGCCAGCCGGCCTCTCCAAAATTAATCTCCTGTCCTCGTAACAATTAAAATTCGTGCATGCAACACGAGAGTCGGTAAGAAAACAGGGAAAGTGAAGTTTTCAAGTGAGCCCACACAGCTTCAGTAGCTCAGAAACGTCCGAGGAAAACTGATTGCCGCACATGAGTTCTCAGCGTCCCGTCCAGTGCTCACTAACCTTACGGAGAACCCCAGTTTACGCACCATCACCATTAGCAAACCGAAACTGAATTTAATCTAACTTAATCCATCTGACATTGATGGGGATGGGTGGCACTCCTGAGGTCGTGCAGCGCTAGGAGCACCGCGCAGCTCCACTGAGAGCTCCGGTCCTCCGGCACAGCATCGTGTGTCACAGCGGCAGCTCTGAGCGCTCCGGGACAGGAGGGGGAAAGGGAAGGGAGCGGTGATCCTGGGTACAGGATCCCAGGGGACACAATGCCTGCAGTGCCCAGAGGAGACCCGCAGCTCGATGAGCCCACAGGGGTCTGAAAGTCCCGGGTGAGGAAGTGAGCCAGCAGTGGTGAGGCTCAGGTCGATGCACGCACAGCCTGGCTCCCAGCCGCCTGATCGGCCCCCACCCATCGCAGCAGGCGAAGACGGGACAACATCTGTGCAGAAGGTGATGGTGCTGCTATGCTAAAAGCCGAAGCAGCCTCAGGATCGCAGAGAAGTTGGAGAATTCCATGTCCTTACCAAGGAGGCAGGGGAAGGGGGAGGTTTGCTGGAGCCGGGGGTGGGCGCACAGGGTAATGCTGCTGGAAGGGGACAGGCTATGGCTCACAGCATCTCCCAGAGCTGAGCAGTTCTGTTAACGCACTAGGATATCTATGATGACTCAGAATCCTTAGGAACAACGTGAAAAACATCAGTTTTCCTTACTTTCACACCCAGCTTCTCCCCAAAGTGACTGCACCGCAGTGGTGGCCCTAATTCCAAATGCTTTTCCCAACAAACGGGAGCAAAACCAGCCATGCTCTGAGCCTCAGTGGCTGCGTTCTCTGGATGACACTGGATCTGCTCTCACAGCATTTTGTGCCCTCAGCTCCGAGGCAGAGAGGAATGGGATAAGTGCTGGGAAATGAGCAGAGCTGAGCAGGCAGTGCCCACCACACATTGTGCCATGGTGGGGCTGAGCACGGCGCTGTCAGCCTCTCTCATAAAGCAGAATTGGCCCCAGGGTCCGTAACATGCCTTAAAAGAATACAAGGAAACCTACACCAAATACGTTAAACTCAGAAGTTCAGGCTGCTAATTGCACTTTCTCTTCCATCGAGCAAAACATTCCTAAGGAAAACCTTCACCAGCACAAATGCTGCTCTGCTCTTCGTGTCAGCTCTGATAAAGCAGCGCCTTTAGCTGAGATTGTGCTTTACTGAAAGCGGGTTCAGACAGCTGTGGTTTGGGAAAAAGTTATGCAGTGCTTTCCATGGGTTTCCAAGCACATCTTTAGCACTACTGATATTACAGTAAATACATTTGGTGGTGCATCATCGTTCCTTATTTTTATTATTATTGCCAAATTCTTCTAGGGATTCACACACAATAAACTTGTGGAAATAGAGGAAATGCTTCTCATTTTCGGAGTCAACTTTTAAAGTAGATTAATAGAAAAAACTGGACCACTTCTGATCGGACTACATGGAAAGGAAATATCAACCAAATGTTTCTTCTAAACAACTGCAAATTATTAATTTTGGGTGACGTCAGGCACGATCCCACTGCCGCACAGAGCTCCAGGAACCAGGGAACTCGGGGTGCAGGGTCTGGGGGTGGGTGCTGATGGGGTGTGGGTGCTGGGGAGGAACAGTGGGTGCTGCCAGGACCACCACCAGCGGGTGTGGGATGGCGCAGGCTGGGCAGCAGCACCCAAACTATAAAGCTCCCAAACTATGACACATCACTTAGCAACAAAATACCGCCTGAAACACAGACAGAAATTAAAAAGGAATGCGATGGGAAAATCCCTAAATCCCGTTTACACTCAAGTGCACCCGGGCAGGGCGAGCGCAGCGCCCGCGGCGCAGGAGGGACCGTGCCATGAGCCCAGCAGTGCTGCAAAGCCCCGAGAACGGCCTCCAAAATTCCTTGTAAAGATTGGGAAGATTAGGCCAACGTTGCTTATAAACATGAGCCGTGCAGTAAACAAACGCCGTGTAAATAACCAAGTCGGGTTCGTTCGCGACTGAGAGCTCCGCCGAGCGCGCTGGTGTGGAAAGCCATTGTGGATTGAAGGTTTGGTTAAAGGCAAATGTACACAGACCTCGTGCACACCCCACCCTCACACGTACCCGCAGCCCCACGCGCATCCCCCGCTGCCGCGACGCGCCAAGTCCTCGTCAGCTAACTTGTTTATTGCTAACCACAGCCCTTGGAAACTACAAATATTCGATTTCATCTGGCACTGGAACAGATGGGAGGCATCAGGCTCCCAACGAGATAAAGCAAATCTGGGGAAAGCAGAGCAGTGTGGGCTCGTGCTGGGTCAAGCAGTGTGCGGGGTCTGACTGCATGCAGCATCCCCAGGCTGGGACCTGTGGCACACTGGGATGCTCCATCCCATTGGGTGGCCACTGCCACCCTTCAGCTCTGTGCACACACTGGGAAGGGCTCATGAGTAGCGAAACACAGCATGAGGGTAAATCATGGAGCAGGAGCACGCCCTGAGCACCTGCTCAACCTTTTGGGGCGTTGCTCAGGGGGACAGGGACACCACAGCAGTTGCCGCTGCTTCCATCCCACACCAATGCTGAGTCCTGCTTTGGGTGCAGTGGATGTGCACAGGGAGTGGTGAAGTCGAGCTACTTGCACACGTGGTTCTGGGATATCAGAGAGGTGCTCACTTGAGCAGACATCTCATTGAGGTGTGTGGGAGGGGAAATAGCATCAATAGGAATGTCTGAAATTAAGCCAAGGGAAGGACAGCTGCATGAGCCTCCGTGGTGCGTAACCCATTGAGGTGTGCGTGCTGCTGCCCCCAGTCAGATCCCAGCAGCCCAATGCACTGCAGGCAGGGCAGTGCTGGGGGCTCAGGGACCCCATGCTGCTCCCCACGATGCGCTCTGCATGGTCACAGCAGCAATAGGGCAGTGATCAGGACATCCCTGTCCCCACGTGCTCCAGCCCTGGCCATCCACGGAGCCCTTTCCTTGAAACATCAGTCCTAGAGTAGCATCAGAGAGATGGAGAACAAACTGCGCCCTCGAGGCAGTCCTGGCGCTGTGCTGGGAGCGTTTGGGAACAGATGGGTTCTCTCAGTCACTCCGCTTAGTTATAATAACCCTAATTGTGTTTTGTAGTTCATTTTTCATTAGGGTCACTTTCACCTATAGGAAGTGTCTCTTAAAAAAGAGAGACAACAGAAAAAATCCTTCTGCTCTCCCAAGCTCATTGGTCGGGTCGCTCGGAGCAGCCTCACCCGGCATTATGATATTAGAAATTATTCAAGTGAGACTAACGCTCTCAGCACACAGAGCAGTGGCTCTAAGTGAGGAAATTAGGACTATTAATCACTCCGAGGCGCTAACAATTCCAGCAGGCCAGGATGGCCCCATTCCCAGTGGGGCTTAATAAAATACTCAGGGTTTATAATAATAAAATAATATCTCAAATGTCGATAGCAACTTGCAACCCAAAGCGCGGTGCCGTTGGCTATAAATTGTCCCCCCAACGCCATGCAGAGCTGAGGAAGGAGAGCAGCCTCTGCAGGAACTATGCAAAGCACTCAAAGAGCGAGATGCTGCCAGGCCCTGTGGAATTTGTTCTTTATCAGATAAAGAGGCAGGGATGCTGGATCCGATCCTATCGGGAAGAGGTGTCTCCAATAGCCGCCGGGGGCTCTCGGCCTCCCACCAAAATGCAGATTCCGTATCCTGTCAGTGGGAAGGAAGAGAACAGAAGCTGCAGGGATGTGCTCAGAGCTGCCCCCAGCTCCAGGTGGGATCGGCTCTGTTCTACTGTAGCCCCAAACACAGGCACCCCACTTTAACCTCTGGTGCCGAACTCAGCTGCTATCAATCTGATTTAGAATTGCGTCTTCAATGGTATTGGTGCAACCCTGCTTTCCCCACAGTGGGAGCTTACATTTCTTGCTAAATAGTTCAGCAGCAGGGGGCTGCTGCCAAAAGCACAGTTAGCAATCAGGAAAGGGACTCTGGAACACCACGAGAGCGAGAGCTGCTCCTGGGGACACTGCGTGGCACGACGCACAGCGGCACAGACACCCCCTGAAGCCAAGGGGAGAGAAGAAGTGGGCAGAACCCCAAGCTGCTGAGCAGCCTCGACTGGGAGCAGAGATGCAACGTGGGCCACACAGCTCTGCAAGAGCCCCCCGAGGAGCTGGGAGCAATGGGGCAGCCGGGCGTGCAGCCCCAGGAGCGCAGCTCAGCACAGGGCGTGCGTGGGGAGGGGGTTAGCACAACTGCATGCTGCCAAGTACATAGATGCGTCTGCCTCTGATTTGCATGTTTATCTTAGAAGCAATTTAGGTTTCTCCTTGTTTACAAGAGGAGAAGTCAGCAGACTCTTAGAGCAAGAAAAACAACTGGGAGCCAACATGTGACAGTTGTCTCCTGTTCCCCACGCATGGCGCAGCCGGCGCGCGCAGCCTGTTGGGAAAGAGCATCGGCCACACGGCCCAAGCAGCAGAGAGCAGACAGCAGCAAGCTAGGACTGCTTCCCCTCCCTTACACCCAGGCTCTGGAAGCACTTACCTGCAGAACACGAAGCCTCTGGTCTGTGCTAGTGCTGCGTGAGGTGTTCCTCATGGGAAGAGATGAGAAGGTGGAGGTGAGGCTCAGCTGTCTCCCAGCAGTGCTGCAGTCTGAACCCCAAGAGGAAACAGAAGCAGGACCAGAGGGATCCACAGCAGCACAGAGCTCTGCAGACACTGCTCAGAAGACCCAGAGGCAAACCTGCAGCTCTCAGCAGGCAGGGCAAGCTCGTTACCCACCTGCATGCAATTAGCAGTCTCACCCTCCTGGCTGCAGGTACTTCTCCCAGCCCCTCCATCACCAGTGTCCGTGGCACTGGGGGTCCAGGACTGTGTTGTCCCCAAGGATGGATGGGCACTGCACTCTCATGGGAGTTTCTGACATTGTGGTGTTTTTTCCTGCCGCATAAATGCAGGTGCCCCAGAAGCAAAGCATTTCACAGAATTTGCCATGACTGGCATGACTTCATTTCTAAAAAATGGAGCAGCTTGTTCTGCTAAAGCAACTGGGAGCTTCTCAGAGCACCCTTCTATTTCCTATTTCAGTGCTTTCAAAACATCACAGCGTTTTAGCAGTAAGATCAGAAGGGATGCTTTCACCAATCCAAAACAAATGTTTGTTTTTTTCCCCTCCCAAAATTCTGCTTGGCAGGAGATTTCCCAGTGTTCTCCATCTCGCCCCATTTCATAGAACCAGACCCCGCTGGAGCTGCTCTCAGGCAGCAGAGGCACAGGCTGCTGCTGAGGTTTTCCCATGCACAGAGTAGATTTTGTTCCATTGTGCCATGGCAGTTCCAGGTGCAGTGTCAGTGCATCATCACAGCGTAGGGCTGTGAGTACCAGAGCTCAGCAGCAGCACTGGAAATGCTCTCACCGGGCACAGCAGCACAGTGCTCCTGCAGGCAGGCATCCTGCCCTGCTCCTCTGCTCCCATCTTCTCCATTTTTCTCTGACATTTAGCAGGAGCATTAAGGAGAAGTAATTAGCTCCATGTGACAATGAGAGCACGCAGCGTTCATCCTGCCCAGAGATTTTCTTTGCTGGGATCTGGGGGTGTTGCTGCCCTCCTGCCCTGTGCCACCACAAGGATACAGTGCCCGTGGGTCCCAGTGCAGCAGCAGAGCCGTGGGGAGCCACATCTGTTGTCCTCAGCTCCAGCCTGAGATGACCTCGTGCTTCTGCCAGCATTTAAACAAAATATTGTATTAAAAAAAAAAAGGGGGGGGGGGAGAGGGAGGAGGGAAAGATCCCATTGCTTTCTTTGCTCGCTGGGCTTTCCTGAGCCTGGGAGCTATCTCTGAGGCTGATGGAAGTGATAGAGCATGGCCAGAGAGAGAAAGACAATGACATATTGCCCAAGTTTATTGCTTTTTAGTGTGATTAAAGGGAGGGTCTTATTTCCAGTCTGGGGGTTTGAAACATTTGAATCCCACCCAAACCTCTTCCCTTGCAGCCAGAATCACAGTTCCGTGGTATGTGGCAAAAATCACTCCCCGGCACAGAGCAGCCGGCTGCTGGCAGAGCATGCATGGGATGGGGATGGAAAATTCCACCATGTCTCCATTGTCCATGAAGGCCTGAGGGCTGCTGGGTGCAGGAAGAGCCAGGATCCCCCTGGTGAGTGGGGAAAGCTGCCCACTGCACACCAAGCACAGTTGTGCGTTGTGCTGCTGCATGGTGCTGCTGCATGGAGATGCAGGCAGCGTGCACACAGCACAGCACAGCCCCAGCTGTCCCTCTTCAAGACATGATCTTAAACGTGGCTTGGTGCTACCAGCATGGGCAAGGCCTGCAGCAAAAAGTGAAGCTCACATCTCTTCTTCCACCTGAGCGCTGCATTGGTGCCTGTGCCACACAGCAGCAGGGATGGGGCACAGAGCCTGAACCTCCAGGCACCTCCACACCTTTCCTTTCTCCCTGCAGGTACATCGGGGCGCTGGGGGCGAGGGTGATCTGCGACAACATCCCAGGGCTGGTGAACAAGCAGAGGCAGCTGTGCCAGAGGTACCCCGACATCATGCAGTCCGTCGGGGAGGGAGCCAAGGAATGGATCCGTGAGTGCCAGTATCAATTCCGTCACCACCGCTGGAACTGCAGCACCCTGGACCGGGACCACACCGTCTTCGGGAGGGTGATGCTGCGAAGTACGTGCTGCTGTTTGCCCATGCCATGCCCCATTGCAGGGTGTGAGTTGGGATGGGGGAGGAAGAGAACGGTTCTTCACATCCTTCCCCTGCATATACAAGAAAACAACAACAAAAAAAAGAGCTGGGAAGATGCCTTGAGTCCTGAGAAATTGTTGTAATACGAGTGTGTGGCTTTTGCTTGCAGAAAGAGCTGCGGGTGAGGTGCATGCATTCTTTGTGGAAAAATATAAAATGGAGAAAAGCAACCTTTTCCCCCTTAAAATTACGTTTTGATGGGGGAAAAAAAACAACAAAAAAAACTGATTGGCTGTGCTCTGGATACTGTGGCAGAAGAAAACCTGCACATTGAGTGCGGTGAGAAAAGGGACCCAAGAGGGATCTGCACCCAGCTCACAGTGTCTCTGGGGGAGTCCCAGCTCCCACCGTGCCCCACTACTCTGCTGGGAGCATCCCTGCTGCTGTGCCCCCTGCCTTTGGTTACTGCTTGGGAGAGATTGCCTTCCCTGTAAATTAATCAAGCAGTAATGGGCGCACACCACTGCTTTTGTAATAGCTGCACCAGAGGAGATGGAGCGGGGGGAGCACTGGGGGAGAAGGGAGAAGGAGGAGACACCTCCAGAGAACAGGCTCGTATGTAAACAGTAATGGGATATATAAATATTTGGAGAGCAGGGTTGGCCAGGAATCAGCAGTTCACGTGGGAACTCCCTGTTCCTCGCATGGCAAGGGAGGCAAGGCTGGGCTCGGGTGGCATCGCTGCTGCGGGCTCCAAGCTGGGGCTGCACCGTGGGGGGGTCCTTCCTGGCACTGCAGGGAGCTCAGGGCACGTCAGCCATGATGAGACCCACTGGGAGTGGAGCAGCAGCTCATCTGCAGGGCACGTGGGCACGCGTGGGATGGGGTTTGTAGATGCTGGGCAGACTTAGGGCAGCCCAGGAGGCTGCAGGCACTGGGGCACAGCGCTCAGCCCCAGCATCACTGCGGCCCCACGTCCTGTCCCAGCCGATGAGCACAGGGGTTGATGAAAGCTCCTCGCCATACCCCATCCTGCCAGGCCTAGAGAGAGCTCAGTTCCCTTTGAAGTTGCTTTCAAAGGCTCTCCAAAAGAAGACAAACATGGTTTTGATTTGCAGCATCTTTTACAGCGTTATAAAACCAGCTGCGAACTCAAACCAGAGAGACAGAGCGCTGGGGGGCACGCTGGGCTGCGTGGGGAGCCCGGGGGCCAGCACAGCTCCCAAAACCCGGCTCCCCCCATCCCACACCCCTAGGCTGAGCTGCAGCTCTGCACCCCCTCCCCATGCGGAGCTGCAACCCCATCCCAGCTCATCCTCACCCCATGCTCTGTGCCCGCAGGCAGCAGGGAGGCCGCCTTTGTCTACGCCATCTCCTCGGCCGGGGTGGTTTATGCCATCACACGTGCCTGCAGCCAAGGGGAGCTGAAGGCCTGCGGCTGTGACCCGCTGAAGCGCGGTCGTGCCAAGGATGAGCGCGGGGAGTTCGACTGGGGTGGCTGCAGTGACAACATCAACTATGGCATCCGTTTTGCCAAAGCCTTCGTGGATGCCAAGGAGAAGAAAGTGAAGGACGCGCGGGCGCTGATGAACCTGCACAACAACCGCTGCGGCAGGATGGTGAGTGTGGCTGGGACACCTCCCAGGGCTGGTGGGGGTGCGTTTGTGGGGTCAGGGCAGGGTCCAGAGCTCCACAAACCCAAGGAGAACACATCCCTGGGGTTCGTTTCATAGAATCATTGCATAGGCCTGGGTTGAAAAGGATCTCAAAGATCATCTCGTTTCAACCCCCTGCTATGTGCAGGGTTGCCAACTGCTAGACCAGGCTGCCCAGAGCCACATTCAGCCTGGTCTTGAATACATCTAGGATGGCCCCGCTGGTCCTGGCCACCATTTCCCAGTCCTGATGTGCTCCCCCTCCTGCAGGCTGTGAAGCGTTTCCTGAAGCTGGAATGCAAATGCCATGGTGTCAGTGGCTCCTGCACGCTAAGGACTTGTTGGCTGGCAATGTCGGATTTCCGGAAAACAGGGGATTACCTGCGGAAGAAATACAACGGGGCCATCCAGGTGATCATGAACCAGGACGGTACCGGCTTCACCGTGGCCAACAAGAACTTCAGGAAGCCCACAAAGACAGACCTGGTGTATTTTGAGAACTCACCCGACTACTGCGTGATGGACAAGTCAGCAGGTACAGCCAAAATCTCCCATAAGCACCTACAGCAGCTCTCCCTGCCCGATGGCCTGCAACCCCCAGGGATGCAGCTCTTTGACTCTTGGAGCATCTCTGGGGCCAGGATGCTCTGTGGGTGGGGAAGGAGCCCCCAACAGCCTCAGTCCAGGGGGATCACTGCTTCCTCAATTGAGGCCAGGCACTGAGGGCAGCACGGAGACTCCTGCTGCTGCAAGGCTCACCTGCAACAAAGCAGAGTAAGCATGTGCAGAGCAGCCTGCTCACAGCCCTCATGCTGTAACAGCACATCTGGGCACACCATATCAAAAACAATGATAAAACAACCCTGCCTCAGGCTCCAGGTGGTAGACACACGGGTGGGGGGCCGCAGGAAGCTCTCAGCACGGTGTAGGGGGGATCATCCTCACCCAGTTGTTTCCTCCCCTCCAGGCTCACTGGGCACCGCAGGGCGCGTGTGCAACAAGATCTCCCGTGGCACCGATGGCTGCGAAGTGATGTGCTGCGGGAGGGGCTACGACACCACCCGTGTCACCCGCGTCACCAAGTGTGAGTGCAAGTTCCACTGGTGCTGCGCTGTGCGCTGCAAGGAGTGCGAGGACACTGTGGATGTGCACACGTGTAAAGCGCCCAAAAGGGCCGAGTGGTTGGACCAGACCTGAGGAGACGAGTGGCAGAACCTGGCTGTAAAACCCCCCGACCTTCTCCATTTTTTAAACACCTGTGCCCTGTGGGCCGCCGCTTTCTGGGAGCTGTAGTTCGACTGCATGGCTTTTATTTAATTAATTAACTCTGCAAAGCACTACGAAAGGACTACATTTCCCAGGAGGTGCTGTGGACTCTTCAATTTGCTCAGCAAAACAGAACCCCGTTCCCAGGAGGCAGCCAACCTCGCTTCAACTGTGAAACTTCTGCTGCCGTTGTTCCCTTCGCAGAGGGACAGTGCAACTGACACAGACTGAGAGGACTGACCATCGGGATGCAATGATGGAGCAGTGCTGCCTCTGCCCAACTTTACATTGAAGTTTCACCAGCAAAGAAACAAAACAAAAAACAAAAAACCCCGACTGTTTCTGAATAATAAACTCTCGCAGACAGCATTCTTGCTTTTACCTTTCTGCAAGGCCAGAGGAAGGGTGTTGCAAAGTCTTCAGAAAGCTCCGTATCTCCGTGCTTCCCTCGAGCAGCCCTGGCACGCTGTCCCCACTGCACTACTGACACTCGCTGAGCAACTTCTGCACTGTCTTCTCCCTGTGTCCCAGAGAAGATGACAAGCGGAGTTGTGAACTGTCAGCTGAAGCCTGAACGACTGCAAAAAGACAAAGGTTATGGAAGAAGGCCGTAGAAGTTTGCAGACAAAGCGTTAGAGAAAGCAAACGAGATCTGTGAACTTACTGGTAGGTTTGGAAGTTGACGGATACAAGAGCATCTCTCTGTAAAACTCACTTGTATGTTGTGTATACTGCTTATTATTTTAAGTCAAAATTCATTATAAACCTATATCAGAAAATGATGTTCTTTGCTTTTTGAATTTCTGCATGCCCAGCTTTGTGCTTCCAACCCCATGGGACGTGAGTGCAGCAGTCCCTCCTGCCCCACGTCCCCCATCCCAGGGCACAGCCACCCCCTGTGCTCACCCCTTGTCCCTCACAGCAGTGCCTCGGTGTCCAAATCCCATGGGGAATCCTCCCAGCAGCATTATACTCCAGGACACCCACTGGCAGAACGCTGGGTCAGGCAGGAGGTATTGGATCTGCTCCCACATCTTTCCCTTACAACACCCGAACTCTGGCTATCAGCTACAATTGCAGCTGGTGAGAGCAGGGCAGGGAGCAGCCAGGCAGTAAGTGGATATGTTATGGGGATTAACCCCTCTCATCTCCAGAAATTCTATTTTTTTCCCCCAAACTTGCACAAACACTGATAGATGCTTTATTCAGTACACAGATACTAATCAAAGAAGTACCCAGTCTGACAGGCAGCCTTAGTGCACAAGTAAGGGCATTGAACCCATTAACTAAACAGATCCCATTATCTAAACTGATTCCCCCCCCCACCCCAAAAAAAAAAAAAAAGAAAGAATTACCTAAACCACTGCAATTCCTGAACATGTACTGAAGCTTCAGAAGCTCAACATCCTGAACCAAAGCTGCAAGGAGCTCATGGTGGCAAGGTTTGGGACTGCAGCAGCCCCAGAATGACTGCACAGCCAGGGCTGGTGGCACAGCCTGACCACAGCAAAGTGACCATAGCTCAGCTGCCCACTGCCAGGCACTGTGAGCAAGTGAAACGTTACCTGTTTTCCTCATATTGATCATCACTGTGCTGAAGGCCACATAATGAAATTCTGTGCCTGTTGGGAAATGCAGTATGTGCTTTTATGCATGTTACAAGCTTCCAACAACAGGAAGGAGGAGCCTGCAGCAATATCCAGTTGTAAACATGTTTAACTCATGTCTGATTTCACACCACAGCTGTCCCAGCAAGGTGTCTGACCTCTCCCAGCTCTGACAGGTTCCTCCTATCAGCATTCCTGGTTCCGTCTTTGCAACTGCAATGTTCAAAGGGTCACAGCAGCAGGATGGGATTAGAACAAAGACTGTTCTGTTTCTGAGCCATTCACTGGCCATCGCACAAAGAATCACCTCTGAACGAGGGTTCTACCCAAGGGCCCTAGGAAATGCTGCTGTGAACAGGGAGAGAAAGTCCCTTGGAGGATTGCTTTGATAGGAAGGGCTCAAAGATTTCACACAGCCCCCAGAGGGGCAGCTGGGGGTACCTCACCCCAGGCAGGCTGTGAGGGGCAGAGGTCCTGCAGGACGAGCCCCAAAGCGACCCATTAAAGCACTGTGAGGATCCCCCTGCCCAGCTGTGCTTCTGCAGCACCAACCCACCCAGCACCACCTCCCTTTGCAATCCCACACCGACAGCACACGAGGGCCCCACTGCCTGTCCTCAGCACTGCAGAAGGACGGGGAGCAGCGGGTGTGGAGGCAGCCCAACAGCTCGAGCCCACGAGGCAGGAGGTCCTTCTGCAGAGGGCTATGTGAGGCTGTGCTCTCCTCTTGTTTATTAACAAGTGATTAGCAGAAGCATGAAAAGCACGATGCCCGGGAGCCAGCAGTGCTGGTTAACAGAACTAACCCCAGTGCTTGCACAGGAGGACGTCCCACTGCAGGCTGAATGGAAATCAGAGTGCTGTGTGTCTTCTCACAGATGAGGCCTCCCGAAACTCCCCTTCAGTGCACTCATCTTCAGAAAGCAGATGTTTTCCATCTATAAAAGTTTATGAAGGCTGCAGTCTTGTCAGGGAATACTCGGTTCCACTCACAAGCCCCTCTTAAGTAATCTAAAGTGTACGGAGAGCCTTTTATGGAAGATCATGTTCTAATTATCCTCCAGTCAAAAGCATGGCTGAACTCACAAACAAGGAGCAGAATTAATTGCTAGATGAGCTTCCGAATAAATTACCTTCTCTGAAGAAGCTGGGCAGGATGCACAGGAGGAGGAGACATCCAAAACATTGGACCTGTACAAACAGAGGGCATTCCCTCCACCAAGCCACATGCAAGTGAGAGAGGGCTTCAGCCCAGGCAACACCACAATATTTCTGGATGGGTGTACTGAACAGATGGATCAGATGTTGACCCACAACAATCCAGAATGCATACAACACTCGGTTACACCCCAGTCTTAAAAACCCTTGTCACAGCTGTAGATGCCTCTGTTCACCATCACACTCATGCCTCTGCAGAAGGCAGTGCTCGTGCACCTGTGCCAGTATGCTGAATGAGGGCTATCCCAGCAGCCACACTCCTGTGACAGGTCCAAGTTTCAGGGACAGATGTGTCAGGGTCTTCTGACTAACATTTGCACAACCTGTCAAGGTCTGTGTTGGAGCCTTCCTATCCCTTCTTACTGAACACGAGTTACGAAGGGCTGCTCCAACTAGCAGCAGGGAATTACTGCTCTGAAATCACAGCTGATGAGTCAGTATGGGAGAATGCAATAGTCACATACTCTGTCACAGTTTTATAACTGATGATAGCCTATAGCCAGATTAGAAAAGAAATCAAGAGTTTGTTAAGAGAAGGATCCAATCTGATGAGGCTATGGTGTGATTGCACAATTCAAGGCATCCAGAGTAGAAGAAAATGTCATTGACCAGAAATAACCAAAGCAAGAAGATCCCCAATGGAGAGATGTATTCATTTTAATGGAAGCACCCTTACTGATGCAATGAACACGGGTGTGTTGTCCAGCATTCCCCAGTGATTAGACTCACCTAAGGGCCCACCAAAAAGCAAGACACAACAATCGAAGCTAGAAATAAAGAGGAAAATTCCAAGCTGATGATCAGCATCCCTGATCACCGTCCTCTTCCTGCAGTGCTTAGGGCTGGGGCATGCAGAGCACGGCTCAGCTGGGAGGTGCAAGGAAGGGAGGAGGGAGCCAGAGTTCAAAAGCTGACTTTCTCCCTGTCTTTATTGACATGTGGGTGAGTTCAGATCGCAGCAGGCTGAACACAGAAGCCCACCATTACTGCTGCTGCCAGCATGACCTGATGGTTAGGGGACATTTCTGAACCGTAAGTAGAAGATCAGAACAGACAGCCCAGCACTTACGCAGCCTCACATCCTTTAACTGCAGAAAGGAAAGCAAGGAGTCTGCTTGTTCTTGTTAACAGCAAAGCATGGGAATGTGGGTATTGCTGGGAGGCTGGCAGAATCTGAATCCCATCTGTGCTCGCTGTCCTTGCTACCAATACCATCTTCTGCTCAGAACGCAGCACCAGCACACATCTGCTCTCTGCTTCCACAGCTGTTCCTGTTCTGAAATCTCAATGCAGTTCCATGTGGCTCCCAACCACACACCCCATATATTAGTAGTTTGGGAGGTGCATCTCCCCTCAGCCTGTCATCTCTGGGCAGGGGGGAAGGGCAGATTAATTTATGTCCATAAGACCCCCATATGTACATCTCCTTTTCTCTCTGGGAGTTTGCTCTCGTGTTTAACCTCCTCAGCCTGCTGGCACAAGGAGGCCAATGATGCAGTTCAAAGAGAGGTGCAGGCTCTTCTCTCTCCCCCTCCCCCTGGAATCTTCCTCTCACTTGTGGTCCTTGGGATTCACCCAACGCTTTTTAGAAAAAAAAAGAAAAAAGAAAAAAAGAGGACCTCAAGACAAGTATGCATTTAATAAGCAGTGAGACAAATAAGCTCCAGTTATCCCAGCAGAATTACAACACCAGAGAACAATTTTCTGCATTCCTCTGAAGGCCTGAAGGAACCCAATTGCCTGCTCTCAGCCTAAATAGGTACCAGACACCAAGTGCTCCATAAGCAAACAGAGCCCCCAAAGTGCAAAAATGAAATAAGTAAAAAGCTTCACGTTACATATAAACCAGCCGTTTGCACCTTGTTATTAATGATCTTGACTATGACCTTTAAACACTGCCTTGCTCAGAGTCATGGATCTACACCTTGGCACCTTCACAACAATTCCAGGACAAGGAGGCAGGAAATAACCTGGCCTGGCTCACAGCAGAGACGTGGCATGGGATAGCTGGAGTGCCCCAAGCCATCAGCTGCTCCAATGCAGCAGCCTGAGCTAAGAGGTGAGCACCTCCAGCACGAGCTTGTCAGCATAGTGACAGATGGTGACTGTGGTCTGTGACAGGGTGAAAAGTCCTGCAGCCATGAGTGCATAAGCAGCAGTGATGTATATCTCAAGAACAGAGGCTAACATCATGATACACAGCTGTAAGGGAGCTAGTTACCTACAGGCTAATTCTGACATGGCTTATGAGCCCAAAGAAACTAGAGGTGCCTCATGCTGCCTCTGTCAACCAGAAGAGCTTATAAGCCTACACTGTCACACAGCTGTTTTAAGAGTTAATTACAAGCCAGAGGGAAGTTTTGCCCCTGGGAAGCTGCTCAGCACAGTCACTACCTCTGCAGGAGACAACTGGCAACACAAACATCTGGAGAGAGCTGAGCAAAATCTGAGTGGTTCTGAGGTGCTTTAAGACACCATGAGCAACAACATCAACAAAAAATTCAAATCCTGCCAGCATGAATCAAAGAGACTGTAATTATTCACATATTAGCAGCATGTATATAAATAAATGTTGATTTTCAAGTTCTTTGCCTTTCATTGGCTTCTCCAAATCAAATGAAGACTTGAGAAGTCTACTACATGACATAAAACCTTAAAAAGGCTTCTGCTATTCCAGTGGCTATGAGGCACATATTGTAAAGTGCATGTTTCAGGGAAATGGCAACAATCAATGCTTATCTGTCCCCAGTCATAATTGTCTTGTTACATATACATTATACAACTTAATTGCATGTAGACTGATATGGTAGCACTGTGGTATGCATCAGGTGCTAAGCCCCTGCTCCAAGGTGGCAAAGGAATGTTGCTATAAAGCATGAACAATCCTGCTAGGAAATCATGCAGAGAGCTCCTCCTTCCTCAAGAATTACTGGCACTTCAAGGTAGACAGGAACATTTTCATTACATTGGCTGCTGCCAGCTATACTTTCAGCACAAGCCCATCCCCTTTCTGTTACTGTTATGTCAGGGGAGGACAGTGAAAGAAAGCAGCTCTTGGGATGATACATGGGAGGCACTGCTTCATTTATAACCTCACACAAATGCTGGAAAATGTTCAACTTTAAAAAGCATTAGGTTGGTTACCTTATGGGCCCCTGTGGACCAAGATGTGAAATTACACGAACACAACATACCTATTAATCACCACATTGATTCCAGTGAGAAACACCACCAATGGCTGCAATTCAACTGGAAGGGAAGTTGAGAAAGTCACCTACCAGCGGGTAGGCAACTCAAAAAAAAAAAAGTATTGCCTTTCTGTAGGGCTCCCCTCTTGATTCCCTGATGAATTCAAGTATTTAACCTGGATTAAAGCCCAACCAACACACAGAAGAGAGTAACAATGGCATTCCTACCTAAACGTGGGTGCTCCATCTCAGCCATTCACAACCAGGAGGTGCACAGGTGACTGTCTGCTTCATAGGTTTTTTTTTTTTTTTAAACTAGATTTGAAAAACTCCTTCTGTTTTTACGTTGCATGTTTTCACTTTACATTCTGCCAAAAGCTGGAACAACCATTCCACTACTCACATCTGCCCACTGGTCCTTAGGCTGGAAGCTCTGCAGAAGTACCAGAAGCTGCACCTGCACTGAAAGACCTTTAGAGAATCAGAATTATGGAATATTTCACCTGTACTAATTAAAATATCATAAGAGTCCTGCCTACAAAAAAGAATCAAATAAAAAACATTCCTGCTGATTGATTTAGGTACTGCTTCAGAGAATAGTTCAGGCTACAGCAAGCTTCTTCCATTCAGGATTCAAAAACCAGAGTAATTTATGACACCTTTCACAGAAGCTGTCAAGGTCACAGCTCACATCAATCTTTCACGAAGATCAGTGAAGATGAAGCATGCAAAATCTCCCTAGTTATTACAGATAACTACGTGTATCTCAAACACAGGAAGATGGACGACTTTTAATATGCACAGAATTAATGTTTATCTGCAAGCCTGTGCTATTTTTGTAATTTCCACATTTTAAGAAGCTTTTTGTCTAACATGAGCCTGCTTCCTCAGTACAGAGCAGCAGACTTGAGTGTTGAGAAGTTGACATATACTCTAATGGGAGAAGGGTGGAAATGGAGGTCACACCAATTACCTCCAAGCACTTGGCTGCCACAGCTATCTGTTCACCTTTCCAATAAACAGACCCTCGTGGCTGGTCCATATCTGAAGTAATTCCTTTTAAGAGTGCTCCACACCTCAGGTCTCTTCAGATCTTGATATCAACAACGATAGCACTTTTCTTTGGACTAACACTTGAAAGTTCAGGTCTCCCGAGGAGACTCCCATGCAGATACCACAGTCACTTTTAGCCCATTCTTCAAGGCAAAGGGATTTGAGAGACAAAATACGTACAGTTCACTCTAAAGAAATAAAAACATGAAGTAGAGGAGTTTACACTACGATTTCCTCGTGTAATGCAAACTTACAGGATACAGAAGAAATAAATCTCTGCACACTATCATCCATATTAAAACAGGCGCTTAAGAATTCAACAAACTCCACACGTTAAGAAGCAACCTTTTAATAAAGAAAGCAAAACCATACTTTGCTCTTACCAAATATTTTGAAAAAGACTTACAAAATTAAAGCCAAAGCCAGTTATCCTGTGCATCTGCAGCTGAGAAGGAAGTGTCGAGACTCAAAACATCCGGCCAACTTACATTCTCACATTTCTTACAGAAGTATTACCTTCCAGTTGTACAAGTGATTAAGAGAGCAATAAGGTTACCACTCAACAAAAACTATTTTCTTAGATGATTACAGACTCTATGGCCAAAGAAGGAACTCAAACATGAAGCACCATTACCAACACGGCAGCCTACAAGGGGCAGCTATCTGAGCAGCATAGCTTTCTTCTCTGCCTCCCACAGTCAGGTGCAAGCCAACCATGCCCAGGGTGCTGCCAGGACACACGCAGAACAATGCAATCGAAGCCTCTGGGAGGCATGCTGCACTCAGCTGGTGCCAAAGGCTGGAAAACGTGAGGATCTTAATGTTTCCACAGCAAAGGATAAAAGGAGAGTCCCAAAGAACTGGAAAAAAAAAAAACAAAACACAACACAGCAATGAAAACAAGTGAGCGCCAGTTTAAAAATCAACTTCATTCCATAGGTTTAAGATACGAACAAGAAAATCAGAGAATCAAACCACATCTGAGCACTCAACCCCTGTGACACTGCGACGCTTTAATTACGGACATCAGTAAACGCAGGGAGAAAGGCTGAGCCTTCTTAAAGCTGGTGAGGCAATAACAAGGATGGGGGACAAAAATACACCATACAGAGCCTCAAACTTGTGCTGTGTGAGCAGTGCACAGTGTGACTCACCGGGGTGTGAGGGGGCTCAGCCAGATGCCAGCACGCTGGGGGCACTCACGGGCCACAGAACTCGCAGCACCTGGATACAAGCAGCACGTGTTAGAACAGCCTTTCTCCACGCTACGCCAGTGTGAAGCACACAGGGGAGGGGGGTGGTGCATTTTGTTGGGGATTCAGACACGGATTATTTATAGGTCACTGATTCAAATGTGTAAAAAAAAGACAACCCAGCAAGAGCAGCCCATTCTTCAGACAGGATCCACAAATGCCATCTAAACAGTTCCAGAAACAGAGATTAAGTTAAAACAAATGATGCAAACCCCCCTGCACCTTCTCAACATCCCCACACCCACCCCCCTCCTAACCAGGACCTGCGTTATCCTCACACAAACCCTCTTTCCATGAGGCAGCAGTGACAGGACTCATTTACTTTGAGACTTTTACTTCGGCCCTCCTGGCTTCTATCATAACCTCAAATATTACATTAAAAAGGCTTTTAAAACATAACATTGACAACGGCGCAGGAGCTTTTCATTGCAGCTAGCTTCTTCAGTGCCTGTGTGCGTGTGGCACCTTCACATTAAGTGCATGAGTTAAGATGTAGATTAGTGAGGCAAGGAACCTTTGCCCTTGGCATCGACGCTCGGCTGTGACAGGAAACTTCAGGCTTTTTTTTTCTATGAAGTGTAGAACCACTCATTGCACATTGGCAGGGAAGTGCACATCTCCAAACTATACACATTTTCTCTTAGATAAGCAAAAGACTCAAGTGTTTATAAATATGAAAAGTTCAGCAGCTGGCTAAAAAGTTAATTCTCCAGTCTCACTTAATGAGCTTTGGGGAAAGTGGTAGGGGGATTTGTTCAGAAAGTAAAGCAGAGTGTCACAGAAAGCAGGACTTGCCAGATTGGGCTCTGCTTAGTCCTGTATTCTGCCTTGAGATGGCTGCTATCAGCAGAACAGAAAGGAATCCTCTAAAGGGGAGCCATGCAGAATGAAAAATGTTTTCTCCTTATCTTGCTATCATAAAAATTAGCCAATTTTTTAATTTAAGTCCCATGAATTCTTTCTTTGTTGCGAAAATATCAAGCAAACCATATCAAAATACTTTGGAACATGGATTGTCTTCGGATTTTGTCCAACTCCCTGAGCAAAAACGTGCTTTCAGTAGGATTCTGGAACGCTGCTGCAGTATTTTTTCAGTACTTTAAGTAACACTGGTCTATTCCAGTAGCATATACTGGGAAAAACAGTTAGGACTTACAGCCTGGGACTGGTCTGTTTTGAAGGTAACACGTCAGACATGGCAAGGAATTTCTGACATGAGTGTCTGCAGCATCTGCTGCCACTGCATCTGCAGTTTTCCTGAAAGCAGATTTCTCAGCATCTTTTAAGACTCTGTACAGACTGTTGTGTGGCATCACTTTTGCAAAACGATACACAATTAGTCAATCCTCCACCTATGTAATTAATAAAAATTAAAAATTCATACCGAATGGAAAAATAATCAGATCCTTCTGTCAGCTGTTCTGGTAGAAAATATTCTTCAGCCTGCTCAGCTGTATTTACCACTGTCCTCCATTTTCTGTACCTCCTTCTTTCTGTCACTTACCAACCCAATTTGAACACCAACTACTTACGACACAGGGCTGTCTCAGACTGTCACCAAGAGAGCAATTCTCCAAGAGATCAGGTGTCTCGCTGAAACAAAGAGCAAGGCTCACTGATCCCTAACCCACAGCACCACCCAAAGCCCCTGCACTCTTTTTGCACACCTAAGAGCTCCCTGCCCCTGCATGTTTTGCTGGCATCACCCACAATGACACGCAGTGCACCTTATCCTCTTCCTCCAGTTGAAGGATATTAAAAACTAGAGTCGCAAGAGAACAAATGAATCCAGGCTTGCCTCTAACTAGATTAATAAATGCTAAGCACTTCTGCAAGCCCTTCCACCTGTATAAAACACAACCAAGTTCCCTTGGGTGCCTGATCCAGGGCCAGGGAATACAATGGAAAGACTGCCATCAGTTTCAAAGGGAGCTGAATCAGAGTAGGTGCCAGAGCTAAAGCCTTTTGTTGATGGTGTATTAGACTGTATACATTGGAACTAGTAAATGCTTCACTGTGATTTTTGGCCACTTGGAACATTTTTAGCAATTTGCCAAGGTTTACCCTGTGATTTATTATGGAGGAAACAAACTCAAGCACTAACAAATGAAAATATGTAAACTCCAACTTTTAAAGTCAATAGAAAGGTATTCGACTCCTTAATGCTGTTTAGAGGCAAACAGTTCATACAGAGGCGTATTAGGTTCAACTGCAGGAAACAACAGTACAAGAAGTAACAGAAATGCAATTTAAGTAGTCATATTTGTAAGTCACTTAGAGAATTACAGTAAGAAGGAAAAAATCCATGCACACAGTTCTTTTTCAATTGCCATTCCCAAATCTGTGCTTTAGATTTGCTGGAAATTCAACAATTCTGCCACTTTCCTGGAAATCTGTTTGGGGCCACTTCTTCACTAAGGCTGAGGCACTCCAAGTGTCTACCATCTGGAACTTCATTATCTCCAATTATAATATTTAATAAGTTAAAACATACTATCATGAAACAATACTTGAAATCATGAAACATACAGGATTTTTCTTTTCACTTAGAAAACTTAAAAGCCCTGGAATTACCTGCAGGTAATTAAATAGAAGGCAAGCTTCCATTTTCAGTATAAAATTCTTCTTTTTACAAAGAATTTCTTCACAGAGAGGGTGCTCAAGCATTGCCAAGGGCTGCCCAGGGAGGTGGTATTTAAGAGATGTGTGGACATGGCACTATGGGACATGGCTTAGTGATGGGATTAGGCTGATGATTGGACTCCATGATCCTGAAGGTCTTTTTCAACCTAAATGGTACCACCAAGCTATAAAAATTCATCTACATGCTAATGCCACATTCCTCCAAAGCACAGGAGAGATGATTCTATGGTAACATTTCACGATATCATGGCATTCATCGCAGCATTACTTCCATTAAATACAGAGATAACTTACAAAGGATCTGAAGCAATCCAGGAATACAACTGAAAGTTTGAGTTTGATATTGAAATATCATTGTTTCTTACAGGCTTTCTGGATGGTCCTGAAAACATCAGGAATAGGATCAAGAGTACAATAATCTAATAACATAAGAATATTGGAGTCTGAATGGAATTGAACATTAATTCTGTTGAAGACAACAGAATTGCTCTGGAAGACAGAATTTCCTTCTCAGTTGGCAATCTCAAGAGATTAATACAGAATTCACTTCTTGCCTGTTTATCTAACAATGGTAATTTCCACTTTTTGCTGTATTCAACCAGAAGATTAAGTGGCAAGAAGCCCTTCGTCAGTGCCAGCGATCACTGTCAATTGGTGGGAGGAATTATGTGGTGATATGCAAGCTCCCTGATCATCTTTTCTGCTGAGCAGACACTATCTACCCTCTCCTAAAGACAGTGAAATAAACACACTGCCAAATGGCCGAACGCTGATTTTTTTCCCCCACACTTGGACGTGTCACTTGACATTCAGAATGCCATTATACAAAGCCAACTAACTTGTACAAAGTCTTTTTTTTGGTTCAAGAAACCCAACAGAGAGAACTTCACCAAGCAATTCTTTGTTAGCATAACATTTGACCTTGTATCTCTTTGGAAATCATACAACTTTGCTAATGCAGTCCTTACAGAATTAATCAAGCAGATAGTTAGACCCTGATTACTATGGACCCAGCCAATTATGAACAGCACTGAAATTTGTCACTGGCATGTCCAACTACATTTTCCAACATAAAGATCAACAGAACTGTGTGGAAATGAGGCCCCATTCTCAGACCTGCATGATTTGGGCATTGTGGACTGGAATCAATAATGTAAATCCAACATTTTTAGGAGCAACGTATTCTTAGGAGAAAGAGCTTATCTCCTAGTCCCCCGTTACCTGCTGGATTAAAACAGCAAGAAAGCAGAACCTCTTTCACCCTCTATTTTGACTAGCAAACATTGAAAAAATGTGTCTTAGTTTCAGCTGGGCTGGAATTATTTTCCTTAGAGTGGCATGATGCTATGTTTTGGTTCTAGGAGAAAAACAGTGTTGATAACACGCCGACATTTATAGTTGCTGCTAAGCAGTGCTGTTCAGAGCTGAGGCCATTACCAGAGAAGAACCCAAGGAGCTGGGAGGGAACAGAATTAGGACAGTTGACTTAAACTGGCCAAAGGGACATTCCATATCATATGACATTGTGCAGAAGGAGTTTTGAAGGGGGTGGGAATTCATCTCTCTTTTCCACTGCTCATGGGGGCTAACTGGGCATCAGACAGGGGGTGGTGAACAATTACTTGTGCAATTACTTGTTGTACACATTCATATACACGAGTTTCATAGTTCAATAAAGGCTTAATAATATATACTACGGTTGAGTCTGTGCATAATGGAAGCTGCCTATCCAGTTTGTTCCTCTCTGCTGAAGTGAGACACCGCTGCTTTCAGAGCACAGGAGAAGATCATAAGGTTACCAGCAGTAGCAATATTAACGTGTAAGCAAGGAAAACTCAGAAAGAATGGGGCAGAAAGAGGGAGAGAGGAGAGGGACACAGAAGCCATCCATAGGAACAAGCAGCTCGACAGCAGATAGATTTAAAGTAGCAAAGAACAGAAGCAATCCACCTATCTTTTCATCAGTTCCATTCACATAATGCTACTAGCTTCCAGTGCTCAGCAAGAGATCTTTTTTTTTTGTGGAGCCCATCCTACCTTCCATTCATTTCCCAGAAAGCTTTAAAACCTCCTGTACTGAGCCTTATACAGTAACGAAGCACAGCAAACATCTGCTGTATGGAAAGCAGCGTCTCTGATTTTTAAAAGATAAAGGTGTGGGAAACATTGTTAAAATAGAAATGACACAGCCCATACTTACAGCTTTAGCAAAAACGACCATCAGCTCAGGGAACTGGTGTGTGAGGAGTGCAAGCATTGCCGAAAAGGAACACAGGCCTGCTGTGAAATGGATGAAAAAGGGAAGCTCCTTCTGTGGGTAAACGGAGACTTCGTGAAATGCTGAAAAGAAAAAGAATATTGGCACTTGATAATCAAGGGCAATTATTTGCATAGCCTTATGCTCCACTCCAGACTTACAGAAAGCATAAATTCAGTCTCAAGACTATTGTGCAGCACAACGTATTAAATACTTTATCCAAACTTCTCAAAAATGTTCCCCTCACATTAAAAGCTCATCTTAATTACTGCCAACTATTATAGCCTTCCCTTCCCAACCTTCTTTTTCACTTGCATGAGACTTACTTCTGAAACATTTCATCAGGCTTAACTTTTGATACTTTTAATCGTACGGAGGGAAGAGTTACACAACTCACAAGCTGTAATTTTGACTATTAGGTCTATTTCAACCATCCAGGTGTTCTCAACCTAATTCTGTTATCTGGAGAGTGGGGCAGATCTCCCTTCCTGTAAGATTAAGCAGCTCGGTGTGCACAAAACAACACCATGTCATATACACATGCAAAGTAGGTCCTCAACAGTTTTCAAAGATTTCTGGTTGGCAGACTACAGTAAATTTTTCAGAGCAGCTGACAGAGTAGACCTCAAAGAAAACAGCACCAGGACGAGGTTATAAATTCTCCACATAGCAGTTCCTTGCAATTTCCAATCTATGGTAACAAAATCAAAAGAAGGTGATTAGCAAGGCTGAGGGGCTGGCATATGGAGCTTTCAGCACTCAAGACACTACAACTGGTTACTAGCTGAGGATCTGTTTGGTGAATGTGCAATTACTTCTGGCCAAGAATACCTGCAGCTCTGACTTCTATCCAGTGATTCTAAAAGGTTCTTTAAATAAGGAAAAGCAGTTTCTAGAGACATAAGTAATTATGAAATGGCTGCATATTTCTTCAACAGTTGATTTTTTAAAATCTTAAAAAAAAAAAAGCTTCAAAATTTACTCACTCTGCTGAGAAATCAAAGAAATCATTTGTCTACCATGGAAAACTATGACACTCTCATACAATGCAGAAACTCAGCTGCATTTTAAAACATGGAGATACATAAGGTAGAAAAAGCCAGAGTCTAACTTAGGAAAGGGTAAAAAAAAAATGGAACGAATCCTTTTTGCAGTATTTTTTCCTTCATTGGTACACTGGAATCAAATCCAGAATATATAAGAACAATGAAAGACACTTCTGTATGTTCACAGCCATTTGGGGACTGTTAGCAGTCAGAGCTCAATCCAGGAGTTTTGAATCATTAATTTGGTCAACATAATTTTTTAAAATTTATCTATTTAAAATGAAGTATCAAGGTTTCTTGAGGAAGTACTGCAATAAAAGTGTTAAGATGGTTTTATTTATGGGTAGTTTTATACTTTAAACATAACAGGAATGCGTGAATGATTGTGTTGAAATATCTGCATGTGTTGGTGTTTAATTATGCTGGGAAGTCTACAATTTAGGGTTAGTCACTAACTGAGGAATTCCTTCTGCAATATCCTGCATAAGTGAGAAATGAGTAATTTAAAGCAGTCTGGGGGCAAATTTAAATTACACATTTTAAATATAACTTCAGGTTCTTAAATAGAAACACGTATGTGTAGATTTGCTTTCCACAGCTGTGGTCTCAGTGGGTCTGCTGCTGCTTTTGCAGTAGCTCTTTCCTCTTTCTGTGGGACTTGTGTTTATCCACAACGTAGAAGCTTATCCTCAGAGGAATTCTATTAAACGTACAATTAAGAGCACAATTCTAATCTAAATTGATGTTATTTTCCTAAGAATGATGAGCACAGGCATTAATGGTTTATTTTCAGGTCGCCTTACCAAGAGAATAAAGCTTGTAGGCTCATACTTCCATAATTAAACTCAAAGTACTGAACATTTGGGGAAGACTTCTTTGCAAAAAGAAAACAACTCTTCTACAACAGTTATCAAATTCATTGCTCCTTTAAAAATGTAATTTAAAGAATCAAGCTAATGTTTACCCTATGCACCTGTGAGATATTTTAGGATCATTTGGGGACGGACATCAACAAATAGCTGAAACCCCTTCGTGAGGAGCTCTAACTCAAAAACATAGTAAGATAAATACAGAACACCACAAATTGAACATGTCCTTAGGTTATGTTTTATTATTACTGCTTGCAAACCACTTACTTGGCAACAGTTCTCTGTCTGCTGTTTCCGTGCAACTTGGATAGGGATAGAAAAGGTGACCTTTCTCTAATGGGTATGGGATCATCCTAAATGCTGAAAAAAAGAGGAAGTGACATTAAATCTGAACCTAAACCAAGCAGTTGGTTTTCTCAGAGAACAGGTGAATAAAAAGACTGAGTTAATAAAAGCCAAAAGGTCAGTCTACTGCACAGGAAAGAAAATGAAAAGAGATACTTACTGCCTTCCCACGTACAGTGCAGCAGATGTAGAGCCCCTTCTATTCTCTTCCAGTGCTGGAGATGGAAAAAAGCATATGCTACTGCCTCGCTGTCCCCTCGTTTCAGGATATGCTCTGGAGGTAGGACTAAGCTTTTCATCTCCAGTAAATACTGAAAGTAAAAAAGGGAAAGCATGCCTTGTTAAACAGAATATTCCAAAAGCTTTACTAACAGTGAAGAGGATCACTTGAGGGGCAGCTGAGCACCACCCTCCATGTGTTGGTAAAACAGCCCAGTCCTCACACAGCACAGGTGGCATCCACTGGCAGGGGAAGTGAAAAGCACTGAGTTACCCATCAGTGTACAAGACTCAGATTGGGGTTCTCCCACACAAAATACCAAGACAGAAAGAAAAAAAAGAAAACATCTTCAGTAAAACAAACTTAAAAAAAGAAATTCTTGTGGTATAATGCCACAGGAACTGTAAGTTTAGGCTAATAAAAAAAATTAGTATTTTTGCTCATCATTTCATCCCTGCAAGTTTCAGTGTAGAACACTAAATGTGTATTAACTCCCAAGTATGAGGAATAAGTCAGGAAGCATCGGTATGCTAATCAAATGAAGAATAATCCACCAAACCCAGGAAAACCTTCATTTCATCTGGTTTTGTGGAGCTAGCATCAAGTATCTCCAATTTGAACTTTCCCCATACATCAGCAGAATGTGTGATGTGCAGAAGAGTCAAATAACGCAAGACTGAATAACTTAAGACTTTCCTTGACACATGGGACACACAGTTTTGCTTCTTCACTGTATACTAAAAACCAAAAGAGAGGTATTCCTTTGGAATTTTGCTTTTAAAAACAGACGAGTCTTTTTAAAAGAATTAAGTGATGGTTCCAGCTCTGTTATTTACTTGTGAGTTGTTCTCCCCCAGCATATAGCATCTCATTCAATAACAGCCAAAGCTAATCCACACCTTTGATCACTGTAGCTAGCGATTCCTTTGACTGTCTCCCAAAGTGTAAGAATGCAGCTTGCTCACCGATTTATTTCAGCAGATGCCACAAACTATGAGATTATTTACTAATCTAGTTTGAGGACTTAACTTTTCCCATTCAGATTCTTGAAGGAATGTAGTAGGGGTTGTGCCCCGGCCAAATAAAGCACATTTACTGCCTGGCTAGGTTCTTCTCTTAGTGCCTTGGGCCCGCACTCTGGAGGGTAATATTCTTGCTAATCCTCTCTAATCCTCTTCAATTTTTTTATTTTTTTTTTTTTTTAACACAGTAAAGGATCACTCACACAGGGCTGCTGTGGGAAAATGGTCTCAGATATCTGACCTCTGACCTGACTCCTCATGCTCTCTCCCGTGCCCAGTTTTCAAGCTGTAGGAACTGCTTCGAGTGCAAACACAGCAGTTGTGATGGAGCCCCGCTACAAGCACTGCCACAATACCCCACAGCAGCCTTTTTCTAGCACTGTAAAACCATCTCCTCACTTTCCAAACAAAAAAAAAAATAAAAGTAAAGCTCAGAGCAGAGAGAAACAGACAGTTTTCCTTACACAAAATGATGTTACGTGTAAAACAAACCCACTTTCATTGGACACCAGAAGAGATTTCTATGTTAGACATTTACTTATTGTTAGTCTACGGGACAGAACAAACTGCAAATTCAAAAGACAGATTTTCTCCCCCATTAGACCACTGCAACCAATAAAATTCTGCCATGCAGTCCAATAAAGCAGTGCTTGAAGGCAACATTTTAATTTTAAAAAGTCACGATAAAAATATGGATAAGCATACAGTTGGAAGAGATGATCAAATTACTGAAACCTGGCCTCAGTTTCCATGAATGCCTGCAGAACTACTGTCTGCAAACAGATTTCTGACGTGCTGTCTCACTAAGGTATATGGGACTCCTGAAACAACTGAAGGACAAACAAAATTAAACAAACTTCTAGATAACGATAATGCGTTATAATCTTCTTCCCCTAAAGGCAGAGGCAAAAGAAAAATCTGTCTGAGACTGTCTGAAATGAACTTGCTACGCTCTTGATCAGTCATGCAAACAAGCAGCAATTTCTCCCAGCAATTAGCTTCCCCAGTGCACATTCTATTAGATTGGACAGGCAGACAGAATAGAGGGGTTGGATAATTTGAGCCTTCATAGCAATAGTCACTCGGACTCCATGATCATTTGCAGAGGATTAGGTCCAGACCTAAGCAAACCTTTTGCATTCAAGGTTTCAAACTGAAAGCATCACCAATACTAGGACAGTAAAATGCAGTCTAGAATTTTATTTCCACACACAGTGGAATCTTTACTTTGGACACTTAAAGCAATGAGATATTAAATTACATCATATGGTAGTATTGATTCTTGCTCTCGTTTAAAAAAAGAAGAAAATCAATGGTGGCACATCTGCCACTAACCAGAGCTCCAGAGCCTGGCTGCTAAGCATAACATGAAGAAGCATTGTGAAATTCTGTGAGTAGTTATGGTTTGGAAATTTAATTTGGCTACAGGGATTTTAAGTGTCTAATTTTACATTTGCTAACATCTACCCTCATCCAAGAAGGGCCTGTGGAAATACATTAGTGGAGTTTCCAACAAGTTAGATAATTTTGAGGGTTTTTTTTTGTTTTGTTTTAAATCAAAACCATTCAAACATAACCTATTACAAAAAAAAAACCCTTTACAATATAAATACTTGACTGTTTAATAAGTCAAGGGCCACAGTTAACATCAACTTCAAGAAAATCTGGGGCTCAAACAATATGATAATATAAAATGACTACTTTATGAAAATAATAAAGTGGTCCAATAGAAAATAAAGCCCTCTTACCTTTGGAACATGAGGGTTAAATTCCACAGCTCTGTGAATTGCTTCCACAGCATTTATTTCTGCTGTACTAAGCCCTCTTTTGAAGGCAGTTTCTGGGGAGAACCTGAAGGGGAAAATTCATGCTGAACAGAACTAATAAATAATAAACACTAACCAGGTGTTTATTGGCTTTTAAGCTTGAAGTTCATTAAAATTGACTGATTTGTTTCACGGAGGCAAATGTTCATGCTAGTTTAAGTATCTTGACTGTCATCCAAGCCCACAGGGCAAAGATATGTTAAACTTTTTGAAAACTTCATGTCGACCTCCCAGGGTGACTGAGCACCCGTATCTTTCATGAGATTGATAGGACACCAGCTAGGGGGAGGTAAAGTTGGAATCAGCCACGGAAACAGACCAGAATCCAAGCACAATGCCAACAAACCACCGCTATCACCTAGCACCCAACCCACAAAGCAAAGAGCTGCTGAATGCCACAGGCAAGATTGAAACAAGATTATACAGAGGTACATGTGTGTGTGGGCTTTCCAGAAACATCTTCACCTGTGTTAAGTCTATGGATTCTTAAAAGAAACTTTAAATTATGTTTCTCTATACCTAACTATATAGTTAATTACACATAACTAAACGTATACATACATATGCAAAACTTGCTCTTAGAAATATATTACATATTGGGTCTTGACCTTTTTAATTCATCTTTTAAAGCTTAACTCGAGATTAGCAACCAACCATTGCTTTCACAGATGTGCTTGCTTACCTTTCTGAAACAGCTCTGGCTTTTAACAGGGCTGCTGTGTAACATATTGCTGCTGATTTTGGAAGACTGATATCTGTGATAAAATAATCAAGCTGTAAGATTTTAAGGGAAGACAACAAACCTTTTCAATCAACTTCCTTTGAGCTTAAAGATTTTTGATTTTGGTACACCATACAATAAACATAACATCCAGAACATTCCACCTCTGTTTAGAAACGTTGATTCCCTTTGCACAGTTGTCTTTCTGATCACTCATCAGCATCAGATTAAAAACTCAGAGCTGCAGTTAGGCAGTAAAGCGACTAAAACATAACAAAACACTGAAACTGAACTCAAAGAGAAGTGCATATATAAATGTACACTTAGGAACAGTGTGCTTTTCCTGTATTAACTCAGGAAGATTTAAAACAAGCTTCTAATCTTTGCCTAATTTTGTAACATTAACACAGTTTTACAAAAAATGGACAGACAATCTAAAAGCTGACCAAAAAATTACATTACAGACAGGTAGACAAATTTTATAGAAAATGCAACTTCCATCCTTTTCCAGTTAAACAGGAAAAAAAAAAATCTATTAGTTATAGGTTTTGTAGAACATGCAAGGCTAAGTTTGAGCTGACAATTATAGATTGGAAGGATAGCACTCCACAGTACAAGTTTACTTTAAAAGCAGACAAAGTCTGGGGTCTAATTCCCAAATACCATGTTGTGTATAGTCAGATGGCTCTTGCTTTTTTTTTGTAAATCCCATCCTAGGCTTGTCCATCACTTACTAGAAGTCTGGCTGTCGTACCAAGCAAAACACAGGGAGGCTACAGAGAGTTTGAAGCTCATGCTCATTTTTCCAGATGCTTAGGAAAAAAAATCAGAAACCTTTTCTTAAGGAAGTGTCACAAACTCTGATGTTAACAATGAAGCACCAGGAAAAAAAGCAAATGATTTTGTGAAATTAATAAGAATCCACGCAGAAGAACAGAGATGATCAAATAAAAGGAGCTCGCATTTGGGGTGGCCACATACAGCAGGCACAGGATTTTGGCAAGAACATGATATTTTTAATTCCCCGAAGCTGTGAAGGAAGTTTACATTTTATTAGCTTTTATCTAGACTTGTACAACACCTGAAATGTATTAGTTCAGATGGAAAGTGAAAGCAAACTGCTGCCAATTAATGGACAAAAGCTTGTATACCACTAATCTCTGGCAAGAAGTATGCTTGTATGTCACTAATAATCTCTGACAAGCAACCTCAGCATTACAGAGTTATGAAGCCAAGCCTGCAGCATAGCAGAAGGGAAGACTATCTTGTTCAGCCATTTACATCAATTACACAGGGGGCCATGCACTAACTGAGAAAGGCTGATGAAATTAGGCATAGCCAAGGATGCAGAAGAGATTAAAAAATTAAAATAATCCCTGAGTTGAGGCAAAGTGAGCTCCAAGATCTCTTTATGAATTAGAGTTAACTTAGGAAGTGTGTACTGGCTTACAGCTTGACTAAATTAGAGCTCACCATTCAAAAAAAAATACAGCCCAGAATATGGAAGAACCTATTCATTAGTGATTATAAGAATCTAGTCAAAGAGATGAGATATACTGGGCAGATATCTGCTTTCAGACAGGCACACCTTGTCCAGTTCACCTATATGCTTATACAAACCCACCAATATTTCCCAACAGGTGTCACTTACCATCATACTTTGCTAAGACTGCCTGGACATCTGCATAAGCCTGTAACTCCAGTAATGCCTCCAGGAGGTTTTCATGAATATTCAGCATGCTGAGAAGTGGAAACTCTTTCATTAACTGAAAAATCAGTAAAGAGAAATTAATTAAGCATATACAGAAATTCACTTGAATCCCTGAATATTTAATAAAAGGCAGCATGATAATTTAAGCTTTTTTAATGTTCTTTTCTTTCCCAGTGTTAGAAACTGACAAGAAGCAGCACAAAAAGAACTGCACCATTCCTACCTTAAAGTCATCACTTTTTTCCTTAATACACCTACTAGAAAATAAGCACACTGAGGCTCAGTCACGCTCTCAGCCCAGATCTGCACATCTCCCATCGTGAACTGATTTGGTTAGTAATATTTTCCTGTACAAAAAAGCCTATTATACATGTTGGGCAAGGGAGAGAAAAATTAGGATAAGGTATAAAGGCCAGCGTTTTTCACAGAGTAGTTGATAAGCCAGGCATGAAGCAAACTGGACAGGAGACTCGATTTTATTTCTGATTACTTACATCTCTCATCATTTTTACTGATTCTCGAATTCTTCCAAGTTTTCTTGCACACATAGCCAGTCTTCTTTTCACATAGACCAGTACATTAGTGTCTCTTCCTGATTAAAAGAAACAAAAACAATAGACTAATCAGTTTCAATTCTTTCTCTCCCTTAAAAACATACCAAAACTCCTACAGCCTTTATCCTAGCCACATGTAAAAGCATAAAATAGTTACTACTGCTAACCCAACAAAAGCCCATCTAGCCCAATGCCAGCAACTTTTAAACAGGTTAGATTACAAAAAACCCTCTTTTCACAACCTATGGTGAATACACAGCACAGCTGCCACTTCCTAGATTCATTCAGGTACTACAACAGATCATACAGCACACCATGCATAAGTAAGAAGTGCCTCAATACACTGTAAATCAAACTAGAATCACTAATTCTAACTTTGATTTTACACTTCTGCTCACATAAAAATAAGTGTTTCTTTGATTGAAAAGTGCTTACTTAGCTGTGCTTCATGCTGGGGACTTTGGGAATGGCAGTTCTGAGACTTCCTGTAAATCATCTCTCCTGCTTTCAAAGCCTGCTTAAAATACCTCTCAGCATCTACAATAGTTGTTGCTTCTTCCTCTGCGAGAAGAACATATGCAGTGGCACAACTGTAACAAGGCAAAAAGCCACAAATCATTCTGAGGGACAAAGGACCCTATTTTTGAATAAGTACAGAAGAACCAGAAACAAGGAGTTATGTGAACCTACAATAATATTGACTGAGTAATGCTAAAATAGCATCAGGAAAACAAAACTTTGCAGTTTTGCAGAGAAAAATGCAAACTTTAGCAAATTTTCTCAATTATTACTGGAGTAAGAAACGAACAGCACATTCAGCCTTCACTTCATTTAATCTTTCAGACTAGAAATAAGGCAAAGAAGTCCATAGTCTAAACTTACTCATTGTTCAACTCTAAGGCTTGATACGCTGCTTTAATCCGGGCTTGAGGGTTTCTCTCTCGCCATGCTTTCTGCATAACTGTTGTAAAAACATGGAAAGGCTGGTGAGATACAGAGAAGCTGGCAAACACCTGCTAGCAAACCAGAAAAAGTGAGGCAATAGAGGCTGCCCATGCCTCAGTTCTGTGTTAACATCCACTTGCGTTTGCAAATGCCTCTTTGCTGTGTAACTGTTCCAAGGAAATAAATGTTTTTGTGTCAGCAAGAGTTTCTATTGAAAGCAGCAGAATCTTGCAACTTCTCACTGTGTCACAGATTTGATTTAAGATAGCAACGCCATCAGGAAGATTATTCACTGACCATTTAAAAACTCCTACACTAAGAAGCAAAGACAGCTTACATAACCAGACAGATGTACAATTTCTAAATTACTACAGCTTTTGGATACATTTCCCAAGACTTCTTGAAAGCTTGGCAGGAGTAATTGTTAAACACAGGCTCTTGCACAGACCTGCACAGAACTTTAATTTATGCTTTCAAACAGAACCTCCAAGAAAACAGTGATAGAGTTAAGATCTGTGTTCAGATCATAGATCATCTGTGATCTATGAAATACTTCTGTGTTTAGATAACTACCAGATCATAAGGGGTTAAACAATGTCCTTTTAAATTTACAAAGTATATTTCAGTGGCAAAGCCACACAACAAAGCCAATTCAGTATATACTATAGTTATCACCTTATTAGAAAGTGTTGCAGGAAACAAAAATGGTGATTTCTTTCCACTCAGAAGGGTAATCTGAATCACAATTTGAATTCAAAATTACAGTCAGATGAAGAGCAAACAAATGGAATGCAGCATCTCTAAGCCCTTCCCTTAGTTGGAAATAGAAGTGAAATTTTGATGGAATGCTTCCCTCAGGGAAAAATGGGAATCCCAGAATCCCAAACTGGAAGTCAGCTTCTAGCAGAAGACAGACACCATACTTAGAGCTGCCATTATCTGTGCTGAAGTAACAGCTTTCACACTAAATAACAGTTCTGAAATAACTCCAAAACTTTACGTTCATGGAATCACATATCTGGCCTATCTCAAAGCACGATAAGAGAACTGAAGAATCTATACATGTTTCTTTTGGAACAAAACTTTCTGCTGTCCAGCAAGAATAACGTGGAAAAATGTTTGAGTTTTCTTTTGGAAACAAAATATTAGTCTTGGCTTAGCAAGAGAGACAATACACTCCACTTGTGAAACAGAAATACGTAATTCATATCAAAAATGTCACAACGAGCTGACAAGCAATGCTTCCGGAATGTGACAAATTGGTAACAGCTAGGAGCCAGTCTGACAATAGCCAGGTAGAGAACAGTTTCTTCACTAAACATTTGGAACACAATGGCAAAATAATGGAGATGGCACTGTCTGTTCATAAAGTTTAAATGAGATCACTTCACTAGTTGTTGAGGAAACAGTCCATGTTTTCAATACAGTGCTGTTCATTATTTTTTAAGTGAGTTATTATAATATGCCAAGATCCTGAGAGCCTTTATTAAAGCACAAGGTGAAAAAAATCTTCCCAAATCCACACGTTAAACCTCCAAAGTAGTACAGAAAGGCTACTTCACAAAATATTTGGCATGACAGCTTGTGCCACCTGGAAGAACATTAAATATACCCACTTTACACACCCCAATTATTATGCATCTTATGCACACAGTACAGGTACCTGTATCCGAAGGCCGAAGGGCATCTGTATCACATGTGAAAAAGTTCTGATGATCTTGAGCAGACAAATTCATGTCATAGTAGGTAAGAGGCTCTTTCCCAGTCACCCACATGTATCTTAAATGGGAGAAATGTCAGTAAAATGGTCATGCTGATGCCAAAAATATCTGATGTGTTTAACAAGTAGTGCAGAAAATTTGTTATTAATAAAAGTCAGGAGCTACTAATCAGGAGTTTTCTAGTATTACTGTTCCATAATCTTAAGGTTGCACAACGAAAAAAATCTTTTTGATCCTGCAGTCCTAATCAACTTCCTTCTCAAGAAACAAAATAACAGAGACTTACAATACAGCTGCATCTTTTCAGAAAAGAGACTTAAGATTCAGAATCACTGTCTCAATCTCTGAATAAAACAGTAACAGCTGTAAGACCAGGACTTTCATTTTGGAGAAGAGGAAAATAATTCCGGGAATATTTTTCTCCTACTTTACTCTCAAAAAAATGATATTTACAATAATATTTGCATTCTTAACATTGAAACTGTCAAAGCTTGGATAGGTGCCTTTTAAACACAGGACTGGCATCAATCACCCCTGCAGCCTTGCAGGGCTCGGCCATTTCCCAGTACAACCAGTACAAGCTCTGCAGTGAAGTCACACATAGGCTCCCAATTAATTTTAAAAACATGCAATGGAAAATAAGATGGTTAATACCTGCTGTATTCTGCCCCTCTGAAAAGATTAAGAGGATTTCGCCACATCTTGCATTCTGAAAAAAAAAGTACTTTTTGAATTAAGAGCACAAACAATACTACTTCGAGTTTAAAATGAAGTTCTGAAAATGCACTTTTAATTTTAGAAGCTCATTTAATTTTAGATTTATTCAACTTGATGACAATCATACAATCTTTCCCATCTCCATAAACTTCAATACATGTTTTGGCTGCTCACCATTATTGGATATTAAAAGTGCCATTTATATCCAAGCAATTTGTACCTTGCACGTATTTAGAATAGCAAATATCTAAAGTTACTGGAACAGTCTTAGCTGAACGTGTCATCTGTCTGCTAAGGGAATAAATAATTAATGTTTTAGATCAATTAACTCATTGTATCATTATTAACAATACACACCATAAGATGTAAGCCTTTCATAGAATGACAGAATCACAGAATGGCCTGGGTTGAAAAGGACCACAGTGCTCATCCAGTCCCAACCCCCTGCTGTGTGCAGGTCACCAACCAGCAGACCAGGCTGCCCAGAGCCACATCCAGCCTGACCTTGAATGCCTGCAGGGATGGGGCATCCACAGCCTCCTTGGGCAACCTGTTCCAGTGCGTCACCACCCTCTGGGTGAAAAACTCCCTTCTAATATCCAACCTAAACCTCTCCTGTCTCAGTTTTCTCCAATTATTACAAGCAATAGCGCAGAGTAAATTCCCTTTAAAAGTCAACTCATTTGAAAGTGTCACCTTCAAGCTGAATGAAAACTGTTGGGATGTGTTAGCAATCACCTGGCATGTTCTGTCTGTTTGCCTCATTCTCCCCAGCTGAGAATGCTGCTGGTGCTGGAGGGCTGTTTTCCACGCCGCCGATGAGCGGCCTCAGGTGACTCACAGATACCTGCTCAATGAAGGACGTGCCATATTTTCGGAAATGCCACCACTCAAATACCTGTTATGGGAGGAAAGGAAAAAAGCACCAACATTTCCTTAGACAACACCCTTCAGACATAAACACCAGGGATGAAGAGAAAGTTGCACAGAGCAAAGACATCCCCTTGCAAATGATTACAGACGGAATATATTTACCTACAAATTAATGGTAATTACCTATTTCAGGCTTGTCTTGTCACACAGGATTACCCACACAACATGGGAAAGATGGAAAAAAGGAAAGTTTTATTCTCATTACGTTCCTCTCTCCCCAGGTCTTATTGTTACACTGTGGACAGTAAGATATTTATACCTTAATACATGCACAAAACACCAAAATACTACTGTTGGAAGCTAAACTCCTGACCTTCCAAGAGATAAACATCTCAGAAGTTTATTTCCACAGATGTCCACAGTCTTTGCATGTATATTTTGAAATGTTTATATATTTATGCATATATATATATCTGCATATACAAATAGACACCTCCTCAAAACAAGCCTGAGTCCCTTAAAACAGATGCAATCTACCTTCCCTAGGCTCAAGCAACACACAAGACACATAATTAAAAAGTATTTAGAATATGTATGGAAGGACACTAAGTAACAAGCTCCTTCCTAGTGCAAAGGCACCCTCTAGAGTCTGACCACAGAAGTCTATGGCATTCACCTTCAACGAAACTATCTCAGAGGTGCTGAAAATGCAGGGAAAGAAAAGGAAAAAAGAAGAGCTGCCTACTTACAAATATCAGTCCGGATATAAAGGATGAGGTCACTGTGAGGGCAAAGTAGAATTTTGGAGTCAAAGTGCTTAAGAACACAGTCACTGTTGGGAGACAGAAAAACCAAGACTTAACGAGCAGAACTGAAACACACACAGAGGGGTTTTTTTATTGAACAACACAGCACGAAAAATTACACACATCTGGTATAAGATCACCCGTGGGACTTCGTGGCTGAAGCCACTTTATTAGAGCTCTTTTTGTCTGAACGTATCTGGAACAGCTCGCTACTCCCACCACCGTCCCAAAATACAAACGTCACTTAACAGCCTCGTGGCACCGGTCCTGTGAGGGCATTATTCCACCTTCACCTAAACCCGAAACGCGCTGCGTTATGCACGATGCTGCCTCATCTCCCTCAAAGCCCTCACGGCACAGGAGAGGAAACGCGGTTCTCTCTCCCTTACACAGACCGAGGGTTGAGCACAGCCCGGGCTCAGCGCAGCGCCTGTGGGGCACAAAACCCGGCCTGTGGGGCACAAAACCCGGCCTGGAAGCCCCGAGGCCCCGCCGGGCTCCACCGCCCCGCTCCCCGCCCGCCTCACCGGCCGCCAGGCCGTCCCGGAGCCGTAGCGGCACCCGCAGCGCCGCGTAGAAGAGCCCGAGCCCGGCGGCCACGGCCAGTAGCCCGCGGGCCCACGGTGCCGCCGCCCGCCGCCTCAGCTGCTCCCAGCGCCGCAGCGCCGCGGCCGCCCCGAGGCACGGCGGCTCCCTGCCGGTCCCGCAGCCGTCCGCCATGGCCGACGCGGAGGATGCCGGGAAGGGGCGGGGCGGACGGGCGGAGCCGGGCGCGGTCTCCCCGCGGAGCTCGGGGCTCAGAAGCGGCCTCACTCCGGCTAAGTTTCTCCTTCCACCGGGATTGTCCACCAGACCGCAGCCCCAAGCTCCCGTTCCGACTCCAGCCCCGCGGGCCAGCGGGCTCGGCTCTCCCAAGCGCGCCCATCTCTAAGGTGGCGGCCGCGCGGCGTCTGCCCGCAGCCAAGATGGCGCGGAACGCGCTTCCGGTTCAGCCCCGGCTACGGCGCCCAGTGCGGGATTCCCGGCATGCTCCGCGCGGGGCCGGGCCGGGCCCAGAGCTGCCAAAATGGCCGACTTCGAGGACCGGGTGTCGGACGAGGAGAAGGTAGGGAGCGGCCGTCCCCGCCCCGCGGGCCCCCTGCTGCCTCACGGACCGGCCCAGCCTAGCGCTGCGGGGCGCCGGGAGCCCTACAGCGGGCAAGAGCTGCCCGTGACTCCTCCCTTTCCCCGGGCCCATTCAGTTCGCAGCCCCGTTCCGTTCCCACGCGCGCAGCCCAGCTCTCCGCCCGCCCGCATCGCTTCGGTGCGGAGCGAGGAGCTGAGGGGTCGGGGCGTGGAGAGAAAGGCTCGTATCGAAAAGTGGAGAAAGAATAGATCGTTCCTCTGACGCGGGGACGTGGAAGAATTGCTGTCTTAAAAGCAGCGCTGAGTTGCTACAAAGGAAAAGCTGGCAGCCTATGGCCATTTCTTTCCTATGGCCATTTCTTTCCTATGGCCATTTCTTTCCCACATAGCACAGCTAAAAACAGCACCCACAGCTAAAAAGAGCACCCACAGCTACTCTTCCTTGCATCGTAAAACTATTGTGTGGGGGTTTTTTGGGTTTTTTTTGCTTTGCTTCTTGAAATTCTGCTTTGGGATGTCAACATTTGTAGATTCTCAGGGATTCTGTGAGCACGGAGTTGCTTTTATTTTCCTCTCCAGCTGCCTGCTCGTGCTTATTGACAGTGGCTGCATGGTGAAGGAGGCTGGCAGGGCCTTCTGATTGATGTGGCCATCGATGTGGTTTTAGATCACAGCAGCATCGAAACGAATATTTCAGAGCAGAATTTGTGTGGAACTGAAATCTCTCCAATGCTGTATCAAATCTTTGACCTGCTTGGCTGCTGCAACAGAAAGCGTTGCGTTTGAAATGAAAATGAAGAACAAAGCTTTAGCAAGTTTGAGAGCAAAGGAAGTGAAATGAATTGCCTTTGGTAATCTCGCAGGTCATGAACAGAGCTGGAAAGTAGAACCAGATCCCTGTTTTAGGCTATAACTGAACTTATCTCTCAGTCTGGGAGCGAGAATCAGGATCTAGAGTCAGCTGGGCTCTTTTTCCACTGCATTCCTTGAAGTCTGCAGTCCTTCCCAGCACTTTCAGAAGGATGCATCCTGCACTGCATGTGCCCCAGCGTTTCATTTGTCCAGGCAGATAGGATTTCACTTGAAATAGGAACCCTTGTTCAACTTCGTGTCCCAGCACAGGCAGGTTTGAATCAGTCTAAGTAGCTCCATGCCTAGCACTGGTAGAAGATGATAATGAATTCTAAGAAACATGCAGCAGAGCTTTATTACAGCATCCATTTAATAAACAAAGAAACCAACAATCAAACAAATGGTAGAATTCATTTATTCCCTCACACCTCCCATCCTTATAAGCCTCACTTGAGGAAAGCCAGGGCTCAGGAACCAGGCCTGCTGCAGTGTGTTTTCTAACTTCTATTCTGCTGTTTTGCCAGCTTTACCAACGAGCTGGGCAGCTTCTCTATCAGCAGCTCTCCCCATTTTGGAAAAAGGAAGTCAGTGTAGTTAGCTTGCTGCAGAGCTACCTGAAATGGCAGCGATGGGCAGGAAGTGGGGCAGTTTGCAGAAAGCCTTATTTTCGTGCTTCTGCAAAAGAACTTCCTGCCACTGTGCTGACACTGCTCCGAAACAAACCAGCCCTAAAAACGACAAGTAATAGTGATTCAAATGCTTGGCATTTAGGATTAAGTTCTCTATTGTCTACTTCTTGCACTCCGCTCCTGATTTCAATGGTTTGATTTAAATGCTTTTTATTTTATTGCTCCACAACAGAATCAATGCAAGGGCTGCTTTAAAACAGTGAGTGGTTTTCTGTGGCAGTTTGCTTTGTGTCTGGTTTTGTGAGGACACATAATGGAAACGCAGAGTCCTTTCTGTGTTGACTTAATTTTACACATCCTTTCTGTGTTGATCGAATTTTACACATCCTTCCAAGGCAGAGGAATGTGGAAGACTAAAAATCCCTCCTGCAATATTTATTTCCCCCCCCCCCAAATGTTTTATCAGAAACTATAGACCTGTAAGTCCACCTCCTATAACCATGGTCCCTTTCTACCATACAGAGCACAGTTCTGCAGCCACAGCATTGTTCCTTTGTGTACACAGAGTAATTTTTATGGCTTTTAGAGGGGTTTTTCCATATGTTGAGCACCTTGTAAAAAGTAATCTGTTCATCTGGAGAATTAATTTGCAGTGCACATTCTAGTGCAGTCCTCTCACTGAAATGGATCTTGGCATGAAGTGGTACGTGAGCTCCAAGTACTGTATCTGCAAATGCTTTGGTGCAGTCTGATACAGCTGTACTGATGCTTACACTTGCACTTTCTTAGAAAAGCACATGGTATAATTTCCAGAGTGTTTCAGCCCTTCAGGGCTGTCTGTCAGTGAAATCCACAGAGGATACAAAACAGAAGCATCCCTCTTAATTACTGCTGGGTTATCTTCGTCACCATCCGAGCTTCCAACAGCGAAGTCTTAACAAGACTGTGAAGCAGTACATCCTAATTACAGTTCTTTGGACAGTGAAAAGTTTCACACAATAAGAACGACATTACTACAATCCTGACATACTTATCAGCCTTCTTAAAAAGCAGGAAATGATGAGAAAATAGTTTTACATTTTTACCAATATGAACTATATAAGTTACCAACTTAAGTCAACAAACTTCAGTGTAAGTTTTCCACTCATTCTGCATAATTATTTCATGCATGAAGAACACACATTTTTTCAAAATAGACTCTAATTTGGAAAGCAATCTATTTTTATCTGAAGCTCCACCCAATTAATGCAGAGTTGTTACTTGATGCTGTTGGAATAAGGCAATTTACCCTTTGTTTGGAAAGGTGTGTGTTTTCTTTCATTGCTTTTAATCATTATGAGACAATTGATACAAACAACTTTATTTAAAACATGGCAGACAGGACAGAAGCAGAGTGTTTTTCCAGCTGTGTCAGTAATTCAGTTGAAATAGGTGGATACTCCAAAATTCTAACAATCCCAGACTTGTATATGGGATTTTTGGTTACAGTGCAATTTTATTTTTCAGAAGGGAACTGCTTTTGTTTTTACAGCCTCAGTTTACAGATATTTGGGTATTTTCCTTCCAGTTGGCCTTTTCTCTTATTTAGTGTATCACAGTTCCAGATGCCTTAATTCTTTCCCTACAATGACAGCTCATGGCTGGACTGCGCTGCAGTTTCCAGTAAAAGGCTGCTGCAGGATAAGGGAAGGAGTTGCATGCCAGAGAAGGGTGGCAAGTAATCCTTGAAGAAAACATGTGCCAGAAAAGCTGGTACACTGCATGGACTAGTTCCAGTTCTTTTTGTTAACTACAGACTTCAAAGAGACAATAACTCTTGAAAGCATAGCATGACATCGATAACAAGAAACCAGGACGTCCTGTAATGAAGCCCTATTCAGCTCCTGACAAAGTCAGCAACAAATCCATAAGTCAGGGTGAGGTTAAACAGGTTTCCTAGACTGTTTCCAGATAGGTTTAGGGTCTAGGACTTTGAGTACATACACTCAGTGTTCCTGCACAGGTCATCATGCTGCATGGTTGAAAAGCTAAATGTTTGTGTCATGGATACCCAGATACACATTTGCATTCAATATTGCAACTCTTACAGAGTTAAACAGTACTGTGAAGATTGAACAGTTCCCATTTTTTTTACAATTACCCCATGTAGAGTTGGCTCTTCTTGCTGAGCATCTGGAAAAAAATACCTAGTCTTATGAGACTGATGAAAACACACACCTGGGTTTCTCCCTGAATCTGATATTTAGTGTTTTTGTTTAATTGCTTCGGAGTAGGTTGCAGTGTGTATGAATTCAGTAAGTGGTTTTTGTCTTAACAGGTGCGTATAGCTGCAAAATTCATCACTCATGCCCCTCCTGGAGAATTTAATGAAGTATTCAATGGTAAGTAAAGAAAAGCCATCGGTAGCGTTTTATTCACATCTCATTCACTATGAGAGACTGTGTCGTGATACATTGCTTTAAGGTCAAGCAGAAATGGGGAAAAGCATGCTGCCATTCTCTGACTACTTACCCTTAATAAAATGATTTAATCAGCAACGTTTATGTTTGTACAGTTGAAAATTAGAGAAACGTTTGATCAAGAAACCAATAACTTACTTGAACACTCCCTTCTCCAGATGTCCGGTTATTGCTTAACAACGACAATCTTCTCAGGGAAGGAGCAGCACAGTAAGTATTCATGTTTCAAGCATACCAAAAAGAGTATGCCTCTCTGTGGTGGTAGTTTGACTTACACCCATCATGCTGGAACAAAGGAAGCCATTTGTTCTATTGAGAGCAGTCTGCTGTAGTTCCTTATCCCCCACCGAAATATATAATGAAAGGCATGGCTGGTTCTTTTTAAAAGGCTTAAATTGGAATTTGTGATGTAGAGGCCCTATATAACTGACAGCAAGGCAGTCTGCCAAAAAGGGTAATTCTGCAGCAGCAGGAATGGCTGATCTTGTTGAAATGTGATTTGGTGAGCAAGTGAAGCCTGAAATTCTGAGTAGTCCTCAGCCAGAGCTTAAAAAAAAAAGCTGCCTTCAAAAAATGCTGTCAGAGCATCTTGTTTACTTGTGTAGTCTCATCAGAAGGTGCCTACATGTTATGCATACAGGGCTTCTGATGTTTTATTTAAGTCTGTGTGACACATCTGTCAGCAGGTCTTGACAGAAGAAAATTGTTATAAATATTAGTCTACTCATATTTGTTTACCTTGCTGCCTGTTTTGCATCAGCTTGCTCATTTTCCCTCAGGCTGCCTTCTGTTCTACTTTTGAACTCTGTACTTTAATGATCATTAAATAAGCCTGGCTTTAGACCCAGATTATTACAGCTATCAATGTGTGGATTATTTGCAAGTGGCAATTTTCCCTGTAGTATGAGTCACACCATGTACTTTTTACTAAGAGAATATAAATGTGTATGTACAGCTAAATTCCATGCTCTTAATTCTTAACAGTGCATTTGCACAGTACAACATGGATCAGTTCACTCCGGTGAAGATAGAAGGGTATGATGATCAGGTAAGGAAAAACTTTACACTCAAGGTTTGTGTTACTGCCCTGCACGGAAGCAGTAAGTATTTTGTTTTATCAGGATCTTTATGATCTTCTTCCTACCTACAAGTTATCATCTTTCCTTCTTCCCCCACACCATCCTTGCATTACCAAATTGTTGTTCCTGTATAAGAGGCAGAGGTGAGATCTTCTTAGAGCATTGTCTGTTACTACCTGGTGACTAATTCATTGTTAGGTAAAGCTCCACACTGAGGTCATTGGAATTCCAGTTCAAGTATGAATGATTAAAGATTGCTGTTTACTTAAAGATTATTTAAACACTTTACATTACTGCATGCTCACAGTTCCTACTGATAGGAGTGAATTCTTAGTGTTATTTTTTCCTGTGGTCTCACATTTATAGCAGCATAAGAGCATCTTGATTACTGTTTCTTATTTTTCAGGTCTTAATCACAGAACACGGTGATCTGGGCAATGGCAGATTTTTAGACCCAAGAAACAAAATCTCTTTCAAGTTTGATCACTTAAGGAAGGAAGCTAGCGACCCCCAGCCTGAGGACACAGAATCAGCTTTAAAACAATGGAGAGATGCCTGTGACAGTGCACTGAGAGCTTATGTGAAAGATCATTACCCCAATGGCTTCTGCACTGTTGAGTATTCACCTTGTTTGATGGAAAATCTTTGCTGTGTCATTCAGTACTTTGAGTGGATTCTGTGCTGGGCAGTGCTGTTTGAGTTTTGTCTTCACTGGTGTTTTGGCTAATTTTGGAATAAATTCAAAAAGGCTGTGAATAATTTTGGTATGCACATAGTGGTAAAGATTTATTAGACTATTGTTCATATTCATGACTGCCAAGTACCTTAACACCTGCAATTAAAGAATAGGAGGCATTATTTGCACATAACTACAGGTGGAAGTACTGGACAACTTAACTAGTGGTACACATTCCCAGTGAGATTCCACAATAGGAAGCCTCCACAGTACTGCCAAGAACAGAAGTTGCAAGTGGTTTTCCTCAGCACTTGTGCTGATTTAACTGTTTTTTTTTTTCCTGAATACAGGTTTATGGTAAATCTATAGATGGACAGCAGACAATTATTGCCTGTATTGAGAGCCATCAGTTCCAGCCCAAAAATTTCTGGTAAGACTACTTACACAGTATTTTCTTCCTTTACTACACTTCAAATAAACCCTTCCTCTACTTGCCTTGAAAGTTAAGATGCCTTTGGCTTCTCAAGGGGTTCTGTTTCTCATTCTTTAGTCTATTTTTCCTTGCCAGCCCCTGATGCTTCCCTAAGTAATAGCTCAATGACTTACCCAGAGAAAAAGCAGCTAGCAGGGCTAAATAGATACCCCCTTACATATTCCAGAGCATAAGTATATTGGAGCCAGCCTGTAACAGATGCATGGTGTTGGAACTATGCTTCAGAAATTGAGTTCATTGGCATATAAAGCACTTCAGTACTAATGTCAGAGCAGCAGGACCTAGTTGTTCACATTAATTTAGCTTTTTTTTTTCTTAGCACTTACTGCAAATACAGTTTTCATGCTTCATCTGTTTTTAGGAATGGTCGCTGGAGATCAGAATGGAAGTTTACCATCACACCACCAACAGCTCAGGTGGCTGCAGTGCTCAAGATCCAGGTGAGCTGCATTGTCTGCAATAACAGGAAAAACTGCTTGTCATACACTATTGCATTTGCTCAAAATGAGATGCTGAAACTCAGCAAGTGTCCTTCTGGAGTACTAAGCTATACAATTCAAGAAATTAATTCTTAAAGCTTCATATTTTTGGACATTGCCTACAGCCTGGCCTGTGATTTATTGTGTAGTATCATCCTATATGCCTCCAAGTGTTTGACTTTATCAGGCTAAAGCCTATTCTGATTCTATATACTTATATATATGTAATTGCTCTTATTTCAACTCTAGGCGTTTACTGCATTAACATAATCTTGAGCAGTCTTGACAAAGAATGAAACCTTTTAGAAAATCCATCCTGCTTTTAGTCTCCACGTAAGCAGAGAAGACTGGCACAACAAAGCTGTTGTGCCATTCTGGTAGCATTTGGGGGCTCTAGGGATTATAAAATGAGTATTAATGATAACCTGTGTTTTGTCTTTGTTTAGGTTCATTATTATGAAGATGGTAACGTTCAGCTGGTTAGTCACAAAGATATCCAGGACTCTGTACAGGTTTCAGTAAGTATGCCAAAACACTTTTTTCAAAGATAAAGCAGCTGTTTTTTTTCTTAAACATCTCATGAGGGATATGCTTGTATGACTACATTCCACTGAGTTTTATTTCAAACTACACTGAGTAGTCACCCTTAAGGGTTTTTTTTCTTGGTTGTATGAAATACACAGACTCTTAATTGTTTAAAATAAGACAGTATTAGAACGTACAGTCTCCATTGGACAGCTTACCTTAAGAGTGTCATTTAAAGAGGGCAGAATACACCTTTCTATATACAGGCTATGGAAACCAAGTCAGTGTTCTCAGGGAAAAATAAGTAGCCCTGCAGCACACTAGGGGGAGCAGTAGTCAAAATCCCTAGTTTATACCATTAAGGTTTACTTGCCTTTTGCTCACAAGGGTGAGTCCTGTTTCAGTTTGAAGCACAAGCTCAGCCTGGTATCTTGAACTCCACTGAGATATCTGTAGTGAGCAGAAGAAACCGGCTACAAATACCAGCAGCTTCCATCTCATGTTATCCACTGTGTCTGTACTCAGCCTCTCATTTGAGAAGACATCCATTAAAAATGTTATTTTTAAACATGAAAATTGTTTTTTTTTTTTTTTCCCCTCTTTGCAGAGCGATGTTCAGACAGCTAAGGAATTTATTAAGATAATAGAAAATGCAGAAAATGAGTACCAGGTAAAAATCAGTGGTTGTTAATCGTGTTGGAATCATATCAATCTTCATTTATGAAAACTGACCTCAAATTTTGCTCCTGACTTAATCTGGCATTGACTTTAAGAATTAATTAGAAAAGGGCATTAGTTGCCAGAATCTAATTATAAAGTATGTGTAATTATTAAATTTGCTGTATAGTAATTTTAAAGGACTACAAATGATGCCTGGAACAAGCATGGAAAGGGAGTGGGTGGGTCTAAATGTTTTCCTCTGTGTGAGAGCTTTTTATATTGTCCCAGCCTGTGTGCTAGAAGGAGCCTTGATGCAAGTAAGTCAGTGAGGCACCTAAAGTGGACACTGCTGTGTACATGAGGGTTCAGCAGAAACCTTTTACTTACACACACACTTGTAACTGCATTATTGATTTGGTTGTAATGTGCATTCCTCATAGAAAAAGGCTTCATGGCTTTAACAGTCGTGCTTTTTCTGTGCATCTTAGCACTGCTCTAACTGAATCTACTTGCTATTGCAGACAGCAATCAGTGAGAACTACCAGACTATGTCAGACACCACTTTCAAAGCCTTACGCCGGCAGCTGCCTGTCACCCGCACCAAGATCGACTGGAACAAAATCCTCAGCTACAAGATTGGCAAAGAAATGCAAAATGCTTAATGTGGAAATAAGGAGCTGTATGAAATGTTTGTGTGCAAAAAAAAAAAAAAAAAAACAAATGTGATCCTATGCCAAGTAGATGGTTTCTAAACCAGTGCAGCATATTTCTAGGGCTTTCAAAGTTGACAGGTTTTCTAGCCTCAGAGAGAACTGTGGAACAAATAGCATTGTCTTTGTGTTTTGTGTTTCCTGCCACGTAAGCTTCCTCTTGTGATTGCATATACTGATAGGTCATTTTAATTAAACCACATTCATGGTTCAGAAGTATAGCTGTTTTCAATCACTAATTGTACTGGTTGGAAAACTGCCTAGCTGCAAAAGCCCTATTATAAATACATCTGAGGGTGCAGGGCATTTCCTTCACCTGTACACAGCACTCCAGGTACTCCAGTAAGTTTGTCAGATCTGCCAACAGCTCAAGGCACTATGCTGCAAGTTGTAATAACGCAAGACACAGTAAGTGCTCCCAAGCATCCTTACTACGGACCTCCACAAAGCAAAAGCCTGTAGGCTTGGATTTTACTATACATAATGAGTTTACAGTAACCATTACAGAAATTCCTACACAGCTAGCTCTTCCAGGGACTTTTTTTTCCTCCAATCTGAAGATTTGAGCCATGTTCCCTTAGAAGTGAATGTTTTTGCTCTCCCTTATGTATGTACAGTTATCAGACATCTGCATTTTTATAGAACTCCAAGTTGGATCGCTGCTGATCTGTGGAGACTGGATTAGATTAAAAATGCAAATGTCTGCAAAATAGGTATGTTGTGCTTTAATGCTTTGTGGCAGGTTCATAAAATTTGTATCACAGGTGTATGGATGGATAGCATACAAAATAAATAAACTTGAACCAAAGTGGGAGGAACAGCTTTTCCATTTTGTCTCTCTTGTGGCCAGTTTCTTGTCATACCTAAGGGGAATTCTGGAATTAATATCTTCATTGCTCTTAACTGCTTGCTCCATGTTAATTTGTCCTTCTGTAAAAATCAAGAATAGCAGTCCTATCAGTTTCTCTGCCTGGGATAGTGAAGAGACGTGCATGCTTTCTCCTCAGTCAAAACTTGCAGCTAGTTTCATCACAACATAAAACCCCTTCGGTTCACCCACTTTGCCTTGTTTACACTTGGTTATCAATGGGCCTTTTTTTGCAGGTTCTGTTTTTTAAACTGGCTAGTGTCTTCCTATTTTTTTAATTACACAAAGAGCTCGAGAAGATAGGGACAGGACAGGACTGCCTGTGCATTGCAATTCAGGTTTTGCACAGTAATATCATGTACCCTTTGTGAGATACTTTGTCAAAATAAAATATATTTGTATTTGCTGTTGAAACAGTGTTCATAGTACAGGCACCCTCTGTATAGTCTAGTAGAAATACACCAGTCTGTTTTAAAGCCATTCATGTCTGTTCTTTCCTGATGACTGCAAACAGAACTGCAGGTGACAAACTGAAAGCTGCCGTGGCATTGCTTGCAAACATCCACCAGCCCTCCCACCCCGACATGCAGACCAGGGAACTGGAGTTGAAGTCTGTCAGGTTCAAAGAAAAAAAAGCAGTCATACCACATTAACAAAGCACTTCGCCATGGTAAAACAACAGATTAGGGGGTTTCTGCTAATCACCAGTATTGTTGCAACATCTCCTAACCTCCTGCTCAGCTTGTGTAACAGCACTGGATACGTGCATACCACGCTCAGAGTAGCTCCTTTGGAGGGGACTTTCTAAATCAATATAAATCTTAGGTCAGGCACGTTAGACAAAGCAAGACTGCCTTAATGCTAGCAATGTTTGTGCTCTGCCCTGTTTGCACACAGCTGTGCTCAGTGCTGCTGAAGGACAGACCATACCTTCTGCTGGCAGTTTGCAGAAAGGTTTCCTGCCTGTGCTGCTGGAGGAGGTGAAGCACAGTGCAGAGGAGATGCTGTGGGCCTATCCAGACAGGCACTGCAGCAATTTCAAGAATGTGAAGCTGAAACAGAGGCCCGAGATAACGCTGCACACAACAGAACTTTTATCTACCAGCACAGCCTCAGCCTCAAGGCCAGTCTCTTCCTGCCCTGGGTTACTTTGCAAGTAGTATTTCACTGCTTGTCCTAGCTTTAAGATTGAGAGGACAGAGTGTTTTACCTTCAGAGAGCCTTCTTTTAGGGCCAGTTCACTCCTTCACTGACCTCCTCACCTTCTTGCTCCATCAGCTTCCTCTGCAGCACTCACCTATCCTTACCCTTTGCCCAGCTCCTTAGAAAATAAACAAGGTTCAGCATAACGCTGCAGCTGAGGCACTGAAGTGCTGGTGATGACACATCCTGAAAGCTGCTCTATCTGAAAAGCTGTCAGCTGTTCCCAGCCAGAAGTTTCAGATGAAACTGAGGCCAGCTTGAAACTGGTACACTGGTGTGCAGCCACCAAACACCGAGCCCAGCCACTCACAGCAAGGAGGCAACGCAGCTTGACTAAGCTAGTGAAGCTCAGACAGTTTTCCAACTTGTTTACAATATCAGACTTTGAATTCCCAACATCCTAGAAGTAGAATATGACAAAAATGCTCAGAAGTGACTTCTTCCAAGAGCAACATCTGCATTTTCCAAGCCTCAGAGCCCTCCCACAACCTGCCCAGGACCCCAGAGCATAGCCAGGAGTCACCCAGCTGCACTGACAGCAGCCTTACCCCAGCTCCTCGTGCTGCAGGCAGTCCCGGGGCCTCAAGCTGCTTTACAGGAGCAAGTTGAGAATCCCCCATCCCTCCTAGGCAAGCTGTAGAGTCAAAGCCTAGAAAACTAGCGGTAGAGATAAACACCCAGCGCTGTCACCGCCCTATTTATGGAGCAGCAGTGCGAGCTGTGAACCCACACCCCTCATCACTGCCTACAGCGCACCTGGGTGCTCCTCGTGGAGCCTTGACAGCACAGGACTGAGCCCGGCCCCCCGCAGCTCCACTGCCCGGCCCTGACCCCCCTACCGGGATCTGGGCTTTGGGCTGGGGGCTGGTAGCGCTCGGGGGGCGGCGGAGCGCGGTAGGGGCGGCCCCATCCCCGGGCGGGCGGTTCCGTGGGGCGTTCGGCCCCTTTCGCTTTCGTTTCTCTTGCGGAGCCAGACCGGCTCGGCGCGGCACTGCTCGGCACAGCCATGCCGCGGTTCAGCGTGGCGGAGGCGAGGCGGTACGGGGATCAGTTCGTGCAGTTCTTACGGGACACGGACCGGGAGCAGGAAAGCCGGAGGGACGTGCTGCGGGACATCTACAGCCAGGAGTTCCGGACCAGGTGAGAACTGCATCGCTGTGGAGCCGGGTGCCGGGCAGCGGTCGCCCTCGGGACTCTCCTCTGCCACCCGCTGGGATGGGATGAGGGCTGAGCGCTTCCGAGGAGACACCCGGACCCGTGGAACTCCAAGCACAGGGCCTTGCTTCTAGGGAATATAAAGCGATGCTGCTGGGCAGTTTGACTCCTGCAGCACGGAGGGCACAGCGAGTGACTTCTTCAGACGTTGCTCTGTGCCTTCTGTGCCACCCACTTCACGGGGGCATTCCTGGCTGCAGGGACCCCGGCAGCAGACTGGGTGCAGCCTTGGGCATCACTGTCCACCCACTCCCCACCTCACCCTGCTGACACTGGTCACGCTGGCCCCTGTGCAGTGTCACCGCTGTTAATCATTGGCAAAGACAGAGTTCATCCACCACGGGACGTGCCCCAGCACAGAAGGAGGTGGGCCCCATCTGCACAGGGTCAGCCTTTGGGTGCAGGGCACTGTGCACCTCTGTGCAGCCTCCACCCTACCACCCAAGTGCTGGCAGGGGCAGGACTGCAGAGTTGGCAGGGCACAGCTGGAGAGGCCGTGGCACAGCACAACAGCCTGCGGGGCTGTAAGGTCTGAGTGGAGCTAGCGAGAAAGCCCCCGTCCTTTTCCCTTCCCTAAAGTAGAGGGTGTGAGGGGCCCTGCTTTACCCCTGCCCAGCATTCTCCTCCTCACCCAGAAGATCTCTCTTTATATGTAGGACTGACACAAGAACGCCCAGTTTCTCCTCCATCCTGTATGCCCTGAGAGCATCCCAGCGGGCGCAGGTACACGGGCAGACTGTGCGCTTCAAGAAGGTAATGGAGGCCCTGAGCTGGGGCTCTGGTGGGGTCCCAGCTCCAAACAAGACCCCGACACACACTGAGGGGCTGTGCCCACACTGATGCTGGCTGCTCCCGGCAGGAGAGGAGGCGGGTTGTGGTGGCAGATCAGTACCGCAGGCCCAGGACAGACGTTGAGGTGTCTGCACCCACTCCAGGCCAGCAGCCCAGCTCCGGACCACCAGTGCCACAGAGCCGTGCCAAGAAGTGGTAATACTCCCAGATCCTGCACAGGAGCTCCTGGTACCCCCCACCACAGCTGGGGAGACCTCAGTGCCCCCTTCCTGCAGGGCCGAGTTCATCCGTGGGAAGCATGGGGTAGAGATCATCTCAGAGTACGATCAGGCAAATGGGCAAATCCGCTTCCCTGTGGCTGTCAGCGAGACGAAGACATTCACTGTGCAGGTGCAGAACCACGGCGCTGAAGCCGTGACGCTGCACCGCTGTCGTCCCCTCTACTGCGTGCGTGAGCTCTCCTTCCTGGACGAGCAAGGGGTGACACAAGGCCAGGCGCTGCTGCTGCACCCAGGTACTGCCTGGCCCCACTCCTTGCTGCCCCAGGGATGCAGGATGCAGACCCAGCTCTTCCCCCCCCCCTTGCAGGCGGTGCATACCCCATCCAGGTACGCTGTCAGACCAGACAAAATGGGTTCTTCCGTGTCGTGGTGGTGTTTGAGTTCAGCAAGGAGCTGGATGGGCCCTTCAGCATCGGGCGCTCCATTGCTGCCGTTGCTCAGAGCCAGCTGGCCAGGGAGCTGGGACCCTCGGCGCCCTACAGGCCCTACCAGGCCAGTCTGCAGCGCCCCATCACTGTCATCACCGAGGACGGAGTGCCCCCTGCCAGGTACAGGGCCATCACCCACTGCTGTCCCACGTGGAGAGCCCTGGGCATGACTCTGCTAGCAGGGACTTGTGCTGGCTGTATGGCTGCTTCATCATGGGGGGGTCAGTGGCAGCGGGCTTTGGGACACAACCCCTGCAGCATCGCTGTTCTGCCACCCAGCTCCCTGAAGAATGAGCTGGAGAAGGAGATCCCCCTGGGCACCTACCCGTACCCCAAGAGCCTCAAGGAGACCATCATGCTCGGGCCCAAGACCAACCCTGACTCCAGCTGGATGAAGATGAAGTGAGTGCTGATAGGGAGGGGAATGCCTCCTTGCACCATGCACACCCCATTGCTGCCCCGTGTCCCAAGGGCTGTGCTGGGCATGGTGACATCTAGCCTCACATCTCCAGGTCACTGCTGGAGGCTCCGTTGCAGCCTGAGAACTACAAGCAGAAGTTTCAGCTGCTGCTGCACCTGGAGGAGATCCAGCTGGAGGTGGACATCCGCCGCTACGACCTGCAGGAGGTGCCCATGGTGCAGAACGGCACGCTGCTGCTCCTCAATGTGAGTGGGGACTGCTGTGGGGCACGGGGGGGTGGGGGCAGCTCCGAGGAGCCGATGTGACACCTCACTGCAGGTGCCTGGTGTGGCTGAGAATCGCCCGTCGGTGCTGCGGGGCGACCACCTCTTTGCCAGCCTGAGCAGCGAGCGGGATAGCTCCCCACGCGTCCTGTACAAGGGCTACGTGCACGGCGTGGAGCTGGAGAAGGTCCAGCTTGGCTTCTCCCCCAAGTGAGTGAGCCCTTCCCCTGGGCTGGGGGCGGCCACGGGGCAGCATCCCCTCTCACCCCACTCCTTCCAGGCTCATGAAGAAGTTTGTGAACGATCTGAAGTTCGACGTGACCTTCACCTTCAGCCGCCTGCCACTGCAGGTGCAGCATCGCGCCGCCGCCATGGCCATGCAGAGGGGCCTGGACAGCGTGCTCTTCCCCTCAGCCTCCTGTCAGCGCTCGCTCTTCAAGGGCACCTTCCAGCCCCAGTGAGTCAGGGTGAATAGCAGCTCTGTGCATCAGGTGGAATTGAGTGGGGGGTGCTCAGCTCAGCCTCTGCATCTGCAGGTGGTTCGACCGCAAGCTGGAGGCAAACGAGGAGCAGTGCCAGGCTGTGAAGCACATCGTCACCGGGATGTCCCGACCTGCACCGTACCTCATCTTTGGACCTCCTGGAACAGGCAAAACTGTCACCCTGGTGGAGGCCATCAAGCAGGTGGGTGGTGGGGCTCAGGGCCAGCACAGGGCATCGCTGCCCAGCCCATGGGGCTCAGCCTTCCCTCCCCTCAGGTGTGGTCGTGCTGCGAGGGTGCCCGGATCCTGGCCTGTGCCCCATCCAACAGTGCTGCTGATCTGCTGTGCCAGCGCCTCCTCACCAACATCCCGCCCCGTTACATCTACAGGATCATGGCCAGCTCTGCCAACTACAAGGAGGTGCCTGTAGATGTCAGGGTAGGTCTGTGCTCCCCTCCCCAGCCCCTGCAGAACAGCCCTGAGGAGAAGGGCTCCCACCTAATGTTCTGCTCCAGCCCTGCTGCAATTGGGACGACAGTGAGAAGCGCTACGTGTATCCCAGCAAGGAGCTGCTGCAGCCCTACCGGATCCTCATCACTACACTGGTGACAGCAGGAAGGTCAGGGCATCCCCATGGCCCCTGGGGCTGCCTTGTGCCCGGCTGCAGGGACAGCCTCAATGGAATGCAATAAGAGGGGATGTAGGGAACACACGAGGAGGGTGATGACGAGGGAAGGTTGTGCAGGCAGAGCTGCTCATGTCACCTCACTCCACCTCTCTTCAGGTTGGTGTCAGCCAACTTTCCCCCAGGATATTTCTCCCACGTCTTCATCGATGAGTGTGGCCAAGCAGTAGAGCCAGAGAGCGTTGTGGCAATCGCTGGTGAGTGGCCCCTGGCTGCCTCCCTGAGTCAGCATTGCTGCCCAGCACTCCCTGCTCCCTGCTGAGCTCCCTCTGCCCAGGGCTGCTGACCGCCATGGACCCGAACACCAACCCCAATGGGGGACAGCTGGTGCTGGCAGGGGATCCCCAGCAGCTGGGCCCTGTCCTGAGGTCACCACTGGCTGCACAGCACGGCTTGGGTGAGTGAGGGCAGGGCTGGGGGTGGCACAGTGCCTGAATAACATTGCGGGAGCCATGGGTCTGACTGCATGCAGGCACCTCACTGCTGGAGCGCCTGATGCTGCACAATGCACTGTATGCCAAGTCAGATGAGGGCTACAACCCGCAGTTCGTCACCAAGCTGCTCTGGAACTACAGGTAGGGACAGGGCTATGCAGCTCAGTGCAGGGCACCTGGTGTCATCCCACTCCTGATGGGTGCCATGGCCCTGGGGATGGGGCAGACCTGCAGCCCTGGGTGCCTGGTGCCCGAGGAGAGCATCAGGCCTCTCCTGCACACTGTCCTGCCTCCTCCAGGTCCCACGAGGCCATCCTCAAGGTGCCCAACGAGCTCTTCTATGACAGTGAGCTGAAGGCGTATGAGGGCAGCGAGCTTGACGTGCGCAACTTCTACTGCAGCTGGGAGGAGCTCCCCAGAAGAGTAGGGGGGCACCGGGGAGAGGGGTGGGAGGAGCCCCTGCACTGCAGCTGAGCTGATCCCAATTCTTTGCCCCAGGGCTTCCCCATCATTTTCCATGGGGTGTGTGGGGAGGACGAGCGGGAGGCCAAGAGCCCCTCCTTCTTCAACACGGCCGAGATTGAGGTGGTGGTTCAGTACCTGCAGAAGCTGCTGCAGAGCCAGGGCCGGCGCGGCTGCCCCACCATCTCACCCAAGGAGATCGGCATCATCTCTCCCTACAGGAAGCAGGTGCAGGCTGAGGGAAGCAGGATGGGGGAGTTGGGGTGGCTCAGCCTCCCCGGCAGCTCCGATGAAGCACATCCCTTGTCCTCCCCAGGTAGAGAAGATCCGCCTGGCCATCACCTCTAAGGACCCCGTGCTGAAGGCACTGCCAAAGATTGAGCAGCTGAAGGTACCCAGGGCCCCACACATCACTGAGGGAGGTGATGGAGCCCCAGCCCCTCTCACCACAACAACTCCCACACCCCAGGTAGGCTCTGTGGAGGAGTTCCAGGGTCAGGAGCGCCGCGTCATCCTCATCTCCACCGTGCGCAGCTGCAGTGAATACCTGCAGCTGGACCAGACCTTCCGCCTTGGCTTCCTCAAGAACCCCAAGGTATGGCCCCCAGAGCTCTGGCAGAGCTGCTATGGGTGCAGATACCCCACAGCCAGGAGGTGAATACAAGGGAAACCCCAACTCTCTCCTTTGCTCAGAGGCTCAACGTGGCACTCACCCGGGCAAAGGCGCTGCTGATCGTGGTGGGTAACCCGGCCGTGCTCAGCAAGGACCCACACTGGCACAGGTGAGCCTGCACACTCCCCGGGCCCCCCCGCAGCCCCACACCCGCTGCCCACACCCCACTGCGTCCCCAGGTTCCTCAGATACTGCCGGGATGAAGGAGCCTACAGGGGATACGACGAGGAGCCCCCCGAGGAGGACAGCCTTGCCAACCACCTCGACTCCCTGCACCTCGGCAATTAACGGCCAGGTGAGGCGCGGCTCAGCACGGGCAGGAGCTGCTCTCTCTGTGCTGCTTCCGAGCCCTATGCTGTCCCCGCAGGAGCCCAGCACAGCCCCGCGGAGCTCCGGCACCCCCGACCCGGCCCCATCCCGCAGCCGCCTCCTGCTCTGCCCCCTGGAGCCGGGCTGTGAGCTGGATGGAACCCACCGGCTGTCCCGTAGAGGGCTGCAGCTGCGGCTGAGAGCCCAACCCAGACCGTGGGGCTGAGCCCCGGGACCACCACCGTCTTATTATTACTATTTTTTTTTAAATCTTAAGCAGTTTTTTGATACAACTGTGGAAAACCAATTGTGACTGCTGGCCCCAGCCCGCATGCTGAGCCACGTGCAGCACACCTATCTTTGTGCCCTTGGAATAAACGTTCAGAAAAAAACGCTCTGTGTCGAGTCCTGGGTGGGGGGTGAGGGTCTGCAGGGGCAGCCAAAGGGATGCCACACATGCAGCATTACAATTACTCAAATACCAGTTAGCATTTATTCTCCCAGTTACTCAGCTGAACATACTGGTGCTAAGAGTCTATGAGGAACCCGGACTCGAAGAAGGCACCGTCATTCTAACGCTGGATGTGGGGACAAGGCACTGCCTCAGGGCAGTCCCAGGGTGCAGGGCACTGCTGGCACTCCTCAGAGCATGGCTCTACAGGACAGGGCTGAGCACAGCCCTGGTGGGTCCATAAAAGGCCAGAGGGCAGTTGTGGGGCCAGCACACTGCGGGGAACAGCCAGCAGCCCCCGCTTCTGCCAGCCCTGCTCAAGGCAGAGAGACCACACAGCCCATAGAGAGCGATGGGGAACGAAGGCATCGCCCCACAGCGTGGCACAGGGATGCCTCAGTGCCTGGGGACAGCTCTGGGGCAGAGGGTCGGGGACAGGCATGGAGCAGAGCCCTTCCTGCTCACAGCAGTGGGCAGCCCCGGCGCTTCTTGTTCTTGCGGACCTGCAGGCCTGCACGCGTGGCCATCTCAAAGACCTCCCGCACGCCCTCCTTGGTCTTGGCCGAGCACTCGAGGTAGCCAAAGGCGTTGATCCGGTTGGCCATGTCTCTCCCCTCCTCTGGCTTCACAGGCTCCTGGGCAGCATTAAAAAGGAGGGTTGGGAATGCCACCAGAAGCAAAAAGCACAGCAGCTGCTTGCAGGGCATCCCCCCGTGCCGAGATCAGGGCTGCAAGAAGGAAGTCCCAGCAAAATAGCCCAGGGTGAGGGGATCCCAGCACTGGCACTCCTCTGAGCGCACACCCAACCCCAGCATGTCCCCACCTGCTTCATCTTTGCCAGTTCTCGCCGTGTGTGCTCATCGTTGCGCAGATCCTTCTTGTTCCCCACCAGGATGATGGGCACGTTGGGGCAGAAGTGCTTCACCTCTGGAGTCCACTTCTCAGGGATGTTCTCTGCGAGAAGCAGAGTGCAGCTGTTGAGCTATGGGGCATTGGGACACACAGCAGTGCTGCTGCTCCGTGCAGGGCAGGAGGAGGGCACGACGAGCTGCAGCCCTGCACTGTGCAGGGGAACATGGAAATGCCCCACAGAGCCCCAGGGCCACCCAGCTGGGCACAACAGCCTTTCCCACCTCGCACCAGCTCCCAGCATCTTCCTGGAGTGTGCAAAAAGCTGAGAGTGGAGCAGGGAACCATAACACCCCCAAAGTGGCACAGGGACTTCCCAGAACCCAGTATGCCAGCAGGGTCTCAGCCAGCAGGACCCCATGATGCACTCCCTGCTCCCTACCGAGGCTGTCTGGGCTGTCGATAGAAAAGCACATGAGGATGACGTCCGTGTCCGGGTATGAGAGGGGCCGCAGCCGGTCGTAATCTTCCTGCCCAGCCGTGTCCCACAGCGCCAGCTCCACCTGCGGGCAGAGGGACACTCAGCACCTCACAGACCCTACAAGCAGCTCGTGGGGCCAGGAGAAATACTTGGTCTTCCTCAGCTGCAGTGAGGAGGGTCCTTTGCAAACTGAGACATGGTTGGGGTAACCCAAAATCAGCGGTGCTGCAGGGCTCACTCTCGACTGCAGCATCCCATCACCACCTGCACAGAGCAGGGTCCTTACCTGCTTCCCATCCACCTCGATGTCGGCGATGTAGTTCTCAAACACGGTTGGCACATAGACCTCAGGGAACTGGTCCTTGCTAAAGACGATCAGCAGGCACGTCTTCCCGCAGGCACCATCCCCCACGATCACCAGCTTCTTCCTGATGGCTGCCATCACTGCAGGAACGAGAATGAGGGTGAGTGGGGCTGCAGGCTGCTCGCAGGGACCCCGTGCAATGCCACCGACTCCTCCACCTGACACTGAGACACGCATCTGTCACCTGTAATGCTGCAGAGCACCCAGCCCTGCCCACCAGACCCTGCGGGGTTTCCTCTCTCTGCTATCACCACAGAACACACAGCAACCTCAGCCACGCACCCCTCTTTGGGATTTATGTTCAGATTATGCATTCTTTGGGCAGAAACTGCACCCTGGGTTGCACTCGTTAGCTCCTCTGTAATCAGCTCAGTGGCAGCAACACACCACACTTGTGAGCAACCCCAACCTGTGCCTGGCACCCGGTGCTGGGGCTGGCCCCATCCCAGCCCTGTCCCAAGGAGCCTATGCCACTGCTGCAGCTGCACCAGGACTGCTGCCAGGCACTGCTCAGTGAGCACAGCCAGGGCCAAACGGGCTGCATTCTGCCCCTTGCACAACAGAAACATTCCTGCAAGTCAAACCACACCTCGCATCCCACAGTCTGGGAATACTGGGAATGGCCCAGCACTGCCTACCCTGGGGTCCGAGGGAGGAAGGCAGCAGGGTGGGATCACACTGGGGTCCAACAGTTCTTTGGCATCTGCAGCTCCTCAGAAACCTCAACGCAGAGCCTGACCCATTTCGTCGGCCCCACGGATGATCCCATGGGTTCCCCATCCATGCAGAAACCCCAGGCAAGGCACATGATGACAGCTTGTGCTTCAGCCCCCATGCAAGCACACTGCTCTGTGCAGAGGAGGCTGTAACTCACTGCAAACCACTGGTGGGACCCCAGACCCGTGGGGCTGCATCCATCCTGACCCATGGAGGGGTCAGAGCACCCGAGCCCTGCCCAAGGCTGCGGTGACTCACAGGGCAGAGGCCCTGTCCCCGCCCAAAATCTCAGCACAATTCATTCCATTACTCACCCAGCAGCCCAGAAATAGCCCATTGCTAACACACGGCCAGCCTGCAGTGAGCAGCACGGGAGGAGGCAGGGAGCAGTGCAGCCACGGTGCCCCTCGGGCTGCCCCATCCCTGTGGGCACCTAGCACAGCACCAAGCAGCTATTCTAAGGTCATCCCCACTAACACAGCAAGGACTCTGGCACAGCTGCTTCAAGGCGAGCCTCTGCTGAGCCCTGTGCCTCAAAAACTGAAATTCCTGCCTAGCAGGAAATGGGGAATTCCTGGTAGGATGTATCTTTCACCCAGTTTCTGTTTCTGAACCTCGGGAAACAGCACAGAAAAATGTCACCACTTTGAAGAAGGGATTGGACCAGAAACAGAAACCTTCCCACTGGCCTCTCATCCTGAGATCCCATCCCCAAGCCCCATCACACCCAGCCCTGACCCCACAGCACTGTGCAGCCATGCGGGGGGGGGGGGAACAGATCTCCAAGGACAGCAGCCGTCTCCGTCTGTCCCTCACTGCTGTGTCTGCAGCCTCTGCTGAACCTCAGTGTTTAACAAACAAGCGTCCTGAGCACTCGGACTGTTTGGATTTACTTCTGTTTGGAAGGAGCTGGGCTAATCGCAACACAAACCAGGTTCAAGGTTAGAACATCACCATGCAGTTAGCTGGGTTTCACTCCCCCAGGTGCTCAGGCAGCACAACCTGCGACACAGAGGAGACCTAAGGAAGCCTGCAGCACCTGAAGAGCACGAAACCCCAGCGGGGAACACAACCATCACTTCCCAACCAGTGCAGCCAAGGACAGCAGTCTCCACTTCTAAACATGGCTTTGTGTGTTCAAAGGGCTGCAGCCGCACCCCGACGCACGCCAGGCAGAGGCACATCAGGACAGGCTCTGGGGGAGGTGCAGCACGGCAAGCACAAGCCCAGGGTGGGCACAGAGCATCCCTGCAGTGCTTCAGGGCTGCAGCTGAGCCCAGAATTATAGGGAAACGATTTGGGGACAGTGACAGAGGTACACTGCAGCTGTCACGACTCCGGCAGAAAGTCCCACGGCACGGGATGACTTTCTGGCAAGGCTCAGCAATGGAGGGAGTCTCATACAGAAGCAGAACAAGATTCCAAAAACAGCTGGGAGGGAGGAGTGACACCACAGCACAGCACAGCAGCAATGAAGCTCGGGCTCTGGGGTCCTGTTTGCAAAAGTTTGGAGCTGCTCCTAAGGTCTGATCAGATGCACTGTGCTACACCGGGCTCCAGCACAGCAGCAGAGCAGGGCTGCTCTGCAGACAAGGGGCAGAGCAGGCAGTTTTCATTGCCAAATCCCACAAAAACATCCAAAAGCAAAGCAAAGAAAGGGATCTGGAGCAGAAGAATGTTAAAACCCAAACTGGGCTTGAGCTCTGAGCACTTTGTGGGAAAACATGTGGGATTGCTGCCCAGCAAACCCAGAGCTGCACACCCTGCAGGGTCAGTGCTCTCTGGGCAGATACTATGAAACCAACACATGATACCAACCCTGACCTGAGCTTGGAGTCTTACTGTAACCCATTTAAATGTCTTCTGTTTCAGGATGACATCCAAGGAAGCAAAAACATCACATGTGCACAAAACCTTTTAAACTGAAACTCCCAGCTCTGGCTTTGGGACTACAGCCACAGCCTCCCCCTTTTACGCATCACAGGGCTAAAGAAGAGAAGCCAACATTTTGTACACAGTCACCAAACCAGCAAGGCTCCTCAAGTGCTGTATTTCACTTGGACACACTGAAAACTCAGCCTGCTGCAGCACTACTGCTGCCTCAGGAGCCCCGTGCTGCCCTCACCTCTCCCCCAAAGGACATCATCCACTGCTTTCTTATCTTACATCCCACAGAAGCACCTTCCCCAACAGCAGCAGCACCACCAGTATCTCCTGAATGCCTCAGATGACACTCCCAGCCCAGGCAGGTGACTGTGTTTGTGCAGTGCCTCACAGCTGACTGCTATTTGCAAACACATTTCAGATTTCCCATGTCCATACACATCCCCATCCCGGCACACACATCAAGTTACCAAGCAAACCGGGTTAAGCACTCCCAATATCCACTGGTATATCCCAATATCCACCTATAAAACGTTTTCCAGGAAAAGCTGAAGCTGTTAGTAGTCAATTTAAGGCACGTAAAATCGCACGCAGCTATAACCATGCTACCTGGAAGGAAGAGAGGAGCAAAGATTCACGGAACGGCAATGGGAAGGAGGAAAACGGAGCGCAGACGGCCTCGTGGTGCCGGGGGGGATCGGGCGGCCGCTGCCCGATTTGGTGCTGGAGCGCCGGTGTTGGTCATGGTTCTGGAATGCTTCTCTGCTCTGAGACATTGCACAATTGTTTCTACTCCGCCGTCTGCCCCTCTTGTATAAATGTTTACAAATGAGCTCAGTGCTAAGCAAAGCAAACTTTTGTCCTTTTTTTTTTTTCCCGAAGAAAATACAGCGCTACTGTGCCGGGGCGGCTCCATTCGGGATGGCTCCAAACCCCCCTTCGCTCTCAGGACCCGACCCGGCCGGTACCGCACGCGGTACCGCACTCAACACCGCTCCAAGGCGCACCGCTATGCGCTCGGTCCCACCGCTAACCCCGCAGCCCCGGCCCCGCCCGCCCCCAGCAGCGATCCCCGCACCGCTGAGCTCCCCGCAGCGCCCGCATCCCGATCACAGCCCGTACCTCCCTCCGGCACGACACGGCACGGCTCGGCTCCCTTTCCCGGTCCCGGTGCCGGCTCCAACCCCAACTCCGCAGCGCGGATCGGACGGCACCGCCCCGTTGTGGGGCCGCCCTCGGAAGGGCGGAGCTGTGCCGAACCGAGCCGGGCCGGGCCGGGCCGTTCCCCGACGGGGGTCAGCTGCCAGCCCCGCTCCTGCCCCGCCCTGGCAACGGAGCTCTGTCAGAACCCGGGCCGTGCCCTATGAGTCGTTTCTATTTTAAGATTTCGGAGACAAGTTCTCCTTAATTTATCCCTCCCTGGGCCAGCAGCTGGCTCCAAAGGAAACGTTTCTTTAGTAAAGAAGGGAGCCGCAGAGGAAGCTCTAAATGCAGCCTCTGCCCGCGCTGCCCCGCCTCGGTCCGCAGCAGTGGAGGCATCGGGCGGCTCAGCGCGGTGGGAGCAACGCAAGGGCGGAAGGACAGCGGCTCACATGGCACCCAACCTGCCTCCACGAATTAATCAGCACTAATTAGCTTTTAAGTTAGTCGTCTTTGGAGGAGCTCCGCAAGAAAGGCACTGAGGTGGGACTGCGAGTGGCACGACCTTTATTTAACCACGCAAGGGCAGCTCCTCCAAGCCCATCATCATCCCCTGCTCCCTGCGGCACAGAGATGCACACAGGTGCAAATCTCACTGGATAACTTTCACTCTCCATTTAGTGTACCCAGTTTATTTACATCTCACTGATTACAGAGAGGAACACGCCCCGAAGGTGACATCCAGTGACGAGGGGCAGGTGCTACCGTGCATCACCAAAGCACAGCACAGGGATCAGCTGTCCCCACGGCCACCCTGCCTTTGTGCTTTGGCAGGGTGCAACGCTCCAGAGGTGCAAGAAACTCATCATCCCCCAGGTCAGAGGTATGCCAGATGCAGAATGCAATACTGCAGCCACAGCTCTGCTCAGAACCAGCTCCGAGTCTGGGGAAAAGCCAGCCCACTCCATTTCCCAGCCACGACCAAGCTGCTTTTATTGTGGGCTTCCAGCCCCCAGCTAAGCAGATCCATGCAGCACTTTAAGCTGTTAAGCTTGGCTGAACGGGGCTGCTCTGTAACTGCTGCTCAGCAGTTGCCAAATTAGAACGGCTCAGAAATAACAGACCTATATTCATACCGACTGCCACCTCACACCAAGAAGGAATTTAGACACTTTCCAGCTCAGCTCTCCAGTTAATAATAAATAATTGGCTCTAGAAACACAGCGGTGATCCAAGGCATGAAGAGAGATGGTGGGCAGAGCCTATGGCACAGCCTGGGGCTGGCAAACACCATGCGAGTGCAACAGCTCATTTCCTCCCAGGTGCTCTGTGACTGAGCCCTGTCACGTCCACCGAAACCTGAGACCAAGGCAGTGTGCCCAGCTGGGGATGGGGCCCAGGAGCCAAAGAGGGCGAGCACAAGATTGGGACATCCTTAGGGCTCACAGCACCTGCAGCTGGGATGGGCGCTGCCCCGCTGCCAGCAGGACCCCACTCCACACCCATCCCAATGCAGAAGCTTCAGCATCCATGGTGCAAATGTCACAGGGCAGGAAAAGGAGGTGATTGTAGCAGCAAGCACAGGCTTCACCGGATACAGGCACTCAGAGCCCAGTCACAGGGCCATAACCAGCACACCTGGGCCAGGGCAAGATGCTGAGCGTGCACCTAGAAGCCAGAGAGCACTGAGGCTTTTCACAGCAACCAAGAAAACCAGCCCTTGAGCCCAGTCTCTGCTCTGTCCTTCCATCTCTCCAGAGGGCAGGGATGCAGTAGGTGAGGGGGTGCTTCGGGCAGGAGGCTCTGAGATCCTCATTCTTCTTGTGGTTGGCTCAGGAAATGAGTGCTGGAGTGAGCAGTGCCCTCGGCAGTGCCAGCATCCTGCTCACGGCCATCCAGGCAACGTGACTCCTCTGCCCAGTGCTCTCAGATTATCACATGTAGTTGCCAGGGCCACCCAAGGGGATCACAAACACGGAGATGTCATCGCCAGAGCCCAGCTTGTCGTTGGGCAGCCGCCAGCCTCGCTCCTTCAGGACACCCCTGGAGCGCACCACCAACTCCTGGGCCACCATGGTGTACCTGGGCAGAGCACAGCGGTCAGCCCAAGCCCAGCAGGCATCGTGCTACACCACACTGCTGTCCCCAGGAGGAGGGAGAAGCTGATGGAGCCAAAGGGACAGGGAAGGAGCTCTAAGAAAGCTCAGATACATGCATACAGAGGAGTACTGTGCACAGAGGAATACGTGGCCACAACACTGCTCCAAGCAAGATGTTATGGTGCAGGACACACCTGTCTGTCTCCTCCTCACCTGCACGGGTCATTGGGTTCATAACTTGTCAGCACCTCCATCACCACGCTGGCCACCTCCTTGTCGTTGGTGACATCCCAGAGCCCATCGGTGCCCAGGACCAGGACGTCATCAGGGCAGTGCTCATACTGTGTGAGGTCATACACCCTGACCTGGGAAACAGTGGGGCAGGATGCAAGGGTGATATTGGGTTCATGGACACCCCAACACCACCAGGTGCTCTAAGCAATCTCTGAGATCACCCCAACCAGCTCCAGCTATTGCAAGAGCCCTTGGGCTCACCTCTGGGAAACAGGACAAGAAAGGTTTAATGTGGATGTTGGAGCTGAACACCTTGAGGTCGTGGTCTCCCAGGCCCCGTGTCACCCCAATAGTGGCCATCACCCGAGCCTGGAGAGAGGCAAAAACAAAAGCAAGCTTTAAGCCACCTCACACCTCCACCTCTTTTCCTAGGAGAGATGATACACATGGCATTGGCACCGTGACAGCACTGGAAAAAATGGGCTGGGACCCCCAGTTTAGCAAGGGCAGACAGGGAACAACCCCTGCACAGTGCCAGGGCCCTTGCTGTGATGCCACCAGACCCCCATCTCCCAGGGCAGCACGGACCCCTCCCCTCACATCCCAGCATTGTACCTTTTTGCCTTCCCCATAGATTAGTGGAAACTTCAGGTCATCTTCTTCGATCTTTTTGTAAGCCCTGATTGAAAAAAGCAGAGGCAACCTGTTGGCCAGTGCCCTGGGATGAGGCCCCTTTGGTACACAGGGAGGAGGCTGGAGCTGTGGCCATATAAAGCATCAGCCCCAGACAGCGCAGTACCAGCCGTTCATGCTCTGGTCTCTGTACAGCATCTTCTTCCCCAGTTCCTTGGGCTGGATCCTGCGGGGGAACTCGAGGTGTGTGAACTCCTTTCCCAGCAACTCAGGTCTCAGGAAGGCCTGAAGGAAAGGGGCAAAGAGCTCAGCTGCAGTGCCATGAGAGCAGGGTCCTGCCCAGCACCACCCATAGAGCACCCCAACATGGCACAGGACAGCCAGGTGCACCCGTGGGACATCAGCTTTGGGGCCTCAGGGTGGGGACAGCATCAGCTGAAGCTCAGCTGGTAGTGGTAACAATGCAGCTTCAAAGTTGCCCTCCAGCACAGTGCTCAGAGAAAGGAGCAGTTTGGGACACAGAGCCAGAAGGAGTTTGGGCACATAACAAGCCCAAAAGGGATCATAAAAAGGGCAAATTCCAGAAGAACTGGCACAGGAGGAGTCAGAGCCACAGAGCTCCAGGGCTGCAGCTCAGCACAGAGCACCCAGGGACACCAGTTGCTGTCTCCTTCCCAAGCACGCATCCTGTCTGTGACCAGGGGCAAGCAGCAGCACAGAGCACAAGGCTCCAGGTCGTGGCTGGGTGGTCGCCAGCATCCCCACAGGCACCACCTCCTCATGCAGAGCTGCCAGCACGCTGCTCCTGGAGCTGAAACCCCAGGGACCTTGCCCACACCCGATGCCCCACATCCCCCCAGCAGCCCCAGTGCTTCCCCAAGTGCAGCTGAGATCGAGACAGTGCTGCAAAGTGCAGGTGGAGAGGGAGAGCAGCTGAGAGGAAGGAGAGGGGTCTTTGAATTATGGCAGAGTTGATGCCGAGGCACGGAGGCCCCTGGCCACAGCCCAGCTGCTGTGCAGTGGAGCAAGCACATGCCTGGCCCTCTGCCCATACAAGCATCACAGCTGGGGAGGATCTTGCTTACAGCAACTTCTTCTCCTCGGTCATTCAAACACAAACATGAGAAATAGTACCACAGTGCTCTCTCAGATATTCTGCGAGGCAGAAAATCCCATCCAGCAAGACCTCCTCTAACACAAACACCTCCTCCTCCGCGCTGCCGTCAGAGAGGTCTTTATAACCTTAACAACTCTCATTGCACAGCACAGAGAGGTCTGCCCAGGACAGGGAGCTCTCGGGAAGAAAGCCAGCAATCTGCCAGCACTCTGCAGCTCCCCCTGGGAGCACTGGGCAAGAAACCAGCACTGAGCACGGGGACCCCTGAATGCACGATGGGACGCTGAAGGTGAAGGGCACAGAATTGTTCCCCAGCACTGCCTGGTGCTCTGTGCTGCCCAGCAGCAAGAGGGGCAGCCCCAGGCAGGGCTCAGGAGGTGGGTGAGCAGGAATGGGGTTAGAAGAAAGGTCTTCCTTACTAAGAATTGCAGCCTCTGCCTCTCTGTCTCTGGAGTAAACTCCCTGGACATTGGAATGATTTCCCCGTTACGGATGATAATGGCCCTGCAATGAAACATGGAAGGATGAGGTTAGAGGAGAGGTCCTCTCTCAGCTGCCCATCAGCTGCAGGGACATCAGCCAAGCCCTGCAGCCCAGCACCCAGGGCAGGGGAGGGAGGACAGGGAAATGGAAGAGAAGCATGGGACAGGTGGAGAGCAAACTATGATTAGAAGCAGCACAAAGGTTATTAAGCCTCTATCTCATGCAGCACAGGCAGAAGTCGCCAGCAGCAGGACACATGTGCAAGTGCCCAGCACTGGGGGTGAGCTCCCTGCAGGAGGGCTGAGTTTTGTGCTGGGTTAAAAAAATGGCTGCTTATGAGATGTTCCTGGAAGTCCCAGGGGATCAGGGATCTCTGGCACTTCTGACCCACCCGTCCCACCCAGGGCTGCAAATCCCCTGCAGTGATGCAGGGCCCAGGTGTGCCCAGCTCTGGTGGGATCGATGGCAGGGAGGAAGTGCAGACCCTCACTTGGTTCCAGCCAGGAACTGCCTGGATGAGCAGCACCCTTTGCCCCAGTCTGTCCCTCTCACCCCAGGCCAGCAGCTGCTGCTCTCACTGTGTCACAGCACTCAATTTCACAGCACCTGCACCCCGTGACACCCCAGGAGATCCACAACACCCAGCAGTCCCTGCCCACCACCCCAACCTCTGTTCATGGTCCCTGCCATGCCACTCTGCAAACCCCCAGCAGAAAGGGGCCAGGACTTCTTCCACACCAGGTCTGGAAGCACATCCAGAGCTGCTTCACCCTCAGCATCAGACACTGTGTGCTATGAGCACACCTACACATAACTACAGTAATACAGCTAAGGAAATGTATGTCAGGCAAAGTCCTTGGGTTCTGAGCTCCCTCGGGCCCTGTCTGCACAAAGATTTGCACATCCTTCTGATGGAAATGTTTCCTGGTACAAAATGTGCCCCCAAATTGATGCTTGCACATTTTCAGCAGCTTTGCTGGGGACAATTTTCATTCCTCAGCAGGTAGCCCAAGCCAGCACTCACGTGCAGTTCAGGACCACCTGCAAAGCACAGACACAGCTGGGAAGGCAGGGATCAAATGCCAGAGGTGGGGAAGGAATTCTGCAGCTCCCTCAGCGCTGCAGGCACACACAGACAGCACAGTGAGGAAACTGGGGTGCACCCCAGCCTGGCTGGGGCCATACGTACCTGCTGTCACCAGCGTTGGCTACATAGAACTTGCCCATGAGGTAGACAGCAGCCAGGGCACAGCAGCCCCCAGAGATGTGCTGGGACGCCCGCTCCTGCTCGATCTGCTCATCCTGGAGAGATGGAGAGCTGTGGGCAGAGCGGGAAGCAGCCCTTGCCAGCAAGCAGAGCTCCAAGCAGTCCAAAATAGCTCTGAGCTGCCCCGTCAGCACCCTAGCTGCCAGCTGAGGCTGGGCACATCGCCCTGCTCACCCCAAGGTCCTGTGTGCAGCCCAGGACACAGCCTCCCCAGAGCTGCGGAGCAGGCAGCAGCTGGAACAACGCCCAATAAAAACCTCTTCACCCACAGAGCCCAAAGCCTGTGTGTTTTGTGCCCCCAAAATGAAGCAGAGAAATAGGGCAGGAGCTGCCCAGCAGCTGTCACTGCAGACTTCTGTGCTGCCAGAGGAGACAGGAGCGAAGCAAACGCTGCCAGTCAGCAGCTGCAGCTCACCATGCGTTTGAAGGCGTTCTCAATGGCACCGATCACCAGGCTCTCATGGGAAACTGCCTTCTCCAGGTGAAAGCGTGGCAGAGCATCACTGGGGACCTCCCCGCTCTCCTCTGCCTGGCTCAGCTCGGCATCGTGCTGCAGGCAGATGGGAGGTGGGGAGGGGTCCTGTAGGATGTCCACCAGGTCCCGCAGCTGCTCGCAGATGTGCAGGTGCAGCCTCTTGGATGCCATGACAGCAGCACCGCTGCCTGCGTGTCCATCAAACAGGGCCCAGTAGTGGAAATAAAACCCCTTCCTGCTCTGTGGGGAGAAATGGGAGACTCAGAGATGCCTGCAAGGGAGCAGATGGGCATACAGCTGTTAAGGGAGGGTTACAGGGTTACAGCTGTTAAGGGAGCAGCCTCCCACCATGCCCTCACCCTGTCAGGTTCCCCGCTGCCATCCCTGCAGGGCAGGTGGCCCCTGGGGCTGGGCCTCCTCTCCACAAACACCACCTCACAGCACGCCTGGTCCTCGTTGTGCTGGCTCTTCCCTGCGTTTATCACCCTGTCGGGAGGGAAAAAACCATTAGGGTTCTCCATTTTGCACTCGAAATATCAGGGCTTGCCCAGAGACACTGCAGAACACCAGCTCCAGCTTACAGAGATGTGCTGGAAGTGATGTGGCAGAAGTGACCCCAGCAGCACCAAATTCCATCCCCACCACTGCCCCAAACCCACCCCAGCCTCGAGGCACCCAGACTGGGCACACAGACACTGCACAGGATGCACAGCCTCCGTCCCAAACCAGCACCTTGCAGAGGGAGTAAGCAGCTCACAGAAGGAGATGAAAAATGGAACCAGCAGGACTTTTGCAAAAAGTTTCACATGAACTTTTTGCAGCTTGTGCTTACAAAGCAGATGTCAGGTCTGGACTGCAAAACCTGCTCACAAGGGGAAGCTATAAATGTGCACATCTCAGTGAGCTATTTGGGCATGGACTTTCCAAGTGGTTTGCAGAAAGAAGTCCTGGGACAGAGAGGAGAAGTCCCACTGATGAGCACAGGGTGGTTTTCCTTCCTTTCCCCACAGCATCTGCAGGATTTCTGCTCCTGCAAGAACGAGTGCAGGGTGCCCCTACCTCAGCATCTCTGGAGGGAAACACAGCTCAGGAGGTTCCAGGGAAGCTCAGCTCGTGCAAAGCTGCAGGAGCAGAGCACAGAGCAGCAGAGGTGGCCTTCAGCTCCTGACCTTCCCCACCTGCATTCAGCTACGGGTGGAACTCAAAACCAGCGAAAGAAGAAGAGAATGAGCTCCCAAAGGGGAAATCAGGGTCAGGTCCTGTTCTCAACGCAGCTTCAATTCCCTTCTCCCATGTCCTGCGAGAGCTGGAACGGTTCCCTTACCCCTCAGTATCAGTTCCCTGTACAGCACCGGGCATCGGGCAGATAAGTGCAGAAAATGGAAGAGCTTCGAGCTCCGAGGGGATGGGGAACAGCGGAAACAGCTGAGCCACCGGCAGACGGGCAGAGAGCCGGTAGGCAATGCTCTCGTGTAGGAACGCACAGCTCAGCACCGCCTCGACCCACTTTCGTTTCTCGTGGCCCCGCTCCGCCCGCTTCTCCCGGCTCGGTGAGGCCGCAGCGCGTTCTCCGTGGCCGGGCAGCGCCGGGAGCCCCCGCAGCGCTCACCGCCCCGCACCGCAGCGCTGCGCCGATACCGCCGTGCGGTGACAGCCGCGGAGCACCGCGGAGGGACGCGGCCGCTTTCGGGAGCGGCAGAACGGATCCGCGTGTCCCGAACGCCCGCCCCGCAGCCCCCCAACGGGCACGGCGCTTCCCCCCGCCCGGCCCGGCCCCGCTCACTCGGCGTAGCCCGTGCTCCAGGGCAGGCGGCGGCGGCCGTCGCGGGGGCTTTGCACCGCCCGCCCCGTGTGGTCGTCGGCACGGCGCAGTTCCTCGGGCGTCAGCTGCAGGAAGGCCGGCCGGCAGAACGCCGCCGCCCGCGACCCCTCCTCGCCCCCGGCCCCGCTACCGCCGCCACCGCCGTGCCGGGGCTCGGCCGGGGGTTGCGCGCCCGGCCCGGGGCCCAGCCCCGCCACCAGGTGCGAGACCGCCGAACGCACCCGCAGCAGCATGCCGGGCCGAGCCGGGCCGAGCCGCGCCGAGCCCCGGCCCCGCCCCGGGGCCGCCCCCCCGGGTGAGACGCGCACCGGGACAGAAAGCGGCGGCGGTCCTCGAGTGCGAGATGGGACCGCTCCGGTGATGGAACTCTGAGCCTCTCGGCTGTGAGGGATGGCAGCCGAGGTCCTGGCAGCGGTCATCTGAAGCTCAGTCGGCCCTGATCCTCTCCGGCTGCGGGATGCTCCCCAGCTCCCGCAAAGCCTCCTGCTCCGACCCAGCATCCGCCGCCCGTGGCAGTGCTTCGTCACGCTCAGCGGTGAGACCCAGCCCCCCGCGGTCACGCCGAGCTATTAATAAGCAGCCGTGCTGCAGAGGAACGAGGAGCTGACGGGACTGGGAGCAGAACCTCCTCCTTCCTCCGGAGCTGCGGCAGCGCTGCTCGGGATGCAGATTCAGCCGCCCCAGGGCGATGCGCCGCTGCTGGCTGGGAGAGCTGACAGTTCGGAGAGAACAGCTCACAGGGCCTGAGCTCAGCACCTCCTGCCTCTGGATTCCTATGGCAACAAAAATTCTGCTGAAAAAATACAGTATTTGTCTGTGTAAAGTAGAACTGAGTCCATCTGCTGGGATCTCCGTGTCCCGGTGCACTCTGCTCCCCAGGGAGCTGCTTTCATCCTTCCCGCACAGATCTGTACTTCAGGCAGAAACACAACCCTCACTCCTTGCCCTGCACAGCTCCGAGTGCATTCATCACGTCCTTGGCTAAACCTTGCCCCCTTAGCAGACTATTGAGGCCATCCTATGGATATTGTATTACTCTCTTTTTCTCCCGAGTTGCAAACCGCTCAGCAGCGCGTCTCGGTGAGATCTGAACGCACGCACCCCTTCCAGGCTGTTTTTTGGAGCTGCCTTCACGTCCCTGCCGGCCGCTGCTGCCTCCTCCTGCCCTCTGCCCACCGCTGCCCGGCTCCAATTCCTTCGTTCCCTGCTTAGAGCTCACCTCGATCTTCTCAGCGAGGCGGAGCGGGCACCAGGGGGCGGCACAGACTGCGCGCTGCGCTGGCAAACGCTGCCCCTTTCCTCCCCTCGCCCCCCTCCCCGACCCCACCCCACCAGCGCAGTTTCCTCCGGGGGTCCTTAGGGGCATCCCCCACTGCCCAGCACGGCTGAGTCACCAGGGTGCGTTCCTTGGAAAGAGGGAAATTGCAGAGTCCAGAGTGACTTCTGTGCAAATCCGACCTCTTTTTGTGCTCATCGTGTTTCCGTTCTGCTACGCGCCGCGCAGAAAGAATAGCCTGACATGAAAACACGCAGCAAAACGTTCCCCGAAACAATGCAATGCTAATAGTCGTTTTCCAAGAAAGAGAGCGACATTTCCTCCCATTCATCCTCCCTGCAAGCTCAATGCAAGCTTCCTCCCTGCGTGCTGTCCCTGTGCTCCTTTCCTGGCACTGCTGCTGCGTGTGCCGGGCATGCAGCTGAGTGACGCAGGGAGTCCCAGCTGTGTCCCCTGAGTCCACTCTGGACGTCACCTACTCCATCCTCATGTTTCCTTCCCACCCTTCAGGTTCCTGCCGGGGCTGCCCTGCCTGGGTGATGCACTGTTTGCTCACCCTGCATGGAACCAGTTTGGGTGTCCCTTTGGTAGCGCTGTCTGTGTAATCCCTGCCATGACCCCAGCTCCCTTCTCCCTGTTCTGGAGGTCTCTCCAACCCCCAGCTGTAATGAACTCCTTTCAGCACAACAAAATTGCTGCTGCTCCCCCCAAGAGGGCGATTGCTTAGGGCACAGCAGGGAAATTGCCATGAGCTGTAATGCACTTTCTTGTAAGAAAATGTGAAAGAACATGTTGGTGGCATTTAAGCCAGTATGTAAGCAAATTAAACATCTAGATCATAAAAGTACTGAAGGATGTTTTAAAATAAGCCCTTTGCAGCAGTGCATTAGTTGGCTGCACGGCTTTACTGTGTAATGAGCAATATATTAATTTATAATTAGTGTAATACAGTGAAGCCCCGCAAATAGCTCTGTGCGCTCCGGGTAATTCATCAACAGAAGAAGCAGCTCTTAATGGTTTCCAAGGTTTGCCTGTCCGCCGTAATTGGGAAGTTCAGAATTTACTGCTATTTCTTTTAAGGGGTGATTTGATTGCAGCCACACATCTTCGTTGTGTCTCTGCTCTGCTGTTATGCAGGGAGCTGCACCCAGAGCTCAGCTGTGACTCTGCCCACACCTTGACAGTGTGCAGTGCTGTGGGCTGTCCCCACTCCTCTGCTGCGGGTGGATGGAGGTCTGCTGCTGGGTTCTGCTGCTACAAACCCATCTCCCCTCCTCACGTTGCCCAGGGGACTTTCTCCACATGAACACAGCCCTCCAGCTGAAGGGGAAGTGATTTTTTCCATGTAATGTCTGCAAGGTTTTCTTGTGCAGTTCCTTTCCTTGCCAGTCTTGTTATGGGCACTCAGCTTTGTTTCTCCCCTTCTCTTCCTCTACAGCAATGTAAAAGACTCCTGGAAGAGTCAGAGCCAAGAATGAGGACAACGCAGAGAGTCTACTGAGTATACCGAGGAGTGGAGAGAAAGGAAATTATTGCTCTCTTCACCGGAATTCCAATGAAATCGGTTCTGCTGAAGTGTTAATTCTTCCCCTGCATTGAAATGCTGTGATCTGGAAAGCAGCAAGTTTGTATTTCTATGCCATTACATCAATAAAGAGCTTGATTTTGTAGGCTTCCTTATTGAATAATCTGGCCTAATTTAATTGGAGTTTGGCTGATGTGAAAGGTGGTTTTGATTGCATTTGTGCTTGATGATTTCCATTAAAATTTTGCGATCTGGAAAGTAATATGTTTGTATTTACTTATCACAGCAATTTGTGGACTCTCTGACAAACTATCTAATGAATACAAAGAGCAGACTTAATTTCATGTTGTATTAATTTTTTTCCCATTAATTTCCCCATTACTCTCTGATCTGAAGAGTACGATGCTCGTATTTACTTAATATCTTATTACTGGAGTTTGGGTTAATCTTGTAGAGCTTTTTTTTCCCCTTTCTTTTCAGCAGCCACATCTAACCAATTTAACGTGATGCTGTGATTTTTCCCATTCAAAAAGGGGACAAGAAAGTTCAGTTTAGTGAAATAGCAGAGGGAATCTATTCTTATGAAGGGTTTAAGGCTGGGAGTCGTCCCCTGGTTTCAGGGTTCCTCTCGGCCCAGGGAAGAGGCCCGGATCCCCACTGCCCCTGGAGGTGATGGGACGCAGTGGGGCTGGGCAGTGCCTCTGTGTTGGGCTGTCACTGATCTGAACTGGAGATGCTATAAATCAAACCGAGATTATAGAAGGATGCGCCTGAGCTCGTGCTGTGGGTCCATGCAGGAGAAAGAAACGCTCCCCGGTGAGGATGCCGTCCTGCAGCCTTTCCTAGGAAAAAAAAAGCTTGCGGTGTTGGACCAGGTGCGGTGCTGCGGAGGCACTGAGGGGCTGCGATTTGTTCCGAGCGGCTGCACAGCGCAGCCCAGCGCTCTGTAGGGCAATCCCGGGGCCGTCCCACGGGTTTGGCTCCGTTCTTTTTTTGGGGGGGGAGGGAGGAGGATATGTTGGAGAGATCAATTCGCTCTCCGACTGACCACTCCTAACAGCCCCGGTGATGAGCAGCGGGAATAACTGGGACGGGGCCGCGCCATTCCCGCAGAGCCGCGCGGGGCCATCGGGGCGCGGAGCCGGGGCTGAGCCCGGGGGGCGGCCGGGAGCGCTCCGCCGGTACCGGGGAGGAGGCGGCAGGCGGCGCTGCGCCCCTTCGCGCCGGCGCGGGCACCGGGGCCGCCCGGCTCCGCGCCCCGCCGCCCCCGCCGCCGCCCAGCCCCGCCGAGCGGAGCGGACCGAGCCCAGCGCTGCCGGCGCCGCCGCCCGGCGATGCCAGCCGGCCCACGGCCGCAGGGGGCCGCGGAGCAGGCGCTGACCCTGCGGAGCGCACGGACGGCGGCCATGGGCAGCGGCGGCCCCGGCCCGCACGGACGGCACCGGCAGGTACCTGCGGTCCGGCCCGGCCGGCTGCAAAGTTGGGGCGGGACGGGAGCGGACTTCGGGCCGGAGCCGAGCGCGGCGGAGTTGCGGTGCCGTCGGGGTCGGGGCCGTCGCGGGGGCCGGTGGCGGAGCCTCTGTGCCCGGCTTGTCCGTGCGGGGAGCGCTGCGGGGGAACCGGGGCGCTCCGGCGGGGCGCGAGAAGCGCCTCCTTTGCGGGCAGCGGGTCTCGGTCCGCGGTGTCCCGGGTCGGTGCCGGTCCCAACGGGGCCCGGTGCGCAGCGCGCAGGGTGATGCGCTGCCATCCGCTCGAGCCAAGCGGCTCCGAAGGCAGCGGCAGTGCCCTGCTGCTGTTAGTCCCTTCCCGTCCGTGCGATGCGGGGCTTGGGGCCGCCGGGGCTGGGAGAGCCTGTGGGAACGCAGGGTGCTCGTGCTCTGCGAGATGCCATCTGCACTAGGGGACCCACGATCCTATAAAGAGCTCACACGGGGGAATGTGGCACCTCCTGGGGGACCTCGAGCTGCCCCCCCACTGTTGCCGAGGCTCCCTTGGCTGCTGCTGAACGTGGTTGGGTCTCACACCCCTGGTGTGTGGCTGTGCTCCTGGCACATGGGGAGGGTGAGGTCAATGCTGACCTTCAGGATGCCAGCAGCAACAGGAAGGTGGGATTCACCGAGGTGAGGGGGCAGCAATCAGGGCCGTGCTCGGGCTGAATTCAAGTTAAAAACTCTCCTGCTCAATTGAGCTGGGAAGAGAACGCTGCAGATGCAGAAGGAGTGAGGAAGGAGCTGAAAACCAACCAGCACAGAGGAGAGAGCACTTGTATGGGAAGCAGCACTCTGTGTTCCTGTGCCCCCTGCCAGGTTGCCGAGCTCATGCCTCGTGCTGCCCTTTGTGCTGGGGTTGTGGAACGTTGTGAGCTGCAGTGCTGCAAGTGCACTCAGAGCTGGAGCTAAACTGCAGGGTATGAGAGGGCTCAGCTCAGCCCGGAGCTCTGCAGTTTGGCTTTGGAGAGCAGTGGTGCAGCTCAGGGGCCACATGCAGGGTAGGAGTTGCTGCACAGAGCTCCTGATGGTGTGCACAGGAGCTCCCTGTGTGCATCCCTAGCTCTGCAGCTGCAGCCTCATAGCTATGACTCCCCACCCTCGCCTTTAATTAAGTGTCATTAGTGCTGTTCAGGGAGCTGGGGTTTAGCCAGGTGCTGGCCAGCATTAACCCAAAATTGTGCATACAAAGAGTGCTGCCGTTGTGCTCTGTGCTGAGATGCCTGACTTGGTGCTTCAGGGAATCTTTAAAATCAAATTGCCCCTCCAATAGGCAGTGTGACATCTGCATTGATCACAGAGAGGTTTCTGTGCCTGCTGGGCTCTTCTGGGGTCTCCTCCCGACTCTGGGGCTGGGCATGGGGCTGCCCACCACTGCAGAGCCCTGGGGAACCAGAGCACTCTCTTCTTACATCCAGCAAAAACGGCACAGTTTCAGGCTGTGCTGAAATAGCAGGAGTGCTAAAATAGCTTTCAAACAAATGGCACATCTCTTGGGCCAGGTGTGCACAAAGGTTGGTGATGCTGGAGCTGCATTGGAGCATTCATTAGCACAGGCAGCTGGTTCACATCCAGCCTCCCCTGTCTCTTTGTTTCTTTTTCTGGGTAGAATTTTGCTGGCTGTAATTATTCAGCTCATGAGGACCTTTGCAAGGAGCACTCCCAACTTCCAGAGCTCGGCACATCATTTGGCACAACAGAACCCCTCATTAGCACTGTGAGCACTGGGCTGTGCTCAAGCACCAGAGCATCCCTGGCTGCAGGTCCACCTCTGCAAGTGCAGGAGGAACCTCCAGGTTCACATCTGGGACTTCTTATCCTCTGCATCAGTGCTGAGGTCCCCGAGGCTGCATGTGAGGGATTGCTGCAAAGTCCACCCGCGCTTTGTCCTGCACATCTCCATGCTGGGGTTAACAAATGTGCTAAAAAATTAAAATTGTTGTGCAAAGGGCTGGGAGAGCAGCAACGTGGTGTGCAGGAGAGCCACGCTCACTTCTGGCACCGTGGCTGTGCCTGAGAGCTGCCTGCAGAGAGGGTCGGGCCCTGCAGGTCCTGGGTGGGCAGAAAGCAGCTTACAGAACTTTAACAGAAAATATAACCAAGTTCCGAACAGAACAGAACAGAAAACACCGATATTTTCCATCAAAATGAAGTGCTTTGATGTGCCGTCACATCACTCTTCATTTCACGATGACATCCCAGGCTGAGAAACTTTGTCAGACTGAACATCTGCAGTTGGTGTCTCACGGTGTTGGAGGCTGGCAACTGTCAAAATAGCAATTTCTGCAAAGCTGTGTTTTTCTATCCTAAGGGGACTTTGTGTGTGAGCATCGTGCACGTCTCCCAGCCTGTGCAGTCCCCTTGCAGAGCGGTTCCAGGCACAGGGCTGGGCTGTGGGCATGGGAACTGCAGGGACAGACCAGCAGTGGGACCGCATCACCTGCACATCCACTCTGTCCCACTGCATGCATCGCTGTCTTGCCGTACTCATAAGGAATATTTTTGTGCCTCTGAATTGTTTTCTAGCATAAACTACGTTTGTGTCGAGATCACTTTCCTCTGGGAGAATATCAACATTTTTGGTGACATTTTCTGTTGTTTTTTTTCCCCCCAGCTCAGAAAATCAAAACGGAAAGTATCACTTTACATCAACATTTTGGAACGCAACGCTTTCTGTTCTGAAATGTCAATTTAAAACAGCCCGATTCATTTCGGAATGTTTCAGAACAAGTAGTGCCCTTTACCACCTCACATCACCTTGTTTTTGTTAAAAATGTCAGTGTTTTCTGTGCTGGCACATCGTGAGATGAGCGCCTTTCACTGCCCCAGCCTGGCCCAGAGCAGGATCCTCATTTAGAGGACTGTTGGACATTGGAGCTCTCTCCTCCCAGCACTGTGCTGGGCAGCACTGTGGGGTGCAGGTGAGAGCGCTGGTGTTGTTCCTGCTCATCCCTGACCTCCATCAGTAACTTATGGGCTGGTACTGAGGCGTTATGTGGATGTGCTCACCAGACCCCAGTGGCACTGGGAGGGCCTCACCCCTGAGGAGGTGATGGGAGCACATAACTGCACATGGAAACGCCTGGGAATGGATTTCTCGTGCTTTGCTCTGCTGGCAGCGTGCCCATGGGGCTGTCTGTGTCTCCCCTTTCAGATGCTCTGATGTCTGCTGTCTGTGAAGCTCCCAACACCTGTGCTTGGCGGATGCACGGCTGTTAGCGGGAAGCCCCGGTAAGAGGTAAACTGTGCTCCTCTTTGCTGCTGTGGTTTCTTGCTGTCCTGCTGCAGATGAAGCCCAGGGGAGGCGGGTGCATCCCCCCCGTGTCCCCACTGCCCTGGGGGAAGGCTTGACCCCATGGCTGCATGCTTGGGACACCCCCAGCCCCTCTCCATCTGTGCTTCTCTCTTCTCGTTCTTGGCAGAATGAGTGAAAGGGACGTACAGAGCTTGAGCAGATGGGTTTTAGTGCTCACTCTCTGCCTTACCACACTATGGGGAAGACTGACGCTGGCCTCCACCCACCACAGAAGCCATTCAGGTAGGGAAGCGATGCTTCATGTCCCTGTGCCACCAGGGGCTCATGGCACGGTGTGACCTGGATGCACTCTGTGCCTCGGGGCTGTCTCTGGGACAGCAGGCAGCCAAGGGTTAATCTGGAAATACCATGCAACAGCTGACCCTACACCTAACCCCATCCTATTTCTGTCGTTTTTCCCTGACAGTTAAAGCACTTCTAATCCTATAATCCCCATCCTCATTGCTTAAAACTGAAGCGTATCTTCCCGAGGGGCTCTATCAGCCAGCTAGTCAGGGCTACCTGCTTCCCCTTCCAACCTGGAGGGTGCAGGGGAAGGCACTCCTCCTCCACCACCTCAAGGATGGCCTCCTGGCCCTGGCTGCTGGGATCTGGTCTGGCTCCAAGCAAAGCCAAAACCATTGCCCCGAAGCATGGCCAGACCCTGAGGTGACACAGCTGTGACTCAGTGAGTTGTGGAAGGTGCCCCATGCAGGTGTGTGGGGTTGGGAGTTATGCATAACTCTCACTCTGTATGCAAGAAGCACTGCTATGTTCCTACGCTCACAGGCAGAGCTGGGGGTTCTCCCTTGCAAGGATTTACCCACAGAGGACCAGAGCTGTGCTTCTTATTCAGGCAAATGCTGATCCACAGCAAAGAGGGAATAATGGGAGCACGCGTTGAGAAGTCCAACCCTGCTCTGTGTCTCTGTGTTGTCGAGGTTTCTTGCAGCACATCCTTTATGGTTGCTGGAGGAATTTTGCTGCTTGCACTGTTTCTTGCTTTCCCGGTTTTGTGGTGGTTCGTAGCATTCATTTTCCACTTGTCTGCCCCGTGCTTTTGCTTCATTTAGGGCATCTTTTAGTAAAGGTTATGCTGGGAATGCCCTTTTATAAGGTTGTGTTCTCAGTGGCGATGACATTTTCCCCTGGAAAGCCTGCAGTTATGCTGCTGCACACCGAGCTGAGCGGGAGGTGTGGGCTGGGATTGCTGCACCTCTGCTGCTGACAGATGGCATATACACAGAAGGACAGCCACATGCAGTGCTTTTGGCTGTGCACGGCACTGCATTTAGTCACCTACCAATGAAAAAACTGCAGGAGGAAGGATGCAATTGTGACAACACAGCCACAGGATTTCACAGCCTGCAAACTCAGGAATTTCTTGAAAGGAAGGAACGTGCAAATCCTCTGTTGGCCTTCCAGGAACACAGTGCATTTGAACATCTGGCTTTGGAGTAAAGTCTAATTGCTCATGTTCACTTCACACCTGGAGAACGCTGATGTCAAAGCAGAGCAGTGCATCCTGGTGCGTGCCATTGAATTTAAGCAGCCACATGGACCCTGTGCAGAGATGGAGTCATCTGTGGATGGAGAAGGAGACTCCTCAGTGCAGAACGACCCACTGTGTGAGCAGCAAGCCCTGTAGCTCTGGATGGAGCCCCAGAACCTTCTGATAAACGTGAGAGCCACAGTGCCATCTCTGCCATCACCCACAGCCATCGCTCAGCTGAGTGGGCACAGGAGGAAGAGCCGGCCAGCTGAGTGGGACACGCTGCCAGCAGTGGGGGTTTCCACAGCAGCACCTTATCAGCAGCTCTCAATGCAATCCCTGGATTTGTTTTCCTGCTCGTGAGCATCAGGTGCTGGGAGCTGGGTGAGCAGTTGTGTGTACGTGCCGCAGAGGGGAACGGGATGAGCTGAGCTCTGATATGACAAGCTACTAAAAAGCTCCAGCCGGCGCACAGTGATAACGAGCAATAAAAACAGAAGCACTTCTCTCCAAACCCCTTTTAAATAATGCATGCACCTGAGGCAGTAGTGATTTTAAGACGTGAATTATTTAAGCCGTGGTAGCAGTGGGGCTGTTGTTGGGTGGGCAGCGTGGTCCCCCCATTCTCCTGCCCTGCTCGGTGCTGCAGGTGTTGGCATTGCCCTGTGGTTACACTGCACTTCAGTGCACGGAGATCTTAGACTGAGCACGCAGGGCATTGCCTGCTCCTCCTCGAGACAAAGCTGTCGTTTCAGGTTGTGCCATCAGCAGCCCCGTTCTGCCACTCGCTTAAAGGTCAGCCAGAGTAGGATGGTATTTTTGTTTTATTTTTTTACCCACGGGATTCAAAAGCCTCGTGCTTTCATGGTGCCTTTATGGTTCCGTCAGATAAGAGTTTCTTAAAAGGGCTCTGCTGGAGGCAGCTGTGTGCCAGCAGTGCTGGAGCTGCCCCAGGCTTGCAGGGTTTGCTGTGCTCACTTTCTGCTCTCCTCCATGGGCTGCTCACTGCAGCTACCCTGGGGCTCTGTGTGCCCCCCAGGTGCCCTCTTACAGCCAACCAAACCCCGGGATCCTTGCTTGTCCTGTGAAAATCCCATAAAAGCAAAGCGAGTCGTGGTCACGTTTGTCCTGTAATGATGCTTTCCTTTTCTCTTTCACCAAAGTGTTTAATTTCTGCATACAGAAACAGTGGAGATTGTCATTAAAACTGAATTATGATGGCGTTTAAAAGGAAGGATTAAATTTATGGCCAGAGATGCTATTACAAAATACTTCCAGGATAGGTAATTGTGTAATTATTATGGGCAGAAATGAAAGCGATGGTTCATTAAAAGAAAATGACCATGAAATAACAATAAATAACAGCAAGTAATGGCACAGGCTGCCTTTCCCATGCACGGATCTGTATGCATGTTGCAGGAACACAGCTCCCTTCTTCCCCTCTCCCCTCTCTGCCCAGCAGCTGCATGACTACGGCCCGTACCCAGCGAGGCAGTGATGCCAGCACACAGCTCCGTGCCCGTTCCTCTGGTGCTCATTAAAGGGGACCTGCAGGGATCAGTGGTGCTCAGGTCATGGGAATCAAGTCTTTCCAGCCCTGTTTGGCTAATTTGTATTGTGCCTGCGTGGGCCGTTACCCAGCGCAATGCATTGATTTGCGATGCTAACCAGCTTCTGAACCCAGATCCCAGCGGTGATAAGCCAGCACATCAGTTTTCTTTCTGCCTTAATATTTTAATGGCGCTGGGAGAGGGAGCAGCAGAGCAGCCAGGGTTCCTGTTGCTCCCTATGATGTTTCTGCAGGCTGGGAGCACTCTCCTGGCTCTCCATCCTCCATCCTGAGGACGGGGCAGTGGGAGAATTGCATTGCACTGCAGTGCTGGGGGCCGGGATGGTGCTGCTGTGCTGGGACTGAAGGCAGAGCGATGCAACGTCCCCTCCTGCAGCAAAGCACACCTCTCATTATCAGCTCTGGTTAGCCATTGTGCTCATTTGTTTCTGCAGGGCCCTTGGCTTTGCTGTGGCAAAAGCTGTTCATTGTGCTCAGTGGTGGATGTGAGAGCTTTCAGGGCTGGATGCTGGGGGGTCTGGAGCAGGACCAGTGCTTCCCATCAGAAGAGGGGTGGCCAGCAGGGACAGGGAGGTGATTGTCCCCCTCTACTCTGCTCTTGTGAGGCCCCATCTGCAGCACTGCGCCCAGGGCTGGAGCCCCCAGTACAAGAAAGACAGGGAGCTGTTGGAGAGGGTCCAGAGGAGCCACAAAGATGATCAGGGGCTGCAGCACCTCCCTACAAAGACAGGCTGAGGGAGCTGGGCTTGTTCAGCCTGGAGAAAAGAAGGCTGCGGGGTGAATCATTGCAGCCTTCAGTACCTAAAGGGAGCCTACAAACAGGAGGGGAATCAACTCTTTGGAAGGGGAGATAACTGCAGGACAAGGGGAAATGGTTTGAAGTTGAGGGAGGGAAGATTGAGGTTGGATGTGAGGGGGAAGTTCTTTCCTATGAGAGTGGTGAGGTGCTGGAACAGCTGCCCAGAGAGGCTGTGGATGCCCCGTCCATCCCTGGAGGTGTTCAAGGCCAGGTTGGTTGGAGCCCGTGCTGAGCTTCGTTTTGTCCCCACATCACACAGCTCCTTCTCTCCTGCAGCACACGTGGAGCCCGGCACCTGCGAGGTCATCGCAGCACACAGGTGCTGCAATAAGAACAAGATAGAGGAGCGCTCCCAGACCGTGAAGTGCTCCTGCTTCCCAGGGCAGGTGGCAGGCACCACGCGGGCAGCCCCCTCCTGTGTGGATGGTGAGTATCTGCGGGGCAGGAGAGCTGTGCTGGGGACGCCATGTGGTCACTGCCCCCACCCCAGAGCTCCCCAGCATTGGTCCCTGTGTGCCTGCAGCCGGGGCAGGGACGTGACTCCGGCCACGCAGTGCCATCACTGGTGCACTTAGGAGCACAAAGCACAGCTCAGCCTATATATATTTCATCGATTGACGTCAGATGCCATTACCATAGGGCCACCAGGAGCAGCTGGGAGCCTCTGCCGGTGCATTATTGATTCTCATCCTGCAGTGCGTTTGTGCACAGTGCCAGGAAATACCCAGGTTAATTCTCAAGAAAGGCTTTCGCTGACCCACACAGCTTTTGTGCCGTCCTTCCCAAGGATAGGGAAGCCCCCTCTACGTATCCACACTGTTGGCATGGGTTACACAAGTCTCACAAAGCTGGGCAGCAAAGAATAGTTGCTCTGCATCAGCAGCGGGGCCTAGAGCAGAGATACCTCCCCTGCCCTACGGGGATGGGGCTGATGCTGTGCTTTGCACTGGGGGAAATGATAGGCAACGGGATGCTTTGGGGGCACTGGGAGCAGCAGGCACCTTTCCCCCAGTGATGGCTGCTCTCCCCCAGCCTCCATCGTGCTGCAGAAGTGGTGGTGCCAGATGGAGCCCTGCCTCGCTGGGGAGGAGTGCAAGGTGCTGCCCGACCTCTCAGGCTGGAGTTGCAGCAGCGGCAACAAAGTGAAGACCACCAAGGTACGTCAGCCCCGAGCCCCCTCCACCCCCCACCCGGGGCCAGCAGAGGCAGAGCACCACATGATTGTTATTTTCATGGCTTGCTGAACGCCCCGAAGAACAAGGTGTAATTAAAATTTTATCAAACACATTAGTAATTACATATATGTCACGGTTAATCAGTTGCATAATTTTGTAATCATTGTTCATGCAGTCGAGGATAATTATTCCTTGTGCTGGAGCTCTTCTCACCCCGCATCCCCTGCCGTAAAATTATCGTATTAAAAAAGTGTTGGGGGGATTTTTTTTTTTTTTTTCCCATTATTGCCATTATTTCGGATTACCAAAAGGACTTTCCTGCTCAAGTGTGTGTGTGGATGTCTGAGAAGGTCTCTTTGCCCTGAGCACCCATTGCTGCCTTTGGCTCTTGGTGTGCATTACTTGGTTCCACCCCCCTCCCCCAGCTGAGCCCTCAGCCTCCCAGTGCAGACAGACCCCAAAGTGGGAACAGTCACAGAGGGAGGTCACAAATAACCCTGGAACAACCTCCCTGTGGGATGCAAGGAGCAGGTTATGTTTGCATCTGCTGGGTGCTCATCATCTCCTCTCCTGCAGGTCACCCGGTAGCTTCTGCAGCCTGGAGTCAGCCCTGATGACATTGCAATGCTGGATGGCATGGCATGGGATGGTGCCAGCACTGCTGCAATGCCTCACAGCTCCACAGCCCCTGCAGCCAAGAAATGGGCTCATTTTCCCATCCTCTGAAATAAAATGCTCCGATTGTTGACAGCTATGGAGACAGACAGACAGCAGGGCTTTATTCCCAGCTAAAACAGCGAAGGTCAGTGATGTGGGAGTTACACAGATAGCCTTGCTGCCTCCCTCTCCCTGACCTGGAAGCAGACTCAGCTCAGCGTTGCCCACTTTGTGGTACCGGGGCGGTCCAACACCTCCTCGGGCTCCGGAGATGGCAAAACATTTCCACAGAGCACACTGTTGGTTCTTCCTTCCTCTGTAATTGCGTTAACGAGGCAGCAAGTTTAATGCAGAGCCAGTCTCAGGCACCAAATTGCTGCTCGTGTTTGCATCGAATTTCAGAATAAAGGTGCACTGGATACATGCAGGCTCTGCAGCCCTGGGCTGAATGTGGCATTAAGGAAACAGGCACTGTGCCCCCCAAATGTGCTCTGTCCCCTCTCTGCAGCTGGAGGGGAAGTGGGGGCCCACGGACCCGGCATGGAGGTGCTCCCATCCTGGGGTACATAATGCTGCTGCAGACTGATGTACATAGCAGACTGTGAAATATTAAATCCAATTTAATCTCTGCAGAAGATCTCTTCATTGCAAAGCTGAGGGGTGTGCTGGTGATGGGGGCTGAAGGACCCTCACAGGCTCTGATGCTCACAACTGATTTTTAGTGCCAGCGGACTACAGAGAGAGACATTTGTGCTTTGGTTCCCCTACACATGAAATTGCTTTGCTGATTTGTTGAGTCCTTTGTGGTTTTAAGCACGCAGGATTTGGGCTTTCCATCAGTTCCTTTAATGGGAGGTGTTCTGAACCAGAGCAGGGGGTTTAATTCAGGGAAGGCTGATTTACACCTCAGAGGCGAGCGGAGGATCCCTCAGGTTGTGGGCTGCATCCCATTGTCCAGCAGAGGTTTGTGGGCTGCATCCCATTGTCCAGCAGAGGTTTGTGGTCTGCATCCCATTGTCCAGCAGAGGTTTGTATACAGGACACATCATGGTTTGGGGGAGCAAATATCCCCTTGATGTGTGCTGAGCACTGATTCCCTCCATTGTGTGCCTCCTCCATGGGAGGATACAGATAGGGGCAATTGGCTCCTCCTGGCAGTGATGCTGCACCTCCTGCTCTCAGGGGGGGTCCAGGAGCTGCAGAGTGGCCCCATCCCTACTGAGCATGGTCCCTTCAAAAGGCACAGCCCCTGGAGGCTGTCACAGTTCAGGTGCTTCCATATCATCTCCTGGGTATTGTAATTACACCTCGTTCAATTAGTCTTTGGGGAGGTGGGGAGGGAGAGAGAAAGAAAAAAAAAAACCCTTTGTATTAAGGTTTGGTGGAGAATTATTAGAGAGCGAATTAAAAGACAAGGATTCCATTTTACTTCACAATAACAAAGGCCTAATGGATAAAATATCCAAAAATTACAAGCTGATTAAATTTAGAGCTGTGCTAGGTGGTGAAATGAAAGGTAAAATGAGACCCTTTGAGAAGCGACGACGTGCGGTACGAGGGGGTGTATTATCTGAGAAGTAAGATGGAAACATAATTAACCATCCGGCGTTACGCTGAGAGATGGAAAATTGAAATGGGAGACAAAATTAGGTGAAATTGCAGAGCAGACTCATTTATTTCCGCGGTATAAATCAGCATTACCTGTCAGCAGTGCTGAGATGCTTGGGGCGATGCTGCTGGCACAGAGCACAGCTGGGTGGCACTGCAGGGTGGGCTGCGCCTCTGGGCATCACCTGCAGCCCGGATGGGGGGAAACCCATCTCAGTGGGCACTGCACTGCCCCAGCCTGCCTCTGATCCCTGAGTTTTGCTGCTCCCACTGCTGCATGCCCTCCTGCTGTGATCCCTCACGGTGATGAGTGTCGCAGCCCGGGTTAAAGCAGGAGGGACATTTTTGGTTTAGTGGCTTTAAATTTTTGCCTTTCAGGCTTAATTGGATTTCTTTCCCCTGTAGCAGGATAAGAGAAGTAACCCCTGCCACCTTCGCCCTGCTGCTGTCACTCGGTTTGCTCCTGTCAGCCCGTTTGGTTTAGTGCTGTTTGACAGTGAGCAAGGAAAAGGTTTGTCTCTTCCAGAAGCCACAAGGGGAAGGTGCACCGTGCAGCTGCAGTGCCTCATTTAGGAACGCAGAGCACCACTGGGGTGGGAGCAGTGGGACGGCTGGGCCATGCATGGGGTGCTGAGCTGGGGGTCGTGGCCAAAGCTGCTGCCCCATGTTTGCTCCGGGCAGCAAAGCAGAGCTGCAGGATCGCACAGCCTCGTGTTTTATTAAAGCATGCATTTGTGGGGATATCTAAGGAAGGGAATGAATTATTCATTGGGGTGTTTCTGAGCTATATAAGCAGAAGTGGGGTGCAGCCCACTGCTGCAACCCTGCTGGCCCTTTCCTTTGCTCTCGTCTCTGCCCATCTCACAGTGCCCTCCCCAGGTGAAGGCAGTAGGGATGGGGCACAGCCCTCTCTGCAAGCTCTATTTACTGACCAAATCAGGGATTAAAAGAGATTTTCATTTTTATAAAGTGATTTCTAACCTTGTTTTCCTGCTGGCACCGTTGGCATTGTGCAAAGCAATGAGGGAGATTGCAATTTAATTTGTGCCTTTCCCAGCTTGTCGTTAATCTCCCGACTTACTGTCGGTATTTGATTTCTGTAGCATTACTTCATGATAAAGGGATTAGCTCCGACCATAGGTCTCCTCTTTGATGCTCATCTGTTGGGGATTACTGAGAAATTCTGTAGTTAGTTAGTGGGTCAAATAGGCACTGTCCCCTCCAGCTCTGAGCGCAGGGATGGGGCACTGCCTGCTCTTCCAAAGTGGGAAAACAGGGATAAATTATTTAAATAGGCAGAAGATAATTAGCACTAATCAATCTGGATTCTGCCCAGGCTATATAGCATTAATCTTACTAATTATTTAATATCGCTAACGCAGTTTGCAGTGACTTCAACAGTTCAGTGAATTCGGTGTTGAGTAATAGACGTAAAGTGATTGATTCTGAGTTGAAAGGCCCCTTGGGGCTGTAGATCCGACCGTTTAATTAATCAAATTATCACTTCTAGGCCTTTCGAGGAGTAGCAGCTCAGTCTTGCAGGGAGATTTTTTTCATTACACTGATGGTTATTCTCAGATTGCAGGAGGGAGCATTGTGTCAAGAACACGAAGGGAGAAGTTGGAGCGCATTGGCAGCGTCACTGATGAGAAGTCCTGATGGGATGGGGTGTGCAAACTGGGCAGCCTGGGCTGGTATGAAATGGGGAGGTTGGTGGCCCTGCATGTGGCTGGGGGGTTGGAGATTCATCATCCTTCAGGTCTCTTCCAACCCTGGCTGTTCTGTGATTCTGTGAGTGCTGTGTTCTGACCCAGGGGGAAGCTGAGCTCACAGTGACCCACAGCATTGGGGCTGTGCAGCTGAGGTCGGCCAGCCTGAGAAGTGGGAAGGTGGGGATGCATTATTGAGTAATTACTTACTCATCTCCTGGTGGTTATTGAGCACAGCCCTGGCTTTGATGAATTGCTGCTCAATTTCTGTGACGGATGTGCAGTTGGAGCAGTGCCCCGAGGCTGCTGTCAGGTGGGGCTGTGAGGTGCTGAGCTGTGAGCAGCAGTGGTGCTGCTGAAGGCAAATGCTGATGGCATTTGCACGGGATTGGCCTGGGATTCGTTCAGCAGTTCTACATTTTCTTCAAAAGAGCTCTGGGTTGAGCATTGGAGCCCCTGTCTGCAGCAAGCAGCTGTTGGCCGTGTGCAGGTAAGGAGAGCTTTAGTGAGGCTGGTAATGGATTCACTGTAAGGAAACAAACTGAAAGCAGTGGTCGATTCCAGAGCAGGATTCACTGGAGCTCACCCAGCCCTACCATGTCCTGGCAGCAGCAGGAGTGCAGGAAAGAAAGGGGAGCAGAAACCTTCCTGCCGTGATGTGGGGAGGAGCTGTGGGACTTGGAGTCAGCTTTCCTCCTCCGTTAATCAGTATTTGTGCTGGTTTTAATGAGTTTGGATTGCAGTTTACAGATGTAAACACATCTCCCATGACGTCTTCCTCACCTCCCAGGAATACACAGCAAGAGCTGTGAGTTGTGCACAGTGAGAAAACACACAGCACTGCTCCATGCCCCTCTGCAATGGCAGTGACAGCAGCAGTGACAGCAGGGCTGCAGGCAGCAGGTAGGGATGCTGCTGCCCCTGCGACCCAGGGAAGCTCCTCACCAGGAGGTCAATGCATTGCACTCCCCACCCGCAGGGGTATCATCTCTCTTATTAGTGTTTGCCATCACACAGTTTAATCAGGGTCACTCAGCGGGGCTGTAAATGACATCTTAATTAATGGCCCTGATACACACCAGTGCCCAGCAGCCCCGCAGTGTTGGCTGCACTCTGCTCCCCAGTGCAGCCTTAAATCAGCACTGAGGCTGTGATCTGTGTGTCCAGCTGGGTGAATCAGTGCCTGCTCTCCCAAAAGAGCACACCAGGTGGACATCCCAGCAGTCAGAGCACAGCACGGGGCATCTGATGTGGCAACGTGCCGCTGTGCGCCCGCATCCATCCATCACCTGACTGATGGCTCAGCTCTGTGACTTATTCCAAAGTCAGTCATAGTTCAGAGCCAACCCATAACTCAGCACATCACGTCTTCGTCAGTGACACCGAGCTGGGATAACTCAGGGGTAACTTCAGAATTAATTGTGTTACTGATGAAGTTACTGACATGACTTATAAATTGCCCTACGGCCAATAAATCAGAGAGACACCTGAGAGATCCATCATATTTCTTTCACTCAGAAACTTCATATGCCCTATAAATCAGATATCTGAACAGCTCATCGCACATCAGACCCGTGCTTGGAAAACAGCTTTTGGGGAGAAGATTTACTTATGGGATATCTGTCTCAAGCTGCTTAGTGGGGCTAAAGAAAACATGAGATGGGTGAGGGGCAGTGCTGAGCACGCTGGGCTGATCGGCCCTGCTCTGAAACAGCAACAAGTACACCCTTACTGATAACAATCAATGCATCCAGTGGAGAATTGGGTTTTATTTCATGTGCAGTTCACTTAGAGCCTGATGCATCTATTCAGATTTATTAAAGCAGTTCTCGTACGTTGAGTCGGCGCTGACTGATTCCTTGCGATGCATTTTAGGGGGATTTTAAAGTCATGGTGAGGGAAACGTTTTCCGTATCTCACATCTAAACTGCTGTAACTGCAGTGTGTTCTTATCAGCAGGACTCCCTCTGGAATACAGAACCGCCCTGTTTTTGTCCTGTATAAAATGCATGGAAGAGTACTGGGGACATTCTTAAAGGATGGGGAGTTTTAATGAGTGGGCAATTTACCATAAATCACACATGGAAATGTAAAATCTAATCAACTGGTTGCACCAGCAGAGCCATATGTGCAGGAGTTTCACTCCTGCAAAACCCAGCAAATCCAATGAATACACGGGAGATGATTTGAATACATCAAGGAGACTTTAAAAGAACTTTTCCGAGAGCGCAGCCTGCACAGAGCTGCACCACCAGCAGAGTGGGAGAGATGCCAGCAAATATTGACATTAGAGGCTTGGTGGAAAAACAAGGGGGGAAATAAGAGGGAAAAAGGCTTTGGGTTGGTGATCTGTTGCTGCTGGAGTTCTTTGCAGCCATGAAGGAGCAGCAGAGGGGGAAATGATGCTGCCACCTGAACCCTGTGCCAGGGCTGCCATGGGGACATGAGGATCTGGTGCTCAACACAGTGCACATCTCCATGCTGCTGCTGCTGCTCTGGGCACTGCTCCGTAACCCAAGCACTGGTAGCTGCAGGGCTTCAGCTAAGGATGCTCACCTAGGGCAGAAATGAGCCTGGGTGATAACTCCTAAAAACAGAGGTGCTGTGACTCGGTGCTGCTCAGTTTCTATGGGAACAGGCTGAGCTGATGAGAGAACCTCGTGTGGAAGAGGCAGGAAAAGAACCGAACGGTGCTGCTGATGTGGGGATTAATTGGTGTGAGTCAGGCTGTGCCTTTATGTAACCTGCAGCCGCCCCAAAGCCTCCTCATGTATGGATGTAAGGAGACGTTGGCAGCAGAACAATCTAATCACTTGTAGCAGCAATTGAGCCCCTGCCTTAAAAGAAAGGAGTGAGTGATTTATTTGTGTCTGTTGGTCTCTGTATCAGTGCCCTGGCAGTGCCATGGAGCTGCCAGCCATTCTCCCATCTCCATCCCCATCCCCACTGCCATCCCTGATGCCATCCCAGCTGCCATCCCTATTGCCATCCCAGCTCCCAGCCTGTCCCCAGACTTGCTGCCATCCCAGCTCCCAGCCCTGTTCCCATCCCAACTGCCATCCCTGTTGCCATCCCAGCTCCCAGCCCTGTTCCCATCCCCACTGCCATCTCTGCTCCCATCCCCATGCCCCAGGCTGTGGGCTCTGAACAAAGCACACAGGAGAGGCTGCTGCAGGTGTGGGCTCTGAGCTCCCCTCCCCTGTCTGGAAATAACAAGCACAGCTGTGGTGTCATTGTGAAACAAAAACTCATCTGGAAACCAAAATTAGACCCGAAGCTGAAAGATAAACTCTGCTGTAAGCACTTGTAAGAAAGAGTTTAAGAAAAGGATTAAAAGGGATTTGCTGGGTCCCTGGGGCAGAGGGGCTCTGTCAGGATGATCTCCAAACACTGTGCTCTGCCCAATGGCTGTGGGGAGCAGAGCTGGGGGGCAGCAGGGAGAAGGAAGGATGGTTCTGGTGATTTGAGATCGGGAAAGAAAAACAAGCAGAACAAAATACTTGTGACTTTAATCTAAAATGCCTCTGTGTTCTTGTGGAGTGCAGCTCCTGTTCCAGAGCAGGCAGTTTGTGTCAGAATAAAACCACCACGAATGTTGCTGGGAATTTCCAGGATTAACATCACGGGGTCACAGGCAGGAGAACGCTGCAGGCAGGGCTGCATGAGCTGGGTAGCAATTATGTTAATGCTGGTAATTAAATTCATTTATTGGAAGCCATAGGAGCACCGCTGCCACGAGCACTGCCAGCACTGCGCTGTGCCCAACTCCATCCCAACAGCACAGCACAGCCCTGGGACGGCACAGCACTGCTTGGGAGTTACATTGCATTCAGAACAACTGTAGCCTGAGCAAAATCACACTGAGAGAATGCAAATGAGCTGCAGTTTCTTTTCTTTTTCTCCTTCAGCTGCAGTCATTGTGTTGCTGGTGAACTTATGCAGTTGGGCTGCAGGTTTTAATTGCCCTTTACACACACAGCAGTGTTACATCCAAGGACTAAAAATGTATTTCTTATTGCACGCTAATCTGAACCACAGCAGAAAAATGGTCAAGATGTGTGGTTTGGTTCCAGCTCCATTTTGATCTGCCCTTAGAGCGGCTGAGGGGAGAGGACTGCATATATTTGAGGTGCCTCACTGCCTTTCTTCCCCTTCCCTTTCCCTTTCCTCTTCCCCTTCCCCTTCCCTTTCCTTTCCCCTTCTTTCTCTTCCCCTTTTCCTTTTTCTTTTCTTTTTCTTTTCTTTTTCCTTCTCACTCTCCTTCTCTTTTCTCTTCCCCTTCCCTTTCCCTTCCTCTCCCTTTCCCTTTTCCATTTCCTTCCCATTCTTCTTCTTTTTCCACTTCCCCTTCCTTTTCCATTTCCTCTTCCCCTCCCCTTCCCTTTCCCCTTTCCCTTTTCCCTTTCCCCCTCTTCTTCCCTTTCCCCTTTCTTTTCCCTTCCCTTTTCCTTTTCCTTCTCACTCTCCTTCCCCTTCCCCTTCCCTTCCCCTTCCCTTCCCCTTTCTCTTCCCCTTTCTCTTCCCCTTCCTTTTGCCTTTTCCTCCCTATTTTCCTTCTTTTTCCACTTCCCCTTACCTTTCCATTATTCCTTCCCCTTCCCTTCCTCTTCCACTTCCCTTTTCCTTCCTGTTACCCTTCCCTTTCCCCTTCCTCCCGCTTTCCCCTTCTCCTTCCTCTTCCCTTTCTCCTTTCTCTTTCCCCTTTCCCTTCCCCTCTCCTCTCCCTTTCTCTCTTCCTCTCTCCCTGGCTGATCAATTATTTAACACGTTTCATCCCAGCTCAGAGCTCCCTGAAGTGAGTTGTTTTAAATTAAATACATTTCTCTTTGAATCAACTCGAGTCCCTGGGAAATTTTTAGCTCTGCAAATGAGCTCATTTGAATTTTGGAGGTGTACCTGAAGCTGGTGCCTGTGTTTTTTCTTTATTTTTATTATTTCACATCTCATTCCACTTTGTTCCAGGTTCAGTCTTTCCCCTGCAGCAGTGCCCCATGCACTAATTTATCTGAATAATTTCAAAAGGAACGTATTAAAGTGCCCAACATGAGATTTCCTTGGAGAGCTGATGTGGGTTAACCGTCTGTATCTTATTGTGCTGGCTTGTTTGGAAGGCGTCTAACAACCATCTATTAGAGTTATAAAGCTGAATAATGACTACGGTTATATCTGGGAGGAAAAAAGAAGAGAGAACTGTTTTCTATGAATAACTGCACTGGGGTATTCAGAGCACTATTGGCTGCATGCTTTTCAGGAGCCTGTGCTGAAAAACACATTTCTCCCTTAATAACATCTGTATCCCTTGTACGATGCGGGCTTTCCCTAATCCTCTAAATACATTTGGAGAAGACAACAAAAATATGTAAGTCACACTGCGGATTATGGCTTCCCAGGATGCAAACCACCTCTTCATCTTCTCAAGCTCACAGACAGAGAAAAGCTGCCTTTAGGAACGCAGTGCTGGCACAAAGAATCGCTCTGCTCCTGCAGCTGGAGCTGGGCATGGTGGGCACAGCTCAGGTGATGCTCCCTGCTCTGTGCTGCTCAGCTCTGCCCCACAGCCCTGCTCCCTCTGCAGCCCTCCATCACACAGATCCCTTCTCCAAGTGGCAATTTCCCCCCGTTTTTGGAGATGGGATTGTAACAAGGTGTGTAATTTACACCCGGATCTGATCCTTTGCCATGTGAATGCACGCCTCGCAAACCAGCTGGCTCTCACACCAGGCTGAGCGCTTCCACCCAGCAGTGGAAATGGAAATTCACCCTTGGCATTCCCCCTCACCCTCAGCTCCAGCTCTGTGGTCAGGCTGTGATGGCCTTTGCACGGTGCATGGTTAAGCAGATGGAGGGAGTTGAAGCAGCTACTGTCTGTTCCAGTCCAACTGAAGCTTTAGAGCGAGCTCATTCCTTTCAAACAGAATAATTTGCAGTTTCTTTGGAGTTTTTAAGCCAAGCTGTTTCCCTGCTTATTATCTGAATCTGCCACTCGGATTCAAGAGCTGCCTGCTTTGTTCAGCACTGACTGTGGGCTTCCTGCCTCAGCTCTTGACAGGGAGACCAAAAAACAGAAAATGATCCAAAATGAGGCCCTTCAACCAAGGTGAACTGCAGCAGCACCAGCTGGCATGCAGAGCTGCCAGCGCTGCACAACGCCGTGCTGTGTGCCCATGGCACTGCTGCTCTGCTGCTGCACAACCAGGAGCAAAGGGAGCAAGCACCCCATAGTTGAGCCCCCCGCACCTGCTAAGAGCAAACAAAGCATTCCCCAAGGAATCGAATCAATGGTGCTCTGCCAAAATGCACAGCTGATGGAGCACAGCTCGTGGGATGGAAGGAATTGCTTGACGTGCTTACAGACGCACTGGGAGGAAGACAGAGGCTGCATGCAGACAAGGACTTTCACATTTTGGTGGTAGGGATGCCCTGAGCTCTGGATGCCCCTTCTGCCTGCTGGGGCCGCTCATTCCCTGCCCCCCAGCTGCCAGGATCTGAGCTGGGGTTGGAGCTGCTGCCTCCTTTACTTATTTATCCGTCCGTCTCAGGCGCAGCGCTGCCTTTGAAGCTCCCTTAGCTGCTATCTCTCAGGCTGGCAGAGCCGTACTGCACATCTCCTTATTTCTTTCCTTTTGATCTCCCTGAAGTGATTTGCGTTACCCCTGCCAGGCTGCCTGCCCAGGCCTCCATCTCTGCTGTGGGTTCACAGTGCTTTGATGTTTCCTGGAGCATCGCTCCGACAGCTGCAGCTCTGGTGCAGTGATGGGGAGGTGGCACCGGTGAGCTCCCCATGGCACTGCTGCACTGCTGTGCTGGCCAAGGAGTTCACTGCTGGCAGCAGGTCTGCTGTGTGCTACGTAGCTCAGAGAGTGCCCTGATGTGCCAGCTTACTGCTTCCAATCCTCATGCCAATATTGTCATTAGGGCTGTGCTTCAGAGCCAGGTGAGCCCCAGCACTCAGGACTCTGTAGGAGCAGCTGTGGCCATAAGGGACATATCTGTGTGCACACCTGGGCCAGGTGTTCAAGGGCCCAGGGCTAAGCAAGGGCTGCACTGTTGTGTCTGCATTTCGGGCTGTTGTGCTCCAACTCCCAGCCAGGTCAATGGGCAGGAGGTGCAGTGAGTACCCAGAGGGATGAGATGCAGGTGGTGATGTTGGTCTCTGCAGTGCCATTCCCAGTGGTACTGGGACTCACTGTGCAGGCTGTGAGAGCTTGGTGACATCTGCCAGGGCTTGTTGGTGCAGGCAGTGGATGTCTGGGGGGGAACCTGAGCAGAGTGGCTGCACTGCCCTGTTCCCTGTTGCTCTCAGGGCTCTTCTGCAGCACGTGCACTGGGAGAAACCGAAGCACAGTGTCAGGTGGGTGGTACTGCACATGATAACTTCACAAAAGTTGCTTCCTCCCAGTGGGGAGATAGGGCTGAAAGAGAATGGCTGAGGGGGCAGAGGGCTATGAGTTAGCACAGAGCTCTGCTTTGAAGATCAGCCTGAGCTTCCCTCCAGAGGACTGAGCAGCACGTGATGTGATAACCTGATTAGCACAGGACTCCTTGCAAACGCATCTGCAAAGGGCTTTGAACTTCTGCATGGAGCACAATCAGCGTGCACTGCATAGCAGAGGGGGATGGAGCACTCAGAACTCCCCCTCTGCAGCCAGCTGTGCTCAGAACGTGGTTACACTTGATGAGGGAAGGTGGGCTGGGGCTGTGCATCAGTGTTCTCTTGCTACGAGAAACACAGAGGTGCCTTCAGGCTGGGGCTGAGGCTGCTCAGCCTGTGCAGCAGCCCCGGAATGGCACAGGGCTCCCATTTATCACCTGGAACACTTAAAGTAGTGCTTTTCTTCGAATACGGTCTTACGGGTTATTCATTTTAATTCGAGACATCCTTGAAGGTGAATTTAATACCATTCATACATTTTCATTTATAAATTTGTCAGTAATAAAAGTGTTGGCTCATGGGGGAAAGTAGCTGCATAATTGCAACTTACACGCTTGTCTTACTGAAAAACTGCTGGCTCAGGGCTCGCTCGCGCCGCGCGCCATGCATGAAATTGCAAATAGAATTTAATTTGCCCTTGTATCCTGTAAGATCGGCTTCAAATGATTAATGCAGGAGAGAACGCTGTCAGGATTTTATTCACTACAGCCTCAAAGGAGTGCGGAGCAAAACTGAAGTGTATAACATGACTGCGTGGCCATACACAGCACTTGGAACTGCTTCTCGCAGTGAGCAGTTGCGCTCCAGCTGTAGCTCAGGTGCTGAGAAGGGCTTCCCCCCTGCAAGTCACTGTTTGGAGGGTTTATAAAGGTCTCTTCAGAGGGACTCGTGCTGCTGGAAATTTTTTCTGCTGCTGGAATTTATTTCTGCTGCTGCTATGTCCAACTAAGAAACGTACTCTTGTGATTCGTTTCCATAGGGCTAATTTAAGGAGGGAAGATTTAGGTTGGATATGAGGGGGAAGTTCTTTACAGAGAGAGTGCTGAGTGGAACAGCTGCCCAGAGAGGCTGTGGATGCCCCGTCCATCCCTGGAGGTGTTCAAGGCCAGGTTGGATGGGGCCCTGGGCAGCCTGGGCTGCTATGAAATGGGGAGGTTGGTGGCCCTGCGTGTGGCAGGGGGTTGGAGCTTCGTGATCCTTGAGGTCCCTTCCAACCTTGGCCATTCCAACCCTTCCAATCACCTGGCCTGGTGATTCTGTGATTCTATGATTGTCTTAATATGTTGAGAGTCATCACTGGATTGTCCTCTTCTCCAAACCACCACAGCGTTGGGTTTGTGAGGAGGTTGTGGCTCAGAAACTGTTCCAATCAGAACAGCAATTGAGGAGTGAAATGTGGGTCGTGAGCGTGTGACTGACATTGATTGCCTGGTACTGATATGAATACAACAGAACTGCTGTAGATCCAGTGTAAGCCACAGCCATGGGCATTCCCATCTCAGAGCAGCTCCCCCTCCGTCCCACAGACTGATACTGCACTGGTTCAGCTGCCAGTGAGATGAGATAAATCAGTGCTAATTTCATTGTATTACAACAGTATTGATTTCCTATTAAACAACAGACAAAGCGGGTTACGGCTTTAGGAAAGCTATTAGGAGTTTTAAGAAGGTTTTGTTTCTTTATGGAGAATAAATGGGAAATCAGTGCTTACCACTGCTGGGTCTGCAGGGCTGGAAGGGGGGGATGAGAGCAGCCACTGCAACCCAGAGCTCAGCAGGGCTGGGAGAATTCAGAAGAGGGATGACATAAAAGCTGGGAGAGACAATAAAAGAGCAGAGAATGAAATGGGAAGACAAAAGATCTAATTACAAATGACATTATTTGCCTTCTTATCAGCGTGACTCAATTTTATTTTCTTATTGCTTTAATCTTAAAGCCTAATTCAGCGGAACACAGTGCATAAGGGAGGCAATGAGTGCCACCCGGTGCTCATAGGGGCAGGCTGAGGCACAGAGCCCACACGGATCCCTGGGCATCACTTCTCTGTGGTTGAATGCATCCCTGCTCAGTCCTGGGGGATTCATCCCAATAGGAAAGCAATACAAACTCGGGGTTCTTCCCTGTGCTTGTGTGCAATGGGATCCAAAATTCTCTGGCTGTGATGGGGCACCCAGTGTGAGCCAACGTTTAGCTGAGGATGGGAGAGCACCTTACAGAAGAGGTGGGAATGATTCTGATGTTGCAGTGTTGTTGTGCTGAGTGCTGAAGGGATGCCAGTGGTGCTCAGGGAGAAATGCAGTTGTGCTTTCAGAGAGGGCTGTGATGCTGAAGTGGTTTGCATGAATTCCGAAGCAAAACTAAGCAGGAATCTGGCCCAAGGCTTGAGGACTCTTGAAAACTCTTTGAAATCGTGCTCTCAGTAGACACATCACCATAACAAAGTAATAATTAGTCCAGAAAAATTAAGCAATCGAAATAGCCCAAGCAGCAAAACACAGGTGATGGTCCAGAGGGAAATGACATCTGATGTCCAACGCTGCCCTCAGTCCCCACCTCTCTGCTGCTGAGCTGGGATGAGGTTGGGGCATTCCCACTCCCAGCACCACAACCTGGAGGGGATTCCTCACCTCCCACCCCCATTACAGCAGTTGGGGTAGACATTACAGTATTTGGGGTGGGCATTACAGTATTTGGGGTGGGCATTGTAGCAGTTGAGGTGCGACCTTCCATTGCAGCTCTGGCAGAGCAGGAACGTTCACAATTTAAATTGCAGCTCTCTCGGCCCGCTGGTCCATTTGTGTTCAGTCTTTATTATCATCTTACGCTGTTTTGGGATTGACTAAAAGCAGACCTGGGTTTATTTTGGGTTATATATAATGCCAGGGACGTGCAGCTGACACATTCCCATGCATTGATTTTTAGGCCAGCTCTGAGAAAGGCAATTCAATAGACAATTAAATTAGCAGTGGCATTTGTCATGTTGGGCCCAAATGAGATCCCAAGAAGAAATGGCCCCATTACTGCTCCGAGTTCATCACTCTGCCAGGAATATCACAGCCTCTCCCCCCTTCCAGCTCAGGACATTCCCTCATTCCAGCAGCAGAACCCTGGTTGCCCTACAGTGAGACAGGAGACAGCACAGTACAGTGCCAGCACTTCTTCCCTGGGTGAATGCATCTCTCCAAGCTCAGAAATGATGCAGGTAAGCCCATCTAATGGCACGGTAATACCTTCCATCTGCTGTGGGATTCCAGATTTGTGGGGGCACAGCTGCACACTGTTCTGCAGCAGTGGCGAGTCCTGGAGATCTGGATCACTTCTGCAACAATGAATCTGTACTAATTAGCACTAGAAATAAATGTTTATGATGTAAGGAATGACAAAAGGTGTTTATCACCCAGCTAATAACTCACTGCAGAGGAATCTTAAAGCCAAGCCATGCAATGTGAATTGAAATGATGCTCAACACGACTCACAGAGCTTCGTGGCGTTAGGCAATGTGCTAATTAGACAAAGCTACTCGGTGGTAATGCCTCTCTCATTAGGAACAGACATTGGCCATCAGCCTCTCGGAGCTCTGCGTGCTGTGCTGATGTTAACCCAGGGCTCCAGAGAACTCCCTCTGAGTTACAGGTGACTGCTGCATGGAAACAGGAGCTCAGGGCTGAGTTCTGCTTCCCACCACCCAGGGGTTCAGCGCCTGAGCTGCAGCAGGGGTGTAACACTGTGCCTGCACAGATTGGTGCACGCTGTAAAAAGCTAGCAGCTTGCATCGTGATGGAGAACATCTTCATTAGTTCCGAGGAGAAAAATACGATTAAACTCAAGATTGGGCACAAACACGGATTTCTAACACCTCATTTCTCCTACTGGATAAATAATCTGGAGCATGAGTCCAGCTTCCTTCCCAGCATCTGCAGGCACTGCACTGAGCACTGCTGGGCAGGGCTGGCTCTCCCCTGCGCAGCTCATTCCCAATCACAGAGTTGGCTAAATCACCTTCATTTCAATTAATCTATTGCAATTAGCAGCCGCTGCTTGGAAATCAAACCACTGCTTTGTGGTTGGACCCGATGATCTTTAAGGTCTTTTCCAACCTGAGTGATTCTATGATTCTGTGAAACTTTTCTACTGCTTCTCCTTGAAGAAGAGCTCACATCGTCCAGTGTTCTCCATCACCACCATGATTTAGAGGAGCTGAACATCTCTATTAACTAACATTTTCCAGGCCATGATTTCCCTCCTGATGTTTCCTGTCAATTAGCCAAAGCAATTTCCGCTGACTAATAAAGCAGTTGGTAAGGCTCATTTTCCAATCAAAACTCACTTAATTTCAGCAAATAACGGTTGAAAAAAGAATTGATCAGAATCCTTGCCAGGCACCGACCTCCCCAGCCCAGGATGGTCACAAACAGCAGCAGGGGGTGCAGTGATGCATTCTTCTCCTTGTTCTTTTGGCTGTGCTGGTGGGAGCAGCACCATGCAGTCATCCCAGCCCACCAAAGAAAGATGGGCACAGCCTTAAGTGATTCCTTCACGTGCCTAGGGCTGATTTCCCAGCACTGGTCTCTAAGGGATGTGGCTGTTGTTTGTTGCTGGTACCTCTCCTGAATTGCTTGCTTGGTAGGGAATGGGAGGAGGGTTTGTTAAGGGTGGTGACCTGGCTTTCCTTCCCAGACATGAATTCTAACAATTCATACAGTTTCACAATGTGTGTCATGCACTCTCCTGGAAGAGCAGAAGGATGCTGAAATAATGGCTTTAATTTATTGTACCTCAAGGATTAAGTCACCTTCCATGAATATTAACGGGACGAGCCACGACAGTTTTGAAAACACGAGTCTTAATGATTCATTTTCCTTTTGCTCCACGGTTCTGCTTTTGCTCCCCATTAGCACGGCAGCCCTGCCCACCCCCAGCAGGACTCCCCACACAGCATCTCTGGGCTCGGGTTCAGGAGCTGAGCTCAGTGTCAGTATTCAGCTCAGTGACTCCTGAACCCCCCCGGGCGGAGCGTAAAGAGGCTTCAAAGGAAAACTTCAGACCAAAATCTTCCTTGCCATCGGAATTTTTTAACCTTGAAGACATCACCCTGCAGATGCATCCCTGACTGCTAACGAGGAGCAGGAGGTGAGGGCGTTTGGCTGGGATTTTTCCTGCCGAACTCAGCAAACAGCCCTGGGGAACAACATGTAAATGTAGCAAAACTGCAAAGTGTGGGAGCTGCAGTACAGCGACGTGGGGATGGGCATGGAATTCCTGAGCAGCGGGTAGCAAGGTGCTTCAGCAGTGCACGCCCCATGGCTTCTAAAGAGCTTATTGGAGTTGGTGTTGGGGATTCACCCCCACCTGCAGAGGCTGTGCTCTGTTGGCACTGTCTGTTACATTTTGCCCTGCAGTCATGCAGCAAATTGCTTCTCCAATCTCAGTGTTAGCCCCTTAAAGGCGCTGCTGACCTCACTGCCACCTCTGTGCTCCCTCACCACCCTGTGCTGCACGTTCCCTGTGTAGATGTTCACAGTGCAGCTGGCAATGGCCACCCCAGAGCCTCACAGGGCAAAGTGCCGGGGGCCAACAAGCTTCACTGTGCCCTCAAACCTCAGGCTGCAGAGTCTGCCTGTCTATACAGCACAGTTAGCCTGTGCGTTGAGCCTGCAGCCAGCTGGGTCTGTTCTGCTGTGCATGCTTGTTTGCTTCAGAGGTTAAAACTCCAACTAAACCTGCATGGCACCCATGTGCTGGGGCAGAAAAGCACCCATGTGCCAGGGCAGTGTGGTACCCGTGTCCCAGGGCAATGTGGTACCCATGTCCCAGGGCAATGTTGTACCCATGTCCCAGGGCAATTTGGTACCCATGTCCCAGGGCAATGTGGTACCCATGTCCCAGGGCAATGTTGTACCCATATCCCAGGGCAATGTGGTACCCATGTCCCAGGGCAATGTGGTACCCATGTCCCAGGGCAATATGGTACCCATGTCCCAGGGCAAAGTGGTACCCATGACCCAGGGCAATGTGGTACCCATGACCCAGGGCAATGTGGTCCCATGTCCCAGGGCAAAGTGATACCCATGTGCCAGGGCAATGTGGTACCCATGACCCAGGGCAATTTGGTACCCATGTGCCAGGGCAATGTGGTACCCATGTGCCAGGGCAGCAGGGCTTCCCCTCTGCAGCACATTTCCCTGCACAGCGATGAGAGAGAATGCAGAACGGATGACACCGATTATCTTTCTTTCTTCTTGAGGAAAATCTTTAAAAATATTCACAGCTGTGCCGAAAGCTCTCTGGATGTTCTTCCCGTGGATCCCAAACAAGAGCGGGTTGCAGAGAGCCCTTTTATTGCTCTGTTATTACTCAATCACTGAAGGAGCAGCACAGGGGAGATAAATGAGATCTCATCGTCTCCTCGTGTTTCTCAATTTATTTTGTGGGACACATTTCCGCACACTTTTCTCCAGACAGCACTTTATCTCTGCTTTTCTTCCATTACCTCTCTCATTTTTCACTTACTTTTTTTCCTTTCAACTCCCTTTGGTTTTATCCCCCTGCTTCTCGAGGGCATCTGATGAAGAGCACAAATAGCCACGCTTCTTATTCTGGAGTACAGCAACCCACAGAGCAGCTGTATTGTGAATATTGTGTCGGTGGGGCTCAGCTGTTGGTGCACAGCTTTGCATCCTCGAGGTGCTGAGGATTTCCTTCCTGGATGCTGCTCCATGAGCAGAGTTGCTTATTCCATTTCTGATGCTGAATATTGGAGTTGGTGCCGTGAGGACAGAGCCCAGCAAATTCTCATGGATTTTCATACAGCATCTTCTTTAATGTTGAAAAAGTCTCAGAGATTGCTGTGGCTGTGGGACACACACAGACATCTGAGCTATGGCACTGACTGGGGGCTTTGGGGCACATCTACTGTGAACACGACTTCCAAAGGGTATGAATCACAGCAATGGGAGTGAGATCCTACCAGGACAGACAATAATTCTACATTTGGGTTTTAAATGCCATAAATGAATGAAGATCATCAGTATCAGATCCCACTGCTAATGAATGCATTTATCTCCACGTGCAGCTGTCTGCTTAATTCCAACTAGCCAGGGGCAGCCTGGGCTATGGGGAGTGGGAGGAGGAGAGCATCACTGCACAGCAGCCATGACCTGCAGGAAGCTGCTGTCCCTGGGAACTGCTGAATTTCTGTTCAGCCACAATTATGGACTTCCTAAACGCACTCACTTTCTGTAGAGATGAGTATTTTAATTATACGTGCTGTTGCAGAGTCATGGTTTATGACTCAACGGGGGACCTCAGCTGCTGTAAATTGCAGCAGTTCCATTGAATTCAGTGCCCACTGCATGCCGCTGCATCTCTTCATCTCCAGTTTCTCCCATTACCCATCACCCAGAACCTCTCTCCCTTAAATGTTTGCATTAATGCACACTGACTCCGGGGGAGGAGAAACTGCCCTGCAGAGGGCTCCCCACAAAGGGACAGGGCAAAGCAACAGGATTTGCTGGGGCACACAGCTCTGCTGCCCTGGGGACTGCTATGGCTGCCCTGTAGGCCTGGAGCATCCTTCCCATAGGTGTGGGGCATCCTTCCTTCCCATAGGTGTGGGACATCCTTCCCATAGTTGTGGGACATCCTTCCCATAGTTGTGGGACATCCTTCCTGCAGCTCCTTAGCATCCTTCCCACAGAACCAGGCATTCAGGCCACTGGCAGCACCCAGGCTCCCCGAGCACGTGCTGCTTTATGGTGCACTTGTCAGTGTTTGAAGGGTTGGTTTGGTTCTGTTTTGCTAAACAGAAGTCTGTTTGTAAATGAAGCTTTCTCTTTGGCAGTAAATATTGACATTCTTCCACTGAAACATGAACCTAATGCTGAGGGAGCCTGGAAAGCCTCATGGCTGCTGCTGGGCACGGCGCATCCCAGATACCCACTACTGCAAGAATCCCGTTTTGTTTTCTGAACCATGCTCCTCTGCTTCCTTAACATGTCGTGGTAACATCCTGCCTGTTTAATGCCTTTATTTACTCAGCGAGGCCATGTAATGATGACAGCTTTATAGCACTGATGATCCCATCTCGCTCCCTCACCGCAGGCGGTAACTGGGGCATTCTACAGCCCATCACATCATTGCTGTGCCACTGCAGCACGGGGCTGGGCTCAGGATGCCCACACTGCCCAGCACCCATTATCCACATCCTACAAAGCACTGAGATGGCAGAGCAGAGCCCTGCAGCTTTACGTCGCTGCTGGTTATAAAATATTCAAGGTGAAGCCGACGGGAACAAAAATTGTTTTGCAGCGCTAATTATAATGAGGATAACGCTCAGCATAATTCTGCAAAAGTATTCAGGCCAACACATTAAGATCTTAACAGCGGCAGATAAACCTGAAATTACAAATGCCTTGGGTTTAAATGAGGAAATGTTGAGTCAGTGTAAACAGAGCAGAGGTTCCACTGAATCAAGATAAATTAAAGCAGCTCACTTTCATTTCGAAAGAAAGGTTCTTCAACGAGAAGGAAGAGATTTCTTTACAAAGCAGCCATGCCCAGCAACGCGAACCTTTGAAACACAGCAAAGCATATTGCTGATCCACACCTCTCCTGTTATGTTGTCCGTGTGTCCAAAGCACTTCTTGCTTCCATGGGAAGCATCCATGTGTATCACAGATGCTGGGTGAGGATGGAGTCGCACAGTGGGACTTTGCTTGGTGGAAGTGTTGAGAACCTGAAGCAGCATCACCTGCTCTCGTGCAGGGGTGTGAGGTTGTTTAGCACAGCACCACAGAGCTGCACAGCTGCTTCCAAACCACGGTGCAGATGGCAGCAAACATCACAAATGAGCAAAAGTACTTCGGTGGGGGGTGGAAAATGCAAGAGAAAGCAGTGGTATCCGGTCTCGCTTTTGGTCCTTGAGGCTGCTGGATGGCAGCAGGTTGATGGCAAGCAGCAAATCCAGCTCAGGCTCACACCACCCATCCACGTGGCACTGGGAAACCCAACCTGGGCTTGGCACACTGGTGCAGCTCTCTGCACCCCAGCAGCTCTGCACTGCACAGGGCTTGGCAGCCACACGCTGCCTTCACACCCCCTGCTGCAATGTGTTCCCCACCTCTCACACACCCTTCTGCCACAGGTAGCCGCCGTGCATACGGGACGTGGTGATGCATACAGGCACCATAATGAACACAGCGATGTTTTGGTGCAGATTAAAGTGAAAAATTGACATGTCCCTGGCTTCGTTTTACTGCAGCGCCATTCATTGGTGCCATCTGTCTTAGTCCTCCGTAAATGGCAGCTCTTCAGGATTGATTGACAAGGGGATAGATTTCCTGCCACCGAGTTTTGAGGCCAATCAATCACTCGTGTCTATTAATTACAAAGACCTTAAAGTTGCAGTGTGCCGTTCTTTTGCTCTGTGCACAGAATGCTGCCACTCTCCCTTGGCAGCCGGCGATGCTGCTGTGCAGTGCACTGCAGGTGGGGGATGGATCCAGATCTGCTGCCATGCAGAGTGCTGCCCTGGAAATGGCAGTGCATCCAAATCTCCTCACGTTCTGCACGGATTTGTAGTGCTGCTATGCACAGTTAAGCAGATAATGTTTTTCACCCGGGGAAACCTGCATTTTTACACTCGGAGTAATGATTCTTTATACGTGCAATATTTTCCCGTATAAAGTTGCCAACGTATGAAATAGAAAATATAGGGTGAGAGATAGAGCGTGCATACAGACACATCCATAACTGAGGACTTCCTGTGCACTTCTTGCACTTGTAGGCATACAAAGCGGAGCTGCAGCGCTGAGCAGCGGCTGCTCTGAGCCACGCAGAGGAACAGAGCAGTTTTGTAGGATGAGGATTAAAAAGAACCTGTCTTTAAATTCTTCGGTATACAAACCTGAATCCGACCCATCCTACAGTGAGGTAATGTCTGCCAGCCTCCAAACGGAAAGAGGCGGATATTTGGGGAGGCTCAGCTAATTGCTACTCCGGCAAATGCTGAATGGTGTGAAAATTTGAAGTGCATTTTGAGGGACGTTTACAGTGCTTTATTTCCTCCCGAATGGAGGATTAATGTGTTTGTAAATTCCCCCGGCTCCAGCTGCAGCGGGAAAGGAGCTGTAATATCCTCCTTGGAAATGAGAGCAGTGTGATGAATGCTTCTGCTCGGCCACGATGGGCTGCGCTGCATCCCTATGCAAAGGGGATGTGCAGCACGAGCCCCACACTGCTGCGAAGTAGTGGACAGTGTTTGCTCCACAGGAGGTATTTGTAGAAGTCATCTTTTCGGAGTTCTCTACGTGAAATGGCCCTTTGCTCAGCTCCAAGCCTGGCCCGACCGATTGAAATTCCCAGCTCCTGCTTAGGGGAATATCTTGAAAGAGAACTCAAGGCTGCAGAGCCATCTGTGCTTGTAGGCTTCTATTTATTGCGAAATAATTTCCCACTGCTGTTTTCTAAACTGCTCTGACAGAAACAAAGCGGCCGGTTGGAGGGCTGCCTTGCAAGGCAGCGGCCTCGCGGAATTGCGGGTTTGACCTCATTTTATCCTCCGAGTATTTAGAGATTGCTTTCATGCCCAGGAACCATATGAGAAGAATATAGATTCCTTCCAGAGTACATTGAACTTGGAAACAAGCGGTGACCTCTAAAGTTGGATTCCACGGCCGCGAGGATAAAGAACTTTTCTCTTTAGCAATGAAAGGAACGGGTTTTATATCAACAAGGAAGAACAGCTGCTCGACTAAAAATAACAATAAAGTGGAAATGGAAAAGCTGCTTCCAAATTATTTCATTTTGAAGATATCATTATGCCAGCTCTGCAGTTCCCTTGTGCTTCCCATGTCCGTGTTGCTGTCTGGCAGTGCTGGCCTGGAAGCTGGGGGATGCGATGGCCCATTGTGTTTCTCCTTTGTGAGCGGGCTGGAGGAATCCCAGCCATATATACAGACTGGGAGGAGCAGTCCTTGAGTCCTTGAGAGGGACCTGGTGGATGAAAAACTGAACATGGGCCAGCAGTGCGTGATTACAGCTCGGAAAGCAAATGGGATCCTGGGCTCCATCCCTGAGCAGGGACAGGGAGGTGATTGTCCCTCTCTGCTCTGCTCTTGTGAGGCCCCATCTGCAGCACTGCGTCCAGGTCTGGAGCCCCCAGGACAAGAAAGACAGAGAGCTGTTGGAGAGGGTCCAGAGGAGCCACAAAGATGATCAGGGGGCTGCAGCACCTCCCTGCAAAGACAGGCTGAGGGAGCTGGGCTTGTTCAGCATGGAGAAAAGAAGGCTGCGGGGTGAATCATTGCAGCCTTCAGTACCTAAAGGGAGCCTGCAAACAGGAGGGGAATCAACTCTTTGAAAGGGGAGATAACTGCAGGACAAGAGAAATGGTTTGAAGTTGAGGGAGGAAAGAACCTCAGTTGGATGTGAGGGGGAAGTTCTTTGCTATGAGAGCGGTGAGGTGTTGGAACAGCTGCCCAGAGAGGCTGTGGATGCCCCGTCCATCCCTGGAGGTGTTCAAGGCCAGGTTGGATGGGGCCCTGGGCAGCCTGGGCTGCTATGAAATGGGGAGGTTGGTGGCCCTGCCTGTGGCAGGGGGTTGGAGCTTCGTGATCCTTGAGATCCCTTCCAACCCTGGCCATTCTATGATCCTATGATGGAATAGGGACCCTCCAGGATGGCAGGAACAGAATGGAGAGGTTCTGCAGGCCTTATATAAACCACTTATGTCCATGCTGAATGGCATTGCTGTGTGCAGGGACGCTGCACTCCTCCTCCTTGCCTGCCTCAGTGCTGACACTGCTGGGAGAGTCGGAAATAGGTCTGACATGGATGGCTCTGTCCTCCTTTGTATTTCCCAGAATGAGAGCCAATTAACATGTTCTAAAAAAGATCAGGGAAAAAAAAAAAGAAATAAAAAGCCCTCTTGGGATGGAGCTTTGATCTCCACCTGCAGTCCTGATGGCAGAGCAGAGCAGCTCTCATCTCGTGGGGGTGTCACATCCCAGGGGACCACGCGGGCCTCCATCTCTGGGGGTCCCCAGGGGCAGTGTGGGGCAGGGGCAGCTCCTCCCAGCTCCTGCTCTGAGCAGCAGTGACAAAATTAGGGACAGAAGTAGGAAATGGAATCAGGAAATAGGAGCACTCCCTGCTGAAAATAGCTCGGCAATTGCAGATGTTATATATATTTCATTTATGCAGTCTGCTGCTGCATCTCGGCTAATTGCATCCTGGCTGGAGGAGCTGAACCCGGCACATGAGCACCATGAAGGCCCCAGATGGGAGCGCTGGGGGTTCCTGCTCTGGGCATCCCTCCCCCTACCCCTGCAGATTGTAATGGGCTTTAGGGGCACTTAGCATCAGGCCATAAATGCACACCCCTCAGTCACCCACCACAGCAGCCGGAGGGATGGAAGCAATTTCTGAGGCTAATAGGAAAAAAATAAATCTCACCGAATGGAAGGTGATAGCACTGAAGTAACAAATGCACACATCTCAATAAACAGAAAATACTGTAGGGGCCAAATTGTCTTTTTGAAAGATGATGGAAAGACAAGGTCATAAAAGCACTCTCTCACCATAAGTGCTTACCCCTGGATTTAAATTAGAAATGATACCAGCACTCATTACAGGCATCCATGTACTACTGATGGGAGCTGGGAGCGCCCTGCCCTGGGCAGCATCCCTCTGGGTGAGGACATGCAGGGTAGGGGCTGAGCAGCAGCTCTGGGTGCTGAAGCAGGACGGTCCCTCCATGCAGGCAGTGGTCACTGCTGGGCAACCCTCGTTACACAAAGATTAATTTCTGCCACTGATCTCGGTCTCCAGCTGAACCCTTAAATGTGACGGCAGGAGCTGGGCAGTGATTAATTAATGGAAAGCTCTGATTCAAAAGAAGTGAAAATTCACCAAAGCTGATTTGAAGGAGTGAAAATCCTCTCCCCGTGTGATGGGCAGTCCTACAGCCAAACCTGGGGCTGGGGCTGTGGGAGAGCCCCCCAGTGCCAGCGATGGAGCAGCCTCAGGGCACTGCTGGGGGCTGTGATGATGCTGAGTCCTGGGCCATCCCTGCTCCCTGCAAAGCTCTCTGGTACTGCTTGGAAAGCAATCAGTGCACACAGCTCCTGCTCCGTGCTACAGATGGGAGGAGGGCTGGGATGGAAGTGCAGGTCGTTGCACCTCGCCATCAATTTTCATCACATTTTTATATGGCACATTAGCAGATTTACAAACCCTATTACAGTTTAACAAAGCTCGCTCCAGAGCCGTGGCAGCACTGCTCCTGTCCAGCAGTGGGGTGGCAAAGAGCCCAGGGCTGGGAGCAAAGAGTGCAGTGAGACCCTGCCCTGAAGGGTCACCTCCTTCCCTGCAGGACTGCTGCTTTCCAAGCAAAATGAATGTGTGCACCATGTAATTATAGAAAGAAAATAGTTTTGATCTCAGCTTCACACTTCCCAACTTCATGTGTATCACTGTTAGGTGGCTGTTTGTTACCATCAGTGTTTCACCCCAAGTTGGTGCTGGTTTGGGGTGACAGCAGAGCAATGCATCGAAAGCCAGGAGACTTACTGAGACCAGTCAGGTGGAGGAAATGAGAGCTAGATGGGGCCTGATAGCACAAAGAATTACTGGGAAATAGATTTATTTCCAGTGATGAGCTGCCCTCTGTCCTCTGACCCCAGGAGATTGTGCAGATATCGAAGCTGTTGTCAGAATTTGCATTTCAAAGTAAAATATGCAAAAATAATCACACGTTTCAGCCTCCGCAGTATTAGCAGATTAAAACAAATTGACTCTGGGTGCTCAACATTTACAGCACATCTGATCCAAACCCAGCTCCCTGTAAAAGCCACGTGCATAACTCTGCAGGGCACGGTGCAGCCCAGGGCACTGAGCAGCATTCCCAGGCAGGGGCTGCCCATGGGGCCCAGGGGGGCTCAGAGCTGTCGTGGCCATGCTGTGTAGGATGGCTGTTTTCTTATCCACAGCACCCAAGGGAGCCAGGCTGCAGAGCCATTCCTCGTGGCAGCAGAATTCAGAAGAGGATATTCCCTATTTGTAGGTGGATAAGCCCTGGTGTGTGGTCGTGCATGGCAAGTGATAATGCACTCAGGTCTGTGCATTCAGCCCTTCCCACTGCCTTAACAGCAGCCTGCTGGTCTGCTCACAGCCAGCCCTGCACCTCTTGGGCAGCTCCGATTCATGCACCAAACCCATTTGGCTGCATTTGCAGCCTCCCCTTCACGTTGATGATGCTCCCGCCCCAAGCAGCTCTGCCCATGGGCAAGCACACTGTGAGGACCACTCGCTCATTGCCTTTGGTCCCAGGCAGACTGGGAGCCTGGAGGCAGTTTGCAGTGGGTTGGTGCACTGTGAGCCCATCTCTCGTTGCCCACAGGCCATGCAGAGCACACCCAGCAGTCCGTGTAGCATGGAGCCCATTCAGAAAAATACAGTGCATTCACGGTAGAGTGAACCACACACCCAGTGCTTAATAATGCAAGGGCTGAGAATGAATGTTTATAAATATTTAAGACTGCTTGCTTTTGGGACAGTGGGAGAACCAACCTCTTTGTTCCGCAGTCGCTTCCTTCCTCTTTGCTCCCAGGCAGGTGTTAAACAAAGGGAGAGCACTGCAGCCTGGTGCACCTGGAAAACACCTCTCTCCTGCATTGAGAAACTGAATCACACCTGAAATGGGTCATGAGCTGACGTTGTCAGCAGGTAGTGGTGATGTTTATCCCATGTTGCTCTCAGGGCTAGAGAAAAGGGCTTCTGCTGTGCCCCAGCAGTGCCTGCATAGTGCTGTGACCGATGGTCCCACCGAGTGATGCATCCCCTCCGGTCTCTCTGTGCAGAGGGATGTGGGCAGGGGCAGCCCCTGCAGGAGCAGCTCCCAGGGCTGTGCTGAACCTCACCAAAGTGTTCCTTTGTCGCTGTCTGAACAGTGACATGCAGTGGTGGCAAAGCACAGCAGTGCTGAGAGCAATGTCACAGCGAGCGAGAACAGCACGAGCTGCTCGTCATCGATGCTGAGACAAGAGTGTTTAGTTGTTGCACGTGGTTAAACAAAAAGGGGATGTTCCCAAGGGGTGATGATGGGATGCCCTGCAGCTCCAGGCACTGCTTGGGATGTGGGTGCAGCTCTGCTTCCAGGTTTCCAGGACTGTGGGCACAAAATCCTCACTCAGGTTTAGTAGGAAGATGTTTCTGATGGCCTAAGCCAATTAAAGAAGTGCGTTTTCTCCTTTCTGATTAGCTCTGGCCAGCATGCAAATGCCACCAGCCCCACAGTTCATCATTTCCCAATCTAATTACTGGTGAAGAGGGCTGGGAATAAGCTACAGAATTGAGTGCATTATTAACTGCTGCGCGTTGTGCACAGGACAAAGATTGGACATTAATCCTCCGGGCACCAAAGGTCTCCTCTGACCCATTCCTGGATCAAACACCATTCCTAGAACTGATTTAATTTGGTGCTGGGTTACAGCAGGGTCCTGCAGCCGAAGGGCATTGGTTTTCCTTGCAAACAGAGTGCATGGGGGTGCACAGAGCCTTCCCAAGGACGGGCAGGAGGAGCTGCATGGCCCCCAGCTCGCACCCCATGCTGCTGCTCCCACGCCCTCCCTGCCTCCCACCTCCTCCTCAGGGATCACAGGGATTAACGGGGATCCTCCTTCTTGCTCGAGAGGATTAAATGTGTTATCTGCCTGCAGTCATTATGCATTGTGCTTTTTGTGTTAAAGGAGCTTTCATTTTTGGAATATCCCTTTTTCAACCGCTCGGAGTGGGATGCAATGCATGCCCCCAGGGAAGCGGGGACCTCTGGAAATTGTTGTTCTCTCTCTGCTGTGATGGCAGTGAAGCTCTGGGGTCAGCGTGGGACAATACTGAGGTTCAGAGCAGTGCAGGGCTTGGCCTGATCCTGTGCACAGCTCCTGTGGAGCACCCACCCTGCCCGTGGGTGCCAGCTTTGCTCTGGGTCCTCATAGCACCATAATGAGCAGCAGAGGGAGGGAGCTCTAGGGAGCCTGGCAGGCGTGTAACTGACTGCACAATTAGCAATGAACAACTCCCTGATGATTGTTAGAAAGTCCTAAACCAGCTAATGGGGCCCGGGAAGGCGAAGTTCATTGAAAGTACAAAGCATAAAAGAGCAAAATGCAAGCTGTGACATTCTAAATGAGGAGGCAGGAACTCGGCACTCTGCGAGCGGTGATGGCACTACAGTGCTGCGGGCACTGCACGATGGGGATGTGCTGTGCATGCAGAACGGGGCCCATCCCAGCACTGTGATGTGGTCACATTGCAGCCACCCCAGCACTGAGCCCACTGCAGGGCCGGGGGATTTGGGGAGCTGCTGAGAGGCTGATGTGGTGCCGCATTGCAAACTAGGAGATATAAAAGTGGAAACGATGGATGTGCAAGTGGATTATTTTTCATTCCCCTCAGCAGCCTTAAGAAAAGTGTGGGCAGTGGGTGGGTGCTGTCAGGATGCTGCTTCCTGCATGAATCCCTGCACTCCCCAGGGCTGAGTGAAGGGTGGGGAGGGTGGGGGGAAGCAGGGAGAGCCCTCCCAACCTCCCATCTGCCCCAGAAGCACTGCCCAGCTCCACACATTTATCCTTTATTACGACTTTCATTCCACTCTCTGGTGGCACCACTCCAATTTAATTAAGCAAATAAATAAAGCGATTAATTTAGATGCCATGCACTCCCCTGCACAAGCCCTGATAGCGCTCAGGGCTGCTGGCTGGGCAGGAGCTGCTTGTCCCCAGCTGTCCCCTCCTGTGCTAAACTGCAGCTCCCCATTGGGGATCCCTGTGGTTCCTGCAGTGCTGCTGCCAGGGCTGCAGGTGATGGAGGGGAGGTTCAGCTATGGCCTGAGTGCTCCCATAACCCCATTTTGTGCAAGCTGTGCTCAAGGTCTGCATGCTCCATGCATGAGGCTGTGCTTCCCTGCTGCTATTGCATCCCAGGGTTGGGCAAGAAATGCACTTTTGCAGCTCAGAACAGGCGGTGTGCAGCAAAGCAAGGCACAGCACAGCACAGACTGAGCAGCAGGATTCAAGGAGATGCAGCAATGTTGATGATATTAAGCAAACCCAAGGACCGCAGCTAGAGGTGAAGGTAGCAAAAAGAAGATCAATATAATGTCTAAAAGGTACCAAAGGGCAATTTAATTAGGTGTTGTGTTTGATAAATTATTTGTAAAGTTAAGCACATGGTGGAAGCATCATAGCCCTGTGCAGGAGCTAAATGAGTCCACCAGCACAAATTGAGCCCAGGTGATTAATGGCTGTAAGCACCCTTGGCTGAGCTGACACGGCACCAGGACTGCAATCAAAGCTGGAATGTATTTAATTGGGTTCTGTGCACGTCCCCATGTTTGGAACCGGTTTGGGAGCGATGCTCATTGGAGCAGGAATGGAGAAAGGGATGCAGCCCTGCAGTGACAGGCTGAGTGCAGTGCTATCTGTGCCCTTTGCAGCTCGTTTTAAGAATGAATTCCCTTCAATCCTCCACCCCATCTCATCCCCAGCATCACTGATTCCTCACCAGACAATATAAATTAACATAGCCCGCCGCTCTCTACCCCGTTATCCTCCCCTCTCATTTATGAATTTTAAATCCACTTGTTAACACCCTACTTAGTTGCATAATTTCACCATAATAATCCATGCCCCCTGGCCGACTACGCATTAATTTACAGATAATGCTCTGCAACCTCCAGTGTATGCAGTGCTGGTGGGGCAGTGCTGGCAGGGGAGGATTCCTGGCTCTGACTGCTGGGGGCTGCAGAACAGAGCCGGGGGTCCTTTGGGTTTCCTCAGCTCTCAGGTGAGGTCAGTTCAGTGAGGTGCCCCCCAGCCCTCGATTTCCATCCTGCTGGAGTTCCCTGCCATCATCCCATTTTCATTCCTCCTCTCTTGCCTCTCTCAGGTCCCTGCAAGCAGCACTTCTTTACCCAGCTGCACCATGTGCTGATGCTCCTTGTTCTAATTCCACGGAGACACGCTGAGAGCACCGGTCTTTATTTGTACTCCTTTTTTTTGTCTCCTCTGTTAAATTCTATGGCTCAAGAAAAGCCGTCCATTACTCATAATAACAACAACAAATTAGCGAGAGGTCTGTTAGAAGTGGTGTGTTCCAGCAGGCAGCGTTTTACCTCAATCCTAAAGCCCCGTGTGCTGATGCTCTGCGGCTGCGAGCAACGCAAAGGAGAGGGCAGAAGAGGAAAGGCTGAGAGCTCCGGGGCTGTTCGCTTGGGGAAGAGACGGCTGGAGGGCGCAGATGAGGGAGAAACAGCGCTGATCAATACCCAAAAGGGGGATCGGGTGAGGATGGCTCTCAGCCCGGCGGTGCCGCTCCGGGACCCCGCGCCATCCCCGCCTCCCGCAGCCGCTCCGGCCCCGCACTGCCCTCTGGTGCCTCCCGCAGCGCTGTGCTGCTGCCGTCCCGCAGCCGGCCCGGTGTCAGCGCCGTGCGGGTGCTGCCAGGCACGGATGGGGCTGCGCGTCCCCTTCATGCTCAGCCCGGGAGGATCGGATCCTTTGGTGCCGCACCTTGCGGTGCTGCGGCCGATGCCCCGCGCAGTGCGGGTGGAAAACGAAATAATTAGTGAGTTGGTATTCTGAGATGGTATCCTATAACGAAGCATAATCACTTCAGTGCCTGCCTGTGTGAGGTACAGGCGTTACAAATAATGGCTTTCTCTGCCTGTTGTTTGAGGTGCGTGAGATCCCCAACTGGTCTCAGGAGCTGCTGTTAGCACAGGTGTGGTTATAATTGTGTTGGTTCTGACTCATGTGCTGCTCATTACACACTTAGGCCCGTAAGGTCTCACTTTTATGATAGCAAGCTTCATGCAGGGACAGCTGTGAGTGCCTCTTGTTCAGCGTTGCAGTGCTGCACCCCATGTACTCCTATCACTGTCATCAGTGCTGCAGAGGGGCTGCTGCTGGGAATTTCCCCACACACCGTGACCCCAGAGCTGTGCTATGGGCCAATGCAGGCACTGCTTTCCTTCTGTGTGCTTTGCAGGTGGGAGCAGCTCATGGGAACACCCAGCATGTGTTGCCTCTCCCCAGCCCAGGGTCGAGTTCAGGAGTTGCTCCAGGTGACACCACGCGTTTGCCTTTATCCCATTCACAGCACATCAGTCTCCGCCATCTGCAGGGTGGCTCCCTGAGCCCTGCAGCAGGGCAGCCTGAGCAGAGCCAACTCTTTGCTTTCCTTCTTCCTTTTCTATGAGAAACTGCACGCAGTTCCTGTGCCAGGCAGCGACAGCTGTGCACAGATGAACCCAATCCCCTCACTTCTGCACACAGTGACTCATCTGCAGAGGAAGCTCCACAGGCACTGGGCCATGCAGCACCCATGGGCTCTGTGTTGGCAGTCCTCCTCCCAGTGCAGTGCTGGGGACGTTCTGGGATGTCACAGAGCAGAGGGCAATGCTCAGCCCATTTTGCTGCAATCCCAGCTGAAAGCTGGGTAAATTTGCTCCCTCTGTGGAGATAAAAGCTATGAAACCATCTGAGATGTGACACAGAGCAGCGTGGGACTCGACTCTTTGTTACTGAGTTATCAGACTGCAGAACTGATTCCATTTTCACACATTTGTTGTAGCTCACAGCTCGGTTGGTTTTGCCATGGTGGCTGCAGGCTTGGGGCACTCCTGGGGGTGAAGGATGTGGGGCAGTGGGGCAGGACCCACATCTACAGGGAGCTGCATCATGGGGACACACCTGCAGAGCTCAGGAAAACATGGCTTTTTTGTTTTTTTAGTTAATTAAAACAAAGTTTAAAAAAAAAAAAAATCTTTCCCCAAATGAGGTCTCTTATCTGGGGAGTAAATTGAAATATTTCACTGATATCTTCCCTTAACTTCTTCCCCATCAGATTGCATCCTGGCAGGGCCTTGCTCAGCCACTTCCCCTGATTGTTAATCTTCATCTGACTGCAGGGAGGAGGCTCTGGGGCCGTTGATTCAGGCGATAAACTGAACTTCCGATGTGGATGTGCAGGAGTGGGCTGTGACAGCTGCCCTCAGGGTCGCCGTCCCTGCACTACACAGCCCTGGAGCTGATGCTGGTGGTGTTCAGCCCCCCCTCCTCCCCACCCAGATACAGCTCCCGTGCACCCCCACATTCCCACTGCTGCTGCTGCAGGACTCAGGTGTGTGCTGTGGGGGCAGCAATGGGGGCAATCCCACCGAGCTGTGACTCAGCTCCTCGCCCCAAGCAGATTCAACCTCTGCAGGTTGTGACAATGTGATTAAGCAGCAATTACCCCCAAATTCAATTCAATTAGGCTGTGGGGAATGATGAGCTCTGCAGATGCATGTGATGAGGGCAATGCCCGTGCAGGGCAAGGGAAGGGGAGGCACGAGGGCAATGCCAGGGGGGCTGCGGCGGAGTGATGGCAGGGGGAGATGAAACCGAGACACGGATCTTTAATTGCAAAGATCAAATCCCCCAAATCAGGCTCATTCTTATGTACAACATGCAACCTCCAATTAAATTTTAGACACGTTTCATTTTCTGTCGTTCCCCTTCTAAAATTTTCATAGGAAGCACTGACTCTCCCCGCGGGTACGTAGCTCAGCTTCACCCCCCCCACTCCCCCCCCGCACCGTCCGGACCCGCCGCCACCAGGGGGAGCCCCGCACCCCGCACCGTGCCCATCCCGCACCGTACCCATCCCGCACCGTACCCATCCCGCACCGTGCCCATCCCGCACCGTGCCCACCCCGCACCCCGCACCGTGCCCGCCCCGCTCCGGCTCCGCTCCCGATCCCGCTGCTCGGCCCCCCCCGCCCACCCAAAGCCGACTCCGAGGCTGTGCACCTCTGCAGCCACGAGGGCAGCATCTCCTCGTGATAAATGGTAATCATAAAATCCATACCAAGCCAGGGAGAACCGTCACGGCACAGGAAGCCTCTTATCTGATGCCAGTGGTCCCGTGGGATGAGAAGAGATGCGCTGAGGCCGTAGGAGGGGAAATGTTTTGCCTGCAGCCTCTGCTGATGCTCAGGGGGTGATATTGTCCCCCTGGCCATGCAGTGCAGGGGGGTCCTGGGCACCCACCAGCAGTTCACAGAATAGCAGAATGGCCAAGGTTGGAATGGACCTCAAGGATCATGAAGCTCCAACCCCCTGCCACATGCAGGGCCACCAACCTCCCCATTTCATACCAGCCCAGGCTGCACAGGGCCCCATCCAACCTGGCCTTGAACACCTCCAGGGATGGACAGGGCATCCACAGCCTCTCTGGGCAGCTGTTCCAGCATCTCACCAGCTCCCGGCTGTGCACTGTGTCAGGATGGACACGACCTGAGCACAGCCCCAAGAACCGTGCAGACAACACAGCAGACTCAGGACACATCCAGACCCATCTCAAGGCCGAGTTCAGCCACTCCCCACCGCGCACAGCCACGGCACGGAGCTCAGATGGGTCAGATGTCCACGGCAGGGCTCAGGCAGTGCTGTGCTGGCCCGAAGCCCCGCACGTGGTGGCAGTGCCCCAGCCCCGTGCCGGGCAGCAGCACGCCTGGCCACAGAGATGGAGCCACCGCTGCACGCTGCGGAGCTGCCAGGTGCACCCGAGCAACACGAGGCCACCACGGTTTGCAGGAAGCAGAGCAAAGGTCTCGAATCCTCTCAGGGAAAAGGCCGGGGCAAAGTGCAGCGCGCCGCGTCCTTGGCCGTGTTTGCAGTGAACGCAGCCCATCCGGTCCCGCAGGACCGCACCGCCGGGGTGCGCTGCGCTCTGCAGCCGCCTCTCTGCCACGCAACGGCTGAGCATCACTCACCGGCTCCTTCATGTTTCTGTGGCACCGGCAAAGGGCTCTCGTTAACAGAATATAATGTGCAGTGAAAATAATTGATGAGCATCTTGTAACAATTGATTATCTGTCCGCTGTTCTGCCGCTCTGCTCATACATTAATGGATGGTGCTTTTCCCTGCGCGGTTCAGAGCAGCGGAGACGCAGCGTGTCGGCGGCCACCTGCCCTGTGCTGCATCTGAACGGACCTCAGGTGCACTGAGATGATTGTAGGAAGGCAGGGAGCAGCTGGACATGCATGGCACAAGCTGGTGCTGCATGGCCATCCCCATGGGCACACTGCAGCCTCGGCCACACGCAGGGCAGCCTGCTTCTCTGCTGCAGCCCCAGGCAGACTCAGTTTTTCCAGGCGACTGCCCTCAGGCCAGCAGCTCCACCGCCTCCTCTTCCCAGCACGGCATCAGCACAACTCGTGCCAGTGTCTTCACCAGGCGGCTGGGAACAGAGGAGGTTGTTTGCAGAGCAGCAGCCCTGACTGCTCAGTCAGAGCTGCAGACTCAGCAGAACTCAAAGCCCCCGAAAAACCTGAACAAACTCCTGCGTGCGTGGAGCCAACCTGCAGCGGGCAGGGACCCAGATCCTCTCCTCATGCTTGTCACATGAATGAGCTCTGCTCCAGGCTCACGCCTTTCATCTCAGAGGGGATTGTGTGCATTATGAGGGGGATTAGACTTCTCCACCAGGACCGGTGTGTGCAAGGCTCCAGGCTCACTCCCTCCCTCCTGCTCCAGCCTTTGGCGACCCAATGGGGGCACAGCCCAGCCCGTGGGGCCAGGGGGCAGTGAGCCCAGTGGGGTCACAGGGAGCTTGCCCACACTGCCTCGATACCTGGAACTGGGCAGGCAGGCAGCAGGCACTGTGATGGGAGGTGTGAGCCTGGCCAGCAGCCACACAGCCCATCCGCTCCCCCCAGAGCCCCAGTCACTGCTGCACATCGCTGGCCAGAGAGCGCAGCTGGCTGGGAAAACAAACGGCATGGGAATTAGCTCCCAACTATTTCCTCAATTCTACCTGCTATGAAGGGAATTTTATTTTGCTGCCCTGAGAGGAAGGAAGGCAGCCTGCCCGAGTGCCTCGAGGAAACACCTCTGATCACTCCCGCAGAGCACAGCCAGGCCAGCACCGCACCCCACAGCCCCCAACCTGCCTGCAGCAGCCCCACATAGGAATAACACTGCCTACAGTAGCACCACTCCCTCCCCAGGGATGTGAGGCTGCAGGGCAGAGGCCACTGTGCCACCCATCAGTCACCTGCAGCATGCATGCAACCCAGCCCACACCCTCAAGCTTGAGTCACCTCATTGCCCAACGCAGGGCTGTAGCAGTCCTAGTGCCACACACGAGCCCCTTCCTCATCAGCCCAAGAGGCAGGGCTGCAGCCCTCAGCCAGACCCCCAAGCAGCACCGTGCTATCAGCCACCTCGAGTAAACAGCAGGACTGGGGAATGAGTGTTATCAGCTCACCAATGCAAAACAGGAGGAAATTATTTAAACATCTTTTCCTTAAGAGGCCAAGTTGGCCCGCAGCCCAGTTGCCTTTCAGAAGTCACAGGCAGGGAAGCAGCGTTACTTACAGTAAAGTGCGTATCAGTAATTGTGCTACTGGATTCCAGGGAAAAGGACTCCCCCTCCTGCAAGGCTCACAGGGGTCAAGAACAGCAGCTATAGCTGAGCCCTTCCTTCTGCGGAAGGAATCATCATTCAAGAATGCCCAGCAAGCACAGGAACAGCCTGCAGGCTGCCTGACCCCCACACAGGGCTCAGGAACCAGCTCAGCCTCCACACCCACGCTACCCCCTTACCACCAGGTGAGGCCCAGCACCACTGGAACCATCTGTGCCTACAGAACAGGGACCACACCGCAGCTCATCACGGTTAGTTTATTGCAACAGGAACCAGTTATGGTAACTACAATAGACACAGCACTTAATGAAAAATACAATTACTTGGTTTTCCAGTATTACAAGCTCAGTACAATAAAGTCCTTTTGTACAAAAATACTGTTGGCTTTATAAAGTTACTCTACAGTATGAAATACCCTGGCCTTTTTTTTTTTTTTCCTGTGAGATTTGGAGCTGGCTGACAACGATGGAGAACTGCAGCAGCCAGGAGAGGTGCAGAGCAGAGCAGTCAGCACCCTGAGTGAGGCCACCACGGGCACCAGGCACCCCACGGGGCTGATGGGGGGCAGCTGGGTTCCCTCCTCCTGGCAGCACCAGGCCTGCAGACATCCACAGCAGCACAGACAGCACCAGAGGCTGCAGCAGGGCTTGGGGTGGGAGCCCCTCCATCACAGCCCTACCCACAGAGCAGACAAAGCGGCCCCCCACTGGGCAGTGAAGAAGAACCTTACGGCTTTCATAGGCATCCTGCTAAAAAGAGAGGAAAGCTATCTCTAAAAACAGAGTGCATAGGAACAACCTGGCTGTTGCCATCTTGCAGCTAGAGAGATTGAAAGAGGCACAAAACACAAACTCCATCCCTTGCTGGAGCCACAGCAGCTTCTGGCCCAAGCAGGGCAGACACACCATACCAGCAGCAGTTCTATGCAGCTGGAGAAGCAGGCAGGAACTCAGTTTCTCCCCAAGGCTGCATTCTCCTGACATGCAAAGGCTGCAAGTGAAGCAGTAAGACACATACACAGGCATGCACACACATGCACTCCTACACACCCCACGTTGGGCACCGTGTCAGCCTTGGCCAGGCCCATGGGAAAAGGCACTGCCTCCTGCAGGCAGGAGTTTCAGGCCAAGGAGCTTCTTGCTGCAGGAAGAGATCTGCATACCAAGGCTCAGCCATCCTCAAAGGGAAGCACCAAGTTTCTTTCCTGCCTCTTCTCTCACAACACAAAAAACCTGCTAAGGAAGTACTCTGCACCATACCTGACCGGTCAGCCTGCTGCTTTAACCCCACTCATCTCCCCAGATGCACATCCTCTGGCATGTTCCTGGAACATGCTGTCAGCATGAAATAAGAGTTAAACATAAAAGGGATAATTGTAAAAAAAAAAGTTTATTTGAAAAAAATACTCAGCCTCTCACAAGATTTCTGATCAACGTGTAGTATAACTTGAGAGCCATAAACCTGCTCCACGTACATTGAGATATTTTCCAACATTAAAAAATAAAAAATAAATACTTACAAATTCTCTCCTCCCCTTTACACGTCCTAAATGAGAGCAGTAAGGCATCCATCACCTTAAGATCTTAAGTTGAACAGAAGCAAGTAAAAGAGGTTTTTCTAAGAGATAAAAGAGGAGAAGCAGAATGCCTGTCTCAGGGATGCGTCTACAGCAGTCTGGTCCATCCGGCCCCTTCTGCAAAGCATGAAGCATCCAAACCCACTTGTCTCAGCTGGATAGGATGCTGGGCTGGTGCCTTCCAGGTAGAAGCCTGTTCTGGATCTGCTGTGGAGAGGCCAAGGGATCCGCCTGCTCCAAGCCCTGCTGTGGTGCCAGCTGAGCTCCACTCATACACATTTCATATTACATCTTATTACACGGATAAGAGTCTCTGCCTCAGCAGTGCCAGGTTCCCCACCCGTGGGCACAGACCCCAGCACACAGGTCATGCCTTGCTGGGGGAGGATTTGCTCAGGCCCAGAGTGGGCGACCGCACAGGAGATGCTGCCTGACATGAACTGTGGCCATCCTTCTCCAACCTGTTTATCCCATGAGAACCAAACTACAAAAAGGAAGGATTTTAAAGAACTACAGTAGCTAAAAGTTTTCAAAACATGCCTGAAGACCTCCTAACAGAGCCAGGAGGCATCTGGCATGGAAGCTGAAGACCCACTGCCCCCATGCCCAGCGTCTGCAGTAAGAAGCGTGTGAAGCAGGATTCATCTGGGGCTCAGCCCTGACATCTATCGTGCTCCAACAAACCCAGTATCCTGCTTTTTATGGCTTTTATCAACAGAACTCCCAAAGATACACACGAACGCACACACATCATTCCCCAAGCAGAATACAGAGCTAAAGCACGGCTTAGAATAGAGTTAAGGCTCATTCAGATTCAGCTAGATTTGAAGACTGTAAGGCACATATTAGTACAATCATGTTACTGTTAAAAAGCCAGAATATAAAAAGTCATCCCTTCCCCCACCCCCACCCCAAACATGCGAGGATACTGCGCATGTAGCTCTGTTACCTTTGTTGAACACAGATGGAAAGACAGTTCAGAGCCTGGTTAAAAAATGAACACCTGGTTTAAACACTTCTCACAGCCGCCCAACACGAGCAGAGCATTTCCCCAGACACTGCTTCAGGACAGCGGCGCTTCCCCCGACACACTGGGCTTAAAACCAGTCCCTCACATGTGGCTTTCCTCCTCTTTGACACCGTCTTCTGTGCTCTTCTGAGGCAAGGTAGCCACATCATTGTTTGCTTCTTTCTGTTTCTCAGCCTCATCGATGTTGGTCTCCTCCTCTTTCCCTTCGTTCTTCGTCTTCTCCTCCGCCGCCTTCTGCTCCTTTGCCACCAGGCGGTAGTTGATGCCCATCCCAATGAAGAGGTAGATCCCAGAGACAACGAGGATGATCCCACAGGCCCAATACGTGTACTTGTAGTCACCGTACATGTCGTTGAGCTTACCTGATGGGACAGAGAGGGGACAGTTTAGCAAGACTACCTCCAGTGCTGCCTGGGAACTGCTCAGGGTTCAGGAAGCATTCCCAAGAGCAGCCCAAGCCACCACATTTGCTTCAGGCCTATTCCTTCTGCTCCCCCAGCTCATGCCAGGGCTCAGCCCACCTCTCATTTCCCCAGATGTCACAGCAGGTCTGGGGCTGCTGCTCACCTTCCCTCACCTCCACCCAGGCACAGAGCCCCATAGGAACAGAGAGCACTGCCCACAGATGGGACCCATAGCCCCACAGCAAGGCCAGACAAGGAGAAGCAGCACACAGAGGTATCCTACCGAGCAAGGGGGGTCCCAGAAGCACAGGGCAGCACTCCACAATGGTCACAAGGCCAACAGCACTGGAGAACCTCTGCGCTCCCACCAGGTCCATCAGGGTTTCAAACAGCACCGAGCTAAGCCAGCCGAAGGCAAAGCCAAAGAAACCAGCATAAATGCAGAACCCAGCGTAGGTGGTGGACATGGGGGCCAAGAGGTGGCACACTCCATTGTAAATCACAGAGATGGCAAAGAAATACTGGACTCTTGGTCGGATCCACTTGGTGTTTGCCACCAGTCCCATGGAAGGTCTGGCTACCATGTCTACGAAGGCCAGGATGGACAGCAAGAAGGCTGCAGACTCGTTGGCAATCTTCTTGCTCTTTGCATAATTGCTGAGGAAGACCAAGGGAGTGAACAGCCCGAAGAACATGATCACATTGCCTGAGAGATAGAGCAGGAAGCCTCTGTGTGTGAAGAGGGACAGGTCCAAGAACTTGTTGATCGTCTGGAAAAGCGTGCTCTTCTGTTTCTTTGTCTTCCCACCAATGAGGTCTGTGCTAGTATCGCCATCACCTTTTTTCACTGCTTTCCCAGCTTCCTGCAATACCTCTTTAGTGGGCTCTTTTTTCAGCTGGTCTGGCTTGGGACCAATCGGCCGCATGAGGGACCCAGCAACACAGCAGTTCAGCAGGAGACCACCGAGGATGAGGAAGCTCCCTCGCCAGCCAAATATGCCAAAGAAGAGCTGGTTCACAGGTGCCAAGGTCGACAGGAACACAGGGCTGCCTGCCATAGCCAGTCCATTCGCCAGGGGACGCTTCTTGAAGAAATACTTGCCAATCATGGTTAAGGCAGGGTTCAGGTTAAATGCAAGTCCAAGGCCTGAAGAGGAGAAACAAAGGATTCAGAGTTCTACATCCTCAAAAGCCAGCAGTGATGACAGAGGGGCTCAGTAAGAGGAGCAAGAGATCAGGGCTTCAGTTCTTTGTGTTCAATAGCACCACTTCAGCTGCATTAACCTTCAGCCTGTACGAGCAATACTCAGCACCTCAACACCCATTGTGGAGGTAATTGGGAGGACAAGCTCTGTGCATGAGTTAGGAGAGCTGAAAAGACAGAACTGCTGTGACCTCTGACAGACCTTACATCTACTAGTGTGGCACAACCCTAACCTGAGATGGGAATAATGGGAGGCTTTCTATTTTAAGTAGGGGAATGAGCGCCTGTGCACTTACATTCCTCCTGCATTGCATCACCAGGGCCATCCTCTTACTAGAGCACATAAAGGGAATTGGGACTTACGCAAATTCATAGTAAGCATTTCCTAAGAATTACTAGACAGAAGTTGCTCCTCTGAGAAAGGCTTCTCAGTTGCAATCCCATTAGAGCACAGCTGCACTTACCCCCTATGACTCCCACGCAGAAGTAGAGCTCCTCCACGGTGTTGCAGAAAGAGGCTGCAATCAAACCACACCCCGAGAGGCACCCACCCACGATCATGATGGGCCGGCTGCCATACTTGTTCACCAGGATGCTGCTGATGGGACCTGGAGAGTCAAAGGAGACATGCCCAGAGGTGAGTTACCGTCATGGTTACCTTTGCACAAGTGACCAGGCAGACATGCACACGGGAAATCTGCTGTCACAGGCTTCATTTCTGCACAGTGCCACTTCACCCAGCAAAGGAACTGGATAGAGGGAAGGACTGATGGACCAAAGACAGCTGGAGACAAGAAATGGTGATATTAGTTAAAGCACATGCTGAAATCCCAACTGGAAAAGCAAGATTCTAGCAAGTGCCAAGGACTACAGCCCTGCAGAGCCCCAGAAGCTGTTTATAGCTGTTGAAAGCCACAACTTCCCTGGGCAAGGAGCCTTCCATGGCCTATGCAGAACCTGTCAGGCTGCCAGCTGCCCTGCAGCTTCCCAAGGACCAGGGCAAAGGCCCTGCCCTGTACTCTGTAGCCACCATGGCCCAGGGGCTGGGCAAAGCATAACAAGGTGACAGCCTGCATCCAACATGATGTTTCTGATGGAGGACAAGGCCATGAAGCAGCAGCTTTGATGGGTGCTGGGCAAAGTGCACCAAGGGCTTGCAGAAAGGAAGGCCCCCACACAATGCCAGGGAGATTGAGGCAAAGTTTTCACTGCTACCCCCTGAAGCAGAAGCAGCCCAATCGCTCTGCACACCGCCTTTTAAGTGCTTCATTATCAGGAGCTTTAATCCAAAGCAAACAGTGATTAGATACTGCAAAGCATGCTCTACAGATACTCAAATGTATTTAAATAAACTGAATGAACATCCATTGAATATTAACAGACCTAGTTTTACTATTAACAGATAGCAAGGTTGTCAACATGTTATTCATGGGTCCTCAGACACTACTTGACCTTTCTGCCTAGTTTAAACAAAGCCCAGAGAACATTTGGGAAGCCCAGCTGCTACTGCATCTTCTGCAGTGGAGGAAGCTGTGCTCCACCAGGCCAGAGGGATGCATCCACCGGTGTGCAGGTAACAGCAAGTGGTGCAAAACCAGTGAGCTGCTGGATCTGATGGGCACTGTTCAGTACGAGCAGCTGGCAGCATCAGCATGAGGCACAGGACAAGGGAATCTTCAGGATTAGAAGCAAAAGTCGCTCCAAGTCCAAGGAGCAGCAGGCATCACAGGTTCTGGGGCACGCAGAGGGACTGTTCGCAGTGCATTAGGAAAAGGAATGGCCCAAATCAAGCCTCATTAAGGCAGCTACACTGTTTACAAGCTTGTTATAACATTGGAGCAGAGAGATGTGCCCATTGCCTCGCTTGCTAAGCAAGGACAAAGCAGAGCCTGTTCCCCAAAAGGAAAAGCCTCATGCTCAGCCAGGCCGTTAACGTCAGCTCCTTTTGATGCACAAATGCAAATAAGACCAGGCACCCTGCCAGCTGGGGATGGCAGCAACACAAGCTCCGATTTGCCTCTGAAGTACACACAACAGCAGGGTCCCAATAAGAACTTCTTTCAGCCAGTTTACCCGGTGCAAAACTGCATGTGCAGGCTGGCACAAGGCACCAGGGCTTTGGGACAGGAGATGCAAGGATTTGGAACACACGACCCCAGCAGAGCACAGACTGGTGTAAAAGCAAGCATGAAATGTACAGCTTGGGGATTAGGAGACTCTGAGCAGTTTCTGAAGGACAGGAGAGGGGAGCTGTTTCACTTTAAGTAGTTAGCTTTATTCTGCTCATGTTTCTGCTCTTCCTGTGCATGCTGCCACCTCCAAACAGCGCAAGCTGTCTAAGGCACTGCTCAGCACCACTGGGGAAGAGCAGACTACATCCGTTTTCAGTGCACATTTCAGCAGTCAGAGCTGACCAGAAAAGGGAACAGATTCTGGTAGGCAGTCAGTGCTCGATGGATTCCAAAATTAAGCATCCTGAACCAGACCCTATAGCAGGGCTTCAGTGCTCAGCACTGCTACTCTCCCCAGCCTTCTGGCAGGTGCTGAGGGCAGACAGATCCTCAGCCACACATTGTTACAAGAACAAGGGCAGAATTACACAAGTTGTAATACCCCGGAAAGAATTTACCTACAGCTTTGCTGAAGAGGACAGATTAACCCAGCTTTTGCATTCTGGACACTGAATAAGATCTTTGAGCAATCTACTCCAAGCAAGCTTGCTGAAGAAATTTTGCTCTCACGTAACGACAAAATCCTAACTTTTATCAAAGTTTGGACTGTTGTCACTGCAGCAAGATGCAATTAATGAGGCTCAGCATTACATACTCCAATGCAAAAGCACATGCAATGCTGTCCTCAGTTCTCTTACCTCCTGCATACATAACAGCCAGCATGATAGAGGAGATCCATGAGACTTTGCTGCTAGATGCGTTGAAGATGACCTCAATCTCTTTGAAGAACACAGTGATGGATTTGGGAAAGGCATAGGAAAATCCAATGGAGATGAAGGCTCCGATGACCACAGCCCATCCCCAGCCTCCTTCAGGAGGAGTGTATCCCACAGGGCCTCCAATGGCCGGTGGCATCTTGAACGAGGCTGGCAATGGATCAGTCGGGGTTCAAAGATCTGCAAAGGACAAAGTATCATCTCAGCTGAGTACAGAATGCTGTAACCTCATTCCCCTGCTATGCAGGGCCCCATCCACAAGGTCAACGCAGCACCCAACAAACCCAATGCCGCACAGGAAGCTGGCAGCCACACCAGCACCCCAACTCCCTCCAGGAAGGTTGCTTCCAGTGGGGAAAACCCAGGTTTGCAGGCAGGCCTTGGAAGGTTATCTTAAATCAAACGCTCTGGCGTTTGGTTTAAGGTCTGGTGGCCTTTAAGAGCACTGGCAAGCAGGTGTTTATAAAATACATATTTAAGAGATGACATCCTATTATAAGCTGAAAAGGGCAAGCTGTGATCTTACAAGAGCAGCTGAACACAGCAACAAAAAGGTGGCACACAAATGGCTGCTCTGTCAGCAGCACCAGGCTGTGCCCTGCTAGGTCCCACAACACAGCACCCATCAGGCTGGGGTCTGGGAACCTCGGCACAGCTGGAAACCCCAAAACCTGCTCGCATTTGATCCACACACACCTCTTTGATCTGCTACCCACAGAAAGTCAGGAAGATGCCAGTGCTTTGGCCAACAGTGAGTGCTCCCACGCAGGCAGGCGAAGGGCAGGCGTGCTGGGGATCCTGCAGCCCACAGGTGGGCAGGAAGAGCAGGGAAACCCCAAAATGGGGAATCAGTAAGAAGGGAAGGGACTCCCGAAGTCCTCTAGAGCAAGCACCCCATGCAACAGAGGGCACCCCCAGGTTCTTAAATACACACCTACCAGATAAAACTGCGCACAAGCCAGGGCTTTCTGCAATGCAAAGGCAGGCAGGTGTCAAGACAGCACACCATTAGTCCTGCAGTCCCAGAAGGTCACAGGCTGCAGCTAAACTTAGCTGTGAGCAACAACAGTGGGATGCTGCCAGGGCTCTGTCCTTCCCTGGGGCAGGGAGGGGGAGGTGCTCCAGCCCTCCCAGGACACTCTGCATCCCAGCACTGCTAAACCCCTCCTCTGAGACCAAAAAGGCCATTCCCAGCACAAGGGAATGCAGCTGGGACAGTGCTGCTCATGCACCCCCAGCACCGCAGCTCTTGTACAGCCTGCACAGCTGGCACACACCTTGAAGCTGCAGTTACTTGAGAAAACAAGGCTGTTCAGACGACAGCAGAGAGCAGCACAATCCACCCCACAGAGGAAACACGACCAAACTAGCTGCTCACATGTTGTTTCACCGTATGCAAAGCAACAGGAACTGCCCCTGAAGCTCCGGTGTGGCCCTGAAGATTTCAGGATGCCTTCAGAGCTGGGTTCCCTACAGCAAGATGGACAAGATTGACAGCAGGACAAGGGGAAATGGTTTTAAGTTGAGGGAAGGGAGATTTAGGTTGGACGTCAGGGGGAAATTCTTTACAGAGAGAGTGGTGAGGTGCTGGAACAGCTGCCCAGAGAGGCTGTAGATGCCCTGTCCATCCCTGGAGGTGTTCAAGGCCAGGTTGGATGGGGCCCTGGGCAGCCTGTTCTGGCATTAAATGGGGAGGTTGGTGGTCCTGCATGTGGCAGGGGGTTGGAGATTCATGATCCTTGAGGTCCCTTCCAACCCTGGCAATTCTGTGACTCTGTGAAGATGCCTCCTGCAGGCAGCACGGCTGAGAAGGGCAGAGCTGAAGCACTGCTCACACCGAGCACAGAGGGGAAGGAAGGAGCACATGAAGCTCCTCCAGCACAGCCTAAACCCTCTCATGCAATCTCCCGGCTCAGGCTTTCACCTGGAGACATAATGGAGCACAAGAGCTCCTGGAAGTGACACCACAGCGCAGCGACAGCTCCAGACGAAGCAGCAGGCTAAGAGGCACAGAGGTGCCACGAGCCCTATTTATAGCACACGTCCGCTCGGGCTCGCGGCGATTACCATCGCATCCACGGCCGTTCTCATGCCAGCATCTACCTGGCACATTTTGCCGTGCTCTTGGCAGCCAGCTCCCTCCCACGGGTGCCCGGATCGCTTTCACCTCACAGCACAGGCCAGGCCCCACGCGGCCCTGCAGCTCCATCTGCCAAACAGCAGGAGGAGGCAGCCAGCCCCACACCGCAGGGAGCCCAGCACCCGAGGCTGCCCTAAGCCTTTAAGACTGGTTTAGCCTGAGCCAGGCGTGGATCTTTTTGGCTGGAAGGGTAATTCACCCACGCTCCAGCACAGCACATGACTGTCATGAGCACACGGGCTCCTCCAGTCACAGGAATCATTCAGAGGACGTTCCTCTAAGCAATCCCCATCAGCTCGACTCGCTGAAGCCACCAGCTGGCACAGCACGGCTCACCCCAAACAGCCACCACACGCTCTGCCCTCTGGCCACGCAGGCAACCCACCCTTAAGTTACATACTGATAGGAATACTGGGGTTTGGCATCACCTCCAGCCACGCTGCACAGCCTGCAGCTCACTCTTAGGTTTTGAGTCACACTGAGCTCTCACAGCACCCAACGAGCTTTGAGGCATCGTCTAACAGCTTTGATTTGCCTGAAAGGCTAAAAAAAAGAAAAGAGACGCTGCTGCATTTTGATAACAGAAAACCCAGCTACTATTCAGCAATACAAACCACTTGATAGCACAAATAAAGGTCACTGGTAGTAACACCTGGGGATATTGCTGAGGTGTTGGGGAACGCAGGTTTAGATCTTCCATCAGTCCCAAGCAGCTGAGCTGTGCCAAAATCATTGTGGCTGGGCTCATTCCTCTTCTATGATTGCTCAGGTGGCATCCTTCCATAAAAGACTTTTGAAGAGCAAGACAACCTCTCTTGTAGTGCCAATGCATAGTGAAATACCTTGGGCTGAAGTTGGAGACCATTAAGCAAGAACCCCAAAGTTCGAAGCCAGAGGGTTTACACGAGCTCTGCATGTCACAGCATTTTGCCCTGACTCACTGCAAAACCTCATTAAGGAAGGCCAGTTTTAGAATACTTCTTCTATCAAAGGGAGGCTTCAAATGGGAGAAGAAGAGCACACAGAAGGCAGCCAGTCCAAAGGGAAAGCTTCCCTCCCCTTTGCAAAAGAAAATATATAAAGTAAATGAACAGTTATGACATTTACAGTTCTGTTTTGGAAGAGCAGCAACATGTAAGATGTGTTTGGAAATCATATTCACAGCTGCCAGGCAGCCAGCTACAGTTTGCCCTATTAGGAAACAAAGCAACCATACTCGCTGTAATTAAGACTGATGAGACCAAGTAATGACTGGAAGTATCACATCTGCTAGCCTGTGAAGTCTTGACAAACCTGCAGGAACAGGTAGCCTACAGCAAGCCCTCACTCTGCATAGCAATGGCAGGAGCAGCTATGGTTTTTTTATGCAATCCAGACTGCATCAAATGGGAACAGACCCTGGAGAAGACCACAGTCCCTTCCCTCCCCCAAGTCCTATACACTGCTGCTGTGGTCTCTTCTTTGAAGGTGCCTGGATCAGGAAGATTTTAAAGACTTCTACTTACATAACCCAGCAAATCGCTGTGCTTTTTAAAGCCCCAGATTGGCAGGATTCCGGAGGAGAGAGACAGAGGCTCACATTTATAAAGCACCGCAAATGCTGCAAAATATTTCTGGGGCAATCCCTTTACAAAGGTAACCTCACAACGCTCTTTTTCAGGGCAGGAGGGGTTTCTCCCATGAGCAGCACCCTGGCCCTGCAGATCCCTGCCTGTCTCCTCACATCCATCCCTCCCACTGGGGATTTTACTGCACCAGGCACACATTCATATCACACTTGCTGTCTCAGATGCTTTTAAAGCCTTTCCCAGTGGCAGGGCTCACTCACCTGCCATGGACAGGCAGCATCCAGGGCACAACCCAAGCCCCCTTAGAGGTCCTCACCCTGAGTTCCAGGCTTATACTTATTGCTGGAGAGATGGAGCTTCTACCAACTGCAAACTGGTGAGAGCAAGTAACACCTCACAGCTTCAAATCAGGACATTTTCTGGCCAGAGAAAAGATCAAATAGAGATTGTTATGAACTAATGAGACACCGCTTCCACTGGTTTTAAGCACATTTACAGAATTAAGCACAGGGGCGTAATTCCAGTGAGTGACCCTAGGCAGGGTTTTAACCTGGCTGTGCATGGCATACGTGACGACCCAGTATTTGCAGGGACTCTGCACCAAAACAATACTCAATTGAGGTCCTGCTCAGCTGAAGCATTTGTTCCCAGGGTGATGCGAGGTCAGTAGCACGTAAAGTTTGCCCAAGGACAGCAGCCCACGCAGATGAGCTCAAGGTTCCTTCACCAGCCACAGCACAGCCTGCTCAGCACCCCTCCTCTGCCCAAGGATGGCCAGCAGAGCCCCAGACATGCTGCAGTCTGCCCACCTGGCAAGCAGACAAGCAGATGCCAGAAGGCATGGCTTTGTGCTCCTCAGCAGAGGTGCCAGTGGCTGCTGCCTTCACCTTTTGCTCAGCGCTGGATCCACGGCAGCGCAAGCCCCAGCCTGCAATGCAGGATCAGAGGTGTGCAGCAGCACCATTGCTCACCTCAGCAGGGCTACGGGCTCTGCTTGAGCATCACCCACTACAAACAGTGGCTGAGGACAGAGATCGTAGGGATCTGAAAATAATAATCCCCCACACAGCAGCCACCGCACCTGGCTTGTGGGCTGCGAGGAGGTTGCACCGCTGTGCTTTGACCCCATCCAGGCGGCTCCTCACTGCCTGCAGCCATCAGCACTGCCCTCCTGCCTGCAGGGAGCTGATGCAACAGGACTCTGAGGTTGTTTATCAGAAAAACAAAGCAGGGCAGGAAGGAGAAACAAAAACAAGAAAGCAGGTACCAATTTCTCCCACCAGAAGAAGTCCATTACAAGCACCCATTCCAGGCTGCTGTCTCCAGGTATTACCACCAGTGATCTCAGCCTGTCTGAGCAAGGACCAGGGGCCTTACTAGTATGAGAAAGCATGAAGCAAGCTTAAGCAAGCAACCAGAGGGATCAAGGGAAAAAACCCTGACTGATTTTTTTTATTATTATTTTTTTATAACATTACACTCTGGCAATGGCCACAACTCAAGCAGAGTTCTTCCAGATCCCTTTGACCCACAGCTCTAGGGTGATAGCAATAAGGGCCCCATAGCACAGCTCCTGCTGGACTCCCCTGCGCAGCACAGCCCCCAGCCCACCTGCAGCCATCCAACCCCATCCCAGGAGGGCTGTGGCTCTCAGCCTCTCCTCATGCAGGTTTCAATCTCAGGTCCCCAGGCACAGACCACACTTTGATAGGAGCAGGGATGTTTCTCTCCACACATCAACCTCAGCACTGCAGTACTCACAGATGCCTCAGAGACGATCTGTGCTTTGCCAAGAAATTCTCAGAATGAGAAAAATGCGGTACCAAGCAGCACCAGCATTCTTTCATTTAGGCATCGATACGCACAGCCAAGGACGCAGCCACTCCAGGTTTCAGTGTGTGGGGCTGCAGAATCTCAGAGCCCCACAGCTGTTTCGGTCTAAACAACCACCCCTCTCTTCCCTGAGGGCAGCAGCTCATCCCCTTTGTTCTCAGCCACATCCATCTCATCCCTCTTTAAAGCCTCCCAAGCACAGAGGAGGCGGCTGCAGCTATGTGGATGGAGATTACCTGACACCACCTGCAGGACTGTGGTTTTGGGAACCAACTACAGCCCCACACGAACTTTCTTTGGCTGCAGCACAATTACACAGCAGCAGCTTGAAGGGAGCATTTCAAAAATGAGTCATTCAGACAATAATGGCAAGAGGCTCCTGCTTTCTTCATCAGAAAGGTTGCTATTATGGGCTTATTCCACCGAAGGAAGTGGGAGAAGTCATAAAACTACAACATTAACACTGAAGTGCTTGGATACAACTTGCCTCCCTTAGGCTACGTGCAACTTTTCAACTCCTCATGAAGGATCTATGGAACGGAATCACGCAAGCCTCCAGCCCTGTACAAGTCTCCGGGTATTTTCCACCTTAGCTGCCAGACAAATCAAGGCAAGTGTGAGAGCAGATGCACCACTGGCACCTTTTGATTAGGAAACACCTCCTGGTGGGCACAGAGCAGATAATGCTCTCACACCTCTGCCTGGAGGGCAGGACAGGATACAGCCACAGCTGTGACACTGCAGGGAAGCTCACAGCACACCAACACCAGGCCTGTGTGTAGCTGGAAGATTTACCAGGCAGGGATGAGCTGAAGATGGAGAAGGCTCCTTTGAGGCCAGGACATCTGGGGAGTTCCTGAGCCCCAGCAGCACTCCAGAGTGGCATTTTTCAGCCCTACTCATCTCCATAGCCAGAAAAGCCTGGAGCAGAGGCATCCAAGGGACAGCCCACACCAAGTTACCTCACTTAACATGAGAAAGGGATGCCTGTGCACCACAAAATGGCTTCAGGCATACAGAAAAGCAAGAAAACAAACACCACAAAATGCGAAAACATATTTCAGGTGCCTTGGGATGAATCTAAAAGGTTCCCCTGACACTAAAGCCCAAGAACACCGAGTAACCCAGAGCACCTATGGCACAAGTGGGTGCCCTACAGCTGTACTGTGCCTATTCCCAGCACAGTTACAGGACTGTGAGCACCTCAGCTTTTCCCAGTGTCTCGCCCACCACCCAGATAGCCACAGAAAGGCTCCCTCAGATCCTGCAAACCCACAGCACACAATACGTGCTGGGGGAGATACATTCCTATACGCTGGCAAGGGCTGCCATGTTGCCCCAAGCAGCAGCAGGCCATGGTGGTCTTTCTATCTGGATAACACCCAGCCCGGCTTGCTGCAGCAGGGCAGCCCCACACCTCGAGCTGTATCAGGCTGCTCGGTGAGAGCCGGGGCCCCACAGCCCCCCGGTGCCTCCTGCAATCCCAGACCTGGGGCAGGCAGAGCGCTGCAACCTCTGCTCATGGCTGCCAGGACCCGGGGTCCAGCCTCACCGCCTGCGGGGGGAACCACGCGTGGGTCCCGGGCTGAGCACGGCTCCGCAGCCGAGCAGACAGGATTGGCCTCACGCTCCCCACGCGGCCCCCAGGGCCTCAGCTCCCGCAGGAGCTTTTTCTTATCAGCCATCCAGAACTCGGTTAATCGCCTCGCATCCATCCCCGCTATCTGGAGCGCGCAAGGTGGAGCGGATTTACCCTCCCCGTTCAGCGGCCAAAAACACGACCGGGGAATCGCCCACCCCGGGGCCGCCCCATCGAGCGGATGCAGCCGCAGCACAGGAGGGTCCCGAGCGCTCCGCTCAGCGCCCACCTTTGTTTCGGACGGCCCCCAGCCGGGAGCACTTCGGGTGTAGCATCGACGGCGCGGACCCCCCCCGTCTGTCCCCGTCCCAGGAGCGCCTCGCGGGGCGCTGGAGGTCACCACCGCCTCCCGCCGTTCTTCCACGTGGGAGAAAAAAGCAGAACGCGGGCCCGACCGCGACCAAAAAAAAACCAAAAAAAACAAGGCCTGAATTACTACGATGGGAAAGGTGACGGAACACAAAGGCAGGCAACTCCGACGGCACAGCGAACCGGGAGCGGACCCGCTGAGCGGCGTCGGACCGCGACCCGGCGCTGCACGCGTGCGGCCCCGAACACGCGGCCGAGATCCCAGCAGCTCCCGAGGCCGCGCCGAGAGCATCGCAAAGCGGCGGGGGATCCCAGCCCAGCCCACCGCCAGGCCCACCGGCCGCGGCTCAGCCCCGCATCCCCGCGGCGGAGCCGGGCAGGGCCCCCAACGTTATGCAGGAGCTCAGCGCTCACCGGACACGCACTCGTCCCAACGGCGGGGCTCGGGGCCGCGCGTCCCCCGGAACCGCAGCATTAAGGCTCCCGCCACGAGGTCCCGCCGCCTCCCCGCGTATCCTCCATCCCCACCTCCAGCCACGTGGAGTCCCGAAATCTCCCAGGAAGGACCGCGCTGCCCCCTGCCCAGCTCTAAGCTCCATCCCCCCACCCCCAACGCCACGTGCGCCCAACGCAGCACCGGGCCCTACCTGCGCGTGCCGCCGCCGGCCGAGTGCCGCCTCCCCCGGCCCCCCCCGCCACTATAAGGGCGGAGGGGCCGCGCCTTCCGTTTGGGGCGGGGGCAGCGGGTGGGACCGGCAGCGGTACCGCCTCCGCCGTCGCGCCACGTGCGCGGAGCGCCCCACGCGTGGTCGCGGCTCCCGTGCGGCCCGGCACGTACCGCCCCGAGCGGAAAGCGCGGCACGACGGCGGGCGGGGGGAGCGCTGGGACCGCGCTTCGTTCCGCGCGGGTCTGCGGGAAGCGCCGTACGCGGCCCCTGGCGGCGGTGCTTCGTCCGACATCACCCGGACCGACTTTGTGTTGTTGGGCTGCGGCGCTTCTCTCGTCTACCGGAACGTTTTTGGCTGTCGCCAGCATGAGCTGGCAAGCGGCCCGTAACCGCGAGGATGGCGGATGAGGCGGACTCGAGCAACCCCCGCTGCCGGCTGCGCTGCTCTGTGCTCAAACAGATGTTGTGCCCGGATCCGTGGGCTCGGAGCAGGCAGAGCTGGCGGGGAGGGGCCCAGTGCTGCGCCTACATGGAGCCGGGCTCACCCTCGTGGAGTCACAAAATGGTTCGAGTTGGAAGGAATCCCCAAAAACCATCCGGTCCTGCACTGAACGGGGACATCCACGGCTCCATCAGCGCTCAGAGCCCCAAGCCTGAGCCTGGCTGTCTGCAGGGATGAGGCACCACAACCTCTGTGGGCAATTTGTGCCAGTGCATCAACGCCCTCAGCATAAAGAACTTTTCTTATATCCACTCTAAATCGTAGAATAATAGAATCATAGAATCATAGAATGGCCTAGGTTGAAAAGGAGCACAATGCTCATCCAGTTCCAAGCCCCTGCTATGTGCAGGGTCACCAACCAGCAGCCCAGGCTGCCCAGAGCCACATCCAGCCTGGCCCTGAATGCCTGCAGGGATGGGGCATCCACAGCCTCCTTGGGCAACCTGTTCCAGTGCATCACCACCCTCTGGGTGGAAAACTTCCTCCTAATATCTAACCTACACCTCCCCTGTCTCAGTTTAAGACCATTCCCCCTTATCCTTTACAACAGACCCTGCTGAAGAATCTGTCCCCTTCTTCCTTACAGCCCCTTTAGGTGCTGACAGGCCACCAGCAGGTCTCCCCAGCTCAGAGATGTCCAACTGCTCTCTTCATCCCACTCCAGACAAAGCTGCTGCACAGTTCAGGCACAGAAAGGCACTGCATGGCACACAAACAAGGTTCTTACATCAGCACCAGAGCTCCCCATGCTCAGGATGCAGATCTGCAGCGGTGACGCATCGCATGTGACAAATCCTGCACAGATGACTGTTACTCTGAATGTTTTTCTGGAGCTGCTCTCTCCCGCAGCCTAATGAAGTTAATTGTGTTCTGGGTTGCGTGCTGAACGCTCTGTTTTAAAGCAGAAGTATGGTGTAATTCACCTCAGAGCCATGGCAGGGAATGAAGGGGAGAGCTCAGCTGCAGGACAAGGAGCAGCAGCAGGAGATGCGATCCCTTTTGTATCAAAGGCAACTCTGCACCCCCACAAGTGTGTGCATGGGTGTGTGCTGTGCATGTCGGGGCACTCCGTGACTGGGGGCACCCGCTGGAAGCAGAGCAACCTCACTCACCCACTTCTGAAGGACAACGCAACCCAACGAGCGAGTGGGTGGACGGTTCTCCTGCTGCATCTACCTCTGAGCAACTCGGAGAGCAGGGAGAGGTCTGCGCTCATCAAGAGATGAATAGCGATTAAAAACGGGGAATGTGGGAGCAGACTCAAAGTGCCACTCCTGCAATGCCTTCACCTGCAAGCAGTGCTTTGCCTGGGCATAGGATGGGAGCAGCAGTGAGCTGGGATGGCTGCGGGATGGTGCTGCCATGCTCCTTCATTTGTAGATGGAGGGAAGGAGTCCTTCATGCTCAGAGCCGCTGCACTTCCGCCTCCTTTAGAAGATGGATTTAGTATTAATCCCTTCAGGAATTTTTTTTTTTTTTCTCATGAGGAAAACAGGATATTGTTTCAGGATATTGGGCAACAAAGCTGCCCTTTAGTGGCAGCTATAAGCAGCCTTGCCGTCCTCACTACTGGCTGCATTCGTTGCTAATCGAGTTTAAGATTTGGTACAGCTGATGCACTTCCAGAGAGAGGTCACAGCAGAGCAATTCGAGTTCAGGATTTCTGTGTCCCATTGTAAACACTTAGGGCCTGTAGTAACCTCAAAATATAATCGCTAGCTTTGGTTTCCATTGGAACTAATATCTCTAGCAGCTGCAAATTCAGCCCTCCCGCCTTTGTCAGCATGCGTGTCCTGCTTGATAAGAGAGGCAACAACGGGAGTCAAATCCAGGAATTATTGGAAATCTCCTGGGAAAGCCTGTCTTTCTGAGATATCCGTCAGCTTCCTGATGGCTTTGGGAAGGTTTTCTGAACCTTTGGGCTCACACTTCTCACCCCACCTCCAGGTCCTGAGGTTACCCACCCCAGCAGCCCTGGGACAATGGCTGTGGAAGAGAAGGCGTCTGGGCAGTCCCTGGGGAGCAGCAGCTCTGCCTCTGATGGATGCCAAAGGCGTGACATTGTTTAGGGCTGTGCTACAACTGCTGTCGTTGTTTAGAATATAACGTGTCTTAGGAAGAAATTGTTTGTTGATAAAATGTTTGAAATTGCCACTAATGATCGATAGAAAATCCCTGCAATTGCCGCAACCTTCACGCTGTACACACAGTGATGCACGTGGCTGGGAGCAGGGTGCTCTCCTCTGTGTGCAGCCTGGATGTAAGAGATCCACAGCCACGCGCAGGTGGCACAGTGCACACTAAGGGACATCATACAAAGTGTGGTCCCACTGTTCCCCTCCAATCTGTGCCCATTCCTCACCTCTCAATGTGCTCAGGCTGTTCTCCCGGGGCCGCTGCTGCACAGCATATGCCAGCATGCCACCTCTTGCCAAGAAGCTTATCTGGCACAAGAAATCACATCTGTTCATCCTCCCTTGATGTCCTTGCAGCCAGAGGGAGGTGGTGGTGCTCGGTGTACTTTCAGTGCTGGCTCCATGGGGATTTGGAAGGCCTCTGCATGCTGCGGGGGCTGCCGGCCCTATTGCAGATTGCTGCCCGTCTGCTCCCACTGCAGCTCCCTGAGTGCTGGCTGCCCAGCAGGTCCCCATTCTGGTGCTCTCCCTGCCTGCAGGGGGTGGCAGGGGCTCAGAGGATATCAGAACCCACCTGGAGGTGAATCACACCCTGGGCTGGAACATGGCAGAGCCATGCAGCACTGCACTGTGTGGGGCACAGGGACCCATCCTCAGGTGATGCTGCAGAGGGACACTCCACTCCAGCCCCACCTCACTCCTAACCCCTCACACTGGGGTCAGTGCCTCAGGGACATCCAGACTGGTCTGACCGGTGCAGGGTCCGGTTCTGCAGAGCAGGGGGACCTGGCCAGGCCTCAGTGCTCTCCAGCAGGATTTTGCTGTCCCAGAACACTCTGTTTTAATGGCTTTATTCCTGTTCTCGGGGTGGGGAGGAAGAGGTGGGGGCTCTGCAAATCATTTAAACACATCCCACATGAAATGACTTCATGTGTCAATTGCACTGCCTTGTCCTCTCCCTTCTGCTCCCATCCACAGTGCCTGTGTTATTTTTGTGTGACCACAGCTGCTGCCAACAGCATCCGTTGCCGTGATGGCACTGCTGATATCAGCCCCCACTGCCTGCACCTTTGGTTCCTGTCCTGTTCCTGCAAGGATGGTAAATGTTCACATGGTGATCTCAGGACAGTCTCACTACAGGGGAAATCTGGAGCTCCCGGCTGCTCTCCAGCCCCAGTCCACGCTACAGCAGCTGTTTCCCTGGGATGTTGCACAACGCCCGATTTCTCTCTGTGTTACTTGGTATTTTCAGTTCTGCATCATTTCGGTTCTGCTCATTGCACTCTCTGAGCTCTGAAGCAGCCGAGGACAAACCTCAGGGCCTCGGGACACACAGCAGGATGAGACCAGAGGCTGCCCTGTCTGGCTGCACTGCCAACACAGTCCCAGGACCTCGCTGCTGTGTGAGTCCTCAGAAGGCATCGAGTGCCCAGCCAAGGGCTGGAGTGTGGGAGCTGAGGAGACAAAACACAGCCGCCAATGTTTGTTCTGAAACCTGCCCAGAATTTCTCTGGCCTCAATGAGACTGAGGATTATTTTCCTTAAGTATTTTTAAACCTGGAGCCTGGGAAGGGCCAGAGGGCTGGGATTTCCTGGTCTGGGTGGATGAGAGGAGCCTACTCCTTCCGCGCCATATGGGAAGTGCTGGCTACCTGTATGGGGGTGAGCGAGGGTGGCCAGGCTGGCAGGAGCCTTGGGAAGGAAGGCACCTGCAGGAGGAAGGCACTGCAGGAGGAAAGCACTGCAGGAGGAATTCTATTGCAGCCTTGAGGCCCCGTGCCAGCAGCAGGGCTGGTTCTGTCCTCACAGCAGGCACTCTCTCTGCCAGGATGGGACCGGGGCTGCCCTGTGCCCGTGTGACAGCCAGGAAGGGAAGGCAGCAGCCGAGGAGTCAGGGATGTGCTCATTTCCCCCACAGTGGTCAAGGGGATGCAGAATCCTATGGGCACACAAGCAGAGCAGCTCTGGAGCTGCTGGAGACACATTCACACCCATGGAGTGAGAGTGGCCCAGCTTCTGAGGCTGAGTGAGGCCACGGGGACTCAGCACAGACTTTCCTCTGTGTCTGTTCCCTGCCAGCCCACCCGGGTGCCCCAGTGTGGCTCACTGGCAGCAGCATGGCAGCAGCCGGGTGTGGGGTGGAGCAGCTCTGTCTCAGCACCCCACTGCTCACCCCTGGCTGTGTGGGTGTGAGCAATGGAAGGAAAGCCCCCACCGTGCTGGCAGCTCCCTCGGTTGTGCGTATCAGCAATGCTCTCCTGGCCTTCCCCTTGCTGGCAGGGTTTGGCAATGGGACAGCCACATTTTGCTCCCATTTAGCACGGGTGAGCACACGAACTATTGTGTGCATGTGTAAATACACAGATTGCTTGTTCCAAAACCCCGCTTGTTCCTTTCCCAAAGAGCCAAGATGGACAATGTCAGGAAAGCCTCCGTCCAACTGCGTGTACTGGGAGGAAAATTCCCTGCAGAGGAGTTCCCAGCATGGCATGTTGCATGCATGGCAGCTGCTGGTGTGCCCAACCCTGGGGCTGCTGGGATGGGTGAGCAGGGTTGTGCCCATGGGGGGAGAGGTGGAGCCCTGCGCTGGGTGCTTGTCCCCAGGGCCGGCACCTTGTGAAGCAGGTCAGGCCCTTTCCCTATGCACACACAGGCCCAAGTCCAGCACCACCAAAGTACACTGAGCGCTGGAGGAAGTCCTGGCCCCATGCGGCTGATGGGACTTTGCCTTTTGCTGAGGCAAAAGGGCTGCAGGTGACTCTTAGCCCTAGTGCTGCTGTGCGGCCGTCCTGCTGCTCCCCGCATTCTCTGAGATCCCCTGCTCAGCTGCACTCCTGCAGACGCTCCCACAATAACACCGACAGCGCAGTGCTGCTGTCTGAGATAGCGCGGCGCTGCCACGGGCAGACAGCACAGCAGCACAGCCTGAGATTACACCCCTAGTAAACACTGCCAAGCACCCATAAAAACTATCGCTTGCTGCCCGATTCGGCCCCATGTTCTCCGTGTGCTCTTTGTGCTTGCTGAGCATAACTCCTGCGGCTGAGCTGTGAAGGCAGAGAAGTTACGCAAAGCAATCTGATGACTCTGATGGACAAGCCAGAACTGCTTTCTCACCTGAGGGTGTCCCATAAAATGTCTTTTGACCCAGTCACAGCCGCACAGCAGCCCGTGGCAGGAATCTGGCCGTGTGCATGCATGTGCTGGCCCCACAGAGATGCAGAAGAAGATCCTTGAACAACCACCATCCAAACAGATCCCAGATATCCCATAAGCAGACGGGGGTAAATGTGCCCCACAAGCTGCTCGTTCTGAGTTATCGTCTGTCTCTAATAACAGCTGATAAGCTGTGGATCAACAAACATTGCTGCTACTCCCCAAGCCCCACTTCAGGATAAATAAAGCCTGCCTTCTTTCTAAGCAGGTCGTGCTCCCTCTTGGGACGAAGACACTGCTACCCTTTCCCTGGTTTACAGGCTAAAGAGGACAAAATGTATTAACAGGTACAAAAAAAGCCAGAGAAAACTGGAGCAGGAGCAGTAAGAGACATGTCAGACACACTTCCATTAGCTTCCCTTTCAATGTGCATTTAACAGATAATTCGTTATCATCACAGTCCAAAGTTAACCTGCTGGAAATCTGCTGCGGGAGAGCTGGCTGCAGCTGCAGCGTTTCAGCTGGGCATAAACAAACCAAAAAACACAGCAGAAGCTTGTTTTTGATTAAACCCACCGCTGCCAGGCACAAATACGTATTTTGTGGGTGGAAGTTCATTGGGGCACAAGCACCAAAGATCATCCCTCCCCCGCTGAAACACAGACTTTGTGCCCCGCGCTGCACGTCCCCATCCCACACCGAGGGCCGGGGAGGAGCAGGAAGCAGTTGGGGTTCGGCTGCACCTCCTGCAGCAGGAAGCTGCTGCTCAGCCTGGTTCTGCCCCAGCTCGCTGCTGTTCCTGCACCCGTCCCATCCCTCTGTGAGGTTTCAGACAATGCTCGGCACAAAGGCGCTGGGCAGATCCCTGCGTGGGCACTGCAGAGCTGTGCGTGCACGTGGCTGTGTAATACCGTAACAAGATTACCCCGGGACACGACGGCTGTGAAATAATCCACAATATCACTCAGCAAATCCCAGGATCCAATTACTGCTTTGCATGACACCATCCCGGAGTGGGGGGCTGAGCAGTGCCGTCCGGCTCCGCTCCCCGTGCCCTGGTGTCACTCAGCATTAGCACATTTAGCCAATTTTTTAGTTGAGTGCTGGCCTCACAGCAGCTCCCTGTGCCTCCTGCATGCAGCCGGACCTCCCTCCCAGCAGCTCCCAAGCATCAGCCCCAGCACCTCTGGGCCGCTCTGCAGTGCTGCTCTGCCCAGGGCACGGAGCAGAGGAGCAGGGTGATGTGGCCATGCTGAGCTCCGCTGTTTGCAAACAGCACTGCAGGGCACGTTCCTTGGCCCAGCACCTGCTCCCTGCAGCCAGCAGGAGCACAAAACCCAGCACTCCAAACCCAGCAGTGCTCCCGCAGCGCCCGAGCAGCGCTCCGCAGTGCTCTGCCCTTGGCAGGTGTTCAGACAGCAGCGCTGCTGCCAAGACAGGCAGGGAACGTGGCCAGCTGCAAATTTAGTTCATTTTTGGAGCCTTTGAATCGCTGGCCGGCTGCCAGGCTTGTTATTTGTTATTTGTTGGTCTCTTTAAGTATTTTTTTTTTTTTCCCAAGTGAATTTCAAGCTGCCAAGTGGAGCCAGGCAGAGGAGCGTGGCAGCGCGGTCCACCCCGAGCACCAGCAAACCTGGGCTCTCACCTCTGCTGCAGTGGGAATAGAATCGAGGCTCCCAGCACTACAACCCCTGCGCTCTGCCCTGCTGCACAGGGATGGCACAGCACTGGGCTGGAGGCCTGGGCTTGGCAGGCAGTGCCCAGTGCTTGTGGCCTCTGCGAGCCCAGCCAGTGGTGATTAGGAAGCGAAACAAAATGGGGGCAATTTAAAAGGGAAGAAATTGCTGTTCCATCTTAGAAACCTGATCCGTAGCTCCATTTCCCTCCAGAGGAGAGAAACAAAGGCTTTCAAATGACTGCCTCAGAGAGCAGGGTGGAGAGGGGCTGCAGGGCTGGGGCCACCAGGAGCTAGAGGGTGGGGATGGGAAGGATGGGGAGGATGGGGAGGATAGGGCAGGGATGGAGCAGGGATGGGATGGCCAGCTGGGATGCAGGGGCCGTGGGGCAGGCAGGTGGGCTCATGTTCTATCCCCTCCCACCTCATGCTTGGCTGCCCTTCCTCTGCCCACAACCTTTCCCCCACACCTCCTGCCCTTGTGTGAGCCCCCACAGCACCCCAAGGATGAAGGAGCCATTCTCTGGAGCCCAGGTGAGCCCCAAAGGAGTTGAGGAAGCAGTGAGTTTTCCTTGGTGTTTGCTTTAGGCAGAGCTGTCGCTGCAAATCAGGGGGCTCGTGCTGCAGGGCCTGGTGAAGATAACGGTCTTGGTATGAGGATGAGCTCCCCTGGTGAGTGCCATGTGGAGAACTTGAATGGGGGCTCTAAAGTTGAATGCAAAGTAAAAGATTAAGATCGGTATTTGTCCCTTTTCTTCCTTTTTCCTTCCTACCGGAGCAAAAATACTCCTGTTTATTGCTACAAACCCTCGGGGCTGTATGGTGAACTCGCAGCGGGAACCAATGTCTCGGGAGATCAGAGATCCCAAGAACATCCTTCTGCCAAAGCTGCCTCTCTAATCAGCCCCGTTCATCTCCCTCTGCAACTCTATTTGAGAAACGAGTACGGGTCAAACACGGGACAGCTTCCTCAACACTACCACCCATCTGCAGCCTCCCTCAGGTCACGCACTGGGGTGGTTCATGTTGGACACCTTCACACTACCTTTTTCTGTAGCCTGGCCTGCATATCTGTGCTCAATCTGCAAATCCACCGCTGCTGTTCCCCATCAGCAGAGCTCACCCAGCACTGCCCCTCTGCTGCCATGCGCTGAGCTGCATCACCAAGCTCCAAACCTTCCCGCTGTATATTCTTCCTAAGAAAATAAAGCATCACTGTCCTATTAATTATGTGAGTTACGGAGCAATATTTTTCCCAGAGTCACCTACTGGTTTGCGTATTATTTTTCCAGGCAGCTCAGCCAGTAGCCTGGCAACGCGGTGACCTTATGCTCTGCGCAGCTTTGAGTGTTATATCAGCCACACTGGACTCTCTCCACTGCTCCATATTGCTCAGCCCCTCATTAGTGCAATTAATAAGCCGCTTCTGTCAATTCAATCAAATGCCAGGCTCGACAGCAGCGGAAAGTTTTGGCAGATCGGGTAGGAGAGATTCTGGGCAGCACTGGGAAATTGCAGGAAACCTTTCATCTCCCCCAAGGAGCTGAACAAGAATGGGATTGTGGGCCTGGGATTCTCTCAGGTCATGTTTATTTATCGCCTGCTCGTTAGTATAATAAATCAGATCCCCTGTCACTTTGAATGAAATCAGAGGTTTGCTGGAAGGAACTTGGCAGAACACCTTGATATTATTCGTGATGGTGCAGACAAAGGCTCACGGAAGGCGATGCCCTGGCTGGGCAGCACCTCCCACACGGCAAAAGCAATCTGACCACAGCAACGTGGTCATCCCAGGGCAGGGAGGGATGTGATGGGCTGGGTGCACACTGCACAACCACACTGCACAGCACGGTGTGCCAGGGGTGCACGGCAGTGGGCAGGGATGCTCCTCCAGCTGCCGCCAGTCCCAGGGGACATTTGGTGGGAGAGCTCCCTGCCCTGCCACTGCTCTGCCATCGCTGCCCCGGCTGTGTGCAGGAGGCAGAGCTGCTCCTCCACATGCAGTCACATGCATTGTGATGGCATTTTACTTCTCACTGTGGACTTTGCCCTGGCTCTGAAGTTGCTGTGCTTCTTGGACCCTACGCTGGCCCTGGGAGCTCCCATGGCTGCAGGCAGGACCCCGGTGGGAGGAGGAGGCCCTGGTGAGCATGGCGTGGGTCTGATAGGACGCTGCAAGGTCAGGCTGTGCTCATTGCACTGCTGGGAGCACCCTGGGGCAGCAGCAAGGAAGAACTGCTGTTCTGTTGGTCTGAGCAGCACTGCAGGTGAACGGCCCAGAAACGTTCCTAAAATAAAACTCCCCGGGACATTCTTTGATCTGGTCTGGCAATGGAAGTGCTGAATAAAATAAGAACTTTCAAACTATTAATTCCCAAGGTTATGATGTAACAGTTGTGTTTTATTGGTCAATTTATGACAGCATTCATTCTCCACACCGGGATAAACGTTAAACTCTTCCTAATTGCTCAAAAGATGCAATGTTGGGGGTCAGCTCGTGCCCTCATTGCAGCAGGACCAGCGGAGCACCCCGGCCCCACTCGTTAGCAGCTGCAACTCCCGCTGACCCATAAACGCTCTCAGGGAAAGAAACAGCCGCTGGGAGGGGAGGAAGGGCCAGCTGAAGATGCTATTATTGCTGCAGTGATTTCCCTGGAAAAACGGCCCCCGGCTGCAGCTATGTGCAAAGAGGAGGAGGAGGAGGAGGAGAAGGGCCGCTCCGCCGCCCCGGGCCGGCCCCGTTCCTCGGCAGCGCGGTGCCAGCGGGCGGCTCCGCGGTGCAGACCGGGCGGCAGCTCGCACTCCCCGCGGGGGCGGCCGGAGCGAAATACCGCCGGACACCGCGGGGCTCCTCGGGGCTCGCGTGCCCCCCAGCGGTCAGCACGGCCCGGCGCAGGGACCGCAGCCGGCGGAGGGGAAAGCGCCGCTCCTACGGCCGGGCCGCAAGAACAGCTCGGGGCGGGGCGGGGCGGGGCGGGGAGCGAGCCCGACGGCTGCGGTCGGAGCGGCGCAGCGCTGGGGCGGGCCGCTATTGGCGTGCGAACGCGGCTGCAGTAGCGATGCTGTCACGCATGCAAATTGCGGTGGGAATCATTGCCGGAGCCCCGCGCGGGGCCCTCGCCTTTGTCTCGCTGAGGCGCTTCGTTGAGCTTCAGCAGCCCGACCGAAGGAGACGCGGGGCGGGAAGGGGCCGGGAACCGCAACCTGCAACCGCAACCTGCAACCGCACAGCGCGCGGCGGAAAGGGGGCGGGGCCTGGCCCGTGCAGGGGCATGGCTTAATGAGATAGTGGGCGTGGTCTGATGTGGGGGGCGCGACAAGATCCGCTCAGGGGGCGTGGTCTGATATGCTCAAGGGGCGTGGCAAGGTATCTCAAGGGGGCGTGGCTTGGTGTGATAGTGGGCGTGGTCGAATTTGTTTTATGGGCGTGGCCTGATGTGCTCAGGAGGCGAGGCCGCCGTGCTGGGCGGTGCGCGAGCTTTCGGGGCGGGGCTATCTGAGGCCACGCCCATTTCGCAGCATTAGCCCCGCCCCTCGCCGCCCGCACGCTGACGTGGTGACGTGGCGCGGCGGGGGCGTGGCGCGGCGCGGGGCCGGGCGGGCGGTGCGGGCCGCGCCGCGCTGAGCCGGGGATGCGGGGAGCGGGGCCGGGCGGCGCGGCCGCCCGCGGGGCGCTGCCGCTGTTGCTGCTGCTGCACCTCCTGACGGCGCTGCGCGGGAGGGCGGCCGCCGTCGAGCCCTGCGCCGCGCCCTGCTCGTGCCGCCGCGGCCTGCTGGACTGCAGCCGGCAGCGCCTGCCGCCCGGGTCCGGCCCGCGGAGGATCGCACCGCTGCCCGCCGGCATCACGGCGATGTGAGTGGGGCGGGGCGGGGCCGGGCGGAGCGAGGCCGAGTCTGAGGCCTAGCGGGCTGAGGGCTGCGGTGAGGCCCGGCCGGGGCCTAACGGGTCTGCGGGTGCTGCGAGCCGCGCTCGGCCTCCGGGCGGTGCCGTGGGATGGGATGGGATGGGATGGGATGAGCTGTGCTGTGCTGAGCTGTGCTGACCCGCACGGCACCGCGGCTCTAAGATGGGCACCGTGCTGGCAGGCGGTGCTGGGTGTTCCCTGCAAACAGGAGGGGAGTCAACGCTTGGAAAGGGTAGATAACGGCAGGACGAGGGGAAACGGGTTGAGGTTGTGGGAGGGAAGATTGAGGTTGGATGTGAGGGGGAAGTTCTTTGCTATGGGAGTGGTGAGGTGCTGGAACAGCTGCCCAGAGGCTGTGGATGCCCCGTCCACCCCTGGAGGTGTTCAAGGCCAGGTTGGATGGGGCCCTGGGCAGCCTGGGCTGGTATGAAATGGGGAGCTTGGTGGCCCTGCATTGGTGGGGGGTTGGAGCTTCGTGATCCTTGAGGTCCCTTCCAATCCAAACCGTTCTGTGGCTCTGTTCTGCTGGGTGCCATGCTGGCTCTGAGCAGCATTATGCAATCCCACATCTGCTGCAAACAACATTCAGTGCGTTCTCTGTTGTGGCTTTCAGGATTTTGGCACGTGGAGCACTTTTGGAGGGGGGTGTGACATTTTTCTTTCCATCTGACAGCTGTGGTGGTTCTGAATCTCAGCGAGCTGTGATGCATAAAAGCTGTTTAAAATGAATCAAAGCGTATTTTTCCTCACATCACAAAGTCCCAGATGGGTTTTCCCCCCCATTGCTGTCGTTTCACCCATCTGTAAGGACCAAAACATCCCCTTTCTCATAACTGCCAGACCTGCAGTGATGCTGGCTGTGTGCTTTGGTTTTCCTTGTTGCCAAGACAGCACCTTTGGAGCACATTGTCCTGATGAAAGCAGACAGCTGTAAGTGCATTTTTCCTGCTAAATCACAAGTGCTGTGTGGATAAGTGAAGGGTGATGGAGAATCAGGCACTTGGTGAATGCTGCTCTGTGTTGTAGCACTGTTCAGAACTCACCCTGTGGGCTGTTGTCAGTTTTTGGCTTTTCCAGGGCAATGGGATGCTGTTTGGTTCTGGATGGAGCAGCATCAGTCCCACTGCCAGTTTGTAGATCACGCCGTGCTTCTCACTTTGTGTTCATTCATCCATCAGTCTGCCTCACACAGGGCAGCAGTAACAAGGTGGAAATGAGTCAGTGCTTCTCCAAGGATGAAGCAGATACAAAATTTCTCCTAAGAAGTCTACATGAAAACTTTGTTAACAGCATCATCCCAGTTAACCGTCACAGCATCTCCCTCCTTTAGTGAAAGAGGAGCTGTGTGCATCAGAAACACAGCTTACAGCTTTTAGGTTGCTTAAAATGCACGATTTTTCTTAATTCCTGCACCCAGAATAACTTTTCTCTCTGTTCTGCAGGGATTTAAGTCACAATCATATCTTGTCATCCAACTGGAGCATGGATTTGTCTGCACACACGCTGCAAGAAGTGTAAGCATTTTTCACAGTGATAAACTCAGCCTAATTGTAATTAGTACTGCATACCAAGATAACTGGTCTGACTTGCAGAAATATGCAGTACCAGTTAATTTAACATGGATGCTTTGCTGGCAGCGTGTTTTATGTAAAACTGATCTCACAAAAAGAAAACTTTCTCATAAAAGATGAGAGGGCTGATACTTGTGAAAAGAAATGAGACGTTTGTTTTCACTCTGTCAAGTTATGAGTTAAAGAGAAGTGATGGTGTCCATTAAAAATGGTGGAAGCTGATGGGCCTCACTGTGAGGTTCTTCAAATTATTGGTATTTATGCTCTGCTTTATCAACTGATGTTATTAAGATGAAATTGTTGAATGTTTGGTGATTGCATTTTCTGCTGCATGTGTATGGAAGGGGTTTTCTCCTCTTAGTGTCAGTAAAGATTGTTTTTTGCTTTAAGGAAAATGAATTACAATGAGCTGAGTGAAATTCCATATTTTGGAGAAACGACTTCTAATATCACCCTGCTCTCACTGTAAGTAACAGCTTGGCTGCTTTTTCCTTGTTCAGCAAATGGGAGAATTACAGCAGTGCTTTGGGGAATAGTAGCACTCTTTAGAGAAGTAGGAATCAGCGAGACAATCGAGTCACCCTGAATTACCAATGAAGTGCAGTCAGATATGGCAGGCAGCTTTGAAGGGGAGGGACTGGGTCTTAGAATGACACTTCCCATAAGGAACAGCCTGATTACAGACCCAGAATGTGAATCTGTTCGTATGTCAGAGCAGCACATAACTCTTGGATTTCCAGTATTGCTTTAAGAAGGAATGTTCTGAAGTGTGTGCTGCGTTTCCAGTCTGGGAGGTGCACTGATGATGCTGATATGCAGCATCCTATAGCTGTTTCAGCTGTGCAGCATGAAGGATGGGATGTTTTGGGAATCATCTCTTGCTGGTGTTTTTCAGGGTGCACAATGCCATTCCAGAAATAAATGCTGAGCAGCTCCAAGTTTACCTTTCATTGGAAAATCTGGATCTGAGTTCCAATCTTATCTCAGAAATTAAAGCTGCTTCTTTTCCACGGATGCAACTGAAGTACCTGTAAGTATGTGCTGTGTTGTGCCTGGGGTTCCTGGCAGCAATGCTGAACACCTCACCTGCTCTGTATTTCTGTCTTAATATGGGATTTGAGCTGGCAGGAACAAACGTGCCTGAAATAAAATGCTGCTCATAGCAGTTTGTCTTGCTTTTTCTCAGATAGTATGGAAAACAGTGCTGTCAGAATGCTGGTACATCAGCCAGCAGGGACGTGGAGTCATTTCTGCTCATTTTATGCAGATCCTTGTTGACATTGCTTTAACCATGCCTAACTGAAGTGTGGGCCTGTGGTTTTGTTCATAGAGTTCTCCATGTTCTAAAAGGTTTCTTTTCCCTCTTTCTCCCGTAGGAATCTGAGTAACAACAGAATCAGCACCCTAGAAGCAGGCTGTCTCGATAATTTATCTAGCTCTCTCATAGTGCTGAAGCTGAACAGAAATAGGATTAGTGTGATTCCACCAAAGATCTTCAAATTGCCTCACGTGCAGTTTCTGTAAGTTGTAGTCTTGAAAGCTCACAAAGATGCTGTGTTGTTGTGTTGTTCATCGTGATGTATTTTCTTGATGATCAGTTGTGTTTTAATATTTTGCTGTCCTCTTTATACAAGGGAACTGAAAAGGAACCGGATTAAAATCGTGGAAAGTCTTACATTCCAAGGCCTGGAGTCCCTAAAATCCTTAAAAATGCAGCGCAATGGGATTAGCAGACTCATGGATGGAGCATTCTTTGGCCTCAACAGTATAGAAGAACTGTGAGTATACTTAGTGCTAGAATTTCTCTGAGGGATTTTTGGGCTGTGTGGAGGGGCAGAATCATGTCCTGTTTGGCTTCCCTTACACCAGGGCTGTGCTGAAACAACGACAGGCATCTCAGGGTATGAGTTTATAGATCTGCATTTTCCCATTATGTTGGTGTTTCTGGTTACTCTAGAGGTGGAAGGATACTGCCTTTCTGTGCCATGCAGTGTTAGCAAAAGTTTGTTTTGTTGTTTTTTTTTTTAAGTAATATTTTAGAGACTGTAATTTCAGTTCTGGATTGCTTTTGCCACTGCTGTTATGGGTTTTTTTTATTTACCCTTTTGTTCATTCTTGGTTTCTATTAAATGAATATAATCATGCATTTCAGGTTCTATAAGGCTTAGTGTTAGTAAATCATTCTGAGATCTACTTGGTAAACTTTCGGAAAGAAATATTTCATTGATTATCTGTTTGGCAAATGTTTTTCCTTCTATTTTCCTTAGAGAACTGGAACATAATAACTTGACAGAAGTAAACAAGGGCTGGCTGTATGGTCTGCGGACACTGCAACAACTCTTCGTAAGCCAGAATGCCATTAACAAGATCAGCCCAGATGCGTGGGAGTTCTGCCAAAGACTTGCTGAGCTGTAAGCCCTGGGCTGCTTTTCAGTGGGGATTTTGTAATGTTGCAAATAACATATTGGATAGCACAAATACAGTGAGTTACTGAAGGAAGTACTTGACTTCTTTGCTAAGCCTGTGTATTTTAGGTTTGTTTTTTTTTTAATAAGTCTTCTGTTAGAAATTAATCAAGATTCAGTACTTAATTGTTGGATGGTGTCATTACGATAAATCTCCTCCACATGCCTCTGAAGTGCTTGCTCAATGTTTTCAGAGACCTGTCATACAACCAGCTAACTCGCCTCAGGGAATCTGCCTTCGTGGGACTTGGTTTGCTGGAGAATCTGAACTTGGGAGACAATCGCATCAGTCACATTGCTGATGGTGTCTTCAGAGGTCTGACAAACCTTCGAACCTTGTGAGTGAAGAGCGTTTCTAGTAACAACCTCATTTTAATGCAGCAAAACTTTTAGGAAGTGAAGGTGATGAGCACTGCTCTCAACAAGTCTGAGGTCGGTGTTTTGCTGTTCTTGTTTGCTGTCCTGCCTTCAGATACGACAGGGCTGATCATCATTTGGTGTGCTGAGATAACAGAACCTTGGCAGAGCTAACACAAACCAACCACTTAATTTTAGTGGTGCTAATGAGCAGGGACTTGATGACCTTGAGCTCTCAATTGCATACCATACCAGGTGTGAGGAGGTGCGGACAGTCAGCTTGCAGAAATACCAGCCTGGACCTCTCTTTAATTCCGGGTGTTATTCTTAGGGTTGGAACCTCCTGGCTGCTGTATGTGTGCAGGAGTCACAGCACAGCATGTAGGAGAGGTGTAGGATTGCTCCTTTCCATCAGAAGCACAGCTCTGTTTTTGCCAGGACCTTTGTCACCAGCTGGAGCTGTTCAATACTGCTGACAGGACCCAAGTATTAATTAAAAAAAAAAAAACCAAAAACCTCAAGTAGGTCCAAATGCTTACAATCATCCTAAACAAAGATAGTTGAGAAAAGAGTGAAAGTTTATAACCCCTCTGTCAGTTCATTAAATAAATGCTTAAATAAGCAAACTTAGCAGAGAAATTTATGTAAGCAGTCATATTCTGTTAACCTTAATGCAACCTTTTAATGAAATAATTAGAACTAATTTCTTAGATTTAGAGTAGCATGAAAGAAGAACAAGAGCAGATTAATTAGTCGGTTTTCCCGGGCTCCTCAGGGGCGAGGAACAGCTGAAAGGGTGCAGTCTGCTTCAGGCTGGAATTTGCAGGACAGCAGCTCCAAGCATTCGTGCCCAACCAAGCAGAAGGAGCAAACTCCTCCACTCACACAATGAAGTGCTTTTCTTTTGGGCTGCTCACTCGTTTTACTGAGCAGTTGAAGTAGTGGAGTGTGAAAATACTTCAAACAAGAGATACTGTGCTGCTGTCAGATTGCTTCCATTGTTGCTTGTATATGATTTGTTTCAGTGCTGAGACTGGCATAAGTGTTTGTATGTTCAGCCCCTGCCACCGTTCTGCACGGTCGCTTCAGTGACCAAAAACAAACTCAAATCTGTACGTAAAGCACAAGGTAATAAGAGCACAGTAAGATTAAAGGTGGGTTGAAGAACAGCCCTGAAGTTTGAGAATTTAGAACTTCAAAACATTAATTAATTCTTAATACTGTGACTTGGCGTTGATGCCGCTCTGGCATTCGTAATATAAAATTCTGAAGCAGAGCTGGAGAGAATTCAAGAAAATAGTTCAAATCATAAGAATTAACAACTTGGGAATGCGTTTGGCATATTACTCATCTAGTCGTTTTTCTCATTAGATCATATCTGTATCCAGTACATTAAACTGAACACATTCCAAAGAGGAAAATATCTTAATGTCAGCAAGTGCTGAGGCTGTATTGAAGTCCCTGGGATACATGAATTGTGGAATCACAAGCATTCTTATTTTTGTCCTAAACTTTAAAGTACACCTATTGCAGAAATGACTCGTGCAAGGTGTTAAGGACAAGGCTTCTGTCATTCAAAGTGAGAAAGTGTGATACCCCTGCCAGCATCCTGGAGGCTGATCCTGGTATCTTCCAGGACATTAATCTACACATTTTACAACTCCACCCAAGGGAATGTAGATACTGCCTTTTTCCACCCTTAGCAAAAGGGAAGTAGCACTATATGAGATGACACACACAATTGTGTGTGTAGTTAGCATTGTGTCACAACTTCTTTGGAATTCAAGCTGAGGCATGTAATGATACCTGGTAAGGTGCAATATAAACTGTTCTTCATCTGTTTATCTTCCTTTAAACTGTGCAAATTCTTCTGTGCACAGTGGTTTTAAGGCACAAAAACTCTTTGTTTAGTCCATGCCATTCTAGCTGAAAATTTCTGAATTTATTTCATCTTCTCTCTAAAAATCATTTGATCCTTCCAAGACCGTTCTGCTCTATTGCTTTCACTGCTTAGACCACACTGTTCTGTGTGAGGGGCAGAAAGGCTGTGCAGAGATCAAACAGAAATCTCATTAGCTTGTAACAAGATTTGTGAGCAGAATATCAACTTCGGTCTGAAAATCTACTACTTTGTGCCTGGCAACCTTGTTCCATAACCTGTGTGTAATCTCTTAGTATGCTAATGCTGTTACAAGCCTGTTACTCAGGCAGCTTAATGCTGCAAGTGTATTGGTTAACTCACTTGCATGAACCAACTTGCTGCAGGAGCCTCTCCCAGCTCCTGGTAAATGGTCCATCACGTGAGTGCTGCTCGTCAGGCTGGGTCTTTCCTTAAAAACCACATCAAAAAATCATACTTCAGAATTCATTTGTGATTCTGTCTGAGGCACTGATCTTCAACAAATCTGTTTTCCCTCGCATCTCTCAAGCTGAGTGATCATCTTCTAACAAATATAGTTCTGTACAAGTTCTGAGACCTTCCAGGACACTGTGCCATAGAATCATAGAATACCCCAGGCTGGAAGGGACACACGAGAGTCATCATGTCTGATTCCAGGCTCCACACAGGGCTACCTAGAAATTTAAACATATGCCTTAAGAGCGTTTTCCAAACGCTTCTTGACCTCCAGCAGGCTTGGTGCTGTGACCACTTTCCTGGGGAGTCTGTTCCAGTGCCTGACCCAGAACACCTTTCCCAGGCATATATAACAGTAAGTTTTCTTCCATAGCTGAGCACTAGCAGTGGTCGTGATGATGTTGCAAGGTTTGTAAGAAGACTTTTCTGCTCCTGCAGGGACTTGGGGAACAATGAGATCTCCTGGGCCATAGAGGATGCGAATGAAGCATTCGTGGGACTCAGCAGGCTGGATAAACTGTACGTATTACAAAGCATCAGAGTGACAGTGCTTCAAAGGCAGACAAAAGAGGGAAAATGCAAAATATAGAGTAATTGTGAATGGCATGAGTCAGAAAGCCTTTCTGATTGGCAGCTGAGTTTCCTCTTCTATGCTAGGACAACTCACTGTGGATTTGGGTTCCATGTTCGTGACCACTGAGTCTGTGTAGTGCTGGATCGTTTTGCAGGACCAGTTTGAAGAAGTCAGGCATTTGAATGCAGCTGTTACTGAATAGCTCACTCGTCACAGTTTGGTGACTGTTACTCTTTGTGCCTTAGTTGGGAAAAACTTATGTTTCTCTGAAGGAAGGGGGGAAAAAAGTATTGTTGAGCAAATACGAAACAGCATTCAATTATCAGTTTTTCAGTACTTTGGCACTCTATTCAGTGCTGTGTGCTTTGTAGGAAAATAAAGCATTCTGTGGAGCTGCAAACACTGCTTATGACAAACAGCATAAGTGTGTGGTCTCAGGAGCTAATGTGTCTGTGGCAGATTAGGAGCTTGTTGCTCCCTCCCAAGAACTGTTCCGTTCTGCTGGTTTAATTTTCTTCTGGCCCATCTCAAAGATAGAAAAGAAAAATACTATCCTTAAGAAAATTAAATGACTGAATACCATTTTTTTGAGCTTAAACTCTTCTAGAATGAAAAACACCTTTGTTAAACATCTTGGGGAACTTCTCTGGGTCTTATTTATGAGCTCGCCTTGAGATTGACTGCTTTCTGGGCTTGATACTTGTGTTGCAGAATCTTGCAAGGAAATCAGATTAAATCAATTACGAAGAAAGCATTCTCTGGTCTTGAAGGACTTGAGCATCTGTAAGTACTTTGCTCTGTAGAACTCTTAGTTGTTTATTGCTTTCAATTTTATATTCTCTCTCAAATTTACAACGATTTAACTGAAAGTAGCGTGTGAAATCATTCCTACCCGTTGTTGTTCTTTGCAGAGATTTAAGCAACAACGCAGTAATGTCCATCCAAGAAAATGCATTTGCCCAGGCTCAACTGAAGGAGCTGTAAGTTTATGACAGTTGTTTACAGTTCTTACAATGCTTACTTTTGTAAAGAATCCATCAGCCGTTGTGGAATTGACTGATGTACGTCCCACTGCCATAACAAAAGAGTTAAAGCAAGCAGTTCTTGTAACTTACCTGCTAAACGTCACTGGCAGCACACTAAGTTTGATCTAAGGCTTGACAAAATCTGCATCTCCATTTCCTTAATTATAATCAGAACTGATGATCTGTATTTCAGAATAAATTGTTCACCAGGACTTTTGGGGCAGGGGGGAGGTTTTCAAAACATCCATTTTGTCATCTCCTTTTTCAGGCTAGGGAAAGACCTTAAAATTCACAGCTAGACAGAAGATTTTAGATGCTCAGTGGATGCTTAAGCTGCTATAGAGCCTCCTGTCACCTTCAGACACGTGAAGTATGATAACATGAAGTGACATTAGCACCCAGGAGTAACCCCAGTGTAACACAGTTGTCTGTATGAGATAAAGTCTCTGAATATCATGTAATCTGTTTTAAAACTGTTATCTGGTTAGTGTTGGCCATATGGACTGTTAGTCTGCAAAGTCTGCAAGGTCTGCTAGTCTGAGGAAGGTGAGGAGAAGCACACTTACATGTGAGCATAAAGGAATGCTGTAAATCTTACAAGTTCTGAATGTATGTGCTTTAAAATAGTTGTACTGGGTGAAATGCATGACCTTTGACCACACTTGCATTTTGCCTTGTTTCTGCAGGATTTTGAACACTAGCAGCTTGCTCTGTGATTGCCAGCTGAAGTGGCTGCCACAGTGGCTCACTGACAGTCACTTACAGCAGGCTGTGAATGTCAGCTGTGCTCACCCTGAGTGGTTGGCAGGGCAAAGCCTGTTCAGCGTGGACCCCAATGACTTCGTCTGCGGTTTGTATTTTTAATTACTTTTGACATCAAAACGTAGTAATGCAGATCTGTGCAGGTATCTTTCTGAAACCAGGCTGCAGCACTGCTGGAGGTGCTTGGTCTGTGTGATTCTGTGAGACTGCTTTGTTTTTTTCATTCAGATTGCTGTTCAAAAACTGACTGTGTTTCCATTTCTCCTGTGTGTGAATGCCTTTTGCTTTAGAAGGGGTATTTGGCTCTTTCTTGTTTGCTCTTCTCCATACCAGCAAGGCTAGGATAGTTAATTCTCTGACATATTTTCTGATGCTCAGAATCTGTAACGTTTATCTGGTCTCTGTGCTGCCACAGTTTCAGACATAAGCCTATTTATTTCTGTAACCAAACTGTGAAATGGAAAACTGAGAGACTGCCCACAGTCATGTGTGAAGTCTGCAGCAGTGCTGGAAATAGTCTGCTCTTCTGTTATCCAAAGGAGTAGTCTAACAAGTGTTGCTTTTGCATACATAATTCTTTAATTGTTTTGGTGGTAAAGGATACAATAATCACCATGTAGGCACAAACATCTGCTTCTCCATTCTGATGTTACCAATGCTGAGTGCTGTGTGCCTGTGAGGATGTCTCTGCTGTAACAAGAGGTGTCAAAATAACTGTTCAACTGAGATAGTGTAAACTTCTTGCAGTGCTTTGTGTTTGTATAACTTAAAGGCTTTTCAGGAGATTAAACTGCCTGAAAATAAATCTGCTCCTTGTGAACTAACCCAGCTCTTCAGCTGAGCACGTAATCTAAATAGGGCGGGTTCCAGAAGGTTGTGGAAAGGAAAGGGCTGCTCAAGACCGTGATTCTGCACTGATTGTTCTCAGTGCTTCTTCTGCACTCCTACCTGTGGTTCTAATCCTCCTTCACAGCTTGATTTCTAAATAAAAACAGCTAAATACGTGCCTCCCAAGCAGGACATCTGTTCCTGCAGCTTTCATTCTGCTTACTGTGTCTTTCGAATGAGTTTTCTTGCAATATTAATTGCATGTGGAAGAGGAGAGTAGCTAATCTCACTGCTTTTATTTTCAGATAATTTCCCTAAACCACAGATACGAGTGCATCCTGAGACCACGATTGCTCTGCGTGGCATGAATGTGACTCTGACCTGCACTGCTGTGAGCAGCAGTGATTCACCCATGTCCACTGCCTGGCGTAAGGACAGCGAAGTGCTGTATGATGCAGAGGTTGAGAATTTTGCCAGGTATCAGCAGCAGAATGGTGAGGTTGTTGAGTACACCACTGTCCTGCACCTTTTCAACGTGAATTTCACTGATGAAGGAAAGTATCAGTGCATTGTCACCAATCACTTTGGCTCCAACTATTCTGACAAAGCCAAGCTGACCGTTAATGGTAAGTAATAATGGTAATGTAGAAGAAACATTTTAGGTTAAAAGTGGAACAGGTCTGATTCTGACACTTCCCTTTTGATTTATAAAATCTATTAGGATTCCTTAGTTCCTGATTAGAGCAGGCCCAAAGTAGCTGTGCAGTGATGTCTTGCTGGAGTTTAGATATATCAAATACCTTTTAATAAAGCAGGAAAGAAGTAATGTTGTGGAAGGCTTTCTCTTCACTTTTGGAAAGGGGCAGGTATGAAAGCATGGGAGATTTTAGCTCAATTAGTTGTTGATCTGTCTGAGTGGAAGTAGAAGTCTCTTAACTAAAAGCTCCCTCTGCTGTCCCTTCATTAACTAGGCACCTTGCCCTAGCTAGAGAAGATCCAACAAAAAAAAAAAATAGCTTGTGGTACTGGAAACAAACTCTGAAAAATCATTTCATGAGTTTCTTTGTTATATTTATTAGCCAAAATGAAGGGTTCCTATTATTTTGGCTTCAGAGAAGGGTGTTGGGAAGACAGCATTCACATCAGCTAGCAAACCACTGTTATGTTGGAGAGCAGAGGTGCACATGCTCTTTCTTTTGGTTACATAGAACAGATAATGCAGGTTTCAACTTTGGAAGTGGAAGTTTCACTTTCCCTATTGCTGGGGAAGAGAGAATGGCTTGGATTGGAAGGAACCTCAGGGTTCGAGTTCCAAACCCCTGGCACAGGCAGGATTGCCAAGTACTTGGTCAGGTTGTCCAGGGCTCCATCCAACCTGGCCTTGAATGCCTCCAGGGATGGGGCATCCACAGCCTCTGGGCAGCCTGTTGCAGCCCCTCACCACACTGTCAGTGAAAAACTTCCCCTCTTTTAGTTTAAAACCATTCTCCTTTGTCCTTCCACTACCAGTCTAAAAAGTTAATTTCCTTTCTGTTCATAATGTCTCTGTGAATACCAGAAGGCCACAATGTGGTCTCCCTGCAGCCTTTTCTCCTCCACACTGGCCCAGCTTCTTCAGTCTGTCTTTCCCCGTGAAATGTGTTGTCCTACAGATCTTAAACAAACACCAGCGATACCATACTTAGGTACTGTATTCAAATTTGAAGGCTAGGCTTTTAGAAACGACCACTGAAAATTAGTGCAGTTCTCTAGAAGGATCTCCTTTGAACAGGAAGAAGTAAAGGTGTATTTCAGATTTGTTTATTTTCAGGTATGCTGTACTGCAGCACTTCTGCTGCTTTTTTTTTTTTTCTTTCTTTTTTTTCTTTTTTTTTTTTTTTCCCCTGGTGCTGAAAATAGTGAAGCTTTAATGTCTCTCTTGATCCAGAGCTGCCTTCCTTCCTGAAGACCCCCATGGATCTTACAATCCGCACTGGGGCTATGGCCCGACTGGAGTGTGCTGCAGAGGGTCACCCCACCCCTCAGATCTCCTGGCAGAAAGATGGTGGCACAGACTTCCCTGCTGCACGAGAGAGGAGAATGCATGTCATGCCTGAGGACGACGTGTTCTTTATTGCAAATGTGAAAATAGAAGACATGGGCATCTATAGTTGTATGGCACAAAACGCTGCTGGTGGTTTGTCAGCAAATGCTACGCTGACTGTGTTAGGTAAGAGACTCATCTCTGCTGGCATGGATCATTTAACTCAACTTGTATAGTTTATACTTACTTGTATAGTAAGTAGCAGGCTTAACTCCTACAGAAAGAAGTTAAAACATGAAGAAAATAGTTTCTTCTACCTCTGGCTCTAGATGGTATTCTATAATAAGGAAAAAGATAAGACTGTTTTTTGCTCCTATAGTTGCACCACAAACAGCCCTGTCCACCAAACTTGAAATTTAAATGTTCTGCCTCTGGAAGAACATCTCTAACTGCTTGGCAGGGGTTGGGGGTGTTTGAATACTGAATCCTGTGCTTCATTGCTAAAGTTTGCATTCAAGTTGTAAGACTGGATTTTTATTTCTCGTGGAATACACAGTGGGGTTGCACTGTGCAGTTATCTTACAGTTGTTCTGTTTGTTTTCTCCACTGCCACAGAAACTCCTTCCTTTATTAGACCCTTGGAAGACAGAACAGTAACCAGAGGTGAAACTGCAGTCCTGCAGTGCATAGCTGGTGGCAGCCCTGCCCCTCGCCTCAACTGGACTAAAGATGATGGACCTTTGGCAGTCACAGAGAGGCATTTTTTTGCTGCAGCCAATCAGCTCCTCATCATCGTGGATGCTGGGCTGGAGGATGCTGGAAAGTACACGTGCATTATGTCCAACACACTGGGCACTGAGCGTGGGCACATTTACCTCAATGTGCTGGCTTCCCCCAACTGTGACTCTTCCCAAAATGGCATTATCCATGAGGAAGATGGTTGGACAACAGTAGGTGTTGTGATTATTGTCGTGGTTTGCTGCGTTGTGGGAACTTCCCTGGTATGGGTTATTGTGATCTACCACATGAGAAGGAAGAGTGAAGATTATAGCATCACTAATACAGGTAGAGTACTACAGTCACGTTTTCAAGCCAAAACACAAAAGGTGAAATTTCTGGTTTTGTTACAGCTGAATAGGATGAAAGGTTTAAAGGTTTCCTTTTAAAGTCTCTTAAGGGATTTGCTCAGATCCACCTTTCAGGTGAAGAGGCAAGCATAGAATGATTTACTTATTTATTAAATGTCAGCAGTATATTTCATTTCTTACACGCTGAATTTGTTCTACCTTGAGGGAAAGCACAAAAAGTTTGGAAATGAATGTTTGAATTAAGTTACAGATGTCTTTAGGACTTGAAATAGTATGTGTGAATATCTGTTAGGGCCCTGTTAGTTTTGAACTAGCTATATGGGTTTTGCATCAATGACTTAAAGGTAACAGTACCTTTAAGGTACCTCCTCACCCTCCACCAAATTCTGAAATTGTGTGTTAATGTGGGCACTGAGCTCTTAACAACATCAGCATGAATTCTGCCTTGCAGAGGAGATGAACCTACCTGCTGACATTCCCAGTTATTTATCCTCCCAAGGAACGCTGTCAGAGCCTCAGGAAGGATACAGTAACTCAGAGGCAGGAAGCCATCAGCAGCTCATGCCTCCAGCCAGTAGCTACGTGCACAAAAGCACAGATGGTAAGCAACGTCCTCACGTGTACTGTTTGCATTCAGCAGGATGCCAGTGCTGTAGTCCTCGTAGCTGGCAGCAGTGTTGCACAATGTAGGGCAGTGCTGCATGTTAACATCAAAGGTGACTTTCCTTAGAGAAGAATTGAGCATCCATTGAGTGTTTTGAGTTTGAAGCATCTCCTGTTTTTCTTCTAGTATTTACATTCTGCAATCAAAGCTGCGTGCAGGTAGAATAATCTTTGGTCCAACAATATCTGGGGTCACATCTGCTCTGAGTGCTTTTGTATATAGACGTCATGACTGCCATCCTTCAAGTCCCAGAGTAGTGCAGTTGCCTCCAGAGGCTTCTTGATTCAGGGTTTGTGATTTGCCCAGCAAGGCTGCACTGTCATTAGAGCTCCTCGACTCAGTGTTGAGTGGAGTTTTGTGCTGCTCCTTTCCTTTGGCATCTCAAAAGTCAAGGATCACACTGTCATGAAAGTCGATGGAAATTAAGTGTTCTTGTCCTCTTTGAGAGCATTTTATTTCCTTCCCATTGCTCAGGTGGCACAGCACCATTGGTGATCTGCTCAGACTGTTACGACAACGCAAACATCTACTCCAGGACACGAGAGTACTGTCCCTACTCCTACATCACAGAAGAGGACCCCCTGGATCAAACTCTCCCTAATCTCATGGTGCAGATGCCAAAGGAAACATACCCAGCACACACCCAGCATGAAACCAGTGCTCTTGATAATGTTTTTGGAGACAGAGACATGTCTGTCTTCCTTACCAGTCACGACAGAATAAGTGAGAAGAAAATCTCTTCCCAACAGATTAATGGTGAGTTTGTCCTTTTCCCTCTAGATATTTTGTATTTTCTGATATTGCTGACCTTCCTTGTACTTTCATTGTTGATTCACTGCTAATTCTACAGACTCCATAGTGTGTGGAGTAGTTCATCTGTTTATGCACTACTTGTTAGCAGAGCTAGCCTTCAGTTTGCATCCAATATGCAAGAGCTGAAGAGGATGATGTTACAAAAGCTGTGTTTCTTAGTGTGCAGTGCATCTCTTAAAGCTTGTGACATGTGACCCCTCCCACATCTGTTAGCCCAGACTTAGAACTTCACATAGGAAACGTATAGCCATTCTGTGCGAGCTGGGTTGAGTTTCAGATACCTCCAAAAGAATTATTCTTGTAAATTTATTGATTTTTTTTGTCTGGACTTTTTTCCAGGTAGCCTTTTTAAAGATTCACACTGAAACTATATGTTGTTTTTGTGTTACTGTAACAAATATTGCTGAAATGAGAGGGCATCCAACAAAGGGTGCTCTCAAAAACAGAGAGAGTAGCCTCAGAAGGAGGCTGTTGCTAAACAACACAGCTCAAAAAATCTAAACCTTGTGTTTACTTATCATGAACCCACTCCTGTTCATCTTCTGCTGTTTCTTTTTCAGAACCCTTTCAGCTTCCCTTATGGGCAGTAAACAAAGACCTGGCGCTCTCCCACTCACACTTTCTGCATCAGCAATCAGCTCGTGAGGCCCCGCGACCTCTTCGAACTGAGGGTATCATTGACAGTGAGAGGGAGCAAGCTGCTTCACCCAGACCCTTCCACAGGTTACGTGAGCATAACTTTGATTTTAATAGGACACGGAACATTCGTGACTACAGCGAAACCACGTAAGGCACGAAAATGAAGTCTTGGGAGCAAATCCGTATCAGCTGACTTGTATTTACTACCTCAGGACTAACCTTTAGGCCAAAGATGCTTTAGAACGTGTGTCTGCAATTCCAGGCTGCCTGAGCTGAGACAGACCCCCTAGGAGGAGGTGGCACTGCCCTTTTTGCTTGGATTCATATGTGCTGGAACGCGGGACAGAACACACAGTGATTAGTGACTAGCATTACAACATGGATTTTCTGATGTTGGGAACAGCCTTTGTGTTGGTGCATGCTTTGAAAATCTCTCAAGAATGCATAGCTATTTCACACCACATTGTCTGCTTCAAAACAAATGTTCAAGGCCTCCTCATGGAATTCCCCAGTAATTGTAAGCATAAAACTTTTGGCCAGCTTTTTGTTCCTCAGTCTGTTGGCAGGCGTTTGTTACCAGTCTCACTGTGGGGCTGTTTTTCCCTATGAAAAAACAAACTCTAGTTGTAAATAAAGTTGCATTTATAAATATTTTGTACACACTAAGCATATAAATGCCTTGGCTGTAATGTAAATATATTTTTTATTATGCCAAAGTATGTATTATACTGTTGGTCTTGACAGCTGCATATCAAGCCGTAATTTGTTCTGTGGGATTGAAAGCTCGTTTCTGAAGGGATACAGGTGAGTTTGTTTTGGAAAGACGTGAATTACCATAGGTACGTAGTGAAACTGTGACACTGATGAATTTCATTGCACACAGAGTTGTATGCAACATTAAGCTTGGCTGACCTGCCTGCAAGCTGATCCGTTTCGTTAGCAGAATTCCAAGTCTGATCCGTTTATGTATTGAGTCCTTAAATTTCTGTATTAGGCAGCCTGTCTTTTCCAGTAGAGCATAAAGCCCAACAGGCCCTGCTAGCCTGCTCCAGCCTCCAATGTTATCCAGCTTCTCAGGAGTTCCTGTAATAACAAACAACGGTACACAAACCAGTTTTCATCTGTTCAGATAGCTCTAAGATGGAACCTCTGAGTGTTTGGTTCAGAAGTTTATGTAAAGTTCTGTCTTTAAAAAGCCTTTGTGTTGTGCTGTTGCAGGGAGGCACGGTGTATCTTTCATAGCTGACAGTTAAATGAACTTCTGAAAGGAACGCCTTGATGAAAGGCATGGGGTAAGTTGGAAAAGCATGTGATGAATGCTCCATGAAATCCAGAATGGATTTTCTGTTTCCTCTGCACTGCCAGGAAGCACGTGGGCCTTTTCTTTTATAAAAGAGCAGCAGGATTCTTGCTTTGCTGAACTCTGTAACGGTTCTGCAGGCCACAGAGTGGTCAGGATGTGTGAGTATCTGACAGGTGAGCTATTAAACAGTACAGGGGAGAACCACTATTGAAAATCCAGTCCTTGCTGGGAGAAATAGAGGAAGTGCAGAAGCTTCACTGGTTACAGTGGGGTATGCCTGACAAAACGAGGAGGAAGAACATTACAAAGACTTGTTCTGAGAAGTTGTTCTTGTGGGAAAACACATCAATGTGTACGAGGTGTTATGGTCCCATCAGTGGTGGGCTCTCAGCAGAACGTTGCACTCAGAGCTTGGAGTGCTTCAGTGCCTAAAGAGCTCGGGGCTTTCTCAGTCACTGCTCTGCTTTTTCCAAGCCGTGGGCTACGTACCAAAGTGAAAACAGCTGTGTGGTGTGTCTATAAAGACAAAAACCTTTCTGGGGCAGCCCAAGCTAGGTGTGTTGGGATTCCCACTGCTCCAGTCCTGGACAGAGTGTGTGACTGAGGTATCTGATGCAGTCATGCAAAATCATAGCTGAAACTTTGGAGACTGGGGAATAGTTAAGTAAAAGAGCCAGGAAACGCTGGGAAAAATATTTTCCCATGTCTCTTTGGGCCTGAATAGTAGATGTATGTAAATGAGCAAACGTTACTGAGGGCTCTTACCTTTGTTTTGAAAGCAACAGCAGTTGCCTTGGTAGCCAGCAGCTTCGGTAGGAAGAGGATCTAATTGTCTTTGACCTTTGTATAAAGTGGGGAAAGAGGTGTGTTAAACTCTTCTTGGCCTCTGACATCTCAACTGTTTTAAGGACTTACACATAACATATGAGGAATTATATGTTTGTTTCTTTCTGGTTTTGCTTTCTCCAGGCTTTTCCCTTCCAGACAGCATTGAAGACCTTGTGGTTATTTTCTATCCAAACTTGTTTCTGTTGCAGGAGCTGTCAGTTTGAATTCAAATGAGAAAGGTCAGGTCATAAAACTACAGCAGCAGCAAAGAGTTTCCTGTTGGACTGCTGGCTGCAGCTATTCACATATGCTGATGTGGCAGAGCTCTGCTTAGCACGAGCAGGAGAGCAGCATCCCTACTGCTGTTGCTTGATCTGCCATCATCCTTTGGTAAATGTTTAAGTTCTCCTTCCATTCCTCTCTCCTTTGGGTTAAGCTGACACAGGTTTCTCAGCTGTCTCGGTGCAGCTGTTGATGTTGGTGTGCATGAGGGGCACCCAGAGCTGAAGTGTTCTTAATGCACAGCTCTGCAGTACGACCAGATTCACACGAGGTTGGCGAGATGTGGTTAGCCAGGAGCAAAGCTTTAACGTTGTGCACCAGAACAAGCTGAAGCCTGAGCTCTGAAATGCATTTAGGAGGTAAAGCTGCACTGATTTCTAGAATAATTGACCTATAAAAGCTGCCATCATGAATTAGGACATTTGCATCCTTGCACAAATGGGATCTCTGTGAAGTCCATAAGCTGGTTGTGAATAGCTGAAGCTTGCAGGTGGGTGAACACCTCGCAGTACTTAGCATTGTGGAAACACTTCCTTGGAAGGCCTGCACATGAAGGTCAGGTGTCTCTTCCTAAGCCTTTCCTCCATGACATACAGACAGTGCAGTGGCCATTCTGATTTCAGTAAACACAGTTTCTTCAATCAATGCCAAAGTACTCATGGTAGGGAAGGGGGGGGCAGTGTGATCAAAGCTGCTCTGCTTCCCTATTGCTATCTCCTACTATTTTTTTTCCTCACATAAGAATGTATATTTTGTATAGAATGTGTAATATATGTTTGTCTATTGTAATATACCTTCAATAAAATGCTGTGTACACTGAGTATCCATTGTAATTTTCATTAGTTTGCAGATTAAATAATGTATTGTTATTAATGATATTTAATTTTTATAGGGAAGAAAATAAAGTCAACTTCATAAGCCAGTTTCAGGTGGGATTCTGATCTTTTTCCTGTGAGTGTTACATCAGTCCTTTGCTGTAACGGGGGGAAGAACAGCTGGCATTAAGCCTGGCTCATGACTTAACTGGCACACATGGCAGCAAAGCGATGCTGGCACTGTGCAGCCCTTCCTCAGAAGGTTGCCCACCAGCTGCCACACCTCCTACAAGCTGATGTGAGTACTTCTTCCATTCCTTCAAATACCTTTCCCTATTTCTATCACTATAACTCTGTGTTCTGACCATCACCTTGGCAGTTCCTGCCCTCTGTTGGCACGCTTTCACCATTTTACCTTGGCAGCAGCTGCCCAGTGGGGCTCAGCCCTGGGTCCCTGCCCAGCTCCGTGCTGCATGCAGTGAATCTGCCAGCACTGCTCCCCCAGGCAGAGCAGCATCACCTTTGTAGGACCTTCACTGCAGCAACCACAGAGCGGAGTTGGCTGTATGTAAATGTGTGATCCTTTGCTTTTTCAGCAAGACTTAAAGGGCTGCCCTTTCCCTGCATGGAGGCTTTGCGTGCCTGCTGACCTGGGTTCCTCGCTGCCCAGCTCTTACTGGGCACTGAGCACAGCTGCCTGCCTGCCCAGCTGCTGAGATCCATGCTGATGTTTCTGAATTCACACGGTGTCTGCAGCATCCCCCAGAGCTCAGCTCTTTGCACGCTCCTGTTTTCAACTCGCTGTCATTGCATCGGTGCTGCGAGGCTGCAGGGAGCAATGGGACCCCACCTGTCCTGGGATCGGTGCAACACGGCGTGCAGGAAAAACCAGCTATCAGCTATCCTGGTGAGTTCAGCCCTCCCAGGTTCACCGTGCGCATCCCAGCCCTGGCACGGTGTCAGAGAACCAGAAGCTATTGAAGATAAGATCATGAATAGTTAATGCTCTCAGTTACCCAAGCATATTTAAAAATTAACACTGCAGTCTGGTTGAGATGAGATGAAGAAAAAAAAAACCAAACAAACAAAAAACTGGGTCATCAAAGAGAGGGGAAAAACAGAAAACAATTGCATCTACCCTTGGGCTTTGCTAACGACTGAGTTTTCGTGGAAGATCCCATCCCTTCCTTGCTCTCCCTCTGCACATTGCAGTGCAGCAGCTCCCATCCTGGCCCTGCAGTGCTCCCAGCACAGCTCTGCCTTCCTCCAGTCAGGAGGTCAGTGTGGCTGTTAAGGAAAGCTGCTGCACCAGGGGGTGGGCGCAGCACAGGGCAGTTCCCTGCTTCCCATCCCGCAGCTGGAGCTGCTGTGCTGCATGGAGCAGCGACAGGAGGAGGTGGGGTGGGGTGCAGCGTGGCAGAGCACTGGCAAACCCTAAGCAAGGCTTCTCATTACCCCTGTTAGCCCTGCAGCTGGGAGCAGATCCATCCAGGGTTCCTCTCTGCAGGGAAATGGAGCGTGATGAACGCCACCACTTATCTCATTTTCTCCCCACGAGAAGTGATCGATCTGCACCACAAAGGCTTTGAGCTGATTGATCCGTAAGTGTTTATTGGCAGGCAGGGCCTTGCACCAAAGCTCTGTGCGCCCTCTGGGAGGTTCTGCCTGCCTTTCTGCCTTCTCCAGCCTGCCTGCAGTGCTGCCCACCCATGCCGGGGCACAACGTGGTTGCTGGGCTGCGCTCTGTGCCCTGTGCAGCGTGTCACACTCACAGCCACGTGGCTGCCCTGGGGTCTCTTTCTGAGTTCCCCCCCCTGCTGCAGTTTTCCTGCACTGCTGCTGTGTTTTTCCACAGGTCCTGGCTGTATTTCGTGTCGGTGGGGCACTGCCAGGAGCGTGTGCTGTGCAGGGCTCTGGGTTCTGCCGTGTCCCAGCTGGGGCAGAGCAGGGCTGCGGGGGTCAGTGCAGACCCCAGGCTGCGACTTGCAGCTCTCACCTCCAGCCCAGCCCTTGGTGGAGGCAGATCTCCCCTAAATGAGATCCTCGTGAGCGTAACTCATGTATAACACAGGGGATCGCTGCTCTGCTCCTTGCTTTGAGGGTTCGATTTCGTATTACGTTGAATGTCTCATCCGAAGACTTATGTGTGTAATTCATCCCAGCATTTAGAAAAATCCCCCCATATCCACGCTCAGATTCACTGCTGCTCTGGCCTTGCCCGGCGCTGAGTGCCATCGAGTGCTGCTGTGATTTGTGGGTTGCCGAAGGGGATCTCAGGATGCAGAAATAAATGTGCCCCGCTCGATGAATGGCGAGGAGCCCGCAGAGCCCTGGCAGCACTCAGCCCAGCCTGGCATTGCAGGCTGGATCCCTCTAAGAAATTTTAATTAACTTAAAACAAATGCGCAGGAAAGGGCCAGCCATTAGCTGCTATTGCTTCCTGAGTCTCATCTCTGCTAATTAAGCAGCATGTCAGTGCAAACGACCTACAGATAGCAAAGCACCGAATTTGCATTTAAATTAAAAACCATATTTTTAAAAAATAAAGGTTTCATTACGCCCTGATTGTTTGTCTTTCCAGCATCCACATCCTGACCCCCCCCCAACCCCAAGGGATGGGTGCTGCAGAGGGGCACAGGGGCACCTGGCTGCCCTCTGCCACGCTGCACTGCCCGGCCTGACAGCTCTGATTTCTTTCTCCTGGTTAGAGAACATGAGGTTTTTGACAGCTGCCTTTGCCATTATTCTTCCCTTAATGCTGTTGTTGTTTTGCGTTACTGTCAAATCACATCTTATTAAAGTTTTTCCCATCCTGTCAGCAGCAGATGAAGGAGCGCGGATGCCTGCGTAATCTCCCGGCTCTGTCCGGGGAAATTGCTTTCCATTATTGATGGAGCAGTGGTGGAGGATGTGACCCAGCCATGCTGGGGGCTGCAGGCCCTGCCAGCCCCCCACAGCTCTGCAGCAGCTCTGGCTCGTGGGGCACAAATGATGGGAAGCGGGTGCTGCCAGGGCAGGGCGTGCAGGGTGAGGGCAGCGTCCCCTGGGTGCCGGTGTCCCATTTCCAGATGAGATTCTGATCAGCTGTTGGGCTCTGGTTACTCTCTGTTCTTTGGGAACTGTCACACCTTTGCAAAGCCACTGATGCTTCCCACGGCTTGCTAAAAGTTCCGTAGCACCAAAGCAGTTCTTCTGGCTTTGTTCAGCTCCTGCCAGCAGAGCACAGGGCATGGCTGGGTGCCCGCAGCATTGGAGGCACCTACTTGGTTTTGTGGCACAGGAATGTGGGCATTTCCCTCGAGCTCGTTCTGTAGCTGCCCCAAAATGCTGGATTGCAGGGCCTGGGTCTGTGCCAGCCCTGGGTGCTACTGCTGGTGCTGTGGGAGTGTCTGCTTTGGTCGTTTGCATCCTAGGTGTGAGGGGACCACGGTGGCACAGCGTGGTGATGGATGGGGCTGGGATCTGCACACTCAGCAGCAGCCCAGCAAAGCGGGTTGGTTGTTGGAAGTCAC